>CM027578.2:7350482-9750482 GCA_015852605.2 Populus deltoides | reverse complement strand
GGCATGAAAAATGTTATTCATCGGGAAGATCCAAGTCATCTGAAAAGAAGTTTGAGCCTCCATCTTCATTCCAAGAATCCTGTGGTGAAAATAAGCATCTTTTCCAGGATCCATCAGCAGTCCATTCAAACACACGTGGATGCCTCGTAGGGAATGTCAAATTCCAGAGTGGTTGTTTGATCAAATAATCCCACTGCCTGAAAAGTGGAAAATCTTTCAGTCTGCACTTATCATTTGTATCTACAGAAATCTGCCGGCTAATAAACATTGCAAACTGCATGTAATCAGCCAACTTTTGTTTGACTAGGATAATTATTCCAATATAAACAAAACCATAAAGATTAAAATGCATAAATTCAAATAATTTAATGAACAAGATTTTTAAAGCTATCATGGCTACCTCATCTAAGGCTATCCAGGCTTCCAAAATACAAATACTCAAACTGTTGATATTCACCATGAATAGACATTGACCAACCATTTTTCTGATCATGTTCTAGTGCCGAAGGCAGACAGTGAGAAGGCATTCTTTTAAAACATGCTCACCTTCTTAAATTATCCACAAATTCAGGGCCCTCAGCAGAAGGTGAAGTAGAGCACTGAAGGAGGATCTCTTCATCAGAAAGATCTTGCAGTGTCAAAGCATCATGTACTTGCCAAAATGTCCTGCACAGTAGTTAAAGGAACACAAACATCAAACGTTTGGTACATTAACTTCAGAGTTTAGCCACAAGCACGAGACCGGATACAGTCTGTAGAATAGAAAATATTATGCCAATCACTATGCAGGCTACTGCTTTTGGAGAACTTTAATTTATGATGCAATTAAATCAAAATAAAAAGCTCAGTAGCAACCCGATACCAAGAGCATGGCGCAATCACAAATCGATCATTTTGAGTATCGTACGTGTCCAGCAACTTTCCGTTCCAAGTGGGGTCCTCATGGGAAGCAGAGATTCGAATTCTTCTGACAATTTCATCTGGGCATCTCGTAGTTCTATCAAAACTGGCTGGGATGACGGATCCTGTGGATGTTTTTACCTGACAAAGTTCAGAGAAACATCAGACTCTACATTGCCAAATCTTAACAAATGTTTCAACAACATAAAACAATGCTATTCATTATCTTGTCCTAAAACCGAGAGAACAAGACATTATAAGCTTTTGATAAACAACTACAGTTCATACTTGAAATAAGTTGGAACCACCTTGCAAATTCATTAAAAAAACAGCATTTGATACTAACAAATGGTTGAATGCTTTTTGATGAATTTAAGCATCAGATTTGCAGTCATATCATCTCGGGTATCAAATTTTGAGTTTCTAACCAGTCTTCTAGTATACTTTAGTTTTCTTGGCTGAGACACCAAAGGCTGCAAAATATAACTTGTAGAAAATTCTCAGCATGAACTTGTATACAAATGGTGCTAAGGGCATGTTGGTAATAAGGTATATCCAAGAAATGCTGTCAAAGAAATTCCTATGCTAGCTAGTTCTCGCCAAAAGGGAGTGGATACTTTGCTATACGAGTCATGGATTTCAAGTCAAAGAAAAATGGTTTCCATGGGGTACCAACTATGATCTCTCATTCAATTATTTCCTTCACAGAAATAGAATCTAAAATTGTCCTATGAAATCAATGCAGATATTTAAGATGACGATGGACAATTTTAAAGTTGAACCTAACCAGAAACCCATTGAAAACCGGGTATGCATTTCCTTGAGAATCCCTTTTGGTGTTATGCCTAAGGACAAAGAGAGTTTGAATGTGAAACTTTTCCTTTCTCTTATGCAGAGTTTCAATTATTTTGGTACACAAAGGAAAGGAATAGCCATCCCCTTTTGCCTGGGTTTTAGACCTAGTGGAGCCGTCAGCTTGCTGCAAACAAATGGCAATACATTCGCTTCAATCATTTTGCCTCAAGATGTAACTAGATCTCTAGAATATCAATAAAAAAGAAGAGGTTCCTGGACGAGACTTTAGGTAAGACATCTTCAAAACCACCAATCAAATGTACCTGCATTTAAAAATCGCAAGAATGGCTTACTCCAAGAAAAATAAATGAACCATTGAAGAGAAGTTGTGAGCAAAGCAACAAAACTGTGAGGTAGAAAAGGAATAGATTAATACATCCAAGTCATCATCAAAATTTTTGTCAACAACAAGTGACAACATTTGGGTGAGGCCAATATCGACAACTTTTGTAGAATCCATATGGGCAACTGAAGTCCTGCAACTCATAAAATGCCAAAATGCAAAGTCAAAAATAAAACAATTACTATCATCAGTAGTAAAGTTCTGAGCACTTTCCCATCTCTTGTAAAATCGATTCTTACATTCCATTTCTCTGGTTCCGAATAACAAGGCCCACGCAAGTAGTTGCTTCATCAGTGCCAATAAACTTTACATGCAAGGAAGGAAAAGGAAACATCTAAAACAGTAAATGAAAAAAAAATTTACGGCGTATTAAGACAAATAACAATTTAGAGAGAGAAGAACAAAACTTGTTTCAAACTCACGAGAAAGAAACATAAGATGAATCATAGAGATTTAGAACATGTTTCCCATGGTAAATGAGTCCATTACAGGGATTTGAACTGAAAATATCAAAGAAGGCCACATTTGTTTCACGAGAGTGCCATGAGAAATCATTATTACTAGATAAAGCCACAAATTTATGACTATTTCTACACATAGTTTCATAAGTTATCAAACAGGTAACATCTTTTGTTACCCGCACACATATCGCTGCTGAGATTTCATTGTCAATGTAGAAAAGAAATGTAATCAATGATGAAAATATTTATAAGATGCAATCACAAAAATTTAAACTGGGGACAACAGAAAACTTAGAGGTAAGAACTTTCTCAGACATTTACCCAGGGATAGCAAATAAAGAGCACGGCCAAAAAGAACGTACATCTATAAGTGCCGGGTCAACTGTTGCGAATTCTCTTTGGAAGACATAAACCCACCGACCCTGTAAAGCATACTCCTTTGATGCTGATAACTTCACCTCCTGCATAGCCTCGAATGAGTTGGAGGCAGATACCAACTTGGGGTGTTCCAGCAAGGTTACTAGAGCACCCCTTTCCTATTTATCATAATTATAAGTCAAAGATCATTGAAAACAAATACTATATATAATAAGAACTTCAATCAAATAGAGTTACAAAATAGATTAAACAAAAACACAATCTTTTTCATTTAAGCATATAGGCACTAATTTCTTTCTCCTACATTTTGTAAGCAACCAAACAGAGCTGTTTCTTTTTCCTAGAGAGTTTTGGTATGTTAAAGGAAATGGATTTTTCGTAACACGAATTAGAAAGTTAACAAGAGATGAAGCAAGTTACCTGAGAGGAATCGGTTGGAAATGGAAGTCCATCGATGAAGATCATGACTTCTCAATTTGTTGTTGAAAAGAGAAAACAAGAAACTTTGTAACAAGAAGCAAGCAAGCAAAAGGGACACCTTTTCTGCTTCTGCTTCTTCTTCTTCTTCTTCTTCAACCTCCTGAGCCCCATCACCAAGGATTCCCTTCTTCCAATTTATCTTCTTTTCCATGAGAAGTAACAAATTAAATAATTTTACCCTACACCTATAAGATTTTAATCAATTATGCCCCTCAAACTAACCTCTTCTTAAATAATTTATGTTAAAAATAAAAAAAATATTCTCAATTCAAAAATATTTTTATAAACATTCTTTATAATAACTACAATGAACTGATTTTAACATAAAACCAAAGAAAATTAAGGTGATGTTTGGTAATGTTATAGGTGAGTTTTAATTGAACTATATAAATTTATGTTTGATTAGAATCGGTTTTATTTTGATGGAATTCATGAAGAATTTGAAGTTCAACACAATCCATTTATTTGCTGGAAAATAATTTTTTTTGGAAAATAAATTCTGGAAAAAGTGAATTCCGAGAAAGTAAATTTTGGGAAAATATTTTCCGATATTTGGTAGTATAATAAAAAATAAATTGAAAAACACTTTCTAGTGTTTGGTTATGTCATGGAAAATGAGTTAGAAAATAACTTATTAATATTTTATTTTTCTCAAATTTATTAAAATAATGAGGAACAAATCTTCAAATTAAAAGGTTGAATGAGAATGAAATTGAAAAAAAATATAATTTCATAAATTATCTCAAATAAAATAAATGATAATCAAAATAATAGAGATCAAATCTAAAAAATAAAAAAAATAAAAGATGAAGAAATTAAAATAATAATAATTAACATTTCATAAATTATTTTCAATAAAATAAGTAACAATTAAAAGAATGAGGACTAAATTTGATAGATAAAAAATTTCAATAAAAAAATGATAAGGAAAAACAAATAGGCAATAGCAATTATAAAAATAAGGACCAAAATTAATATAAAAATTAAATTTTAAGAGATGAAATTGAAAAATAAATATTCAAAACAAACTATATATAGCAATCAAAAGTTTGAGGATCAAATTTGATATAATCAGCAAATAATGACATTTTTAAATTTTTCACAACTTCCGGAAAGTGTTTTCCGCCCAAATTTTTTAAGAAAACACTTTCCTAAAAACCAAGCCAAATTTTCCTTCGACTGGAAAGTGTTTTTCGTTGACCAACTTTTCTAATGGCAAATAAACACAGGAAAGTTTGGAAAGTGGTTTCCTGAAAACCACTTTCCGGAAAACAAACACAGCCAAAAGGAAAAATACTTTCCTGAAAACCAAACCAAATTTTTCTTTGACTGGAAAGTGTTTTCCATTAATCGAAAAGTATTTCCGTTGACTGGAAAGTGTTTTCCGTTGACCAACTTTTCTAATAACAAACAAACACATGAAAGTTTGAAAAGTGGTTTTCTGGAAATTACTTTTGGAAAACAAACATGGCCTAAGTCTTAAAAAAAAAAAAACCACAACCCTGTTTACTGGATTTGCTCTCCACAGTACCATTAAATGTTCGAATTCAAATGGAGATATATGAAAATATTATTCTAAGCTTCAATCTATGGTTTATGGATGGTTTGACTAAAACTAGAAATTTAGTTTTAATATATGAAAATTAGTCGAGAACGTTCAAAACAGTGAAAACTAAAAAAGAAAATATTTGTGTGCGCTGCATACATCACACCATAATTCTGCGGTAAAGAATTTGTAAATTGAAAAAGTCTGATTCTCAGTTGAATATAATAATTAGCTACTTGATTAGCTTCCGAGCGTGTGTTTAGTAATACAATATAACAATACACTATATTTTTGTAAATATATTTTTCAATTAAAAATATATAAAAATAATATTTTTTTATATTTTATATTTTATTTTTACATCAAAACTATTAAAAACTATTAAAAAATATTAATTTAAATTTTTAAATGAAAAATATTTTAAAAAACACGTAACTAATAGAAATTCAAATTCCAATGTCAATTGCTACTTAAAGTAGTCCTTGCAAGTTTGATTCCACGCGCAAGCAATTGTTTTTTCTAACGCAACAAATATACGGTATTGTTAATGTTTTTTTTACCATCAATAAAAATTTTAATTATGAATTGGTAAGTTGATATGTGCATTTAATAAAATAATTCAAGGATTATTTGTGCTAATAAATAATAATAAATATGTTGATTATAAAAAGATTGAGTTAGAAAACCAAGTTAAAAAATATATATTAAAATATTTGATCTCATGTTACAAAAAGTTCTTTAATTTATATATCAATAGTGTTCACATAGACTAATGTTGCTATTATTCAAAAGAAAGATTTGGATGGTAAAGAGAGTTGTGGAAATTTATTTTATGACTTATGATAAGAGGATTTGTAAAAATTATACGATATTGACTCGACAAATTATGCCATTAAGCTGGCTTAAAATATGTTCCTCTGACATTGAAGGTAATGCATTTTGATTAGTAAATAGCTATAAATATAATAATTAATTAGAATGCTTTGTTTAATTATTAGTACATTAATTAATTAGGGTGAGGGATAGTAATATACATAAGGTCCAGGATTTTCTTCTTAGAAATTTGTTAATAGGAGAGTTTTCGCCCTAAAAGGGAGGGCACCCAACCGCTTTACGCATGACAAAGCTACTTGTAATGTTTGCAAGATATGATTAGACCAGACCAATCCTAAGAGGTAGCTCAACTGGTCAGGTTTTGAATTTGTTCCCTAATGATCACGAGTTCGAATCCTCTCAGGATTACTAGAGGCTTACATGATCGTTAACTTCATAGCTCATGAGATTAGTCGAAGTATACACAAACTGGTCTGGACACCCACACTAAAAAAAAAAGAAAAAAGATATGCTTGGACCTTAAATTGAAGACCCAAAATCACTTCAGCAAGCACCATATCAATTGATTATTGTTTAAAGCTTCAATCAATATTCTAATGGTTTCGTCATAAATTGGATTAGGACAAAATCAATAGAATTTATGAGTTAGCACTTAGAAGTGGGATGTTTAATTAATCATGGGAGGGAGGTCGTACGATAATAGATCTATCTATGTTTATAGATTTATATATCAATTTTTTTTTATTTTTTTTTTTGCTTAAGCAATGTTTGTAAACAAAATAGTGTGAGAGGGAAATGGCCAACAATGTTGTATCATAGGCTGCAATGAGTCAGCAATAATTCATGCAAAGAAATTTGAATACACATAAGAGATATTAATCTCATTTGGATGCACTCATATGTTTATCAAAATGTGAATTTTCATTTAATATTCAACAAGAACAATTTTCCATGGATTGATTTAAGCATTCACTAAATGCTAATTTTGTTTCTTAATAAATCCTTACGTCAGTGCTCCTTTAACAAGTAAAATCATCAATATATAAATATTAAAGAAGGTAACATAATCAATAAGCACATTCTCTAGGCATTAGATGTCTCACGCACCTACATTAAAAAAACTGGAGTCATCTAATTCTCATTAATAAACAATCTTATAGCAAACATTTCTTCAATTGTCTATTTCACTAATTCATTCATGCCTAAACAAATAAGACAAAAGACATGTTCCTTGTAAATGTAAAATTACAGTTGATGAAAATTTCTTTGCCCATTTCATGACAACATTAGAGTCCTTCACAATTATATATCTATATTTGTGAAAATGAACTAATCAGAGGGAACTCTCAAGGAACAAACAAAGATAATAATGAATTTTTTGCAATACAGAAACCATTTATCTTAATGTCTAGTTAGAACAACTAGCCCAAAATGATATAAATTTATCTTTAAATTCATCTATTTATAGGTAGTCATAATAACACTATTTATAAATAGTAAAACCCTAAAATAACTAACTATTCAGCCAAAGACCCACTAAGATTAACTAGAAGCCCAAAATAAAATAATATCAAATCTAATAACAAAACTCAACCAGAAATTCAAATAATCTGAAAAAAAAAAAGCTAAAGCCTAATCTTCCAACCAATGGACAATGGTTAGGTTACCCTCTATTATTGAAGATCATGCACAAGCATGAACCATTTCTTGGGTATGATGTCCTTACCAACTCTCCATGAGTTGGGAAAACTTGACCACATTAAGTATAACTCTAGACGACACTAATAAGACTCTTAAAAATAAAAATTAAGTTGCTGCAATGTCACTTATGTAATCCAAGTATAGTATAAAATATAGTGTTTATCTCATAAATTAGGATTTCTTGAACTTCATTATCCCTATTATCCCTGGTAAAACTAATTTATGCAATCAAACTAGTATTAATATGTTTTTTATACCAATGACATGAATAATTAGGTAGGAGTTTCAAAAGAAACATCAAAGAAAATTAGGTAGGAGTTTCAAAAGAAACATAATTGCTATTATAACCAAATTTCTACTCCCAAAAATTTTCAAGAAAAAAAAATCTTCAAAATCATTTTCAAAATGATCTTGTTCACATAAAACATTTACAAAAAATCTTCAAAGAAAGAAGTTTAAAAATAAAACAAAGTTTTAGGTTGCAATCAAGCAAGAATTAAAGGATCAAATACCAAAATGGAATAGACATTGGAATTTATGGACCCTATTAACTCAATTAGGAGTTTAATTGAAGAAAACATTGGTCAATTTGACTAAAGTTGAACAAATTAGAAATTTTGAGGACTAAAGTGTAAAAGGTGTTTAGCATTGAAGTATCATTTTGAATGTCATCAAGGGTGTAATTGAAAGAAAACTTGGAAAATTAATCCAAATTGGTAATATATGAAGGAATTAAAAGTATAATGACTAAATTGAACACAAATAAAAGAATTTTTTTAAATAAATAAATAAAAGTTTAAAAAGTCGTTTAAATGAAATGGTGCAATGAAATATTTCTTAAAGGAAATAAAATTAAAGGCAACTATAATGGCATTGTTTAATGTATGGTGAAGGATTGTCTTTAACCCCTCATGCATGTATGGTTTTTTTTTCCCTTTGCTTTTCTTTTTTGTAGTGTTTTGGCCTGACTCTAAGTACAAGTTTCTCTTTCTCACGCGAACATTAAAGGTCAAAAGATAAGTCATTTTCTTTCCTTAGACTTCTATTTTATTTTCTACCAAAGACTCACTTTATTTTCTCTTTATGGTGGCATAAAATGCATGCCAAAAAAGCCAACCCGAGTATGGTGTACAAGTTTACAACAATAGTGAAAGGCCAAGTATATACCATCGATTAAAAATAAAAAATAAATAAACAATTAGGGTAATGTTAAATAATTAAAATTGAAGTTTTAAGGACTAAAACTTTTAGATATGGGTAATTATTAAAATGGACCATGACAAGATATTCAATTGAACGAAAAACACCCAAATTAAATTATAATGGCATTATAGTAATTTTAAGGCTTTGGAATTAATATAAATAGCTCACTTGGCTTCCTAAGAAAGCCAAATGCAACCGGCCACATTTACAAGGAGAGGAGATGGGAAATTCTCCTACTTTCTTAAAACCTTCTCATTAAGGCGTTATGAAAATGTAATGTGTTTCTTTCTTTACAAGTTTTCGATTAAATACTCATTTTAATTACACAAAAATTAAATTTTAGGTGTTGTTGATTGTTCATATTTACGATATTGTGAACTTTAGGTGTTATGAAATAGGTTAATTAACCATGTGCACTACTGGATCTGCACGGTGATAATGTACATGCTTTTTCCTCTTACATCCTGTTAAAAATATTTTTTCATACTTAGAAGCTAAAGAATTTGAATACCCATGGATGTGTCCTATTGTATTCTTAAAATGATAAAATTTATTTTACAACATGTACTTTGCCATCTTGTATGAAAGATATGCCACAAGTGACTCGGATTATGCACCGGTAACCCCATACTTATCTGTCTTTTGTTCTTTTGCCAATTCGCTTTTGTTTTAATTGATGGTCTAATAAATAATATGGTCTCTGGTTTACACTCATAAAAAAACATTGAGATTTTGTTGCCTTTTTAAATGAACAATTTTATCAACTTTTATGGAATATTAAATTTTAAACATCAAGTGAAAGAATTTAGAGATTGAAATAATTAATTTTATAAGGTCTAGATGATTGGAGAGTATAATATTAAAGCATTTTTTATTATTATTTCTCTTGGTCTAGATGATTGGAGAGTATAATATTAAAGCTTTTTTTATTATTATTTCTCCTAACTACTTTAAGTAGCGTTAAAATTGACAAAAAGAAATTGTCTGATTTTGTGTTACTTCTTGTATTTTACTTGCTTGATTTTTTATAATAAAAAAATCATGAGTCAGTGACATTTTTTATAAATGCTAAAGAAGAGGTTAGATCTCAAGACTTTTGGGGAAAAAAAACATAATTTGCAGGAGAATTGTATTGGTGCAATTAATAGCACACATGTGCAAGCTAACATATTAACTAAAAATTAAATTTCAATTATCAGAAGAAAAGGTATACCAATACAAAATATAATGAATGCTTATAGTTTTGACATGTAGTTCATATTTATGTGGGCATGATAAGAAGATAGTGTCCATGATACACATATTTTTCTTGAAGCTATTGACAATAGTATTATAAAATTTCCTATACCTTTAGAAAGCAGTTTATATGATAGAAATTGAATGCTAATATAAGTATACTAATTTTCTTTTTTATTTACTAATATTATGACAAATTTAAAATGTTGTTTGTAATTGTAGATAAATACTATTTGGTTGATACTAAATATCCCAATGAGTACGATTATTTAGGTTCATATAAAGGTGAGAGGTATTACTTACAAGATTTTAGGCATTGTGAACTACTAAAAAATTAGAAAGAAGTATTTAATAGTACACACTTATTACTACATAATGTCATAGAATGTTTTTTTGGAGTATCAAAATAGAGGTGGAGAATTTTACAAAACATGAATGTTTATCCATACAAAACGCAAGTTCAGACTGTAATGACATCAATGTCACTACATAATTACATTATAAGAAGATCATATGATGGCGTAACATTTGCAAAATTTAATTGTAATTTCAATTTTGTTCTTGATAATTCTTTAGCTGATGTTGTTGCAAACTCAGAAAGCCATAGATACCAGAAGTCTTTTCGGATGAATTTTGTATATGATGGAATTACAAATAGTTTAATAGGACAATAAAAGAAGAACCTTTTCATAAAATATTATTTAGTTCATGATGTAATAATACTTAAATCTACAATATTTTAAATAAAAACCATCAATATTAATATATGTTATTTTTAGTCATTTTATTACCAAACCTTAATTTGAAAATTATTTTTAACCAAACACATTAAATTATTTTTTGTTCAGCTTCAATTTTAATCACAATTTTAACCAAACATATATTTTATCAAACCAATCTTAACTAAAAATATTTTTTATAAAATAATTTTTTTCAAACCACAATCATAACAAGAAACACACCAATTTTTGTCGAAATGCAATTCATTTGTGTATAAAATTATCTATTACGTGTGTTGTTCGGTTACCATCAAGTGATTTTAAGTTCAAACTAGCTTTAAAACTTGTGCTACAGCAACCGCAAATTGAATTTCATGTTAAAGTTTAATGCGGTAAAAGAAAACATCAATATGATTTACTTTTTCAAACAAGATAAAGGTAAAAAACCATCATTTATTTGACACGAAAATTAATTATTTTGATTGTTAAAATCATAACAACTAACAATTTTTTTTTCTCGTACCGTCTCTTACAATTTTCTTTTTCATTTCTCAAACTCAAGAACTAAAAAACTAACAAATTTAATTTCTAGAGTAAAATAAAGATTGTCATGAACTTGAGATTAATCATGTATTTTCTTTGTGTTTTGTATTCAATTCTTCATTCTTTTAATTTGTTTTTTCTATCATAATTTCAAACTAAATCTCATCTATAGTTAGGTCATAAAAAATTTAATTGAAAAATAATTAAAATAAAAAAATAAAAACGATGAAAGAAAGGGTAGGTGTTTCACTGTTGTGAAGCACCCTACTGAATCTCTTTTTTTTTTAATAAAAAAATAAAAAAAATAAAATTAACTATAAATAATATTAATTTTCTCAACAAAACTTCTATACCATGAGAATACAATTGCGGGTGATTTAAAAAGAAAACCTAAAAAAACTCTATAGATTGCTATTTAAATCTCAATATTTGCCATTATGGAGTTAATTTTCATTCAATTAAATTTGATTTTTATTTTTTTTATATCTTTATTTGAGGTCTATAAAAATTATAATGACTATATATTATAATCACTATCAAAGAAATTATATTTTTATAAGAAAAAAAAAAAAGAGTATATAGACCAAAATGGAGATTTAAATAAAGTAGAACCACCAAAAAGTTTAGTAGCTGCCAAAAGAATCCAATCCAACAGGACCGAAGCTCCTTAACCTGATAGTTTGTTGCCAAAACTCCAATCACAACGCCTCAAACATCAAGCTCAGCGCACAAAACGACAGCATTTTATACCCATCTGGCCTTGAACATGAAAGCACCTGTCAATAAATCCCATAAATAACCACCACCGCTTGCTTTAACTTTCATTGATTGCTACAAAATGATTGTATCAATGAATCTTTTACCATGAAGAAGACCTGAGCTGATCATCTGCTTAATACAGGTTCTTATTCTTTTCTTTCATCTCTTTCTTTTCAGTTTCTTGATTAATATTAATATTGTGGCTCAAAACGTTAATGGGTCTCTCTTTTTTTCCTCGAAAAGAGATTGAAGAATGAAAAGGAGAGAACTTTCAATTTATAGTCTTTTTTTTTTCTAGTAACAAAATCATTGATAAGGGAAGTTTTTATTGAGCTGATTTTGGATTTTATTTTTTCATTTTGGTTTGGATATTTCTTAATTCTTTTTAAGCTGATTCTGAGTTTGTTTTATGTTTTTTTTTTTTAGTATGTAGGGAGGGTTCAGTTTTAGTAGAGTTTGGAATTCCCCCTCTAATTTACTGATTTAGAGAGTGATAATTATCTCATTTAGTTCTTGTAGTTAGTTTAAGATGATGGGAAATTTCAGTTTCTGTTTAGAAGTTTGTTTCTTTTTCTTTTTTGCTATGCAACTGATTCAAAAGACATGAAAATACGAGTTTTTACCTGGATGAGTAAAGAGACTGTTTTTATTGTTCTTTGCAGGGAAGGGTATAGGAATTTTTTTAGTGACTTCGGTTTGTGTTCTTGTAGAAAGAGTTTTGAATCAGAGTGTCTTAAAATTTTGACAAGGAATAATGGATCTTGATTTGAACGAAGAACCTTTATACTCTTCCAATGATTCGCTGTTGGGACTCACAACTATGTGGAATGAATTAGAAACCACCAATGGTCTTATAGAAGAACGTATCAGGCAGCTTGAAGCAGTTACTTTCAGGGCTAGGCAACGACAGAGATGGAGACAGAGTCACATCACCCCTCAAACGGTGAGTATTTCTGTGGAACCAGCTACCATTAATGTTCGCAATGAAGGTAGACTGCTTATTGGGGAGGCTAGTGTTGCTACTGAAGAAAGGAGAGATGAGATGAATAAATTTGGCAAAAGGAATAGTGCCTATTTGTTAGCTAAAGCATTAGGCAGGAATGGGAATGGTAAGGAGGCCAGAAGTGATAGGAGTGTATTTGATTGTAACATATGCCTTGATATGGCACAAGATCCTGTATTAACTTGTTGTGGACACATGTTTTGTTGGCCATGCTTCTATCAGCTGTCGTATGTTTACCCAAATGTGAAGGAATGCCCTGTGTGTATGGAAGAGGTTACAGACACAAGCATTATTCCAATTTATGGCAATGGAAACAGTAATGATAACAAGCACAGGTCGAAGGAGTCTGGCTTGAAGGTTCCTCCTAGGCCTTCTGCACAAAGAGTTGAGAGTGTGAGGCAGCAACTCATTAATCGTGGTGTATTTTCTTCTTCAATTGAAGAAAGGATGCGGCATTTTGGCAATGTGCTCATTGCAATGGGGGAGATACCTCGATCAGAAGATCTTGATGATACTCATCTTGAATCTGAGAGAATCAGTTTATTGGAAAATCAAGCCATTACTTCTCTGGCACTGCCTTCCACAGGGGCAGAGGTAAGCCAGCACTACCATTCTGTTCATGTTTCAAGGTTATTGTTTCAAGGAGCAGCTTCACTGTCCTCCTTTTCATCGGCAGTGAATTCTGCGATGAATTCTGCAGTGGAATCTGCAGAAAGATTAGTTGAGGACCTTGAGGCAGTTTTGCACAATCATCGTGGGAGAAGAAACCACCAACAATCTTCACGTCCTGCTGATAGAGATTCATTTTCAAGCATTGCTGCTGTTATTCAACCTGACATCCAGAACCTGGATACAGTTGCTGATGCTGATTCTATGTTGCCTCATTCTGCTTCGTCTTCCAGGCCTGATGATGCTGCCACTGTTTCACAATTGGAAGGCCATAGCATGGGTACTGATATAGAAAGCAATTCTACTGTGCCCATTTCGTCGACTTCTAGTAGAAGAAATCTAGTTTCTAGGCTTTCAGAAGTGGACATTAGCTTACAAACAAATCCTTCATCTTCCAGGAGAAGAATTGAAGTTTCCAGAGTTTCAGATGCAGACAATGGACAAAACCGTGGGCGTAGAAGGAGAAGGTTGAGCTGATGTAGCCATAGAAATAAGGGCTAAATTGATAACATGTTCCTTGTCTGAGTACTGTTATTTAGTTGTGTTGTTGGAAACTAAGACATCTTTGTTTATGAAGACCATGTTTGCCAATTCATTTATTGCATGCATATTGCAATTTAAGCAAAATATCAGGATAACACTACCAGTGTTTATACTCTTGCTGCTATATATTTTTTTATTTGGCTGTTTCATTGACAGTTCTTGTGGTTTCTTACCGAAGTATGCAGTGTCATCCTTGATTGCATAGTACGGTGTTCTGTAAGGCAGAGAGCAGCTATTTAACTGGTAAGTTAATGAACTCTTAGTGAAAGATTCATTTGGTTCTCTTTACCTATAGTTATATACAATGTACTTGTTCAAAAGTTTTACTTGGTTGTTGATTTTCTTTTTGGTAAGTTTATGAACTCTTAGTGAAAGATTCATTTGGTTTTCTTTGCCTATAGTTATATACAATGTACTTGTTCAATAGTTTTATTTGGTTGTTGATTTACTTTTTGAGTTTTTTGCTTCCCTGTTATTTTTTATGTGATATCTTTTTGTTGACCTTAACGAAGACCCATGATGTTAAGTTCCCGCTTGCAACAATGGTTTTGTGATGATTTATCATTGATCACTCATTTCATGCTTATTGAAATAAATCACTTATATTATTAGTGGTGGTTAAGACCCAGGATATCATGTTTGGCAAGAAAAAATGGTTATATGATGATTTATCATTTACTGCTCATGCATGTTAAGATGTTATGTCTGTTAACTGGTAACCTGCATATTTTTTGTTTTGAATTTATATGTAAAAAGAAAAAAGAATTGTTCTTGATTGCTTCAAAACTCCTTTGGCGTCCACAGGTCTGGACTTTAAGAATGATTGTAGTTTTCTTGAAATGATTAAAACTGCTAATGTGCTTCGTTGCTTTTGAGTAATGTCAGGACATGTTCATGATCTGTAGAAAGTTGTTTTTTATTTAACAATTAAATGTCTCAAAATGCAAAATGAATTTAGAATTTTTTCTGACGTGTTATTGTTGCATTCTCCAGAACTTGTACAATTTTATGTATTTTTGTTTGGTAATAAAAGTAATTGACAGAGCATAGAATAAAAGGAGTATAAAATCTAAAACCAGAAAAACATTAACTGTAGGCAGACAATACTTCTTGAAATAAGCTACACTTTGAGGGTAAGCATGTTGAAGAACACAGCAAAACAGAATGGAAACCAAGGGTTTAGGGTTGTCAGACCTTAAACCAACTAAATAATGATCAACTGAGACTTATTTAAACTCTTCTAGCATGAGCTAAAATGACTGTTTTGTCCCATCCATAAACACCATGTGTCAAGTCCTAATTTCACAGAAACCAGCTTTCTAAAGATTAGGGTAAATTTGGCAGACTATCAGACAATTTAAATGTTAGAATACTCAAACTTCAAAGAAAATAGTTTTGAAATTTTAATTGTTTTTCTAACAACTCTCTGTTCTCTTGGAACAAACACATGACACATGAAAATAAAAGCTGTCTGCAAGTTTTAACAACTGTCTGTTCTCTTGGAACAAACACATGACATAAAAAGAGAAGCTGTCTGCAAGTTCTTTGTATCTAAAATAGTATTTAAGATTGAAACGTTGGCTTTTATTATCTTTATGTGTCTCAAAATGCTTTCTATGCTGATGTAGAGGAATTTTATCTGACAACAAATTTAGTGGAAAATCCTGCTCATTTGACTTTTATTCCTTGATTTATTGTAATTAAAATGAGTCTCATTCTCTAATTTCTTATTGGGGTGATTTTACCAACAGAACGGAGAAATTTCATTGTTGCTAGAAAAACACGTAATAATAGAAAAGTGATTATTCTATTCTTTGTGACACGTGCATGTTTTGCTTTGGTTAATGATTAGGATTGTTTGGATTTTTATTGATGCTCAAGATGTTGTCAAATTCTAATACCAAACAAGTGACTGAAAATTGCAGAAGCCCTATATCCTTTCTTAGAACTGGTTTAATCTTTAACTTATTGTTGCATTTTCATGGGCTGTTTTTTCTGGTTGTGATGCAGGAGAGTTTTTTCTGAAGTGCAACCTTATATTAATGGATATAATTTTTGATCTGATTGTTGGATTCAACTAAAATTTTGCTAGAAGATTCTATAGGCCTTATTTGCTATTGGTTTGAAAATTTTGTAGCCACTTAAGTTCAGGAAGGCTTTCAAATAAGGCTTAAAAGTTATTATTTAGCATTTACCATATTTTCCTAGTTAATTTAGGATTATTTTTTCTATTTTATTTAGAACTCTTTTATTATTTTTTTGTTTAGTATATAAACAGCTTAAAAGTGCTGTAATATTGAGTGTTGATTAAAAAATTATTGAGTAATAAAACTTCAAGTTGAGGTTCTTGTGTAAAAACCCTATTCAGCTTTAATTCTATTCTTATTTTTGCTTGTCTTCTTGTTTGTGTAAATGAACATTTCTGTGATATGATGTCATGGTTTTTGTGCCCCTTTATGAGCCTTGACAAAGCAAATAAGATGGTTTTTTGTTTAGTCACACCGGTTGATTCTTCAAATTTGATGGAGTGGAAATTTTCGTTGAGATATCAATGATTGGAGGTGCGCATGTTTAGTCCATTTTTTCTGCCACGTCACTTTGTACAAATCTCAGTGGAAGAAGTAACATGTTGAAGCTTTTTTCTTCATTCTTCAAAACTTTAATGAGTGGAAATTAAACATGATAGAGAAATCAATGATTGGCATTTGATGTCTATCAAAAAGTTTATTATGACTTGATGCAAGCAGATAATGAACCCTCACCCTTATGATACTGTAGTATTTTTTACGTTAAATCCTGTATCAAATTAAGAAATGAAATCTCTTTATAGTTGAGTTTTATATATATATGTATATTTATCAAATTCGATATTTGAATTTAGTGATCATTTGGCATGTAATTAGTAATATAATTAACAAAACAACAGGGTGATTAAGAAAAGTAATGATTGTGAGAGAAAGGGATGCTATGACAAGGATAGTCTATGTGCTGTACGCACGCGTTGTCACAGCTGATGCTGACATTGTAAAGATGGCCCAAGCTATTTTTTTAGACTTTTATGGAGCCCTTTCTACCATCTGAAGCGCGCCGTATGGAGACAGGAAGGTCCCCTCTAATATTGATAGATAAAATGTGGAGTTGGTGATGGCAATTTTACGCAGTCCATCGACTATCCATAATGTGTATAGTTGGACTAAATTATGTACATAAACCCTGATCATATTCATAATCATATTTCTCTTTAAAAATCTCAAGTTATGATCCACTTGGAACAAAATATATACCAAGTTCAAAACATTTTCTAAATATTGTTGATAAAGGAAGAGGAATGAGGTTATAACAAGCAACAAAAAGAGGTAATAAGAAAAGTGACGATGGTAGGCGAGATGGATGCCAAAAGTGTTCAGGGTGGGTAGTGGTGTTTAAAGAAACTGGCCTCGATGTAATATTTGCATTATCTGACGGGATTTAATTTATTAAAATTAGATATTATGGTATTACAGATGATAATGGTACAAAAAACCCAAGAAATAAATATCATTGGTTGGGTGGCGGGTTAGGATTTTTGAAACCCGGTTAACCAAACCCAACTCATCTGGTTTTTATATTTGAAACTATAGTCTTCTCTTCTTTAAAATGAAAAAAAGACATTTGAAAAATGAATATAAAATTGGCATTTGAAAAAACATTTGATAAGATATATATATATATATAATCCGTTTATTCTTTGACCTAACTCTAATGGCAATTGATGCTCACAAAATCAAATAGAAGAAATTGGGTCACTCTAGAACATATAAAAATAGTCAAGTTATGATTAATTTAGTGTTCCTGTTTGTGTTTTTTTTTAATTCATATTAGTATGATGAAGTTGTTAAGGAGTGAATTTTTTTGCTTTTATGTTACTATTTATGTATTTTTTAAGTCAAATACCGAGCCCAAGCATGTATGGGTCTGGTGATTTGCCAGTCCTAGCTCCCGTAAGCTCAACCAAGTGCTGAGTGCACATATATATATATATATATATATATATATTTTCTCTTTGATAAAGTCAGAGATATTCTTCCATTTGATAAAGTCAGATATATTTTTCCTGTGAACAAAGTCAGAGATATTTTCTCTTTGATTAAGTCAGATATATTTTTCTCTTTGATAGAGAAGAGGTTGGAATGCGATCAAGAAAAAAGTGAGGATGAGCTATAAAGATCCATTGAATCCTTAGAAGAAAGGGCTTTTAATCACCATTCTCTATTGCATATTTATTTTCAGAGTCTCTCTGTAAAATATCACTGTCATTTTATCTAAAAAGATACTTACTTAAACATTAAAGAGTCCTAAACTTCACCAAAAAGGACCTTTTGTAGGTATCGACCATTAGTCACCAGCCATCTTAGATAGGGAGAATGAATATGATTTCTAGAACCAAGAGATTAACTGATTATCAAACACATAAATTTTGTTTTCAAGCTACTTTAATTTTTTTAGGACATCATCAATAGCACATTCTGTAAGAAGCGATCAAAAAGCCATTGAACGCAGTTTGGTTCACCTTGTTTGTGGTGATGGCCTTCCTTACATGATTCTTCTTGATCACCCAACACATCTTAGAATGAACGCATATCATGAAAGTCTTCTAAAAAAAGTGTTAGGAAGAATAGTCACAAAACTAAATAAAGGATAAACTTAAAGGTTCCTTACATAAAACATCATTTGACTAGTTAAATCCAAATGACAGTTATAACTTTCATTAGATGTCATTGAGATGTCTGTTAGGATGGTGAAAATCTTTTTCAATAGTCTCACTACCTCAAGGCCAACCTTCTCAATACATGACCTGGTGCCAATAACATCCTTCACAAGCTACCGAGTAGAAGGTGAGGAAATTGAAGCGAGCTCAACCAAAGATGAGGTTGGTGAAAACATCTTTAAACTCATTTTCTTCAGGAACAACCCGAGTAGAAGGCCTAGTTGATGCAGCCTCTGCCAGCAAAGCAAAAAGTTGAGGCAGAGGAAATGCCACCATAGGAACCTTTACAATCAAGACTAAAACATCCTGATCCTCTAAAAAACTGATGACAGTGCTCGTGATCACTTCAAGGAGGGTTAAATCTACTTGACCCTTGAATGAGGAGTATGACTTCCCTGACTTCATTTTCTACAGGAGTTCTGACTTCCACTATTGTTTCCTTAGGAACATAGCTATCAGGAACAGAAAGTTTATTAACAATGATGGGGAAATCCTTCATCACTTCTTTAGCCCTGCCTTCAACCATGATAAGAGATGAAAACTTATTTGGTGAACTCTATTATGCAAATCTTTGATAAAGTTCCTCCCTCTTCTTAAGCTATTATCCCCGCATAAAAAAAAAAAGAGGAGTCAGTAATAAACATAGTAACAAAATGATAAAAGAATAAGGAACCAGCATACTTTGCAAAACGACCTGATAATATCATTTAGCCATCCTATTAACTTCATACTCAGTTGAGTCAAGGCTAACACAACACACGTTTTTTCCTTGTCCGAGCTTAGATGAGGCTTGTAATTTACATCTGGGGAGGATCCCTTTAATAATGAGAACAACCCTGGATTTACTACATTCCACCTCTAGGGTTGATTGGCCCACAATACCTCACCGTCAACTATCTCCCCCTCCATTTTTTGACATGCACAAGCTTCTCACATAAAGTTCCTTTCATAGTTCCTGTAGGTCTGTTGGCAAATGTGAAAAACCAATACATGTCGTTGCCAGCAACCAAATAATAGCAACTTCTAAAGACAATGATTATAGACTTGATTCCAATAAGCCCATAAAACTTATCAAAGGTGGATAAAGTGATCCCTCTATTTGGATGTTGTTGGCATGGACTTGATTAATAGTATCTGAACACTTCCCTCACAAATCCTTAAAGAGGGAAAGATTACCCCATCACATACATGCAAAAAGAGGTTGTAATCTCAAAATAACCCTAGACATAGCCCATGGTCTCCCGACTGCTACGCTCAGCCTGGTCAGGTATAAAAAAAACCCAAGAAATAAATATCATTGGTTGGGTGGCGGGTTAGGATTTTTGAAACCCGGTTAACCAAACCCAATTCATCTGGTTTTATATTTGAAACTGTAGTCTTTTCTTCTTTAAAATGAAAAAAAGACATTTGAAAAATGAATATAAAATTGGCATTTGAAATTTTTTTTTGATAATATATATATATATATATAATCCCTGTATTCTTTGACCTAACTCTAATGGCAATTGATGCTCACAAAATCAAATAGAAGAAATCGGGTCACTTTAGAACATATAAAAATAGTCAAGTTACGATTAATTTAGTGTTCCTGTTTGTGCTTTTTTTTAATTCATATTAGTATTGTCGCACTCGACATCGCGGCGGCCCGTAAAATAATTCTCGATCGTGGAAAAAGAACAGATTTCTAGCATCTGGTTCTTTAAAGGGACAAGGTCTTGTTTGAGGAGTCGCCACCTAGTAGTATGGTCACTAGGAACCCTAACTGGTCAACAGAGATTCTATGGCTCGGGATTGGTTACGTAAAAAGGAAGATATTATTACCCTTTAAACATTCTGCCTGAGGCAGACTGCATTGCTGGTTTTGTCTTAAATTGCTAAATATTTATTCGCTTATGCTATGATGATTTGTTTATAATATTCCTGGCTCTGGCGTCAGTGAATATTTGAGCTCGAATAATTCCAACTCTGGCGTTGGTAAAAATTCGTAGCTACGAAAAATTAGATCAATATATTTTTTTTATTCCCTACTCTAGCGCCAGTGAATAAATAAATAAAAATAAATTGATTTTTACGCATGCACATATTTTTTATTTTTCTAGCTAAATAAAATAAAAATACACCGAATAAAAATAATATAAATTTAAACCGGTATTTTTATTCCTGACTCTGGCGTCAGTGAATAAACCAATAAATTTACATTATTTTTATTCATGCATACACATTTTTTTTATTTTTTTTCTGCCTTTTTTACTTTTCTGTTCTTTTTTATTTTTTACTTTTTAATTTTTTTCGGGCTGGGCCCAACTCATTACGTGAATTTGGCTGGGCGGCCGATTGGACCCGGCCACCAACCATCAGCGCCCGCCCAAGCCAGTGACCCGGCTGGGCCATACAAGGCACGCGTGATCTAAATCACGCGTGCATGGCCCTTGTTACTGAATTTAAAAAACAAACAGCGAGAATGAAGTAAAGAAAAACGGGAGAAACAGAGCAGAAGACGTACCTAGTGTGTTTGCAGAGGGTTTTGCGCGAGATTGCTGAAGGTGATATTTCTTGTCCAAATTTCCTTTTACTCCTTCTGCTTGTCTTCCCCGTTGTATTCCCTTCCTGCGTCTCTGTTTCGGCTTAATTTTCTTCGTTTTTTTTATGCTCTGTTTTCAGAACACCTTCTCTCTCTCTCTCTTGGCTTGTTTCTGGTTTCGTGGTTTTAGGCCGATACTGGTGAGGGAAAGGTTTTCTTCTGTTGTGAGGTTCTAAAAAAGGCTTAAAAATTAGGCTGGTATCTTTGTGTTTCCCTCTTCTGGTTTCGCTCGTCCTCCTTCTCTCCCCCTGTAACCAACCTGCTGTTTTTTCGGTGCTCCTCCGTTTATATAGAGTTCGGCGGGTGGTAACGGGTGGCAGGCTGAGGGTCGACCACCATTAAGGTGCCCATTATGGAAGCCAACGTTCGGCGTCCTCCATTACTGCAGAAACGGTCACTGGCTTAAAGGAGAAAATGATGAACAACATCCTCAAAACGACGCTGTTTGGAGATAATCAGTGGCAATTTTCACTTTGACCCATGAAGTTTCGAAAATTTTATAATTAAACCCCTGGTTTAAACAATAATTTTCCCTGCATTTCGGCGCCTTTTACAAGTTAGTCCTTGGACTTTAATCTGCTGCAATCGTATCCCTAATTAACCCCAAACTTTGCTATTTCTTCAATTAAGTCCCTGATTTCATTAATTTAATCAAATCCAAAGTCCAATTATGTCTAAAACTTATCAATTCTCCAATTAAGCCCATGATTGGATTAATTAAATTAATCCCAAGCTTAATTAAGTCTCAAAACTTATCAATTCTCCAATTAAACCCTTGATTGGATGAATTAAATTAATTTCAAGCTTAATTAAGTCTAAAAAGTTATCAATTCTCCAATTAAACCCTTAATTAGATTAATTAAATTAATTTCAAGCTTAATTAGATTAATTTCAAAGTTTAATTAAACCCCAAAACTTTCAATCATTTTGCCCTTAACCCAAATTTTAATTCATTCTTCATTTATTTCATTTTACTTGTTTTTCCATCATTATTATTATTATTTTTTTTCATCGTTTTTTTAGTAAATAAAATAATAATATTAATAAAAATGGTCAAAAATTGGGTTATGACAAGTATGATGAAGTTGCTAAGGAGTGAATTTTTTTGCTTTTATGTTACTATTTATGTATTTTTTAAGTCAAATACCGAGCCCAAGCATGTATGGGTTTGGTGATTTGCCAGTCCTACCTCCCCTAAGCTTAACCAAGTGCTGAGCGCACACATATATATAGATATTTTCTCTTTGATAAAGTCAGAGGTTAGAGATATTTTTCCATTTGATAAAGTCAGACATATTTTTCCTGTGAACAAAGTCAGAGATATTTTCTCTTTGATTAAGTCAGATATATTTTTCTCTTTGATAGAGAAGAGGTTGGAATGCAATCAAGAAAAAAGTGAGGATGAGCTATAAAGACCCATTGGATCCTTAGAAGAAAGGGCTTTCAATCACCATTCTCTATTGCATATTTATTTTCAGAGTCTCTCTGTAAAATATCACTGTCATTTTATCTAAAAAATATACTTACTTAAGCATTAAAGAGTCCTAAACTTCACCAAAAAGGACCTTTTGTAGGTATCGACCACTAGTCACCAACCATCTTAGATAGGGAGAATGAATATGATTGTTAGAACCAAGAGATTAATTGATTATCCAACACATAAATTTTGTTTTCAAGCTACATGAATTTTTTGGGACATCATCAATAGCACATTATGTAAGAAGCGATCAAAAAGCCATTGATAGTTCTTCTAAAAGTGGTTTATTGACGTCCCCACTCACTATCAAAGGAAGATAACCAAAACACTTCTATAATAGGACGTGTCACTGGCCTTTCTACAGTTGTTGGCACTTCTGTTCCATTAGAGCTTTAACAACTCTTTAATAATAAGGAAAGGTTATGTAACAATTTGATTGCCCTAAGTTAATATGGTTTTTCTACTTGTCTTTGGGCTTAATGAGACAACCAAATTTAGGCTAGGAATTTGCTAACTTCATGAATGTAGATAGAACCTAGAGATTTGAGAAAGCTTTCAATAAGCATAAGTGAAATGTTGGTTCAAATTATAAAACATGTGAAGTTTGTTTATCAACCATTTAGAAGATATCTATTGGAGAAACTCTATTCTCTCTTTTATTTGGAGTTGAGACTATGATCTCAACAGAAATTCCATTAAAACAATTATGTCTCAACGTGGTCAATGACTAGGAATGTAAGTTTCTTGTATATGAATTAAATTATTCATCGTAACAATGTCTTTTTTTTAAGTGATATCCAGGGCAACAACCACATAATCTTTCAGGGATGAGATGAACTCAATCTCCCTAGTGTAATTGCACATTTTACCTTGGAAAAGATGGATCTGAAGCCTTCCTAGTGTGATTGCAAAACTCTTCAAGGATGAGATTGACAAGATAACTCTCTAGGTCAACAACAATACAACCTTCCAAGGATGGGATGAACTCAACCTTCCTAATGCAATTGCACAATTTATCTAGGAAGAGATCAACTTAGTATTCATAGTGTAACTGCATAATTTACCTTGGAAGGGATGAATTTGATGCCTCTCTAATACAATTACACAATTCTCCAAGGATAAGATTGACACGACATCCTTCTAGGGCAACGACTATACAACCTTCCCTAAGGATGGGATAAACTCAGTCTTCCTAGTGCAATTGTATAATTTACCTTGGAAGGGATGTATCTGAAACCTCCCTAGTGCGATTGCAAAACTCTTTAATAATAAGATTGACATGACATCTCTTTAGGGTAACAACCACATAACCTTCTAAAGATGGGATGAACTTAGTCTTCCTAGTGCGATTGCACAATTTATCTTAGAAGTGATGGGTCTAAAGCCTTCTTAGTGTGATTGGATAACTCTCTAAGGATGAAATTGACACGATATCTCTCTGAGGCAACGACCTCCTAACCTTCCAAGGATGTGATGGACTAACTCTCTTTAGTACGAGTGCACAAGTTACCTTGGAAGGGATCAACTCAATCTCTCTAGTTTGATTGCACAAGTTATTTTGGAAGGAATTGACAAGATCATCCTAGTGCTATAACACATTTCTCTAAGAATAGGGTAAACTACCTTAACAACGATGTTTTGCCTACGAACAACAACACCAATCCCCTCCTCCTGCCTAGCGGCTTTTCAGCGATCCACTACAAAATTTATTTGAATTAACAAGAATATACCTGAAACCAAGATTTTCTTTTGGTTCTAGGCAGGGAGCAGGTCCCTTCTAAATCTTGATTAAGGTTAGATAATTTAAAATTCAAATTTGATAAATGTTTTTCTAAGTAAAAGTGTTTAACCTATAAAAAATTTCAAAGTTTTTTCTAAGGGTTTTGAACCCTGTATAAAATGTTTACTATGGGTGTAAGATTCATACACACGAGTAAATAGAGAAACAAATACGAATAAAAAATTTATTAAATAAAAATATTACATGGATAAACCTCACAAAACCAGGGGTAGTAAATTAATAGGGGGAGATGGGGAAAGGAATCTTAAATATCTAGCTCGAGCTTCTAAGTTAGATATTCTCCATGTTGAGCAGCAACAACCCTGATAAGAAACACACATGTAAAGTCAGGCATAAAGACTGGATGAAAGGTGGTACTAAAGTTCATCTATATTGGACATGGAAGGGAATATTTAGTCCCCAACTGTCCCAATCAAAGTTGCACACCCTCAAAAAAATTCATGAAACTCTTTAAGAGAGTTCCTTAAAGCCTCCATCTAAACTTGAGAACTTTGGGCTTCTTCCCCAGCAGTAAAAAGCTCAGCTCTCAAATCATCTTGGATGGTCTTCGCCTTAAGAATCTCCCGCTTTAGAGAATCCACTTGGTTATAGGCGGCCTAAAGCAGCTTGTTGTTGGAGCCCAACTAAAGAACAATGCCTTGTATTTGTTTCTTCAATGTTGAATAAGCCACATTGAGGCTCTTCGATTTGACCCCTATAATAACCTTTTTTTTTAGCTGCTTGAAGGCAGTTTGGTTCACCTTGTTTGTGGTGATGGCCTTCCTTACATGATTCTTCTTGATCACCCAACACATTTTAGAATGAACGCATATCATGAAAATCTTCTAAAAAAAGTGTTAGGAATAGTCACAAAACTAAATAAAGGATAAACTTAAAGGTTCCTTACATAAAACATCATTTGACTAGTTAAATCCAAATGACAGTTATAACTTTCATTAGATGTCATTGAGATGTCTGTTAGGATGGTGAGAATCTTTTTCAAAAGTCTCACTACCTCAAGGCCAACCTTCTCCATACATGACCTGGTGCCAATAACATCCTTCACAAGCTGCCGAGTAGAAGGTGGGGAAATTGAAGGGAGCTCAACCAAAGATGAGGTTGGTGAAAACATCTTTAAACTCATTTTCTTCAGGAACAACCCGAGTAGAAGGCCTAGTTGATGCAGCCTCTGCCAGCAAAGCAAAAAGTTGAGGCAGAGGAAATGCCACCATAGGAACCTTTACAATCAAGACTAAAACATCCTGATCCTCTAAAAAACTGATGACAGTGCTCGTGATCACTTCAAGGAGGGTCAAATCTACTTGACCCTTGAATGAGGAGTATGACTTCCCTGACTTCATTTTCTATAGGAGTTCTGACTTCTACTATTGTTTCCTTAGGAACATAGCTATCAGGAATAGAAAGTTCATTAACAATGATGGGGAAATCCTTCATCACTTCTTTAGCCCTGCCTTCAACCGTGATAAGAGATGAAGACTTATTTGGTGAACTCTCTTATGCAAATCTTTGATAAAATTCCTCCCTCTTCTTCAGCTATTATCCCCACATAAAAAAAGAAGAAGTTAGTAATAAACATAGTACCAAAATGATAAAAGAATAAGGAACCTGCATACTTTGCAAAACGGCCTGATAATATCATTTAGTCATCCTATTAACTTCATACTCAGTTGAGTCAAGGCTAACACAACACAGGTTTTTTCCTTGTCCGAGCTTAGATGAGGCCTGTAATTTACATCTGGGAAGGATCCCTTTAATAATGAGAACAACCCCAGATTTACTACATTCCACCTCTAGGGTTGATTGGCCCACAATACCTCACCGTCAACTATCTCCCCCTTCATTTTTTGACACGCACAGGCTTCTCTCATAAGGTTCCCTTCATAGTTCCTATAGGTCTGTTGGCAAATGTGAAAAACCAATACATGTCGTTGCCAGCAACCAAATGATAGCAACTTCTAAAGACAATGATTATAGACTTGATTCCAATAAGCCCATAAAACTTATCAAAGGTGGATAAAGTGATCCCTCTATTTGGATGTTGTTGGCATGGACTTGATTAATAGTATCTGAACACTTCCCTCACAAATCCTTAAAGAGGGAAAGATTACCCCATCACATACATGCAAAAAGAGGTTGTAATCTCAAAATAACCCTAGACGTAGCCCATGGTCTCCCGACTGCTACGCTCAGCCTGGTCAGGTATCTGAGTTGTGTTCTCCCCTAGTTGAAGGCGAGAAACGAACTCTATAACCTTCACACTTAGAGTGTTAGGAATGTTGTCCTCAGAGGTTTGAGGTAACCTCTCTTCTATTAGGATTCCTTGGTAATGGCAAAGTTAGAGACATTCTTCTATTTGATAAAGTCAAATATATTTTTTCTCTAACAAAGAGAGATATATTTTCCCTCTAATTAAGTCAAAGATATTTTTATCTTTGATATAGAAGATGTTGGAATGCAATCAAGAAAAAAATGAGGATGGGCTATAAAGATCAATTGGATCTTTAGAAGAGAGGGCTTTCAATCTCCATTCTCTACTGCATATTTATTTTCAAAATCTCTCTAAAATATCATTGCCTTTTCTCTAAAAATATATATTTAAGCATAAGAGAATCCCCAACTTCATCAAAGAAGATCTTTTACAGGTATCAGACACCAGACACCAATTATCTTGAATATAGAGAATGAATTTGATTGCTAGAACCAAGAAATTAACCGATTAATCAACACATAAACTTTGTTTTCAAGCCAAAGATATTTTTTAGGTACCAAACACTACCTGAGTGTTTGTTTAGTTGCTGTTATAGATATATTTTAGGATTGTTATAAGTTTGTTTTGATGGCTATTCTAGCTATTATGAGTACGTTTTAGTGGATGTTGCCGGTATGGGTGTTGTTCATGAAGGAATTGTTTGTGGAAACTTTAAGAGGCAAAGTTGGTCTCTTTCCATTCTATAGTCCATTTGGTTGCCTTCGAATGAAATTGTCTTCAATGGAGCTCGATCTTCAAATAAGCAGTTCGAGATAATCATTCTTTGTCTTACCACTTGGCGTTGATGTATGTTCACAGGTTTCCAATACAGTGCTGAAGACCTTTTAGGCCATCGAGAACCAATTTCATGAATTCACCTTCTGTCAATATGCTTAAATGTAATACAAAAGGATCATCTACCGGCAAGCTAAGGTTGGCAGGTTTAGGTGGTTTACTACCTTCCCAACTCGCTTGGCATATTCAGATGCATGTACGCAACTTCTATTGGAACAAAGGACTCCAGTGAGGCTGAACTTTCGGCAATCAACAAAGTTCTGCAACTGTGCAGAGGACTCGATGTTTGGGCATCGAAGTTCTTGTCAAATCAGATTCAACAGTTGCAGAACTTTGTTTGCGTACATGCATCTGAATATGGAGGTAATATCAGATGCATAAATGAGTCCTGAAGCAACCTATGACATGTTCAATCTCTTCGATCTAACAACAGAGAGGATTCTTTAGCAAATTAAGGTGTCTTGAGAAAGGAGTTGCTAATCACTAGGTTTTAAGATCCCAAAACCTTCTAAACAGGCTTCCTTATCCTTGATGGCTATTAGCCATTCCTCTGTCTTTGAAGTTTGTTGCTCTATATGCTTATCACAGAAAAAAATTAAAAAAAACAAAAAACTAGGCAATACTTTGTATATAAATTAGTATAACAGATTGTTATATTCCAGATTTTCTTTGATCTTTCAACTTATTTTCTTTCTGAATCTTAACAGCCTGAACTTGTGAAATGGCAGCTAACATATGCATCATTTGAACTCTCTGGAGGAATATACCTGTTAGTCGCTCCATGAAAAATCAAGGAACTAGAAATCCATTTTTTTGCTTGGTTGGTACTGGGTCGAGTTTCATTTCTTCTCTGCTCAAATCCGTCCAGCACTACGTAGCAAAACCTTCTACAATGCACACACAAGTTTTAGGATTAATGGAGCTCAACGCTTTACAGAATCACCGATAATGTGAAGTGGTGTGTCTTGTTGTTCAGTTCTCCGAAAAAAGTAAATGTCAAATATTAAGCATAGGACTCTAGTTCCAAGCTCCAAAACATCGCAAAGCTCGGATGTATAAGAAGAGAGGGATTGAAGCAACACTATTCAATTTTTGCAGGATTAATTTTAAGATCCTATATCACAAATTACATTGCAGTTACAAAATATACTCAAACAACTAGGTAAAACATTGTAGCAATCCTCAATAACTTTTTTTTTTAATTGCAGTATTCTATACTTGAATTAATGACCAATTAATTAAAATTTATTAAGGAAAAAAAAAACATTCAATTAAAAGGATATCAAAGTGTAAATCAAAGAGGAATACCATGGTCAATCTCAAGTTTACTAAAAAAAGTTATGTTTACTCCACCTACCTTTTCTTTCTTGCTCTGTAATTCCTATAGTTATTTTAATTTTTATTTTAATTTAAAAGTTTATTTTCTTAACATTTCATTCTGAGTTTGAGAGAGAATAAAAAATTACTAAAAATCAAATAAAAATATTTATCTAGTCTCGATTTACCTTTTCCAACAAGATTAAAGTTAAAAAAAACTTCTCAATAACACTTCTCTTGTTAAGAGGAATCTAAGGACCAATGACACAAAGATAGATTTTTTTTGTTATTGAATTGTGGTTAACAAACCACTTTCTCTCTCCTCCTTTATTTTTCATCAACTTTCTCTCTTATTTTTTAAACTCGAGAACTATTTGATAAGTCAGTTGTTGATCTTTGTCCTAGCAAAAAGAAAAATGTTTCATCATGTAAAGCACAAGTTTATTTAAAATATCATGGCTCAAAAGAAAAAAAATCTAAGTACAAGCTACATAAACCTATTTATACTAGGAAAAAACATCCTAAACAATTATGAAAAAAATAATAAAAGAGAATTATTCCAAATAGAAAAAAAATCCTAAATCAACTAGAAAAATAATGTAATTCTCACACATAACTTCTAAATCTTATCGCAAGGCCTTATTGATGTTTGATTGATCTAAAATTTTAACTCAATATAAAATAAGACCTCTGAAAACTTATAGTGAAATTTTATCCTTATCCAACGGTCAAATAAAAAATTATATTTGTTAGCATAAAACTATACACTAAAAAAATCAATATAAAACCAATTTTAACTTTTCTAAATAAGTATGAGAATTTTTGTAATAGATGCTTCCTCTTAGTTTCCTTGTGGAACTAAGAAAACTCCCAAAATTAATTGTTGAATATTCATGCATCATTAGAAAAAAAAAATCATTTTCAAACAGAAAGTCTAAAAGTCAAAAGTAGCAAATAATAGAATTTGTATTGTATCTTTTAATTTATATCACAAGAACTTTCTGAATTCTGATTGACTTAAAATTTTATCCAAGAATAGAACAATATTTTCAAAAACTCTTGATGAAATTGAGAGTTACGCTCAATAAAGTAAATCTGGATAGTATGTATAATTATGCTAGAATTTGAATTTTCTTGTTCAATCTTTTCTTGGATAATATCATATTATGTGGGTTTTAGAATTTTCATCCTCTCTGAGTTTGCATCAACTGAATTGAAAGGAAAATAAGTTCCATGAACATTAACAAAAATAAGAATTTTAGGGAACTAGAACAATAAAAAGTGACCGTATACCATGAAACACTCATCTATTTTAATTTATTAGGTAATTTAAATAAATATAGAGTATTATTATTTTTTTTGTATAAACTGACAAAGAGGGTTCAGAGTATCTGGTCCGGTCCTTTTTTTTTTTTTTTTTAATCCTTTTCTTCTTCGTGGGCTACAGTAAAGAGACTGGCAAGGTTGTCTCATTAGAGAACAATCACCTGATTACGTATCAATTTATTCCAACAATAATTAAATGTTATTTTGGTGCACATTTTATACAAATTAAAATATGAAATAAGAAAACGTGTCTAGAGAAAGAAAGCCTTGTCTTCGCCAAAAGGGTGACCGATGGGCTGTGCCTGAAGTGTTTCTAAAGCTCCCTGGGAGCTTCAGAATTCATGCTTCGTCTCTCCTGCTTCCTCTGCAAACTAGTTTATTAGCGTATTATTGATTATTTTTTAAAAAAATTTATTTAAAAATATTTTACGATGATATTTTTTTATTTTTTAAAATTTATTTATAATACTAACATATCAAAATAATCTAAAAATATAAAAAAATTATTTTTCTAAAAAACAATTTCAAAATACAAAATTAAACAAACTTTTATATATATATATATATATATATATATATATATTCAAACAGGACAACTTGGGGGTAGGTATAAAATCATTAAAGGCTGTTGCATGAGTTTCAATAATTGCTATGATCCCAAAAGCATGACAAATGTTGGCATGCCACCACAAATCTGCCGGTCACTGACTTTTAAATTATCATCATTAAAGTCTGTTCTTTCACCACTGCTCACTGCCTGACCTCCTTGACTTCAATTAGTGCTATGACTCCCCTGAGTCAAGACCACCTCCTCTTCTTTGTCCCCTGGATGCTGGTGAACCAGGAGGAACCTCAGTCGTGGTTCGAAGATATTAAAGAAAATTCTACCCTATAATATTTTCAAATCATCCCATTTTAAACAACCTAAAATATGGGGCCAAATTAATAGTGTTAGGTTTAAAAAGTAAGTAGACGTCAATAGGTTTTAAGAAAGTAATTCTTCAAGTGAAATTCCAAAAAAATACTCTTAATTTTTAGTTATAGTAATAACCGCCATGTTGAAAAAAAGAGATGCTAAGCAGTGCAAGTGTTAAAAAAAAATAAAAAAAAAATAATTAGCTCGATTATAGATTTATTATGTTAATTTGGATTGAATTGTTTTTTTAATTTGTATTTTGTGAGATTATTCCGATCTCATAAACCAAGTCTTAAGTTTGGTGAGTTGACTCGGGTTAATTTTTGTGTTTTTTTTTAATTGATTTATTTTTCAATTACATCATTCAACATTTGATTGATTGAAAATTAAATTTATATATATATATATATATATATATATATGTGGTGTATGTTTGTGTCTTTGTTTGTGTGTGTGTGTGGGTGGGGGGGGGTGTGTGTGTTTTTTTTTGGGGGGGGTGGGTTTCCTAGTCTCATAATTTAGGTTGCGAGTTAATTTGGAAAGTTAACTTGAGTTGGATCAGGTTGTTTTTTAGGTTTTTTTTTAATTGATTTTTTTAAGTTTATCCTTTAATATTAGGTTGATTGGAATTATATATTTTTTAATTTATCTCAATTTGCTTTTTGTTGGGGTTATCATAGTCTCATGATCATCGTTATGAATTTGAAAAATTAACCTGGGTTGCCTAGATCGATCTAATGTGCTACCATCATAATATTAAAAAAAAATGTTGTCTTGAATTTTCTTTGAGTCAAACTACATTTCTGCTGGTCGTGCAAGTTGTTTTTGGATCCATTAAATCGACCGGGTCAACCCTCACATTTTTTTTTATATTTCTACTAATCATTCAGGTTATTTTTAGGCTCGTCAAGTCAATGAGGTCAACTTTCACATGGTTTTTTTTTATAAAAAAATATTAGTGACACTTGACCTATTTTTACATTAAAAAACAATTTAATCTTGCTTGCAACATGACATGAGCTAGTATTCTAGTATTTACTATATCCAAGTGCTCCAAATTTATTTTAGGTGTTAATTATAGGAGAACACTAAAATTGTTTTATAAGGTCATAATATATAGTTCAACTTCAAAAGATTTACTTTAATGACTTTTGACCATGTAAAAGTGTAGTTGCAAGACTCCATTTGGGTTGATCCATTTCAAAGCTTAAATTGAAATCAAATAGGTTGATTGAATCAGTTAAAATTTTAATTTTTTTTAAAGATACTTTTAAAACAATATTATTTTAATTAAAAAAATAGTTTTTTTACTTGCCTAATTACCTATATAAAATGTGTGGGTTAAACACTGTGCACACACAATATTATTCATTCTTTCAAATTTTATTGTGAATATACTGTTTAAAATTATATATTTTTTAAAGTTGATCCTTAAATTTTTTTTTCTGCGATTGCATCAATTTAAGGCCAAATTTAAGGACAATTGAATCAAGTTTGTTGACAAAGGATAACATTAAAGAAGGGACCAAAATAGAAAAAAGACTCCATAATTGGGTGATGGTTTTAAAATTCACACAAAATATTTACTTTAGTCTTTGAACTTTAAAACCTATATATATTCATTCCCTTAATATTTTTTCAATTCAACTATGGTACAAAAGTTTTTATTTTTATTTTTTTGTTCTTGATATGAGAGAAAAGAGAAAGAGGTCGCCAGAATATGATAATAGAGAGAGAATCAGTGCATTCACCGATTCCGACCATAAAAATAGTCGATCTTGGTGTCAAAGGGTCCTGTTTGGAGACGGGGCGGGGTTTATTTATGTGTTTTTTAAACCTTGAAATGACCTAAAAAACTAGATCCAAGCCCAAAAATATTTTTTATTTCGGGTTGATTTCAGTTTTGTAGGTGGTTTTTTTTTAAGATCATTTATGAGTTTGTAAAGGTGTTTATGCTCTTTTCTAAGTGTTTTGAGTTAAAAATTAGTTGAAAATTGATTTTTATATAAAAAATATACCTTATTTTTCCAGCCATCACAATGATCGTAATTTAGAAATCCTTGATGATGAGTCATCTAGGAATTTTTTTTCAAAAAATATTGGGACGGTCGTCAGCCTCTTTCTTCTTTTTTTGTAATTTTTCTTTTTTTATATGTGTTTTTTCAATAATTTTTTAAATTATATTTTAATTAATATCCCTTCTCTCTAATTTTTTATTTTTTGTATTCAACCCTTTTTAAAATAGTGGTTGTTTTTTTTATTTTGTATGTATTTAATTTTTGAAGAGGTTATTCTAACTCATCTGTATTTTTTATGTTATATATAATTGATTTTTTTTTAAAATAAAAATTATTTATTTTTCGATAGTATTTATAATAAGTGCAACATTGCAAGATATGTTTTTCCTTTTGATTTTATTCATTCAATTTTATGTGTGTGCTTATTTTCACTATCATTTTATTAAATAAAAAAATTAATTTTAATAAATATAGTCATTGAACACAATCAGATAAATGATCCGTGTTGTGAAATCAAATATTTTGATCTATATTCGCCTATTAACTTTTCCAGATACATATTTAATTATCGTTAATGATTTTTTTAATTTATTGATATATATTATTCTAGATTTATTTAATTATATGCATTCATAAGCTTTTTTTTATGTACACTTAATATTTTTAATGTAAAAAAACATGTTGAAAAATGTTGCATGTTCAAGATATCTATTTTCAAATAATATTTTTAATATGTATAACCTTGCATAATATATTTTTTCTCTTATTTTATTTAATCAATTTTATGTGCGTTTATTTTTATTATCATTTAATTAAATAAAAAATCAATTTTTTTGAATAAAGTCGTTAAACACAACCATGTCAAAGATTCGAGTTGAGAAGCTAAATATCTTGGTCGGTATCTGACTCTCAATTTTTTATTTTTATTTATATCTAATGACTTTTTATTTATTAATTAACACACATAGTTCTCGATTTGTTTTATTAGATGTATACATAAGTTTACCGATATCTATTTTTTATATAAAAAGCCACATTGAAAAAACCCACTTGTTTTTTTTAAAAAAGAAATTAAATCCAACTCATAACGGAACACGGGTCAAATAGCTATTTGAAACTAAACCTTGAATCAACAAGTTTACCTACTAAATTAGATTAGGTGTTTGGAAGCATTTGGGAACATGACTGGCCGTGCGTTTTCAAAAACTTTAATTATTTTAAATTAGATTAGGTGTTTGGAAGCATTTGCAGCACGTTTTTAAAAATTTTGATTTTTTTAATTTTTAAATTATTTTAATGCGCTGATATTAAAAATAAATTTTAAAAAATAAAATAAAAATTATTTTAATATATTTATAAACAAAAAAAAATATATTTTAAAGAACATCGTCAATAACATTACCAAAAAGTCAGTATTCACGTCACTTTCACCTTAGTGAACCTTGGGCAAAAGGAGTTCTTGGATATGCAAAAAGGGAAAGACGGCAGCTTCAAAATCTAGTGGATTTGACAAATGCAGAGTCTCCAAACCCCGCCAATTATGCTCAAAACTCTCTCTAGTCTCTACCACTAGAAACTGTTTGGATATTTCCTGAAAGGGGTTATGCTTTCGATGTTTCTTCTTCAAGAAAAGGAGAGCTAGGAGGTATCGAATGTTGGTTCTTTCTAATTATTAGTCCGTTTCATGATCAATAATAGACTATATTCCTGCTTCGCTAATATTCACAAGAGCTGTTTAGTGAAGAGAAATATTAGGATCCCTCATGTTTTGTACTAAATTCAGTTCCTGCTTCACATGAATTGTTTTTATTAAATCCACACGCATATAACACAAATTAATTACCATTAGATTTAGTGTCTCTAGCATTATTTCCAGTGAAACGTTCAAGGAAAGATCTCTTGCTTTCTTTGAAATACGAGTAAAATTAATTTAAGAGTTTCATGACATCATACTCTTAAAGCAATTTGAACATCCATTTTAAAGAAATATGCTGTGTATAGAAATCTAAGGTGTGTGAATCGCACCACCCACACTAAAATTATTTTAAACACCTTGCATGATTTGCATCGTGCAGCCGTGATCCTCGTGAGCTAGGGTTACGATTCATCATATATATGGAACTCGTATCGGTGTTCCACATGCCAAGTCAAATCCCAAAAACCATGTCCTGCATGCCATTGTCCACATGTGATGCTTGCTTACTTGAAATGTCTTAGGCATGCTAGAGATAGTCCACGGAAATAAACCTGTAGATTCCTTGAAAGTTAAAATCTGATTTCTTGAACTTCGAAGAAAAAAACATAGAGTGATCAATGTAGGCTCTCACTAAAGATGCTTGCTTATATGATTTCATGTAGGGAAAAAAGACGAGGACATCATGCAACGATCGATCATCGAAGTAGGAATAAATGGGTAATTATTACTGTGGTAATTCCTTGCCATTGTATTGTTGACTGAAGGGAACACAATGATAAGAGGGAGACATAACTGTTTAAAGATTATATTATAATTATTACAACGTGGGCATCGCATGACAAGAGGAGTGTACGTATACATAAACTTCACCAGAAGAATTAAAATGTATTCAAGTAGGAGATTTGTTGAAAACAGTCAATAAGTTAGGACATTTATGATGGTCCCAATCATGTGTGTTTCACGACAATATCACAATATTGATGATAAAAACATGATTTAATGTTGATCACTAAGCTAGGATACATGTTTTAGCTAAGTATAATTAGTGTTTTCACTCTTGATTCCCTTAAATTAAAAAACAATAAAAAGTTAATTAAGACGTGTTTACCACACTAGAACTAATAATTACAAAGTGTGATATTGCAATGCTATAAATCTCATCATCACGTGTGTGCGCTAGTTTTTACTAACACATGATAGTGTTTGTGGTTATAGTGCCAAAAGATAGAATTAAGTGTAGTTTATTTTGTCGTTATGTTGATCAAGGGGATGATATTGTGGACAATATTTTCAATAATTCCTTCCTTTTGAATAAGAAATTAATGTAAAATGAAATATACCAGATCTTTTAAGAATACCGAATTCGGTCAATACAGAGGCTTCGACTTCACTCAATATCTTATATCTTTGGACACACTCGACAACATTTGCTATGTTTTTTCACGATTCATATATATGTTTTCTTCTTCTTGTTTTTGTTTCTGGTGACTATAGATGTATGGACCAGTCTATGTGTACTTCGATTAATTTCCCGAGATCCTAAAATTAACGACTATGTAAACCTCCAATGACCTTTAAATTTGTGATACTCGAATTGATAATTTCTAGAGAATAAAATCAGAACTAATCAATTGATGTATAACGATGTATGTACTGTTCTTCTTTTGTACTATTCATGCTAAAGCACTATTTCTTAGTCAGCTTTAGCAGACAATCTTTTGTTCTATATATACTTTCTGTCATTTTTGCCTCAAGCGGGGTGCGAGGGATCGTAATATATGGATGGTACCTCAGCAATGGTGTGGAAATTCTTAATTTATATATATTTCATATACAAAGAAGATAAAAACAAACAATATATGTATCTTCACCATGTGCTCATGAACAAAAATCCACGAACAATGTTACGTGTACAGCAAATATTTAATTCCAAATAGAAGGCTATGCGGCCGTGTGATGTATATGCGTTAAAGCATGTAAAACAACGCGAGAAAACAGTGCAGTGCCTTAAAATTCAAACGGTGCTGCGTCATGCCTCTTTCTTTCTTCCTTTTCAGGTGCAGCATCATGCCCCTGTGAAGACATGTTGGAACCCTTTCTTTGCCGATTATTAGCCTCAAATTTTTATACTAGTGTATTCGTCATTATCAAATACGTAATCATGTCAACCCTTCTACATTGATTATTATGTAGAGATTGTTAACAGAAATGTTATGATTCAAAATAAAATTGTCATCATCTAGTTTTTGGCTACAATAAATCGAGATTAGATAGGTCACTCTAAATCAAGATGTCAATTCTGTTCTATCTAACATGATTAGTATATATCATTTTAGTTTAAAACACAAAATAAGCTAAAATAGATTTTATCTCGCTCAGTCTGTTCCTTAAATTTCATTAAAATTCCAACCGAAATGTTCCGGTTCCATTCCAGCCAAATAATATGTGTATGTGTGTTATCTAGTTTTACAATATCAATCATATCTCTCAATTCGACTACTGAAATAAGCTGAAATTTTACTGGAAGTCTTTTGATATATTTTTATATCTTAGGTTAAACTTTTAAGGCAATCGGGTTTTAGAAATACCTTGTGAGACTACCGTTGACATTTTTGTATTTTCTTTCAAATTTTTTAATTTTGTTTTGAAATGTCTTTTTTTTTGTTAAGATTGATTTTTTTTTTCAATTTCATCATTCAACAATAAGTTTATTGATAATTGAGCTTCATAATTTATTTTGATTTGTTTTATTTGGAGTCATTATAGTCTCATGACCGGGTCACGGATTTGAAAGGTTAACCTAAATTGACCCGAGTCGATCCAATATGTTGTCTCAATATTGTTTTTTTTTTAAAATATGTCATCTTGATTTTTTCAGTCAAACTATATTTTTACCAGTCATCTGGGTTATCTTTGAACTTATTGAGTCGATCGGGTCATATCGATTTAACTTCCATTTATTTACTTGTGTTTGAAATTTAAATTGTATAATTTTAAGTTAGTTTATCTTTGAATTTGAATTGAAATTATATTTGTTCAATTAATATTTTGAATTGTGTATATGTGTGTGCAGTACAACCCTGAAACAGATGCCGAAATGCTCTGAAACCGAAATATACCGTTCCAATTAAAAAAACATAACATCAAACGGAACGAAATTAACAACTTTGATCTAAACTATCACTAATACTACATCTTATTCATAAATTTATTTCTAGGATTTTTATCATATATATTGATGATATAATTGTTTTTTTTTTAAAAACAAAACCCAGACCATTCAAGCCTGGTTTTAATAGCTTGCCACTCCATGCCATTCAGGCTAAGCCCGAACATCGTGCCTCTAGGCTATTGGAGCTAGGCCTAAATGGCTTGACACCTCTAAGTTATCTTGGATAGGCCCCAACAATCTAGTATCTCCGTGTTGCTTGGCCCCGGCACAAACAACATGCTACCTAGAACCACACATCTAGTTTATTTTTTTTCTTAAATTTTTTCCAACAATTAATATTTACTTTCTTAAAAATTAAATAGTTTAACATATAATATGTTTATTTTTTAATAATTCTTAGATGAGTTAAGAATGGCTTTTAAATATTATTTTATTAAATTTCATTTTATTTGTATTCCGTTATCAAACAATCACTCTTTTTTAACAACATATTATTTTTATTTTACTTATTTTACTTAGTTGTTTGACTGCAATTGCTGATTTTTTTATTATATAATTAGATAAAAAATTAATTTCAGAGAAAACAAACTTGTTAAACTCAGTTAGGTCCAAGACCCGAGTCGCGAATTTGATATATTAACCCGAATCGATTTTATATGTTGTCGCTTTAACATTAAAAAAACAAATGTCGTTTTAAGTTATATATTTGAAGTCAATCTATGTTTTTACTAATTTTTTAGCTTTTTTTTAAACTCACCATGTCGAGGAGATCACATCAACTCAACCTTCATATTGTTTAAGTTGAAACCAAGATAGGAAAAGGATTTGAGTCAAAAGATTTCAAGGATGATCGACTGAAATTATTGTAACAACACACGAGCATATTATTATTATTATTATTATTATTATATTTTTTAATATACCCTATTAAAATTATTAGGATGCTATTTTTTAAAAATTGAAACTTGATTATGGAATAATAATAGAATGTTGTTTAAAAAATAAACAAAAAAAGAGCACGTTAAAGAAACAAAAGAGGTTTTAGTAGAGATGTATATATATTTTTTAATTTTAAATCAACCCGGTCTTTCAATGCATTTCTTGTGAATACTTTTGTTTTCAATTAAATAAATGACATATAAAAAAATGTTATATATATTTTTAAAAATTAAATATATTAATAAGAAAAAAAATGTTACTAAAAAAATATTTTTTTTTAATGAAATTTAAATTATAATTAAGTTAAAAAATTTAAAGGGCTTACTATAACGCATTATCAATATTTGTTTTTGTGTTTATTTTTTAGTTACACGACTTAATATTTAATTAATATTAAGATTTTTTTTATAGCATTTACTGATAACTATGATTTTTAGTTTATTTTATTAAGCTTACATATTAAATTTTAAATTAATAATTAGGATTTTTTTTTTTACTTGAAAACCTATTAATTTATGTTAAAAAACTTATCTCCGATTCCCGGGCAATGCAATTATTGGAAAAGACTACGGAGGGGTAGGAAGGCACGGAACCCTCCCCCCTATAAAGACTCTTCCCAGTGCATTGACTCAGAAACTCTTTCCTCTCTCATTTTCTTCATTCATGCAAAATAAAAGAGAAATGGAGCTTGGGTTAAGCTTAGGAGATGCTGCTACTACTTCAAAACCATTTGGGTTCATGGAGAAATCTACACAGCTCACCAACAAAGTCACTTCTGGGTTTTGCATGGGTTTATCAATTGGTACAAATCACACCCTACAAGAAGAAGACGAAGATAAAGATGATCACAAACTAAGCAATAATATTGATCATAACTCTGACAATACAAACACAAGAACAGCAACAGTACAAGCCAACAAGGGAACAATTTTGACTGTAGATACCAGTACTGATCCACCTATCCAGCTTGATCTTCTCCCTAACACCCCTGTCCCTCGTAACCAGAACAGCATCCTTACGTTGGCATCTGATAATGGTACCCAAAACCATTTTTTCTTTCCTTTGAATATTTGAGATTTTCTGTTTGCGTTATAATCTGTTTTTTTTTTTTTGATCGTTATAATCTGTCAATTGCACTGTTCTTACCCCCAAAAAAATGTTTTCGTTTGTTTTCACTTTTTGGTACCTAAACCTTTTGTTTTCTTTCCTGTTATCTGGTTTTTGAACCAGACATCTCAACAAACTATCCTATTCACAAACCTTTTGCTTTCTTTATATATTTTTGGTTTTTGAAATTTTGCCTTTTTTTTCTTCTTCTTTTGCAGGGACTAATTTTGAAGCTGGCTCTTCAGGTAACATGTCAAGAGGGTTTGATGTGAATAGATTCTCTGCTGTTATGGTACATGAAGATCAGGCTGATCAAGATGGGGCTACCCTTTCATCTTCACCACCAAACAGTGCAACCTCTTCTTTTCAAATGGATTTTTGCATTTACAGTAGTAAAGGTGGAAGCGGATCAAATATTGAAGCTGATCAGGCCGAGAGGGCTTCTTCTAGAGCCAGTGATGAAGATGAGAATGGTAGTGCTAGAAAGAAACTCAGGCTCTCTAAAGAACAGTCTTCTTTTCTTGAAGAAAGCTTCAAAGAACACAATACCCTCACTCCTGTAAGAGAATCATGTCTAAGGATCTATACCTTTTTTTGTGATTAGCTTGTTTCTCCATCTTGATTAGTTTGCTAATCTCTTTCTTTAATTAATTAAATATCATGGTGTAGAAACAAAAGCTTGCACTTGCTAAGGAGCTTAATCTTCGTCCTCGCCAAGTAGAAGTCTGGTTTCAAAATAGAAGAGCAAGGTAATTAATTAATTATTGGCTTGGATTTTAATCAAGTAAATAGTAGTTTTAATGTAAATATTTAATCTTGATATGTGTTGATTTGCAGGACTAAACTGAAGCAAACTGAAGTGGATTGTGAGTACTTGAAGAGATGTTGTGAGACATTAACAGAAGAGAACAGAAGACTACACAAGGAGCTTCAAGAATTAAGAGCTTTAAAGACTTCAAATCCATATTACATGCAACTCCCAGCCACTACTCTCACCATGTGCCCCTCTTGTGAACGAGTTGCCGCCGCCGCCACCTCTGCCACAGCAACTACTGCAACCACCACCACCACCACCACAACCAATACCCAGAATAATACCACTGACCCCACTTCTAATACCACGGGGTTATCCCTTAGCAGTTCTAGACCAAGGTTCTATCCATTTCCTCACACACAAACTCACCCCCACCAGCCCAAAGCGTGATTAAGCGGAAGATCATAGGAAGGCCTCTGTTTTGATTTGTAAATATACAAGGCTTCTCGAGATAAACTTGAAAGGTTAATTTTGTTTCTTGATTGGAATTGTTTTTTTTTTTTTTTTGGGGAAGGGATTGTAATTATACTGGGTTTTTTCTCTGCTTCTTTCTTGATTTTGTTGTGAGAATCTGAGAAAAAAATACAATAAAAAAAGAATTATATATGTTAGGGGAAGGATGTTTTTTTTTTTTTTCCGAGTATAATTAATACCAAACTAGATCTTGTTTGATAGGAATATAAAATTCCTCCCCTGTTATTTTTGAATTTTCTTTGATTAATTATGATGAATTTCGGTGTGCTTAATTGATTGATTGATTAATGTTTGGTAGGTTTTAGGGGAGTGAATTAAGGCGTGCTTTAAGAAAGTGTAGATTTTGTGTCTGCTGCTTTTGATGATTTGATTCAAACCACATTGATTATTCAAGGGATAAGGCGTGAGGGTTGATTGAAAAGAAAAGAAACAAATAAAATAAAATAAAATAGAGATATGAACAACATCGTAAGACCAAAAATCATGAGGACATGGATGTCTTATGTCTTGTTGATGAATATATATATATATATATATATTTCAAGAGCGTTGATTGATTATTATTTGAGGATACAAGAGACAAGGGTACTATATAGGATATAAGGTACGAGACCAAACAAGAGATAACGGTTAAATTATATTTGATAATAATAATGTAAAAAATAGAGTAAAGATTAAATTATAAAGTATTATATTTGATTAATGACAAATAAGACATGACATAATATAATAAAACTTATTTTATATTTAATATGTAATCCATCAACTTATAATGCCAGGAACAATAAATAAAAATTATTATTTTCACCTTAATGAGATTCTTTTTATTTATTTATAAATAACTTAAATTAGGATGATCACCTGATTTATGTAAACGTTTAATCCCCATTTTTTCATCATTAAATCTATTTTTTTTAGAACATGACAAATTTTCATTTCTTTATATTTTGTATATTTTAATTATTATATTAATTTTTCAAAAATAGTTCATAATGTTAAAATCTCAATTATCTGGTAAAAAAAAATTCGTCCCGTTGGTTAATTAGTTTTATTTAATTTATAAAAAAACTAATTTACTTCAATTCATTCATTTTTAATTATTACTAATTTATTAATTTCTCTTTTTTAATTTAATAAAATAAAAACCAAACTTTTAATACAATTAAATTATTAAGAAGTATAATATATATATATATAAGTACAACATAAACTATTTAGGTTTAGAACCAAACCAAAACACTAGCCTAGGTTGCAAATCATTAATAAATGACAAGATGATCATTTGAATGACATGTGTTATTTGTCAATGTCTTTTATAGCTAGCTGACAAGTGTCCAATTTTACAAAAAAAAAAATTATTAATTTCTCTATGTTTCTTAGCTCATTTGTTGATTTACATCTTTTTATATCCTTATTACTTTTGAAAGGAGTTTTAGGCTTAATTTATGCTATTGGATCTAAGAAAAGATGATTTAAAGCTCAAATCTTGTATTTAAATAGGTTGGACGAAATCTAAATGAAAACTCTAAGGAATTAGTTTCCATGTGCTTCTTATAGATAATTATGAAAACCACTATAAAAAAAGGAGTTGATAAAAAAAAAAAAGAAGAAAAAGAATATATGTGAAAATCAAGAGAGAGGCAAAATCTCTATCTAACCATCATTGTCAAGTTTCATCTAATTCCTCTCCCTCTAGCTTCTTGTTATTTTTTTCTATAAATTTAATGTTTAATTTCTTAAGTACGAATAACAAAATATCTCTTTTTTTAAAGATGATTTCAAAACTCTGGACATGTTTATTTTCAATCAATAAATTCTAGAATTTTCTTTTATCCCTTTATTGAATTTGTTTATATTCTATAGTTGTCATTATTAAAAATTACTATCTTGTTGATTGGGGGAACAACAAAATCAATATGTGATGAAATATTTTTTGTTGGTAATTTTTTATAAAGATTGTGATGGAATAAAAAAATAAAAAAAAAACAATAAAAATTGCATTGGTAATTTGATATATCAACAATGCCAACAGAATTGCAAATGAAAATCTCATTGGCAAATTTAAATCAATTGAAATCCAATAGTTCCCCCCTCCCCACATTTTCTTCTTTAATCTTATATATATATATATATATATATATATATATATTAACCCTTATCACCTATACATTTTCTAACAAATCTGATCACCCTCATCACAAATTCAACAACCCACGCCGCTGATGTTGACTTACATCTATCAGTAGTGTTAGCTTCCTTCTCTTGGTTCCATTTCTTATGAACTTTCACTACACCAAGTAGGCAAACCTGTTTTTTTTAATCTATTTTGTTTTAGGTTAATTTATTGATTATTTTCTTTGTAGTATTTGTAGTTGGCTTGTAGATTTAAGTGTTTTACTTCTTTTCCTTACATAATTTTATTGTATCAATACATGATTTGTATATTAGGGTTTGTTTGAAATTTAAAGGAAATTGATTTTGATTTTGTAATTTAGGTGTGTTATAATCGAAGAAAAGTAATTTAATGGGTACCATTTATATTTTGTCAATTTTATTGTTAAGTTGGAAGTTTGGGGAAATTTGATTTTAGTGGGATTTATAATAATTAAGATATATTTAGGATGAATAAGTTTGAATTGAATAAATGATGGATAATTAGTTGGGTAAGAGTATTTATTGTTAATTTTATTATTTAGTTAATATTCGGATAAAAAATAGAATTTGGGTGGAATTAATAATTAGTTATTGCATTGTGAATTCATATTGGCTAGGTTGTGTAATGAACAGAGATGGAGTAGAGAACTTATTAATTTACTTTACAACAAAGGAAGGAAAGATAAACATGTTTAAATTCCGTATTGTTTTTGGGTTGTTAAAATCACTATTAGAAAAATAGCAAATAGCAACGGAAACATTGATGTAAAATATTTTGTTGGTAATTTTTGGCGGAAATAGTGACGAAACATTTTCCTTAGTGATTCTTAATGGAATATTTTTCATCGGTAATTCCCAATGCAAATTGTGATCGAATAGAAAAAAAATGAAAAAATCAATAATAATTCCATTGGCAATTTAATATATCAACAATGTCGATATAATTACAAATGAAGATTTCATCAGGAAATTTAAATCAATTAAAATCCAACAATTCCCCCCCTCTTTCTTTTTTAATATTCTATCAAACAATAACAATCCCTCCCCTGATAAAATTGAGTTTGATTTTGTAACTTAGATGTGTTATAATTGAAAAAATCATTGGTAATTTAATGAATAACATTTATATTTTGTTAATTTTATTGTTGAGCTGAAAATTTAGAGGAAAATAATTTTTGTGGAATTAATAATAATTAAAATATAATAATTTAGATTGAATAAGTTGGGTATCAATTAATTAATTATGGATAATTGTTAGGTATTGATTATTTATGGTTACTTTCATTATTTAGTTAATATTTTAATGGAAAATAAAATTTGTGTGGAATTAATAATTAGTTATTAGATTATAAATTGAGTTTGATATATTTTTCCCCCTCCCTTTCGCATCAATTATCACGTAAGCTCCATCAACTCCCTTTCTTTACACGTTTTATTTTGAGACACTTTCTTTTTCTGTTTGATCACTTAACTTTTAGTAATTCTACAATTATATTGGTGTTGGAGTACTCTATCTAGTTTTATGGGTTCACTTTTACAGCTCTACGTCTCCTTCAACTAACATTTGGTGAGCTTTCCTGTGCTCGTACTTGAATTATCTCATGATCCTATTGGTTTTATTCGATGATTTATGTGTCTTTGCTCCTCCTTGCGTTAACCCAATTATCTAGTTTTTTTTTTTAAAAAAAAAAAATTCTTATTCTGTCCTGAACCAATACGAGCTCATCTGTTTTGGCACTAAGCTTTTTTCTTTTCCATCAGACATGTTCTTCGTTTGCTCTAATTTCAAGTTTATTTAAAATCTTTTCTTTTGTGTTGAGCTACATTTATATGATTAAGGATCTTCTGAGTTTAATTCCTTGACTGTAAATTTTCTTCTGGAATCCAAATCTTTGATTTATGGATATGATCATGTCTGCAGGACCTTGCCATCCAAATCAAGATATCCTGTGACATTTACTATTGGCTATGATCAGAAAAACAACATCGATGCGGCAGTTAAAAAGGTTGTCTCTTTCTCCCTCGTTCACCTTTTTTCTCTCGTGTTTCCTTTCTCAAGACATAATAAGTTTATTTTTAATACGTGTTTATAAATTTTCACTCGATTTCATTAAACATGGATAGATTTTTAAATTTTATTTTCTTTACTTGTGTGTTAAAGATTTTCTTTTGTTTTGAGACAACAACTCGTGGGATCTTCTTCATGAACCTCAAAACGAACGGTAAGAAAAGATTATGGTTTAATTATGGTGTTCTTAGCCTTCCACGGACCCACTTCCGAATCCTTGTTGGGAATTATGGGGTGAAAAAGGAAAAGTTTCATTATTATATGTCATCCAATGATTTGCGCCACGTTTTGTGTCCGTCTCCCTTGACGATTTCATAAGCAATCCTTCGATAAAATTTATATACACGAAAATGACAATTACCTTTTACCTTTATTTATTTCCATGGGAAACACCCATGATGCATGATCTTGAAGAGATAATATCTACTCCAATATCATATTAATTAACTTTTCGTGGGTGTGATTACTTTACAGACATTTCAAAGATTGTGAATGACCATTCTTTAAAAAAAAATAATTTCGTGATTGACCTAGCTAGTGTTGGAGGAGAATATGGTTAGGGTTATCTTATTTAAACGGTGGAGGTGAGTGATTTCCTAGGTAGAGAGTTCCATGAGTGGGGGCCTTTATTTCAACGGCCATTAATTTCAAAGATTAGTATATATCATGAATTGAGAGGTAGGAAAAAGCACTAATGGCGTCTCCCATGAGCTTCTTTTGGATCATGTGGGAAACAAACTTAAGGAACAAGAACGACTTGGTCATTATACCTGTCGTTCCCCAAGGACAACCTGATTTATGCCCGAATCCATGTGAAAGAGCTTATGTCGACTCATGACCCAAGCCAAAAGAGTCATCCGCTAATCTTGCCACCAAGATATACGACATGAGACAATATTAGAGAAAAAACTAGGAAGTTGAAGGAGGATTTTGGGGTTAAATATTAGAGGAAAAGGGCGATTTTCATTCATAAAAAAAAAAAATTTAATAGGAAAGTCCATATTTGGGAAATGATTTGGAAAGTCATTGACTTACATATTCTTAATTTCTTATATATGTGACCATTAATTGCATATATGACAATATTATTATAGTCAACAAATTAAATCTTTCTACCACCCAAAATCACGATATATTAGCTTTTACTTTTGTGCTCTATCTTTATTGATGTGCATCTACGGGTACCTAGCTAGCTATTTTTGTAAAAAGAATTCTTTGCATGCTTATCCAATCACACCAAGAAAGCATTTGGCCTTTTATATTCCTTTTGGATGGGGTTAAACGTTGCATGAGTGGATTCTTGACATGAGGATAATGATTAGAGAGGCAACCCTCGTTGAAAACTTACCACATTTACTAGCAAGAATTCAATTTCACATCCAACAATATATATCTCTCTCCGTGTCTCATATTTTGCATTTAATTGTAATTAGAATAAAGTAGGGGAAGAGAGAGAGAGAGATGAAAATGAAAAGCATGGTGCATATATTTTCTTTTATCTCCATTAATTGTTTTTTATTTTTTTTATACAAAGTGGAGCTAGCATGATCACTCATATACATCTTCAGAACTCCTTTTCTATTGAATACGTACGTATAGAATTGCTAAAAATGTGATGTACGATTACAAAACTTTTATATAGAATTTTTATACAAACATGTATAAGATTAAACCAATAATTTACCATCCATTAAACTCACATTTTGCTACTAATAAATTGATAGATTATTTTGTTTGTAAATCATTCTCTTAAGAGAAACAATAAAAAGTACTGAAATTGGTATTAATTATTCAACTAATTAGAGTTTATCGATCCCTCAAAAGCTTGTTTTTTATGCACTCAAACTTAATCCAAACAAAATTAAATATTAGTATGATTTTGTCATGCATTTGGTGGTGTTTTATAAAGAAAAGAAGTCAGAGCAGAACTAATTAAAAGGGGCCCCGTAGGAGATGGTGCAATGCTGCCATGTTGTACACGTAAAAGGCGATGATATGTAGAATGTGAAAGGCAAAAAATGCAAGGCGTTGAAATCTGCAAAAATAAAATACTTTTTGACTCTATGAAACCTTTGGAACCCTTCATTCTTATCCGTTGAACCCCTTTAATTAGAAAAATGATTACCGTAAAGTAATTAACATTAAGTAAGAACTTTGATCATTAAAGACAAAAACAGTTTTTAGAAAACAATTAATGGTAGTAGTTGGATGAAGTCATTGTCGGTGCTAGGTATGATGATTTTTATTATGGTGATTAAATTATTATTACTATTAATTATGAAAAGATTGAAGGAATTAAGTCTCCTATAGGAATTTTGGTTTTTTTTCTGCAAAATGATAAATATAAATAAAAATACTGATTTTTTTTTCAGTTAGTATATATTACAATGAATTTAATTGAGATAATTTTTCATTCTTATATTCACCACTAAACACCAACAAAAAGAATTCTCTTGATATATAAGAAATGAAAAAAACATCAACCATTACAATGACGTGTAATTTTTATAGAAACATTACTAATGAAATTACATATAGTATTCTGTCGGTTATATATTATATTTATTGATGGATATACCGATAAATAAATATAAACATCAATGGAATTACATATAATTTTCTTGTCAGTTGTTATATGTTAAATTTACTGATAGAGATATCGACAGAATAAAACAAGTAAATTTTTTTAACGTGCTTTGTTCATCAGTAAATTCATTGGTATATTTATTATCAATAAATTATAAATTAAAGTTTTTCTAATAAATTATTTTTGTTCATGAGCACATTAATAATATAGAATGAAATGTGAATATAAATACCAAAAAAAAAAAAACTTTCATTTCTAAAACTAATAAATCTAATTTTGATTGTGCTACGTTATAGGATTGACTTGCTCCAGGTGAGGTTAATGAGTTTCTTACCAACTTTGATTCCCAATGCTTATACCCATCACAACTTCTAATTTTATTTAATTTATATATTAAAATACTTTTTATATATGTATTTGGTAATGCCAGCAAGTTCTTTTTTCTCTGGGTTTTGAAAACTATTGATATTTGAAAAAACCATATAAAAAATCTAAAACAAAACCTTAAATGCTATGCTTTTTTTTTTAGCAAGAAATTCACTTTACAAAATTGTTTGTAAATATGAAAAATCCAAGGTGTTCTTGTGGTTTAACAATATTGTGTTAGAACTATATAAAGCTTATTGGAAGTGTTAAGAAACAATAAAAACAACTCTAAATTAACAATGATTGGATCTTATAAATAAATCGGTTAATACATACATAAAAACATTTTTTTTATTTTTTTTCGTTAGAATTACATATGAAGAAAACTTACCTTAAGATTTTTCCATTGACCCATTAAACCACCTACTTTTAATTTTATTTTATTTTTGGCAGACCGAGTCCTGAGAGTTGGATTAATTTGTAGAGAAAGAAAGATATATCAAGAGTCCAAACGTTAGTTCTATTGACTAGCTAGCTGTACAAGTCGCAAGATCAAGCTGCAAGAAAATCCAACCACAAAGGATTGCCTACAACAAACATTATCACCTAGTAGGGCCATGACTGTACCTCAATTTGATCGAGGCATGTCTAGGGAGGGAGATTTATTCAAAAGACCATAAGATTTGACTGCCATGGTTGGACCAGAATAATAAAATAATGTTTTTATTTCATGATGTAGGTATACCTTTGTCTAAAACCTTTATAATACTCAGTGTTCAAAAACTTTGTCTATTGACTTGAGAATTTCGTGTTGATTTGTTGTATGGTGATCGTATTCATGTTGATCTTGTCCATACTAATTGTGTTCAGCAAAAGACTGCAATAGCTCAATTCGTGAGTACTCAATCTTATGGCCATGAGACCTTATTTTTTTTTTTTAATGCTGCGTGTTTGGAAATGTGGTTGTGATTGTTTTTTAAAGTGTTTTTTACTCAAAATAATATGTCAATAATATTTTTTATTTTTTAAAATTATTTTTAGATAAACAAATCAAAATAATTTAAAAATATCAAAAATATATTAATTTAAAACAAAAACAAAACTTCAAATTTTTTCAGAAACATATTGCCCCAACGGGTTCAATCTTCTAAAATGTAAAATTACATCTAAAAACTATGCGAATAAATCTCACATAATCTTAATTTCTTAAGGGCATTTAAATAAATTATTAATGCTGAATGTGATTTAAGAATATATGGAATCACATCATTATACATCACACAAGCAAACTAATTAAAAAATTGCTTATGATTAACATAATTATATATAAATTATTCAAGGACTTTTTATGTTTAAAATTCATGTATCTAGTATTGAATTATTTGCCTCTTATTCGTCAAATTTATTTATATTATGTGATGTTGAAAAAAAATTATTCAAGGACGTTTTATGTTTAAAATTCATGTATCTAGTATTGAATTATTTGCCTCTTATTCGTCAAATTTATTTATATTATGTGATGTTGAAAAAAAATACATCAATTACCTAACTTATATCATATACTACTTGGTTATTGATAAGGATACACAGGAGCTCAACATACTAATTTCATATATTTCTTATTAATAATAATTAACTGCCATTATTTTTTCGTGTTTATAATAAAAAATCAAACCTTAGAAACTTTGATTGAATTTCATTGGATTTGCGATATAATATTATAATAATAATTATATATGTATTAAAAAAATCGAAGAAATGATTTTTTTTATTACAAAAGAAAATGTAGTTAAAAAGTTAAGTTTGTATCCTCGGTTTGTTTTATAAAGATTATAATAATATAATATATTAACAAAAAAAAAAAAAGAAGTTAAAATAGCATATCAAATAAAATCTTCATCCACCATCGCAAGCGATACAAGGTCAAACAGAGTAAGAACCCAATCCATTGTCATCCTTAATTGAAGATTGCCTTGTCTCCCCAGTACTCTTCTTGCACGGTTTACTAGATGCCCATGATATGAGATTTCATTGATTAATACATACATGCATAAAAACATTTTTTATGAGTTTTAAAATATGTTTAGGAATAAAATAGATATGTTGAATAATTGGTTGATCTTCTAGTTTAAGTAATCTTATCTATTTTTCTTAATTAAGGTATCTAGTGATTTGATATGGAAAGTCTAGAGGGTTGGTAACTGGATAGCAGATAATATCTGATAGGTCCCAGTCAAAGCTATTACAATTGTTAAATAGATAAAGTTCCTCTCAGGGTGAGGATGAACCACAATAATTGATACTCTGAAAATATATCCCCTTTATTGTATAATAAAAAGGTTTAAATACATAAAGAAAAAACAACTTCTCTTACACTTACGACCTCAACTACTTAAAACAAGGAATTCAAATAGTTACAATTAATGAAATAATAGCTACCAGCCTTCCAATGGAATGATGCCAGCAAATCCTCAAGCAATTAGTGTTTTCTCCACATCCCCTGTATATGACACATTCTCCTTTACTTATGGCACGTCCTTCTCCTGCATGAGACACATCTCTTGCATGATTCATGTCATAAAACGTGGATTCTTGATAGGAGCACGTAGTGACCTTCTAGGTGGTTTATCAATACCTCCTTCTATCACTGGAACCTTGTCCTCAAGGTTCATGTTACCGAAATTTCTATTATGGTCTCCTCATATGTCTTTTCTTCATCATTCGAATTATAGCTCCTTTCTAACAATAAGAGGTGGGGGCCTTGGCATTTATGGTCGATGTTGAATTTTTCATCACAATTAAAGCAAAGAACTTGAGCTCATCTTTGTTGCATTTCATCCTAAGTGAGTCTTTTCATTCGTAAAGCTGGTGTGGTTTTTGTTTGTGTCGGAAAGTCAAGTTGCGAAATGAATTGTGAATTCCGTGTGAATTTGTGTTGGTGAGTGATCTGGTCATCACGCATTCGTGCAAAGCTAAAAGCTTCCTTTAAAGAGTGTGGTTTGAACATCCGAATTCCTTCAGCAATTTCTGATTTAAGGCCTCCCGTAAACGTTCCCACCAATGCTTTCTATATCCATCCTTGCACCCGATTTCCCAACCTTTCAAACTCCTTTTGGTAATCTCCTAAAGAACCAACCTGTATAACCCTTGATAACGCTTCATCAAAATCTTCACAATCAACTAGTCCGAAACGAGCCCACAGTTCTTCCTCAAAAACCTCCCATATCACTTCTTTCCCTTCCTTGATGTAAGCACGGCGTAGCCATTGCCACCATTGATTAGCTTCACCTGCAAGGTGGAATGATGCCAAGGACACTTTTTGTGCTGCTAGGGTGCTTTGGTATTCGAAAAATTGTTCCACTCTGTTGAACCATTCAGTTGGATCATCACCAGAGTATCTTGGAAATTCAAGCTTTGTTAACTTGGATGAGAACATTTGTTGTCCTCCTTCTGCAGACTCCGTAAACTCTTCCCTATTATGGCGAAAAAGACCACTACGAGCATTGGTGTTACTGCTGGAGTTTTTAGTTGAGAGCAAGGCCATAGAGAGCTTATTGATGACTTCCTCCATGTGATGTAACTTGTCATTAAGACCAAGTTCCATCCGATTTATACTATCTTGAAGTCCTCCAAGCGCAACTTCTAAATTTTCAATGCGTTCTTTGTTGGTTGCCATTGTAAGATAGAGCTCTGATACCAATGATAGGTCCCAGTTAAAGCTATTACAATTGATAAATAGATAAAGTTCCTCTCAGGGTGAGGATGAACCATAATAATTGATACTCTGAAAATATATCCCCCTTACTGCATAATGAAAAGGTTTAAATACATAAAGAAGAAAACAACTTCTCCTATACTTACGACCTCAACTACTTAAAACAAGGAATTCAAATGGCTACAGTTAATGAAATAATAGCTAACAGCCTTCCAATGGAATGATTGCATAAACCACCAAGAAGGTCACTATGTGCTCCTATCAAGAATCCATGTTTTATGACATGAATCATGCAAGAGACGTGCCTCATGCAGGACAAGGGACGCACCATATCCACATGGGATGATGGAGAAAACACTAGTTGCTTGAGGATTTGCTGGCATCATTCCATTGGAAGGCTGTTAGCTATTATTTCATTAACTGTAGACATTTGAATTCCTTGTTTTATGATAGGTCCCAGTCAAAGCTATTACAATTGCTAAATAGATAAAGTTCCTCTCAGGGTGAGGATGAACCACAATAATTGATACTCTGAAAATATATCCCCCTTAATGCATAATGAAAAGGTTTAAATACATAAAGAAGAAACAACTTCTCCTACACTTACGACCTCAACTACTTAAAAGAAGGAATTCAAATGGCTACAGTTAATGAAATAATAGCTAACAGCCTTCCAATGGAATGATGCCAGCAAATCCTCAAGCAACTAGTGTTTTCTCCACATCCCCTGTATGTGGCACATTCTCCTCTGTTTATGGCATGTCCTTCTGCTGCATGAGGCACGTCTCTTACATGATTCATGTCATAAAACATGGATTTGGATTCTTGATAGGAGCATGTAGTGACCTTCTTGGTGGTTTGTCAATATCTGATAAGCCAAGTGATCGATAGTTGTGATTGTAGCAGGTGGTGCCTGGTAAGCCAGGTAACCGATAATTATTGTTAGTAGCAGGTGGTGTTTAGTAAGTTCGATGACCGGTACTTGCAAAAGGTCCTTATTGATGGACATGAGGACTCTCTGATGGTAAAGTTAGTAACTTTGTAGAGAGAGAAAGTACAATAATATTTTAGAAAAACAGACTCTAAAAACATGTATGCTGAAAATGTTAAGAATGAACATATTATGAACCTTTAGCGTGAACGATTCATGATGTATTTATAGCTCATAAATCTTATCCTTTTGTGGAGAAAATAGGCTAAAGTGTAACTTTACCCTTATGATATTTTGGGTTGTATTATATCTAAAATAATATGTATAAGATCAATGAAAAATACTGAGGGACTCGCGTGGGGTCCTGGAAAAATCCCCTAACGAGTGTTGGGTTTAAGTAAGGTGCTCGATCCCATTAAAGGTGAATAATAGGTCCTGACATGCTATTTGGACCCACACATGTTAAGCTTGGGGTGTGCGCCTGAACTCAAGAGGGTGTTGGGGTGCATGATTAGCACCCTTGCTAGGCAATATATCCATCCAGGTGTTGGGCGCACGCCTAGTACCTAGTGTGCTAGGCGTGCGCCCAACATTGGGTGTACCCTTAAATGGGCACACGCCCATCCCAACATGGGTTTAGGCTATAATTCTCAAGCCTATTTTCTTTGGGCTTCAGTTGTATATTGGGCTTGAGTTTGGTAGCTCGAGCCCAATGAATGTTTTGTGGGCCTATTTTGGGGGGGGTTTTGAGTCCATCTCGGGTTTTTTTGTCCATTTTATTTGGATCCATCAATAGCTCATGAGTCTTTGTGATATTAATCTGCAAAGAATTTCAAAAATATCTGGTTACTATGAATAGTTCGTCAAATTATTTTCATATGAGAATAGGGGTTGAAATCCTCAGGTAATAAACCTGAGAGCCCATATGTAGAGGTATGCACTATTTTTTTAAGAAATTTTAAGTATATAAAAGGGAACTATTGAAGAACCCATACTTAAAAACATTATTAGGAGAGTGAGGTGAGATATAGAGGATTTCATACTTAGAAAAGTTTTCTAAAAGGTCATGGGAAACTATGGAGATGAAGCTCATACATAGAAAAATTCCAAAGTGGTTGGTAAAAACCCATGAAGGGTAAGTCTATACTTATAAAATATTATAAAAGGCTGAGGGGATCGCAAGAAAGGTGACCCACGTCGACACCCATACTTGAAAAAATTTCTAACAGGCTAAGGAAGCAAAACTATGTCGACACCCATACTTAGAAAAACTTCTAAGTGGCGGAGGGGATAGATCCATGAAGAGTGGTTTTATTACACCAAGAAAGCCAAGTTCATCCCTTGAAGAGTGGTCATACTTGAGTGTGGGAGATATGTAACCTCCTTAGAATGACATGGGATATGAGATTGTATTAGAGAGGTTAGAGATCCAAGATCAATCTCTGGTGAATTGGTGAGAGTCCTTTTGGCATCACTTGGAGAATGTGTCAGTTCGAGACTGTACTAGAGAGTTTAAGATCCGAGATCAACATCTGGCAAATGGTTAAGAAGTCCTTTGGCATCACCTAAAGAATATGTCAATCTAAGACTGCACTGAAGAATGAGGGATCTGAGATCAACCCCTAGTGAATTGGTGAGCGGTTTTTTAGCATCACCTAGAGAATGTGTCAGTCCGAGACTTCACTAGAGAATGAGAGATCTGAGATCAACCCCTGACAATTATAGGGATATTGCTTTAGGGAGAGTAAGTCAATTCCCTTCAAAGAGAGTGGTCGGGAGCCCCCTACTGGAGATCTATAGTTAGGAAATGTATGTCAGGGATAGATTATTATTATTTCAAAAATAAACTTACATTCTCATTGAAGATTATGTATCATGAAGTGATTTGTTAGGCTTCATAGAACCTAGAAAGTTTGGTGTGAAACAATATGATTGGTAATTGAGGTCCATCTCGCGATAGCTAGGGGGCATATCTAGAGTATCAGCTATATGCACGGGTATCACAATGATGTAAGCATCCCCCTAGAGGGACTTAACGAGTATGAAGGCAAAATACTCTCATAGAGGTCATTCTGTCTAGGCTCTTCTAGGTAGTGCAATGGTGTACTGGTGATGAGAGTGGCAAGTAGCAATTATGATAGGGTCAAGTGTGTTACCATAGGTGTTAAGACTTGTTGGGGTGACAAGGTCTGATTTAGTCCTTGTGTTGCCAACACGACTTTAGCAAGAACTTATGGTTAATGAGTTGTTAAAGGTATGGTTAGGATGAAATGTCTATAATGGTGGTAAGAAATACATTCATCATGCACCCTAGCTTAGGTATGATATGGAAATGTCAAGAACAAGTTTTAGAAACTAATGGTTTTTTGACCAGTTTCCACAGATGGCGTCAATTGATGAGTTCTCAAATTCAATATGCTTAGGAATAAAACTGATGTGTTAGATAATTGGATGATCTCTTTGTTCAAACAATCTGATCCATTCTTCATAGTTAAGGTATCTAGTGATTTGATATGGAAAGCCTAGAGGGTTAATAACTAGTAGCAGATGATACCTACTAAGCCAAGTGACTAGTAATTATGATAGTAGCAAGTGTTGTCTAATAAATCAGGTGACCAGTACTTTTGGTAGTAGCAGGTAGTGCCTAGTAAGTCAGGTAACCAGTATCTGCAAAAGATCCCCTTTAATAAACATGGGAACTTTCTGATGGTAAAGTTAGTAACTTTGTAGAGAGAAAAAGTGCAATGATATTTTAGAAAGATAGACTCTGAAAATATATATGTTGAAAATGTTAATAATAAAAGATTATGAACCTTTGGCTTGCAAGATTCATGGTATATATATAGCCCATGAATCTTTTTCTTTTGTAAAGAGGAGAGACTAAAATGTAACTTAAACTTTATGATATTTTGAGTTGTATTATGCCCAAAATAATATGTAAAATGTAACTTCAAATAATAATATTTTAAGCTAAAAGGAGTTTTTTTAATCTATTTTGGAGGATTTTTTAATATATTTTATTTGGATTCTTCAATTTTCTATATAAAAAAATACATGATACATACCATATATGTGCGGCACCTACAAAAAGAGAACAATGAGGTTTTTTCAACATTGTTCTAGAAGGCGATGTTTGGACGTGGAACAATGCTACATATACTGCCTGCAAGTATCGCACATTTTATGGCATGTGCATAGTATATATACTCCAATAACTTTTTTGAATTTCTTGAATGGATTAGAATGTGTTTTGATGTTTATTGGTTTTGCATATTCTTATTATTCTTATTATAACTATATATTTTTTTTAGGTAAAAATAATGTAGAAATTGGGTGTCGAGACCAAAAACAACAACCCCTGAATTTTCCAATTACAATTGCTAACGATAAAGCTAAAAGGCATTGTGGTTGCTTGCAATTACAGCAGACAATGCTTCATTCCATATAGATGACTTGCCGTTTGTAATTTTGTTTTCTTTAAAAGTTCCTAGGTCGTACACATCCGACCCATCATTTAAGATTCTAATTTAATTTTGACTGTTTGGAATATGTGTTAGCAGTTATTTTTTAAATTATTTTTTGATAAGAAATATACTAAAATAATTTTTTTTATTTTTGATATTAATACATCAAAATAATCTAAAAAAATAAAACAAAAAATTTAAAACAAAAAAGTTTTTCAAAAATATTTTTTAAATAGAAAAAAAGGCTCAATAACAAGCCAATGTCATGCAGGACCTAACTTTCTTTCTGTGTTTTTTTTAGTTTTTCTCTTTTTTTTTTACTTTTCATTTAGTCTTACATAATTTTTATTTTCTCAAAATCATTTTCTCTAAATAATTAATGGTTATTTTTGTGTTTTTCATATAACCTTATAAAAAATAATAATGATTAGTGTAAAAAAAAGATTCTTCATGCAATTTTTTAAAAAGAAGAATAATTAGTTTTCAAATTTATTTACAATAAGCTTTAATGATTGATAATTAATTTATCTAAGATACATGATGTCCCAAAATATCCAAACAATTTAAAAGCAAGACTTATATGTTAGATAATCGATTAATTTATTTATTTTAATAATTTAATTCATTCTTCTTTGCCTAGGTAGCTGGTAACTAGTACTTAGTGCCTAATAAGTTAAGGTGGTTGGTGACTAGTACCTGTAAAAAGTTTCCTTTAGTGGTTTTGGAAACTCTTCAATGCTTATGTAAGTATCTTTTCAGAGAGAGAAAGTGCAATGATATTTTTAGAGAAAAAAGCTCTGAAAATATGCATGTTAAAAATATTAAAAATCAAGAGATTTTGGACTTGACATCTAAAGGATTCACGAGATATTTATAGCCCATGAGTCTTGTTTTTTTGTGAAGAGGAGGGACTGAGATATCATCTTTTTCTGGTAGTGCTTAATGATAGATAAATATATCTATCATTAATGAGAGATATATATCTCCTACACATCATTAATGTTGATGAAAATGTGGCAGGTCCTTGGAAAACTTTTATACACCTGGAGGTGTTGAAATATGAGTATCTTTGACCTTAACATTTTATGTTAATGATTATAAAAATAAATAAACGAAGTTTTGTAGCCCAATAAGGAGCCTAAAAAAATTGTCAATTCTATATTCATTCGGGTTCAACGTGTAGCTGAGTTCAGGAATATTAAGTTTGGTAGCTCGCCAGATCCATATGTACCAAGACTCAGTGCGTAGTTGAGCCTAGGTACATTGGGTTTATCACCCTGTCTTTAGCTCCTTTTCAACTATTAGACTTATACAAAAATAATATGTATAAAACTAGTTGCTATAAAAAATTAATTACAATTACATTGAAACAAATTAATTTTCAAATTAATGTCAATCAATTTGTTTCTTTAAAAGAAACATCAACATTGTATGTAGATTAATATTTATAAGAAGAAATGGTCTAAATAACAAGGATTTGTTGGTTAATAATTCATAATTTTTTAATCTATATTATTTCTTTACTAATTATATATCGCTTCAAAATTAATTATGATTTTTAACATGCATTTACAAAAATAATTTTCAAAATTATGTTGATGTAAAATTAAAAAAAAAACTATAAAGTAAATAATAATTGAATTTTAATAGTACTTATAATTGATTAAAATTACGCATCCTTCTAACATAGATTGCTCGAGCCCCGTTATTGATTATTTTAATTAATATATTTGGTCACTTTATTGTGTTAATTTGGTCTGAATTGGACCCCCTCTTCTCTTTCTTTTCTTATGTTTTTTTTTAAATAAGATATATGTATGTTTATAAAAGCTATAAATTGTTCCAGCCATAAATTTTATAAAAGCTATTAATTGCTTTTTTTTTTCTTAACCAATATTTCAAGAGAAAGTTTCTAATGGGACTTGTGTAAAAATATATTATATATTAATTAATCAATATAATTTTAAATTTATAATTAGAATAATATATAATAGACACCACGTCATGCCACGAAAACAACGAAAACAAATAAAGCTTTAGTGACTGTTTGAGAATATGGTTTGATTTTTTTTACTATAAATTTTTTTTGATGTGCTGATGTCAAAAATAATTTTTTTTAAAAAAAATAATGCATTCTCAATAAAAAAAAAACATTCTAAAAAATAACCTTTTAATTTCAAACACTCTTTTTAATCACCTATCTTCTTCTTTTTTTTTTGGTAAAAGGTCAGTGCTGCAAACTGCCTTGATCACGTGTATTATCAAGCAGACAACACACTTAGGCCATCTTGAGATTTGCAGGCCATTCATAATCAAAGCATGTGTGTGTAGCATATGCATGGTTGTGATTCTACACCAAACCACAATCTTTTCTCCAAATTAAGGTTACTGGCATAAGTTGCAGTAGCTCTTTCCTAACATAATCCTACCTAATCAATGAGCTTAGAATACCCATTAATTTTCTGCAATACTGTAGCAGGGAGAAAAGGTGTGATCAGTGGGACTGTCAGTCAGCTGCAACCTCCAAGCTCCTTCCATGCACAATGCATGCAACTCCACATCTCTCTCATTATACTTCTGATTCATTTCTATATCTAGGTTTTCTTTTCTTACAATTAATTATTCTCCTCTTCCTAGTTTAGAACAGATGATTAAGCAGCTGCGACAACAGATCAAGCCCTCCATGGAAGAACTACCTGATCTCGAACTTGGAATGACATCATGTACTGATTTGATACAAGAGCAGCAAGCCACTACATCGCTCATCTCCTTTGCTATTGAGCTCCAAAGGAGAGGGCAGTTGAATGATAACTACAAAACCTTGAGGGATTTGATTAAAAATCCTTCCACCAAGGTACTTGTACCCTAAATTAGTTATTAATTGCTTTTCTTATTTAAAATTAGACATGGATCCGTTTGTTTGTGCGGCCAGCCGCGTAAACAAACACGCTAACTCATTTACTTGTTTTTCTATATAGGAGGACAGAGCAACTGTGATTAGAGATGCTATTAAGTATATCATACAACTTATCCGAACAGTTTATGAACTCAAACAACTAGTGGAGAAAACGAGAGGTAAGAAATTAGATACCATAGGAGGGGTAGACGTTTTTACGAAGCCTGTTGTTCGTGAATCACAATATAGCCATTCCTACAATGATGTTAGTATTGGACCATCATTTTCGAAGAAGCATAGCTGGGTTCAGAGGAAATCTAAGGATACAGAGATAGATGTGCGCATTATTGGTGATGAAGTTACCATCACAGTCCTTCACCGAAAGAAGAAGAACAATTATTGCTTGATGTTTGTGTCCAGGGTTCTTGATGAGTTTCATATGGATCTCCATTTTGTTTCCAGTTGCTATATTGGCTACGAAACCTATTATTTTCAGTTTAAAACCAAGGTCTGGACTGTCATTAATTTACCAGACGTATTATCAAATGTAAATTGGTCTACTGATGCTGCAAATGTGCTTTGAATTATTGCAGATTAATGGAGGACCTTCGAGTGCTAATGTACACACCATAGCCGACAAGTTGATTGAGGTTCTGGACAGCAGTTGTTCTATATAGGGCAGGACGAAGAATTATGGATTTGAAGGTGATGCTCTTATATGTCAACAAATCATCATGCTAAGTTTGAGGACTGAGAATTTGTGTGCAAAAATGTATTCAGAAGGGGTTAATTATACACGCACGTAGTTCCTTGAAGACCTACTATATCAATTTGGTTTGATGGGATCTCATAGTTTTCTTTGAAGCAGTCTAATTAACAGAGTTCCTGGCTAATATTTTCATCTTTAATTCGGTTCATAAATTCAATGGCATGTCATTTGTATCTCAAGTTTCTGTTTATGAACTCTGAATATTATTATTTTTCAAATTTTCATCTTTCAGAGAATAAATTATTATTTTCTTAAAGAAAAGGAGACCAAATTACTATATTAGCAAGGGGGAGGGGGGCAAAATGCTTTAACCTTGGGGGGCAGGGCCCTTGGATTCATCATCCATGCCTGCATCCGCATGGTCTGGGCGTGTCGAGTGCCAAATCATAATTAATATTCTCTCTAGCTTCTGTCTGCTTGGGAAGCTCTGGAGCTCACAAGAAACATGTCATAGGGGATGCTGATGAGAGGCAGGGCTCTTTAACAACAAGCCTCACCCAAGGATGTAGAGGAGGGCGTCCGCATGGTCGATGATGATGAGCATCATCAAACTCTTTCTACAGATGAAGAACATCAATGAATCAAAAGCCAGAGAGAAACTTTTCAAGGGTCTGCTCATTGTTTAGAAATCACCGAAAAGAAAAGATGGTTTGAGAGGGATTTTGAAGTTAGGAGATAGTTAACAAAGATTTTAAAGTCAAAAGAAGGTTGGTATAGATCAATCAAATTTGGAGATGACACCTGGTTATAACTGAGAAATTTGTGAAGAAACTCAACAATACTAGAGTTTAAAATTCCTGAAAATTTGACTACAATAGAGCTCGTTAACTTTACACCAGTCCTCTATCCAACACGAGTCTCATGTTTCTGAGCAATCATTACTGAGTTAAAAAAATGGAGCATTCTTCACCAGTTCTCAGGATGAAGCTGCTCTCTTGCAGTGATTCTCAAGCCAACCCATTGTAACACTTTTCGGCCTCTCTAGTGGCAATCCAAGAGCTCGCTCCCATATCTGCTGGAAGAACAAAACTGATTCAGAAAAATTTAAGCCGCAGGATCACAGAAAACGAAAATGACTAGAACGAACCTGAGAACAAATGCCGATACTCCTTGATACACCGAATAGTACTGTGTAGTACCTATAAATATGCAAATTTTAACGAACATTATCGTCTTTCCTCCAAGTAATAAAGTTGCGATTGAAAAAGTCTGGTACTTGAAGAAATATAGATGGAATACCTAGCTTCAGTTAAACCGTAGTAGTTCAGCAACACCCCACCATGAGCATCAACATTAGGCCATGGGTTTTTAACCTGCATGGAGCATAAAATCCATGATTAGTTTGACAGGAACACCAAGATGTACTAGAAATTGGATCTACGGACAAAATACAAATAATATTCTTACCGCCCGAGAGACATGTACATGATTATATGTCATTTATGCTCTCTGCATAAAGCAAAAGGATGAGCAACTTGCCTTGCCCAGCTCAGTAAGAATTGGAGGAACAACTTCACAAAGCTTAGAAACCTGATCAGGTCTAAACTGGGTTACTAGTGAAAGAATTATCCATGGGAGTAAAAAGACCCATGTGTCACAAACATGACGTAATCAGTAAAGAGTGACAACCAGCTGGAACAGTGGATCATCAGGTAAATGCTTCAACGCAAACTCCTTTGACATGTATATCATGGATCAGTTTTACGCAAAAACCCCATGACCAAATCCAGGAACAACCTGCAAAACAGGGGAGGAGTGTGAATGGAGAGAAAATATGAATTAAACACAACAATAACAGAAGCAGGACTACTGTGAAGTTTGAATGTGAGAATGGTGAAGATATTTACACTTTATAAATTACCTTTCCGCTGTTTAATGTTTTCCAAACGTAGTCTTTAAGTTGTTCTGTGGTTATATCCTGTCCACACTCTTCCACAACAGATTTGATCCAAAGGAGAACTTCCTGCAACTGCAACATTCTGATGAGCAAGAAAAGAAGCAATAACAATCATCTATGGAAAAAAGAAAGTAATGCTAGCATTCAAAGGAACTTGCCTTTGGTAATAAATTACAATGTTGGTAATATTCTTAATTAGAAATCGACGTGAAACCCAACACAGATAGCAAGAGAATCATTTTGGTTTTTAAATCTATTTAAGTTATATCAAGACAAGAGGCTAAAGAAAGCAACAAATGCCTGACATGATGGTTAAGTGGTATAAGATTTCTCCTTTTTTATTTAAAAAAGTGATTTGATCTCGATGCCACTCATAGACTTTGTGCTTGCAATATGTCAATCCTTCAAGGACACAGAAAGATCAAGGAAGTCACAAATAATTTCATGCAACTTGGAAGTACAATTACAACTATATTCTAGAACTAAAATTAACTCAGTTATCTTTTCTACCATAATATCATAAGAAAAATAATTTTTCATATACATATCAATATAATTATTTCTTTATATATTGTTTTTGTATAAGATATATCATCACAACATTTAGATTGAGGAGCTTTTTATTTTTATATCTTTTATATGGACATTTAATATCTTCTTCGCAAATATTCTTACACCTCTTACATAAATATTTAATATCATCATACAATTTATTTTTACTCTCTGTCATTCTCTTAATATATACTAATGTAATTTTTTTATTAGTGTTTACCAAAAGATATAGAGATAAAAAAAAATTATGTCGGTAAAGATCATCGTAAGACACCAACAAAAAAATTTTATCGGTGTTTCCGTTTATATTTATCAATCCTCTAATACTGTTTTAAAACTTAAGAAACTATGGTTTTATGTCTTTTAACACTATAAGTTGCATCGTATATGATCCTCTAGAACGTTCACAATTGATTTTGCGGGTGGTTTGGTTGAAACTTGGAACAGAATGAAGTTCTTTTTATGCTTTTGCTGTGCTTCGGACAACACCACTTCTGCCGTTGGTTCTTGATAACCAGTTTCAATCAGACTCCAGCAATTTGCTGCAACATTTTTATATGCTTTGTTTTGTGTACCAACTTTTTAAGGTGTTATTTTGGCAACAACTTGGACAAATCTTTGGAGTTTTGCAAGAAAAGTTGATAAAATCAACAAGGTGTCACTCTTGGTGCCAAGCATAAGACTCTTGTTCTGCTATAATTGAATCCAAACTCACCTGAAGCAGTATCGATGCATGGTGTTGTATGCTAATCCCATGTGATGGAGAATAAAATTTTAGAGATGCCCTTTTTTCTCTTCTTCTTCTTCCTTTACCTTCTTTTCTTGTAGCAGTTACTGTTAATCTATTCGCTAATACTACACCTGGTGTTAATTCAAGAAACCATGAAAGTGATGCACCTTTCTCGTCGGAAACCAAAAATGAAAATGTTGGACCTCAAGCGATGCCTGGGTTCCTCCATATAAGGGTTTATTGTGGAATATGAAACACTACATTTAAGATGTTTTTCAGCACAAACCCAACACATCGAAATTGATTCACCGAGAAATCGAATCATGCAATATATTTTTGTATTTAAACCCAAAATAATAACACGAAAAACAAATCTATTTATCATTTCAATAATATTTGTCATATGTTTTTCTCCTATGCTTAATAGTAAATAATGTTAAACAATTTAAATAAATAAATAAAAATATTATACAAAATTGGTAGAAAAATATCAAGAAATCACAAATTGTTTTGTTTTGTTTTTTTTAATATTATTACTAGGATGGGTTACCCCAGTTATATGGGCTGGGCCCAGCCTTTTGAGTCGAATAGCGCCCCAATAAAGTTGGGCTGGTTTGGCCCAACAGACCTGACCCTTTCTTAACCATCATGGGATAGGGTGGCACAGATCTAGCCCAAACTCGGGGGGTTAATTATTTCCCCCCCCCACACCTTGCATGCAAAACGAATTATCGTTTTGCATGCAAGAGAATAATGGCGGAGGGGGGAACCATCATGGGATAGGGTGGCACAGATCTAGCCCAAACTCAGGGGGGTTAATTACTTCCCCCCTACACCTTGCATGCAAAACAAATTATCGTTCTGCATGCAGGAGAATAATGGCGAAGGGTGGACGAAAAGGAAGGAGGAGATTACCTGGCATGAGGGGTTGATGGTGGCCTGGTTGTGGAGCTGATGGAGTGGATGACGGCTACAGCTGGTTGCAAGAGAGGAAGAAAGAAAAGTTTGTAGATGAGAGAGAGAGAGAACTTGGTGACGCACTCACCATATGAGGTGGTCAAATAACTATTTATGGTGGAGATGATGGTGGTCAAGCTGGTGGTGGGAGTGGTGGTGGCCGAAGGCCACGGTGGAGAGAGAAATAAAAGAAAAACGGTGGTAGAAAAAGAAAAAACTAGGGAAAAAGCTGATTTTTTTATCAACTTTGGCCTCTAATTTTTCCTCTCTTTGGCCATGAAATCCACTCCTATTTACAGGGAGTGGAAGAGGGACGTTTCATCCTTATTGGTGTCAAATCTTAGCTCTTGATTCAACCTAGAAGAATCTCAACCGTTGGCTCAAAGTAGTTATTATGGGCTATCAAATTTGTTGTAGGAAAAGAGCTGGTCGGGTTGCCACTTTGAGGTGGTGCCACAACCGTTGTGGCATCAATCGGCCTGAAAAGATCACACTGGCATGTAGTCAGGTGTTATGTGATCGTTTGCGTGTAGAGGGATGAAGTATTAAATACTTTGGAAAGAAGGCCACATGAGTAGCTTTTCTAAATAAGAAGATGAACAATTAACCCAAAACAATGTCATTTTGATCAAGTTCATTTTAGTCCTTTGATTTATGAGTTGTCTCAATTACATCTCTAATTGGCTTCAAACTTTCAATTTTGTTCAAATTTACCCCTGAAGAACTTCAATTTCAGCATCTTTTATATTTTTATCCTTAGTCTTGGATTTATGCAATTCGACATTCACTTGGCCATTAAACTTTCAATTCTCTTCAATTTCACCCCTGATTTCAAGCAATTGGGTCCCCATAGTTTGACATCTTTTACAAAATGATCATTGCCTACGAATTTCTTCAATTTAGCCCTTAATTGACCTAAAAACTTTTATTTTCTTGCAATTTTACCCCTCATTTCAATTAATTGATTTGGTATAAATTAAATTTATTCTCCTAAATTTCATTCTTCCTAATTAAGCTTAAATTGGGCTCCCAAACTTAAGTTTTCACCAATTAAGCCCCTAATAAAATTAATTTGACCAATTTAAAGTATAATTAAGTTCTTGCACATAATTAAATCCTTCAGTTTGACCCAAATTAATTCTTAAACATAATTAAACTTTAAATTTATCCATGATTAAATCAAATTGATCTATTAAAAATCTAATTATGTCCTTAGGCTTAATTTTTATACAGATTCTTCCAATAATTATTTAATTTGACCTTTAAATCTGCATTGCCTTTTTAGTTTTTGGTAAAATGAGGTACAATTAGGCTTCCATATCCATCTAAAATTGCACTTTGATTTTTTTTATATACAAAATCCTCACAGCTTGCTTTTGCTAAAATATCCGTCTTTTTTTTTTTGAAAAAAAGAAGAAGATTAATTTGGAGAACAACACAGAAATAGGTTATGACAATTAAAATTCTTGTTTTTTTAGTGTTTTTTTTTCAAAAACAGAGAGAGATATGATGAATTATTAAGGTATTTTAAGATTTGTTTTCAATGAAAATAACATTGAGTAAGGCATTACTCATGGATATAAATTTTGCAATATGCAAGTTGCATAAACAAATTGTAATGTAAAAACGTCAATTTAATATTTATTATTCATTAAATTAAATTAAAGTGCATTATGCATAATTACATGATCATCTTCCATCAACTTTTTGTAGGTTTTTCAAGGTTTATGGTTGACTGGTTGTATCAAAGGTATGATGTACCAACAAAGGTATAATGCTCAACAACATCAATCAATGATAATAAGATTGGCATAACCTTGAGGGGTAGCTTAACTGATCAAGCCTTGGGTTTCCTCCTCAATGGTCACGAGTTCGAGTTATTTTTGGGTAACTAGAGGCTTATATGGTCGTTAACTTCAGAGCCCGTGAGATTAGTCGAGGTACACACAAGTTGTCCCGGTCACCCATGTTAAAAAAGAAAAAAAGATTGGCATGTTAATTGTGGACTTCCACAATTTGTTATTTAAAATTAATTTTTTTATATTTTAAATTGTTTTGATTTACTAGTATCAAAAATAATTTTTAAAAAATAAAAAATATATTATTTTAATGTATTTTCAAACAAAAAAATATTTATAAACACATAATATAACATATCGGTAAAATCAATATATTATATGTGACTAGAGGATCGTACTCATGGGGTGTAATTATGCCCATATGCCAAGAATTAAATACAAAATCTTTTCGTTAGAAAACAAATCTCTCTTCTTTTTATTATAGAAAGCAATCCCATATATATATATATATATATATATATATATAAAATATATATATATATATATAACCATTGTATGGTTTAATTAGCAGCATGATATGGATCAAGTATAAGATGGAGGAGTTATTTGAGATGAGATGTCTTCTCTAGATTATATATTGATAATTCTACTACAAAATTAATTAAATTACAATCAAGTAACCAGCTGTAATTAAATAGCTAAAAATAAAAAAACGACAATCAAGTAAGTTATATTATCTATGTCAGCTATGTTAGTAAATTAATTACAACTATGTAACTTAGTGCATAAATAAATCGATTTATTATGATTTTTATTCAATAGTCGAAATCTATGACCAGACAGTCAAAGAATTGAGTTATAGTATTCCAATGCCTCATCAAACCATTGTAATGCCTTTTACTTCAAAAAAAAATAATATTAAATTAGTTTTTTTCAATATTTTTTAATAATTTTCATGTATTAGTATTAAAATAAAAAATTATCTTAATATATTTTAAAATCAGAGATATCTACGTTCTCATGCATAATTATAATTACTCGTAGCCTGACATTAGTGCAATAGAGGTCTTTTCAAGTAAAAGCATGATGTGATGTGAGCGCAAGGTTTCTTATTCGAAAGTGTAGAATTCAACTATATTATTTACTTTTCCGTTCTTGTGAACGAAATAAATTCAATTATATTTTCCTTCCAATCCGATGTGTCAATTGAAGAGTTTTTTTTTTTTGCAAGTATAATTTCTAATGGAATTTTAATTAAATATTTACCATCATTTCAAATAAGAGTATGGATTTTGAAACATCTACTTTGGATTTTTTTAAATTAAAAAATATTTAATTATGACTCAATATTATTTAATTTTTTTCTTTAATTTTTAATAATTATATTTGCACGCATTTTAGAAACAAATTTCTCGAATGCTAATTTTGAAATATAGTTTCAATTTTTATTTTACATAATAAAAAAAAAACGTGTTTATAATCTATTAATCATCGTTCTAGACAACGATGCGTGGGCGCACCAACTAGGAGAAGTAAACAAAAGAACGCCGATTTGGGAAGCCGAGCTCGAATGGCGGCGGCTGAGCACCGATTAGGCGAAGAAGGCGGCAAATGCGTGCAATACTGGATTTCACGTGACAAAAAGGACCTTTCGTTGTGGTCATACACTAATACGACAGAATCTCCTTTTTCAGACTCACCTTTCTCTTTACTCCATCTTTTTTATTATTATTATTATTATTATTATTACTCCATCTTTATTATTATTATTCTTATTCTTATTATTATAATATTTTACGCATGTCTACGTGCCAAGTAGTAATTTTCTACTATCTATGTCTCAAGCCTGAATCGGCTAGATGTCGATTTAAGTTTAAAAACTATGGTTATTTTTAATACTATAAATGACACAAATAAAGTGAATTTTTGTCTAAATTTAATTTGATTTTATATTTTAAACCAAATAAATTATTCTATTAGGTTTTGCTTTTATTAAAATCAAATAAGTTTAAATGGATAAAAACAAAAAAAAAATTAGTTATTTTTGCTATCCTATGTTTTTCTAAAACAAAAAATAGATAATTTGGTCTACTTGATTATATATATATAGTCTTTTTTATTGTTTAATTTTTTAGGATAATTTTATTTTATTTTTAAAATTAAAACCAAACCAAACCAAACCAAATCAGATTTAAAATTTATAATTTTTTAAATAAACTCAAAAAATTAACATAAACAAATAAAAAAAATCTGCATGATTTGCTAACCAATAAAAATGTACGAAAGTCCATCACTCAACTTAAAAAAAAGAGAGATGATTTTTGGTAATTTGCCGATTAAATGATGCCAAACAGTGATTTGAAACGGAGGAAAAACAATAAATTCGTTGATTATCTGATGAGACATGCATTCATCCCATAAAAAGCCAAACCCTCGTATTTATGATAATTTTGGTGAATCCATGGAACATGATTATGCTTATCATTGTGTTTAAAATAGGAGTTAAGTAAAATTTAAATTATTTTGTTTAAAATTATTTTTTATATATTTTTAAATTGTTTTGATATCAAAAATAATTTTTTAAAAAAATTAAACAAATATTATTTTAATATACTTATAGTAAAAAATACTTTAAAAAATAACTATTACTATATTTTAAAACACCTATCAAAATTAATATACAAATACCCTTATCTTCCACCTGATAATTTCTTTAACAGGAGATGTGAAATTAATTACCTAGCAATATATGTGAATAAAAACCCATAAAAGGAAATAAAAAACGAAAGAACAATAATGATGTAGAAAAAAAGAGTAGAAAAGCCAAAATGACCTAAAGTTAGAACCTGAAAAAACCCGTCTAATACTACTAATAGTTTATTTGAAAATACAGTACAAATTATATTTTTTTAAATTTTAAATTTTTTTTATTAAAAGTTATTTTTTTAAATATTTTTATATTATTTTAACATGCTAATATAAAAAATTAATATCAAAAGACACCCTAACTTTTCTAACAATTAAAGAGCAAAATAATTACTACACTATTAAAATCCATAATAAACTGAATTTGTGACGTCTACAAGAATTTCACCAAGGAAATGCAAATCGAGAGAAACCCACCCTTGATTTCTTGGTCCTACTGGAATTAGCGCTGATAAGTTCTGATGTTTTTTACACGTCACTACACTACATGCAGCTAATAATAATATCTTCACCAAATATTTGCGGTCATATATGCTTTCATTATACATTAGAAACGCTACTGCATATTGAAAAAAATTAAAGTGTTTTTTTTAAAGTATATTTTTTATTATTATTTTTAAAATTTATTTTTACTATTAACATATCAAAATAATTTAAAAATAAAAAATAAATTGAAAATAAAGAAAAACAATATTTAAATTTGTTCAGAACCACGCATCTTTTTTGATTTTTTTTTTAAATGGATGGAATTTTAAACTCCAACAACTCTACGTGCTGACACCTCCTCTGACAGCTTCACCTTTTCTCATTCACGTAGAGCTACAGAGCATCATGAGCTTGCTGACACCTCCGCTAGCTGCTCTACCTTTTCTCATTTATTACTTGTGTTTCCTATTGATTGCTTAAGGTAGCGTTTGGAACAGGTCTGAAAGTTTTTTTTTTTTTCTTTTATATATATTTTTTATTTTTTAAAAATTATTTTTAATATTAATATTTTAAAAAATACTATTTGAAAAGCAATTCTAACAGGTGGTTAAACCCTAAAATCTTTTACTTCCCTGTCTCTCTCTCTCTCTCTCTCTTGCACGACAGCCAGCGACTACATTTTCAATTCCTACGCTACTTTTGCCATTTATTTGTTCCTAAAGATGTGCTGTGCTGTGCTGTGCTAGCTTCTTTAGGCTTCATCTTCCACGACACGCTTTTAGATCCCCACTTGTCCACCAATGAGATCTCCTTATGGCTTATCTTTAAAGCAAAAAACAAAAACAAAAATTCAAAATAAGTAAAAACTAAAAAGGCCATTATTAAAGCTCTTCCCAAACAACAAATCCTTCCCTTCCATTTCATGGCCAATTCCATCCAAACTTCCATCACTGACACTACCACCAAAAACCCCACCAAACGTCGAAAGCTAATTACAGACGGCCACCGCCACCTAGAACAGCCTCTCATACCAGGTCTCCCTAACGACATAGCCCAGCTTTGTCTCTCCCTTGTTCACCCTTCCACTCTTTACTCTGTTTGCCACTCATGGCGTCGCCTAATCTATTCCCCTTCTTTCCCTCCTTTCTTCTCTTTGTATGCAGTGCTATCATCGACGAATACAAACCATAACCTTCCTGATAATAACTCAATCCGATTCTTTAACTTTGACCCCATTTCTTCCCGGTGGGATTCTCTCCCTCCTCCACCACAAGATCCACCACTCCATCTCATCCTTCGCCACCCTTCCTTTATCTCCCGTGACCTTCCTATACAATCCATCTCCGCCTCTGATCGCTTGATACTTCTTGCTGCTACTTCTCACAGTTTTTCCCCAGCTCTCTCTCGCCCTCTTGTTTTTCATCCACTTTCAGTCTCATGGGCCTTTGGTCCTCCCCTCGCCACACCTCGCCGCTGGTGTGCTGCTGGCTCGGCACATGGCACGGTCTATGTGGCGAGTGGGATCGGATCCCAATACAACACAGACGTGGCCAAGTCATTGGAGAAGTGGGATTTGCAAAACCAGAAAGCCATGATCTCCAACATCCGCAATAAAACAACCACATGGAAATGGGTAAAGGTTAAAGAACTAAAAAGCGGTAGATTTTGTAGGGATGCTATTGATGCAGTAGGATGGAGAGGGAAACTTTGTATGGTGAATATGAAAGGAGATGCAGCTAAAGAAGGGATTGTTTATGACACTGAGAAGGACACATGGGAGGACATGCCACAGGGTATGGTTGCAGGGTGGAGAGGACCCGTGGCAGCCATGGACGAGGAGGTTATGTATGTGGTGGATGAAGCCAAAGGCGTGCTTAGAAAATATGATCCAGAAAGGGATTGCTGGGAGCGTATAATGGAGTCAGAGAGGCTTATTGGAGCACAGCAGATTGCTGCTGGTGGCGGTAGAGTTTGTGTTATTTGTGGCGGTAGTACTGAGCTTGTGGTGCTAGATGTGGTGGCGCTTCCGGTGAGACTATGGGTGGTGGAAACGCCACCGGGATTCGAAGCCTTTCGAATTCATATATTGCCAAGGATAAGCCGGCCAGATTATTGATTTTCTGGTATCGAGATGATTTTTAATTTTATTTGTATACCATATACTTTGCGATCTTATGTTTGGTCTCGGTCTATTATCTTGATAAGTATATCTTACAATAACTTTTTAATATCTTTTTATTCTCATTGAAAGTGAAAATTTGTCGTTTCTGGAATGAAGAGAAATTGAATATACATATTATACAGTATACCGATGTTGGTGCTAATTTCGGCAAGACTTTGTTTGGGCAATATGGGTATTTTGCTTTGAAAAACTTAAATTAATCTTGGTGCTCCAATTCCTAAGTTCCCAATTTTAAATCTTGTATGAATTGGATTATTTTCTTGATTATTAGGTAATTTTAATTTGATATTGTTGATTAGGAAATTTCCTTTTTTTTTTTCACAATTAAAGAGTAAATCTAGGAAATAATATATTTAAGAGAGATTTTGAAAGGGGTGTTTTGCCTATTTATTTGGTCCCTATACTTTTTAAATTGTTTTGATTGAGAACCTACACTCCTTTTCATATTGATTAAGTTCATCTACTCTTCATTTAGTTTTGTAGCCATTAGTGTTTGAGTTTGTGTTATTGTAGCCCATAACAGTCCATAAAATGGTTAATTTTTTTAAAAAAATATTTTGAATTTTGGGTAACTTATAATATAATGATAAACTTTTGATTTTAGAGAATTTAAATTATACGTTTATATTATATATGTCTTAAGCTTTCTTTTGATGTAAATTAATGTTGTGCATCATTGTATGGGAAATTGCGATGTGAAGATGATGATTGTTGTGATTAAGATCTATGATGATTGGATCAAAATTAAGAAATAAAATATAAAAATATAATAGGTTAATGTTAGTAACTTGGAACCTTTGGTAAATGGAGAGATTTTGCAGAAATATCGATAAATTATGTGATAGACTTACATATACAAATTGTGAAAAAACAATTCCTATATTTACCATAATCTAGTTTGGGTATTCTCCTAAAAATTTAGATTGTTACCTCAAAAGTTAATAATAACCGAATTATTGTGATATCTACTAAGGTATGACAAGGCTTAACATAATGCATTGTTTGAAATATTATAGACATATAAGAAGACTTCACATAAAACTACATTAGAAACTTCACAATTTACTTTAACTTATGACAATGATACCATGTTTCTCATTGAGCTTGCAATTCAATCACTTAAAAGAGTTGTATAAGATGATATGGATAGTATAGATTATTAGTACGCTATAGTAATAGAGCTAGACGATTTGAATGAAATAAGACTTTTGTAGCTAGACTATTTACTAGCAGAAAAAGTTTGAGGTAGCATACAACAAACATATTCAATAAAAAAATATTTTAATGCATGATTTGGTGTGGAAGACCACACTATCAATTAGCCATAAAGATACACAATTTGGTAAATGGTCCTTAAATTAAAAAAATTCATATGATATTGTCAACGTTCTTAAAAGAGATGCTTAGTATATAACTAATCATGATAGAGAGTTGTATTTTTTTTATGAATCAATGATTTATACGTAGGCTCCGTTTGTTTGCTGGAAAGTAGTTTTTTTTTAAAGTGAATTTTGAAATTTTTTTTTCGATGTTTGGTAGTGTAATGGAAAATAAGTTGGAAAACACTTTCCAGTATTTGGTTATGTTATGGAAAATGAGTTGGAAAATAACTTATTAATATTTTATTTTTTTTCAAGTTTATTAAAATAATGAGGAACAAATCTTATAAATTAAAAAGTTGAATGAGAATGAAATTAAAAAAAAATATAATTTCATAAATTATCTCAGATAAAATAAATAACAATTAAAATAGTAGAGATCAAATAAAAATAAAAAATTGAAAGATGAAAAAATTAAAATAATAATAATTAATATTTCATATATTATTTCAAATAAAATAAGTAACAATCAAAAGAATGAGGACTAAATTTGATAGATAAAAAATTTCAATAAAAAAATAATAAGAAAAAAGCAAATAACAATTATAAAAATAAAGACCTAAGTTAATATAAAAATTAAATTTTAAAAAATAAATTAAAAAATAAATATTCAAAACAAAATATATATAGCAATAAAAAATATAAAGATTGAAATTGAGGATGGGGAAGCCGAAGGGTTGTTTATAGTGTGGCTATGGTGGGTTTTAGTGGTGTGGTTGTGGCATGGAGGTCTTGGTAGTTGGAGTGGGTTTTGTTGAGGAAGGTATGAGATGATGAATAAGAAGGGTCAGGGTGTTTGGTTGAGGAATAAAAAAGGAAGAAGAAACGAAAAAGAAAAGAAAAAAGTAAATAAAAATGGGTTTGGACAAACTGTCAACATATGTAGAGAAGGCTGTTTGGTGATGAAAGGGCTACCTTGGCTTTCGATCAAAAACCAGTGCTATTTTGAAGGGACATCAAGACAAAAAGAAAGTAAAAGGGGACACATTAAAAGGGAGAAAACTACTGCAAATTCAAGAATAAAGAAAGGACACTGTCTTTATGTTCTAAGTCTTTAACCAAATGGTACTCTTCTTTTGACAAGTATGTCGAGAGAACATGTTCCATAAGATATAATACTAATATTAGCAAAAAAGCAAAGGAAAGAATCTTTGCCTGAATCTGAGTTTTAAAATAATAATCGAGTAAAATAACATGTAAAGTACATTTTCAGCTCTTGGGAGGAAGCGTTGGCTATCAGTGGCTAGCTTGTGGGGGGATGCAGCAGCCGAGTGCATGCCTTAAAAGGCATTCTTTCACAGCCACTCATCTGCTCTTCTCTCTGTCCCACCGCCCCAGCAGCATTCCAGCTGCTACAACTTTTCTCATCCATTACAATAGTATACTACTTGTTCTTGTTAATTTCTCTTCTTTTGATTGCTAAAGTCCAACCATGCCTTTCTGTTGGGTCCCCATTGGCTTTGAATGTGAAAGCTGCATGTCCCTGTGCATTGTTTCCTGGGTCATCGTCAAGCATGACAGGTGCGCCTTCCCACAAAAAACACAAGACACCTACTACATGATCGGCCTTGCAAATTTTGGAGAGCATGAGCGTCAGTCCATGGCTTCCTGGATTTTTAAGCAGAGGCCAGCAAACCGGTTCCTGTTATTATTATCTATTTGGCCGTCAAAAGCACAAGCTTCTTATGACATTTTACCAATGTAGTTTTCTTTAAACACAAGAAACTCGTCTCTCGCAACTTGGGATAGATAAGTTAGGTATATACAATTGTAACATCACTAGATCAATGATGCAGGCTAGATTTTCTTTTTTAACATAAAAAAAATAAACATTGATTAGATGCTTCTTTAGAAAAAAAATAAAAAAAATTTGTAAACTCAAAATATAATGTATATTGTATACCATGTTTTTTTTTTTAAATATTGATAAGATGATATATTAAATAATTGTTTTTCAAATAATAAGACAATTAAATATTGAATCGATCCAACCTTTTTTTCAAATAATAAGACAATCGAATATTGGATCAATCTGTGTTAACTTGTTAAATTTACAACTTGGATCATAAAATTGTAATCACCCTATAAAAAACAAATCAAAAAAATTATAAAGACTAATTTCTAATTAACCCAATATTGAAGGATGAAATTAAAAAAAATTAAAAAAAGGATAAAAAAACTATTTGAGTCAACCCGGGTTAATTGTCAAACCTGCAATCCGGGTCATGAGATTGAGATAACCTCGTACAAAGAAATAAAAAAAACTATGAAACCTAATTTCCAATTAACCCAATGTTAAAGAATGAAATTGAAAAAAGATCAATTAAAAAAAAATCTAAGTCAACCCGGATTAACATGTTAAGCTCTCGACCTGATATTAAGATTAAGATAACTCATAAAAAGAAAACAATAATTATAAAGCTCTATTTCCAACGAATCTAATATTCAAGATTAAAATTGAGAAAAAATTACAAAACTTGTTACTTGGATATGAGATCAGGATAATCCCATAGATAACAAATAAGAAAAAATTGCAAAGCTTGGTTTCCAACCAACTAAGCGTTGAAAGATGAAATAAAAATAATCAAGAAGAAAAGATGTATAAAAAACCTGACCTGAGTCAACCTATTAAACCAGCGACCCATATTATGAAATCGAGATAAATTCATAGTAATAATTAAAAAAATTCAATAAATCTAATATTAAAGGTTGAAATAAAAAAATATATGAGATCGGTATATAACCCAACATAATGGAAATCTAAAAACATTACAATTCCTAAAACAACCTAATACTGAATGATAAAATAAAAAAATAAAAAGAAAATTGTGTTGTTGAAGGGTTAAATTAAAAAAATTAACAAAAAAATAAAAAAAATCATAAAGTTTAGTTTCTAACCAATCTAATATTGAAGGATAAAATTAAAAAAAAAATCTACTAAACCCCGCCAGTCTTTTATTGTAGGGCAAGACACATTGCATTGTGGATTGCTATAGTGCAATGACATCTTTGCCTTCATTACAACAAACAAATAACCTTTCTATGAGGGTAAAATAGTCTTTTTTAAAAGGTTTATTTGATTTTATGAAATTAATTGGGGGCATATTAATCTATTAACTCTTTTTTACACATTTAAATTATATAAATACCCTTAATAAATAAACAAAAAAAAATAAAGGAAAAGAGGGTGTTTCCGTCTTTTTCTATTAAAAAAATACAATTACTTCATTTTCTTTCAAGTAAAAAAAATTAAAGAAGGGGTTAAAGAGTATTTTGATATTTTGATCATGGTTTTTCTGTTATAATCTATTTTAATTAGAGCCAAAGCAATCTTTTAATGAATAAAAATAATAATAAATAAGGTGTTGAGCACCTACCTAAAATGTATAGCACCTACCTAGAATGTGTATAAATCTTGTTCCTTAGTATGTTGTCCAGCTCCCATACTTTCCATTTAACACATGTGTACAAGCATTTATAAACACATTTAATCAAACTAGGAACATTATATTGGTTCCCATTTAACACATGTTTACAAGCATTTATAAAATTTAACATGTGTCCTTGATTTCCAAATGTCATAATCATCTATAAAATCGAATCTAGCATTCACTCAGAGTACGTTCATTTATTCACGTAATAATATATAATCATGCATTCAAATACATCACTTAACAGTTAAATACCTATTTTAGCCAATTGTCACAACTAACACACTCTTTTTTTTTTTAGATATGCTAACCCATTGACTAATTTTTACACATGTTATATCTCTATATAACATTTATTATCAGCATAGTTTTGCTTAGTACGACGACTCTTATCATTCTTTTTTTTTTATCCGGTATTTTCAACTAAAAATTAAAATTTATTTTTCAAGGAATTTATTCTCATTTTATTCATTCTAAAGTCATTTTAACACAATCAAGTTCAAGTTTCAACAATAATTTCAAAAGTATAACCCACACAAAATCATTTTTCCCCCTATCTCTTTATTATGGCCGAATTCCATTCAAGGAGCCATAGGTGTTCCTATTTTTTTTTTTTCTCATTTAAAACTTTATCTACAATATTCAATGAGATAATCAATAATTCATCTTAAGCAATATTAGTTCTCAAATCAACATATTCCTTCCCTTTTTAAGTGAAATGGTCGAATATCCTTCTTGACCTAACCATGATTATTTCTACACTTTTCATTATTAATTTCTTACATGAAAAATATATAATTCATATCAAAGCACGCCCCCTCAATTCACAAACTTAATTTTTCTTTTTCATCATTTAGCTGAATTTTATTGTGGTGTAATTCATGAGTTTTTCTTTAATTTTTTCTATAATACAACATTACCCAATCCTAATTCATGTTAAAAAAACTCAACTCATAGCAAATGTAGCATCTATAAACTCATTATTCAATCAAACACTAAATTCAATCACAAACCCATAAACTAACTAGTTCAATCCTTCCAAATCATCCATAATTACAAGAAAAGTAAGGCCAAGATTACTTACTTATTCATCAACAACAATATTTAATTCATTTAAACATGATTTCTAACAAAACAAATACTTATTTCAACACTTTTCTACCCTAACTCAACATTACTACATCGCAAATTTCAAATCCTCTACATTACCCATAAAAATCAAAGCAATTGGTTATAATAAAACTTACTCATGATGTCTAGAATGGATTTAAAGTGGTCTTTTAGCTCATCTTCTCCAATTTCATCCTTTTTTTAGACCTAAGTTTCTCTATTTAAGAACTTCACTTTCTTCTCTTAATTGTTTTAGCCTCTCAACTCACTTATATCATGTTTTTTGTCGCAGGGTGACGTCAAATGACGGGCTAAGCCTCTTGAGAGATATTAGAAAATAAAAGGGTATTGAGTATAATCATAAAGTTATGATTATAAGGTTTAAGAATCGTCACCTAATATTATGATTACTAGAAAATCTATAGTTTATGAGAGTCCACGCAAGGGACTGGTTGTGCAAGGAAAAGATGCATTACCCAATGCACTATACCTGAGGTAAGCTGCATTGTGTTTGATTATTTTTCAAGGTCGAGTTTCTATTCATTGTTCTTGTCTATAAAGTTCTCCGTTCGTGAGGAAGTCTCAATCTTATCGGGCTAAATCCTAACCGTTCTATAGTCTAAATTCTAGCATCATATTTATTTTGCACTTTGTATCTTTAATACCTGAGGGTGTACTCTATTGTGTAGTTTTACACTTTCGAATATAAAAGTCTACAACAAAACCCTAACACTTTAAATATAAAGTGAACAAAATGATTAGTGAATGATTTTTGATATTTTGGCCAAACCCTAATGGATAATCATAAAGTAGTTACGATATTCATTTTTGCATTTCAGAAAATGAGAAAGATGCATTTTTGTTTTTATTTTTTTTATAAAAAGTATGCTTAGAAAATTTTTACGATTTTACCGTATTCATGAAAACAAAATATTTTTGTTTTTTTAAAAGAGGAATTTAATTTAAAATTTTTGAGATTTTTGGGGAATTTTCAAATTATTTTAGAAATGTTTCAGAGAAAACTGGGTATTTTAATACCGGATCTGTATCTTACAGAGTAAATTTATAACCTGATATTATGCAAAATTGGTAGAAAAACATGCGAGAAAATCACAAGTAAAGGACTTATAGTTTTTTTTGAATTTTTTAAATATTATTATTATTATTATTATTATTATTATTATTATTATTATTATTATTATTAGGGTGGACTGACCCAACCATCTGGGCTAGATCCAACTGAGTCGAGTTGGGTCGATAGCAGCCTGGCCTAGTGACCATGAGGTTAAGTATTATGGCCACTGCATATAGAATGCAGTTGCAAGGGATGTTTTGGATGGGGGAAACTCGTTTGGTCAGAGGAGGAAAGTTGTAAGAGGGGTTCCTAATGTTGTAGGGAAGATCGGCAAGTGGTTGGTGGTGACAACAATGGTTGAGGCGCGGCAGAGAAAGTGGCCAAAGTGGTGGCCGAGAGGGGGGAAAGAAAAACTAGGCAGAAAAATGGTTTTTTTTCTTATGAACTTTGGCTTATGATTTGTCCTTCTTCAAGGAATGGAATCCACCTTTATTTATAGGGTGTGAAAGAGAGACATGTTGTCTTTTGTGGTGTCTAATCTTGGCCCTTGATTCGAACTCGAAGGATCCCAATCATTGGTTCAAAGTTGTCATCATGGCTTGAAAAAGTTACTGTAGAAAGGCTGGTTGGGTTAACAACTTTAAAGCGGTGCCAAGGCCGCTATGGTGTCAATTGGTTAAAAAAGACCATACTAGGGTGTAGTAAGATGTTAGACCATCATTTGCGTGCAAGTTTTGTCAAATTTGATGGATAAATAAAGCATTAAATGCATTAGAAAAGAGGCCACTCGAACAACTTTTTCTGGCTTAAATGGAGAAGAAAATGAACAGTCGCTAGACGACGCGTTGTTTGGTATTTTTTTTTAATGGTTCAAAATGGCACCTTTTTGGACATTTTAAGGTTTTAATTTAGGGTTGTGGCCAAAGTTGAATTTGGTCCTCCATCTTTTAATTTCTTTCAACTGCACCCTTAATTGACCATAAACTTTCAATTTTATACAATTTTGCCCCTGCTAAAATTCAATGCCATCCCCAAATTTCAACATCCTTTTCACATTAGTCTTTAGTCCTGGATTTATGCAATTTGACCTTCAATTCACCATTAACTTTTAATTTTCTTCAATTTCACCCCTGATTGAAATCAATCGAGTCCCCATAGTTCGACGTCTTTTGTAAAATGATTGTTGGCTATAAATTTATTCAATTTAGCCCTTAATTAATCCCAAAACTTTGATTTTCTTGTGATTTAACCTCTGATTTGAACCAATTGACTTTGTAAAAATTAAATTTGGTGTCATAAAATTTCAATCTTCTCAATTAAGCCCAAATTAGGCCCCCGAACTTAATTCTTCACCAATTAAGCCCCTAATAAAATTAATTTAGCCCATTTAAAATATAATTAAGTCCTTGCACCTAATTAAATCCTTGAATTAGACTCGAATTAATTCTTAAATATAATTAAACTTTAATTTGACCCATGATTTGAACAAATTGGCCTTTTAAAAATCTAATTATGTTTTTAGGTTTAATTTTTATGTTGATTCATCCAATAATCATATAACCTGACCTTGAATCTGCATTGTCTCTCTAGTTTTAGGTAAAATGAGGTACAATTAGGCTCCTGATTCCATTTAAAATTGCAGCTTGATATTTTTTTACATTTGAAATACTCTCAGCTTGCTTTTGCCAAAATACTAGTCTTCTTACTATTATTATTTTATTTTGAAAAGAAAAAAGGTAAAAATTATGGGCAATAACCCAAAAATAGGTTATGACATTTTCCTTCAAAAACCCACTTGATTTCAGTCAAATATTACCATATTTAGGTGTTTTCTCTAAAAAATTTCAAATGAAAAGATGAAGAAACGAAACTCAATTGCTGTTGGATGTTTTGGGTTGTTCTAGCCTATTTAAAAAAGTTATTTACCTCTATTTACAATTTTACCTCTCACTTATGCATTTGTGTGTTTTTCATGTAAATTACCCGATTGTCGACTTACATCACGAGGCCTTTCTAAACTCTTACATTGTAATAGAACAAATATAGAGTTTGATGGTTGGACTCGATATTCAACTGAATGTGCAATATGTTATCGTTTAATTGTATTAACCAATTCATTTTTAAACTTGAATGTTTGTCCCACCTCCAAATCTGACCCTCCTAACATAAGTCTATGACTAAGTGCCTATAGTATCATCAATCCTTTATAGCAAATCATCCGACTATAAATTATTTTTACCCTTAAATACAAAGATTTTATTCGACTAATCACATATAATACTATTATGTTTAACCCACTTTGGATGAAAAAATCAATCGTTATCTTAAAATTATCATCATGTACAATCGGTACAAGATAATATTGATGTTTACTAATTTGAGACCTTCAAGTTATTTCAACATCAATATTATTATAATTTCACCCAAGTCCATGAAAAAACATTTCTTTCATATCCGCATATGACATGTCTAAATTACCATTTAACAACAAATTGCTTATGTCATTGTATATGATACTACCATTTATACTAGGAACAATAGTACCACCATAATGACATAACATAAATATGTTATTAGATATTATGTAGGAAAAACAAATTAGATTCTGGTCAATTGGACATAATCTTAACTAAATTGCATTACCCTAACACTAATTGGCAAAATTCATAGCAAATTCAATCAAATCCCAAAAATATAACGCAAAAACATACTGGACCAAAATTAAATATAATTCATGATATCAAATCTAATTGATATTTTCATGTTCAATTACATTAAATCAAACCCAAATTCATAGCAAATTAAAATAATTTAAAGAAAATACCAAATTTGACATCTTATCAACAATTCAATGCAACGTGTATTTCATTATAATTCTACCACATTTATGCTCTATTGCATGAAATCATTAAGCATGGTTGATAACATTATTAGATGATTCCAACAATCCACACAAAATTCCTAACTCAACAACTTATCCAAAATAAAAAAATAACACAATTAATTCGTAATTAATTAAACTTATTTTCATGTTCAACTATATGAAATCAACACTAATTGATTATATTTATAACTAATTTATCATTAATTCAATAAACTCTAAATTCAACGTACACAATTATTTCATTTTAACTAAATCAAACACAAATTCATAGCAATGTAATATGTTTACTTTGCTTGTAGGATTAGAAAAAGGGCTGAGGTGACGGTGGCAACCACGACAAATATGGATTTTAAAAAGAAAAACATCCAAGGATGCTTATACACTAGGATGGATTCAAGTTTTGGGTGTTTTAGGGGCAAAAAAACAAGTTTTTAACGGGTTTTTAGAGAGATAAAAGGTGAGGACATTGGTTTGGAGAGAGAGAGAGAGAGAGATAGAGAGAGAGAGAGAGAGAGTTGCTGCATTTGGTGCATTCTTTGATTTTGAGAGAGTTTTAATTTCATGACATGTTGCGGGGGAGAACATTGGTTTGGAGAGAGAGTTGTTGTGTCTGTTGTATTCTTCAATATGGGGAGGGTTTTAAGTTCATGACATGTCGCGCTTGAGAATGATGACATTTAGTAAATGTTGCATTTTTAAAGTATGAAAAAGGAAAAATATGCTATTTTACTAAATCTTTTTTAAATTATGTTATTCTGCCACAACTTTTAAATTATTGTGCTAATTAAAAAAATAAAAATAAAGCAAATTGGGGGAAAACTAATTATTGCAGTGAGCTCAACGGATAGAGAGGAAATTGTGATGCAAATAAGTTTTGGTGGTGAAAAAAATGAAACTTTGCAATATGATCGAGCTTGTTTAAAACTGTGATAGTGATTGCGGTTCAAAGTGTTTTTTTGTTTAGAAATGCATTAAAATAATATATTTTTTTATTTTTTTAAAATCAACACATTAAAATAATTTAAAAATAAAAACATAATTTTTAATAAAAAAATAAAATTTAAAAAAACACAATTTCAATCATCTTTTTAAATAGAGACTTGGTCTAAAACCAGCTAGATTTGAATTGATATGGTTGTATAACCTACTTAATGATGCAGGTGTAAGTACAAAAAAATCAAGCATAAAAGACAAGATATTGTTTAAAATAAAATTAACACACAAATCCTAAAATCTTATTTTATTTTTATCTCAAGGTTTACAAGCATTTATATAAGTTGAAACCAACCTGACAGGTAAGAAAAACTAAAATCTTATAATAAAAAAAAGATAATTAAAAATCATGATATTTAAAATAACCAATAAAAATAATAAAATAAAATCAAACATAATCTTCAAAGCTTAAGATGAGAAAATCCACGTAGGGATTAGACCAACAATACAATCTTCATAGAACTAGATCTTAAAAATATCATGTAAAAAGCTTATTATAGTTATAGGATAAAATATTATAATTTCTTTTAATTATTATATTGATTTGATGTAATTAGATTTTATCTTGATATAATAATATTTTATTGTAAAAATATTGATTTTATTGATTTGACTGTAATTTGCCGACCCAAAAAACAATAACAATGATTGAAAAAAATAAAAAAAAAAGGGATAAAAATAATCGCGCTGACTGATGCTGTTTGTAGAAAAAAACATTAGAGTTTGGACTCAATGAAGGGTCAGTCTCAGCCATCTTCTCGTCATCATCTCCATCTTCTCATTCTCTGTCTCTCGTTCCACTTTCGGGAAAACACCAGAAAACCCATTTCTACGAGGTATCAACCTATTTTTGTCTATGTGTTTTAACGAGAAAACACAAGAAAACTCATCTCTATCATTGCTGTTTTTTCTGTTCTTCTCTCTATATGTTTTAACGAGAGTGTTTAATTTCTTAGTGCCCCTTTACGTAGGCATATCTTATTTTAACTTCAACTTTGTCTCTTGAATTATCAGCTAAGCTATGATGAGGCGCTATGCTTCAAAGTTTATCAATTGGCACTTGGGTTTGAGGAATCTCAGTTTCTCCATGGTATCAATTCTATTCTCTCTCTTTTTTTCTTTTTCTTTTTTCTCACCGTAATTTTTTCATTAAGATTCTGCATAATTGGATATACAAGTAGCAACGTATTTTTGTTTAATTTACATTTTTTTGGATGATTTTCAGTTTATCTGTGTTGAGTCCTGAGTATTGTACCCACTAGGATTGTATTATCTCATGGGATGGGACTAATTGATACTTTGGAGCAATGTCCAAAAGTAGCTCCTTGCTGCAGCCTGCCTGTAGAGAACCATGTTAGATGAGTTGAAATTATTTTTGTTTTATTTCATGCCACTTAGTGAAGCTCATTATTTTGTTTTTCAATTTTTTGATCATTCCGTTTGTTTGTTCTAGCAAAACATCTTCAATTGTCTGTCATCATGATTTAGACACGCCATTAATGCCAATCTCCTAATTTTGACATTCATAATGCACACGAAAAGTTCTAGCAAAACATCTTCAATTGTCTGTCATCATGATTTAGACACGCCATTAATGCCAATCTCCTAACTTTGACATTCATAATGCACACGGAAAGTTCATTGCCCTGTAACTATTAAGGGGAACAATAGTAACAAAGTGTTTTTTTTTTTTTGTAGCAACCTTTTCATCTTAGTGTCCTCTTGAACATTGTTAACCTTTGGAGATTTGGCTTTAGGATGGTCTTTTTTCATGTCAAGCTAGATAATACTTTAGTGGTACTGTTATCTGATCACTTTTTGTACTCATTAGGTTATTCCACTAGCCTTTTCCAAGTTGAATTATTTGATATATGTCCAATACAAAGTTTTTTTCTTTCTAGTTTCACATAACTGGGTTTCCTCTTCTGCCTTAATCTCTATCATTTCAAGAGTTTAAATTGATCAATTATGTGCTTGTGTTGCACTTGGTTGTGTTTAGATTAGACAATGAGCATTCTTGATGCTTTTTAATTTTTTGACTGCTACTCCAGTTAATGTGCAAGTTTGAAATGGTGATGATGTTCAGAATTCGCTTGTAGGTTGGCTGTGAGGCTGAATCCTATTATGCATCCAGAAACAGCAAATGCCAAGGTTTTTTTAGCGGCCATCTCAATGGCTCCATGCCAAAGGCATTTGCAACTTACTGTGCTAAGTTGCCAGAAGATCCACAGAGCACTAATCTCGCTTCTGACATGTTAATTGATTCATTTGGGAGGATGCACACTTACTTGAGGATCTCCTTGACAGAACGATGCAATCTACGTTGTCAGTACTGTATGCCAGCTGAGGGCGTGGAGCTCACTCGTAGTCCTCAATTGCTCTCGCAGGATGAGATTGTTCATTTGGCAAATCTCTTTGTGAGCTCTGGAGTAGATAAAATTCGTTTGACTGGTGGCGAGCCAACCATTAGAAAAGATATTGAAGACATATGCTTACAGCTGTCTAACTTGAAAGGACTAAAGACCTTGGCCATGACAACCAATGGAATCACTCTTGCGAGAAAACTTCCAAAGCTGAAAGAATGTGGACTTACATCTCTAAATATCAGCTTAGACACATTAGTCCCGGCAAAATTTGAATTTTTGACTAGGCGGAAAGGGCATGAAAGAGTTATGGATTCAATTAATGCTGCTATTGACTGTGGGTACAATCCAGTAAAAGTATGTGCGCTCTCTGCAATTATGTTCATCCTTGCTTTCTCTCTCAATTATGCTCTTTCTATATTTGATCCACTAACCAGTGATATACTGGTGCAATGATAGGTTCACTATTAGCTTCATATTTATTTATTTACTAATTTTAGGGCTTTCACTGGCTCTAAACTAAAAATTGTTTTCTTTTCCCCTCTTTGTTATTTTCCATTAGGTGAATTGTGTGGTGATGCGCGGGTTTAATGATGATGAGATTTGTGATTTTGTGGAGTTGACACATAACAAACCAATTAATGTTCGGTTCATTGAGTTCATGCCTTTTGATGGAAATGTTTGGAATGTCAAGAAACTAGTTCCTTACTCGGAAATGCTGGATAGAGTGGTAAGGTAGAACTCTGACAGGTCTGTGAGGAAATTTCTTAGCGTCCCCTTATGGATTCTTTTGGTAACTTCTTTTAATTGAACAGGGAAAACAGTTTCCTAGCCTAAAGAGGCTGCAGGATCACCCTGCTGATACGGCCAAGAACTTCAGGATAGATGGGCATCTTGGTATGGTTTCTTTTATCACCTCAATGACTGAGCATTTCTGTGCTGGTTGCAATAGATTGCGACTTTTAGCTGATGGAAACTTTAAAGTATGCCTCTTTGGTCCTTCAGAGGTGACCATCTCATTCCCTGCTATAGTGATTATTGATCAACTTCTATTCAAGTTATAGAACCTGATCATATAGTTTCTATTACTTCATCTTCCTCTCTGTGTGGCGTTTTGTACGTTTGCCTAAGCTGGTTAACTTTTCAGTATGGTTCTGCTTGATTTCTTTATTTTCCTTATGCATTGTTTGGCATAAAAACTGATTCACATGCTCTCTGAATTTGGAATGCATAACGCAAATTTATGATCAGACTATCTATTAGTTTGACTTGCCAGTACCAGATAGAAAGAATATAAGCTTCCTTTTCTCGTAGTTTCCACATTTAGCTCAGTATGTGGGATTTTTATTTTCAAGTTAAGCCAATTAGGTAGAGTATAATTTAGCTTTTGGGGTTTTCTACAGATACTATCTCTGTTTCCACTAAAATACGGTATGCCATGTTTCATCAGAGCCTATTTCACAGGTCATTTTTAATCTTGTTTTGTCTTAACCAGAATCTTCCAAATTCTTTGTGGTGTTGCAGATTATTCCAAATGAACTTGCTTTAGATACCGCTGCTATCTAAAGTTGAAAATTTTATATTTCTTTTTCCTCCTTCAGCTACCTCAGATCCATCACAGCATTCTCTTTTAGATGAGGTTTACTTGTAATGACCATACAGTCTGTGTGTCATACAGAGGCACATTTAGCTACTGTACTCTAGTACACAATATTTTCTTCAATTTGACTAATGTGGTGCCAATTGAGTTGGAGTGCTTGGAACGTTCTTTGTGTTAAGGATCTTCTCCTTTTCTTTTATTCTGGTACCCATCAAAAAGAAAAATTTAGCTCTTCTATCCCACTTGCTTGTTCAGCATCCTCTTTCTTCTATTGAGGTTGTTGCTACTATTACATTGAATTCAGTTCATCCTAAAATTATTTGACTATTTTAATCTTGAAGTCTCAATTGAATGATATAAAAGCAGGCAAAACAGTTTGGCTAGTGAGCATTTTGTATGAGATTGGAACTGTGCTACAATACTAAATAGTAAAAAAAAAAAAAGAAAAGGAAAAGGAAAAACCTGGAAGATGTAAGCTCCATCTATGAAATCTTGCATCCTTGAGGTTCATAGAAACTTTGAAAGGAAATATGCTCTGAATCTCATGCAAAGTTCTAGAGGGTTCAAAAACTAGTCAAAACCTAAGACCTGAGTATTACCCAAGGCAAGATGGAATCCTTTCAAACAACATTTGACATGCATGCTCTATACATGATCAAACTAAGATTTTGATAGTGAATTTGATATCTTGCAGTGCTTCACTCTCTCTCTCCGAGTTATTTTTTGTACTTTATCTGGGTCTGTAGTATTGGCTGAAAGTACCTGGGAATGTCCCATGTATTGTTTGATGGCACTTTTTGGTTCCAAATCCTTTAGCCTTGTCCTGTCTAGTACATATCACAATATTTTGTTATGATTCCTTATATTGCTTTGTCTTTGCAGGTTAGCCTAAGAGATCCCCTTCGTGAAGGTGCTGAAGAACATGAACTGAGGGCAATAATTGGGGCAGCGGTATGCAATTTATAGTCTTGTCAGCTTTCTGTAGCAGTCAGAGAGGCACAATTGTCAAAACTCTAGTTTCTTATTGATGTTATAATAAAATAAATAGATAGCGTAGATCATCATTGGGAAGAAAATTCCTTGCACTATTCTAAGTTGTGGTTGCAGTTGCTTCCCTGGTCCCAGGGTCATGCCATTTTGGGCATTGTATTTGGACCTTGTGCACATGAATTTTTATCGAATTTTAGCAACTTGTCTTTTATGTACAAATTTTAAAGAATATCACTGGAAATAGAAAAACTAATACTTTAAATAAATGCATGCCTTAATTCTAATGAAAAAATTGTGTCTTTCTTCATTAGAGATTAAAATTTTACCAATTTAGCCTAACTCATGTTTAAACTAAGAGATTCTAGAAATGTTTAGGTAAAAAATAAACATGATTTGTTCTCAAGCTTTCACTGTTTGTCTCATTGAGTTTTTCTTGTTTGCTTCAGGTCAAGAGGAAAAAAGCTTCACATGCTGGAATGTTTGACATTGCAAAAACAGCGAATAGACCAATGATACATATAGGCGGCTAAGGCTTGGTATGTCCAGTGACTCCTCTTCTGAGTGCTAATGTTGAATTTTCTTTTGTTCGTTCCTGTTTAGCATTCATTGAGATGGAATTCCTGCATTATTTAGTCAGCTCTGTCTAACTCCATTGTTCACAAATTTACTTGTTTTGTTTTAAAACCTTTGCTTTGCCAAATATAATTTTTCTTAACGCCTAGATTCACCTCAAAAACTGACGTATCTTATGGGTTTTAATTACTTGAAAGAATATTTGGTTTGGGTATAACCTTGTGAGGGAGGTGAATAGGTGCTCTCACAAATGCAAATAGTCACAACTCAAAAACTACTTACAGGTAAGATCCTAAGCATGAGAGTGCAGTACAATCTTAATATAGTACAAGATTTGGTAGTTCTGGAAAAACTAAGTACCTAGTCTGCTCTTGCAGCTTCGAATAGGATTTCACCATGACAGTGTTCTTTCAACTAGTTGGAAAACTTTTACGAAAATCTTAGCCAGCTCACTTGAGCTTTTGCAACTCTGTAACTTCCCTTGGGTTTTTACCACCTTCAGAGTTGACAAGGTACTCTCACACTTATACAGCATGTGAATCTTACAAGCCCGAACTTAAATGCCCTCAATCCATCAAGACAGTACCTGTCACCCAGTTCTCTTTCCGTTCAGACTCGTAGTAGAAGGGTTTTCTCTGGTTAGTTTAGTAACTCAAGGCAGTGAAACATATGTGCTTAAATGAGATTAAACATGTATCATTTATGTTTCCATTTATCCTGTCTTTATGACTTAGGACTGCTTTAGCTTATGAAGATGCTGCGAAAAGTATGACAACTGATTGCCCTTCTAAAAGTCCACCTTGAACACTCAATTTGAAGCTAAAATGGATTGTCAATTTTAAAAAACATTTGGAATTCCTTTCAGGTTTGATGAGGTGATGCAGTGCGGAAACAACTCTTTTCATTCTCTCGTCCAGTTGATCTCACTGCGTTGAGTTGAAAAAAACAGTGCTGATTACTTCTCATGTGCTATCACAAGCCCCAACCCCAAATCAATGGGCAAGGCGTGATACGAATTCATCATTTAGACGTCAGTAGGAATTTTCGGAAGTTATACCCTAGTGTTGTGACAAATATGTCTTTAAGTTCTTACCAGTCTTGTGCCTTTCATGATGATTAGCTTTACTTTAAATGAAGTGCAAGCTCTGACTCAGTGAGCAAGCCATGGATTATTTTACGTATACAGAGAACAATATAGATGCAATGTCATATTGGGTCCACAATGTAACAAAAACAGAAAGACTTTGTTATTTAATCAAGCATGATATAAGCCATTGATTGTACTGCTTCCATTCGCAATTTCCAGGAATTGCATATTGAGATTGTTTGCCCAGTTTCTGTGCGCGCATTGGTAGCTAAACTCTCGCTTTCAATCAGTTCCAAGCAATTTGCATCTATAACAATCGACCCTCCTCTTTATGTAATGTGTAAAGGATAATAATATTGCATCCCGAGAGAGAATTCATTAGTGTTGGTCAAATATTGCGGGGATTTCCAACCTCCATCGTCTCATCAAAAGTTCAAGTCAATGGACGACATGAGATCATTGTTCTCAGCGTGGCTTGAACCAGTTTCCTTCTACTCTTCTTCTTTTCACATCGTTTCTTCTGTGCCATTTCTACACAAACAAGAAAGAGAAACAGTATAATGAGCTGATTGAATCATGAGTTTCAAGGGGGAAGGTGGGTGGGAACTTGCCCCACTTGAACCAGACTTTCTGGTCTTTGATTGCCTTCTCCACATGATATTTAATAACATTAAAAAAAAAATAGTAATTTAAATTGACTATGGCATAAGATTTCATAATAAATAAAAGGTTCAAGAGATATCGAGGCATGCATCGCACATTACTTATAAAAGTACATCCATCTAACCTCGCAATTTGTGGCGGTTAGGTATTATATGAGAGAAACGTTGAAGCTACCCAATCGGCTGCTGCTTTCGAGAAAGTTGACAAAGGTAGGTGTTGACTTTGTGTCTTGTCTAGAATTGGATCTTTCCAGGAAATGAGGGGATGAGAATTTTCAAGAGTATTTTTTAATTAATAATATTTTTAAATATTATTTATTTTTAATACTATCATATTAAAATTATTAAAAATCATAAAAAAAACACGTATTATTCTTTGTAAAGCCCATGAATCAAGCCCACCTTACAACTTCAATCCTTAAACCCTTTTTTCTCAAACTTTCTCTAAAAAAAAACCGAACAAAATCTCTTTTGAATCAATAAAACACAATTCTCTGCTAGTTTTTTTTTTATATATATATTTAATTTTATTCTACCTTCAACATATCTATATCAATTTATAATTTATTTTTTCTTGTTTGATTTTTCGTGATGAGGTCTCTAGGAAGACTTTCTAGAGGGAAAACGCGGCAATATTGTCGACACAATTTCACAGGTTTCAAGTCAATAAAAATTTAATGAAGTCAAAATTACTTTTATCAAATTAAAATCTCAACTAATAACCCTATTAGAGTCAAGCTTGGAGTCTCGAGTTTAACAAATCAACCATCCAATACGGTTTTTACTACCATGATTTTATTGTCTTTTCAATTCAGGCAACCTTAATTAAATGCTCAACATTACACATACATACATATACTAGATCCTAGATACTTGGCCCGTGCTTCTCACGGGTTAGATATTTCTTTTGTAATAAAAAAATCTTTTTCAACATGTTTTTTTTTTTTGCAGTTAAAAACATTCTGAGTGAAGATAAAAAAATTTATACATAATATATGTAATTAAATAAATTGAGAACCATGTGTGTTAATAAATGAAAAAAAATAAACGATAACTAAAAATAAAACTAAAAAAAATCGAGAGAGAAGTGTAGATTAAAATATTTAATCTCATAAGATGAGATATTTACCCGATTGTATTTGCTAAATTTATTTATTAAAATAATTTTTTTATTCAATCAAACGATAATAAAAATAGACACACACTTTAAACTAATGCAAAGCTACATATATTAAAAATATTATCTGAAAATAAAATCTGTTAATTTTAAAAAATAAAGTTCATCTATACAAAAGATATATATATATATATATAACTGAATTAAAAAAACCTCTTTAAAAATTAAAATGTAAATTGAAAAGCTTATGCATACATGTAATCAAATAAATTGAGAACTATATATGGTAATGAATAGGGGAAAGGGTATTAACGATAACTAAAATTAAAATAAAAAAATTGAATGTGTTAATAAATAGAATATTTATCCAGTTGTGTTTATTTAATTTTAATTATTTTTTTATTCAATCAAATGATATTGAAAAGACACATATTAAATTGATTAAAAAAATAAAAGGGAAAAACATATTATGCAAGGCTGCATATATCTGCATATATTATCTGAAAATAATTTTTTTTATTTTTAAAAATAAATTTCTTGTATAGAAAAAGATTAAAAAAATATTGATGAATCATAATAATTTTTTCAAAAATTAAATACGGACAACATCATATAAAAAATAATATCTATAAAAAAGGGTTAAATAAGTAAGAAAACAAAATCATTGAGGAGGGATATTAATTGAAATATAAATTTTAAAATTACTTTTAGAAAAGATATATACAAAAAATATACGAGTAAAAAAAACAATATTAAAAAAAATAATTGCCTGGTTGTTGTGGCTTAATATGTTAAACCCGTGACCTGAACTATGAACTCAATTAGGTTCAATATTTTTTTTATTTTTTTTTATTTAACCTTTCTTTTTTAAAATAGGGCAAAAAAGACCTAAAATCACGGGGCCATAATCTAGGGCGTTTGAGCCACTGAAATGAAGAGCTTAGGAGCGCTGACGAACCTAGGCTTATTTTTAATTTTTTATTGGGGCGGGCGATCTATTTTTTTGAAAAAACATAAGCAGGGAACACGTTACCCGCCAAGGAAGACGACATGTCGCTTGCAAGCCTAGATTCCAGCCACTAATATGATTGTTGAAAAATCAAGGCAGCTTGTTTTTTGCCTAAAAGTCTCAATTTTCAAACTATTTCAACTCAAAAACACATTACTAACACCTTTATAACACTTATAAACCATTTTATCAATTCCAAATACCTAAAAAAAGGTCCAAAATTCCAAAATCAAATCGGTTTAGTTTTGAATTTCTCAATTTAGATCTGTTTTTTATGTAACTTCGAGGCTCCAAAAAACTATCATAAAGTCCCTTTTATCTTAGGGAGCCCGTGAACACCAACAAAACCCATTTTGGTGAGCAGAAATGGAGCTAATGGTGAATTTGTCTCTCCTTGTCGGAATCTAGCAGCCCTCTCTCTCCTCTCTCTAATCAGGAACTGTAAAATAACACAAATGAACTTGTGTATGGAAATTGATTTTGTAAAAAATTAAAGGGACCTAAATGGTTTATATTACATTATTTTTAAAGATCAAGAATTTAAGTGGATTTTTCATTCAATCTTTTTCAAGCCAACTATCTATGGTATATGTGTCAATTCGGTATTTTTTTTTTAATTTACCCTGAACTAAGCATTTAGAAGCAATTGATTTTTAATTAAAATTAAATTATATAAAATAAAACCTTGAGAATTAAAATAAAATCTATAAAAATATATAATATTATCTATTATAATATTTTGTAAGGGGGTGAATAGTGCTGGTTGCAAAATGTGTTTCCGGAACTCAAGGCAAAAAAGAAGAAATTGGAGAATAGTCTGCGGAAAAAATGAAAAGGAAAGCATGTAATTTCCAAGACCAGTTGCTCAGTACAATCATGACATTAAAAAGTCGGCAAAATATATGTACATTGAAATATTTACTTGGAGGAGATCAGGTCATAAAGTCAACAAAACCAAGGAAAGCCAAAAGAAGAAGAAAACCCAAAACGAACCCAGTTCTAGAAGTCAATCCTCCATAGATTGAGAGAAAAGAGACCTGTCTCACGAAGCAAATCAGTGGAAACAAAACCATGAAGAAACCATAAATTAACCATGTCCACGAAAGAAGATTGAGGAAGCTCATCTATCTCATGCATGCCTCATATGACAAAATCAATCAGCTGCACATCCAAATCTGCAAACCCATCAAAGAAAGCTTACCCTTTATCTCAATTTGTCTTGTGAGAGAAAGTCATCGACTGACAGAATTGATAAAGAACCAAAAGCCAAACCCTGCCATGCCCTTCAAATTAAACAAATCCACCTTTTGCCAAGAAAGGTGTATATATGTCTTCATAAACATCCATTTCATGAGAAGATTGTGAACTCGTTGTTGTCAACGGAAAGTTGTCACTCAAATCATGTATAAAACCATTCAAATCTTCAAACCCATCAAGGAAATTACAGTTACTTGAAGAACACTCACCTCCCCACATTTTATTTGCTTCCACCTCCACCTTAAGTAGTTTCTCTGCTCTAATCAAACTAGGCAACCCCAACTCTGGCAACTGACGCATGGATTTCTTGTTTGAATCACATATTGAGGAACCTGCAGTGTTCTTCTTTCCCTTGTCTGCAGTACTCCTGCTACCTGCTTTCTTCTTGATCATGCCTTTACTTTCACAAGGTTGGCCAGTGAGTCTCTGAACAAGCTCTCTAAAATCAGCTACATCAGTCTTTATAATCTCTGGTGCAAATATGTGAATTACGCGAACTTTGGGCTTGATCAACTTTGATATTACATGTGAATCTCTGTGAATGCCTAGCTTAGAAGGAGGTGATGATTTAGGGTCATATGAGTGCGGCCTAACTATACCTTCCATGGTTATATACAAGTGCTATATAGCAAGAAAGAAGGGCAGGAGAAGAAAGGACAGAGCTTGAAGTATTTAGCTAGGTTGAGATGATATATATCAATCTGTCTATGTTTTGGGGCAAGGAATAAATGTAGGCATAAATAGAAGGGAAGTCGGGCAATTGACTTGATTAAAAAAGGGGTGTTTGATAATTAATTAATGATCATTAAGGCTGTCTTTTGGAAACTGGCTTTGGATACAAGGAGATCGACCGATCAATCATGCTATATAGAATTACAAGAGTCAATGAAACAAACCAACTGGCAAGTAGCTTCAATTTGCCTTTTCCTGCCTGAAGCCAATTAGCTGAAAAATACGTATATATATAGTATGTGTATGTAAACCGTATAATATACATATCTCAATTCCCCTCTTATAACAGCCCAAGAAGTTTTGGAGGGTTTTTTTTTTCTTTGGTATGAAAAGAAAAGGGACATGGTCAGCTCAATTTCATCATGAATTTTAATTAAATTTATAGCTTGTATAAGTAACTTCTACTTAAATTCTAAAATGCTAGCAACAAGAACTCATAGACAATCAGTAAAAATTATTTGGTGGACTTTCTATTACACTTTCTTAATTACATTCATTTTTTTTTAATAGTTTCATATAGTTTTGAGGTTTAATGAAGTTATAGAAAAACTTCACATAAATAGGCTTTTTTTAAATGATAAGTTTTGGGTTTAGAATTTTACCTAATAAGTTTTTAGTGGAATAAAAAACACTCTAATAATTATAATATTTGAGTTCTAAATACTCAAATGACAAACATAAAAATAAAATAAAAATTAAAAAATATATTTTGAATGCGGAGAAAATATCTTGACCTAACTAAACTTGATAAGGAATCTAACCTAACCGAGCCTTGTGTGGCTTAGGCCTTGGCCCAACTAAGCCAAAAGCTTTTATATATATATATATATATATATATTACCAAGGTTGTAGTTTATTAATTCATTTAAAATGTATATGGGTTAAAAAAACATCAAAACCATGATGAAATTAATTTTTTTTAAAAAAATTCTTTTGGTATGAAAATATTAAAATTATTAAAAAATACTCAAAAAAATCAAATTAATGCTTACTCCCTTCAATATAATTTAAAAACATCTGCAGTATATATATCACCAATCAAACAAACAATTAAGGCATGAAATGTGGAAGGAAGGAGTTTAAAAAAAATTAATAAATTACAATTAGTAACACTAAACACTACCAGAAAATCGGATAACACCAACGGAATTACCGACGGAAAAGTTTTGTCAGTAAAACTTACCGACGGAAATAATTCCCTCGAAAAATCTGTCTGAATTAGCCGACGGAAAAACGCCGTTGGCGAGGCCGCCAGTATATACCGACGTCGTCGGTGATTCTGTTGGTATATACCAGCGGCATCGCCGACGGGCAAGAAATTTTTTTTGAAAATGCAACGGCGGGATGACGTGGATTTTTTTTAGATGAATTTGCCGACGGAAATACCGAGGGATTTAAACCCGGACAGCCAAGCAGGGACGTGTCGCTAACACTGGCGAACTCACCGACGGTTTTACCAACGGAATATTTCTGTTGGTGATGCCGTCGGTAAACGCCAGTATATACTGCCTCTGCCGACACTCTCTCTTCCTCTGTTTCTCCTTCTCATAATCTCTTGCAATGTAATTCACTGTACGTAAATATATATTACATAATATCTGTTTATTGATTATTGTTGTATTTAATATACAAGGTTTATCAAATGGGAGTTAGTGCTACTATTTCACTGTCTTTACTAAGCCTGGGCCCTGAAAGAAAAGTCAAATGCTATAACGGGTATTTTATCAATGGATATATCTTTCATACTGAAGAATATGGGCATGGAAGAAAGACATACAACAACGGTGTTTGTATTAAGGGATCGACTTCTAGTGAGTTTGAAGTTGACTACTACGGTAGATTGGAAGAGGTCATGGAACTGCAATATCATAGCGAGTAGAATAGAGTGTTTTTATTCAAATGTTATTAGTATGACACAACTAACAGAGGAATCAGAGTAGATCCTCACTATGGTCTCGTTGAAATCAACTCAAAAGCTAGACACTGCAACATAAACGACGTCTTTGTTTTTGCAAAGCAATGCCAACAAGTTTATTACATATACACCCCTTCCTTTAGAAGAGACCGATTAAGAGTTGATTGGTTATCTGTTTTAAAAACAAAACTCAGGGGTCGTGTCGAGGTTGTTCAGGATGAGAACGAAGACATAAGTGTGATAGATGAAGTTTTTCAAGCTAGTGAGTTGGTTGAACTATACTGAGTTGCTCATTCGAATGACTTAGAAGAAAATTCAAATTTTCATGTTTTCGACGATAATCTTGTTGATGTTGATGCAGAGGAGTTGAATGTCGTTTTGAGCTCTACTAATGCAGTACAGAATGTTAATGAAGAAAATGATAACCACATTGAAGAGCGCGATGAAGCGGATGATAACAATTCAATTGAGGACGAAGATGAAAATTCTGACTAAACATGCTGTAAAACCTTATTTTTATAACGTAATATTTTGGAACATGAAATATTTATTCTTTTTTAATTGTCAGCTCCTGTTATTGTGCCGTGTGTGATCTAAGTGTGCAGGAGGATAGAAGAAAATTCATGTAGAAGCCGCATAAATATTGAACCGACGGTAACACCGACAAAATAGTTCCGTCAGTATTTCACAGAGAGTTGGAAACAAATTACAGAGAGTTGCCACAATTTCCAACGGAATTTTCGACGGCAATCACCGACGGCCATCACCGACAGAATAATGTCTTTGGTATTTCACAAAGAGTTGGAAAAAAATTATGGGCTTGTGCCACAATTTCCGACAGAATTACCGACGGACATCACCGATGGAAATCACACATCCCGAAGAGCACGCCTGTCAGATGCACTATTACCGACGGAAATGTCCATCGGTAATTACCGACAGAATGACCGACGGATAAAAACAAAAATGCAGCATTTTCGAAAATTTTGGTGCGCATTTCAATTTATTTCCGTCGAAAATACCGACGGAAATTAATGCCACCGACAACAATTAATGTTTCGTCGGTAATTCCAACGGAAATATTGGCATATAAACCCCCCCATTTGGTTCATTTTCTCTTGGCGCTCATCTCTATTTCTTCTCCTCTCGGTTTTTAGTTTAAGTTTTGGAAGAGAATTGATTGTTTTGGTGGTAGTTTTCAACATATTAAAAGGTATGTAATGGTTTTTCTTTATCTTTGTATTTTTTTTATTTTAATTATCATTATTTTTTTGGTGTTCTTTTTTTTGTGTATTTTTATAGATAAAATCTAAAAATCAACACTATTAAGGTATGCATTTTTTATTCCAAAATTTATTTTGAATTAATGTATTGTTTTTTTAGTTTTGTGTATTGTTTGTTTTGTATTTAGTATGTTTTGTTTAGTGTTATTGAAATATAGAATTAAATTTAATTAGTTTATATTAATTTTAGGATATTATTGTTTGTATTGGAATAATTGTTATTGTTGAATTTATGTTATAAATGTGAATTGAAATATAGAATTAAATTTAATTAGTTTATATTAATTTTAGGATATTATTGTTTGTATTGGAATAATTGTAATTGTTGAATTGGTATAGATATTAGGTTGTATATATGATGTTGATGGAGATTATATGGATTGTGGTTATTGTAAAGATTACAGGTTTGAAAATTGTGGGTAGTCTCCAATATAGGGGAGGTGCTGCCAAATTTTTATTAATGATTGAATTCCTAATGATATTAGGTTGTATATATGATGTTGATGGAGATTATATGGATTGTGGTTATTGTAAAGATTGCAGGCTTGAAAACTTAGGGTAGTCTCCAATATAGGGGAGGTGCTGCCGAATTTTTATTAATGATTGAATTCCTAATGATATTAGGTTGTATATATGATGTTGATGGAGATTATATGGATTGTGGTTATTGTAAATATTGCAGGTTTGAAAACTGTGGGTAATCTCTAGTATAAAGGAGGTGCTGCTGAATTTTTTTTTAAAATAATTAAAGTTAATTTATGTAATAATTCATATACATTTGTGTAAATGCGTCGAATGAAATCTATAGCACGTCGTCAGCAGACAGTTGCACATAGTTCTTTTAGCAGCGAGGAGGACATCTCCTTAAGTGCTGATCACGGCGATGCATTTGTGCCACTGTGTGATGCTTCCTCTTCTACCACGGTTTCACAGTGCAGAAGCGGCGTGCCTTCACAGCGGGGTCAATTCACCCGCAAGTACCAGGCACAATGGAAGGATGACCTCTCAATGTAAGTTTGTTTAGGTTCTAGTTTTTTTTTTAATACTTATAACATAATTTATGAACAAATAATTAATTTTTTATTATTTAATTTCAGGTTCACAAACATTGAGGCTGCCAGGACAATTACAATGGCGATGAAATCGTCGATGGAGATTCCATTGTTTCAATGGAGTCAGGTCTCTAGACATCCCGAGTGGAGACCTAATATCGATGTCTGGTTTCGGCGATTTCAGGTAGGTGTTAATTTTTAATTTCCAGTTTATTTTTAATAAATAATTTTTGTAATTTTATATCTTGTACTATTTTTATTTTCAATGAATTATTTATATATACAGAATAAATTTAAGTGGGATAGCGCAGACAACAATGTTGTCAGGAGAGTATGGGAGAATCACGCGGCAACTAAGTAACATCGAAAATAATATTTATTTTTGATTTATAATTTTATGTTCTAAATTCTAATTAGTTAGTATGGATGTAGGTTGCGTGATTTTTGGTATGACACTCAAAAAAAGGCGAAAAGATATGCGAGGGACAACGGTCTTGAAGGCTAGAATAAGGTGGCAGTTTGGCGGGAATTTAAACCGCCATTCATCTCGGGGGATATATGGGCGGCATATATTGAGCACGTGATGTCTGAGCGGTTCTCACGACGCTCACAATCCGGAGCCGTCAACCGGAACCGGGAAATTCATGGTTCGGTGACCTGGCGGCTCCGTCCCGTTCAGCGCACATGCGAAGCGGATGGTAATGTTATTTTAAATGAAATATATCGTTAATTAATTTGTTGTTGCTTATAAATATATTTAACTTGCAATCTTTTTTTTTTCTTACAGGCTACGTCTCTTGGACGTGAGCCGAGTCCAACGGAGCTATTTGTAGAGACGCACGTGCGGAATTAAGACCACCAAAAGAGGGTGCAGCAGAACGTGGACAACCGTGCTCAGTATTTTGTGGTATGTTAGATCAATCAAATTATTTTATAAGTTATTATTTTCTTGAATTGAATATGATGATTTTTTTAAAAAAAATTCAGGAGACCTATAATAGCCGGTTGAGAGAGAGATATGGGGACGATCCTTTGACCCAACCAGATTTTGATCCGGATTTATGGATGGAAGTCGGATCATCTGGTGGACCCGATAAAAATCGGGTATACGGGCTCTCCAACACGACGGCCGAAAAATTATGGTCGGCCCGTAGTGTCTCTACCGCTGGGAGCTCTCCATCAGTATCGAGCACCCAGTCAGAGGAGTTTTTAGCCTTGAAACAATAATATGAACTCCTTTAGACGGATTATGCTCAGCTCCATCAAATGGTCATGGAGATTAGATCAAAGATGGGTGATGATCCATGTGCTGCTTCTTTTTGGCCTTACGGTCTTGGCAACAACCAGCCTCCTCCTCCTCCTCCTCCTCCTCCAGCTCCACCGCTATTTTAATTAGTTTAATTTTGTTTTTTTAAAACATTAAATTTGTAATGAATATTTCAATGAATATTATTTAACATTAATTTTACATTTTTAATGTCTAATTAAAATTTATTTGGTTATAAGTTTTTAACTGTTAATAAATAAATTTTTTAAAAATATTTTAAATTTATACCGATGGATTTACAGAGAGAATGTGTCCGTCGGTATTGTAGTATCGTTTACAATATTTACAGCCGTGCCATAATCACCGATAGAAATTTCATCGGAATTACCGTGTCTTTTACCGACGGATATTCCGTCGGTAATTACCGTTGAATTTTACCGACAGAATATTCTGTCAGTAATTAACGTTGAAATTTACCGACGGAATATTCTGTCGGTAATTACCGTTGAATTTTACAGAAGAAAATATTATGTCGGTAACTTAGTGGCAGGAATTTTTTTTTCGGCTCGCTAATCCGTCTGTAATTCCGTCAGAATTTTTGTCGGTATTGTTTTTTTATTACCGACAGAAATGGCGACGGAATTAGAATTACCGACGCTCAGAACTCTGGCGGAATAAATCCGTCGGAGATACCGTCGGTAATAATTTTACCGACGGTTTGTGTTCCTTATATCGACGGAATTAATCTATCGGTAAAACTGTATAATTGCATAGTGAAATATAAAAGAAAAAACTTGTCAAATTAGGGTAAGAGTACTACAAGCTAGTGAGTACAAGTTAGTGAGGTGAGGATGAAGTAACCGTTTGATGGGTGCTGGTGGATGTGCACGTGAAGGTGGCAGCAGAGAGACATTACAATTGCAAGAGTTTGTGATCTGTACTGAAAATCAAATCAAATCAAATCAGAGACAGAGACACCCACAAGACTCGTTCATCGCTAAACCCGCATGCATATTCATAGCTTAGCTTGCATGATCCTCCCGAGAATAGATCATGGCTGACACAAAGATTTTGTCGCAGAAAACCCATGTTTCTTTTCTTACCTTTCCTCACTGTACTCTCTTCTATCCCTTCTGCTATGGATTGGATTTCCTTTAGGCATATGCATTTGTTGCTATGGCATCACGATAGTTCCTTTTGGAATAAGAAAACGCAGGACATTTATTTCAACAACAATATATTGTATATACCTCTAGGTATTTTGAGGCTTGATCCACGGATTTCTTCCAACAAAAATAGGTTATACGTGCCTCAGTGTATTTTTAGGGCTTGATCCACGGATTTATTTTATATTAACAAGGCTCATTATATATATATAAATTGATCAAGCATGATAATTATGGATATGAATATATGTAAATATACGAGACCTAAGGCCTCTATATATTTGGTTGTATGATACTAGGGGGTGAGGAATACATATCAGCAGTGAATTTCCTCCGCCCACTGGATATCTTGTTAGACTGATTTTCCAAATTTTAAGAAATTTGACTTAATTTACAAGTTTAAGTTTACATGAAACCACACGTTAAGGTCAAGTAGTCCAGATAAATTAATTGAGTAATTAAAAAAATTATTTAATTATTTGAAAGAGGTGTAATTCAATGTATGTTGATGGAAAATGTTGTTGTTTGAACAGTTTCCTTCACTTCAATAGCCAATGAACGCGATTAATTTTAATCAAGCATTAATTTTCTACTGGTTCTAGCCCATGAAAAAATGGATGAACGTAGAAAAATCAAGTATGACCCAATTTTGTTATATATTTTTCTGTTTTATATGATTGCCATTTCAGTAAAGCTTCAATATTTTAATTAATATAAAAATTATGTAGTCTTAATTAATGCCTCGATCATGTTCTTATTGAGAAATTAATCAAAGGCCAGAACTAGTTAGCAAGAGATTGGAAAAATTAAGACACACGTTTTGGACTTCTAAATTATTTGACCCTCAAGTAAGCAACTTGTTAATTGTGACTGCTAATGGAGAATATGATGCACGATTTGATTAAATTATATGGTTCTATATCTTATTATTGGTGTTTTGAAGTTAAATTAAATTAAATTAAATTATGCTTGAAGTGATAAGTTCAAAAAACCGACACAATTTTATTTTTTTATTTATCAAACCCACAAGTACAAAAGATCACATATAAGTTTGTCTTTTTAGTTCAACAACCCCCCAAGAGATTGGCTTTAGATTTTTCAAAAAGGAGTTTGACTTTACAAGTTGGAGTTTTTATATATACTTCTAAAAAGTCTTAGAAAATTAATATCAATTTCTAGATTTTCTCAAATTTTGTTAATCAAGATGTCCAAAAATTCATTATGCATAGAAATAATGGTTTTTAAGTTTTTGGATAGACGATGATCATACTTTCACGTCAATATTTTCTTCTCTAAAGTTTAGAAAGTTGATGATTGGTGGTAGGAACTTAACCCTATAAAATAGTTCTTTATGGGATTTAAGGACCTTTTGATAGTAAATGCAATGATTTTTACTAAGAAAATGAAATAAATGAGAGAATAAACTTTAAATTCTAAGAATAAGAGTGTTTGTTCTTAATTATGTATGTTTTTGTTTATTTGAAAATATTTATTTAATTCCATGCAGAAGTTGTTCAACCTTAAAAAAAGGGTTAAAAACAAGGTGCATATTGAGGTTTCGATATGTAAGGCCTATATATATTGTTGAGGAGATCTCAATATTTATCTCATACTATTTCGAGCCTCATTTGAGAACACGAATCAACCGTGTTTCAAGGCATGATGATGGTGGTGAAATGCCTTCGAGTGAGAACTTGTCAATATTCTCCAATCTTGGACGACCCGCACAAAAAAATACTGTCAGTAGAAGATATTTGTCTAAAATAAAATTCAGGCAAACACATAATTATATGTTATTTAACTACGATGAACTAGACATTTTATTCAGTAAGTATATATACTACTTTAACTTTATTATAAATGGACTGTTTATCTCTTGTAATATCATAAACTCATACATTGTTGAATACCTTGATCATAGGCAACATTGTCAATATTTAATGTCTAATAATTCACAGCTGATTGAATCTCAAATCTTTCGATTATAAGATGAATAATTTGCCATGTGGTTCAGAACACATGTAAGTATTATCACAAACTCATTATCTATCGGGATACTTAATATCACTACAGAATTCTCGTTTACTATTCATTACTGTACTTGATGTACAAAGTTTATCAACTAGGAATGAATGTTAGTGCTATATTATCTTTAATAAGTTTGGGTCCTGAAAGAAAGGTGAAGTGCTACTATGAGTATTTTGTCAATGGATATGTGTTTCATACTCAAGAATATGGGTAGGGTACAAAGACATATAACAGTGGTGTTTGTGTTAAGGGATCGACTTCTAGTGATTTTGAAGTTGACTATTATAGGAAATTAGAAGAGGTAATTTAATTGCAATATCATAACAAGCATAATAGAGTCTTTTTATTCAAATGTTATTTGTATGACACAACTAACAGAGGAATCAGAGTATATCCCCATCAACAATGTCTTTATTTTCGCCAGAAATGCTAATAAGTTTATTACACATACACCCTTTTCTTTAGAAAGGATCGTTGAAAAGTTGATTGGTTATCAATATTGAAAACCAAACTTAGGGGTTGTATTGATGTTCAGGATGAGAACGATGACTCAAATATGAGAGATGATGTCTTTCAAGTTAGAGAGTTAATTGAACCATATCGAGTTGTTCCATCGATTGACTTAGAAGAAAATTTAAATTTTCACGTCTTCGATAATATTTTTATTGATTTTGAAGGTGAAGAGTTGAATGTTATTCTAAGCTCCAAAGGACAAGCACAAGTTGATGAAGATGATTATAGCAATATTATCAACATAGAAGATTGTGATGGAGTTGACGAAGAGTCAATTAAAGAAGAAGAAGAAGACAATTCTAACTAACTATCAAAACAAGAAAGTGTAATGCCATAAACTATAATGTAATAGTTATTGACAAAATTCTCAACAAAAAAGTATTTATTATTTACTTTATAATTTTTATCTTGTGTTATGTATTATGCATGCAACTTTCAATCTAAATATTTGCATGATGGATAGATAGGAAATACAAATAGGCATTCACTGTGTAAAACACCAATGAAAATACCGACAGTTCGTGTTCGTAGGTGTATTTCTGAGGCAAAGGGAATTTCTCCCCTCCCCCTAACACTGTTCACTATGCAAAACACCAATGGTTTGTTTTTGTCGGTGTATTTCAGAGGCGAAGAGAATTGTTCCTCTCTCCCTGACATTGTATTCTAGATGTGAAGGGAATGTTCTCCTTTTCATGTTGGTGATGGCAATTAAAGTCCACTGAGTAAGTGGCAGGTTCCCGAGAAAATTATCGATGGATTGTGAATTCCAAAACGCTTGTAATTAATACATCTCTGACTGTGTACTATTTACAGTTTTACCAACAGAATCATGAATGAATCTCGAAAAATCTAGAGGGTTTTTTTGAAAATTTTAGTGCGAAATGAAAAATTCAAGGTAAAGTTACAGGGGGAATCACTAACGGAATAATTTAAAATAATAATATTTAATATTTCATCAATAATTCCCTTGGCAAAACATAGTATAAAACCCAATGAGGACACCAGAACTTCATGTTTTTCTCTCATTCTCACAATTACTCTCACTCTTTCAAATCCTCTCTTCTTCCAATCCTGTCCTCAATTGTAGTCTCACGTAGTAGAATTTAAGGTTTTTTTTCTCTCAACACAATTAACAGGTATATGTGGTGAATCTTTTAATGTATTTTCTTCTTATTTTTCTTCTTTTCTTCGATTTATTAACAATGTATTTTTGTTTTTTTTGTTTTTTGCTTGATAAACTCTGAAAGTAAGCATACCATTAAGGTAAGAATTTTTCATTCCTAAAGCCTATATTTGTTTTTGTATTTTTTTTTATCTATTTTATTGTCTACAATATTGCAATAATATTTTATTTTTTTGTTGAATTTTAATTGTTATTGTCAAATTTGTAGTATAAATATCAATTGAATATATAGGATTAAATTTAATTTCAAAAAATTCTTGTCAATTTAGGATTAAAAATATTATCACGTTGAAAATAAGATGAAATTGAATAATATAAAATTATTGGTAGAAATAAAATAAAATCAACTGGTTTGTTATATGTTGTATATTTACAGGATTGAAAATTCTAGGTAGTTTCTAGTATACGGGAGGTGCTGCTGATTTTTTTAAAAAATCAAAATTGATTATGCAAATATTCATCAAATTTGTATAGATGCATAAGGAAAAATTAACTGCATGTCATGAGCACATGATCACAGCTAGTTCTTCTAGTAGTGATGATGACAACATGTCATTAGGTGCCAACCAAGAAGAGGCACTTGTGTCGACTTAAGAAGTTGCTTCTTCGAGTGTGGTTCCACAACGTAGAGGCAGTGTTCCTTCACAGTGGGATCCATTTACTCCTAAGTACGAGGCGCATTGGAAGGACCACCTTTCAATGTAAGTTTGTTTTGCTTTGAGTTGGTTTGTATTTAACAATTTATGAACAAATAACGTCAGCGTTTAAATCATTGATGAAAATTCTATTTTTTTAATAGAGCTAGGTTGCTTAGTATCCTGATTTGAAACCTCATGTCGGTGCATGGTTTACAAGATTTAAGGTTAGTGTTAACTTAAAATTTTAACTATTTTTTATGTTAATTCCTTTACATTATTGAAATTATTTTGTCATGGGGTAATTTTTCGCTCCATGAATAAACCCGTGCGGCAGCCTAGTCCCTCGCTAGACTCAGCCTTCCCTCGCCAATCCCATTCGTGTTTGCCTAGTAACTAAGTGTTTCCCTCACCTGAGAGGTTTCCCCACTTTCCCAAGTTAAAAGACAAGCGGAATACACAAGTAGAATTGCACAACACAAAGCACACCAAGAATACAAGAAGAACTCTCAACCTTTATTTATCTCGTCAACAAAGGATTACACAATGTGTGCTATGCACAGAATTCGCATGCTACACAATCAAGCTTACACACGTTATTCCTCTCTATGCATTCCCTATCTCGTATGCTCTCTATTGCCCCTCATCTAAAAGTATCAACAACTATTTATAGCCAAGTATGTGAGCTACAAGGCTCACCCATGATCTTCTATTTTTCAGGACATAGTGGGGCACTTTCTCCCCCATGATCTCCATGATCTCAGCAGCTTGGAGAGCACTCCAGTTATGCTCTCACGTTCTGCCCCCATGAGGCTGCCACTTCACCCACGTTTTGCCCCATGATCCCATGATCTAGGAAGACCATGACTGCCACTAACCCACGTTCTGCATGCTCACCTGGCAGCCCCATCTGCCAGCTCTTGCTTCGTCAGCTGTTGAGTCACTCGTATGCCTTGGACAGTCCTTCGTCCAAGTTTTAGATCGTGCCAAGTCGAGCCCCTGACTTGCACAAGCTACTGCGCGCTGCCTAATTCGCATCTGCGATTTATTTTTTATAATTTTTTAATGCAAGGCTAAATTTAAGTGGGATAGAGCAGATGATAATATTGCGAGGAGTGTTTGGGAGACTCACGTTGTAACTAACTAACATTGAAAACAATACAATATTTTTTTAAAAAATTTTAAATATTAAAATTTCATTTGTCTTAAACTCATATAAAATATGTTTGTATCATGTAGGTTGCACGATTTTTTTTGTACAAGGTGCAAAAAAAATCTAAAAAATATACTAGAGAAAACGCTCTACCAAGCTAGAATGACGTGGCAATTTGAAGGATTTCAGGCCGCCATACATGCCTTAGAATATATAGGCAAAATAGATTTTGCATGTGATGTCTGAGCGTTGCACACGACACTCACATTCCAATGCAGGGAATCAAAGCCAACAAATTAACAATTCGGTTACCACGCACATCGGTGGCTCTGTTCCGTTTGTTTCGCTTGCGAAGCGGATGATAAGATTAATTTTAATACATTTAGCTTGCAATATTTTTTTTATTACAAGCTATAGCTCTTAGACGTGATCCAAGCCTAATAGAGCTTTTTATGGAGATGCACATGTGGAGTGAAGACAGCCAAAAAGAGGTGCAACAGTTCATCGACTATCGCGCTCAATACTTTGGGGTATGTTCGTTCAACCATTTTCTTTTGTAAGTTATTATTTTCTTGAATTGAATTTCATGATCTTATTTTTTATTTTCAAGGGACATATAATAGCCGATTGAGGGAGAAATACGAGGACGATCCTTCGACCCACCCGGATTTTGATCCAGATTTGTGAATGGAGGCAAGATTGTTTGGTGGACCCAATAAAAATCAGGTGTACGGGCTCTCCAACACTACGGCTAAGAACTTGTAGATGGCCCTTAGTATCTTAACCATTGGGAGCTCGCAATTGATATTGAGCACCCAGTCTCAGGAGTTTGTGGCCTTGCAAGAACATACAACCCATCTCACTGAAAAATATGAAAGAATCTCTGTGGATTATGAAGAACTCTGCCAAGTGGTCATGGATACGAGATCACAAATGAGTGGTACGTGTGTGCCTTTTTTTTTTTTTTGCCCTATAGTCCTGGGGAACGACCATCCTCCTCCTCCATCATCATCTTTGTTCTAGTTTAATTTTATTTGAACATATAAATTTGTAATTAATATTTAGCTTTTACATTAAGATAATTTATTTTTACATGAATTTTATACAATTTAATTTTTTTTAATTTTCTTGTTTAATAGATTTTTTAAAAATATATATTTTTTAACGAATGGAGTTATCAGCGGACACAATCCGTCGGTATATTCCAAAGAGTTGGAAAAAAATTACTGCATATGTCACTTCAACTATTACATCACCTGACGAAATTATTCTGTCGGTATTTTACAGAGAGTTGGAAAAAAATTACTCTAAATACCACTGCCAATCACCGACGAAATTATTCCATTAGTATATTCCAGCTGGTAAAAAAAATTAGCTCATTTTACGTCTTTAAAATCATCGAGTTTTAGATGTTTTTTGTCTATGAATCAGTCGATAAAATTCACGTTGATAAAATAATAGAGTAGATACCAATAGAATATTCCATCAATAAAATTATTAAATGTAGTAGCTTTAATGAAAAATATCTATCTAGCTAGGTAAAAATGGTGTTAATTCAATCAACTTTCCCTAATCCCTCGCTTTTAATATATTCCATTTAGGCTTCATTTAGAGTTGTCAACCGCACGGGTGGTAACGCTATTAAACGAACACTTTTATTCATTTTTTACTCTACCAACTCCTCTTTAATACTAAACATATATACTCCTCAATCATCAAATTAATAGCTAGATAACGAAAGAATAGCTTAAACTATATATTAGTTACCAAATTAACTAATTTCAACTTCAGATATGAACATCAATACAATACTGAAAAATGAACCAAAAAAATAAAGAATCACTCGAATCCGCTCATACATACTATATCTTAAGCACAATTCTGTCCAACTAATTAAATCACTTCTAGCTATATGTAGTCACAACATATATATTTTGATCTAAACCCACTGCGCGCGCGCGGAGCTAGCTAGCCATGATCAGTTAGCTATACATCACCTTCGATCTTCAGACTTCTCAACGGTAGGGGGTTGCACTTGCGTGCTCCTTGAAGAAGCTGGAGACAACTCACCACCAGGAGGCAAGTCTTGTAGAACAGCAAGAATCCGTCGAATGCTAACAGAGCGAGCTGTCTTGAAGCTAGATGATCTCTTATCATTTGTCTTGCAGAAAATATTGGATGATTTTGAAAGGATGAGATAGACCAATCCTTGGACTATAACAAACATCGCCACCTTCAATAACACGTCCCCTAAGCTGCTTTCCATCATCATATTTCTTTTGCTCTAAGTATACACACGATCCAATAGTTGATCTTGACAAAAAAAAAAAAAAAGCTGTTGAATCCTTAACTCCAATCTGAGCTCATGAAGCCATATATTTATAGTGAGAGATAACATCCCTTTTGGAACATCATCCTTGACTAGGCGGCTTGCTTTTCAAGCATTCAATAATTTGGCACGCGGGCTTATGCTGTTCTTCGTTATCTTTAATCCTTGCCACGCATAGATAGATACGTGCACGATGATAACAAATTGATGTTCGCACAATTGTGCGAAGGAAAATTCATGCCACCTAAGAGTAGGACCCTCTTTATCCCTTGTCTTGATAGCAACTTGTTGGCCAAAATTTACCAAAACTTGTTGTCCTAAGGTATTACATGGAAGTTGCTAGAAAGAGTTGACTGAAGGAATTGGTCAATCTTGATTTCTAGATCTATATTTATGGTCTGCAATTACAGCCCTTCAACTTTCACCGACCACCATCATCAGCTAAGAAAATCAGCGATTACTATTTCTTTGATTATTAATTAAGGATAATTATTACAGTTTAATGGAAAAGTCAACCTTCAAAAAAATTGAATGCTTAATTAAATTTCTTAGAGAACTGTTCAAACCTGCTATTTCTAGGGCCATGAAGAATGATGATTAGATTACTTATACCGCACGAGAGAGCTTTCTGCTATTATTCAATCTCAACAAAGAAAAACGATGAGTTCCAAAGGGGAAGGTGTTTTCTTTCCAGGGCATTATGTGGCTCCACATCACTTTCTGCTGTCCATTTGCTGGACGTGACTCATTACTTTCAACACTTAGCCATTATAAGCTGCAGCATAAACGAATGGAATTCCCACACAAGCGCCATCTTAATGCTGCTCAAATACAAATTAACTTGATAGTAATTGTATATCAATCCGTGTACCTGAATCTTGATGATCATGATCCTTTACTGAAAAGGTTCAAATGATTATTAGAACTTTTAACGGAAAAAACAATTACTGAAAAACATTTTATGGAGCTTGGTAGGTTCCATTAAGGAAAGCTGGTGTTTCAATTAATTTTCAAAACTTTCACAAGACAAGAGCACATCGAAACTCTCACACACCCCTTCTACCAGAGCCGGACTTGGTCAAAGATCTTAATCTAACAAGAAACTTGGCCTTCCTCTTCTTCCCGCTAATCTTGCCTGGAGATGAGTCCCAATTCTCCGGTGACGACCCTACCGTTAACACACTCTGTGGTGACCTTGTCAAGGTCACCGTATCTTCATACTCTATACTAGTATTTAGATGTTCAGTGCCACCAGCACTCAAAATTCTGGTTTGCATTGCAGACACCACTTCTGTCATTGCTAAATCAGCATTGCTCCCTCTATTCCGCAGCAATATCTCCCCTATCTGAGCAGGAGTGAGTGCGCCACCTGACCGTATACAGCTCTCTACCACATCAAACAAAGAATGCTCCTCTATCCCAAGATAGTTCATGGCCAATGCCTTGAACGCGTGCATACCACAAGGGCCTAAGCTTACATGCACATCCATCCGCCCGCATCTAACCAATGCAGGATCCACTTTGTCTCTGTGATTGGTTGTGAACACTATTATCCTCTCCTCCCCGCAACATGACCATAATCCATCTGTGAAGTTGAGGAGACCGGATAAGGTAACACGCCCACTCTCCTCTAATAACTGATAATTGCCTGAACCCGGGTGCTTATTATAACCTGATGATGATGATCTTTTCCTTCTTGTAGCTGTAGCAGTAGTGGCCTTTAGCATTCTATCAGCAGTCAGATCAAGGGAACAATCTATGTCCTCAATCACAATTATTGATCTATTGCTAGTTTGGATTAGCAGAGCTCTGAGATCTGAGTTGTCTGTGACTTTGGTGAGTTCAAGATCATACACATCGTAGCACAAATAATTAGCCATTGCAGCTATTAGACTTGATTTGCCTGACCCTGGAGGACCATAGAGCAAGTAACCCCTCTTCCATGCCCTCCCAACTCTATGATAGTACTCTCTGCCACTAGCAAATGCCTTCAAGTCCTCCATTATCTGCCTCTTCAATTGAGGCTCCAGAGCCAGCGTTTCGAAGGTGGATGGATGACGGAAAGGAACTGAGACCCAGCCTGACTCGTATGAAGCATTGCCATTGTTAGTAAACAGCCTCCTCTCTCTTGATACTCGCTCGAACTCTTCAGCACGCGATGTCACATGCTGGAGATAAGGCGACAGCAGCATATGCCGGTGTCTCTTTGGAAGTTTGAGAGTAAAGCTACGTTTCTCTTCTAATGAGTCCTGTACAGTGTCAACTTGGTGTGTCCAACAAAGAGAGTGGCCATTGAAGGAGTCGTGGATGGTGTGATTGGGAGCTATAGTGAAGGAAATGCAATTGGATGACCTGGAGCGGGAGAGGGAGAAGCGTCGGCAAGTGGAGGCAGTGGCAGAGGAGTTGACAGAGTTGAGGTAGAGGTTGACATGGCGATAGAGATCATTGATGTCAACACCACAGTAGCCATTAAATTCCGGGATGTCAAAGTATGAATATTGGGAAATGAGGTCTTGGAGGGACTCAATGAGGGAGTGAAGAAGGGAGAGGACTTGTGCAGGTAAGATGTTTTGAAGGACTGTGAGAAGACCTAAGAGTGACCAAAGTTGTGACAATATATCCATATCAGTCTGTTGTGTGTTCTTGGGTTGGTGAATTATGATTTTGTCTCTGCCTAGCTATTTGTAATGTTCGATATATCAAGTATCGAAGATGACAAATGGGAAGAGAAGGTGGGGAATGTTAATTGATTATGTTGGATTCTGTATGTTTATGGTTTTGGACACTAACACAGTGCAGGTGAGATATATGCAAATGCAACCTTGTGGCAAACTCTAAAAAGAAGTGTTGAGGTTTGGAAAAAGCAGCAGCAAAGATAAAGCCAAAGGTGAAGCCCACTACTCCTCTTTTGCTTTTCTTTTGCCATGTAAGCTGTCATAGCATTGATAGACGCGCTGGTTAGAGTTGAAAGAAAAGAAAGAAGAGAAGAGAAGAAGCACATAAACCACAGGGCGTCCATGCCAAGAACACGAGAAGATAGATTGCTTTTGCTTTTGTCTCCTTTTTTACCAATCATCTTTTGTTTTTTCCTTCTCTTAATCTATATGGGATTCGCATAGGTCAGAGAATGTTCGTCGGAACAATTACACTCACCATTGATCAAAGCATATATGCAAATGCATGATGATCCATATGTAAGTGGTGCTGTATATGATCCTATTCATTATTTTTCACATCAATTACACTATTATAGCTATCGCATTCCATCAATCAATCAGGTACTTCTTTTCTTAATTTGAATCTTTATTTTCTCTATGCATGCATGAATGAAATATTGAGAAATATGTTACATGCTTTGAATAACTAAACGACACTATAATATAGAGAGAAGTAGAGCTACGATTTACCACAGTTAGTCATACGATGCAGATAGATCTGCAGAAATTGAAAGTTATGAATATTTGGGTGAGGATTTGACATGATTGAATTGGGATTTAATAATCCAAGTTAATTATGTGAATAGCCTCGCAAATATTTTTAAATATTAGTGATACATTAGCATCCATACATTATTGAGTTTTCACATTTACCCTTCACTTTCCTCAATTTTAGTATGTCTTTTCAATTTAATCTCTAAAATTATTTCTTTAGAAGTTTTCATATTTAATTTTTTTATATTTTATTAATTAATCTTGCATAATCAATTAAAATCATTGCTTTTAATTTAAGAAAAAAATCCTTTACTAGTATGATTATCATGATTGTTATTATTATAGAAATAAGTAACAAGCTCCTGTAATTAATATATTTTAAATTATTTGGACCTTTAATTATAGAAATTGTTGGAGTAAAGCTCAATAAACTAAAACAAAAAAAAATATAAGTGATACGAAGCAATCATAAATTTGTTATTTCATTTAAAAAATTTGTTGTAAATTATATAAAACAGAGGTTCCGATGATTTGGAAAAACAAATAGTACACGTGGAGCCATCTAAGTCTTCAATCTCACATATGGACAGTAATAAACTCCAACTTATATGAAGAAAGGATAAGATAAATATTCCACCAAGACCATTTAAAAACTTGTCTGTTTTTAAGGAAGTCATATTTGCAAATGCATGCAGTGTCCTCCTTTTCTTTCCACTGACACGCATAGTTTTTAAATCCGGTGTGTATACAGTCCGGTTTAAAATTCAGATTTTAGATTTTGACTGAGTTATCAGGTTATTTAAATTAATTTTTATTTTAAAAAAAATCAAAATGATATTGTTTATACAAAAAAAAATTTAACGGGTTACAACCGGGTTTTGTCAGGTCAACCGAGTTACTGGATCACACCAGATCATGACTTTTTCTATTTTTTCTTCAACTTGGCCCGGTTCCAGTCCTGGGTCGGCCGGGTCCCGGGTTGACCCTCCGGCCGGGTCGGGTTTTAAAACTATGTTGACATGTTTTATTAGATTTAATTACAAGAATTATTTCAATAATTAATTCAAAAACAATTAATTACCGATTGTATTTGGGGAAAAAAGGGGATATTAAGGAATTGTAATGAAAATTAAAAGTTGAAGTGTAAGATATGGTGCTCGATAAAAAGAGAAAATAAATTAAGGTTCTTCTTCATGAATATTTGGTGTTCCTAAGAAATTTTTGGATTTTAAAATTCCATTGCCTTCTTAACATATATCCTGATGGTATATATATAAATTAAATTAAAATGTCACCAAATGTAATGCATTTGTATAAAAGCAAAGGCCCAACGAATGGTTAAGGATGTCCAATGACGTTAAATATAATTTTTAAAAATAATATAGTTAGTGGTTCATCAGGTTAACTAAGGTAAATTTAATTTAATAAAAATATTAAAAAGTTATCAATTTAATGAGTTAATAATGATAAGTTATATTTTGTTCAATCAAGTTATTAATTTAATATAGATTTTTTATTGAATTAGTTGGGTTTTTTTCTTTTTAAAATCTAAATCGATTCTAATTATAAAACAATAGCTTTGAAATCATGGGTTCTTCCAAGTAGTTGGATTATCTCAGTGAAATTCCATTTATTAAAGAGTTTTTATGGCATGAGTGAGTGCTTTCTGATTTTGTGTGAACAAAGCAAAATATATCAACTGATCAAGTTTCAACCAATTAAGCTTGTGTACAAGGCATGCAACTAGTTCATCTTTGAAATTCCATATCTCTTCCTTTCCTGCTAATTCATCCATCCTCTTCCCATCTTAGCAAACAAAAAGTGATTGCAAGTGGAGAAATTGATTACAATTTCTCAAGTGACTACTTCACCATAAGCCAGAAACACGTTTTTTTTTTTTTTAATTTCTTCTCCAAGGAAAAGTAGACCATAATTGAAAATCACACTTGTTTTAGGCAAAGCCTAAATAAATGAAGTTTTGCACGCATTTACCTTGAATTCTTATCTTTCCGTGAACTTACCTAATAATTGCGACGTATTCCTACCTAATACTTCTGGATTTTCAAAACCTAATATTTGAAATTTTATTACTTTATGTGTTCCTGTGAAAAACGATGTGTACCAATTTGAAATATCGAAGACGCAATCCCTGTATTGCATCTTAAGTCATAGCTAGCTATAATAAGGGATGAAGTTTCAAAAATCTAAATAGTCTAGAATATAACTTCTAAGTTGGATAATTGAATAATCAATTAGTTTTACCAATCTCATTCATTCTTTTTAGTCAAGGTAGTTGATAACTTGTATTTGATGCTTTGTAAGCAAAGATGGCTTGCGGCAAATACCTGCAAAAGATCTCTTTTGGTAAAAATGGAGACTCTCTGATACATAAATAAATATCTTTTCAAAAAGAGAAAATACAATAATATCCTAGAGAGATGCTCTGAAAATATATATGCAGTGAAGAATGAAGATTGTGAACCCTTGTTTTAAAAGTCTCATAGTGTATTTATATCTCACGAGTCTAGTTTTTTTTGTGAAGTAGAGGGTCTAAAATGTAATTTTACCTTGATACCATTTAATGATGGATAAATATCTCTTACATCTATATTAATATTTGATAGGAATATAGTGGGTTCTTAGATGACTTTTATACTCCTAAAAGGTATAAAAAGATTAGGGTTCAAGACTTTTAGGGTTCAAGACTTTAATTGTAGCTAAACTCATGGAGGCTGAGTTCTTCCATAAGATTAGATTCAAGAGAGGTTGGTCATTTCCTTGAGCGCATCAAGGGAGGATGGTCATTTCCTTGAAAATGCTTAAGAAAGGATGATCGTTACCTTAAACTTGTTAATTTTCAAGTCCAAATACTTTAAGTCTCACATGTTTATGTAAAGGCATTCATAAAGGCATTCATAAAGTCCCGAGACATTCTAGGATCCAAAACAAATCAAAGCAAAATGCTTTATGCAAAGGCATACATAAAGTCCTATTGTTGGATTACATAACTCTAATTCCTTGTATCTTTCCTTGTAGCAAAAACAAAAGGGAAAAGTAATACCCGTTGCCGCACCATCATTACACTTCCATTAACACAGTCCTACTAAAAAAGAAGAAAAAAATACATATATATATTGAAAAGACAGGAGTACATTTGGTTCATGCACTGCTATAGCTAACAAATATTCATATTCCATGAGGATATATATACTTGCTGGCTGAATGCGTTCTGTGGTATGTATTACCTGCTCAAGAGAGGAAACCAACGTTCTTGGAAATAGGAGTGGTAAGAGATCAAGAAAAAGAGAAAAACAAGCAGAAACCCAACACCCCAAGGAGTTCCTCCAGCCCTATGAAGAGAGTCCTTCTCCGGCAAAGGAATGTAATGGGAAAGCCTCCTGCCATATCGATAATCATCATTGGAAAGCAAATGAACAAGCAGCAAAAGCAGCAAGGGAGACACAGAGAGGAACAGCTTCACTTGATCGAGCATGCTCTCCAGCACTGGCTCGTAGTTGATGTACCATGATAGACCAACGAACATTAGCAGTATAAGCAGGAAGAAGCAGAGGTGTACTGGTAATGGAGGCTGAGAGCTGTAAGATGATGATGATGATGATGAATATGAGTAACTATTGCCCATTTCTTTTTTCTTGAATAATATTTCTGATTTTTACCCAAAAGAGTAGCAATAAAAGTAATTAAGCTTGGTGTGTTGTGAAGCGAGGAAGATGCAGAGAGGGTTTATATAGAGGAGTGGAGGATGTGTAATTAATGTGTTTTTTCGTTGCGTAACGTAGGAAAAATGAGAACTTTACTTGAAAAATAAATTATTAAATCCCTCGGACGGTGGAAATTTTACTTGGCCGAGATTTATGCCATAAAAAGGTGGCTAATGAGGAAATGCCACGTATCACCGACCACTGGATAGATTAGATTTATCCTGTACGTGTCAGTTTTTCAAGCTCCTTGGATTCTATCTATTTTTGGATTTACTGTTATATTTTTACCTTTTCAAAAGAGGGAAAAAAAAAAATCATTATTGATACACAGTAAATAGTCGGAGCAGCTCGCGCCACGCTAGGGGTAGGGTTTGTAGAAGAAAAATTAAGAAGATGGTGATTATGTTTTATAAAATAAATTGAAAAATATATAAGTTGATAAATAATATAAAGAATTGTTAATAATAATTAATAATTAAAAATAAAAGTTGATCTTCATTACAACAAAAGATTGGTGCATATGTAAATATTTAATCTAGTGACATGGGTAACTTTTTATTTTTTATTTAATTATGTAGTGATAAAAATGTATATTCATAAGAAACAAAATGATTTAAATTCTACACACAAAAAAAGAGTCAAGAGATTCTGTCTTGTTATGCATTTATTTTTTTTATTGGTAGTATTGTTTATTGCAATTAAATAATAAATTAGCAAAACAAATTAGAAGTAAAAAATGTATCTCTCTAATCAAAACTTGTATTTTCTTATTCAATAAAAAAAAAAACATGTCTCTTTTTATCAAGAGTATTGTTTTTAAATTAAAATTTATCTAATCTTAAAAGCAAGTTTCAGTTAAAAACAAAATATAAATCAATAAGTTTTTACATGAAATATTAAAAATAAAAAATCCAAGAAAAATCATATAAAATATTTGCAATAAAATAGATATTTTGCTTGCATTAAATATTCATGAGGAGATTTAAAAAAAAATTATTAATATCATCAAGACAAAACTATAATATTATCTGAAAACCCAAATTCCAACATTTGTTTACTAAAATAAACTATCATATAAGTGTCTAAACCTAATTTTGAAACCATAAAACATATTTTAATTAAAAAAATAACTCAAAAATAAAAATATAAGGCATGATTAATCTTATCAATTATCATTATCTTATCTGACATCACTGAAAGTAATTTTTTTTAAAAATAATTTAAAAATATTTATTTATAGCAGTTATATAATTTATATATCTTGTTATTTTTTTCAACAAATTTCTATTTCTTTTTTCAAATGCTGAAACGCGAATGTAATGGAATTACTTTATCTTTATGAAAGGTTAGGACTAATAATTTTGGATTTGTTAACATTAAGCTAACACCCAATGTTGTTTTTTGCGCAACGAAGAGCATTAAAACTCTCAAGACCTTGACCTATTACACGAGCCAGCTGGCTGGCCCGACTCCAGATGACAGCAACCATTTCTTTTTTACAAGTGCTAGCTCGAGGGACAGTTTTTTTTTTTTTTTTTTTTTTCTATTATGGATCCTGAATAATTAGGGAGGCTCTTTTGGGCAATAGTTTAAGGTTGCTCCAGAGAAAGTGGGTTACCGGTGCGATCTCTGTAAGGTCCACAGCACAATCAGCTTCGGATGGAGAGTTTTCTGTCATCTTTTGAGGCTGAGCCCCACCAATAAAGGAGGCTGTAGGTTGCCTTGGATGCTGCTGCTGCTGCTTTCTTCTATTTTGAACGTTGCCTGCTCCACTGGCAACACAGATTTATTAATATAATAGGGAATCAAGCTTAGCTAGATCCAATCCACCGTGCTGATGAAACTGCCACTCACCTAAAGTTAAAAAAGACAACATATTTTTGTTTTCTTAGACCTTAAGGGTTAAGTATTTTATATATATATATATATATATATATATATATATATATATATATACACAAATTAACGTGAGTGTCTGAGTTAGTTTGTGTATATCTTGACTAATTTTACGAGTTCTGAAATTAATGATCATATAAACCTCCAATAACTCTGATATTTATAGAACTCGAATTAGTAACTTTTAAAAAATAAATTTAAGACTTGACTAGTTAACCTACACCTCTTAAAATTTTAAATGATATAATATTAGATAGATTACTATTCACAAATAATATATATATATATATATATAAATTAATTTGAATTCAATTTTTAAGCACCAAAACTTTGTAATTTATTTGAGTCAAACTATTCATAAGGACTTCTGTAAAAATATTAATGAGTCAATCATCTGATTTTCAATTTCTTTTTAACTTAGAAAAACATTAATCTCACCTGCGACGACGTATTACGGGCGGCGTATAACGTGCCACCAGTCTAGTCAGTAACTAAGGAGTGACTTTACAGGACGTGTTGCTATACCAGTGGGCCAAGAAAATAGAAGATGTTGCTTATGGGCTACAAAGATCAGAGTTGCTAATCCAATGGGCTCGAAGTACAGAGACCTTTCAAAAATCCAACGGGCTGACCATGTGCTATCAAAATTCCAAACCCTAATTTTCCTATCCAATTCCATGTTCATGTATGTATGCATGGTGTCATCAAAACATGCAGCACAAGCCACGACCTTAAATGAAGGCCAATGGCACCTGGATGTGTTCGGTCAATCATGCAGAAACAAAGGGTATATTTGTATTTTTATTTTCACGATTAATGTTTTTTAAATATTTTTATTTAAATATTTTATAACATTTTAAAATAATTAAAAATTTATTATAATTTAAAAAATAAAAAAAATAATTTAAAATAAAAAAATTATCCATAAAAATAAACAGAAGCTTGAGAATTAAAGATGAACACATGTTTGAATAAAAAAATTCAATTGATTTTTTTCAAAATCGTAACTACACTATTTTTTTTTATTTTCTAACAAAGATTACTATTCTATAAATTATATTATATTTAATTCGATTTTCACTAATATCTTGATTAATTCAGTTAATTTGCCTACCTTCAATAAAAATTAGAGGGCCCATAGCATTTTTGTTCTTTTGTCAATGGCTGTGGTGAACTGAACAACTTGGCGGTCCACTTTCTGTTTCAATTCTCAATTAATCTTGGACCGTTGCAGGCCCCACCACAACTTGCTTTTCTCCACAAAAGTAAACTCCTCCTTTACATTGATTGCCTCTTCTTGTACGCATTGCCACCTTCCCGATTTTTAGCGAACCCCACTTGACTTCGACTATAATAAGTCGATGAATTAAAATGGATGAAATTCTTCAAAAACATATATATATATATATATATATATATATAACATTAATTTAATATAAAATGATAGTAGGTTGGGAATGACAAAGCAGTAGATAGTAGATGGTATTTTAAAATTCTAACCCATTTTAATAAAAGTTTCGAGAAAATAACAGATATTAAAAAATTATTTAAAAAATAATACAGTTTAAACATAAAAATAATGATTGAACAAGATCGTTGATTATTTTAAAAATCATGTCTTTTTCATTCTATTTAATTAACATGTATAAAAAATTATCCTAAAATTTTATGAAGATTGAATGATTAAGAAATAATATTAAAGATCTAAGGACTAAAAATAACAGGTCACTCGAAATACACTAGAGATCTGGTTTATATACTTTTAATATCGTTAGAAAGATCTCAACAAAATAATTCTAACTATACATTAAAAAGATTACCAAACATGATTGTAATTTGTTAGGAATTTTATTTGGGGTTAATTACAATCATATTTGGTGTTTTTTTCAAGGTCTAGTTAGAATTATCTCATGAAAATATTTCTAACAGTAGCGATATGTGTACAAAATAAAAGATTTATATGTTTACAGTGACTCAGTTTTTTTTTTAGTTTTTTTAATTTTAATTTTTTTCTTTAACCATATTATTTTTTTAACTATTTGATGTTGAATTTTATTTCTTAACTATTGAAATTTGTGTTAACTTTTATTTAGATGAATTAATTTACAAAATCAACATGTTTTAAAATATTTTTCAAATAATTACTGTAACAAAACATTTAGCAGACTATCTTATTTCAAATAAAAATCCGATGGTAGACTGATGAGATGGATGACGTGGCTGCTTCATGAGGAGATTCAATTAATTAATTTCATTCATTCAAGGAAGGCAGCCTCCTCCATCTCTGCCTCTGTTTTAGCATTCCTTGATTCCTTCTCAAAGCATCTCCAATGGAACAGGGGTAATATGGTCTTCTGGACCGGCAAGGCTTGACAGAGGTCGGTTACAGAGGGGATTTCCTTGCATTATTATAATATTTTTTCAGCAAAAATAAACCACCTTTCCCTTCATTCGCTCTCCACTCCTCCACTGATTCAAATGCAATCCCCCTATTGCTATTGTATGTATTAATTATTTAATAATTAATGAATTACATGAAGTCCTAATCCAAATCCAATCCTATCCTATAGAAATTGACCGAAGAAGGAAATACAGAGAGTGAATTTGGAGGATTTCGTTGCTGCCCTTCGTCTTCTCCCTCGGGTTCTTCCCTCTCCTTTTTGTTCTTTCTTGTTGACTTTCTCTATTTATTTTTATTTATCATGCTTCATAAGTGTAGTGTGGTGTGGTGATATGTGTACAGTGCATACAAATTTTATGGCTAAATTCCATTACCCAGATGATTGATGATGGACAACTGAATATCAACTACTTACCAACTTGATATATTCTTTCTAATTTGATAGATTTAATCTCTTCATTTTCACAATGATTCAATCTTTCTTTGTCCAAATTGGTTGGGTTGCTCTCATCTATTTTAAAATTGAAGAAGGTGATTATTTTAACAGAAATGATACCCGTTACTGTGTGATAGATGCTTGAGTTGAATTCTCTGTACTTGCTATGAAGGATGCTTGGTATTCCTTATGTTAGAAAGATTTTGCCTTTGGAAATTGTTAAATTAGTGGACTTGATATCTTTCTCTTCTTTGCAGGTTCCCACAGTCCAGGAACTGCACTTCTTGGAGAGTTTCAAAGAGGTACAGAATCCAACCCTGTAAAGCATAATGGTTAATGATGTTGAAGATGATGATTCATGCCCAAAGCCTGTTGGAAGAAGCTCTGTTTTCTATTATGGTGTCGGTCATATGCTAAACGACATCACGGCCGCCTGTTGGTTTACTTATCTTCTATTGTTCTTGACAGAAATTGGACTGTCCCCTAGGTAACTGGTCACAAGTGTTTGTAGTAATACTACCTTGGTGCTATATTTTATATCTGATATCTAGCTGCGATTTTGTGCATATCTGTGTATGCCTGCGACTTTTCACCTTTCTTTTTTTATTTGCCTGATAAGAAACATACATGAGAAGCACTTATGGTTTATCTCGTGCATCATTGGATTTAGCAGTTATTAAAAAGGATGTAATGATGACTTAACAATTTCTCCCCCTCTCCATCATAACAAAATCAAAATGTTTGATGAATTTGAGTGTTTAAGTTTTATATATTTCTTGAAAAAGTGGAAAATGACTCTCTTGAGATGAGAAATCAGAAAGTTCCTAATCTGCATGATACATTTCCTGGAAATAAAGAGGCAAAAGACCCAGGTGAGATAATCATGTTATCAAAACTGTTTCTTATTGGTATAATTACTGAAAACCAAGCAATAAAGAAGCTATAACGACAGACATGTTTCTGTTGCTGTAAGTACATCCTTGTTGTAGTTCGTGATTTAAACCGCTTATTTTGCAGGGATGCTGCTATAGTTATGCTAGCAGGTCAGATAGCTGATGGATTTGCTACTGTGTTTGCTGGAGAACTGGTACCTTTAAACTAATTATATTGCAGCACCTCATTTTTTTATTGTAATTTCTCGATTTGCTCGTCTCAAGGAATTGATATTTTATATGTGGTCTATGATTGTTTTTGAAAAAATGTCTCAGAAAAATATAGGATCCACCTTAGTTTTTGTATGTCCAATGATTTGTGCCTGAAGAAACCAAAAACACAGCCAGCCGGATAGATAGTACTTAATTTCACTAATGATTTATAACAGTGAGATGTTGTACATCAGATTTTTTAAATTATGCAACACAACTTTTGAAAGGATATGGTGAAACTCGTAATAGAAAAATATATGTGATGAGGCTTTTGGGGGCTAAAAGGTTCAGTCTTTCTGCAAATCTTGAGGGGCTTGTATTTAATATTTAACTGTTTACCTAATAAGTACCTTGGTTTGGAAAGGCAAATATAAATGATTAAGGATTCAGAACAGGCTTCATTGACTTTGCTTTTTAGTTTGCCCTAATATACATATTCAATGAACTTTATGATTTGCTTGTTGTTTTATTGATTCTCTTATGCAATTATCAGCTGTAATTTGGTTTGGTCTGCATTCACGACTGTGCTTTGGCTTCCAAATACAAGTGGAGAATAAAACAGGAGAGAAAGGGAGCTTCTTGAACTGTTGTTTGTATCTATGATTATTTTAACACTTCTGCATTGATAGAACTCTGTATTTGATATGGGTTAGTTCAGCAGAAATTAGCCAATGGTCTGTGGCTGTTATTAAATTTGTGTCAAGCATTAATAAACTGACCATATGGTGACAAAAACAGGGAAATTTACAATTTTTACTTTATTTCAAATTTCACCTTTAATTCTTCCGCTTATTCATTTTTAACAAGTTGTAATAATATCATGGAGCATTGCCTAAAACATGGATGCCTATGCTTTGTATTTGGAATTGAAAGATGATATCAGAATTTGACAGATGAATGCAATATATCTGAAATTTTTGTTTCCTCATCATTGACATATTTGAGATTCTAAATTGTAGAATGATTTTATGTGATTTTATTTTTTGGATAATTCTTGGTCTTTCTTTCTAGGAGTAATTTTTGTTTTTTTAACTGTTTGTGTGATAGATAGACAGGTTTGGACATTTCAAAATATGGCATGGTGCAGGATCCATCTTGGCTGCCATTTCATTTTCTTCAGTTTTTGGTGGTTGCTTGCCATGCAAAATCTTGGCTTCCTCTTCACCAATAATAGAAACTATTTCATACAGCACGTCTGCTGCAATCTTCAATGTGGGTTGGGCTGCCACCCAAGTGTCACACATGTAACGATCTCCATAGTTTAGTTATGCTTGCATTCACTATTCTTAATTCTTCAAACATGAGGGACAATTTGGTTTTCTACATACATCAATAATTTTTAAATTTCCTTAATCTTTCCACTGCTTGATAGAAAAGCCGGAGCAGTATCCAATTGTTTTGTTTAGACATAAACAAAGAAGAAAAAGTATCACCAAAACTCCATTTTACTTTGGTCATATATCTCTTAAACTCCATGGAAGAGTTACAGTATGTTGTAATTGCATCTTTTAGAAAGCTGCAGCATTTGCACTTTCAACTTCAATTTTTCTTTTTGTTAAGGTCCATGGTGAATTGCATCTCACTGAATTCAACAAGCAGGGTGGTGATGACAAGCTGTCGGAATGCTTTTACCATGGTTAACTTCTCCGACTTTTGGATTAGTGCTTTATTTCTTTCAGTACTTATCAATGCATATTTTCTTGTTTTGTTTTAATCTCCAAATGTTGTATAGGTTGCGAACCTCAGTCTTTATGCTGTTGCATTAGTAGTATTCAGTACCACTAAAGCAACAACACATTCTGATATTGAAAATCAGGTATGAGCTTGCTCTGTGTTGATTTTGTTCTAAGAACTTACTTAGGGTCATGTCTTTACATCTGCCTTGAATGAGCAGTACCATTGGATTGCATACACTTCAATTTTTATAGGATGCTGCTTTGTGGGAATATTTCATCTTGGGACTAAAGAGCCAAGGTACTGCTTTATGTCCTCACCTTTTTTGCATTACTTGGATGGTGTTTTGGTAATTGGTTATGTTGCCTTGAGTACCAGAATTGTGATGAATAACTGTGATGGCGAGTACTGATTACTTTTAGATGAATATAGTCTTCTACTTGTCAAGGTGCAGTCTGAATAATCATGTCCAGCCCTTTCCATTTATCTCATAAAACATATGCCACTTTGCTATTTGAATTTGTACACGAAGTGATTGCTTTTAATGCTAGTTGGTTATAGTAATATAATTAGCCTTTTAATGCAGATTAAAGATACGTGTACATGGAACTAGTTATGCAAGGATATCATGGACTTACTGGTTCAAGAAAGTTTTATACTATCAAGTTGGTCTTGTCTATATGCTTACCAGACTTGCACAAAATGTTTCACAGGTCAGAACACTTTTCCTTTGTCTTGCTTGGCACTTATTTCATTTAATCTCAAGTTACTTATTTTGTTGAATATATGATACACTAGATATATGCGGGGAGCCAAAGTTCCCCATGGACTTATTCTGTTTTAAAGGACAAATTTCTGTGTGTCAATCATTTTCCTGGAAGAATTGTCCTTTTAAGTCCCCTAAAGAGCATGAGAAATATTTTGCTAGAAATTGGCTTTCCTTTTTTTTTTTTTCTTTTTAATATTTTACAAGCACCCCACTGCATTACTATGTGTATGCAAGCTATCTGTGATTTTGAAAGAAAATATCATTCATTGTAAGTAATTTTTACACCCAGATGGCTTTGTTTTCTCCAGGCATATCTTGCATTCTATGTTATTGAGGATATGCGGATGGCAAAATCAGCTAAAGCTTTGGTAGGTTCCCAGACATTATCAGCATCAATTTTATCAGTTTTATGTGTATTGTCTTTGGAAAATGAATAAACTGATAACATGTCTGATTGTTGGAAGTAGGTTCCTGCAATCATCTATATCAGCAGCTTCATTGTATCTATCATTATGCAGGTGGTCCTCGTATACCTTATTTGAAATCATTACATGATCTCTGCATGTTCTTCCCTTTCATTGATAATTAGGCTTCATATATCCATATTCTAGGAAATGTATTGGACTGGACAACGCCTGAAAGCCTACTATTGTGCTGGTGGAGTTCTTTGGGTATTCTGTGGCGCAAGCATCCTCTTTTTGCCTCGAAGCTTGAGTGCTTTCATGTATGTCATATCAGTATTTATTGGCGTAGCGAATACTCTAATGACGGTATGGCATAGTATTCTGCACTTTAGACTTTACTTTATGTGGTGGAATTGTGTGGTTAAATCTCCACTCTTAGTTATTCTTTGGTTTCACAGTCCTATTAGTCTTTCTCCTGATTCCTCATGAGTGTAAATGGTTTCTTGAATTCTTAAGGAAATAATACAAAAGAAAATTTGTATATGACCCTTGTTGGCATGATGAACTCTCATAGTCCTGTGACAGATTGACCAAATTCACACAGTAGGCTCCTGTTTGGGAGTGCGGCATAAACAGAGGTTGGCAAAAATTCAATTTTATTTTTTTTGCTTAAAATTATTTTTTGTTTTTGAATCGTTTTGATGTGCTGATATCAAAAATAAATTTTTTTAAAAATAAAAAAAAAACATATATTATTTTGATGCATTTCAGAGTGAAAAGCACTTTGAAAAACAACCGCTACCACACTCCCAAACACCCCTTTAAAGTTTTCAATATTTAAGTGTCATTGATGGTTTTTAGTCTTGATCTTAGTTTATTATACATGGTCTTACCTTTGCAGGCACTGTAATAAAAATGAAATTATAGATTGGTGGTAGAAAAGAAAAAGAGTACTGTTTATGGAACACCAGCACAAAGGGAAAGAAATATATGGACCTTGAGATTTTCATATGGGAATTCCAAGGCTAGTTTGTCTTGCTATGGCACTATCCTATTTTTAAAACCTTGTATTTTAGTTTCTGTTAATTATTGATTCAAGGTTGTTCACACCTTTCAATTTTGTGAATTACTTATATTTATTGCTCTTCTTGTTGTTGTTGTTGTTGTTTCTATCTTTTTCCTCCTTTCATGTTCCTTTATCCAAATATGAATCACAGATAACAGGAGTAAGCATGCAAAGTGTTCTAGTTGGTTCAGATCTAGATGGCTGTGCGTTTGTTTATGGATCTTTGAGTTTCCTAGACAAGGTTTCGTGTGGACTTGCTGTCTTTGTGCTTCAGTCTTTTCAAAGTAAGTCTTCACCAACTGCAAGGCCTGTTCTAATCTTTTATTCACAAAAAAAGTAGAGAAAAAACAAGGCTGGTTGTGGTGTTTGCATGGCAACTGTAGTTGGGAGACTCTGTATTTCTATGTAACAGTAGTATTACCTCAATGGTGGGAGATGGTAGATATACCTTTTCAACAATTTGTTTCTAGATGCTGCATCAGAATATGAAACCTCAGTGGTGTTTTAGGGTTGACTGTGGTCTACCGCCCTGGAATAACCATCACAATTACATGATTCTTACTATTACCATGAATTTAGATCATATGAAACCACAAATTTAAATTGAGCATGATATTGTCCCCTTTCATAAGCATTCTTACAGAGCCCTTTGGTTTGTTCATGGCTTACCTACTTAACACCATCCACATACTTCAATGCAGGCTCCTCACCAAGATCACAAGAAACCCTTTCTACAGAATATATTTCAGTCACAAGATATGGCTTGGGTCTGCTTCCAGCTGTTTGTTCACTTACTGGGATGGCTATTACATACACTATGAAACTCCAGACACCTCATTCAAAATCCTTGATGGAACCGTTGTTGGAATGATTTACAAAAGCATCCAATTCTGTATAGACAAACCCTAACTTGCTCAATCCATCGATGCAATTTGAATACCAATGTGAATGTGACCCAAGGCAATCCCATGCAGCTAGAAGTGATGGAATGCAGATATACTTGGGACCACGTCGGGGGATTTTTTTAGTTTTTGAACTCCCTTTAGGGATTTGATCATTGATATTTAATTTATGCTCACAAGGTGTTTTATTAAATAGGATCTTCATAGTTTAATACTAACCTTGTTTCGCACGTTGTTTAGAAACGTTTGTATGAAATCTCAGGAAATATAGTTATTATAGTCATTGTGAAATTTATTTTGATGAGTCTATTCCAGCTGAAATTTCTGTTCCATTCTTACTCGTTGCATGCTGTAGCTGACAACTTGGTTAAGCAAGCAATAGACAGGGATAGTTAGAATGATTTTACGGGAAATGAGTTTGGAATGTTAATCAGGAGATTTGTTTTAGCTCGCTTGTTTTTTAAAAAAAAAATTTTTATCTTTTTATTATTATAATTATTATTATTGTTCTTGCTTTTTATATGAATTTTTATTAATTTTAAAAATAATTCAGATTATCTTGAGTTTTTTTATTTGTTATTTTATTTGTTAAATTTAGTTTTTTTAATTAAATTAAATTAATTGATCAAATGCTAACTTCACAATAGTTTGTTTGATTTACTTTTCGGGTCATTGTTTTGGCGACATGTGCGGTTGTGCGGTCTTTCTTAGTGTCGTCGTGGAGTTTTTTACAGTGATATTAGAACCATCTTTATAAGCTATTTCTGATTAACAACTAGTGTCCATATTGAAGCAAAGATAAGTCTCCAATGAGTTTTTTTTTTTCATTTTCTCTTGAGTATGGTGTTGATATTTTATTTTTTTATGATTAATTATTGCTCTTTATTTTATTTTTATTTATTATCATTATTTTTTTTGTTTAATCTTATTGTTAAATTAACCAGGCTGGGTATTGGATCTTTCTTAGTTCTTTAAAAGTGCTAGCATCCCCTTAGCATTATTTTTTCATGTTGGGAAAAAAAGGATTCGGTTTATGGTGTAGCTTGAATCATCTATATAATTTATGTTTATTACATAACACTAATGATTTTGCAAGAAAAATTATATTAAAAAAATTAAATGCATATTAAAAATTCAAAAGTATGATAAAAAAAAAGTTGCATCATGAACATAAATGCATTATTTTAAAACCTGGATTGATCAACACGTAAATCGAGGATTTAGGGTTTAGATTAGTCTAAGTTAAAAAAATATAAAAAGAAAAAAATATAATTAACACAATAAAAAAACTAGGTTGACCTGATAATCTAGTTGATCCAATTAAAACTTGATCATTAACTTGTTAATTTTTTTTAATTTTTTTATCAAAATAATGTTGTTTTAATTTAAATTTTATTTTTTCAACTCTTTAAACAAGTGATTCATACTTAGCTTTGAATTAATCTCAGATTATGTTTTATATAAGTACGATTGTTCGTAAATAATAAAATCAAAACAAATGATAAATTAAATTGCACAAATTAAGGAGCATAAAGGACTAGTAATTTCTATTAATATCTTGATGAAAAATTACAGCATAACAATAAGAAATCACCCAGATGCATGAGTAGAATCAAACATATATATACTGTCCCGGCCACTCTTGAAATATATGGCTGGCCTACATGGGCAACCGGAGAAGTGGCTTTTTCCGGGATCCATTATTAATGTGTGTGTCACGCTTGACCCTGATCAAATGGCTCACCATCTTGACATAACGACCCACCATTCCTTTCAGCTTCAATCCTTCCATTCCTTCCTTTGCTTGTTTCCTTGTTACTACTAATTGAAGCTGCTGCTTTTCTTCTCCCTTGAAATGCTGGCCAAGGGAATTCTTGCCTCCTAGTAATAATTTGCTGTCAATATTTTCATTATCTCCGACCCTTGTTTCCCCCACCAGCAGCCTGCTTACTTCACTTTCTTCGTTGCCTGCGTTAATCTTCATTATAAGTTGCTTCAAGCTGCTCTTACGACTCTCTCCTTCTTCATGACCGCATTCTTTTTTGAGAACGCTATCTGCTCCTCGATCATGACCAACATCTTCAGCAGCATTTCCTTCTCGTGGCGCGCCTGTTGTGGGATTTTGATTAGTTTCTTTGAGATTCATCAACGGCTTTCTTGTTCTCCTGGACATGGTAATATCATAACGGGGTTTACGAGGAATATTATTTCCTCGATCACTTCCCATTGTTCGTAATCTGTGACCAATACCTGCAGAAGGGAAGGGTTTTGAGCGCTTGATGCATGTGCCAAGAAACGAAAATCAAGATAAAAGAGAAAGAAAACAGGAGGATTTAATTAAGTCTGATAGAGAGGTTTACTTCGTAAACAATCAAAGAGGTGAAATGTCTGTTTTTGGATTGGTACTTGTCCATCTCTCGCAACTGAATTATGAGCAACCTTCCTCCTAGAATTTTTGTTCTCTCTTAGATTTTGATCACAAGACATGAAATGGCACCAAACAACTACAGTTCTTTCGTTAAGCTAATTACTCTTCATAGAAATTTTGAGTAGTCTATAGTCCCGCACTGCACTGCATGCCGGGTAAGACTTTTTAATATTTAATATTTTATTAATTTCAGTTTAATTTTCAAATTTTTCTTATTTTATTTCTTGTCCAACTCTAATTTAAAATTATATCATCTGACAATTATAATGTTATAATGAAGAAGATTTAATCGACTTGAACAGTTCAAAAACAACTTAGCCGACTCTTAACTTTACTTCTTATTTAGTTTAAATTTAAAATTAAAAAATATAAATATTATTATAATATGATTTAATTTATCTGGACAATTCAAAAAAAATCTCAAATAACTATTAAAAAGATAATTTTAAAAAATTAATGGTTATTTAAACATGCAAGCTTCATGATTTTTTTTTTTTTTAGATAGTATAGAAGTAAAGGGGGGGAATAGCTTCTAACTGATGGTAAGAAAATTTTAGGTCACATCTTTTGTTTTTTTGGCAGGTGACTTGCTAGCTTTCAGTGGACAGCGAAAATAAGCTTCAGTTGGTGCAAATTTCATTCATCTTTTTTGCAGCGAACAAAAGAGAATGAATTATTTGAGTTTGATTTGAAGGAAGGAAAGAATTTAAGGAAGTTTCTTGGTGAATTCATGGAGCTTTTAGTAAATGACGAGTCGATCAATCATGAATAGGTGATAGAACATGTCAGCAGAAGGAATCTATATGCGTCAACTTTTCATTTTATGTAGATGAAAGGGAAAAGGTCAACAAATTCATAGAAATTAATCTCACTCCACTAAATAATTCGCTTATTTTATAAAGTATTTTTAAAAAATTATATTAATTTTTTTTATTTTTTAAAATTATTTTTGAAATAACATATTAAAATAATTTAAAAATATTAAAAAAATTATAATATTAAAAAACATGATTATAACTAAATTCTCAGAAGCGGAAAGAAAAGGCCGGAGTTAAGTTAAAAACAAATATTTCTTAAAAAAAAAATTAGAATGAAAAACAAGATCCAAGAATATTTAAGTTGAAATTAAATTGATTTATTCATATTTTTTAGATCCTACCCGGTCTAAGGATCAGGTTTCGAGTTCTGACCGGGTCGTTCGGGTCAATTTTTTTTAAAAAATCAAAATAACATTGTTTTAATAAATAAAAATAAAAGTTAACGGGTTATAACTGGATTTTTAATTAAATTATTTGATCACATCTCATTTTTTTTTCCGCTGTTTTTTCCACCTTACTTAATTTTAGTTCCGAATCGACCGGGATTTCCGATTGAGTTGTCGGCTGTACTTTAAAACTAAGAAGTTATTGTTGAGTAGTCATGATTGTTGTTTGGAAGAGGCTGGGCAGCTGTTTTATATATATATATATATTATTCTTTTGAACTCATGGGGCTGTGGAAGGTTAGAATTTAAAAAGGAAGCCCCGAGCCCTGGCCTAATTTAGTAATGTGACTCTCTCTCTCTCTCTCTCTCTCTAGGATTCAGGCCGTGGCATCAGCCGTGGAACTCGAGAAAAGAACTCATGTCATGGGGCTGTGGGATGGCATTCGAGTGTTTTTTCCAAACTAAGTACTGAGAAAAGTTTGTTCTCATCCAGTACAGTGTAACTGGTTGCGCTTGTCTTATCCGTGCAACTTGAGATACGCAAGTCTCTCTCACATGCTTTTTTTTTTTTTTAACTCGTTTGTTTATTTTATTTTTTAATTCTTATACTTGATTAATTTTAGTTTCATTATTATAATCATTTTATCTGTTATTTTTGCACAATTTTTTTAAACTAAAGTTAATGCTTATTTCTTAATGTAATTGCAAAAAAAAGTTAATTTTTACCCAAAATATTATTACTTTTAGCCGCCTTAAATAAAAATAAATTTAATTAATAAAGCTATCTAAATCTAAAAATATATAAAACTTAAACCACCATATAAGAATTTGGGTAGAGAAAATAAAAAAGAGAAGAAATACACAGACAAAATAATGAGTAGGAGAGAGAAAATAAAAAAAATGAAACACTAAGGATCTTCCTCTTATTGAAACAATATTTACAGATAAATCCATACATGCAAAAAAAAAAAAAAACTTATTTTTAAAGGTGCTAGTAAGTTTCATATTAGATGGGGAAATGTTTTTCTTTCCAACAAAAGATGGTCAAGATATGTCTGTAAATTCACATATGGCACGGGTATTGGAGCTAGGCACAGGAATTGGAGCTAAGCTATTGATACCAACTAATACTGGGATCTCGAATCTTGATCGGGTTTTATATAGATAAAAACCAGAGTTATATTTGATTCAAAACTTAGGTAAACCATCAAGTCAACTCAGGTGAAACCATAATGTGTTTTTAAATCGTTATACAGACTCAACAAAGTGGTTGTGTTCATCTTAAACATGTTAACACATCGTTTTCAATGACCTCTTAAAACTTCGTTCAACCAACGCATCCCTATATTATATGAAATCATACATGGTTCTTTATGCATATATTTAATATAATACATGTTTATAGCTCCAGCCATGCATATAATTAATTTATGTATATCAAATTGTCTCCTTAAAAAAAATTCATCATCCTCATCGTTTTCATCGTCACCATCACATCGTCATCGTTACTATCATCGTCGTTGTTGTTGTCGTTTCCATCATTGTCATCTCCAACATCACCAACTGACGCACCATTACCTTCACAACCAGGATAATTCATGTATTTTACAATACAATTCATTACATTATCATAATCGTCATCAAAATCTTCATTAAATATGACATTAAATCGTGGATCATCCATATCTTCAATTGCATGTAAATAAAAAAAATATAGGTTGTTAATAAAATATCATAAATTAAAATAAATAATATTTAGTAACAAAAAAAAACAATCACAAACTTGAGAAGAATAACTTTATCACAAACCTGTCAAGACCACAAAGGTGTTTCACTTGCTTGTAACAAATTCAGTCGAGATATTTGTTCTGAATAGAAGCATCCCCCTTTATATAGAAAGAAGTAAATGATGCCTTGCATGAAGAATTTTTAATTTGTTTGTCGACATTGCTGAAATAAGTTTATCTATGTATTTTTTGTACATATTTTGCTTTCAGTAAAATTGTTTACACAAGTTCTGACATGTATGAGTTGGAAAAATTAAATATGAATGCACTTTCATATTAAACATCTTGTTACTTTCACGTGGTTTCTGGCAAGTTATTGTTCTTTCTTTGTTACTCTATATTCTTTGTTTCTATATTTTTTTGAATCTTTGTTTGTATAGTCGATTACTTGCCAAAATTTGTACTCTAAACACTATCACATGTATTATTTTCACATGTAAGTCATCAAGACATCAACCTGAATTTTTTCCTTTTATCCTACTAGTTTCATTGGCAGCTTTTGTTAAAAAGGCATTCATTTGCAACCTTTGTCATCCTTTTTTTTTACCATTTATTTTCTTCTTTTCAAGTTTTTTTCTTGTTTTGGCCGATTGTCTTTATTTTTTTATCATTCTCCCATTTTATTTTTTTATTTTGTTGGCAGACATCTTATTTGAGCAATAAATCTACTATTATACAAGTCTACCTTCCCTTTTTTTTCTGGTATTATATCAAAGTCACAGACCGTAACAAGAATTCTTGAGAAATTGCTCATCCAAAACGTTGCACTTTGTAATATTTATTTCCACCAATATTCACAACAGACATACATATTGAGTTATTGAAACATACATTGATAAAAAATAAAAGTATCACATATTTACAGTAAATAGTTATACTCACTAAAATATTACATGTTTATGTTAAATTAAACAAAATCTAGCTTAACAATGCAATAATACAACATTCATAAAAGAGAATTTATTTTGGAACAACAACTAGTCTCTTAAATTACAATATAAATAAAGACAAATGCAGGCAACCCAACAATCCAATAACTTACTTAAGAAGTTCATAACTACAACAACATTTAAATTAAGAAACAAAGCAATTAAAAACAATTGAAATGAATATGCCCACATCTCACAATTTTAAATGTTGAATAATACAACAAATGAAAACCAACTTTTGCAAATGAAAAACTGTTCTTTTCAAAATTATTAGCTCATTATTCTGCAAATGTAAACATGTATAAATAAATTATCAAGCATGTCAAATAACATAACACATTAAATTTAGCTAACACTTCAACATAGTAAATAAATTAATGCTTTAGAAAAGAAAGCCACACCATGTCAGCTAAGCACATTTACTTTGTGCATACATTCTCTTCAGCCATTTCAACTTCTCTTTAAGACCACCCATACGAGACCACATTTCTCTTTTCCTTCTTAAACTCAGATACTCTATAGCGAAGTCATGAAAATCATCATCAATTGAAACTTCAAGAATTGAGTGGAACTCAGCCATAAGCTCAGAATACTACAGCTTTACTGATCCATATGCAAAGAAGTGGAATCACCCCTAGTTGACATATTCTTAAGTAGTTGATCTCACCTTAACAGTAGCTGAACGCCAATTCCAGATGTCCTTTTTCTTTTTAGCTCAAACCTCAGAGGAATCTCTTTCTTTTCTTTTACCACTACTCCTTGTGTTGCTGCTGCTCGACACATTCACACCGCCTAGGGGTGAGCAAAAAAACCAATAAACCGATTAAACCGAGAAAACTGGAAAAAAAATAATCGAAAAAACTGAACTGAAAAAAAAAAAATTAACAGATTAAAAAATCACAAAAAATTTCCGGTTCGGTTCTGTTTCTAAAGTCTGAAACTGATTAAACCGAACCGAACCGAACCGGTTCAACCAACCAACACTTACAAAAAAACAAGTATAAATACATTGTTTTCTAACCTTATAATATCAGCCATCAGCCGCCGCCCCCCCTTCCCTCTCCCTCTCATTTTACTCTCTGCTTTGCTTTGATTTTCCTCCCCTCCCTTATGGATTTGGTTCTTTTGGGTTTTTTTAGATTTTAATTCTCCTGTTGAGTCCGTGCCACAAATGGAATTGGAATAGTAGATCCATTCTTTTTCTTTTGTTTTTCATATCCGTGGATTTCTAACAAGTGGATTTCTACACCCCCCTGCTATGTGATTAATTACAATGAAATGGATGAACGATCCCTCGAAGAATCAAACCCACTCCCATCTACGTCCATCAAAATTTGTTGATCAAATCACATAAAGGTATGTTAAACATAACGCATTCACAGACTGTTTGGTTGGCTCTACTGAAACTGAGAGTGACAAAGAAGATTACTTGGTTGGGTTAACTCGCCAAATGGCTGGGTCTAGCCATGGAAGCTTGAATGGGTCTTCACCTCCATTAACTTGGGATCTACTGTATGAGGCTGCAGGAGAAGTAGAGAGGACCATTGGGTTTGAACCAGTTTAGAAGGGAAAAAAACCGAACCGAAATTAATCAGTTTGAACCGGTTTTCGGTCCGATTCGATTCAAAAAATTAAAAAAATTCGCTTTGGTTGTTTATTTTGGTTCAAAACCGGACCGAACCAGAAATGCTCATCCCTAACGCCGCCAACCATTCAAGAAATGTCATTCTTCAAATCTAGAATTTCATCCTCCTTCGAATCACCGTTTCTTTCTTCCAAATTAGCGGCATCAATATTGACATTGCTTATGCTGATCGACATCATTACCACCAAGTACTCCTAACGATGGTGCTCACGCATACTCTACAGTAGCAACAATGTTGAAATACATTCTGTCAAATTTAAACTTAAAAAACGGTTCAATACCAAGAAGTCTGAAATTTTTGGCTCCTTTACTTTCCTACATAAAATAAATAAAAATAATTAATGCAACATCATATAGTAAAAAAATTATAAAACATGACAATTACAAATGAAATTGTTAGGATCATGAAGATTAACCTAAATTTCCACTTTTCACCACTCATCGCTAGCCGAAATTGTTCATAATTCACTACTCCAGCCCACACCAGTTTAAAAAATCAGCTTTGTCCATATCCTCCAATCCTTTTTGCATCCATCCCATTTGTTTTTCAATTATGTTTTAGTAAATGCATGGTTAGTTTGTTCTTTGAATGATGTTATAAGAAATTTCCAACATGTTTTATCGAAATGAGTATTAGTTCTCATTCCTATATAAATGGCCTTAATGCATAGGTTACAAAATGTATGCAACATTTCCTTTATCTAAGAAACCTTATCCATAGATTCAGAACATTCCATTATATCTTTTAAAACATTTAACAAAGAAAACAAGCAATGATATCATATTTATATGAAATAATCAGTAATAACACAAACACTAAATACTTATTATAAATAATAAGAAAAACATAAAAATATAAAATGCATGTTGTGAAACACTTTAGTTTATTGAATAATTGATAAGACACACTTTAATAACCCTTATTTGAGGAAAACTGGAAGCATGCGGTGTTGATACAATATGGTTTTAATGATTTAGAGGACAAAATAAAACAAAAACAGCAAGCTGTGAAGGGTAATTATAAAGATGACTAAAAGCATGTCACATGCTTGCTTACTTCAAAAAAAAAAAAATATTGGGATAACTAGCTTTTGCATAACAAGACATTCCACCATAATCATTCATTCTCAAGATGTAAGGACACTCAACTCAACATTGTCTTTTCTTTGTTCTTTCTCTGGTTTTCTAGTATTTGGATTTCAAATTTTGAAACTAACTACCTTATCTATTTGTTGAGGTTATTATTGGAGCAACAATTGTTTTAGTTAATTTTTTAAAGTGAATTTGAGTTCTATTTCATCATTAGATACCTTTTATAGTACCTTATTTCCCCTTTTAAATATTAAACTGAAAGCAAAAGGAACATATAAAAGAGCTAGCATCAAAATCATATAATACAGACCAAGAAACAAAGTTCATAGAGGATAAGGGCATTAGGCTTTCTTTATTAAAGACAAATGCTTAAAATAATTAATGCAACTTTCCTTGCTTTGATTCAATTGTAACTATAGGTTATCCAGTTACAACAAACACTACTTTCCACAAATCAAACTCAATCTACAATTCAAGACTTTGTCTGTTATAAACAAGATGATTATTTAATCCTTTATAAGAAAAAAAACTCAAAACTTCATCAATTATACAATACCTTAATTCAATCCTTACAAAAGCAACTAAATCTAACCATTTAGCAAAAAAAAAAGAAATTGATTTTAGAGCAGACAAAACCCATGTTAATAAACTAATCAAACATAAAAAACTCTATAAAACATAAGTTATTCAAAACCTTTGAGAACAGGTTTGAATATCAATTGTAAAACGTAATGGTAAACAATATATTTATGTTGCATGCAAGTGCAGTAGTTTGTAGTTAATTAACAACATTGACAATTATTCACAATCAAAATAAATTAATTAAGTATCACACAAATTAAAATTTGTAGTTAATTAATTTTTTTTTGAGATGGAGATAAGGAAGAAACTCACGGTTAGTGTTTGTTACAAGAACAGGTTTCCCAACACCTTTACTTTTTGTCACTTGAGTTTTCCCAACACATATTTGTTGTCTATTTATGCCAAAAAAGAAAGTAAAGCACCGTCAGAAAACATCATATGAAAATCTAAGTTAAATTTGATCTGATTTGAAGAAGAATGAATAAAGGGGTGCAAGGATATAAGATTTGAATTTGCAAAAAAAAATCCATTACAGAGCTTATTTTTTGACGAATGAGCTTACATAATCATTAAAAATTACCTTTTGTTGAATGAATCTGGCAAAGTAAACTCAAAGAAATAGAAGGAGGCAAGTTAAATGAATATCAAGAGGAGAGAAGAGAACAAAGGGGAATATCAAGGTTGAAAAAATTTAGGATCGATGATGATGATGATAGATTAGTGGTTAGCAATGGTGGGCAGGAATTTTAGATCTATAGATTGTTTTGGTATTTTTTTCAACAGTTTATTTCTCCATGATTTTTGTCGGTGAAAGTTGAGAGAGAATGCTTTCAAAAGCAAAAGAAAATTACTTTTCAGAAACTAAGGTTCAACCTTAGTTTTTGGTGGGAATCACGGTCACTAAAATTATGGTTCATGCCTAACCAAACACTATAAAACTATGTTTCAATGCAACCTCACTCGTAGTTGCAATAACAAACACCCATTTAATGTAGAATAAAAAACTTCATGTGATTTCAAAATTTTATCCATCCTAAAGCGTTTCTTTATGATAAAATAACAATTATTTTATTTTATTTTTTTAGATTAATCCAAATTAAACCAGTTTACTTGTAACCTAGTTCAATTTTTAAATTAGGTTAGGTAACGATGCTAGTATCTTCCTTGCTTTTACATGAATAATCCACAATGGTATTTCCTCTTTCTCTCTCTTTTCTTTCACAAAACCTTCGGTTTGAAACTTGTCTTCCCATTTCTGATTGGTTTGATTCTGCAGAGGAAAATGCCACTACAATAAGGGCATTTTGCTGACATTGGTCTTCTGGGAAAAAAGAGAGAAAAAACTACCATGCAGCACACAAGATAAAATAATGGCATAACAAGCGACATGTTAGGCTACAAGAAGGGTATTTTGCTGACGTTGGTCTTTTTCTTCCAAAAAAAAAAAATATATTGGTATAAAAATATTTAGTAAATATTTTGTTTCAAAAACATTAAGAGATAAAAATGTATATTTTAGCAAATATTTTTCAAATAATATTATTCTATCAAACTTTTAATTTATTATTCTAATTTATTTTTAAAAAAATCATGAAAAGGTGGAATAAATCTTTTGTTCTTTCTTCTTACTTCATAGTACTAGCTAGCAAGCTTTGTCTGTTTCTCTTATCTGCTGGATAAACCTAGGAGCCTGCGCTTTCTTTCACTTGTGCGGAAATCTCAAGCTCAGGAATCACATGATCTCCTTTTGACATGTGTCCCATCCATTCTGCCAAAACAGCTTTGCACCCTCTCCCATGTCATTGCACTCAGTCGCAGCATTGAGATTCTGATTGCGACTTCACCTTTCTAGGATCATCTCTCTCTCTGCATTGGGATATGGTGATTCTGTTGCAATCTTATTACTACCGCTGTGCTAGCAAAAAACCAAAAAGAGCAAAACGCAGCATAGGTGTTTCACATGGCATCTCTCACGCCTGGGTTGCTATCAAAGCTACTGGAGAGCGCTGGCAACAAGGACGTGAGAGTCACTGGAGAGCACCGCTCTGCCCTTCTTCAAGTTATAGAGATCGTGCCCTCTCTCTCTGGAGCCCCAAATGATCCTTGGCAGAGCCAAGGATTCTTCGTGAAAGTCTCAGACTCTCTGCATTCCGCCTACGCCTCCATCTCTGATGAGGACTCGGACTTGATTTACAGTGACAAAATCCAACTGGGCCAATTCGTTTATGTTTCGCGCTTCGAGGTTTCTGCCTCTGGCTCTCCTGTTCCTGTTCTTCGTGGGCTGAAGCCTGTGCCCAATAAGAGAAGGCCTTGCGTTGGGAATCCTAAGGATTTGGTGTCCAGCGATTCTTTGCCCAGTAGTGGTATTAGTTATGTTACATCAACTGATTTTAGCAAGGACAAGGAGAAGAAGAAGTTGATAAGTCGACAAAGACTATCCAAGATTAACAATATTGTCAAGAAATCAGACATTGTTGTGGAGGATTCCAAGCACATGAAAAGGGATTCCTTGGATCAGACGAGGAGATTGAGTTTGGACTCTGCTAGGAGGATCTGGGAGCACCAAACTCCCACCCCAAAAACTGTTCCTCTTAATAAATCATCAAAAACTGTATGTTTTTGCTTCTCCTTCTTTCCTGTTTTCAATTTCCTTGAGAGTCGCTACACCATGCATTATTTTGATTTAGTACTGTCAATAACTGCATTCTTCACTTCACATTTTTTTTTCACAATCATTTTCTTTTATCTAAAGACTAGCTCTTCTGCTTTAAATTTATTGAACTCATACTTGCTTCATATACTAACATCCATTGCCTAGTTGAAGGTATCCCAATCACATCATACTCTTACTATGGAGTAGACGGGATAATCCATAGAAAGAAAGTAATTGTTTTAATGAGAAACAACAAGCATTTGTTTACTGAAATCATATCCCTGTCATGTGCTTCTCAATTTAAGGGTCCATTTATCTACGCCCAGAAACATACAATGATGCTTGTTGTGTCCAGTACCATTTATCTACGGTCAGTGTTTATTACCTGTTTCTGTGTAGGTTCGTTCCGATAAGAAGGTTCCTTCCAAGATTGACTCGTCACACAAGCGCCTATCTTTGAGTCTTTCCCCATTGAAAACCAAGAATGGGATCTCTTCATCCATTCCAATTGTAAAGCCTTTGAAAAAAGATATGAAGTCAGCTACTGACCATGTTATTCCTAGCCGACTGGTTCAAGTTCCCCTGATTTCCAAAACTTGGTCCAAATATAGAATTTCCTGGGATGCAATTCCTCCTGCCATTCACCATCTCGGAAAGGTCTGAAGTTATACCGGATTATGAGATTCTGTTCCAGATTGTACCGTTGCCAAGTTCTTCGTAAATTATCTTTTAATCAGAAAAAAGAACTCAGTTCTTATGTTCTTGGTGGTTTCAGGAAACTCTATGTTGTAAGAATGCTGCAGTTTTGGCTGCTGCACGTGCGCTTGAAGAAGCATCGGCTGCTGACAATGTCATTCATTGCATGCAGTATGAATCCTTTGGCCTTTTCTTTCTTTCTATTGTCAACTTGTTGAATTCCTAATGTTTTTCATATCCTGCAATATTGTTGCTGACTTATGAACAACACCCCTCTCCCACCCCTCCTTTTTCATAGTCATTTGATTAAAATTTTAATCTAACTAATGAGATTTTGCTTTCTGGCCGTCACCAGTTTGACGCCAACTTAACAAGTGTTGATGAAGGTTATCAGTTGGATAATGGTGCAAAGCTTTGAACTGCGTTTTCTTGGGTGTTAGGCTGTAAAATATGGAAAGAGCCTTTATACGAGATAATTTAGGGTGCGTCAGCACCTACGTTCACTTCCCAATGAAATCAATTTTTCTCTTGCCTCTCCATCTATAGTTCAATGGGATTAAGAAAAATGAGTAAAGCAACTAAAACTCATGTGTTATATGCATCTCTGGTTTGCCTGAGGATGCAGTGGATCTGGCATCCTCTGGAGATTAATACAGAGAGTTGTGGAGGGGGGAAACTAGATTAAAAAAGAAACCACGAGAAAGGGTTTATCTGCCAACTTGAAATTTATATGAAAAGCTTTTCTCTTATCCTTTTTACCACATGTTCCAGCTTAATGCTTTTCTTTTTCCTCCAGATCATTTGCAGAACTACACGAGTCTGCGCAATCAGCGTCTTCAGGACCATTAGTGGAGCAATATTTGGACCTCTACCAGAACATTCAGAGATCAGCAAAGATTGTTAATTCTTTACTCAGTGATGCAAGTCTTCTTGAAACTAAAGCAAGCAATTATGATAGCCTGCAGCGTGTATTTCCTGATGTATGTAAAAGTTCAAGAAATACTAATGCAGAATCTTGGGTTCATGCTGCTATACAGACTAATCTTTCCAAATTCAGTTTGTTAAAGAAGCCAGAGAAGAGTGGAGTTTTGGATATTGATAAATGTCATTATGTCATCCTAGATAATTCTCTAGAGGAATTGAATTCTGAGAATCAATCGCCTCAAAACAAACCATGTCTTAGAAACCACAGCAACTATATACCGGATTTAAGTGCTAAGCGGGTGCCATCTTCAAAACGACATCTTGCATCTGTAAAGAAAGTGAATCCTGAAAGGAGGGATTGTCCCAGGGGAAGTGGATTAAAGGAGACAGCATGTTTAGCAGAAAAGCTGCTGTTAGATTCCCGTGAATGGTTCTTGAGGTATATGGAGGATTCATTGAATGTCGGTTTTGGGTTATGTGAAGGGAAAATTTCTGAGATTGCAGGTTTTCTTGGGCAGCTTAGAAGGGTGAACCAGTGGCTGGATGACTTAGTCGGGGGTGGGCTTAAGGTTGATGCGAGGATAGAAGGCTTGAAAAAGAAATTATATGGATTCCTGCTAGAATATGTTGATTCTGCTACTGTTACTGCTAGGTAAATACTAAGAGAGCTAACAAAATGACACTGAAACTCACCAATTTCTGGTTTCAGATAGACATTGTTATATGAGTTCGTTGAGAAGTTGCGCGTTCTGAATATTTCATTTTCTCAGGTGGTAAAACCATAGTTGACCTAGTGTTAGGAAACGTGCCAGCCAGAAATATTGTAACCTGTACTGCGTTTGTATGCAATAGATTGCTTGAACAATTTGCATCTATTGTCAGTCAAGTTTTTATGAATTATGTTGAAACTTTACAAAGTTCACTCATAAAATAAGCAAAGTGCAAGCAGTGTCTGTGGACGAAGTGATGCTTCCCTAAGTTGCATTTAAAATGGAATCTTATTAGAGTGATTAATTTTCAGAAGAAATAATAATGTAATCGCCATTTCTTAAATGCCAAACCACATGTTCCTATATTTACTTTACACAAATAACAGCTGAAGTTGTAAAGAAGTTCATGCTTTGGACAGTGTACTACCGAAATTTACAACTGAACATTCATTTAGTCAAGAAATAGCCATCCTCAGATTTTGAATCAACTGAAATATGTGAAGGTGACGGTGTTTTCTCAACATAAGCTGAAGCAGCCTTTGTCAGGGTCTTCAATCCCCTGCAGGACTTCATGTGCGAGTGCAATTTCTCTGGCCTGAATGACTTCCCACACCGCCTGCATTTTTACAGTTAGATTTTAGTTGCTAATAACCAAGTACAGTAATGAATAGGCTTTGGATCAGAGCACACAAAATCAAATACTCTAGGGTCCGCGTGCCAAATTGAGGAGTAGAAGCACCTATTTATGTTTATATCAGCGACAACAGGAACAGAGAATTAAGAGAGAAAAAGGAGAACCCCAGAAAAGGAAGGGTGTGTCTATTGATTCAGATTGTAAATCATGTATGACCGTTGTTTACTAAAACTTTGTCATTCTGCTAGCTTAACTAGCAGGCAGGCAGTTATCAAAACTCTTGACAGAAAATCTAAGATGAGCAAACAATAATGTTTGACTGAGAGATTGCTTTTCGTTTGACTAGGAACTGATTACTTCCTTAAACAGTCAGATGGACAATTGTCATAATTGCGTGCAAGCAGGGGCTCTGGTTGGTTCTGCTTTGACTTTGTTGTCTGTTGTGATCTTATTTCTCCAGTGCTACATCATCATCATAAAAGCAGGTGAACTTATTACACAACATTGTGAGTCTACTTGGCAGTCCAAGCCAAGGCACCATCCATCATTAGATTTTACTAGTTGCTTACAATGCAACATTAAATCATGGGTTTCAAAATGGTCAAATCTAAAATTAGAAAAGAAATTTTATAATGTAGTTAGAGTAGAGATAGCATGAGGAAATGGGTTACTGGGCTTACGAGCAGATGGGTGCAGCCACTGGCTTGTATGCAGGGGGGATCACTTTTGGACTGCCAAATCCACCAGGCTGCTTCTTTGAACCTCTCGCCTCATCATAGCTTTTCCTGCTAATACAATGCAGTAGAACCAATCCAAACACTATGTATTAATGGCCCATTTATACAATATTCATGACACTGGCAAATTTTGAGAGACTACTAGTACCAATTTTTTTTGCCAAAATACCTAGCATTAGCAATATCGTGTTGCTGTATTTGCTGATTCCATGTAGTCGCAAAAACTCTGGCAGGCCCTCCAAGTACCTCTCCTTCACAAATCTGATCAGCCGGCTTTTCCATTGGTTTATATTTACTATTACATTTTTGGCCTTGGCGAACCAATACAGCATCGTTTGTGTCAACAGCACCACATGTCATCAAATTACGTAGCATCTTGGATGTTCCACTTGAATAGCTCTTACTCTTTGCAAATGTAGCTTGTGATGATGATGTTGATGACGATAGCGAGGAGAATGAACTTGGGGTGCCCATCTTTTCAATATTGCTGTTGTTGTCTACCCTTTTCTTTTGGTTCTTCTTGCTCTTGCTGCCCAAGAAATTGGAGTAAAAAGATGAATATTGTTCCACCTTAATGTCTATCTGCTCTTCTTCAAGAGGGTTGCTGGGTTTACATGCATCTTCTTCTTCCTTAATGGAATCGTCAGTTACTGTTGAAATCTCTGAACTGAATACAGGTGATTCTTGAGATATTTCAGATGATGTCGTCTTTCGTGGGGCAGTGTCGTCGCAAATTTGGTTTGGTGAAGGAAGTTGCTCATGATCTTGTGCTCTGTTTTCAACTTCAGTATTCTCAACTTGGCTATCATTTTCACTTTTCATCAACAAGTCAGGAGCTTTCTTTTCACCATATGCACTACCAGCTGTATGGTTTTTCCAGGGACAAGAAGATAAATGGGATTTAGTGCTGAAATCACATGATTATTTGGAAATTAAATCAAATGAAAAAAAAAAATTGCTGGTTTTTTCCTTGAAAAGAAAACGATAGCATCAAGAAGATATTAGCTATTTATAAGGGATTTTTTACGTACCGAAGGGATTGGCAGGAGGGACGAAAATTTCAGATCCCTTGAGGACATATTCATTGTCAGAGATTGGGGTAATCAGATCATCATCCAGTAAATCTTGCCAGACATAACCGTTCTTGTATCTCCTGTTTAATTTTATTTTTTAAAATAAAAAATCTATAAAATCACCATTAATTACCAGATATATATTGCTGAACAAAATAAAACAAACCTCTTATAGGACCAAGCAAAGGCTTTTGGCATGTCTTTTCCTCGCAAATCCGCAAGCCACCTCTTGACATCTATCTTAAATATTAATTTTCATATTAAGTAACTATATAACAATCAAAAACCTTTGCAAATTACTTGAAAGAATGAGGAAATTACCTCTTAAATAAACACCATTTAGATTGAAATGATGAACTCGAATGAGATGGGGATGCTCAAAACGGCCCAGATTATGGCTGAGAAAGTAAATGATATGAATACGTCTCACTTCTCCTCCAGCCCCACTACTACTTTTGAGGGGTATTCCTGATGATGCTTCCATTCTTTTCGATCTTCTCCTGTACGTTAATTAGTTTGAACTAATTAAAAATACATAGACAAAGACATAGAATATTTAACTAGAACAAGAAGAAACACTTCTTTTCAGGCACTGCCACGGTCTCTCGAGCGCATTGCTTATATCAATCTACATTATTATAAGAAAAAAGGGTACAGAACCATGCATATTGTAATCCAAGGTATGTAGTATTATATGATCATCTGAGCATGAGAATCCAGGAGAAAGAAAGAGAAATGGGATCTGTGTAATCTGTTTGTTTCTCAGCAGCCGGCCTGCAGCTTCACCACTAGCTAAAAAGTTCTTCACAAAACACATATATACATGGGTTTCCTCTATAAATGTCTCATGCATCTTGGTTTGTAATGCATGTGCATACATTTAGAGATAAATTAATGCAGGCCTACAAGAAACGTAGACTATTATCAATTAAAAATATATATCACCACAGTAGATATAAAAATTCGAGAATATTACTCAGTGGGGTGCAGTGCTTTGCCTTGGATCTTTTCACTTTGTCTAGAACTGTGCGACCGCTAGGGAATTAAGACGTTTGTTTATAAGAAAGAAATGGAGAAGCCGAGGAAGGAAGATAGATAGATAGATCGATAGAGATGGAGAGAGAGCTACTTAATCTCTCTTTATGTATTATATGGAGAGAAAAAGATGAGAGTGGCAACCTTTTCATCAGATTTCCCGCGATTAATTACCTTACTTACCATACTTGGCCAGCTTTTGACCCAAATCATGGAGTTTTATTTTCCGCATAATTAAGGCTGCCATTTTTTCCCCCATCTTTTATGAGTATTTTAACGCAGTCCTTATAGTTTAGTAAAAGTAATTTCCTAATCCTCGTGGTCTTAGAAACTATATATCTAATCCCTACATGTTTTATTTGTTTTATAATTTAGTTCTTTTGTAAATTTCATGTGACCTTTCAATTTTTTTTGTTTTTCTTTTCTTGGATGATGGAATAAAGAAAAGAGAATTGGGTAAAGTGAGGAAATTTGACCATGAGAAGAGGTAGTTCTTAAACAAACAATTACTAAACTATAAGGACTTGTTAATTAGTTTTGATAAATTCAAGGACTAATTTATTACTAACTTTAGCTTTCAATTTATTACGGCATGAAATTTTCTATATATAAGCCATAATTAAGGGCAATTTAATCAAAGAAGGTGCACTGCGAAGAGTGCAAGGATTCACCTTCATGATTAGGTTAGGGAAACAAAAACAATTGTGCTTAATTCTGCTTTTTATTTCTATTTTTTGTCTTCATTATGCTGTTTTTTATATATAGAAATACTTGTAATATGGTTGATTGAATATGATATGATCAGGCTAGCTTTCACAGCGTATATTAATTAAAGCTCCTCCTACTACTTAAATTTTAGCTAAAACATATATATACACTTGTTTTACTTTGAATTCCTCCATTGAAAATAACGAAAACATATCAACATGTGCATGCAAGCTGGTTTAACTAGATTTGGGATGAAAACTGAAGAATTCATTCCTATTTTGACAAAAGAAATTAAGAACATGTTGATTCTTACTCTTTTTTCTCCATTCCTTCAACTCAATGCTGTAAGATTCTGAAAGAGAGATGATCCAAATCACTGCGAGCAGCCACATGCAAAGCAACTTCTGCTAGCTAGCCAGCTTGTACCTGGCCTGACCACTCCAAATATATGTTCGAATGAGAGACAGAGAAAGACACAGAGAGAGAGAGAGAGAGAGAGATAGATGATAAGCTAATTTATGTTTTAAGCTGTTTTGAGAGTAGTTTAGCGGTCTGAAAGTGGAAGAAGGAGATGGATTTCACAATATAGCCAAAAGCTGGGATTAATTAGGTGGGTGACTTGGGCGTGTGGGAATGTTGCTGATAGCGAGTGATACTCAATATATATTATTTTTCCATACAAATTAGCGTGCCGTCTCAGTTGAAACTAGTCATAGTATATATATTATGACTATATTATATACATATATGTAATGCAATGTGCATGAGATATCCATTCTACCAATACCTATAAGCTTACAAAATTGGACAAAACTCCTAATGTTGTCGTCTGCTGACAGTTGAGATTATAAACTAGTAATAAGTGGAGGTAGAGGAGGTTAGTTAGTCACACTTACTGATGCAGATATATGTAGGTGGATCGACCATGGATCCATGTCTCCTGCTCCATTCTTTTATTCTCACATATCTAGATGACTTAAGGATGTTGGTTATGTTAGGTTCTAGCTTTCAATACATTAAACTCTGCTATATTGTTGTGTAGTAATTTCAATCATCGATCCCCATCTGAATTCGGACATTCAATTACAGATGATCGATCTACTCCATTATTTGCAGGCATGCACAAACTGTGCATGCAGTTCGCCAAGTTCTTTATTTTTTTTTTTTTATAATTTGAGGTGTCTGAATCAGTTTACACGTATCATAATTAATTTTTAAAATTATTAAATACCCTGCAAACCAAGTAATTCCTTGTTATTCTTACAAGCATTTTTGATCGCTGATGACTCTTATTTATAAATGAGTCATTATGTTCTTGATCTTTTCTCCAACAAGTCTCATGCACGAAACGCATAAGTGGGAAAATGATTTAACTTGAGACACGGGGTGGCATTGATTTCAAGTTTCATTACTTGATAGCTCATGTAAATAATACTGGTAAATTATTATCTGGGTGTTTATTTTTATTGTTACAATTTATTTTTTAAATAATTTTTACTTAAAAAAATATTAAATTATTATATTTTAGATGTTTTTAAATATATGTGATTTGATAAGGCTCATAGCTACTGAATATATATATATATATTCAAACATCTTTTTTGTAATTAAAAATAATAATTTTAATTCTGAGAGGTATAGTTCATTGGTTAGGCTTTAGATTTGTTCTCTAGAAGGCACCAGTTTGAGTTTCATAAATCTCAAGACCACTAAAGACTTACATAATCGTTAATTTTAGGGTCCGTAGGATTAGTCGAGGTACGCATAAACTGATCCGGACATCCATGTTAATTAAAAAAAATTATTAAAAGGATGTACTCTGAATATATATAGTTGTGATAGGTATAACTTCTGCGACCTAAGAAAAAAATAAACAAAGGTACTAATATAATTATCATTTTTTTTCCTGCCTCAGTTAAAATAAATTTATAAGGATGGATGAGAGTTAATTAGATTATAAATCCATATTTAATAACCCTTCGAATAAGACATACATTTATGAAAAGAAATGAATGTTGTTGAAACCGGAATTTGTAGAAGATATTGACAAGATTTTATTAATTTAGTGAGTCTGAGTTATGGAAAAAAATCAGTCATGAATGCATTAACAAACTCCTATCTTAATAACAAAAACTTTTAGCCTCAAAGAGTTAGCTTCATAATTAAGGAAAATTTGTTTTATTTTTTTAATTTTAAATTTTGAGATAACATCAAAATTTATTGAATTGTTTTAAATACACTATGTAGAAAATGTATTTTTAAATTTGTTTGAAAAAAAATGAATTTAAATAAGAATACTAACCACTTTTTACATGGAAAAAAATGGAGATATACAATTGTAACACAAAACAAATTCTTCAATGGTTTTTTATTTTAAAATATATTAAAATAATATTTTTTCAGATTTTATTTTTATTTTTAATATTAATACATCAAAATTATCCAAAGACATCTAAAAATATTAATTGAATATTTTTAAATAAAAAAATAAATTATAATATAAAAACAAACAATCCAAATCAAGTTAGAAACACCCAGTACTTTATAGCACATGACAGGTCCAAATCAAAATTAAAATTGCACATCTTTCATCTCGACTGCCCGTCCATCTTTCCAAGTTATGAGGAATCATGGGAACTGTACTCTCCTATGACATAAACAATGGAACTTATATATAATTTTAACGATAAGACCCATATTTATATTATTATATATACATAACAATAATTCTACTCATGTTTTACTGTTGATTGTGAGTAAAATAATTACTTTGTCCTTTAAAAACCAAAGGATTGAATACACATAGGGGTAAATAGCATTTTTACATTTTATTACATTTTTCTGAAAGGATTTTTTATTTTATTTTATTTTTATTTTTTTATATAATATATAATATATAGTATTATAATATATTATTATATTATTATAATTAAATATTATTAAATATATGTGCTAGGCTGACCCAACTAACTAGCTTGGCTTAGCCCAAGAAAAGGTTAAGCTAATCTTGACCCAACATATCTTTTTTTCTTTTTTTTTTGTTTGGGCCGGACTTGGCCCATCCATTTGAGTTGGGCCAGAATTGGCCCAACTCGACATCCATTGCATGAATAGAGAGTGAAGAAGAAGAAGAAGAAGAAGAGGAAGGGGAGCTCACCTGGTGCGATGGTGGTCTGGTCGTGGAGGATGACGTGCAGCTAGCGGTTGCAACGATGGAGTTGGTGGCGGATGGCAGAGAAGGAAGAAGAAGAAAAAGAATCTACAGGAGAGAGTGAGGGACTAGCAGTGGCTCCTAGTGACCGGCTGGTGGTTGGGCTAGCTACCTGTGGTGGATCCGGTAGCGTCATGATCATTGTATTGTCAATTGGCCTGAACGGACCATACCGGGCTGAAGGGAAATGTCAGGTGATCATTTTCGTGCAAGTTTTGTCAAATTTGATGAAGGTTAAAGGTATTAAATTCACGTGCAATGTAGGTGACTTAAGCAGCTTTTTCAAGTAAAAGAAGAAAACAATGAACAATAACTAGGCGACGCATCGTCTGGTTCTTTTTATAAAAAAAAAACGGTGTTGTTTTGCCTTGAATTAGGATTTTGGCCAAAATTCAATTTAGTCTTCCAACTTTTTATTCATGCTAGATATATGTATTCAATGGATGCATTAGGGACCATGCTACATTTTACAAGACATCAAACCAAATTCTTTTAAAAAATTGGCTACTCAAGCACATGATATGAAACTTAGCATTGCTACAACAAAAAAACTCATCATTACCTATGCAAGAGCCCAAGAAATAAAGGTCGTAGATTTGAAAAGAGCGCTCTAAAAGTTAATGGAAAATAATCTTAGTGATTAACTTTACTACCATAAAAGTACCAACTAGAGTTAAGAGGAATGATTTTGCAACATTAACTACTTTTCAAAAGGATGAAAGAAAGAAGTCATCCTTGAAAGAGCAACAAGAAAAAAAAGTATTCATTCCCTAACTCATACATATCTAGAATTCTATATGATTAGCTCAAAGCAAATCTCATTGAGCTACTAGAGTTGAGACGTCCCGAAGAAGCAAACCAAGTGGATAATCCAAATTATTATAAATATCATTGTTTGATCAACCATTCTATATAGAAGTGTTTTCTGCTGAAAGACAAGATTATGAGGCTACATAAGAATGGGGATATCATTTTCAATGATGAAATAACTTATAATATCACGACCATAGTGACTTTAGGTTCGCACCAATCGTTCCCCTCATAGTAATAAGTTTTGGCTAATTTGAACCTATGAAACTTAATGTTCTTATGCATATAAGCTTCACTACATGCTCAAGTTAAGCTTCGCGTATAACCCTTGTACCGCAAGTTAGCAACTTGAAGCTCGAATCATTTAGGAATTACAACAACAAAAGATAAACTTTAGTCACTCATAAAAGAGGAAATAAGAAACACACACGTATGATAAAACCGGCTATAATATGAATCTCGATAAGAAATGAAACAAGGCTATAACCGGCTATAATATGAATCTCGATGGTGAATAAGGCTATTGATGAGCCAATGCACCAAAAAATTCAAAAAATGTCTATACTAGTTAAAGATGAAGTTTTTCCAGGTCAAAGCTTAATGTATGGAAAAAAGCTCATTACACTGAATGATTACATGCTAAGAAAGTTGAAAAGGATGAAAAATGTATCTGCCACTTGTTATCAAGTTGATTGAGAGAACTTTTACTAAAAAAGCCGTGAAAGAAAGCCATAATGACTCTATAAACTCGCCTTATGATATGTGCATCATGAAGATATTCTTTAATTGTCATAGCCTGATCCAACCTGCTAGATATTATTCGCTTTGGGCCTTACTGCCCTTGCGAATTTGTTCTTGGTGACCACACGTGACCCTAAAACGTGTCTAACAAGTTAGCAACCAGCACTACTAATAAGGCCAGCTACCAACTCCTCACCCGTCGATGTGGGATATTACAATCCACCTCCTTAAGGAGCCTGATGACCCCGTCGACACAACCAGATAGCTAGTGAGGTCAGCTCTGAAACCAAATGTCATAGCTCAGTCTAACCTGCCAGATATTATCCGTTTTGGGCTTTACCGCCCTCACATATTTGTTCTTGGTGACCATGTATGGTCCCAAAACGCGTCTGACAAGTTAGCAACCAACACTACTAATAAAGCTAGCTATCAGCTCCTCACTTGTCGATGTGGGATATTACATTAATGATGAAGACTTGTTGCTTTGATCAAAACTTTATAATCACCCTTTTTTTATTGAAGGATACATCATTGAAAAGGTGGTGAATTGTATTTTGATAAATGATGGTTTGACTGTCAATATACTACCTCTTAAAACCATGAACGAGATTAGGATTCCTAGAGATGAACTATTCTCAATTCATCTAACGATTCAAGGCTTTAATCAATGAGGGAAAAATATCATAGGAAATATAAGACTTGTGATACACATGAAAGATATAGAGTTTAAATTATTTTTTCACATTATAAATGTCAAAACTACTTACAACATGCTACTTGGACAACCATGGATACATAAAACTTATATTGTCTCCTCAACATTTCACTAATGTTTTAAGTATTGTCGATATGGACAAGTGATATTGAGAGTGGAGGATATGATCTATTTACCATAACTGAAGCCCATTTTGCCAACGTAAAGTTTTATTTTATGTTAGCTATGATGGAAGAACTACGATCCATACCTAACTACCAATAAGAGGGATAAGTTGACTCTAAGAGCTTAAAAATGCATAAGTCATCTACAAATAAATAAATAACTCATCCAATGAAGAACAAAGGAAAAGAAAAGGTAGTAGAAGACTTTGTTAATAATAAGGTATTATGTAAAGCTATGGTACTACGATATATTCTAGTGTGAGCAAAAAAAGAGGGTCAATATTCTTTTCCTAAGGAAGAAGAGAAGATCACAAAGGGGCTAAAAAATTAACCTTTCTACCTACTAATCTTACATTGACCAAGGTCTCAAAACCTTTATCGAAAATGTTTATTCATCAAATTAAGTCGGAAGTTATAAATCTCGAAAAACTCACTAATAAACGAGTGAATGGCTTCGATCTCAATGATTATAAGCTTTTATCTATGGTTGGTTATAGCCGTGAAGATGTCAATAAATTAGCAAAGGATAGGGATATGGCTCGAGTCAAAGGTAAACAAGTTTCTACAAAGACTAAGAAGGCTTGGAGAGAGAAGAAAACTTATAGCAAAACTTCAAAGGTTGGTATTGGATAAAAATCTTCTACACTACTTCATTTTAAGATTAATAAAAAGGCCTCAAGATACTTAAGTGTGGAAAAAGTGAAGGAAAAAAAAACAAATTCAACCTCCACATCTAAGGGCTTTAGTTTGGGATTGTCTTGGTGTGACTATGACTCATGCTTCAGTCGTTGATAGGATTGGAACCAAAAAGAGTGGAAGGACTCTAAATTAGATGTTAGTATTCACAAGACTTCGACCATCCAAATAAAAAGATCATAAGCATGTACTCGATCATCGACCAACTTTGGTGAAGGGTTTAAAAGATCTTCCTGGAAAAATACCTTCATGCATGAAGAGACAATGCAAATGGGTGGTAAGTGTTGAGGTGACATGGAAATAGGGATATGCACGATAGTGATCACAAACCCTTCTGATGAAGAGAAATAAGAGGAAATGATGTATCTCATTTCAAATCACACCGATATTGAAGATGATGATAATGATGAGTTTCTCATCGAAAAAGATGTTGAGGAGGCTTTACCCATCTTAGAATTAGAAAATAAGTCTTTGATGGATGAACTTAAAATGGTTAACTTAAGCATCATTAAAAACCCACGTCCAAGCTTCATCAAAACAAACTTATCACTTAAAGAAGAAAGGGATTACATGAAACTTTTTATAAAGTATTGAGATATCTTTGCTTGGTACTACAATGAAATGTTAGGTTTAAAATTGAGTGTTGTTGTCCATCAATTAGCAATAAAAATTAAGGTTAGACCTATAAAACAAGCTCAGCTTCTCTTTCGTCATAAACTCATCTCATAAATTGAGGTAAAGTCAACAGAATTATCTACGTGGGTTTCATTTGTGAAGCGAAGTATCCTACATGGATCTTAAATATCATGCTAGTGAAAAATAAAAATGGCCAGATCTATGTTTGTATAGATTTTCAAGACCTTACAATGTTTTTCCCAAAGATAACTTTCCACTTCTAATCATTGAGATCATGGTTGATGCTACAACATTCCACGGGAGACTAACCTTCATGGATGATTCATCTAGCTATAATCATATTTGAATGGCGCTCATAGATGAGGAGATGACAACCTTTCAGACTTTGAAAAAGATATGTTGCTATAAGATCATGCCTTTTAGCTTGAAGAATACAGGTGCCACTTATCAAAAGGCGATGTATAATATTTTTTATGATATGTTTTACCAACATGTTGAATGCTACATTGATGACCTTGTGGTGAAGCCAAAGGAAAAAGAAAATCATTTGCAAGATATTCATTTGGTATTTGAAATGTTACGTCAATTCTAACTAAAGATAAACCCACTAAAATGCATGTTTGGTGTGTCCTCGAGTAAATTCCTATGATTTATAGTTTGACATTGAGAAATTGAGATTGATGTCATCTTAAAAATGCCAAAACTAAGAAATATCCACGAGTTAATAAGTCTCCAAGGAAAGTTGGCTTATATATAGAGATTCATTTCTAACTTAGCTAATCAATATCAACCATTCACTCACTTGATGGAGAATGATACATCATTTTATTGGGATGAAGCTTATATTACTCTCTTTAAAGATTAAAGAGTATTTGTTTAATCCACATGTCTTACAAGAACCAATACCAGGACACCTACTTATCCTCTATAATGCAGCTCAAGGAAAATGTTATTTGCTACTTTAGTAAGATGTTAAATGAGGCTTAACTGAATTATTCTTCAATAAAAAAGACATATATAGATTTGATGTTCGCGATAAAGAATTTAAGGCATTACCTCTAAGAATATTCAGTACGACTAATCTCTCGAGTTTGCCCTTTTAAGCACATCATCTTAAGGCCAGTACTAGTGTGAAGATTAATGAAATAGGTTTTATGTTTCAAGAATTTGAAATTGTCTATGTTTCAGAAAAGATGATCAATGAGCAAGCACTAGCTAATTTTTTTTGTTGATTATCTTGTTCTCAATTAATAAAGTTCTCTGAAGACCTACCTGATGAAGATATCTTGTTCATTGAATTGTCAAAACCATGGAAATTGTTATGGGACCAACTAAGCAAGTTGGAAAGTGTCAATATCAATTAATTATATCGATATCATTAGTCTCTCAAATTTCAGGAATGACTAATTAAGTTTGGATCTCCTTCAATTCTCTCATTCTCTTTTTTTTATTATTATTCCTTTCATCATCTCCAAACCAATTACTCTTGATATCAAATACAATTGTAATAATTTGTATTTCATAAACAGATAACGTTTTATGTCCTAACTCCTGCTCTGGTATGTAGCCTGCTTACAGTAGTAGTATTCCCTTCAATCAAAGAATAATTTCATCATCACTAATCATTGTTATTTTCCCTCAAAATCATTGAATCACTACACAACTTTTTTTTAAATTAACACTCAACTTTTATTTCCCAAAATCATACATACCCTATATATTTTCATTTCAATTATCAAAATTCTATATCAATTAAATCCAGATTAATTCAAATGAATTTTCTACGATAATTTAATATGTCATCTATATACCTTTCCTCTTTTCCCCTATTTTTTTGGCCTATTAGTCAGCATGTTCAATAAAGGAAATCATGAGTCCCTTTTCATTCTATTTCGATTCTTACTCACTAATTATTAAAGTTTAGATATTAATACAATTCACAATACAATAAAAAATACAAAATTTAAAAACTATTTTTTCTATTCATGCATTACATGTGGTCGACCCTATAGTTAAGGTGGGGGCAAGTTTTTTTTCTTCTTTTCTCCTCAACTGAAGCTTTACCCAATCTTATACTACCATAATAATCAAATTTCAAGCATTAAACAAACCATTAATACAATCAATTCCTCTAATCCAACTTTTCCATAATACAAAACATCTCCCCTCCTTTTTTTTTTAGAAGCCAAGAGTACATTTATACACCCCACCATTCCATATTTACCAAGTGTTTTCCCTTGGCTTCATTTTAAAATTTTAAATGTTTTCCTTTTTAACCGGTTATTTATCTCATCAACATACTTAAAAATAAATCACGTTCAAGGGTTTTAGTCCTCAAAAAATTTATTTCTAAATAATTATCACTGTTACATTTATTATCATTTATAAGATTTTAATCTTTATATGGGGTTTACAAGTAAAGTAAAGGAAAAACATGTCATGAGATTGGATGTATTGAAGAGCAAGGAATATTATACTGTCAGTTAAGCTCTCATTTTAATTTTCTTCTTTAATGATTTGGCTCAATAAGTTGTGCTTTATATGATAGGAGCCTCATGCGAAAAATAGTTATGGAAGGCAGTCATTTTTATGGAAAAGGTACCTATTCTACTAATACAAGATCAAATACTAAAAGTATTCCAAGTTCTTAGGAAAATCAACAGAGCATGTCATCATATAAGTCCAATAACCAACCATTAAAAAGTCCAAGTGGTTGGAACTTTGTGGTTTTTGCATCTCCGAGAACAACTGTTTCTTTTAAAAAGTCAATGAAATTAGGGAGACCACACACTATAGTTTGGTTGAAGCGAACAAGAAAACATTAGAGGATTTAAAAGAAAAGTTGCAGCATCAATTATGACAAGTTATAAAAAGTGTTGAAACTATGTAAAAGTTATATGAACTTACATTGAGCCAACTATTTGAAGTACGTGTTCAATCAAAGAAAGAAAGGGCATCAAAGCATTCAAAGGTCGGTCTTCTAACAGATGAAGTGTGTGTTAGGGGAAAGAAATGGAACTTTTACATTACGTTAATCTCCTAAAAGAGAATGCCCCTGTAGACCTTGACTTAGACTTACAATACTCTAAACACATATTTATACTAGTCTAAGGTAATTCAAGAGAGTTAAAAGATAAATGCATCTTTAATAGTTACATGTATATATTTAAGAGGCTCAAAGGAGAACTAAAAAACACTCTGAATGAAAACTTTAAAATTAATTCTAACACTCCCTTTTAATTTTAAAAGTCTCACAATTCTTGTAATTTGGATTTTGATTGAAAATCACATGCTCATGACTTGCTAATGGCATCTCATTTCCATCTCTTCAATCTTCCTTTCCTTAAATGGTTTGTCTGAACATGGCTACTCCTGGCTATTTTTCTACTCTTGTGGTTGTCACCACAATTCTCTATCCAAACATCTCTTTTCAAGATTTGGCTCTTCAATAAAGTATTGGTCATTAATTGATATTTATAATTCTTGTCATGTTGCATTTTTTTCTGGTGAACCTCAGAATCATGAAGAAGTAGCAAGAAGGGAAGAATGGAGAAAGGTTATGAATGAAGAAATATTGAGAAAAATCATACATGAGAGTTAGTGGCACTACCGAAGAAAAAGAAAGCAGTTGTATTAAAACGGATCTACAAGACTAAATATAATGAAGATGGCATTGTACAAAAATATAAAGCAGGATTTGTTGCTAAAGGCTATACGTCTCAGCTTGGAGTAGACTTCACAAAAACATTTGCACCTATTCCTAGAATGGAAACCATCAAAATTGTTCTTGCTTTGGCAACACAAATACAATTACAAGTTTGTCAACTTATTATCAAATAAGCTTTTCTCAGTAGAAAATTATAGGAAGAGGTTTATGTAGAGTAACCTCAGTTGTGTGATGAAAGGAAAAAGAAGACAAAGTCTCTAGACTTTATAAGGCTTTTTACAGTTTAAAGCAAGCACCAAGAGAACGGAACAACAAGATTGATTCTTATTTTGATCAAAATTGTTTCGAAAGATGTCAATCTAATTAAACCATCACTTTATCTAATTAAAAAGAAGAAGATTTTGTGATGATCTGCCTTTATATTGATGATCTAATACATGCATGCTCTAATATCATGTTAGAAAGAAGCAGGGAAAAAGAAAGGGAACTCTTACATTATATTACTCTTCTCAGAAAGGAAGTCCCTTGTAAACTTGGACTTAAAAGATAAATATTCCTTTACATGCATAATTTAGGTATCCACGTACATGTAATTTTGAAAGGGAAAAGGGTGTCCTACGGTCTCAATTACAATCGGCAAAGAGGAGAAACTGATTCAAAGGAAGAATTCTTGGGCAAAATCTCCTGGAAAAGAAAAGGCCTTGCCCAATTGCATGTGAGCTTTTTGTAGCCAATTGCATGTGAGCTTTTGCGTGCTTAAGAAAAAAAAGGGAGATTTTCTCCTATTCTATGAAGGTCGGCCACCTGCAAAAGCTTTTTGTTTGTTTCCTCTTCTAAACTAAATACATGAGGGGACGTTAAGATCTTTCCTATTTCAAATCATAGCAAAAAGAGAAACAATTCCTGTTTTGTAGTACAAAGTCGGTTTCCCCTATGCCCTTTTTAATAAAGATAGTCTATAGCTCTTTTCTTTTTCTTTCTTCCAAATTAACTGCTGCTACGATCTCACAGCCCGCCATCACCATCGTCACAGGACAAGATGAGAATTAGCAGACTCCGTCGGTGATTACTAGTAACTAACAACAAGATAGATGAGGCTGATAGTAGCTCAGAGTCTGCGTCTTCACATAATTAACACAGGGAGAGGTTGCATTCTGTCCCTCCTCATAAACATACTCAGCAGTTTCCAGAAGATGGAACCAAGTAAGCTGATGGGAGCTGCTGGCAAAAAAAAAAGTCAAACGGTGGGAATATTTTTGTTTCTACCACCTCCGTAATATACAAAAGAAATCCAAGATCCATTTCTGTTGAGCACCATTATTTCTTTATCATTCCAAATTCCCAATAGATTCAAGGAGGTTTCTGCATATATATGAATGACCGTACGTGTCCACTCATTGTCCATAACTCAAGACTGAAAGTACTCGCTGATTCTCTCTCAAAGTATACGGTAATGGCAAGTAATCCTTTGTACACCATAAGATCCATTTCAATCCCATGAATCGATCATTATAAGGTACAGCAACTTCCATTCCTCCCCATCCGATTGGCTAAATGATACCGCCATTGACCATATCCACTCAAAGGAATGCCCTTAACTTCTTCCCAGTGGTTTGTACAAAGTTTTATTACGAGTAACTTCGATAAATCTAATCATAATCTTTTAGTATTTGATAATTCAAAAGGAAAATTATTCTATTTTTATACATAAATATAGAACAAATTCTCACTGGAGATTATATTTCACCTTCAAAAAATAAAATGAAGGGTTAGTTTTCGGAAAAATTAAGGATAAAAAGAAAAGATGATGTGCTTAGGCTTACTAGACCAGCTTCAAAGACAAGAGAAGTCTCAGCGAGTCTGAAGAGCATAAGACAAATTAATGTACGAGCAGTTTAACACCTTCTTTGCTATCTTCTTTTCAGCAAAGAGGCTGCCTGAATTACTACTCGATAAAGAACCAGATAAAATAAAATAAAGAATCAAGGATGTATCAGCCTTTCTACAGAAATCCGCCAGAAAAAAAAAAAGGCGAAAAAGGGTGAGAAAGGGCTGTTTGTTATAGGTAGCTGCATTCATCTCTATGGCACTTTTTATCAGCCAAAGAGCCAAACTCCAGCCCCATCAATTCCTTTGATCATCGGATTGTATAAAAAAACAACAAGAATTAGGATAACCCATCAATTATTTTGATTATTTGATCGAAATAAGATGGCAAACAAACCCGGATTGGAAGAGAGTTGAGAACTGGAAACTAAAGGATGGAGCCTTGTGCGGCTTGGCCAAAAACCCTACCTTTGCCATGATGCTGACTGTGAGGGTTATACTTGTATATAAAGGCCAATTTATGAAAACCCTTTTGAATATTATTCAAAATCACGAATTTCTCCTCTTTATTTTTCTTTATTTCCAATTTAAGCCTTTGTTTTCCTTTAATTTATTTTCTGAAGTAGGGTGGGGCTCAATGATGGGTGACAAATCACAGAGCCTGGTTTTTGGTAAAGCCCATTATGACCCATACCACCATTTATTTATTTGGATGGTAAAATGAAAATTTCCAGGGAGATTAGGGCAAGCAATTTACTGTATGCTAGGGGAATCAGGATGAAGACTGAGGAGGGGGAGGGGGTTAGGCTGAAGTATCACAAATTAAGAGGAAGGCAGCACCTTTCACTTGTTTGGATTAAAGAACGTTTAACAGATTTTCATTGTTTGGTTAGAGAAAGGAAGGGCATGTTTATTAAGATTAATCCTTGCAAACACTTGACGAGGCAGAGACAGATATTATCAACCCAGTCACAAGATTTTTTAAAAAATAAAAAAAAAATGTAAAATAATGTGAAAGAAAGGAAAAATAATAATTGGTTCATCTTCTCAGTCTACTACTACAGTTGATGCTGGGTGACAGAAACGGCCTGTGGAGAAGTCAAAAAAAGAAAAAGAAAACAGAACCAACCCTGGCGCAAACGGAGTGGCAGTTTCAGGAGCCCACCTTCAGAGAAGATGCCCTGAACTTTAAGACAAAATAGCAAAATCCGTTGGAGAAAAGGCAATATAGGCTGAATTATGACAACTTTAACCGTATTTTTGTGGGGGTGATATCTAGTGAAGACGACCGACCGGCAAAAACACCTAGAATATTCCTTTCTCGTGCTTCGGTGAGAGAGAGAGACAACTTTTTTTTCATGAATGTGCTTTATTCCTTGTTGCTAAGCAGCCCTGGTGGGTAGCTGCAAAAACAAAGTCCAAAACACCCAGATTCCTTTCTTTTATGATGGCCGATGGCCGATGACCAATTCACGTTTGGAAGAAGTTTAATATATGTAGGCATGCAGTTGAAAGAAGTTTCTTAGAGGCCAAGAGGGATTAATTTCTTTTCCTTCTCTATTGTTCTGAGGACTGGTCCACGCTTTTGGGTCAAGAATTCTCTTGCTTGATTAAAAAAAATAATTCCTATAGAGCAAGGTCGGTCTTTCTTGTACTGGAAATCAACAGGAAAGGAAAAATAAGGAAGGGAAAGAAGTAAATGAAGCTGACGAACTTAATGAATTAGTCTTTCACAAAACAATCAACAAGGGGCGACGTCTTGTATCAAGAATGGAAAGAATTGAGGAATGAAGCATAATTTTCATAGTGAACGGATTGTATATAACATACAAGTATTATGTCGACGTTATATTGGTTCTTACATGGTACCAAGTAAAGAAATCACACAAAGGACTCTACAATTTGGGATTTCTTTTGTGATTGAAATGAAACAGTACTGCGCCTTGATTATTTTTTGGTACAAATATTGATGGAATTAATGGCTAAATCACTGCCCCTAAAAATAATTAATTCAAGCTTATGTCATGTAATTAGATAGTATACAATATTCAAACTTCATCTCCAGTCCAATTTCTTTTCATTTTGGGGCCTGTTGGTCCTTGTTCCCCGAGCACTTCATTTGGTAGACTCCTGATAAACTTGTCGAATGCAGATTTTAGTTTTCCGGGCAATAGTTTATCCACCTTCTTGATCTCTTCCGAGATGTCGTACGTAACTTTTGGACCCCATTTCCTGAAATAGTTGAGCCATGGTGGTTCATTAATGTCTGTGCCTAGATACTCAGCTGCCACCACTAAGGAATTTGCTCCTGTATCCATGAATTTCTTGCTTTTAGCAGTATCATTCCTAATTCCTATGCCTCCACTCCCTTGTAAAACTAGACCTGGCTTGGCATACATGGCATGGCCGTGTAGGGATGAATAGGTCACAGCTTTGTTGCCATTTTGAAACTCAAGTTCTGAAGCCTTCACCCATGTTCCCCCACTGTGTTCCGAAAAATAGACACTCCATAACTCTCCATTAAAATTGCTGATCCTCAAGGTCACATGCTCCCAATCACCAACATGTTCTCCTATCTTTCCCAACGCAATATTTATAAATTCAACTTTAGCCTTTGAAGGACCATTGAAAGGGTAGAACACCCACACAGCTATATCAGTGAATGTGGCTCCGAGCATTGGCTTTATGTGTAAATAGACTTGGGAATCTTGTAGATTTCCTTTCTTTACCCTCTCTTTGGCCCCTTCGTCCAGAGGAAGATCCATCCAATAAGTATCATCATCTGCACCACCCTGGGGAAGTTTCGAGCCATTGGAGTCGATTGGCACAGGTTTGGATTCGTCCCCCTTTTTATATAGCAATGCCCCGTTTTTAAGATACCAATTCACTGAAGAAGGAAGGTATTGTTCATCAGGATGAAAATACATCCAAGGAGAATATGCCTGAAAGATCGTTTGAATTTGGTTTCGATTAGGCATACAAGATAGATTGGACACCACATTTTTCACACAAGCCAGAGAAACAGGAGCAGTGATAGTATTTTGGGCTACAAATGTCCCTACACAGACACCCATGGCTTGTGTTCCTCTATTACTAGGCAGCAGACTATAAACATTGAAACCATTTGGATCGCTCTCCTTACCAGGTCCCCATATCCACGAGTCAAACTCGCATTGGTCGGTGAGGTCAGACCGGACACAGTGGATTTTTCCAAGAGGAGGCTTCAGAGGGGAGTTGGTGACGACATGGCCTACAGCTTTGTAACCATCAGGCGGAGTAGGTAGCCAAATGTAGCCAACGCCGTCTTGCTTGATTCGCAAAGAATCGCTGCTCCAAACAAGAGTATAATCAATCGGTTGCTTCAATGCTGAGCCTGTGTCGTCTCTCCCTGCAAGAACCCATCCATGTAGCAACGTGTTGTTGGGTTGGCTGTAGGAACCAAGCATAGAGAAACCTTGTGGAAATTGTGAGGGTTCAAAGAAGGAAGCTCCGAGATTATGTGGCCCTCCTTCATGTGTGGCCCAAACTTTGTTGAAAGATGATAACAGGCACACTTGTAATCCATCTCCAAGATCAATAATTCCACTGCCAAAACCTTCACCTGTACACATATGTAAAGGAATATATTCAACAGTACACCACAATAGGAGTGCAGTAGTTTACTACCAGAAAGAAGAAAGCAACCTGGTGGCCAAGATGGTAATGGAGCGGGAAGCTTGAAAGAGGCATCAATGGGCAATGTTTTCCGTTTCTTGGAGATAACATTAGGATTTACTGCAGATTGAGTGGAGGACAGGCAGTTCCCCATAATTGCCAGCCGATCGAGTTAATTATTCAAAGAAAGAAAGAGGTTGAGCTTGATAAGGAATACTTGCGTACATTTACAAGGAGATCAAAGCCTAGACTAGAGCCATATTCTGTTTATAAGACAGCTTAAGGAACACAGATATATGAATGATTGTGTTGAGGAAAAGGGAAAAGATAGCAAATAAATAAAAGTAGAGAGAAGCTAAAGGCTGTAACGTGCAAGCAAGACAACGGGATATACATCCATATTTGTATGCTGTATGCTTTCAAACTTTGTTCAACTTCTCTTTCACACCAAGATTCATATATGGGTGACCCGCATATACACAATTTCCCAAGTCTGGATGATGATTACAAGAAGATACGTAACATATGTAACATCGGCATAGCATGATTTCTTTTTTAACTTGATTAGTCTTTCAAGTAAACAAATATTCCTGATCGAGCACGCATGTATATGTTAGTACATGCTTGGGCGGCATATCAACTTCATGCCCATCTACCGATGCGGGTAAGGACTAAAAGTTCGAAAAACGGCATGCTTATTTATCCGTGTTATAATATAGTAGTTTTGTGAATAAAGCAGAGATATAAAGCTCAAAAGCCCCTGAATCCTGAATTTATAAAATTGCAATAACAAAAAAAGAAATATCCATAGAAGGAAACAAGTGCAAATATATACAGAAACGAACAAAGAAAAATCCCGACCTTCCAATTCGAATCTCTTGTTCTTGATGTGGGTGTGTTTGTGTTTGTGTTTGTGTTTGTGTTTGTTGTGAGATATAATCCTCCCCAATAAAAAATACAAGAAAAAAAACAATAAATTCATGCTTTTATTGTTGTTGGATTGACCCCATCTCTAAAAGCAAAATTAAAGCAGCAGCAAAGACGAACATACATTTAATTGTGTGTAGTACATTGCATAATTGTAAAAGACTGATACAGCAGGTTGACTTGAGATTTGGTTTTTAGAGGTCCGGACTGATTTAAGTTTAATAAAAAATAAAAAAAAAATAAAAAAATATGGTTGTCTCAGTTAAAAAAAAAAATTAAAGTTTACCTACTGACCTAATAGATCTGCCTTGATCCATTCAAAACATGACTCCCAATCCATTTTTATTTTGTAAAAACAAATTAGTCAAAACATCTTTGTTTTGATTTTTTTTTATAAAAATAAAAATTAACATGGATATACATCTTGTGATTCGTGGGTTGACTTCAGTGCATTGAAACCAATTTTAATCCCAATAAAGTTCAAAAAAGTCAATAATAATGAATTTATAGTTTAATTGACATTTATATCTTTCTTCTTTAATTAACAAAAACTCTAAATCCCATTGAGAAAACCAAATCACAATCATTGTGTATACAATCTAAATTCACTATTCATTACTATAGTACAATGACTTCTGTGCCCTTCCAAGAAAAAATGAAAGTACTATTAGGTGGGAGTAGTTTGATCTTACTTTTCGGTTGACTTATTATTAATGATTTGGCCAGGGATACATATGACCTTTTCCTTTTTTTGGAACAATAAAATTACTTAATTATCATTCTGTTCAAAAAATTTTAAGTTGTTAATCGAGGGTATTTAAGTCTTTTTTATTTTTAAAATATGATGAAAGGAGATTTTTTCTCTTGGAATAATATATATATATAAGTTTAAAGGCCTTTTGGTCTTTGCGCATAGGTTTTTTCTTTAATTCCAGCCATCATAGGTAATTTGGTCTTTTAAAGTTAATTAATTAATATTACATTTCAAGAAGTTGATGGTGTGTGGGAGGCCCACATATCTTTTTGGCAATGCCTACGTCGTGATATGATTCAAGAAAAGAAAAGACAGAATAAAAAAATTCAAAATCTAGTGTAATTGTGTTTGTTGTCTAATTTTATATTATTAAACAAAATTGTAAGACCCATATTTTGACCCATCAAACCCAAGCCCAAGTTTAACCCAAACCTAATAACCCAACCTAATCTAGTTATTTAAAGAGAATGTGGTCAGGGAATTTATTTTTTTTTCTCTTCTTCTCTTTTCCTCTCCCCTGTTGTGACTTTCCTCTCATATTAACCAAGAGATTCAGCTTTAAACTTAAGTTTTTGGGTTTAAAGATGGGTTGAAGAAGCAAGTATCATGACTCTCATTTTCTATTGTTTTTTATTGTGGATTTGATAGTTGATGGATTAAAAAAGTATTGTTTTAGGGATTTTATGATGTTTAATATATTCATTTGATATATTGATGATTTAAAAGGTGTAATTGATGTTTTAAAGTGTTAATTTTGGGTTAAAATAAACTAATTAAGGACTGGAATTATAGATGTTAGAGGAACATGTTAATTATTATATGATCTGCAGATTATGAAACTAAGAGATCAAGATTCTAAAATCCCAACCTACTAGTTAATCAGTGAGGTTGAATAGGTCGATTGGTCGGCCATTTTTGATCGGCCAGTTTGTCTGATGGTCTCAATTGATCAATTTCGATTGATCGATTGACTGGGCAATAGGGAATGATCAGTTCTTTTTTATTTGATTAGTTTGGGAGATATTCGTGATCAATTGGGCGGATCCGTTTTGATTTTGTAATTATGTTTTGGTCTCTATTATTATAATTGAAATATTTTATGTTGTCTACTTTAAGTTATTTTATAGTATTTTTTGTATTTATTATAGGTTCTGTTAACGTTCCTCCTAATGATCTTTAGTAATCTCTAGTTCTATATTTGTTTATCTTTTGCTTTGATTTTTTGGGTGAGTATAATAATTTTATTGTGCATGTAATATAAATAATTTATGTATGCTGATTAGATGATGAGTACAACTGATTATTTCTTGAATAATCACATATGTTGTTGCTTTATTTTCTAAGTACTCCTCTATTCTTGAAATTGTATTTGCATTCTGCTAATTTAAATTTCATTTGATATGATATTCATTTACTTTGATAATTATGTGAATATTTGTTATATCTTAATATTGGGATACTTATCAAAAACTTCATACCAATAAAGAGTAATTAGTCTATGTGCACATAGTAGTTTGTATACCTAGTTGGTAAGTGAGGCACTAGCTTGTAGTGATTGATCCTCCCATAGTTATTAGAGTCGCAAACCTCGTCTATTATCAGAACCTTAAGGTTTCATATATTATTTATTATTTACATGTATTCCACTACCATATTATTATTATGCTTAATATATGTGTGTATGGGGGGTAGGTGGGTTTCAGTTCTTACACTTCTATTTTATATATGTGATGTATATTAAATGTTATTTTCTTATCGAGTTGGGTGAAATTACCCTTCATTTTTAATATTATTTTTAGGTTTTTAGTTTCTTGATAGCATGTTGACTTTATTGAAAGTTCTTGCTTTATCATCTTTTTGGTTGGTATGCATTACTTGCTTCCACGAGGCTTTTCTTTTTAGTTTTGTTTTAATGTCTTAGAGTGCTCCACCATTACATTGTTTTAGTTAAAGATCAGATTTTGATATTGTAATAAGTATTATGAAGATTATTTGATTTTATTGGTTTTGAAGAGTATTTTGAAAGTTTATGAAATGCTGTGAATTTTGTATAATTTGTTTTATGATAAGTATGTTTGAGGCTTAGCGTAAGTGGGATGTCCTTATAGCATCACTCATGTGTTGCTAGTCATGGATTTGGGATTCAAATCTTGATAATAACACTTAATCCGACTATTGGATTAACTAAAATTTTACACGAGTTTCTAGACATATTATTCTATATTGGTTTAAAATTTAAGGTCAATCGGAGTTCGGAAGGTCTTGCAATATAGGTTAACAAATACAATATGAATTTTGTTATTTGTTGCCTTTTGACTTGTGAACTTTCTATTTGGAAATGATTTTTTTCTAATAATATAAGGATATTCAACAGCTAATTCTAGGAGTTTTCTTAATTCTACAAGGACACTTAATGGCAACAATAAAGGTTTCCTTGTGTGGTGGGGATTATTTAATAAAATCATAGCTATAAAAGGAAATCTTATAAGCAATAAGAAAGAGAAACATGCCTCATTGTTATTTGTTCATGTTTTGCAAGAATCTCGTAACATACAAGGATTATTATGGGTGATTACTTAAAGGAAACAAATCATCAAATTATATTCAAAAGTTCAATGCTTAGAAAGGACATTAATGGCGTCAACACTTTCCTATTTCAACTAGATTGTGATCTCAATTATATGTAGAAAATCAATTAACAAAGATTAGTCGGGGCTTATTTAAATTATTTGTATTAATTTGAATATTTATTTTGGGCTTTATTGTTGTTTTATTTTAATTGTAGTTTAGGGCTTTGTTTTAGTTTGGGTTTGTAACAACCCAAAATCAATGTTTAGGACTTGTTTTAGACCTTAGAAAAGTATTAGCTGAATTTTAGTTTAGGCTTTTTGGTTAGCAATCTACAAGAGGTGTATTAGGGTTATTTGTATAAGGACTATATATTGTTTTCTTCGCTGTAAAATCCAACAACCATGATATTTTAAATAAACTTGTGTTTTACGTGATACAATACTTTTTTTTTTTTTTGCCGAGACAAAAAGCAAATTTGACTTATTAAGGTATAATTAATCTTGTAGTATTTTCGCATACTTTGAACTCTTGATTCTCTATAATTAACGAGTCCAATTTCAGTTTCCAATACCTTTAGTTATTAGGTATAATATTATCTTTGGGTCAAGGTTTATCTATCACAAACTTGAATTTTGATTTTTCAAGATTGTGTAAATCTTGCTTGTGGGTTTTCTAGATTTTTATATCTAACATGGATATAATCTTGAAAACTAAAATTGACATAATCTTGAAAAGCTAAAACTTAAGTTTGTGATAGATAAACCTTGACTTGAAGATAACATTATACCTAATAACTAAAGGTATTGGAAACTGAAATTGAACTCGCTGATTATAAAGAATTAAGAACCTGAAGTATACGAAGATACCACAAGGTCAATTATACCCTGATAATTCAAATTTGTTCTTTGTCTTAGTAAAGAAAAAAATATTGCTTCACGCAAAACATAATTTTATTCAAAATATCATAGCTACTAAATTTTACATCAAAGAAAACAATATATAGCTCTTCATCTAATAATCTTAATGGACCTTTTTTAAACTGCAAAACTAAAAGGCCCTAATCAAAATTCAGCTACCACATCCCTGAGATCTAAAACAAGTCCTAAATGTTGATTTTGAATGGTTATAAACTCAAACTAAAATAAAGCCCTAAACTAAAATTTAAATCCCAAATCATCGCTTGGCCTTCATAGAATATATGGAGGAGATTCCTTAGGCAGCTTATACAGGCAACAACATGCCCTCGTCATCCCTTGGCCTTTATAGAAGATACCGTGGACATTTGGCAATGCCGGTCTTGTTTATCTCCCTATAAAAAATATTGCAGGGAAAAACTGAACTAAAGAGAAAATTTAAAGCAACGCAAGTAATACCGTGGACATTTGGCAATGCCGGTCTTGTTTATCTCCCTATAAAAAAATATTGCAGGGAAAAACTGAACTAAAGAGAAAATTTAAAGCAACGCAAGTAAGAGATATCTTATTCGAGTTCGTAAAGCATGTAGGACTTCTTTAAATAAGGTTTCTTGCAATGTGATCCAGTCAACGGTGAGATTGTGTTGTTCTTTTATGCTAAAATCATCCTTATTGCCCTCATCCTGATGCTCTGTTAATGCCAGGTTAAGAGTATCAGGGCTTCATATTTGTTTTCAAGTTTGAACTACTGGAGTGTGAAAGGCAATCCGAAATGTTAATAAGAAAAATGAGTGGGTTAGATCGTGGGAACTCAATGAAAAGAGATGGTTAATTTCTCGTAAAAATAATGCGATAAAATGCAAGTAGTGAATCTCATTGTTGAATCATCTGTGTAGAAGGTTTAATGTATCCTTATGTATTTGGTCCTGTACTGTTCAAAGGTGCTGTTTGGAAGGCATGACTAAGTGGGATTATTGATAATTGCAGCACATACAGGATCGTGGGCTGAAGCCTCTCCGGATTTCATGTATTGTGCAAACATGTTCTGGTGGCCGGCTGAAAGCCAGTGGGGGTGGCCGGCTCGCATCAGAGCCGGGAACTGGCCACCTAAATCCCTTGACTCCAAAGACCTAACAAATTCTCAAAAATGTGATTGGTGTTACAGCTACCTTATTTCCTGAGCCATTTGACCATGCTGGAGGCCTGGATGTTGGAAAGCAGACCCGGCAATGGAACTCTCGGTCAACTCCTTGAGACATTTGTGAGCTCAACCTTCCCTTACATTGTGTCCCTCAATCGCTCAGTGGTTTGCTGGGAAGACTTTTTATTGGATGACAACACCCTTCATTTTTCCCACCTGATAATACCATCCTACAATCATGGAACAGCGGTCCGAACAGCACAAAACTGGTTGTTTCATCTGTTTACAGATCTATTGCGTCATCCTCAGAGTTTTATTACTTCGATTGTGGGCGTTGTGGTTTTGTTGGGAATGACAGCCACTATGATCCACCACCACCAAGCGGTAACAGTGGCAGTGGTGGATCGTGGTGTGGACCTTTCAAAACATGGCAAACCATATATAACGATGACATAACATATGGATTGACCCCGGAGGAGACCAAGTTGGTACTCGGGGGTGAAGTGGCGTTATGGTCAGAGCAAGCACGCCCAACAGTTTTGGACACACGGAGTTTTATTACCGGTCGCACTTTCGGTTTTTCGTTCTTGTTCCTACTAGTGTATGGACCTTAAATAAGATCAAGGGGTGCTGCAGGCTTGAAATTCCAAGCCACTTTCATGGTGATTGTTAGCTTAATTTCAGAAGAGGTATGGGTAGTTCTGCTAACCATTTTGGCAATCATTATACAAAGTTACGGTAAAATCATCTTTGAAATTGTGTTTTATTTTCTCTCAAATGAATCATCCATGCTCTCTGTAACAAATTCGGCATTCCTTGTCTTTATGTTATAGATTGCAGAATTCAATCAAGAGGGTTCAAGAATCAATAAACATAAAAGTATACATGCCCAGCTGGGGAGAAACTTATCCACATGTAATTAAGTGCAGTATTTCAATTTTTTGACAGCATACATCTAAATTCTGACCTCGCTGTGTTGTGTGTTAAGAGGAGCAGTTATATCCAATAATAACAATTGAATTGCAGTAACATTGATATACTTTTAGACAAAAGCTAGTGTCCTCTTAGCATAATTTCAATGAAATTGGAAGAGTCATAGATACAGACCTGCACTGATTCCCTTGGGGTATTTTTTGCAGGCACTGTTTCCCATCAGGAGAACATCACTATAATGTACGCATGCTGCTTTCTGTTTGCAATGTAACTAGTCTAATCACACAAACCAATACAGAAACAAAATGGCTCATTTGACAGAAGAAGAGAGTGGTTAGTAATTTGCTTTGTAGAGATAAATCATCAGCTATAATGTTTACTTGGCCTAAGACAACACCAGCTGCATCAATATTTGTTTTGGCAGTCTTTTTCCTAACCATCAACGCTTGGATGAACCAAGGACCACAGACACCACCGCTAGTAGGAGAAGACATTTGTTGTTTCTTGTTCTTGTAATATAATAAATTTATAGTCTAAGTTGAACAATACAAGTAACAAAAAGCAAAGCAAATGCTCAACAGCCAAGCTACACAAACATAGACGACAGCCTAATGCACTTGCTTTACTCTATAAGCTAATTTCTTAGAAAAACTTTACAGATGGTTGAGATATCCATTCATGAGAAATGAGTGTCTTATTGTTTTTCTGCTCTATATTCTTTTAACTGGGAAAAAACATATTTGATGGAACTTGCTCAAAAAAATGTTTCACTGGGGGTTTGACATTACTTCTGAATTGAGTATTAGGTGCCGGCCTGCCGATGTTATACCGCTCCAATGCATCACAAATGCAATTGGGTGTCTACATCATCCTTTATTCTAAGCTATAATAAGTTTTTAACTCGATATAGAGTGGATAGCCTTATTGAATTTACAGAATTGTATTAAAAAATAATATAATTTATATTTTAAATTAAAATTATTTTCTGATATGATATTAAATTTTTGATAAGCACAAATTTGAATGTTAATATTTTTATTTTTTTAATTAAAATTAATTAATTATATAAAATAGCGTGAATTTATATAAGTTTCAAGTTTTTATTTAAAAAATAATATAAATTATATTTCTAAAAAAAAAAATTTCAGACTATTTAATAGGATTGGCCTCCGGTGGAAATTAGGTGGAAATTAGAGGAACTTGGGACAGGGGAGAAAACAGTTGAATGGTAAATCTTGTTTCAGGCAATTAGCGAAGTAAACATTTTGCACAAGTTATGGGCAGGTTCAATTGCTTGCTTGAGACTTTCTTCATTAATCCCACCTAACTTGACTTTTTTACACTACCTTATAGGGATCATTTCCTCTTTTTAATTTCTTGCACTCATTTATAACTGAATCGTCTAAATCTTTAGATTTTTCTAACCTTTCTTGCACTTGTGAGTATCCCTCCAGGTTCACTATAAAACTGAGACTAGTTTCAAGGGAAGTGCTCAAGTTAGCCTTATCTCACCTACTCCGGCGCCATGAACTCTTCAAGTGTAGTGGTGGCAGCCATGGCTGCACTAATGATGTTTCTTTTACTTGCCCCAACTTCTGATGCTGCGATTTCCTGCAGTGATGTGATCAAGGACCTGAGGCCTTGTGTGAACTACCTTACGAGCGGCACTGGGAAACCACCTTCTGCATGCTGTGCAGGAGCCTCAGCTCTTCAATCAGCTGCATCAAGCACAGCTGATAAGAAGGCAGCTTGTGAGTGTATCAAATCAGCTTCGAAGTCATTAAATCCAAACCCCCAGTTAGCCCAGGCTCTTCCAGCTAACTGTGGAATCAACTTGCCTTACACTATTTCTCCCAGTGTTGATTGTTCCAAGTAACATATATATCAACTCTCTCACGCTGTCAACTTCCATCAATGCTTGCTTTTTTCCTTTTACTGCAGTTTCCTGCTTTCTCTTTGATAACCGAATATTTTTCCTTCTGCAGGATTAGTTAGTTGAGATGGAGATGGAAATGGTCTGCTGAAGGCTTTTCGATCCGCGTGTTACTATTTTAAGTGAAATGGGAAGAGTTCTGCCTAATTTATGTATGTGTCTGTACGGGAAGCTTACCCTATTTTGTAATGTGTTGAACGCATGCTAGTGCCTTTGCTTCTGCAAGTAAATAAAGACACCATAATTATGGTCAAGATTAGCACGCTAATCCACTCATCATCTATGCCCTTTTCTTAATATGCAAAGGAGACTTCTTCTCTTTTTTCTTATCTATATTAAACTTCAATGCTATAACAATTAAGGACAGGGCCGTCGTCTTCTGCATTTTCTGGGGCACGTAAAAATTACGACTATTGCAGTGGAACTCACGTTGTTTGAATACCATATGATGTAAACAAAAACTAGCTGTGTGATTTCAATCTCAATGGGGTTTGAGAGGGAAGATCTGAAGCTGGACACTCTGAAATGCAAGTAAGATCACATTAAATCTATGGTTAATGGATGAATCTGATATGATAATCCTCCAACACTTCTAATCGAGTTAATTTTATCTTTGAATGTATTTACTTCTCTAAGATTCTCAAACCAAACTACTGTAATTAGTTATGTCTATTTTCTATTTTCAAAAACATGGTTGGACAAAATGCTAAACAGGGGCCTTGTTCTCACGGAAATGTCCACTAGTTGTCTGGTGCTCGTCTGATTTCGGGCTTCAAAAATAAAATAAAACACTGACAAAGGCTTTTCTTTTGCTAAACACTCCTTGGATCTGAACCATCAAATTCAATTACTTGTGACTTTTGATGACACACCAGCACAAGCCCTTCTAAGAGAAAAAAAAAAAAAAAAGACCTTGAGAAGAACATAGAAAAATTTGAGCATGAGAGGCTGCGGTGTAAAATGTACTATAAGGATTATGGTAGTGGAAAAATGTGATAGTATTACATACATAAAATTAGACCGAATGGGGCATGGCAAATCTTATTGTAATGATGTTTTTATGCGCATATATGACTAATAAAAAGGACTATTTTTCTTCCATCCAGCTGGAGTTGGATTTCTTGAGATGTCCTGATTTATTGTATAGAGATTTAGAGTTATTTTCTAATAATATTAATTATTGGGTTATTGATTTTCTATATAATTAGTTTGATTAGTATTGTGTGTGTATATTATATTTCTCATTCTCTCAATAAAAGAAATCAGAAAGGTATTTTATCTCTATTGAAAACATATTTTTAAAACTTTTAAACCCTTGATTTTTCTTTATTGTTGTCTATTTTTTCTTCCTTTTTTAAAAGTCTTTGAATCCTCAAGAAAAAGAAATCATATTATTCTCTCTTTGAAAGAGAAAGGTATTATGTTTGTGTGTGGCTTATTAGAAAAAATGGGAAAAATTCACAATTTTCCAAGAACAAGAATTTAAAGATTCGTCTAGTTTTGATCAAACTTTTTGATTAGAGTCATTCATTATCTGATTGAGATGAAATTTTACAAGGAACATAGATCAAAAGAGATATTGATGTTATCATGAATAAAAATTTATCAAAATAGATATTGTATTTTTATGAAAAAACCATGTTTTTTTCCTCTGAGTCTTAACTTCAAGGGGAGTATCAAAAAAAAATTCATAGATTAAGATTTTATAGATATAAATTTAAATTTTAGAAATAATGATTCGATCAAATAATCAAGAAAAATAAAAATTGAATTTGAGTGGTATGATTTTGAATTAAAATAGTGATGAGCACTCGAAGATGTGACTCTAATAAATGCTTTGTTCAAATTAAAATCCCTTGCAACTAATATACCAAACCAAGTAATTCTTGAAGATATTTCTAATTTAGTGTTCAAGTTAATCAGAAAATTACCAAATTATCATACTAAAGATATTTCTAAACCCATATATGAACCTAAATTTTCTGGTAAAATTAAATATCCTACAAGTTATTATGTGTTTAACTATTATTTTTTAAAATTAAATTTATTATTTATAAATCAATTATATATTATATTTACTCTTAACAGTGTATAGAAAACCAGAGGTGAAAAGCAATTATGAACAAAAAAAAAATGAAATCTTTGCCAAAAAAAAAGAAAAAAGAAAAGTGGGAACTCCTGATCCTCAGTCAAGAAGGAAATCAATTGGATGTCAATGGATTTTTACACAGTAAAGTATCCTTTATTGAGGCGTTGAGATTTAGGTTTTTGATTTTCTATGTAATTAATTTTGATTTTCTATATGATTAATTTTGTAAGGTAGCTATTAATATTGTACATAAATTGTATCGAAAACACTCACAACTGTCCAATCTAATTTATCTAGCTGAGATGGTCCCATCACATCTGCTGAGTAAACAAGTTCTAGCATCGGGCAGATTAGGAGCCATAAGCAGACCACATGCACATGTGCAACATCACTAACTTACATCAAAGCCTTAACTTGTGTCCCAGGAGTCAGGACAGCATAAGCACTCGGCTTACAGCCAGTGGTAAAGTACAGTACAGTCACAGTTTTTTCTAAAGACTCGATCCCCGCAGCCTGGGGGCAAAATTCTGACAGCAGAAAGCAACCGCGTAAGATAAGAGCAGATGGCATCGGTGGGTTCATTTTAAGTCTGAGGGGGGTGATTCTCCATGCCCCCTAATAGCATAGCCTTGACGAGCAAGAATAATGATTGAACACCCCAAGTCTCGGCTATGAAAATGACGAGTTAATAAAGAAAGAAAAGTAAAAGCAAAAAAAAAAGCAGCAGCAGCATGGTTGGAAAGCTTTTTTTATATAGTATTTAAGGTCCCACAACATAGGACCTTTTCCCCATGTGAAATAGCCAAAATCCGGCACCGGCATGAATATCTTCTCCACCGGCCTTCCCCCACAAAGACAAACCCCACAGCCCACAGGGGGCCCCTCGTGTTTGGTAAGCGTAAAGAGAGGGGATGCATGTATGGTTATGGTCCACCCGCCCATGATTTGAATTGTAGAAAAACATAGGTGTCTTTCTGTGACTGGATTCTTGAAATCAGCTTTCCTGTTCTTTCTTTACAAATGAATGAGAATCACCAAACTGTCCCCTTCTTCCTTCCAAGACGTTGACTTTGACAGAATGCTTGACATATTCCATTATCCGGCTGAATGCATATATGTATATGCGCGTGTGTGTGCAATATGAGGTCACTAAACTTCAACAGCACTTCTAAACGTCACTAAAGCTGTTTACAACAGACTTAATTGAACAATGCTGCTAAACTAGAACTGCAAGATGACCCCTCTGCAGAAACAATCAAGGTAGCGCTCATGCAATGGAACAGTACCGTGACTCTGTCCATCACCGCAACATAATGTATCTGCGGGATGATGGGAATCAAATTCTGCTTGTAGCTGCTACGTATGGCTTAAGCAATTAATGAAGAGATTGTGGGGGCTTCTCTAGTGGCGCCAGGTCAGCATCCTACGTATGATGAGCAAAAAAGGTTGGCAACGGAGTGGGGGCGGGAGGTGAGGGGTGGCTGGCTGGCTGGCTGGCTGGCTGCTTCCTTTTGCTTTTGAGTTGCCACACCCTGCACTCCCTCTGCTTTTTGAATTCCTTTTCAACATTCTTTTATACTTTCAACTTCTTTAATCCAACACCCAGTGGCTCTATGACCACCCTTGATTAAAAAGACATTCCCATTCTCCTAGCTAGCTAGCTACTACATTTCTTCTTCTTTCCTCTCTCTCTCAAAACCATTACATTTTTTCCATCTGCTTCTTTACATCATTCCAATTCTGAAAAACATTTGATGATTGTATAAACAAGCTTTTCAATATGGTAAGCTTCCCGATCATGGGTTTTTTTTGTTGGTTCATTTTCCACTCTTTGATTTACTAGCAAAGTATTTGAAATGATTGATATTATGTTCTCTGTCTTGGATGATGTATCCAGGGAACCCCGGTAAACATCATAGTTGGATCGCATGTTTGGACTGAGGATCCTGAGGAAGCATGGTTGGATGGTGAAGTTACAGAAATCAAGGGCAGACATGCCACCATTACTACCTCAAATGGAAAAACTGTGAGGCTTCCTGTTTAACTATATTATCCAATCTCTTCCATACTAGTTCAGATCATGTAAATATGGTACTCAGAGTTTGAAACCATCTATTCTATTGAAAGGGTTTTGTACTGATATAGTAGAAAAACTAAATACCTTTGAAATCTACGATCCAAAGGATAGCAAGAGATCCATTAGTGACCGTGCATGAATGCTAACTACACCTAGTGAATATCTTGCAAGAATCTGACTCTGCTAGGGATCCAGCACATCGTGAAACTTGATTGTTTATATCATGGTAGCTAGGCATAATTAGGGGAAAGGTATATTGTGGACAAACAACAATCAATTACAAGATGGATAAATCTATACTCTATAACTTCTGCTTTGTATATTCAGGACATTGGCTGACGTTTAAATTTAAATTGCAATTTTCTTCTGAAACAATTTAGACAACTGTTATAACACTTGCTAGCTGTTACAAATAAGAAGAAGAGGCAAAAGCTTACATCACTCAAACAAAATGCCGCTCTATCACTCATTGAATTTTCTTGACTCTATAATCGGTCAAGATTTATGCTACATTATTATGTTTGAGGTTTGTTCTTAGAGACCAGCCACCAACATATGAACTAGATAGATGAAGTTCGAAGTATTGATTGGTATTGACAAGAATTCCTTATTGATTCTTACCTCAACTCCAGATAGTTGCAGATATTTCAAGTATATATCCAAGAGACACAGAGGCGCCACCAGCAGGAGTTGATGACATGACGAAATTAGCATACCTCCATGAACCAGGAGTCTTGCATAACCTTGCTTGCCGGTTTGCACTCAATGAGATATATGTGAGTCAACATTAATTGATGCATCTGACACCACCGTAAATTAAGTGAATATAATATAGGAATTAGTCTTGAGACTATAGAACATGGATTTATGTACAAACCAGTATACTGATGATAGTACTGAAATAAGCAGACTTACACTGGGAACATTCTAATAGCGGTAAATCCTTTCCGAAGACTACCACATCTGTATGACGTCCACATGATGGAGCAGTACAAGGGAGCTGCATTTGGAGAGCTAAGTCCACACCTTTTTGCTGTGGCAGACACTTGTTACAGGTAATATCAACAGATCAAAAACAAAGTTTAATTAACATGCATGAGCTGAATTCAACATATCTTGTAACTAATATATTTTTAATATATACATATATATACATATAACAAGCTAATATGATAACTTCAAACATCAGAGCAATGATAAATGAACAGGGCAGCCAGTCCATCTTGGTAAGTGGAGAGAGTGGAGCTGGTAAAACAGAGACAACAAAGATGCTCATGAGATACCTCGCCTTCATGGGGGGGAGATCTGCAGGTAGTGAAGGAAGAACAGTAGAACAACAAGTTTTGGAGGTAAGTTAAAAACTATATATGACAAAATATTGCCTTTTAGGTGATTCAACTACTGAACTAATTGAATGAAGACTTGTATTAATTTCCACTTCAGTCCAATCCAGTATTGGAAGCATTTGGGAACGCAAAAACTGTCAAAAACAACAATTCGAGGTGAAATTTAGATGCTCTATCTACGTTCTATGTCTTCTAAAACTTGGTGTTAAACTTACAAAAATTGGGTGGTCAATCAGTCGATTTGGCAAGTTTGTTGAGATACAATTTGACAAGTATGGGAAAATATCTGGAGCTGCAGTTCGTACTTATCTTCTCGAAAGATCACGTGTTTGCCAAGTCTCTGACCCAGAGAGAAACTACCATTGTTTTTACATGCTCTGTGCAGCACCACCAGAGGTGATTTCCTGACAACAGCAAGAATTCGTGGCCATTCAGGAACAGCTATCTAACTGATATTACCTTTCAGGATGTCAAGAAATACAAGTTAGGGGACCCGAGAACTTTCCACTATTTAAATCAAACAAACTGTTACGAAGTTGCAAATGTAGATGATGCAAGGGAGTATTTGGAGACCAGAAATGCAATGGATATTGTCGGGATCAGCCAGGATGAACAGGTTCTTACTCTTCCCATCCCTACAGGAATGGATTACTTAGCATAGAGATACATGTTCCAGATTAACAAAGGGGAGTTTTCTCTTCTGTAGGATGCTATATTCAGCATAGTAGCTGCAATCCTCCATATCGGAAACATTGACTTTGTGAAAGGGAAGGAAGCGGATTCTTCTAAACTTAAGGATGATAAATCACTCTACCATCTTCGAACAGCAGCAGAGCTACTGATGTTAGTACTCTGACTTATTTTGACCATCAAAATAAAAGATGCTGTTATAATATCTAGTGATGCCATGTCACTATCTCACAAAATGCTTTGATTTAGGTGTGATGAGAAGGCACTGGAAGACTCACTTTGTAAGCGGGTTATAGTGACTCCAGATGGTAACATTACAAAACCTCTGGACCCAGATTTAGCTGTCCTAAGTCGTGATGCCTTGGCCAAGACCGTATACTCAAAGCTGTTTGACTGGTAAGAAAATCAAACTCATTCATCTAGACCAGAAATTTATTCTAGACACTACATGCAAACAGTAGCAAAAGAGCATCAATTTTATCATTTGTTCAGGATGTTTTGCAACAATGTACTTCAGCCAAATTCTGAACTCAGATAATGTTTCCTTGGTGATATCAAATATGGATTCTGCTAGTAGATCGGCAGGACAAAGCCAATATAATAGTTCTCTAACATCACTTCAGTTTCTCAATTGTTCATTTGGAATCATCTTGATCCCAGTAAATAAGGAATTAACAAGAGAAGAGTCAATTGAATGTTGCAGGATTGTAGACAAGATCAATAGTTCAATCGGTCAAGATCCTAACGCAGCAAGCTTAATTGGAGTCCTTGATATTTATGGCTTTGAAAGCTTCAAGATCAACAGGTACATGAAACTATATATGAAGTTATCTTCGAATAAATATTTCAACAGGAATATCTCATCATGTGATGAATACTGTAGTTTTGAGCAGCTCTGTATCAACTTGACAAATGAGAAGTTACAACAGCATTTTAACCAGGTAGGGTTGAGATTCCTATGCATAGTTTTGAGTTTCAACCATCTTCATATGTGCTTTTTTTTTCTTTTTTTTATTCACACATGAATCTCTATCCACAGCATGTATTCAAGATGGAGCAAGAAGAGTATACACGGGAGGAGATAAACTGGAGCTATGTAGAATTCGTAGACAACCAGGATGTTTTGGATCTTATTGAGAAGGTAAGAGTACTGCATGTCAAAGTAACATATTCTATTCATGAAATATTGACACACGGTTATTATGTCCGTGCCTGCAGAAACCGGGAGGTATTATAGCCCTTCTTGATGAAGCCTGGTATGTGATTCCCTTCTATATTGAAAAAGTTATAAACTAATCTAGCTGTGAAATTATTTACCTTCTACATAAATATTCATACCTAACACATAAAGGTGTGCATGATAGCTCAGGGAATTAAATGTCAGTTAAGTAATATTAATGGAAAGTGGAGTGGGGGAACTGCATGATCGTAAGAGATTTAATAAAACTTAAAGCAAAAGGCTACAGAAATGTAAGTGAATGTTATGAAAGCAAGCAAAACATTTCTTCTGAAACATGTTTTGCATAATAGGAGGTAATCGAGGTTACCAAAGCTAGCACCACAAAACGTCTGAATACTTATTCTAAAGAGAAAAACTATAAATCCTTGAATTCTCTAGACCCGACTATACATAGCTTTAGGCAGTTGAAAGAATATAATAAAAGAAATCAAAAGGGGAAAAGGAAAATGAATAAATGTTGAAATCATGGGATGTAAGAATGAGTACCTTCCTAATGCAGCATGTTTCCCAAGTCAACCCATGAGACATTTTCACAAAAGATGTACCAGACATATAAAGCTCACAAACGCTTCAGCAAGCCGAAACTTGCTCAAACAGCCTTCACAATCAATCATTATGCGGGAGATGTAAGTGATGTTTTGAATCTTATTCCTGAACACCAGCTAAAGGAACCACATTTGTGGATTTCTAATCATTGAGCCATTCTGTGAGCAGGTTACATACCAAGCAGATCATTTTCTTGACAAAAATAAAGACTATGTTGTAGCAGAACATCAAGCTCTATTAGATGCTTCCAAGTGTCCTTTTGTTGCTAACCTTTTCCCTCCACTACCTGAAGAAACATCTAAGCAATCCAAGTTCCCTTCAATTGGTACCCGCTTCAAGGTAAGCTTTATCCACACAGAAGCAGCATCCAGTATGATACAGAAAATAATTCAGACAATGACTGATTCTTGGCTCAAAATTAACATCCAGCAACAATTACAAGCTTTGATGGAGACATTGAACACAACAGAACCACATTACATCAGATGTGTAAAGCCGAATACAGTACTAAAGCCTGGAATCTTTGAGAACTTCAATGTCTTAAACCAACTAAGATGTGGGGTAAGATAAATTCACTTGCTTCCTTGTCAAGGACATATATCGCTTTGATTTTCACTTTTCAGATCAGGCAATACATGTCTGTTTCCAAACTATTTATCAAGCTGCTCTGATTTATAATGATTATTCTAATGGATTTTACAACAGGGAGTACTAGAGGCGATTAGGATAAGTTGTGCTGGTTATCCAACCAAAAGAACATTTGATGAGTTCCTTGATCGTTTTGGAATGCTGGCTCCTGATGTTCTAGATGGGTATGAGTTCTTGTGCAGTTACTTTTCATTTCTCATTATGCAATTGTGGCATGGAGTTCTCAAAGTCTGGGCTAGAATGAGAGCATTGACCTGTTATTTTGAGCACAAATTTTATCTTATCTAACAGGAGCTGACCGAAGTTTGTGACAGCTGAGTTGGAACATCTACTCAGCTGTTCCTCACTAACTATTCTCCAACACCTAAATCATCTTGAACTTCATATTGGTCCAACCATAACGTTCACTGTTTCTTCTGGGCAGATCTGACGAAAAATCAGCATGCGTTTCCATCTTGGACAGGATGGGTTTGAAGGGCTATCAGGTATGTTTAATCATGACAATAATAAAAAGGAGCCATGTTTATAAATATGTTGTGTTATTGTAACATTTTCCCCTAAATGCCTGGTTTAGATTGGGAAAACAAAGGTGTTCCTCAGAGCTGGGCAGATGGCTGAGTTAGATGCACGAAGAGCTGAAATTTTGGCTAATGCTGTCAGGCGAATCCAGAGACAAATCCGAACATATCTGGCCAGAAAAGAGTTCATCACCCTAAGAAGAGCTACAATTCATTTGCAGAAACTCTGGAGAGGTTAGCTTTCTTTTCCCAAGTAATTGCATCTTGCACTGTAAAGCATGACGGCAAACAGACCAACCGAGTGAAGTAACTTGCACTGATGAAGAGTGATTGAATAGTTTTGCATGCCATATTTGGTTAACAGAATCCTGCCATTCTAAAGTAGTTTTGTTTGAGTTAGGCATCGACAACTCCATTGACCAGGAACAAGTACTTTGTTAATTTTGGAATTGCCATGATTGTTAATGAAATGTTTTCAATATCAAGATGTAATATGGTTATGGTTGTTTGGTCGAATTTCTTTATGATTTTCTACAGAAAAATCAGGTTTTATGGCCATGACTTGATCCTAACTGAAAATGAGCCAGACCACCATTTGAAGTCATAGCCTAGAAAACATAGAAGTCTGAGATGACAATACTTCTTTTGTCTTGCCTCTTGTGCAGCACAACTTGCCCGTAAGATATATGAACATATGAGGAAGGAAGCAGCTTCTATCCGTATACAAAAGAATGTCCGTGCTCATAGAGCAAGAACATTTTACACTAACTTGCAAGCATCAGCAAAAGCTATCCAAACTGGAATGCGAGCAATGGCAGCACGTAATGAATACAGATACAGAAGAAGAACCAAGGCTGCAACTGTAATTCAGGTGATGTACTATCTGGCTGGGCTACTTACATAAGTTTTAAATCATAGGGAATCAAGAAGAATGTGATTAGAAATAGATTGGAATGAAAATGATTTCTAGGAAGAGCTGGGAATTAAGAAAATATAATGTCATCATAAGAGCAAACATGAGATCGGGTAAACATAGCAAGGATGGCATTTGTTCAGGTTCAAATGAATAGAATTTTATTTTTTTTGTACCACTTCATGCAGAAGAACAAGCAATTCCAGAGTGCTCAGATGAACGATTTCTGACTAATAATTTTTCCTGTCTTATCAAATCTTTAATTTTATAGACTCGATGGAGAAGATACCATTCTCTTTCTGCGTATAAGCAGCATAAGATCGCAACTCTAGCATTGCAATGTCTTTGGAGAGCAAGGACAGCTAGGAAGGAGCTTAGAAAGCTCAAGATGGTGAGTGTAACTACCTATAAGCAGTTTTAACTGCAGTTCTCTACCAATTCTTGACATTCAACAATTCTATTGCACTATAATTACAGTTGGTATTTGCACAATAGAGCTGACAAATATACTGATGCAGGCTGCAAGAGAAACTGGGGCACTAAAGGAAGCTAAGGACAAGCTAGAGAAGCGAGTTGAAGAGCTAACATGGCGACTAGAATTTGAAAAGCACTTGAGGGTATATTTTATGTCAAAGTTCCAAAAAAAGTATAACTAGTAGCACAGTAATAGTTTGATCATGCAACAAGAAAGAAATGAATTTGTTTTTTGTTTAACGAAGCACAATTAAATTTAGAAATGGACACTATTCATCAACAAATTTAAATGGCATTTCACTTACAGTGCAGGAAAATTATCACCTACATATTGAACACATCCTATATGCTTCCTTGTACATGCTGATTTGACAATCAGTTATTTAGACAGTCAGTTACTTCCCCAAAATGCCCAAGAATCTAAAGTTGTAAAGAAACTTGCTAACAATGTCCAATCTTGTTGCTAAGCTCCTCTTCGATTGGCCAAACTATGCCCATGACATTTTTGTGTGTGTGTGTGTGTGTGTGTAGCTTGATCTTGAAGAAGCTAAAGGGCAAGAAATTGCAAAACTGCAAAGTTCATTACATGAGATGCAAGGTCAACTAGATGAAGCCCATGCCGCAATAATCCATGAAAAAGAAGCGGCAAAGTTAGCTATAGAACAAGCTCCACCGGTTATCAAAGAGGTGCCAGTTGTGGATAACACCAAGCTGGAGTTACTCAAGAACCAGAATGATGAATTGGAGGTATGACACTGTTCAACCACCTAACATCCTACAGCAGCATCAGTGTATTACATTATGCTGCATTAATTGACAATTTTGACACAAGTTATAGCTTTATGTGAAATTGTAAGTAATTAACTTGAGGAGTCAAAATTGGTGGACCAAAAGAACAAAAACTCTGGAAAAGAGTAAATTGTCAAGCCTGACAACAACTTCATGCATACCAAGCACACACGAGTGCACACGTAAGTCTACTGTTGCCTAGATGGATGATATAATTTATATTATGAATACATAGAATGAGCTAAGTGAGCTGAAGAAGAAGATGGAGGAATTCGAGAATAAGTGTTCTGAACTTGAGAAAGAGAGCAAAGCAAGAGCTATAGAGGCTGAAGAATCACACCTGAAAACAATGAAACTTCAGGACACCATTGAAAGGTAATTTCCATGGCTTTATTACAAAGGCATTCTGTGATCTTTAGCTGGGGTTTACTAACACTTTATGATTTTTAGATTGGAATTAAATTTGTCCAACCTCGAATCAGAGAATCAAGTTTTACGACAGCAGGCTTTGGATGCATCAACAAATGAGGATCTCTCTGAAGAATTAAAAATGTAAGACTCAGTCACATAATTAAACCTGAAAAATTGATCTATTTCACCCTCTCTACATTGTTCCCATAAAAATTAGCTAACGGAGAAAATCCATGATGAGATGCAACAGAGTACGGCTGACAGTGCCATTGATGAGTGACAAAAGAGATGTTTGCATGCGTGTGTGTGTGTAATGGAGGACCTGCTTCTACATGGCAGAAAAATTTCTATAACACAACATCAGACAATTAAACAAATAGTGGAAAATTGGAATGTTGTAGATTATTTAGCAGAGATACCTGTAAATCTAATTTGATACTTGAAATTGATTCGGTTTTGTATGGCCAAGTTGAACTGGGTAAGCAACATGCCAATTTACCATGAAGTTTCTAAAAAATCCTGAAGCCCAAAGATTAAACTACTCATTCTCATACAAATCTGAAAGCTTTGTACCTTTTATCCAGACTCAAGAGTAAGATTGCAGAGCTGGAGTCAGAAAATGAATTGCTCCGCAAACAACCAGCAATTGTGGAACAGGTAGCGAATCCTGAAAGGATTCTGCCTCAAGTCAAGGTATGCTTCTCTAAAACTGTCGTTTTCCTTGGATAAAATCATCTTCCAATTTTTCATTAACCTTGTTTAATGATTCAGAGTTTTGAGAATGGACATCAAACAGAAGAAGAGCCTCAAATGACAAAGGTACAGCCACCTTCCTTAAACACACATTTCCAGGAGCAAATAGATACTGCCATAAATTAACACTAGACCTAATAATAAATTTTGTATCCAGGAATCCGGGCCTCCCATCTCCCTCTTAACTACACAAAGACCCCTAACAGAAAGGCAGCAGGTACCCAGCTGGATGCTGAATTCTTGCGAAACCCAGAAAATATTTCAAAAGAGTGTCTGTGCTTCAATTGTGTAATTGCTGAAAAGGAAATTCTATTATTTCTACTCTATGGACAGGAAAACCATGATGTACTTATCAAGTGTCTTACAGAAGATAAGCGGTTTGATGAGACCAGACCTGTTGCCGCCTGTGTTGTGTATAAATCACTTCTTCAGTGGAGATCCTTCGAAGCAGAGAAGACAACTATATTTGATAGGATTATTCACACAATTCGATCATCAATAGAGGTGGAATCCTTAACCAATGGAACTACATTATCCAGATATAAGGAAATTAAAATACTATCAGTTTTGCATCATATACTTTGTAATGTTGTGATACTGATTTTCTATATTGTGCTATTGTAGAGTCAAGACAACATCACTGATCTAGCATATTGGCTATCAACAACTTCTACCCTTTTGTATCTGCTTCAAAATACTCTTAAAGCAAGCAATACAACCAAAATATCTTCACAGCGCAACCGAACATCCCCTGCTACCTTATTTGGTAGAATGGCACTGGTAAGTGCTATCAAGTTAATTCTTTAGTAAATCTAATTCCATGACAAAATCATAATGCTCGAGCATCCAATATCAGGGATTCCGTTCATCTTCAGTTGGCATGGGAATGTCAAGTGGGTACAGTGGAATGGTGGGAAAAGGAAATGATCAATCAAAAGTGGAAGCTAAGTACCCAGCACTGCTGTTTAAGCAACATCTGACTGCATACGTTGAGAAAATATATGGGCTGATCAGAGACAGTGTTAAGAAAGAGATTGGTCCATTTTTGAATTTGTGCATCCAAGTAAGCATATTGGATAAGAGTGAATTCACACAGTAAGAGTTGAGTCATTTAATGGCAATTTCATGTTTACTTAAATGAACAGGCTCCAAGATCCATAAGAGCTAGATCAATAAGAGGGTCATCCAAAAATATCCATTTGAGTATTGTTGCCAAACAGCAATCGTCAAATATACACTGGCAAAGCATTGTCAATAAGCTAGATCAGACCTTGGGCATAATGACAGAGAACCATGTAAGAATGAATCTTCTCTCTACTAGGTTTTCCAGACTTGAAGTATCAGTACAGAGACTGGGAAGGAAAGTATTTATCACCTAACCTTTTGAAATTTTCAGGTCCCTCCTGTGTTCACAAGGAAAATCTTTAGTCAGGTTTTCTCATTCATAAATGTACAGCTCTTTAATAGGTAAGAAGATTTTTCATTTCTATTTTTTTTATTTCATGTGTTTAACAACGCATTCTCATAATCTATGTTGATACTCAATCCAAATGGTTGATCTGGCAGCTTATTGCTTCGTCGTGAGTGCTGCTCATTTAGCAATGGAGAGTATGTAAAGGCTGGTTTGCAGGAATTGGAACAGTGGTGTCTCAAAGCATCAGATCAGGTAAGCACAAAAGGCAATCAATGTATGATTAGCAATGCAGAAAAGAAAGAAAATTACTCTAATATCTTGTTATTTATTTCACAGTTCGCAGGATCGTCATGGGATGAACTCCGACACATAAGACAAGCTGTTGGGTTTCTGGTACACCTTTTAGAAAACCGAAAAGGCCTTTCTTTGTTTCTTGGACTTAGTTCCAGAATGGTGAATTTGATTTGAACTAATCAATGGATTGTTTTGATAATATATGCATGTAGGTTTCGCATCAAAAGGCTCAAAAATCTTCAGATGAGATCACAAATGAACTCTGCCCAGTAAGTAATTTAGTGTGTGCATAGTAAATAAAAAGAACTAAAACTATGGTATAAAAACATTTGCTAATTTAATTTTTGATAGATGTTGAGCATTCCACAAATATATCGCATTGGGACTATGTTCTTGGATGACAAATATGGAACTCAGGGATTATCTTCAGATGTAAGCAAAGCACTCTCTTTTATTTGTTTAGTTAGTCGGAAGTGGGCTTGGTTAAGAAAAATTAAAAATCCTTTTTACAGGTGATTGGCAGAATGAGAACCCTAATGGCAGAAGATTCAATAAGCATGCCTAATAATACATTCTTACTTGATGTTGATTCAAGGTATGATAAGTACTGAGACTAGCAATGTTTTCTTTTCTTATCACTACTAATTTTCCACCAGCACTGCAAGAAGAAGAAAGAAAGAAAATTAATAATGTAAATAACAATCATTTGGTTTGGTTTCAGCATACCTTTTTCAATGGAAGAGATATTCGGATCCTTGAGTGCAATCCACTTATCCAACATGGATCCTCCACCGCTACTCCGTCAAAGATCTGATTTCCATTTTTTATTGCAGGAAACACAGACAGAAACAGCCTAAGGGTGCCATTGAGTTCATTTTTCATTTATTAATTTATTTGTTTATATACAGTTTGTTTTGCTTTGAAGGGGTGAGTGAGGTGACTGGGTGATTTCTTCTGCAGAATGTTGTTATTCTTTGTTTGTTTACCACACTCTCATCAATTTTTGACAAGTTAGTGTACATGGTTTTTTGTAATCACAATTGTTCCTGGACAAGGAAGAATTCTTGGCATCAAAGAAAAAGAAGATAGTGATTGTTTAGTTTTCAATGTTTCTATATCTTCTTTGTTTCAGCTTGTAAGATAAAAATTCCAGAAAATAATCAGCAGCCAACAAGAATCAAAGTTGCATGAATCAATTGTGACCATGTTAAAATGTGACAGAGACCGTGCAAATGTCTTCTGTTGTGATTTTCTTTGCATATTCTGCTTGAAGAGTTCACAAATGAATTTGATAACCAACTAACCACCACATTAAAAAATCAAAGCTCATTCGTCTTTAGTATCTTCTTGATTGGCTTCCTCTGCTTCCAATTCATTAGCATCAATACATAATTCATCACTTAAGGTGAACTTGGTTGCATCATAATTCATCAACGTCGACCCATGATGAATTGATTGCAGGAAATTGAAATAAGCATACTTGATGTCGAACTGCATATCATACCCTGCCACACATATCTGTATGTTAGCATTCGACAATCATATGAAGTTTTTTTATAAAAAAAAAAAAAGACAAGTGCTAGATTCTTACAATAGTTGATGGCAATAGTGCATCCATTGTCATCTGGACTCTGTCGAACATGATGAAACCACATACTTGGCCTGCATCAACTTCACAAAATTAGCCTCGATATTATAATTTGTTTATTATTCAGCAGAATAGTCCAGCCTTGCTGCATGTCCCTCTAAAACTCACCAAAAACATTCACTTGTATGAACTGTATTTCAAAGTAAATGCTTTTGAGCAGTGCTATGCATGCAGAATTTACATACAAAGTAATGTGTGTGAAGAAAATCGAACAAGTAAATGAAAATCTTTCTTACAAGTAGAGAATCTCTCCAGCCTTGACAGTACAATGAAAGGGCTTCGGACCATTGAAATACAAAGGAAATTTGGACATCTCATTCTCCTTAGTCTCTGGAGGAGGGTAAGGATTCACACTGCACCAAGGCACATATCTCTGCGGCTTCTCCAACTCCAATCTGAACTCTCCACAGCCACTGGAATAAGAATATTGAGCAGCTGGATACTCTTGAATGTACATGCGATGCACGTCTGTAGGAGGAAGTAGCAAGAATTGCTTGTCCCCTGCAACAACAGCATACAGATTCTCGTAATGGTCCTTGTGGAATGAAGTCTCAGATGAATGGTTTCCGATCCACAGATTCACTGCCTCCGGAAGGCAGCCTCCCAGTGCCTCAGTAGCCCACGGGATGTGTGCATCACAGTCAGAAGCCAACACCGAATATTCCTCCCGAAAACAGTCATTCTGCTGCTGCAGGTATCCCACCACATTATTTCTTTCAGAATTCAGAACAAGATCTAGAGCGCAAGGGAAAGGAACATGCTCCACATGAGCAGAGGCAAAGCATGTTTCTCCTTTTTTAGGGGTTTCTAGGGGAACAAGGGAATCAGCGCGGCCATCTGGGGTGAGGTGAAGGGAGACAGTGGAATCAGAAAGGGAGGAAGAAAGGTAAGAAAGGTTAGGCCAGAGGCTGAGAGCAGGACAGTGGGAGATGGCATTGGAGATGATGCAAGGTTTGTTAGGGGATACATAGTCTCTCAGGAATTGGAGTGGGGTTGGAGCCGAGTCTAGCCGTTGTATTCTGTTTCCTAGGCTTAGCTCCCTCACATCCCCCCACAGCCCTTCTAGTAATCTTACTTGCTCCTCCATCATTCCACTTTTCTTGAGCTTCTGTATTTCTTATTATGTTCTGCCTTTCAACAGTTCTTATGCATGTCACTCCCAAATGACAGTTATTGTCACACCCAAAAATAGAGCAAGTTTCTGGCACATAGAACAAGGTGCACGTAAAGATCACATTGGCTGCACTAAGCCTTAAACCTGGACAGATACAAAGAATTGTCCAAATAAACTCCTTGTTCACACTAACAAAATGAACATCTAAACAAGTCCTTACCTTAATAAACAAAAGGTCTCACAACGAGGAAATGCCGGGCGTACCGGTTAGGAATATGTACAGCTGCTGCTCCTAAGTAGGAAGACTTGTTCTGCTACCAAACACTATTAACCTGATAAAAGATATTGCAGAAAGGAATGGGTTTCCATGACTTGGTGAATAGCAAATACAATGTTTCGGATCACAGAAGCAACTTGCTCCAAATCACGTCAGTCACATATAATCAAATCCATGGGTTCTTTTCATAACCTCCAGGATTTCACAAACACATTAATTAAGTTAATCGATCTTTAAACCTCACGTAATCTCCAAACCGGATAATGAATATTTAAGGCAAACTGAAGAGCGTAGACTTGTACTCAATTTTTCCCAACAAAATTAACTCATGGAATAACCACAGCTTCTTTTTTGCCGAAATTTCATTAAATTTCCATGCAAAACAAAACAAAACTTGATATCAAGCTATCCTACAAAACACAAATTTATACCATGACTTGACAAGCCCATCCATCTTAAAATTAAAACAGAAGAAAAAAAATACATCTGCAGTTATTATTAGCTTAAAACAAACTCTTATTAGCTTAACTAATGATATAGGAAAGAATTAGAAGTAGCATGGCTGTAGTATGAGCCAGAAGCAGCTGAACTAAGGGAAAGAAAGCTTGCCTTTGCGTTATTGTACTGGGTTTTTGTTTCAGAAGCCCGACAAATAAAGAAAAGCTCTTTCCTAACTAAGTCGGGGTTTTTGAGAAACAGGGAGGTGCAGACTTCGCAGTATAGGAGAAACTAGAGAGAAAGACCTGCTTCTCTTCTGCTTCCTAAAACAACGTTATACTAGAGAAGAAAGACACAAGTCGCTGCTGTTGAAGCGCCAAGGGCTTTTAAGTTTTAACAATGGGCTCGGCCCTTACATTGTCAAAGAAAATATTATATAATTTATATATCTAGTTGACAGCCTAATTAACAAATTGATCACCTTCCCTGCCCTGCTCTGCTCCTCTACTCTCCTCTCTTAACAAGCAGCAGCACTTGGCAGCAAAAAATCTAGTCTTGGACATGCCAGGCACCATACATTTTCATAACACACAAATGCAGGTCTGTATGTAGCTGCAAATTCTCAAGTCTGAATGAATGGTTCGTGTGTTGGGGGAAACATAGAAAGAACAAAAAACATTGAAGAACAATATCAAGAGAAGCAGATTCACTGCTCTCCAATACCAAATACGCCCCCCCGTATCTCTGTTTAACAAGATTGAAGTTTTTCTCAGAATTCATTTTACATGGTCGACTGTTAGAAAAGGCTAAAAACACGTCAGGGGTGTTGTTTTTAGGCATCAAAATGAACCAAAAACCAGTCAACAATATTTCTCTGTTTATATTTGACTAACAACAACTCTAAGCTAGTGTTACTAGTTCATGTCATACATTGACTTGATCATATGATCATTTTCTGTGAGAGTGAGAGAACCAGGTTCAAAACCCAGGATCCCCCACCCCCAAATCCTAAAGATATTTTTTAAAAGAATCTCTCGATGATGATACTCCACAACACAATAGTTGGTCTCAAATGTTTTCTTCAAATCGCCGGAGCTTCCTCGACCAGAGAATGTTTTTCAAGGATTGCCAGAGTCTCTTCCTTAGCGCTGAAAATACAAGAAAAAAGTAGCATAGTTACTACAGCATCACAAAAAAAATAAAGGAAGATGAAAGTAAAAGGACCATCTGCATCTACATTACAAGGCTTCATGATCGAAGGGGACAAACAAAGTTTGACAGGAGAATTTCTTTTTTAGATGATTCTAGTTTGGCGTCTGCAGTCACTGCCAACATGCACTCCCAGAAAGGTATGAAAGAAATTTTCTATGAGCAACATTTCAATATGGATTCAATTAAATCTTCATAAATCCAAATCTAGCTCAGACAATGGTCTATGATCAACTCAGTTGTCGTATAAAAATCCACAAATCAAAACTGATAAATGCAAATTGCTGGTTTCATGTTTCTTTACAGCAAAAAATGAGCCATCTATGGGACTGAAATATATGCCAATATTGAAATTGTAAGTCCAGGGCAAATGTCTTAAGGGTTCATCTGATTTTATAAATCATCTCAATTCAAAGGTTTAGTGTACCTGCACAGCATTGCAACTATCAACTACGCACATAATGGCAATTTTCTTTGAAATTTTGACCTGAACAGCTTATAACAATCTATGATTTCTCTTCTATTTTTTATTCATTTACACAATGAAAGCTAATTGAAATTTACCTTCCAGGTCTAAGAATCTTGTACTTTCCTGGCCTGGTGAGGTCCACAATTGTTGATCCTGCACGACTGGATGGAAGAACACCACCGTCATAAACATATGCACAACGGTTCCAGAGATTCTCAAAATCCTTGATGCAAAGGCTACTGGGCTGCCCACTAAGGTTTGCACTTGTAAGGGCAACTGCTTTTCCCAAACCACGAGCAACTACCCTGATGAAGTTACAATCTGGTACACGGACTCCCACACTATCCAATCCTGGGTTCAAGGATTTCTCAAGTGCGCTCGACTCCCCTGGAAAATACCCCGTCATATACTTTTAAAGCATGAAGACTTGAGACACTAAAAGTTAACATACCAAGAAATTGTGACATAGATACAAGGAAGATCATCAGTTTGCATGATTATTTAGTTAGTTATGAAACAAAACCTAATCCTAAAATACAACAATTTTTTTTCCTGTTCCACATGTATGAAGACATGACTACAGACCTCGCCTCAATATAACAGTCACAGGCCCTGGAAGTAGAGAATCAAGTAGGCCATGAGGCAGATATTCAGTGACCGCGAAGTGTTGTATTTGTGACACATCCCCAACACAGATTGCAAGAGGACTTGTATGCTTACGTCCTTTCATTTCATAAATTCTATTGACTGCTTCCAAAGAACTGCCATAAGAGAAAACAGCAGATTGTCAAATATATGATGATTTCAGACTTGCCCAAATATTGTGAAACGTGCAAAGCGAAGGAGACCATGAAAAATTTACATGGATATCCTTACATGTTAGCATCATCACTCCCTTTAAAACTGGGAAAGAAGTGTACTCAAAAGTAACAGAAAGAAAAACTGCAATAGATGCCTTGCTTAACAGTGATCTAGAATATGATACCAAGCTCCATCAGAGTACAATAAGAGGCGTCTATTGACAGGAAAATCTAGGTTCAGTCATTGCCGACAGCGTGACCATTTTATCTTACTAAACAATCAAACATGACACTGGGCACAACCATGAGAGCAATAAAGGGAAGGCAAGCTTAGACAGGTCCGATTTAAAAAAACTGCAGAAGCAATTAGCTACAATCCCATCAACTATTTCTTAGCAAATCCTCCATCCTTCTCAAAATCTTCTTTACTCTCTAGATTATGTGTTTTTTTTTTTAGAATAGCATGCCCAGATTCCCTTCTTTCATGCTGTCATATTTTTTAAAGTTCAATTCTTCGGGTCCCGTGCACAATGAAACAGGAAAAAGAAAATAACACTTAATTTTTCTTGGACATTTCAGTATCAAGAAATCATAATTTAGAGGAATTAAACACAAATAGTAAAACAAAATGAATCAAAATTGTCATACCAAGCATCACAAGCAAATCCATACAGTGTATCTGTGGGTACTGCAATCACCTTCCCAGCTTTGAGAGCTTCAATTGCTTCTTGGGCATAAACTTCCGTGGCAGGCCGAACCACCTCCAACTTATTTTGAACATCAACATGACAATTCTCCATGCTCGAACTCATTTTCTTTGAAAACCCCAGCCCCAGCCCTAAATGCCTTTTATGTGTTAAAAATGGCACAAACCCCAACTTTGGGACACCTAGATATAAAGAGAAAATCAGTAGAAAAGGGAGTTTCTTAAGTGAAATTGATAATAAATGGCTCAGATAGATGAGCGATGCTTCTGAACGTGGCGTGGCGTGGCGTAAACAAAAAGCAATAGTTCAACCTTTACTTATGCTTCATTTTCTTAGCAGCTAATAAAACAGTTATATAATAACTTACAGATCCTTTATAGACAAAAGAAAAGAAGAAGCATCCATGTGTGTGTGTGTGTGTGTGTGTGTCTCGAGAAAAGGAAGGAGGGGGACTGACGATTGTGATTATAGAGCACCACCTCGGAGGAGGGGAAGACCAGCTGTGGCAATCTGACTGCAATTCTTTCAGGAATGTTCATGCCAATCCACTTTTTCAAATAAAGTCTGCAAGTTTCCTTCTCTTAACACTCACTAGCTTTCCTAAAGCCAATACACATGGTTGTCTACTCTAGACCTCAAAAGCAAGGAGAGGGCAACAAGATTTCAATTTAGCACAAAAAATATTTGGGATTATTAGAATATCACAACCCAAAATCATTAAAATGGTAAGATAATAGTAATAAAAGAAACATATTTTACAAGAGGAAAAAATAAGGACCACGAATAGGTGAAGGGGGGGAAAATGTCCACGGCCACAGGTGGGCAACGAGGGACATATCCAGCTTAGAGATTGTTTGTTTATGCCTATGCAGCTTTTCAAACTGTGATTGAAATGAAAATTATAAAAAAGAAAAAAAAAATATTGTTTTTTTATTCTAATTAAAGTTTTAAAATTACCAGCATTCAATAAAATCCATGTGAGTGATGCTAAAGAAACATGGAGCACAGTCACTGTTCATGAATCCAAAATATAAACTCCATCCCTCCCCCTCAAGTTATTCATTCAAGAAAATCTAGAAATTAAAATAAAAGAAGGCTAAACTGGGATTCTTACAAAACACCATTAGCCAACAACCCTCCTACCCAAGTTATTCATTCAAGCGAACAGTCATGCAAGCCAATATTTTCACATACATGAAATGATAATAATAAATTTTACCTGCCTTTAGACCACCGACTGGAACGATAAGGGCTTGAGATGCAAGATCAACTCGATCCCTCCCTCCAACTTCCCAAGACTAAACCCTATTACTCAAAAGTCAAAAGTCAAAACCCCTTCAAGACTCTGTCTTTCTCTCCCGAAGTATACGGCGCAGGTTGGGTCGGGTTTTCTTTTCTCACCAGTTTAGAAAGCCCAGGAAACAATATGAGCCCATTGTTCATAAAGATCGACTAGCAGTGCTGGTCTGTGGATCCTTTAAAATGCAAGACAAGGAAGATCTGGATTCAGTGAGTTTCCCTGGGAGAGGAGATGAGGTGCTTTAGTTTTTCAAAGAGGAGGAAGGCAAGGCAACTGTATCCTTTCTTGATCCTGATGACAAACCCGCTTCTGGGTTTGGTGTGTCTGGAGATCATAGCCCCAGATCCTCTGAACTTTATGGTATTGTAGCCTCCATTACAGCCGTTGCTGCTACTTTCATTTTCTTGGATTCATCATTTTCGGCCTCATTTTTAATTGCAACCAGTGGCCCTATGGCATTGCTTTAGCTGCTACTCTTTTGCATTGAGAAAATCAGAAGATGAGTAAGCCTAGTTGTAAGTTGGATTCTGCTTTTTACTGGGGGGATTGGTTGTGCCAACTTATGCCATGGAGTACTTACTGACAGTAGTGTTAGCTCTGCTATTTTACGTTGGTCTCAACTCCATGTCCTCTCCTCCCTCAACTTCCTTAGAATACAATTTTTGGTAAGCCAAAAATGTTATATGATGTTGTACTCTGTATGTTCTTTCTCCAGATGAATTCAGTAGGGAACCTTCAACTTGCATTCATTCGAGGGAGGGATATGAGCTGCCCATTGAACCCATATCTGATATTGGCATCAATAAAATCAATGACTTCATTATTATTATTATTATTATTATATTTGCTGATGGAGAATGACAGATACACCTATGGAAATGGCTCTTCTGCCAAATTTGCAGTTCGGAAGGAATTTGTTATGAAGCTTAAAAAGTTGCTGCTAACATGTGCAACTTCATGTCTTTGGATTTGAACATAAAATTATAATCTCTTACTCCTGTCTTGAAACGACCTTGACTAGCAAGAACAAGGACACTCGATGTTGAAACTCAAAGGCGACTTCCTTCCACTCTTGCAGATATTTGAACTTCAATCTTGACGGCTTTCAAAACCTCACAAATTAAAGTCTCTTCAAAGCTGGTTCTGGTCGCGGATAACATAAGTGAGCCGTTGAACATTAGAAGAGTCGCGTTCACTTGCGTCCGAGGATAGGAATGTTGAATATTTGATACACACACCTCTACTAGTCTACCTGCCCCCGGTTCATTCTGGGCAATTTCTTGGTAACTTGTTAGGTGAGTTAACTGAATTTAATCTGATTTTTTTATTTTATAAAAAATAAAATGACGTTATTTAAAAAAAAAATGAGTTTGACTTGTGAAATCAAATTATTTTTTTTAGATGATGTCAAATCCTTTATTTTTTTTTTTATTTTTATTTTTATTAAAATTAATCATAAAATCTCGATTAAAATAGTGTTTGGTATTGTGATAATAATTATTTTAAAAATATTTTTTATTTAAAAATATATTAAAATAATATTTTTTATTTTTAAAATTTATATTAACATCACCATAACAAAACAATACAAAAACACCCAAAAAAAATTCAAAACACCTACACAACATGTGTGTGTTGCCTTAAATTTTAAATCTTAAAATAAGTACTGTTTATGTATTCTTAAGTATATAGATAAATTATATATATGATAATTCATGTTTGAGTATTGTATTTAAAATTTAAATTTTACAATATGAATAATTTGTTAATTATTAAAGTGATTAGATCCTTAAAACAAATGAGTTTCAAGTTATATATTTTCTTAATCACCAATAAATTAAAATACTTATAAATATAAAAATAGTTGTTTATTTATGGGTAAATAAAAATTCATTGTTATAAAACGTTTTAGAATATTAGTTATTTTTACAAGCATATGCCCTTCAAATGAAAGGACATGTTTTCAGAGCTTCGTTGCAGCTATGCCTCGTTTCATGCAGAGAGGACTTCATCATCTTAAATTTTGATTTGAGAAAAATAAATGAATTGTTAAAAAGAAGAAATTAAGGTGGTTCAGCTTGGTGGCCTACTCCATCAACGTAGAAGCTACAAAAAGATATTATATCTCAATTATATTTTCTGAAAATTATAAAATACCCATATTTATCTATGTAGAAAAACTCATTATAAATGAGAAATTTCATGTTATTCAAACTATAACCAGTAACATATCAACAAATTCAAAAAACCAATCATGTTGATAAATTAAATAGAATCAATTATTTTCTCATCAATCACTTTCCAGAACAATCAAATTAATATAATTATAATTCTCAGGTATAACTCAACTGATTAAATTCTGAGTTTACTCTCCAGAAATTACTAGTTCAAATTCTATAAACTTCGGGGGCACTGAATACTTACACATTAATCTTAAAAAAAATTAGTATAATTATTATGATTTGGCTTTTTAAGTCCTTAATTTGTAACTTTATCAGGGCAGTTACTATATTTATTTAATGGTCAGTGCATTATTAATAATAGAGTATTAAAATAAACTTTTTGAGCTATAAAAATAATGGATAAAAAATAGATTTTGAGTTTGATTATAAAGTTTTTTTCATGACTTTAGAGTGATTTAATTATCTCTTCATATCAAATTTATGACTTTAAAGTGATTTATCTCTTCATATTAAATTTATTTTATTTTGTTGGAAAGTAGTTTCATTTTAAAAAGTGAATTCTAAGAAAGTGAATTATTTTTTGATGTTTGGTAGAGTAATGAAAAATAAATTGAAACACTTTTCAGTGTTTGGTTATATCATGGAAAATGAGCTGGAAAATAACTTATTAATGTTTTATTTTTTTCAAGTTTATTAAAATAATGAGGAAAAAATCTTACAAATTAAAAAGTTGAATGAGAATGAAATTGAAATTTTTTTTCATAAATTATCTCAAATAAAAAAAATCAAAATAATAGAAATCAAATCTAAAAATAAAAAAAAATTGAAAGATGAAGAAATTAAAATAATAATAATTAACATTTCATAAATTAGTTCAAATAAAATAAGTAACAATCAAAAGAATGAGGATCAAATTTGATAGATAAAAAATTTCAATTAAAAAATGACAAGGAAAAAGCAAATAATAATTATAAAAATAAGGACCAAAATTAATATAAAAATTAAATTATAAGGGATGAAATTGAAAAACAAATATTCAAAACAAAATTTATATAGCAATCAAAAGTTTGAGGACCAAATTTGATATAATCAGCAAATAATATGATATTTCTAAATTTTTCACAACTTCCGGAAAATGTTTTCCGCCCAAAATAAAAGAAAAATACTTTTCTAAAAACCAAGCTAAATTTTTTTTTAACTGAAAAGTGTTTTCTGTTGACCAACTTTTTTAATAACAAACAAACACAAAAAAATTTGGAAAATGATTTTCCAGAAAACAAATACAACCTATGATCAGTATCCTATTATTACTGTAAAAATAAGAAAATAAAAGGTAAAATATATCATCTTCCACTTATATTGTTAATTTATTTATTTTCTAGATGAATCAATTTTGATTTACCTTCTCACAGGGAGACAATATTTCAATATGCAACAAGTTTGATTAGTCATATTTTTTGTTTGAAACTTGAATTGAAAAAAAAAAAAGGTTAAAAGACAAATTTATTTAAAACCAACACCAATCTCAATCCTTGCCAAAATAATAATTACATTAATTTTATTTTTTTAAATAACTATTTTCATTTAATTTTCGTATCAATAGTTGTTCAAGATATAGAATTAGACATAGATGATGTTTTTTTTATATTAACGTAATGACATGGACTGATGATATGAGATATTAATTAATTAATGATCTAGGGTGTAACTTATAGGTGCCTCTAATTACAGCTCAAGCGTCGTAAAATTTCTTTATTTATAATGCGTGATTCACGTGAACAGGGAAATATATCGATTAGGTTTATTATAAATTAAATCAAATTAAATTATTTAATCCTTTGAATCACTCATACAAATCCCAAGATTAATCTTCACGATAACTTAATTGCTTCTTGTAGAAAGAAAGACTATTAAGAGTTTATTTGAGAGTATGATTGTAATTATTTTTTAAAGTGTTTTTCATGCTAAAATGCATTAAAATAAATTTTTTTTTTATTTTTTAAAAATTATTTTTGAGATCAGTACATCAAAATATATAAATTTTTTTAATTTTTAATAAAAATAAATAAATAATTTTTTATAAAATCCGATTTGAATCACATTCACAAACATTACGTGAATGAAAAATTAATTAAGATAACAAGGCTATAAATGGATAAATGAGAAAGAGTGCGACGGATATTCGTTCACTTTCGTGATTGTTTTTATGTTTTAGACATGAATTCTAAGATCTTTGGTTAAAAAAAAATCAATTATATAGAAAGCAGGATTAGAAAGCTCGGGTTATTTTCTACAGGGCTTGCAATATAACATTTTAATAATATATATATATATATATATATTAAAAGACTGGAGAAAATTATCTTGGAACCATGAATTTCCAAGAAGATTTTAACATTTCATCCACGAGTAGAAGATTTGTTTTTTTTTTTTCTCTCAAGTAATATTTTTTTACCGACTACATATTAATTCATGCTCGATTGATTGATTTGAGGTTATCTAAGAAAAATATTTGACATGTACCGACACAAGGAGATATTGACTTTTCTTAAGAGCACCTGCACCACGTAGTCCCGCCTCCGTAAAACTGGATTGAGTTTTCGCCCGACTTTTTTAGCTGCTGTTTATTTTTGTGATTTAAAAATATTTTTAAAAAAAATTAATTTTTTTTAATTTTTTTACTTTAAATTAATATTTTTTTATGTTTTTAAATTATTTTCATCTACTAATATCAAAAATAATTTTTTAAAAATAAAAAATATATTATTTTGATACATTTCTAAATAAAAAACATTTTAAAAAATAATCACAACAAAATTTTCAAACAGGCTTTAAGGATGCAGCAAGCTTTAAAGGCCATCACTATAATCTTCGGCCAATCCTGAATAAATAGTAATTATTATTTTTTAAAATATTTTTTAATTAGAAAAGTATTAAGATATATATATATATATATTTTTAAAATTTATTTTTAATATTAACATATCAGAAAAATTCAAAACACTAAAAAAACTAATTTAAAACAATTTTTTTAATTTTAACCAAAAACCAGGTTGAAATTCACTCTAGCACGAAGCCTTAGAATCCTCACGTGTCAAAACGCCCCCATTCATACCTTTAAAGCGTGTAGTAAAAACTTTTTTGATATTATGATAACGGTTACTTTTTAAATTGTTTTTTTATTTTATTTTTAATATAAATATATCAAAATGATTTAAACTCACCAAAATAATTTAATCTGAAGCTAGAAAGAAATTTAAATTTAAATTTTTTTAAAACTACTTTTAAAATATCAAAATAATCTCTAAGTTTTGTGCATAGCCTGCACTGAAATACCACTGCGACGCACTCACAGCCCGCCCCTCTCGAGCCAACAGTGCATTTTTGGTTTAACCCTTGGTCAACTGTGCCTCGAATTTCCTCGGGTCAAAAGCACCCCGTTTTGATCGCTGGCCTAGGGTGTGCGGCAAGTCTAGAATCATGAATTTTTTACCCATGAAGAAACATAAAGGCAATCACAGGGAAGTTTCGTTCGGGGAATAAATGAAATTAAAAGACTAACCCATGACTCTCGTTGATTTACTTACCATCAAAGGAAAATTCAAAAACTGTGCCAGGAAGCGTTAATATCATGTTTGTTAAAGTTTTGAAAGTAATTTTGAAAAGTATTATTTTTTTATTTTAAATTAATATATTTTATATTTTTGATTATTTTTGATACGTAGATATAAAAAATAATTTTTTTAAAAAATACTTTTTTAATATATTTTAATTAAAAAATATTTTAAAGTAAAAAATATTCAGCGATACCAAACACCGCTGTAAGTTTTTCGCATAATTATACCAGTTGCGGCACGCCACGTTTGGAAAGGGACCCCACAATACATCTACATACCGGGAACTTTAAGAGGCCCGTCAAATTCGCTTTTGAGACGTGGCAGTATTCAATTGGATGGCCACATAGTGGAATCTTTTTGCTTCCAAACTTAATGAAACACAAATAGTAACTATTCTTTTAGTCCTTTTATTCTTAATTAGGTTATAACTTAGTTCTTCGTACGTTCAGACCTACAATTTAATCCATCAAATTTTTGTTGAAAAATTTCTTTTGTTTTTTCTCTGGGATGTTATGTGGTATCGATTGTTTTTTAAAATGTGTTTTGTTTGTAAATACATAAAAATAATTTGAAAATACTAAAAAAATATTAATTTAAAATAAAAAAATTCAAATATTTTTAAAAACAATTTTAAAACACAAAAACAAATAGCCTCTAAGAATTTAAAATTAAGAACGTGACGTCACTTTTACTTTACTCTAATTTTATTGAATTTAGAAATGAAAAAATAATATTTTCTCCATTGAATTAGATTTAGTGTGGGTTTAGTGATTTCCTATAAACTAAGAGGCTATTTAAAAATAAAATAAATGGTGAAAAATATATTTTAGAAGTTCTCTACTATTTTTCTTAACAAGTTTTTCATTATCTTTCAAATAAAATAAAAAAAGATATGAATAATAAAATCTCTTCTATATATAAGTACTTTTTTTTATCAAGGTAAAATTTTATTTTTATAATTTCCAATATCATAAATTTAATTATTATTGTCAATCTAATATAAAGACTTTTCTTGAGTTAATAGTATAAAATCTTTATTATAATTCTTAAATACTAAGATGGTTATTATAAATTATGATTTTATTTTTTTATGAAAACAATTTTAATCTTGAAATATTTTTTTATTTATTTTTTAGTGGAAAAATTTATCTTTGTTCTCAACAAATAAACATATTTTTTTAATTTTTTAGTAGAAATAAAAAGGAAAAAAAGAATTTTTCTATTAATGAACATACCCAACATTTTTTTTACCTTGCAATATAATAGTTAATATGCTATGGAAAAATAAATACAAAATACATGTAAACATTAAATTTCACAATGACTCTAATACATAGTTGAATATGAAAATTGAAAGGAAAACTTGACAATATATTTATTTTAAAAAATCAAAACTTCAAAAAATGTACTTGATGAAAAATCAAACACGACACGTTTGGTTCAGCTTACTTACAAAACGAGGAAATGGAAATAAGACAATGGTCAACAGGGATTAAAATATAGTGTGTCAAATGCAAATGACTAAGGTATAATTAACTTTAAAATATAGGGATTAAAAATAAATTTAATAATACACAAAAGACAGTCAGATAGGTTATTAAAAGAGAAAAAGAGAAGCGGTGGGGGGCAGAGAGAGAGAGGTCTAAGCAATTGAATCGCTCTCTTCTTTACATGCTCACAGTCGCAGATCTAAATATTCAGAAGTAATTCTGATTTTGTAACCCTAAATAAATAGTACGAATACAACTAGAGATTCAGAGACATATCAGTACTGGTAGCGGCCGCCGAGTCTCTCTTTCCGGTAAGTGTCCGACCACCTTTCTCAATTTTAGTTTAAGATCATCATTGAAATGATTTTCATCTTCTGTTTTTTAAAATTATTTGATTTTGGATCCGTTATTTTCTATTTATTTTTTTTCGTTTTAGCTTTGGCGAAGTTAGCTAAAAAGAAATGGAAATGTTTGTATCCGTCAGTTTTAATTTCACTTACCTATTTCTTATACTACTTTGATTTTCTGTTCTTGTTCTCTCAATTTTCCTAGTGATTTACTATCAATTTCAGGTCAAAGGGCAGGACTGATTGAATTTCACTAAGATTTAGGTTGTAATTGATCTTTCTCGATGGGTAAAGGAGGGGAGGACCATGGGGAAAGGGATCAAAATGGTATCGAGTCGCAAAACCAGGGTGATATTTTCCCTGCATGGGCTAAGGAGGTTAAGGAATGTGAGGAGAAGTATGGAGTCAACCGTGAATTTGGTTTATCGAGTGCGGATGTTGAGAAGAGGCTAAAGATCTATGGTTACAATGAATTAGAGAAACATGAAGGTGTTTCGATTTTTAAACTGATATTGGATCAGTTCAATGACACGCTAGTTAGGATTTTGTTAGCTGCTGCTATTGTATCCTTTGTCTTGGCTTGGTATGATGGTGAGGAAGGAGGGGAGATGGAGATTACTGCCTTTGTGGAGCCGTTGGTGATTTTCTTGATCTTGATTGTCAATGGCATTGTTGGGATTTGGCAGGAAAGTAATGCAGAGAAAGCATTGGAGGCTTTAAAGGAAATCCAATCAGAGCATGCCACTGTTATAAGAGACCGAAAGAAGTTCTCCAGCTTGCCTGCTAGGGAACTAGTTCCAGGGGATATTGTGGAGCTGAGAGTGGGTGATAAGGTGCCTGCAGATATGAGGGTTTTGAATTTGATTAGCTCCACACTCAGGGTTGAGCAAGGGTCTTTGACAGGAGAGAGCGAGGCAGTGAGTAAAACTGCTAAGCCTGTTGCAGAAAGTACGGATATTCAAGGGAAAAAATGTATGGTTTTTGCAGGAACAACAGTAGTGAATGGTAACTGTATATGCTTAGTTACAGAGACAGGAATGAATACTGAGATTGGGAAGGTGCATTCCCAGATTCATGAAGCCGCGCAGAATGAGGAAGATACCCCATTGAAGAAGAAATTGAACGAGTTCGGAGAAGTTCTAACAATGTTAATTGGAATTATTTGTGTGTTGGTTTGGCTTATTAATGTGAAGTACTTCCTCACTTGGGAATATGTTGATGGCTGGCCAAAGAATTTTAAATTCTCATTTGAGAAGTGCACGTATTACTTTGAGATTGCTGTTGCATTGGCGGTGGCTGCTATACCAGAAGGGTTGCCAGCAGTAATCACTACATGTTTGGCACTTGGAACTCGAAAGATGGCTCAAAAGAATGCACTTGTTAGAAAGTTGCCTAGTGTTGAGACTCTTGGTTGCACAACAGTCATTTGTTCTGATAAAACTGGTACTCTAACTACCAATCAGATGGCTGTATCTAAGCTTGTTGCTATGGGTTCTAGGGCTGGCACTCTCCGATCCTTCAATGTGGAAGGGACAACCTATAGTCCTTTTGATGGAAAAATAGAAGATTGGCCTGTGGGTCGAATGGATTCTAACCTTCAGATGATTGCTAAGATTGCTGCTGTTTGCAATGATGCTGGTGTAGAGCAATCTGGCAATCATTATGTTGCTGGTGGAATGCCTACAGAGGCTGCATTAAAGGTAAAATGACCATCAAAAACTGGATTTTTTTCTCAATTATTATAGCATTGTGAATTTGTATATAAACATAGTTTACATAAGGTAGTGCCAACAAGGCACGAACAGCATCAATTTGTGATTGAGTTTTGATGCTGCCCCTGTAGTCTCTCTCTCTCTCTAATTGTGTGTGCGTTCATGCTTTTGTATGCATTATTTGTCAAGTGTATTTTCTTGCTACTGTATATGTGGATTATTAGTATGATTCGAGGCTGAGGCTTGTTTGTCTGGGAAAGATATGGGGTTGCCTTGTGATTATATGGCACAAGGACTCAGATAGTATGCAAGGTTTATGGGATACAGATTTCTTACTGGCCTTTTTTGCTCTTTCCCATGCCAGGTTATGGTTGAAAAAATGGGATTTCCTGGAGGGCTTAACAAGGAATCATCTTCAGTTCATGAGGATGTTCTAGGTATAATACAGTATCTTGTTCTATTTCTCTTCTCTATTTTTTTAGTAGCTCTAACATTTATTTTTTGGTCTATTTTGGTCCTATATTCTTGTGCCATGTAAGCTTGCTGCCGATTATGGAATACGATGGAGCAGCGGATTGCAACCCTTGAGTTTGATCGTGATAGAAAATCCATGGGGGTTATTGTGAATTCTAGCTCTGGCAAAAAATCACTGCTAGTGAAGGTTCGTTCTTCCCTCTTGCTGTCTTGTAGGTTCAGCTTTTTTGCAGTTAAATTGTCTGTTCTTTTACAGCTAATATCAACTGTGGTTGGTATTGTGTATCATGCACTGGAAAAAAAGAAGATGATCACCGGTCATGCTTAGCCCATGAATATGCATAAAAAGTTGGTATTGAGTCTGAATATCACAGAGATTATTTAAAGCAGATTCATGATTTGTTTCTCCTTCTAAAAGACAGGCTCAAATGCAAGTCACCCTGCATACACCCTACGTAGGACAGTAATGTATATGGTTCATCAAACAGTCACATCAAGTTGTATCATCCATTAGCATGAACCTAATTTCTAATCCTTATCTTAATAGAGTGCAGGAAATTTTATTTTGTTACAAAAATCAACATGTGGTCTGGTCTTTTACCTTTTGTTTTGGTCAGATTATACAAAATAGTCACAGGGATTTTGGTGTGTTTGCACCTTGTTTCTCCTATTTTCAAAATGACACATATCTTGTGACACTAAGCATCCAGTGAAACTGTTAGTCAAAGGGTGAATAACCATATTATCATATAGATAAAGTTTACCCTACAAAACCGTATTACTCTCTCACACACATATGGCAGTCATCATTCTCAACTACACCTGTTTGGCTCACCAACTGATTCCCATGCAGCATTCTCTCTTTTCCAAAGAATTTCCTTAAGCCTTGAAATTTAGGTCATGAAGTTTGTTCCATAACAATTTGTTTTAGACAATCATGTCATTGATGGACTTGATTCAAACATGCACCTAGAATACCTTATGTTATGGTTTAATAAGTAGATTGGAAATAAAATGGTAATATATATATATATATATATATATATATATATCCAAAAGGTGGTGAGACTTCTAACATGCACCCCCCTCCCCAGTCTCCTTCTTCTCCTGTAGGCCATACTCATCGATAACTTCTTCAACCTGTTTTGCTATTTTTACTTCCATCTATGCTTCTCAATTTTATTTTTAAGTTCAATTTAATTTATTGTTCTTTTCTTTATGGGATTCTTTTCTCTCGGTAGTGATTGATGCTTTTCAATGGAGGAGGTTGAAACCCTTCAATCAATCTTGCAGATCGAAAATTTTAATTTATTTTGCTTTTTAGTTGACCATGTTATAATCCATGAATGAACCTAGGTTAAATGGACCTTAAAAATAATTACAATACACTGAAGAGGATTAGGAGATGACAAATGTACTTGTGAGAGTGAAAATAAGTAATTAGAAATTGGGTTTTTTATTACTTGGGTAAGATGTTCTGCAAAATTTGCCAATTGGATGCTTTGAAAGACGAGGAACAAACATGATCAACGGGTACTTGTGGAACTTTTTGTCCTTTAATTGAAAATTGCTCATTAGAAGTGTGTTGTTGGACATCTACTGTAAGAACCAAAAATAAACTATATTTTCTTTTAATCTTTTTTCATTGTTCTTTTTTCTCAGTGTAACATTCTAAGTGAATAAATAATTGAATTTATCTAGCTATCTGCTTAGTTTTATTTGTTATTTTCTTTCCCACTGGAAAATCATTACCCACAACATTTGGTCTGGGGTGAATATCTTGGGTTTGTAAAAATTTCTAGAAGGCTATGTCCTGCTGCTGCTTTTGGACTTTCTGGTTGAGGTTTGACTTGGATGACTGCAAGTTTTTTTAAGCTTCTGTGTCTTCTTTTTTCATTTCAGTTTGTCATGTATAGGTCTTGAGGTTAATGCTCTGCTCAAATGTTGCAGGGTGCGGTAGAAAACTTATTGGATAGAAGCACATCTATTCAGTTGCTTGATGGCTCTGTTGTCGCATTGGATCAGTGTTCGAAGGATCTTATCTTACAAAACCTTCGTGAAATGTCAACAAGTGCATTACGTTGTCTAGGTTTTGCATACAAAGAGGACCTTTCAGAGTTTAGAACTTACAGTGGCGATGAAGACCACCCAGCTCATCAGCTTTTACTTGATCTGCATAATTACTCTTCAATTGAGAGCAATCTCACCTTTGTTGGCTTGGCTGGGCTCAGGGTGAGTTTCTCCAGCAATCTTCTGTTTTCTGGTCCGTTTTCTTGCTTTCTCAACCATAATTAAAATTCATTATTTGATCCCAAATTGTGAAAGGATCCTCCTCGGAAAGAAGTTCGTCAAGCCATTGAGGACTGCAAAGCAGCTGGAATCCGTGTCATGGTCATTACAGGAGACAACAAGAATACAGCTGAAGCAATTTGTCATGAAATAGGTGTCTTTGGACCTTATGATGATATCAGTTCTAAAAGCTTGACTGGCAGAGAGTTTATGGGCCTTCTTGATAAAAAAACTCATTTAAGACAAAGTGGAGGATTGTTGTTCTCCAGGGCTGAACCAAGGCATAAGCAAGAAATCGTGAGGTTGCTTAAGGAGGACGGTGAAGTTGTTGCTATGACTGGAGATGGAGTAAATGATGCACCTGCCTTAAAGTTGGCTGATATTGGCATAGCAATGGGCATTGCTGGGACAGAGGTCAGTTTATGGTAATTTGGTGGATATAAATTATGTGGACTTTATGCTGTTAACGGACATCTTTGTGCCAGTTTCTTATGCTTTAAATAGATCTCATGGTTTGTTCTCTTTGTTGTTTGCTTTGCAAGTGTATAATTATATATCATGTAGCTAGGGCATTTTAGTCAACTTAACTAGTCCATGCCGCTCTGAACTGCATTTTGTTTACTTACATTTTCTGCACCATTTTTTTATTAAAAATTTTCATACCAAATACTCGTTTTCAGGTTGCCAAGGAAGCCTCTGACATGGTGTTAGCAGATGATAATTTTAGCACTATTGTTGTTGCTGTTGGTGAAGGCAGGTCCATTTACAACAACATGAAGGCTTTTATCAGGTTCGATATATTCTGTTTAGTCAATTTTACTTCCAGTGTGGTCTATAAGATAATTTCATATATTGGTGGACTGGAGCACAATTGACACAGGACAGTTCAAGGGCTGTTCTGGTACTGCTTTTATGGGACGAGAATGGTTTTTTGAGGGGTTTTAGGTTAAGTTTTGATGGTTAAATATTGGGTTTTGTTTGCTGGAAACTATCGATAGACATAACCAGATTTCTAGGAGACTTTGAAGGAGGAAAACCTAATCCCTTGTACCTGGGGTGCAATATGCATCTCACCCAAGTGAGATTTTATCAAACTATCGCAAAGCATATATCTGGAAAATTTTAAACATAAACTCATTCCTTATTGAAAGATTCCAGACCTTTTGTGTAGAGTTCCTAATACTCCAAATTCATATATAAGAAGCACTACTATTTCTATGTAAACCCACTAAATTAAGGACTAGTAAGACACTGAAACATAAAATTAAGAAGGGTATCCCATCAATTTGATCTGACAAAATAACAAGTGATTGTTGATATTTGCTCAGGAACATACACTTCAAAATTTATAGAGAGGGTTTCATGAATTCTGTTTGTCTTCACCCGGTTAGTCCTAACAAATAGTTAGCTTCTGGCAAACAAACCAGTAGTATGTCTGTGATCAGTAGAAATAATTGATTAGCGATCCTGGTGGATCTAACATTGGTTGTTATGCATGTGATGGAGCTTTGACTCCTCACACTTGAAATGAGATTCATTAGCATGCTAGAATTTCAAGTGTTAAGGCCTCAGGGTGCAAAAAAAAAAAATAATAATGGTTGAAGGGTGAAGTGTTAAGGATGTTTGGTAGGTATGTTAAAAATGATGTGTTATAGTGGGGATAAATTTCCAATCAAAGTTTAAATTAATAATATGATTAATAATAATAATAAATAATGTGTGTTAATGGGACCCAATGGACATAAAGGACATGCCAGAGAAAAAGAGACATCAATCATGATTTTGAAAAAATAAATTGGCACACCCCCCCCCCCCAACCCCTTAGTGGGTTAACACTTGCCCCTTCTTGGGGTTAAATGTTAACTAACACCTCAACAACACCCCCCCCCCCCTTTAAAAGACCAAAAATATTGCATAGTTCCTTATGTTGTCTTTGGAGATGTGTGGGATAAATGGGAATGCAGTAATCTTGACCCTGACGAGTCAAGTGCAACTGTAGAAAAATTGTCCCTGTGCTTCTAAGGTTCTGTGCACTCTTGCTGCTGACTAGTTTTGTCAATTCCTGGATAGGACACCTTTTTATACAAAAACTGCTTACTGTCGTTTTCATCAAGTACTGAACCATCTTTCCTGCTCTTGGTTCATCTTGAGAATTTTGGGTTTTAACTGTAGTGATGCTTGAGCTCTCAGATTGATATGCACCAGATGGGATCTTTGTTAAGCAGTGTTTTTGTTGCTCCGGCTGGCAATCCACCTAATAGGATACAGCTTTTTTGTGTATATGCTGTTAGAGTAATCGACAAAATGATAATTTGTAGAGAACTTTTATATTGTATTCTTTTGTGCATTTAGAAACTAAAAACCATGTTGCATAATATCTTTTGTTGCATGAAGAATTTGTGTTTTAACTGTACTGATGCTTGAGTTATCGAATTGATATGCCCTGACAACATGGGAACTTGGTTCAACCAGTGCCCATGTTGCCTGTATTGGTGATCCACCAAATAGGATACAGATTTTATGTGCATGTGCTGGTAGTCATGTGTGCAGATTATGATGTGTGCCTATGCAATGTGCATACATGTCAAATAAACATCTTTTTGTATGAATTGATAATCTGAGATTTGTGTATTCATTATGTCAAAAGTTTGCATCATTATTAACTTGTACCTGTCATACAACCTTAAAATCTCTTGCAATGAAAATACTAGATAAACTTGATTTCTCTGACTTGAAGATCTTCATTAACGGTCTTCCTCCTATTTTGACTTTGCATGTTTATTCAGTTCGAAACAACTTTCTTTTTTAACTACCTCAAAGTAACCTTTTTTTTCCTTTCCCATTTTCTCCCTTGAATCATATTTATTACAGGTACATGATCTCCTCAAATATTGGTGAGGTTGCCTCTATATTTTTGACTGCTGCTTTGGGTATTCCAGAAGGAATGATCCCTGTTCAGCTTCTCTGGGTTAATCTGGTCACTGATGGACCCCCAGCAACGGCGTTAGGATTCAACCCGCCAGACGGAGATGTAATGAAAAAGCCTCCTAGAAAGAGTGATGACTCCTTAATTAGTGCTTGGATTTTATTCCGCTACCTGGTAGGGAAACGGTTTTTACCTCAAATCAGTTAACTTGTTTTTTCTCCCCAATCAGAAAACTTTCCTTGTTAACCTTGATGTGCCCTTGATGTAGGTGATTGGATTCTATGTTGGGATTGCAACAGTTGGTGTATTTATCATATGGTACACACGTCACACATTCATGGGTATTGACCTCAGTGGAGATGGCCATAGTCTTGTCACCTACTCTCAGCTCGCTAACTGGGGTCACTGTGAATCTTGGAAGAATTTTTCTGCATCACCATTCACAGCTGGGTCTCAAGTGTTCAACTTCGATGGGAATCCATGTGAATACTTGCGATCTGGAAAAATCAAGGCTTCAACGCTCTCCCTTACCGTATTGGTTGCCATTGAGATGTTCAATTCCCTCAATGCCCTATCTGAGGACTGCAGCCTCGTGAGAATGCCCCCATGGGTCAATCCATGGCTCCTTCTAGCCATGTCTGTTTCATTTGGCCTGCACTTTCTGATCCTCTATGTACCTTTCCTAGCACAGGTATTTGGGATTGTTCCGCTCAGCCTGAATGAATGGATCTTGGTACTGGCCGTGGCCCTCCCGGTTATTCTAATTGATGAGGTTCTCAAGTTTGTCGGGAGATTGACAAGTGGGTGGCGACATTCTGGTTCAAGAAGACCTTCAAAATCCAAGCCAGAGTGAGCACTAAATAAAGGATTGTGGTTGGACTCCTAATCCTGGTCCATTGCCTTTAACCCTACACTTTTCAGTATGATAAGGGCTGTCATGGACCTCGAAGACTACATTAGATTTCGATTAGACACAATTGTATTAAGTACTCTGCTTAAAATATAGGATTATTCTGGGATTCTACAGTGGCCCAAATTTCCCCTTCTTCGCTCTCCAAAATTGAGCTTGCAGATCTTTCATTTTCGTAGGCCGAAGAAGCCGCCAGAAGGGTGGTGTGCCCCACTGGCTATAGCAATTAGCAAGTGAAATGTTATGTTATGGAGAGGAGATTCAGAACAATTAAAAAAAAAAAAAAGTCAAATGTGTTCCGTGGCAACATTGATAGAAACGAACGAGCATTTATTGCATCACATTTTGTCAGATCACCTTCTACAAAAATTGGAGTTTCAAGCCACCAATCAAGGTTTTGATATGTCTGTTAATTATCGTTGTCATCTAGATAAATTTTCTAAACCTGGATTAATCTTTCTAAAACTTTTAACTTGTGACTCTTAACTTGTAAAATTTTAAACTCGAACACAATCAAGAACTTTAATTCCAAATCAATTTAATATTGAAGAGTGAAATAAAAAAATCAATTTAAAAAAATTATTAAAGTGAAAAAAAAATAACAATTAAAAAATAAGAATCAAGTTTGATAGGAAAAGAAACTTAAGGAAGATGAAATTGTAAAAAAACATTAATTTCAAAAATTATCCCAAACAAAACAAATAGTAATCAAAAGAATGATGATCAAATTTAAAAAATGAAAAAAATTGAAGGTGGATGAAATTGAAAAAGAAATTCAATTTTATAAATTATCCAAATAAAATAAATAGTAATAAAAATAATAGAGGTCAAATCCAAAGAAATAACAAATTGAAGGATTGTTTTAAAATTTTGAAGGGATAAACAAGAAATCAAGGAGAAGAGAGAAAAAAAAAAAAAAGCACATACCATTCAAACGATACAAGGGTTGCAGACGCACAAGTCAACTTTTTTTTGAATAATATTGATGTATGTTAAATTACAAAATCACCCATAAACCAACCTATAATAACAAAAATAAACTAAGTAAAAATATAAAAATACCCTTAAATATAAGCCGTAGAAAACTCAACCTTTAAGGGCGTGTAAGTCATTGTATTATTCTTAAAAAAATAAAAATACTAAAACACCCTTGAAGATAAACTTTAAATAATGTTAAATCTAAGGGCATACTGGTCATTCTAATATGCATTATAAAACAAAAAAACACTAATTGCTCTCTTTAAATTTGATAATGACCAATGCACCATCGGGGAATACCAAAATATCACCGATAGCTAGTTACTTAGTTTTGTTTTGTAGGGGCAAAATAAAATTTTCGTCGTGGATTACTAAACTAAAACCCCACGGTTTTTAGATTTTGTTAATACTAATTGTATATGTTCATAAAAAAATTACAAAAAACAATAAAAACTATATTATTGGCCCACGCTAAGTCGTGGATCGGAGCAGAAATTTTTTGTGAAGGCATTGGTAATGTGTTTAAAAAATATGTTTTAACCATGAATTGAACAATATTTTTTTTATCTAACATTAAGATGGAAACACATTAGAACTACTTGGATTAACCTGGGCTAACATGCAAAAGTGACGGGGATAATCTAAAAAAAACAAATTGGAAAGCTCAATCTCCAATTAACTTAATGGTGAAAAATGAAAGTGGTAAAAAGTAACACTTAACTAAAAAAAAAAAACAAGTGAATTCAAGTTAACTAAGCAAACTCGCAATGTAAATAATGCATGTTATCGGATTCAATAAATTTTTTATTTCAAATATTATTTCTTATTTAATTATACAACAACAAAATACATGAGAATTGTTTTATGATTTTTTTAAAGGGAAAATATCTTGATATAGATCATTAATAACAAATAGTGAATTTTTTTTTTTAGTTTTGAGCTAAAAAAATAAAATAAATTATCAATAATAAAAGGTAAAATTGTATTTTTTTAAATCGAGAAACAAAAAAAGCATTAAATAAAAAAACAAGTAAATAATAGCTCGGATGCTACGGATTAACTGATTAAACCCGCAATTCTGTTTATGAACTCAATTAGGTTTAATGATATCTTTTATCATTTTTTTACGCAAATACAAAATAGAAAAATTTTAAAAAATAAAAAGAAGTCCAGGCACGTGGTCTGGCAGCCCAACATGCATGGACATTAAAAAAAACCAACCCTGTTCATGTGTCTTGACCTAGTTACCAGAGTAACAAAACTAAGTAACTAGCTATCGGGCCCCGTGGTGCATTGGTCATTATCAACATGCATAGGGAGCAATTAGTGTTTTTGTTTATAAGCATATTAGAATGACCCAGCCCTTGATTTCATTATTTTTTTTTTTTTTTACTTGACCTAGTTAAAGGTTGAGTTCGGCAAAAGGACAGTGAAAAAATAGGCCTCTAATTGTTTTTGGCTAAAAAGCTCATTTTTTTATTCAAAAATACTTAATTAACACTCAAAATACCATAATAATTCAATCCATAGCATCAAAAAAAATTAAAAAATAAGCTAAAAAATAAAAACAAATATTCTTATGGTCAAATTTGCCTTCTCGGGTAAGGAAAATAAAAAAAAAACACCTAGGTAAAACTTTTCTTATGAAATAGAACTCATTAACAATAGTTTCAACTATTTTGGTGGCCGTAATCATCGTTAATGATAACTTTCTCTATCTACATAGAAATTTTATAGTTCCCTATCTCTCTCCTCTCCCAACAAAAGAGTGAAAAATAAGAGAAATAAACTTTGATATTAAAACTAAATTTTTGACAACTAAAGGGATAAATCACCTAAAAAAATGAGGACCAAAATAATTTTTTTGTGTGAAATTCAAAATCATCACCTATTTTACCTACTCTTTTTATTTTGGTACTCTATCTTTCAATTCAATTCTCTTTTTAAAAAAATACAATTGAGCACTAATTTATGTTCGAAATGGCTTGATTGTGCAAAAAAAACTCGATGACCAAATTAAAAATTTAGAAAAAAAATATATTATTTCAATCTATAATGATATTTTAGAGGGTGAAGAGTGCATCTTCCACTCTAAAGTCTGATTGATATTATGCCAATAGTTATTTTTTAAAATATATATTATTTGAAAATATATCAAAATAATATATTTTTTTTATTTTTTAAAATTTATATTTGATATTAACATATCAAAATAGTATGGAAAATGCAAAAAAATAATTTGAAGTAAAGAAAATTTTTTTAATTATTTTTTAAAATATAAAAATAAACAGACTCTTGACTAGTTTTTTTTATTTAAATATAAGGTTAGGCAAACCCTTGATCGAACTTCACATCCATCCCCAACAAAACCACGTTGGATTTTTTTCCGATTTATTTTGACCCTGGTCGTATCAGGTTCTTACGGGATCCAATAGGGTGGGGTCATCCCTACTCTTAACCGATTCTAACAACGAAAAGAAAGGAGAGCCGCATTGATATCTGGGAAAGAATTGATAAAAATCAAAATAATTAGGACTCAATTGATAATCGAGTAATACATCTAGAGTTAAGGTTCCAAACCGCTTATCAAAACCCTAAAACCCGTAAAACCCAAATCATTTGAGAGTGTAAGGGCAGAATATGGGGGGATTCTTCGACCTCAACATACCCCAAGACACCACGAAAACTACACGCATAAAACTTGTTGTGAAAGCTATGGAGCTAGGATACAGTGGCATCGCATACAACCGGAGCATCAAAGGTATCATGTCTGATCACGACCGTTGCTCAATCCCACTCTTGTCCCTTTCCTCTTTACTCGATGTAGCTCCTGCCCTTGCCTTCTCCGTTAATCTCCACCGTGACCTCCTCGGAATCCCACGCTCCTCCCCTTTCCGTCAGTACACGCGCTTGACTGTCTCTGTTGATACTCCTTCTCAGGCCCAGGTGCTTAACTCTGGGAATCCTGTTTTAAAGACTTACGATTTTGTTGCTGTCAAGCCGCTGAGTCAAACTGCTTTTGATCACGCCTGTCTTAAATCCGAGGTTTGTATTATTATTATTGCCGCTGCTGCTTTTCCTTTTTATTTTTTTTGCTGTTCACAAAGTAAAATTGAAAATTGCTCCTAGGTTTTGTATTTAATATTGATTTTATTTTATTTAGGTGGATATGATTGCCATTGATTTCTCTGTGAAGCTACCGTTCCGGTTGAAGCTACCTATGGTTAAAGCGGCAATAGAGGTTTGTTGTTCAATTGCTTTCTCATTTCATTTTTAATTTCTTTCCTTTTGTTGGTGGTTTTGGCTAATGGTTTTTTTTTTTTTTCCTTTTGGTATTGATAATCAGCGTGGAGTTTATTTCGAAATTACTTATTCTGATCTTATTGCTGATATTCAAGTGAGGAGGCAAATGATACCCAATGCGAAGGTGAGTTTTGGGATAGTTTAATGCTGCGTGATAAAGTTTAGTGACAAGTGAAGTCAAATTTATATATATAAAAAAGAAATATAAAAGTCCGTCACATTTCTTGTTTTTGAATGACATGCGATTCATGACTCTGATGAGGTGATTTTCCACACATGCAATATCAGAAAAAGTGATAACTGAAATACGTGTGGGAACACACTTTGAATTTTACAGATAGGGTTTCATGGGTTTAGCCATCAGCCTGCACCATGTATACATATCATGGAAACTGTTGGTGCCTAGTTGGTCCTTACAAATTGTTCAAGGACTATCTGCATTTTGGCCAATAGTCCAAAGGGGTTGGCACATTTTACCCTTTGGATAGTGATCCACTAATTGGATCTAGCTCTTTTATGCATGTGCTGTTAGTCATGTGAGCATATTCTGCTGTGCACCTATTCATTGTGCTTTCATTTGTCATTTGTTAAACAATCATCTTTTTGTATGAGTTGACAATCCGAACTTTGGTTTTTTTCATGCATATGTATACACATATAATTAGCAATTAAATAATGGCTAACTTTACAATTTATTGAGGAAAAATGACTCCTAAGAAAGTCAGTTTGTATTAATTAATCGTGTTTTGGCATTGATTTCCCAAAATGCTTTTGGTTGAAGCTTTTGGATTACAGTATCTTAAATAATGTTTGGCCACTATAGGTTCCTTGAATCATGTTTTGAGTTTTTTATTAGTCTCCATAACTCATCGAATGGTGCTGCAAAACAGTTGCTAAAGGACCTGCTTCATAAGAAATATAAAGACTTAAGAATGTCATCAATCTTGAATCTCATGTTATTACAGGATTGAGTTTGCATCGGAGAAAATGTTTAAATAACTAGTGTTTTAGAATATATAGTGTCTTAGCTAGACATCATTTACAATTGTCAATCTCGTCATCTTGAAGCATCCAAGCTCCAGTTCTATTGCCAAGTTCATTTTATTGCTGAATCTTCTACTCATCTGGAAGCAAAAGCATTGCTTTATTGATTTTTGAAACTCTATGTGGATTGAGGCCTTTTCAAATTAAAACATTGTTTGGGACTGTGGTGTCCATTGGGATCCCTACTCCCACCAAAATAGAGCCTAAAAAATTGGAAAAAAATACAAGTAGTTGTGATTCTCATGTGATTCATCCTGCAACTATCAATATGAAAGTTTACGCATGTTTTGACAAATCATCTGAGCTGTACTCTTTCTGGACTTTCAGTTACTAGTGGATTGGACTCGTGGAAAGAATCTCATTTTCACAAGTGCTGCTTCTTCTGTGAATGATTTTAGAGGGCCATACGATGTTGCTAATTTGTCATCTTTGTTTGGTCTTTCAATGGAACGAGCAAAAACAGCTATTTCAAAAAATTGTAGGTATGAAATCATGCAAAAAGGTTAATTGCAGTAGCACAATTATGGTGAGCTAATGTTTGTTATGTGCACTGTTTTCAAAATGTTTTGCAGGAGTCTGATAGCAAATGCTTTAAGGAAAAAACACTTTTACAAAGAAGCTATCAGAATCGAACCAATATCATCTGATGAAATATCTGACACAAAGGAACTTATTTCTGTGAACTGGCTGAAATGGGATCCAATCTCCAGTGGTGGAGGGGATTTACAACTGGGTGATATAGAAAAGTCTTTTTCTGCCACCACTAGAGTATCCACAACTGCAAAAGCAATTGATTTTTCTGAGGTTTTAAATGGCATGGCATCAAATGGTGCAAGTTTTTCAACTACTATTCCGGCAATTGAGACGCCAGTTGCACTTAGTGGAGTATCTGAAAAGCCTGGTGAATTTGATTTTCTTCTTGAAACTGATCAGGCTTCATCAGACAATACTTCAGTGAAGAACCAAACTTCGAGCAATGAAAATTCTCAAGAAATGAATTTACCAAATGATGATACAAGGGCTTTCACCAAGTTCGAGGGAAGTAGAAGTCATGTGAGTACCATCAAGGAAGAATCCAAGAATTCAAACGTATCAGATGTTATACTTCCTTCAATAGTGGATGAAAGGCATGATATGCAATCACAAAAATGCATCCCTAGTTGTGAAATAAATGCTGTGTTATCTAATGCGAGTGTGATGAATCTGACATCTGCCACGGACATTAATAATACTACTTGTGTTGCTAATGCTAAAATAGATACTTCATGTGAGAATGCTAATTTTCTCGCTCCTCTGATTGAGAACCCCTCAAGTTCGAAAGGTTCTGATGTAGTTTTATGTCCACAAGATGTTTCTTTGAATGAAGATTTAATGGAGATGGATGTTAAAGATCAAGAAGATATTCCAGTGACTGAAAAAGTTTCAAGCAGTGATCAGCTAGGAGAGTCTCAAAGTGATTTGATTACTATTGTAGATTATATCCCTCTTCTTGCCACTGATGACACAAAAGTTGAAAACGTCCCTTTGGCTGCCAATAACCTGGAAGTTATGATGGATGAAGATGATACATATGTGACCAATAATGTTATGGGTAGAGCACAACTTGAGGAATCTGGGGATGAAACAATTGCACCTGTGGATCATATTCCACTTTCTGTAACCTCTGATGGCATGATTGTTAAAGATGTCCCTTCAGTTGCAAGTAGTGAGAACCTGGAGAAGCAAGCTGTGGAGGGGCAAGAGCATGTAGATGCTGATTCGAGATGTATTCTTGCCGTGGATGATGATTTGAAAGTTAAAGATAACTCTCCTGCTGAAACTTGTATGTCTCTGGAGGAAGTGGGAATGACAAGGCAAATGCATGAAGAAGCTAATGTTGAAAGTAAACATACAGCATCGGTTACATTTCAATCAGGTATCCTTTCAATTAGTTTTAGGAGTCAGATGCTATAATGACATTAATCAAGCTTTATTGTCCTTGATGATTATTCTGGATTTCCTTTTTTTTTTGTTTTTTTAATTTAATTTTGATTATCATGAAATGGAGGCAACAAGTTTATTGGTTTTGTTAAGAGTTTCTGTTCTGACAACTGCTTTTATTTTGGCATCATCTAATTCTAATTTCAGTGTCCTGATTCATTTTCGTTTTGAGGATGTTCTGCCATATCTATCTGTTAATAATCTTTGCTTTCTTCATATCACGGTGGTGATTGGGAACCAGAATAAATGGCAGACAATTCTGATTACAAAACTTGACTTCTGCTTAGATATACCTGACTGCTTCTTTATTTAATTGTCTTCTTAATGCCTCAAAAAAGGGAATAAAGTCTTTCGAACGATTTCACTCCTCCTGCCTTGTGTGTGTGTGTGTTCCTTTGATGAACAATTTCATGTTTTGTGAATGCAGGGAAATTTAAAGCAAAGCGGAGGACATCCCATCAACAACCTTCATTTCCTCTGAAGCGTTTGTTGAATCCCATGGCTTTCAAGAGAACTAAAAAATATAAGCGGAAGGTGTGACCGGAACTTTATTTACCTTTGTTTCCTTTGATTAGGATAAAATGTAAAAAAGAGGAGAGATTTTGGTTATGAGGTGGAGAAATTTTGTTTTTAGATCTTACAGATGTTCCTCTATATTCAAAATTTTGGCCTTGACACTTTGATTATGAATCTTGACAAATTCACTTGTAAAAGGTGAATTTGTTAAAAAGCAGCTATTATTTATTTATAATGTTATCACATAGCTTCTTGCTTGTTTATTTACTAGACAGCTTGCACGCTCTTTGCCGTGGGTCACCCAAAGTAGGGTAAAGCCATATAAATTCATAAATTCCATCTAAATAGTTGGCAGACAAATTATGCAATCGCTTATTCAATTTCTAATTTCTAAACTCAATTTCCAAGAATTCAGTTCAGAAGATGCGTTCAGCAAAACCAAGGAACGCAAAAGTGAACAGGTAGCGGTGAAGGAAAGAGCGAAATATATATATATATATATATATATATATATATATATATTTTTTTTTTTTTCTATCTTTGATATATTATGTTAAAAATAATTTTTAAAAAAATATTATTCTCATATATATATTTAAATAAAAAATACTTTAAAAAATAATTATTATCACATTTTTAAATATTTATTTAATCTTATTTAATTTAACTATAAAAAGATTTCATAAAAAAAATTCGAGAATAAAAAAAAATGACTGAAAGAAATTAAAAAAGTGGGGAAGTGCTTTATTATTATTTTTAAATTTAATTTAATTTATATATTTTAAATTATTTTGATATATTAATATTAAAAATAATTTTAAAAAAATATTATTCACATGCATCTCATCACAAATTATTCTTTGAAAACCACTACTGCCGAGCAATCTTTTTAAAGGCTTTACCATAGAGCATTCGGTGCTAACGATGGAGTCATCACTAGAACTAGAAGCAGTGAACTTTGGAAAATCTATAATTATACCTAGCGTTCAAGAGATGGCCAAAGAGTCTATGACCAAGATCCCACCTCGGTATGAACGACCTGATCAAGATCCTCCAATTATCTCAACCGATGCGTCACTACTACTTTCGTCGATCCCTGTTATCGATCTTGAAAGATTGGCTATTGAAGATTCCATGGATTCTGAGCTGGACATCTTGCACTCTGCTTGCAGAGAGTGGGGTTTCTTCCAGGTGTGAATGAGCCTTTCTTTCATGTTATTCTTACATTATATTTAGACCTGTGGCACCAATGCTAATTGTCGTAGATGATATATTATAAACAGGTTGTGAACCACAGAGTCAGCAGTACATTGCTGGAAGAATTCAAGATGCAGGTTGAGAATTTCTTCAAACTTCCGTACGAAGACAAGAAGAAGTTGTGGCAGAAACCAGATAATCACGAGGGATTTGGGCAGCTCTTTGTGGTATCAGAGGAGCAGAAGCTAGACTGGTCAGATATGTTCTATGTAACGACCCTTCCTCTTTATCTTAGAATGAATGACCTTTTTGACAAGCTCCCTCCAAACCTCAGGTATCTCTCCTTCATCCTCTCTTTCTTCTTGGACTCCAAATCCACTCTGTGAAATGCACAAACATAAAAGCAGACACTTCACAGTTTGGTTTATTTCATGAACTAGGAGTCTAGGTGAAGCTATAACACATGAAATTGAGGCTAGAGTTTAAGAAATTAATAAATCTGTTTACTAGCAATTTTTTTCATTTCAATTGAAATTATCATTTTTTAAATGCAGAGAGACTCTAGAAACTTACTGTTCAGAAGTTAAAAAGCTAGCCAGTGAAATTTTGGGTCATATGGCAAAAGGTTTAAAGATGGACGCCGAGGAAATGAAAGAACTATTCAGTGATGGAGTTCAATCGATTAGAATGAATTACTATCCACCATGTCCTGAGCCAGATAAGGCTATTGGGTTCAGTCCCCATTCTGATGCTGATGCTTTAACAATTCTCTTTCAGCTCAGTGATACTGAAGGACTAGAAATTAGAAAGGAAGGGAGATGGATTCCTGTTAAACCACTTCCAAATGCTTTTGTTGTCAATGTTGGTGACATTACAGAGGTACTGTTTTTTCGCTTTGCTCAGTGTAGCACCACAGTCTACAAGCTGCTGGATTGGATTGTACATGAATAAATATGTTAAGCATTTATCTCAATAGCAAGCAAGCCTCTAATGAATGGGAAAAGATAAATAAGTCGATGTTATTTCACTCAAAATTGCAGAAAATACTCTTGGCTAACATGTTTTTTCTTTGTATAGAATGATAAATTTAAAGGAGAAATTGGTTATTCACTGTTATGTCTGCATTATCAGAAAAGTTGATCTCTGTTGTTGCCATTGTCTGATTGAATAATGTTCCACTTGATTTTGGATATCTTAAAAGATAAATTCTTAGAAGAATCCGAATTGGTAAGATCACAATTCATGCATTTAGCTGCCCATTGTTTCCATCATGCGAGATGCTCCTTTTTCATTCATAGGGACTGTAGAATTAGACCCCAACTTCTCAGAAGCATTGAAGGCGATGTGAGATGTGAACAATATGCCTGAAGAAGAATGTGAATTGCTTTCTAATTTGACATTAAAATATTTGTTGATTTTCCATCAGAACCTCAAATGGGTAACAACATCCAATAAGATCACCTGGGCCATGTATAACTTTTAATGACTTTAACAGTAAACATGAAACTGGCATGCCTTAACATAAGATTGTTGCTGTTCATGTTTTCTCTGCAGATAATTAGCAATGGTGTTTATAGGAGCGTTGAGCATAGGGCAAAAGTGAATTCAGCAAAGGAGAGACTCTCTGTTGCTACATTCTACAGTTCCAACCTAGACTCTGTCTTAGGCCCTGCTCCCAGTCTTCTTGGCAAGCATAATCCTGCAATCTTCCGGAGCGTCCCTACAGAGAAGTACTTCAAGGACTTTTTTTCTCAAAAATTGAATGGCAAGTCATACCTTGAATGCTTGAGAATAGCAGATGGATAAGACAACACTGCTGTGCACCCATAAAAGTAAAGAGAGTTGAATTTATTGAGCTACTTATCTACAGAACTACTAATTATCCATGCTATGGATTGTTAGGTTCTATATTTGAAGACCAGCTTTAAGCAACTTAAATGCGATGGATTGAAAATCCAGCATTGTTATCCTATATAAAGGGTGTTTAAACCAAGCTATATTCCTTGGATCTGTGAAGTATCTCTGCTGGGAGGCAATTGAAGAAGTTGAAGAGGAGCTGCAAATATTACTAATTCACGCTGCCAGACCACCTTGAACCCAAGCTGCAAACATTGCAAGCACAAACCACCTCATTATGTGATTTACCTGTTCAAGGCTTCAATCCCTTTTCTAATTGAAGATTTGTTGAATTAAGCCTATGTCCACGCTTTGTAATTGCCCGGCGCACTGGCTGGTTAAAGATTAGACGCTCGCTGCCTCTGCAGCATGTTTGTATCACTTGGTCTCTGGAATTTAGCAGTCGTACAAGTTTTCCCGGATTTAGCTTTCTCTGTTCCCAGCAAATCTGAGAGCTATGTGCCCATTTAGTAACTCGAGATCCATGTCCCAACAATTTCTATGTCATCTGCATATGCTAGTCCACTCGATAGAAGTGTGTCTGCATCATTCTTTCTCAGACAACAAAATGAGAATTCATCATTGGCAAGATGAACAAAAGCTTGAGGCATTTATCATTAATAAATCATGTATTTTTGGTCAATAAAAACACATAATAGCATACGAGAAATATAGAGTATAAAAGCATCATCCCTAGCGAGCTTCCTTTGGAAATCGTAGCGGTGATGTGGCTACTTCACAACTATCATACTTTCTGAGTCTTCTAAAAAAAACTTGGTACAATCTCTATAAAATTTGGTGCAGCAATAACAAAGAACCTTAATGTAATGTATGGTAGCAAAATTTCAAGAATTTCATGAGTTGGAGACAACAACTATGTGGCATTCGTCCTTGTCCTTTAACACGGGAGGGAGGTGATTTGAGATCATTTTATGTGTTTATAAAGATATTTGTGTAATTTTTAGAGTTTATTTCTGCTCTATCGAAGAAGTATCTTAATCTAAAAATTTAAACTGTTAGATGAGGTTTTAATAATAGTTTTATATTACTCTCTAATACACTCGCTTAAGTATATTAATTAGAATGAAGTTGATGAGATTTGAACTCATAACTATTTGGTCAATAAAACTTTGATATTATGTCAAATAATTATTTTAACCTAAAAATTTAAACTGTTAAATGATATTTCAATAATAATTTTATATTATTCTCTCACGTGCTCCAATAACAATAACAAGAAATATAGTCATGGAAAAAAACTATTACCAATTGTCATGATATATTTTTTTACAGATTTTTATGCATGAGAATGAGGATTAATTAAGGTTAATATATAGGCATCAAGACGAGGTAAAGATTTTTAATAATTCATAACTTTTTCCGGTTTTACTTATATATATATAAGTTTTTGTATTGAATTGATTTTTCTTTAATTTAAATTAATTATTCATTTTAAGAAAACTAGAAGAGAAAAGTATATTTCATTAATGTTTTAATTAGAGACAGAAAAGAAATTTAATCTTTCAAGAAATAATACAGAAAATAAAATAAAAATTTATTTGGTTGTGGACTAGTTAATATATGAAAACTATCCTTTTTTGCAATCTTTCAAAAATTAATACAGAAAGTAAAAAATCCTTACTACTGAGTCAACACCTTTGATTCTATTAAGATGCATATTATCAAGCGTGAAGAATCTGTCTGGAAATAGAGTGTAATTCGTGTTTTTAAAATTTTATTTTTTTTAAATGAATTTTTTTATATTTTCAGATTATTTTAATGTGTTCATGTAAAATATAATTTTAAAAAAATAAAAAAATTTTATTTTAATACATTTATATATAAAAAATATTTTAAACTGTTATTACTATTACAATTTCAAACAAACTCGAAAACAACTGGGGTGGCTTGATTTTTGTCATCCTCGAAGAGAATGGTTATTTTCAAACCCTCCTTTATATATTTTTACGTAATACTAGTTGGTTGACATGTAATTCAGCACGAGCTAGGTTAGTTTTTTAATGTAAAAACCAAATTTACAGATATGCTATTAACATGTTTTATTACATAGAGAAAAAAATTTGAATGTAAATTGTAAAATGTCACAAGTAGAAAAATATAACAAAGTTATAATTGCGTTTCAATATATTATTATTTTTTTAATTAAAAAATGTAAAGACATTGTTTATACAAATAAAATAAATTTTAAAGCTAAAATAAAAAAAAATCATTCCCAAGTATGTTATTTAAATCCAACTTTACCGTTTAATCTAAATTTTTTTGCAAGCAATGTTTTTTTTTTTTTTAATCTAATTAGGTCTCAATACAATCAGAATCAATTAACAAGAATGAAAGATGGGGAATAAGAATTAATAAAGTAAGTATCTCTTTAGTCCAGCTCACATATCTTATTAACGGGTGTCTTTTTAATTCAATTGGCCAGCTGTCTACTTCTTAAACTAGGATGGAATGCGGGACTAGATTGAAGAGTTTTTAAAAGGTCAGTGACTAAATTGAAAGAAGAGTACTTGGGCCAGGGTGGGGTGCATTCAGGATTCAATTGAAGAGCTATTATTCAATGAGGGGCTGAAATGAACGAAGGGGAAGAGAAGGGGTAGCATGTGCAATACACGTGCTAGTGTGGGGGAGAAAATAAGATCATGCATCATCTTGAAAATACGAGCAAAGCTTTTGATAGGGTTCTAACTTCTACGATCTGGTTTTCAAGAACAAGAACTGGTCAGTACCGGCAAAAGCTCAAGCCCAGCACCAGGAGATTATATATATATTGGTAGCAATTAATAGATAGCTTGTTAACTCCTGCGTCTCACTGGACTCTATGTGGCAGGCTCCCCGGCCGGTGAGGTACGAGCAATAGATAAACTTCAATGGAGCATCTTCGATATATATCTGGCAGTGTTGGGCTCTAATTAGCTAGAGATTCCACAGGTGCTTTATTGACTGCTAAATGCATCTTTTATCCCCACGCTTCTTACCCTAGAGATGATGATTTCTTAGATTGCTATTAATGTTATCTGAGTTTGTTTGGAAGGTTATTTTTTAAAGTATTTTTTTATATTAAATAATATTTTTTATATTTAAAAAAATTATTTTTAATATCAATAAATTAAAACAATAAAAATATAAAAAAAATTAAAAACTTTCAACCTCGGTTACCTTCACTTAAGCACAATTTGGGAGGCCATTGGACCGCAACTTTCTAAATCTTATTTTCAAAGAAGTTTAGAATTAGTTTTTTTTATGTATTTGATATTAAAAATAAAAAATATATATATAATATTATTTTAATATATTATCTAAATAAAAATCAATTTTAAAATTTTGTTACATCACAATCATTAACAACCATTTGGTAACAACCCTTCTTCCTAAAAAATCAGATACAGTAAAAGCATGCTTTCTCAACTTTTTATTTCTTTAGTTCTTTCAATAATGCTCTGCTTGTTTGGTTAGATCTCAGCTTATAATTGCTCATGATGAAGGCTCTTGTTCATTGTCACTCTTATGACCTCTCTCCCCCATATATATATATATATATATATATATATATATATATATATGTTCCACAAGGCTGGTAAAAGAATCCGGCCATGCTTGTTTTATTTTGTTTAAAAATATATTTTAATAATATTTTATTCATTTTTAAAATTAGCATGTTAAAAAATTTAAAATAAAAAAAAACTCAAAATCTCTAGAAACACGGAGGAGGAGTCGAAAAAACAAATATTTTAATTAAAAAAAACTTGCAGTAGTGTTTTCATCATGATTTTTATTGTAAAGAGAAGCAAGAATTAAAGAAGTAAACTTAACAAGTTGAACAAGATTTTGGCTTGAAATTTTAGGTGACAACTTTCCATTTAGAGGAAATGAAGTTAAATGAGAAGTAGAATACGCGGGGAGGTTTCATGTTTGTTATAATTATTTTTCTAAGTGTTTTTTTATTAGAAATGCATCAAAATGATATATTTTTTAAATAAAAAATTATTTTTGATATCAGCACATCGAAATGATCTGAAAATACTAAAAAAATATTAATTTAAAGCAAAAAAATTCAATTTTTTTCAAAAACACAAGAACAAACAGGGTTAAATATCAACTAAATATTATAATTAGATCCTTAATTTTTAGATTTATATCATTATCATCACTTTATTATTATTATTATTATCATTAATATTATTGTTAGTATTAATATCGAAGACTTTTTGAAGAAAACAATTTAATGTTAATGGAGCTATAACTCATTGTAGTTCAAATTAGTGTTAGAATTTGAAATATTATCAAATATTACACGCTTCTAGTTTATTCGACAACACAGGATGGTTTGTTATTTAATTTATAGATTGTGGGTCTTTTTCTTTAAATTTAATGAAAATTGTGTTTTGTAAAATCCTAAAAACGTTTTTTGAAATATATTTGAAAAAAAAATCGGAGCTACAATAAATATTTTTTTATTTTTTAATATACTGTAACTTTTTAATCCATTTTTTCTATTTTATAAAAGTAAAAATATATTATTTTAGAAAAATAAAATTTACTAGTTCTAATTGAGTTTTCTATGTTTGAAAGTCCGGTTCAAAAAGTAGTTGGTTAAAATTTAATTTTTTTTATTTAAAATTAATTTTTTTATATTTTTAAATTATTTTGAATGTGTTGATATTAAAAAAATTTTTTAAAATTTTTTAAAAAATATTTTAAAAAATAATTATTAATACAATTTCAAATACTTGAATATCAACCCGTCGGGTCTCTTTAGAATTTAAAGTAGTAATTTATCTGGAAAGCAGAAGATCCTGTAACCGTGCCAACTGGACGCATCAGAGCGGAGGGAGGCTCCTAGTGGGGCCCAGGTTTCAACTCATCAACGGAAAAAAAATCGCTTATACTAATAATAAGGTACACTTGTAGTTTAAAGTAGTATTTGTTTATTAGTTGGTGTTTATTTTTTTAAATATATTTTTATATCAGTATATATAATTTTAAAATAAAAAAAATAATTTTAAAATAAGAAAAATAATTGTTTAACAAATACAACATGACAGCATGTAAGCTCAAAAGTTAGTAGCTAAGGAGAAATGAATACGGAGTGGTCGTAGGCGTAGACGACATGGTATTCAAAAATTTTGAAAAGGAAGGAGATTTCTAACGGTCAGAAAATCAAGAAACGGGCGTGAGTGGGTGCCGTCCGTCCTCCTCACCTGTAACGGCATCGCGTCTTTTCAATTTCTATTATTAGCTCTCTCTCTCTCTGTCTGCAAGCTTGTCCTTCAAATCCAATTTACACTCTTCTTCTTCCCAACCTTTTCTCCCCCTCTCTATTCCTTTCTCCCATTTTTAACTTCTCATCATAAAACTAAACAAACAAATTATTATTATAAAATAATACAATTCTTCAAATAATAATAGTAACAGTAAAACACAATATCTTTGGATTTCTTCATCGAAAGGAAGGCAGGCCGGCCGGCATTTGAGTCACAGTATCTGATTTGTTTTTGTTATTTATTTAGGTAATTTGTGTTGGATCTCCATGGATGTTTAAAGAATGTACCTTCATGGGATCCCTTCTTCTTCTTCACTTTTTTGTTATTGTTGATATAATTGGACATGAAGATTCTTATCTATTGATAGAGTAATAATAGTCGGACTCAGATGCTGAATTTATTCTCTCTCTTTTCTTTTCTTTTTTGCTTTGTAAATAGTAATATAGAGACAAAGAGAGAGAGAGAGTTGGTCAGGTGGACGGGCTGACTTCGTGAATTGTTGTGGTGAATCAGCGGAAAAGGTTTTGTAATTGAATAGAGGAGATATGGATTCTTCTTCTTCATCACAGCAGAGAAGAAGAGGAGGAGGTATGGTTTCGCCATCGCCATCGCCATCACATACTCCGCGATCAACTGATAAGACAGCAAGAGATCTGCGATCTGGGGACTTCAATTCCAATTCCATCAGTAAACATGATAAAGAAAAGGGTGTCAATGTGCAGGTCATTGTGCGTTGCAGGTCAGTCTCTCTTTTTTTTATAAATTGGGTTCCTTTTTAGATTAATTTTCAGCTGAGGGATGATGTTTTTGTAGGCCACTAAATGAGGATGAGTTGAGGGTTCACACTCCGGTGGTGATTTCATGTAATGAGGGTAGAAGGGAAGTGTCAGCTCTTCAGAATATTGCTAACAAGCAGATTGATAGAACTTTTCTTTTTGACAAGGTTTTTGTCTTGTCCACTTTTTTGCTTTTGTTTTTGCTTAATAGTGAATTGGATGTGAAAGTTTATGACTTTTGATGATTTCTTTGTTTTTTCGGGGGGGTTAGGTTTTTGGCCCAGCATCCAAACAGAAGGACTTGTATGATTTGGCAGTGTCTCCAATTGTGTATGAAGTTCTTGAAGGTTATAACTGCACCATCTTTGCATATGGACAGACAGGAACAGGGAAGACATACACAATGGAAGGAGGAGCCAGGAAAAAGGTTTGATTTTTCCTATTACTTTTATATATTTCTTTGCTTTTTGGCTGAAACTGTTTTTAATTGTATTTGTACTTTACTCTCTCTTGTAGAATGGAGAGTTTCCAAGTGATGCCGGTGTTATACCAAGAGCAGTTAAACAAATTTTTGAAATATTAGAAGCTCAAAATGCCGAGTATAACATGAAAGTTACCTTTTTAGAGCTGTACAATGAGGAAATAACGGATCTTTTGGCCCCAGAAGAAACTCCAAAATTTGTTGATGACAAATCTAAGAAACCCGTAGCTCTTATGGAAGATGGAAAAGGAGGTGTTCTTATAAGAGGCTTGGAAGAAGAGATAGTATGTACTGCTAATGAAATTTACAAAATCTTGGATAAGGGCTCTGCTAAAAGGCGCACAGCTGAGACTCTTCTTAACAAGCAAAGCAGTCGCTCTCACTCAATATTTTCCATCACCATTCACATTAAAGAATGTACTCCAGAGGGGGAAGAGATGATCAAATGTGGAAAGCTGAATCTTGTTGATCTTGCTGGTTCTGAGAATATTTCCCGCTCTGGTGCCCGAGAGGTATGTTGTAACCAACACTAGAAAATTATCTACACTACAGCACAGGCTGATGCAGCTAGGAACAGAGCCTTGCATTCAGTGGGTTTTATGCACCAGTATCTTACTCTTGTAATTTCTGCAGGATTATGCTTTTGAATTTCTCGACACAATAGCTTAATCGATATATTAGTTATTCTCACTACTCGAACTCTTTTCATCCTAAAGAAAATGACTTTTTCAGGGGAGAGCAAGGGAAGCAGGGGAGATTAATAAAAGCTTGCTTACACTTGGTCGTGTGATCAATACTCTTGTTGAGCGTTCCGGTCATATTCCATATAGGTACTGCTAATAAAAAACATGTATGATATCCACTTTCACATCCTTTTTGTGATTGCAGACCTTAAAAGTGACATTGGTTGGAAATGTGGTTGGTTGCAATTCCAGGGATAGCAAACTAACCAGGCTATTGAGGGATTCGCTGGGTGGGAAAACAAAGACATGCATAATCGCCACGATATCACCCTCTATTCAGAGTCTGGAAGAAACACTTAGCACTCTAGATTATGCACACCGTGCTAAAAATATAAAGAACAAACCAGAGGTCAGTTGTTTCATTTGACCAATAAAATTGTAGTTTGGGCCTCTAGACCACTTGGTTATTGGACCAATCCGTGTTCCTCTTATTCATGCAAATTGTCCACTTTTGGAACTGCTCTAATAATTTGTTTTGGCTACCATTTCAGATAAATCAAAAGATGATGAAATCTGCAATGATCAAGGATCTATATTCTGAAATTGACCGACTGAAGCAAGGTGCTCCTCTCCTTCACTGTGTATTCAAACTTTCTTGAAAACATAAACATTCCTATGCAGTTGAATTGGGAATTGCTGTAGTTCTTTGCATCCTCCAATTTCTTATAAACATAAACTTTTTCTTACAGTTAGATTTGACAGCTTGTTTAATGTGTTGATTTCCTATAAAAAAAAACAAATTGTCAGAGGTATATGCTGCCAGAGAAAAAAATGGAATCTATATACCACGAGATCGTTATCTTCAAGACGAGGCTGAAAAGAAGGTTCACGTCCTACCATATAAGTGCTGATATTTTCTTCACTTGGCTTTACATTGAAGTCTGAATATTGATCATTTCTTGTGTCCAGGAAATGGCTGAAAAAATAGAACGCATGGAACTTGATTCAGAATCCAAGGACAAAGTATGTTTCATCAAGATTTTTGCATGGTTCTTTGCCAGTTTCCATGCACAAAAATCAGTCTAATTATTTTGTTGTCTTTTGCAATCAGCAATTTTTGGAGATCCAGGAACTCCACAATTCTCAGCTACATTTGACAGCAGATTTAAGTGAAAAACTTGATAAAACTGAGGTAAGCTACTTTAGGTGGTCAACACGTAGACCTTCTTCATTCCACTTTTCTGCTTCCACCAGCAAGATCTGAGTTTATTATTCTCTTCCTTGAAAAATCAGAAAAAGCTCGAGGAAACTGAAAATTCATTAGTAGATCTGGAAGAAAAACACCGACAAGCAAACATAACTATAAAGGAGAAGGAATTTTTTATATCTAATCTCCTCAAATCTGGTGAGACATCTTGTGCTTGAGTTTTCTTTTTTATTGTTTGAATGCAATTAGTGAATCTGTATTGTTGGAGAGAAGTGGTGTAAAAGAAATTTTGGACATCCTTGATGAAAGATATGATTCCATTATTTGTTCTGGTTTCATTACTCGACAGTTATGTGATAATGGGCTTCAAAATATCTTGTATATCTGTTAACCAGTACAATTTATGTGACTGGTATTTGATAAATAAACTTGTCTTTTGTTCAAAGCTTCCATGTTACTGTCCTTGACATGATTTATTTAGTGTTCAACGTTTGAAATTTGAAAGTCATTCATCGATGCGTCCTCTTCTTATGTGTTGGCCTGTTCTCTGACTGTGAACTTTGTTATTCTTTCAGAGAAAGGACTAGTTGAGCGTGCATTTGAGCTTCGATCAGAGCTAGAAAATGCTGCATCAGATGTGTCCAGTTTATTTGCCAAAATTGGTTTGTACTGATTCCAAATTGAAACATAGGTTAGGTATTATGTTGAAACCATTGGTGATTGATTGTTATCAATAAATGGTTTTCAGAGCGGAAGGATAAAATTGAAGACGGAAACAGGGTACTTACACAGAAATTCCAGTCTCAGTTGACCCAACAACTTGAGATCTTACATAAGACTGTGGCAGCCTCAATGACTCAACAAGAGAAGCAACTGAAAGACATGGAGGAAGATATGCAGTCCTTTGTATCAATAAAGGCTGAGGTTTGGATACGAACATGATGATAATTGAACTTGTCTTTGTACTTGTCTATCATTTCTTACAAAAATATTTGGTATTCATGAAGGCTACTGAAGAACTTCGAGGAAGGGTTGGAAAGCTGAAAACGATGTATGGATCAGGTATCAAAGCTTTGGATGATATGGCTAAGGAGCTTGAGGAAAACTCTCGGTCTACTTTTGGTAGTCTGAATTCTGAAGTCTCCAAGCACTCGCATGCTGTTGAGGGTGTAAGTATCAAACTTATGCTACTTTTAAGTGACCTTAATTCCTTTTCACTTGTCTGAGTTTAGTTTGTTTATTTGTTTCAGTTCTTTCAAAGAATTGCTTCAGAAGCTGATGCGTTAATTAATGATCTTCAAAGCAATCTTCAGATGCAACAGGAAAAGCTAAGTGCATATGCACAACAGCAGCATGAGGTTGGTATTTGGCTATCTAGTTTTATAATAGCCATTAATTGAGAGATGTTTGGATTTTATTACTTCTTTCAAATGAATGCTTCTATTTTGATACCGATTACAGGCACATTCCAGAGCGGTAGAAACTGCACGATCAGTTTCGAAAGTCATAGTTAACTTCGTTGAGACTCTAGACATGCATGCATCCAACTTGACCCAAATTGTGGAAGAAGCACAAATAGTCAATGATCACAAATTGTCTGAACTAGAAAAGAAGTTTGAGGTGGTTTCTGTGGTCAAATTTAGAATGCATAGATCAATTTATGAGGCGTTTTCTGAATAAAATTAATGTGTTTTGCTTGTCACTGTGTAGGGTTGCGCTGCGAATGAAGAAAGGCAATTGTTGGAGAAAGTGGCAGAGCTGCTTGAAAGTTCAAATGCAAGGAAGAAAAAACTAGTGAGTCACTTTTCAGTGTTAGTTTGCTGGCAGTTTGATTGGCTGGCTTTTTGGGTGCTTGATCTTCACCTGGTGTGTTCTTCAGGTGCAAATGGCAGTGCATGAACTCCGGGAAAGTGCAAACAGTAGAACTAACAAACTGCAGCAAGAAATGTCAACAATGCAGGATACCACGTCTTCTATTAAAGCTGAATGGACAGTCCACATGGAAAAAACAGAGTCCAATCATTTTGAGGACACTTCTGCAGTGGAAAGTGGAAGGAAAGTCCTGGAGGAGGTTCTACATAACTGGTATAGGCCGCTTTTGCATTCTGTTTTCTTTTTTTTCTTTTTCCTTTTTTTGTTGTTGACCATTTTTCTTCTGGTATCGTGTGGTATGCTTTTTTTTTTTCTTGTACTCTCTTCTGAATTGGTTCCTCAACTTGTTCAGTTTAAATAAGGCAAAAATGGGTGCCCAGCAGTGGAGGAATGCTCAAGAATCCTTGCTCATCCTAGAAAAAAGCAATGTTGCTTCTGTGGATTCCATTGTTAGGTATGCTACTTCCCACGAGTATTCTTCTAGCTTTTTGTTTCAGAACGGCAACTTATTTTTCACTTTTCATTTAGGGGAGGAACCGAAGCCAGCCAAATCCTTCGTGGACAGTTTTCTTCCGCTGTATCAGCTGCAGTTGAAGATGTTGACATTGCGAACAATAATCTCCTCTCATCCATTGAACGTCAGTATTTTGTTCTGCAAGTGTATTGATATTTGTCCATGATGAAAGTAAACTGATGAATGAAACCTCCCCCCCCTTTGCAGATTCATTAAATCTTGACCATGATGCTTGTGGAAATTTCAATTCCATGGTTTTACCTTGCTGTGAAGATCTGAGGGAACTGAAGGGTAGCCACTACCACAAGATTGTTGAAATTACAGAGAATGCTGGGAAATGTCTTCTGGATGAATACGTGGTAAGCCTTTGACGTTCATTTATAGAAAATTGGGCCTGCCATAAACAATGGCATACATGTTCATTTTAGAAACACCATCAAACTCACTTTGGGAACGAAACCGACCATTTTATAAAGCATTCAATCATCACTCTGGTTATCATCTCTTATGTGTTCGCTGAACTGCTTCATCCTCCAACTAACAGGTGGACGAACCATCTTGTTCAACACCAAGAAAGAGGTCATTCAATCTGCCAACCACTGCATCAATTGAAGAGCTTAGAACTCCTGCTTTTGAAGAATTGTTGAAGTCAATCTGGGATGCGAAATCCGCAAAACAAGTAAATGGAGACATCAAACATGTAGCGGCAGCATTTGAGGCTGCCCAATCCTTAAGAGACCCTAGAGTTCCTCTCACCGCTATTAACTGAAGTGAGTAGAGAACATGACGGTTAGAGAGGTAGTAGTGTAGTGGTAAAGGAGAGGGGGGTATGTGTACAGAAGAGTATATATATGATCAAGCACGAACTCTGCATATCTTATTCGTTGATTGTAAGTTCCCTTTTGTATGAAAATATTAATTTGTTGTTCTTCAAGATCATCATCCTTCATAATCTGGGGTCCCAAGTGTGTAATCTCCAAGAAGGAAGAAGACATGATGGATCCATGGAGAGAGATTATCCGAAGCAATTAAGTGAGATGAATTTAAAATCTAGTGCATAACATATTAATTTTTTGCAATCAAGCAAGCATCCAATTTGACAACAGTACATGTAACTGTTCCAAGACTTCAGCTGTAAGCATTGTTAGCAGAAACGATGGTAAAGTAACCCATAGAAGATGTTCCTTCAGCTGTAATTAATTGTTCACGTCTTATTTCTTTATGAAAGAAATTCAGAGTTGTAAAATAGATTGACAACAATATACAATTAAATCCTTGTAAATTACTATTCTTGCCACCATCAAGATTTATTAATTAACCACGTGAGCACACGGCGGCACCTTCTCTCTCCGATTTACTGGCCTGGTCTCTCTCGACCACACTGTTGTGCTCGTGCTCTCTTAGCTCCGGCTTCTTTCTTCAGGTGTGGTCCTCTTTTGCCACGTGTACATCTTCTCTTTGTAAACTTGTCAACTAGTACTTAGTCCTTTGTGGGCTTATTTTAACTTATTTTGGTACAAGGCCTTCTTCTCCACTCTGTTAGCACGTTCATTTTTAAATTTCAAAAATACTTTTTAAAAAAATTAATTTTTTAATTTTTTTTTCAAATCATAAAAATTATTTTTTAAAAAAAATATATATATCATTTTAATATACTTTAAAACAAAAAAAAATTTTAAAAAAACAAATTATATCCTACTCTCTAACTCTCTCAACATCATGTTAAAGAATTATCCAAATTCAAAAATTTAAGTTGGTGATATCCTCAGAGTATTTCAATTGAAAATTGGATAGCATGTCAGGGGCTAATTTGATATTTTTCCCTTTAAATTAACTCATCTCTACCGTTGTTAAGGAAGGTTAATGTATTATTTGATACACAAGGGTCATTTTATAAAAGGAGATTCAATTCTCAAAGGAAAAGGAGAGAGAGAGAGAGAGAAATGGATCTCAATTGCAAGTTTTTGTCATTTGCTACAAGTGGGAATTGTGGGCGACAAAAAAAAGGGTAAGTAAGACTATTAATCTTGTAGAATCTATTGGTAAAATAGAGGTTCTTGCTTGATTGGGGAGCCTGCAATGGCATGGCGGTCAAATTAAAAGAATAATAAACGCGGGGAAGAAGCACAGCGTGAGAGAGAGTGTGTGTCAGAATTCATTCTTACTTGACTTGATAATGCATTCGTTTGGAAAATTTGATATGATACAGAAGGAGCGAGTGTTCTGCTTAAGTTTTGATAGAAGTTTGTCCTCTCTAACCTGTGTCAGGATTTGAATTCAACTCCTACTTTGGGACATTTTTGAGAGCAGAATGATCAGCGAGTGGTAAGAGCCAGAGAGCATAACAGATGTCGAAGGAGCAATCCTTGTTCATTTCAAGGGAAGTAGGATGGATGGCCTACATTTCAAAATGATCTGCATAACGAATTAGAAAGCAAAAAGGAAACGTTATTTTGGGATCACAGAACCAGCTAATGGACATCTTCTGGACCTCAAACAAGGTCTGGTCACTTGCTATTCTACATTTTGCACTAAAATCATCAATGTACATACAATAGCATTTTATGTATGACAGCTTGGAGAGGATGACTGGCACATTACTTCTAGCATAGATAGACTTCTGCACCAGCACCTGCAACACAAGCCAATTCTGCATTGTTACATCTCTCTTTAAATCAGATGGTCAGTACAGGTAAATCATCTTGCAACTTAAATGAATCATAATAAAAACAACAACAACAAAAAAACAGATCCTCAGAATGCAAGGTACCCACTGACACTTCTTCTGAACATATAAACTCATGACAAAGCATTGTGAACAGATAAACATACACTAAACAGCAAACTCTATTTACAAGGAATATCACCAAGACATTTTCCAGAATAAGCCCCACGAAGCAAAAGCTAGCACCAACTGTCAGTCCCTAGTAAGCATGGCCCTAGCACTGTACTTACAATTCTAACTTATTCTGACACAACCCCTAGCTGCGCTGATCTCCTAAATCCCCTCTACAATTTATCTTGCCAGGAAACGTTCCATATATGCCTACTTGAATGAACTACCTATGGAGGTCCCTCTTTCCCTAAACCTCCAGTCAAACTACCACCATGTACATTAAACTAGCACTTCAAAATCTTTATGAAACCTTGACAGCAAGCAACGTTCTGCATCTCAACAGTCATTGTGATTGGATGCATAGCAGCACATCAGTTTATGATAATCTGACAAGCATGGGAGCCAGTAACTCAATGATCTTAAGACCTGCTGTGCATGTGTTCAATTTTATACATTTAAGAGCGCAAACGTTTGCTACAATTTTGAAAGCAGATACACAAAAAATTTTGGTTCCCAAAATAAATTTAAATAGCCTGTTCAATTGAGAATGATCATATTCCAGGAACTAAAGAATAGCAGAACGCGATGGCATCTAGGGAAAGGCGTGATGGCATTTAAATCTACCTGAAAAATTATTCATAATAAGCTTGTACTTAAGATTCCATCTGGCCTTTCTCTCTCAAATGTTTCATCATCAAAATCTTCATTTGTGGAATCTTCTTGACATATCAATTTGTTCTCTTGCAATGGATTTAAGCTCGGGGCCTCCCAAACCATTGATTCACCCTGATATGTGCTGCCTTGCTGGAGCCCATGAGTGGTGTCAACAGTATCTTCCTCACTCTGTCTCACATCACTACAAACAAGATCTGTTCTTTTATTATCATCAGCAGCTAGTGGCTCAGCATTGAGGTCAGAGCCCAAATCAAATCCAGATTGATCCCCTGCCCCATGAAAAGCAACAGTAACTGTTCCTTGATCGGATAGATCAGCAGGGTCTTTTTTCTGTCTCTTCCATTTCTTAGTAGATGAAGTACCGTCATCTTCAAAATCTTCTTCTTCTCGATCTCTGTGCAGGTAAACCCACAATTTCCTTTCTCCATCAAATTGCACACATGGATCACGCTCATAATGCAAACGATCCAGGGCTCCACTGACAACTTGATTCACTTGTGCATCAGACACGTCTTCAACAGTATACTGAGAGTCTCGTATCAAAGTACAAACATCTGCTCTAGTGCCAATACTTCCTGGCAATCTAGCAGCTGCATCTCTCACAAGACAAAGAATCGTAACATGAGGTGGTCGATCACGCTTCAGCATGAAATGGTCTCGAGCTTTTGAAGTTGGCTTACCACCACACCTCCTCAAGGGAGCAACAATAGATTTTTTACCATCAGCAGCAGTGTATGAGAAGGCCCTGTCAGGAATCGAATACCTCAGGACTTCTTCCCTACGAAAATAAGCTCTCACTTCTTCAGAACTCGGGCTGATAGTATTGAGACTTTTCTGAGCTCTCAAGTCCCTGAACCTCTCTTTCTCATCCAGGTTACATTGCATCAATGACAGAGGCGGTGCAGGAAGACTTCCAATTTGTTGAAGAGTCTCTTGCCCGCTTTTCAGCCAATTAGCAAAAGAGTCGACCAACTTGACACAACTTTTGTGAGGAAGGCCCCAATATTCAGGAGACGTCACTTCAACAATAGTGTCATGATCTGTCAAAGTGTGAGAAACTGGACCAATCCAGGACCAAGTTTTTGTAGATTTGTCATAAAAAACAAGTGCTTTCCAGCCCTTTATTCCTAGAGGTGCTGTTTTTGATGAAAATATCTTGAGAACTCCTCTGATCAAATCCTGGAGTGGCTCCTGCGTCTCAAGAATGCAGGGATCCATAGGGTTTGATCTCACACGGTTAACAATCTCCTGTACAGTAAGAGAAGGCATTTTCACTTGCGCAGCAGGGTCTGATTTATTAACATCTGCATTCTCATTAGAAAGAACCCCATTGTTGTCACCTTCATGTGCTCTGTTCAGCTCTGCTGTGGGTTTGCCAACCTCTAAGGAATCTTCTGAAAGAGGAGTGATCATTGCCAAACGAACTGCTGAAAGGAGATGTATAATGGAAAATGAGAAGCCAATATGAACTGTTGGTGTAATCGGTGTATATGGCTTTTTCTGAGGTTTCGCTTCCAGCTCCACATCCACCACTCCTGTTTTTGTAACAGGTGCCTCAGGAGTTTCCCAGTCCGGAATAACATCGTCAGCTTCCAATTTCCTTTTCCCTTTTTTCTTCAATGAAATGGAGTCGTCAATTGGCTGCTCAACACTGTTAGAATGCCTATTACCATCTTCGTCTCTGCCAGCCATGTCCATCACATCGTACTTTGCTTTCCGTTTCTTCATCCCTGAGTTGCACCCTAGCAACAAACCCTCAGGTCGGTCACTTTGACCATGAGCATATGTTTCCATGTTCCGTCCTTTCTTTCGCAATCTAACCAGTGCATTTTCATCTGACAGTAACTGTGTTTCAAGTAAATCATCCTCTTCGTCAACAATGAAATCATGGCTGACTTCCCCTTTCTGCTTTCGGTCAGAAGGGTAGGCTTTCGATGAGGACCTGCGTAACCTTTCACTAGATTCCACCCGTAATTGACCAATCTTGCCAGATCTGTGAATTCTGTTTCTGTCATTATCATCCTTTAGTTTACCCACGCCAGTGAGAGAGCTGTCTTCCAAAACACTAGCACTGGAGCTATGTGTCTCATGCATCTTACCCTTTTGTTTAGCTTTTGACAAGTATCTTGGCATTTGCCCAGGCTCAGTAAAGCCACTCACCTTTTTGGAAACGTGTGCGATTCCATCGAAAGCCAGTTCATTCTCCTGCACATCTTTCTTAATAAAGGAGGCCTTTTTAGCACCTAAGCTACGCTTCAACAAGGACGACCGAGAACCTTCTATGATACTGGTGGGGTAAGCTGACTTGCTTTTCATCAAAGGATTGCTACCATCATCATCCTCATCATCAAATTGTTCAGATGAGTCTGATTCTGTTTCTTCACCTTTTATATAAATTCTGTTAGCTTTCAATGCTCTCTTTTCTGGTCTTCCATTCTGAATAACACTCCCTCTGATCTTCTCCCGTGATTGTTTTGCTCTCACCTGAGGCAGCGCAATTCTATCATTCACCTGCGGCGACAATGCTCGATGAGCTTTGAAATTAAGATCCGGGGACTCTCTCCCCGTCCTGCATTTCTTACTTCTCATATTCCGATCATTAGATTTAAATGTAGAATCCATAGAGAAAACCTGTCCTTGATTCTTGCTATGGCAAATTGGTTCAGCATGATCTGATAAGTCAACTTGATTACCTTTCAGTGGTAGCTGCAGAGTTTGGCCTTTCAAATATTTCATCTGATCAGGAACTGTGAATTGCGGAGAATTTTCAGCATACTTGGTCTTTTTAGAAGACTCGGACTTGGTCCGATTATTGAGAATATTTGATGTGAACACTTTAGCTTCTGACAGCTGACCTGCATTATTGTCCCAACCATAGGCATGCAGGTCATTGTATGAAGAGAATGGCAAATTCATGAAACTGTCAGCATCTAATCTGGTAGTTCTCAAGAAATCATGCTTCTTTCCTGCTTTTGGAACCCTGGACTTCACCATATCACCACCAAGTACCATATTTCGATCTCGTTGGACACCCATTCTGTACATTGCATATTCAGCATCATCCTTTTCAGTTGTCATTTGATCCCTTTGCCTGGGTGCATCTCCTGAGTCATACCCAGCAAGCTTATTCTGCCTAGAAAGTGTCAATGCTGATCCATGCGGACTTGAAGTCATCCCCAAACCATGATAAACAGAAGGAAATCGACCCGGCACATCTCTAGTTGAAGGATCTTTTGACCCAGCTGACTTCAGTATACCCCTGGGATTTTGCTTTCCATACTTTGCCACTTCCAAACTGACTGGTGAAGAAAATTCCAAACCAGAACCAACGCGATATGCTGGAGTACGATCAAATTTGGATGCACTCTTCTTATCCTTAACCCTTCTGTCCCAAAACCTATCACCTGGTTCCCCTTGGTCCGATGAGCCACTCTCCAATTCTCCCTCCGCATTCTCATGCATCAAACTCTTATGACTCTTCATGATATTCAAAACTCTAAGCTTCTCACCAATGCTATACCCTTTACAATCATGCCAAGCATCTCTTATCTGGCACAAATGACTAACCATACTATTCTGATGCTTCCTCAAAAGATGGTAATGCTGCCTTTGCTGAAAGAAATACAAACCATCTCTGTAAAGGGCAACCCTCGGTTCACACAACCCCCCCTTGAGCATCTGAAACAATTTGTTGATGGGACTACCAAAATGGAAATTCCCACCCTCAAGAAGCTCTTTGAGGGTTCGCATAAATGTGTCCTGATCAACGTCAGGTAAATACTTAGTGAGGCTAAATTTATCATCTTCGGTTAAAACATCATTCCACACATCAACAGACAATATGTCCTGCAATCCAGGAAGGTCATACAATTCAAAGGGAACACTGCAAGTTAAATTCCCGAATTGACAAAACTCAGCCCTGGTTTCCCCTAATTCTAGCAAGTCAAAATCATCAGATCCTGCCCCAGAATCAGCATCGTTGAATTCTTCGTCGTCTTCGTCACCCTCTTCAACATCAACGTCATCCTCTTCATCCTCATCAGACCCAATCCGCTGCTGATGAAGAAGGTCATCTTCATCCTCGTCCTCATCACTGGACATGGCAGTATCCCTACTATCAGGAGAGAGCTCCGCATCAAACTTATTAGATACCTTGAAATTGTTCTTCTCAATCGCCATCCACGCAAGCAATATACGATAAGTAACTCGCTCCAATTTCAAAACCTAACCCTAAATCCAAAAGAAAAATAAATAAATCTCAGAAAGATTGATATTGATTTATAACTATTAATAGACGAGTAAAAAAAGACACCTTACCTTGTTCGCGCGAGAGATGGAGTGAGATTCTTATGGAGAAGCCCTAAAAAAAAGGCGAGAGGCGCATGTAATTTGTAAATAAGGAAGAGAGACAGGGAGAGAAGATGACAGGAGAGGATGAGGTGAAGAAGACGATGGTGACGTGGAGGAAAGCGGGCCGTCCGATTTTGAAGTGGTGAAAAGACGGAAAAGGGTTCAGAAAAGAGAAGATATGGTAATGGTGAACGAATAAACGAGCAGAGAGAAAGGTAAAAGAGGAAGAAAGAGGTAGTGAGGAAGAAAGGGTTGGGTTGATTCGGGTTTGGTTTGGTGAGAGAAAGAGAGAGAGGAGAGGGTGGCTGAGTGGGTTGACTCAGTGAGTTTTGGTTCTTGTTGCTATTGTGCTGACTCATCTCTCCCTTCTGTTTCTGGAGATCTCCCAGACCGTTGATTTAAGTGTGCTGGAGAGTGAAACCCCCTTTCTCGGAAAAGAACACATCCCTTCATTACTAGCTTTTTAGCAGCTAAAAATCACTGGAAATCCCTCTATTATCCAAACTTGATCAAATTAACTCCGTAGACTAAATTTGATCGAATCGACCCTCGAACTTTTGATTTTGGGCTGCCTAAATCTCTCCTTTCATATGTTTTGTTATTTAAAATAAAAGCATTAGTGTTTTAATGTTGATTATACTGCAATCTATAGTAAAATAATTAATATATCTCTTTAAAAAACTAAATAGTTAAACAAACACTTGGGGGTAATCTTGTATTTTCATATCTTTATTGCATAAGTATAATTACTCCTATGTCCTTTAAAAAAGAAAAACACAATTAATGTCTAAGGAATTTTTTTGAAATTTCACATTTATGTACAATCTAATTCCTTTGTGGCCTTGGGGTAAACTTTTTTTTGTCTAAGGTAAAGGGGTATTTTTTTTATTTACCTCAGTTTTTTGCAATTATCGCTTGAAGTCAAGGATGTTATGGTTTTTTTTAAAATAATAAAAGAAAAAATAGCTAACGCATGTTATACATCATCCTTTACACGGTAGGCTGGCGTATGTTAGTTAAAATGCACGATCGAGCTCCAATGATAATTTTTCTCATCCCCTTATTTTCTCTTTCCTTCACCTCAAAATGTGTGTTAGTTTTGCAAAATTGCAAAGTGGTCCTCAAAGTTAATTGTATTGAATTTGATTTAGTTTTTTTTTCAATTTCATCCCTTGCATTTATTTTTTATGTTTTTTTATCATATTTGGTCCTCATTCTTTTAATTCTTATTTATTTTTCTTTTAATCTTTTTTTAATTAGATTAATTTTTCAATTTCATCCCTAATCATTTGATTTTTTTTGTTAAATTTGATTCTCATTCTTATGATTGTAATTCCTTTTATTTTGAGTTCTCTTCTTGATTGTTTTTTTTTGTGTCAATTTCATCCCTTATTGTTCAATTTCATTGATTTTTCATATCATATTTAGTGTTTATTTTTTTATAATGCTTTTAAAACCTGGCCCCTGAGTCGATTTCGTCATGTCTCGGGTCATGGGTTGGGTCGAATGATCGGAGTTATTGGGATCAATCAGATTTTTTTATTATGCAGAAAGTAAAAATGATATTATTTTGATAAAAAAAAAATAATGGGTGTTGACATAATTTTTCCCTAACTAATCGCTTGATTTTTTATTAAGCTAAAAAGTAAAAAAAAAATATTATTTTAATAAAAAACAATGAAGAAAAAAATCAGTATAATTCATTTTATTTTGAAAATAGTTTGATTCACTTGAATATTTTAATAACACGTATAGATGTGTTGATTCACTTGAATGCTTTAATAAAACATATAGATTTACTTGGTTTTAACTAGGCATTCAAAGCATTTATGTTTTGAGTTCAATAAAATAAGTTTATTTAGTTTTTAAATAATTTTCAATATAATAAAAAATAATTTCTATCTATATAAGAAATTAAAAGGTGTTTAAATGTAATTGAAAAAATATATCGTCTATATTTCTAAAACTTTTATTCTTTACTTTGTATTTAAAGTAAATTTAAAAACCTATATTCTCAAAAAAAATCCAGCAAAAGATAAGAAAAGAATAATCCTTAAAAAATATTTTGTATGAGTGAAAAATATTGAAACTATCAAGCAAAGCCTAATGTTATGGTTTTTATATATATATAAATTTAAATGGAGAGTTTGTGCTTAAAAAGTGGATAATTGTAAAAGGGGAAAGATAACCTTCTAATTTTATAATAGTGGGCAATTTAATCCTTATATATATATATATATATATATATATATATATATATGATTGGATCCACTATAATAGAAAAGCACCACATGATAAAATTTACGAGAAACTACAATTTAACTCCTAACACATTGCCTCATTATCAAACCATATCAAAAAAATTTATATACAAAATAGTGTAGTAGAGACAAACTTACAACGTTTTGATGCTAGAAGTATATTTTAGAGCATATTCGTGTTTGTTTTTTTTTTGGTTAAAAATTAGGGCTAAAACGCCCAATTAAATTAAACGCGGCAGAATTGATTTAATCAGATCATAATATAAAATACAATAAAGACTCGTAAGAGGGTCATTAAAGTAAATAAAAAATCTATCAAAAAAACTCCTAGTTAAACCGTAGTTGACTAGCCAATTTGCCACTGAATTTGCTTCTCTGTAGACATGGAGCACCTGAACATCTCATTATTTTGCTAATAATTCTCTAACTTGCATGATTAGATTATAATTTTTGTTAATGACAATTTTATTTTTAGTGATTAAATCAACTGCTAATGATGAATCAGATTCCAAAATAATTTTTCGGAATTCTTTGGACCAAGCTAATTTCAAACCATTAGTAATTGTCCACAATTCAGCACCCACTGATGTGCAAATCCTGATATTAAAAGCAAAACCAACAATCCATCTACCTATAGCATCCCTAATGACTCCACCAGCTCCAGCCACCCCTGGGTTCCCCTTGCTACAACCATCTACATTAATCTTCACCAAATTAATTGGAGGATATCTCCACCCTATGCAAACCCTCTATTTGGTATTATCTTTGAATCCAGATTCACCAACTATAGAATGAATGACATCACCCATAAGTCTCCTGATCACTTGAACAGTGCTAGTGTAAAAGGATATAAAAGAACTAAAAATTCGATGGCTTCTCTCTTTCTATATTTGCCACAGCACAATGCCAAATTCAAGACCCCAGAACTTTCTTTTAGAGCTTGGATGGTTACCTCAAAGGTTATTCAGTAGCCAAGTATACCAGTTAAGGGAGTAAAAAGCCTCTCGATCTGTAACTTCAATAATTCTGTCCCAAACTCCATGTGCATTTGGGCAATTACGGAGAGCATGGATGATTGTTTCTAACTCTGTCAAACAATGACTACAGCAGGGGTTAGAAGTGATTTTTCTTCTCCATCTGACTTCATTTGTCATGATGGCCCCATGAGCTACTGTTCAAAGGAATATCTTCACTCTTTCTAGACCCTTCCATTGCCAGATGATCTTCCACAAAGGGTCGTTTTGTTGATGAGTAGCTCTACTATCTTTTTGAATCTGATAAGCTGAATTAATTGAGAATTGACCACCTGTAGAATGTCTCCAGTATACTTTATCTTCCCCCAACTGAGGTGTAAGAGGATTATAACCTGTCAAGATCAAAATTACCTGAATTGGTAGGAAATGAGCAAAAGTTTCCCATTGCCATTGGCTTCTATCATCCACCATATCGGCTACTGAACAATTCAACATAACCTCTGGAATATTCTGGAAAGTGTGCATATGCAAAGGGCCATACCCTTCCAACCAGGAGTCCTTCTAAAACAACACCTTACTTCCACATCCCAGAGCCTAGTTTACACCTTGAGTGATAGATGGCCACACTTTGCAAATACCCTTCCACAAAACTGAATCTCTTTGTTTAGCTTAAGGACTAGAAATTAGCTCCTGATCTTTAACATATTTAGATCGCAAGACCCGAACCCATAATCTCTCACTATTCTGAAAAAACTCCCAGAGCTAGTTTCATAATGAAAGCCCTGTTCATACTGTCCATTTTCCTAAACCCAGGCCTCCTTTTTTTTTGGCTGACACATAGTCTTCCAATTGATTAAATGAATCTTATCCTTTCCATCCTTTTGACCCCATATGAATCTCCGATATAATTTCTCAATATCATAACAAATGCTTTTAGGGAGTAAAGCTGATTGCATTGGATAAAGAGGAACTGAGGAGAGCACTGCCTTATATAAGGTAATCTTCTCTGCAAGAGATAAACTATTTGCTTTCCACCCAGCTAGTTTACTTTACAAGTTATCAACAATATAACTATAGGTCTGTTTTGTGACCCTTTGATGTAGAAGAGGAACACCAAGATACTTCCCTAAGTCCTTTGTAGTCTTGAAACCATTGTTCCTGCTAATATTAGTAATTAAAGCTGAAGAGACATTTTTTGAGAAGAAGATTTTAGTTTTAGCCATATTCACCCTCTGACTAGAAACTTTATAGAATGTTTCCAAGCAACCAAAAATCCTATTCATTTGATCAGTGCTTGCTTCTGCAAATAACAGCATATCATCGGCAAAGTAAAGATGAGAGATAACAAGGCCAGTTCTTTTGATTCTGAAAGGGTGCCAACTGCCTTGATCAACCTCCTTGTTAATAAGTTGTGATAAATGTTCAAGCTATAAAACAAAAATATAAAGAGATAGCAGGTCCCCTTGTCTTATGCCTCAAGATGGACTAAAATCCACAGTAGCATTACCATTCCATAGAACATTGATAGAATTAGATTCTATACATTTCATAATTAAGGTAACCAAATTAGATGGCAATTTCACCTCAGAAAGAGTATCACTAATGAAATCCCACTGTAATCTATCATAGGCTTTTTCCAGATCCACTTTGATAGTCATCATACCCTTTCTCCCTTTCATCTTTCTTATATAATGTACAATCTCCTGGGCCACTATAATATTATCTGTAGATAATATTATCCAATTGCATCTAGACTTCTGAAACCAATGGATTTCCTCCTGCTTGGTAATTTGTAAGTACTCTGTAGATAACTTTTTCTCCAGATTACTCAAAAATTTATTATTATACTCTGGTAAGGATCTCTGGATTCCATTAAGTCTAGATAGTACCCTACGTTTTCTCTGGAAACTATTACCAAAGACTGATTTGTTCCAGTCTCTCAACTGGGTGGTTAAAGAATCCAAGTTAGCCTTTAAATACTTCCCATCCTCCCAGTTCCTCCTTATGAAGTCTGCAAATAGATGATGACTTACCCAGGCTGCCTCAAAATGAAACAACCTGGTATTATAATCCATGTGGCAGTGATCTACCAATTCCACTATGATGGGATGGTGATCAAATCTAATTCTAGGTAACATTTTGACTCTAGCTTCCTGAAATTTTAACCTTCATTGATAATTCTCAAAGCCTTTATCCAGTCTCTCATAAATTCGACCAAAACCCTGTCTTTGAGCTCCTCTCCAAATGAATTTATGACCATAACTCCCTAAATCTATCAACCCACAATCTTGCACCCATCTCCCAAATCTAATACATCTCCTCAAATCTACTTCAACTCCTCCTACCTTTTCTGAAGGCGATAGGATTTCATTAAAGTCTCCCACTACTAACCAAGTTGAACAATATGTCTTGCCAGATTTGCTACTTCCTCAAAACATTGTTTTTTTTTCAAAGCATTAGGACTAGCATAAACTACAGTAAATAGCCAGGCATAATCTTTACCCTCATCAACAACACCATGAATACAATGGATAGACGAGTTAAGAATCTTAATATCGAACTTATTATTATTCCAAAGCAGCCAAATACCCCCAGATCTACCCTGAGCCTCTATTCTGTAACTTGAGTTAAACTTTAATTTATCAATAATTCTATCTGCAATTGCCCCACTCACCCTTGGTTCTATAGCTAGAATATCAAAATCATTAATTTTTTTCATATCATGCACTAATGCACTAAAATTTGAATTACCTGCTCCTCGACAATTCCAAAACACAAGACCGGTATAATTAAGTAGATATAAAAGGCACCTGCGATCCTTAGGAATCATCCTCGTATGAGTTGGGGGGCTTTATCCTCAACCATCCTTTTCTCTTTAAGAACATTACATGTATTAGAAACAACATCCTCCTTTTCCCCGAAGTTGTCTTCCTCCATCAAAACCACATTATTTGGGGGTTTGTCATCTTTAGACTCGTCAATGACTCGTTGAATTAGAACTGGATCTGATTCATCAGTAGCCATATCATCATAATGGGAAGGTAGTGCACTTCTGTCTCCTCTACGAATCTTGCACTGGGAATGGCTTGACATCCCACTTGAAGCATGAGATAAATCATTCAGGTTGACGCTTACAGCTATAACTGATGTATTCTCAAGAGACTCATTTTCACACCTCAGTTGATAAATGTTTCTTGGGCCAATTGGTGATTTGAACTTCCCTCTCAATAGAGGCCTATCAACAGTATATCCAAGATTTGACAATGAGTTGTTCTCCAAGGCCCCAAGCCCATAATTCCTCTCTATTTCAGAGACTTGCCTTCGGAATGGGCCATGAATATTATTCTTTTTTTCCTTATAATTTGAGTTTGTAGCAACATTTTTACCCTTATTAAACACCATCTTAGTTCCATGACTTTCCTTGGAAGTAACATTCAAATCTCCTTCATTTTTATTATCAGCGAAACTTTTGCTTAAAATAGCATATCGTGAAGATCTGAGTTGGCTAGTATCCGTAACTGTAGGATCTGAATTAATTTCCTGAATCACTAGGTAACGTCTCCCTTCATCACGTTTCTCTATCGCCTCCGGAACGTCTTCTTTTTGATTTTGACGTCGTCTCCTTCGTTACGCTATCATCTAGTCTCTATAATTCTCCGTGATCTCTAGTTTTGTAACCGGTTCGGGATTTTGCCAGAGGGCACTCTGTTTGTGGACCTTGTTCAGTATTACCACCCGATGAAGTATCGGCATCTGTATCAAAATGAACCTTCATTTTTGAGTCTGGACATGTCTCCTACTTGTGTCCATATTGGCCACAATGGAAACATATTAGATGGAGCCCCTTATACATGATACGTTTGACTCTCCTTCAGAGTTTGAATTTGGCCAGTACAGGTTTTGTAAGGTCTACTTCCACACAAATTCTTTCATAATTCCCCCTTATGCCGATTGAAGTGGCCCTGTCAACCTTCAAAGTTTTTCCAATTTTGTTTCCTATAGTCCATAAGACCGAATTATCATAGTATTCCATCGCTAAATCTGGTAATCTAACTCATACAGCAACTTTGTCGATCTTTGCTTCGTAAGGATCAAAATTTGGATGCCACGTTTTAACTGTTAGGTAATGATCAATAATCATTCAAGGACCATTGTACAATGCATGCTCTTTGTCGGCCTCATTAGCAAACCTAGCGAGGAAGAACTTATTTCCTAAGTCGACTAATTCCAGATTTGTTTGAATTTTTCATAAGGCCTTCAGTCGCTTAATCAAGTACATATACCCTACTCTTCGTCCCATAACTTTAACAATCAAGGTTTGTCTCCATGGGAACCTAATTCTCTTCTTTTCCTCAACTGAGAGTTTAATCACTAGGCAAACCTCTTCATCTTCGTCCTCCTTATCCTCATAAATGCATTCCACAAAACTAGCATCTTCACTCATATCTTAGTGTTTATTACTATTATCATTATGACCACTGTCATTTTTATTATTGTTGTTATTATCACTACTATCATTAATAATTATTATTATCACCATCACTAATATCATTACTTTAGTTGTTGTTGTTATCAATAATATTATTTTTTTCATCACCACTACGACTATTACGACCACCACCACTACCACCATTGATGCTATTGCTATTATTATTATTATTACTAAAAAAAATCATGAACTTGATTTGAATGATAAAATTAAACACTGTAAAAACTTTGATAAAAGGGCCAAGTAAAATAATAAGAAAAATGATCGCCTTGAAATCATTATTATCATTGAAAAAAAAATCATAAACTTGATTTGAAGGAAAAAAATTAAAAGCTATAAAAACTTTGATAAAAGAGCAAAAGAAAAAAATAATAAATTAAAAGTACAAGGACTGGATCGAAATACTTTATATATACAAATTAAACACCAATGGTTGGATTGAAAACAAACAGAATTTCAACAAAAAGAAAAATGACTAAAAAATAGTAACCAAAACTAAAAGATATGAATCTGAAATAACTATAATAACGAGGACTATGATGTATTTACTAAGGCAAGAGAGAGAAATGAAGGAAGAAAAAAAATGGATCATTAACGATACAACGACGACATTTGGACAATACACATCGCTTATAATAGAAGATGAGATATTGAGGAATAAACTGAGACGATGAAAGCTTATTTTTTATCGCTGGAAACTACAACACACGTCGCCCAAAATGCATGGCAATTCTAAATGTTAGCGCGTGGTCTGCACATGTTATATAACTTTTTAAATATAAAAGTATTACTTTAATGGTAAATTACGTTACTAATCTCAACCGAACTCATGATTAAAAAAAACACCAACATTCAAAGACCCAAATACCCCTGACTACAAAGAATTCAATGTCTTGCATCAAGGGGTACATGTGTAATTTTACTTTGTATACAAAACAAAAATACCTAAATACCGCTACCTGAGACCACTCATTTTTTTTTATACTTTTGGGGGTATTTTGGTTATTTCATTGTTTTTTAAAACATTGAATAAACAAAAATACCTCAAAACAAATCAATAATGACTAATGCATATTATGAAAAACTCCAAAATAACCTTGGTTCAAAAACATATTTTTTTCTATAAGAAATACAAAATGATCATTATACTATAATGGTAAATAGAAAAATGCAAAAGTAGCTGGAATGAATAATTTATTTATTTATTTTAGTTGCTTGTTAATTATTGGATTAAAAAAATCACATGAGACCTCTTATTCAACACCTATTATGTTACCTTATTATCAATTAAAATCCAAATACTTTAACTTTATCAAATTTACCAAACACAACTGACATAAGTTGCATCCATCGATGTAGTTGATATATTAAGTTATTTTAGCTTATAAAACTTCACTTTTTTATTAAATTAATGCTAAAATCTTTCATTAGGATATATTAAGGCTTATTTTAGCACTTTGATGAGGGATGATAACATCCAATGTCGATTATATTTGGGTGCAATTGATAAAATCAAACATTAATGACTTAATTGATAATGGGGTAAACTGTCAGGGGCTAAGCTGAGGTTTCGCCTAAAACCTAACACGAGCCGTCTTGTGGAAAACAAGCACCCGGGAGGCCCACATAATAATGGGCTCAACTGAAAAATAAAATTAAAAAATAACCAAATCTCTCCCAACCGAGAGATTCCAAACCTGGACCACGCGGCGATCATCTAAAACGCCACAGCCGGGGACCACACCGGGAGAGGTTTGGCAAATAAAGTAAAAACCAAGGGCATGATGTGGAAAATGACAATATTTAAATGACTCCTACGCAAAGAAAGTGAAAAGAAAGGCAAAATAGGCTGAAGCCAAAGGAAAGGAGAAGAAAAGAGAGAAAACCAAACCAAACCAAACCAACGCGTAGTCGCAAACAGCCACAGCCTCTCTCTCTCCCTCCCTCCCTCTCTCGCCTAAAATAAATAAAAAAAATAAAAAGCTTCTCTTTTCCCTTCCTTTGTGGTTTGTTTCTCTCAAGTTTTTGTTTTTTCTTCCTTTTCTTCCCCTATCTTCAATCTCATCGTAGCAGATTCGCCCTCTTTCTATCTCGATCCACAAACTGTAAGCCTCTATGACCCTTAATTTTCAGATTTTACCTTTTGATCTGGCTATAATTTTCAAGATCCCTAATTATTTTCTATTTTTTTTTTAGAATTACACGCAATCGATTTTGATTTTTTTTAAATCCTGTCGTCTGTGAATTGATTTCTTACTCCTGATCTGCGATTTATTTTTGGTGTTGGAGATCATAATTGATTTTCTGATTTTGTATGAGTGAATAATCCTTTTAGGGTTTGTTGAGAGCATTTTTTGGGGATTTTTCTAGGGTTTTGAAATTATAACCTGCCTATTTTATATTACAATAGAAAATCAAAATTCAGCTGAGATTGACAAAACATGTTTGTTCTGTTGGGGTCATAATTTTTTTTTTATATATATATATTGATTGCTTTCTTTGTTGTTTTAATTGAATTTAATAATAGGGCAACCATGAGCGACGAGGGAGAAAGGACTTGCCCACTTTGCGCTGAGGAGATGGATTTAACTGATCAGCAGTTAAAGCCTTGCAAATGTGGTTATGAGGTTCGAATTCCTTGTAACTTTTCTGGATTAGACTATATTCGTGATGAATGCATTTTTGCAATCAGGAGGGTTTTTATGACCTAATTGTGCTGTTAGTCCATTAACTGGTCTTTGTAGCCAAACCATTTTGTCAGTCATTCATAGAATGATAGACTTTTGTATCTGACAAGTTATTTCAGCAATTTTCCTTGCTTTTGCTTTCTTCTTGTTTGGCGAGCTCTTGGCTTTCTAATCTCATTATAATTTTTTTTTCAACTAGTTGACTATTCCCCTTTTGTTTTCATAACAACAATTATCGGTGTATTTATTTTATTGTGATAATGTATCTTCTCCTTCACAGATATGTGTTTGGTGCTGGCATCACATAATGGACATGGCGGAGAAGGATGACACAGAAGGGAGGTGTCCAGCATGCCGCCTTCCTTATGACAAGAAGAAGATTGTGGGGACGGCTGGAGACTGCGAGAGGTGGTCTTTCTTTCAACAGTTTGTTCAGTGTTGTTACAAGCACCAGGGTCTCTTTAGCATAGGTGCTAAGTTTAGCAGAAACCATGGTGGAGATCTTTAATTTTGAAATATCATGTGCACTAATTTATATGGGCTCATAATATTTACGCTATTTGCTCTAATGGTGGTGAAGTGCAGAAAATAGCCATGTTGCTACCTGTAAAAAAAGTTGGGGAGGGACAGAGAGATACTGAATGATGCAACAAGAGAATACACAGTAGAGCAATGAATAGAGGAGAAAGGAAAACTTTTTTTTTTTGAAACGAAGATTGAAAAGGGCTGCACGCACTCCTATGTGCTTAGTTTTGAACGAGGGGAGAATTGATCTTAACAGGGCTCAAACCAACCAACAATAAGAACTCTCAGCACCTGTGATGGGTCGTGAGGATGGCCCATCACCTTTTATTTTCTTTTGGCAAAATCACCTTAATTAAAAGAAGAGCTGACTCTAGTTAAGTTTATCTTTGGCATTTGTAATTATTCTCACCTTTACGAACTCTTCCATTTCCTGCCTTTCTGCTCTACTCTCTGTACACCCCAACTAGGAAAGTGTGTCAACCCTACAGTTACTCCCTCCCCTACCTCTGAAAATCCTTCTCTTCCTTTAACCTCTGTTGGCAGATACAATGTCAGGCGTTTCATGTGCACCTTGTTTAAAGACCCGGATCCAGTTCTCTAGAAGCACCTTATCTCTGAACCTTTGCACCTTTCTCCCTTGGGCACACCTAAGCCACCCTCTTTCAACTGCACTGGGTTTATGTACATGGCATTAACAAATTATATTTGATATTTGTTTTTCCCCTAATGATTGTGCTGGACTTTTCTTGATAGATTGGTGGCTGAAATCAATATGGAGCGAAAGAAGTCACATAAGGCAAAGACAAAACCATCTGAAGGAAGGAAGCAACTGAGTAGTGTTAGAGTGATCCAACGGAATCTGGTGTACATAGTTGGGTTGCCTCTTAATCTGGCAGATGAAGATGTATTCTCCCTCTCCCTCTCCCTCTCCCTCCCCCCCCTCTCATCTCCCATTTTCTTAAATCTCCTTTTAAGTGTTTTCGAAATTTTGAGCAGCTTCTGCAGCACAGAGAGTATTTTGGTCAATACGGGAAGGTTCTAAAAGTCTCTATGTCTCGAACAGCAGCTGGTGTTATTCAACAGTTTCCAAACAATACTTGTAGTGTGTAAGTTAAAAGCATCTTTGACTTTTTATTTTGGTGTATTTGGTTTATGATCAAGCTGAATGGTGCAGAAAGTTCTGTATAGCCGACCCTGATTAGTCTGGGTTGAGGTTTTATGTTGTCTGACTTTATGTATCGATGTCTAGTTCGTAAACATACCATATTCAAAATTCTACCTTTGCAGTTTTTGTCCTTTTTAACTTTATCTATCGAAACTCGTGGGACTTTAGGACTATAGAAATGCTCTATATTTTTGTGTTTTTGTAATGTACACCAGTATGCATAACCTCTCATCCATTTTATGTAATATACCTGTTTGTATGCTTTTCAGGAGCAATATTTTGTTCTACATTCTCTAAACAAGCTCATTGTCTGTGTAATTTTTATTTGCTCGCAGATATATAACTTACTCCAAGGAGGAAGAAGCTATTCGGTGTATTCAGTCTGTACATGGTTTTGTCTTGGATGGTAGATCTTTAAAGTATGTGCTTCTTTACATATTCTCATTTGTTCATTAATGTTTGCTTTCATATTGATATTCTGGGCAATTTCAGGGCGTGCTTTGGAACTACGAAGTATTGTCATGCATGGCTGAGAAATGTGGTATGAGCCATTTTAAACTTTCCAGTGGCAATTATTTTTTGGAATTGCTTTCATAAATGCTTGAAGAAAACTAGTAACATGCAATAGAGTTTAATTGGATGCAATTTCTGTTGGATCCAGCCTTGCACAAATCCTGATTGTCTATATTTGCACGAGATTGGTTCTCAAGAAGATAGTTTTACAAAAGATGAGATCATATCAGCATACACAAGGTATATTTGCGTTCCGTTAACAACTCATTGAGAGGTTGATCTAATCTTGTAGAAATGCTGTATTCTTTTATTCCTCTCTAATTTTTGTTCCAGTTTAGCGTCTAAAGAAGGAAAAATATCATTGCTAGCCTGAGAAAAGATTTAGCACAGCAATAATGGGTGCCCCTTAGTTGCTCCAATGTTTTTTTATTCATCAGTACTTTATGATTCAAAAGTTCCATGAAAATTTAAAAAACTGGTATTGAGAAATTGGAGATAGGGTTGCTGTGAGCCAAATTGATTTTGTTCTTTTGTTGAAGCTATGGCTTTTCTTCCTCTTGTTTGGACTTCAGAAAGTTAATTTTTTTTTAAAATTTTTGAAATGTTTATTTAGATCGTATTCCCATTTTGTCTAGTTTTGGTCTTTATTTTCTCAATCCTAAGCAAAACATTTTTTTTTTGTTGTGATTCAACATACCTCCAGAACTCGTTTTTGGCAGTGTGTTTCTTGATGTTATCTTGCATTTTTTATGGAAATTTTGATGATTAATGAACTGATGATGGTTTTGTAGGAGTAGAGTTCAACAAATTACCGGTGCACCAAGCAGTCCGTTGTGGCGTTCAGGGAGTATGTTGCCTCCACCTGCAGATGATTATTGTAACAATAGTTCTGCATCTGCAGCAAAACCAGTTGTGAAAAATGCATCAGATGTAAGATTTTGTTCTGTTAATAGATTTTACTATTTTTTTTTTTTAAAATACACACTGAAATGATATCTTACACCTTTTATGCATTTTAGACGAGTTTCAAACTAGATGCATATCTGTCTGTCTCTGGTTTTGAAGTTATATATTTATCTAACAGAATATAATGAGTAATGACCAAGGTTCACCTCCAACTGGAAGTGCTGGTAGATCTATGGCACTCCCTGCTGCAGCGTCATGGTATGTCAATTCCTTGTGTTTAGTCATAATTGTTGAATTTGTCTGTTAATTTTCATGAAATAAATGATGTGCTAGGGGAACGCGTGCTTCAAACCAGCCTCAAGCAACAAGCTTGACACAGTCTAATGGACCAATAAGGCTTAAACCAGACACAGCTAGTGGCATGGTAGCTTTCTCTTCTGCAGTTGCAAGCACAAGTCAGGGTTCTATGTTGCAGAATGATGTGGGTAGAAAGGTTGCATGTGATGAAGAAAGCCAATCTATGAATGGAAAAGGTAAATTAGATTTGAAATCTGCAAAACACCATGTGAGCTTGGATAGCCAAGCCACTGCTCCCGAGAAACCAGTTATAAATGATGCTACTGCTACTGTAACTTTAAGTAACCAGTCTTCATGTCCACTGCCATCCATGTACAATGGCTGGGACTCAGATGTGCTGCCAAATATTACAAAGTCCTTTGATGGAACTCAACAATCTCTTGAATCTGAAAAGGAAGGCTTTGCTATACCTAATGGAAACTTTCAGAACTCATTGCCTGACATCTCTTCAATGAAGGTTGATAGTAATATCAGAAGTGAACTTTCTGGTGTAACTAGAACTAGTTCATTTTCAGATGGGGGTATGATTAAATCACCTGGAAATCAAGGATTGCAGCCTACATATGCTGAACAATACTGTGAACCTACTTCACTAGCAGCAGAGAGAACTGGTGCATTAGAATATGTCGTTTGTGCTTCAAGTGAACAATTGGATTGGAGAGCTTCAAGTGAACAATTGGATTGGAGAACAGATCAACCGATGCATGCAATTAGAAGCACTGTTTCTGAAGTAGAGGAGGATATATTAGCGGTTGAGAGACCATGTCTCAAGGACCCAGAGGAAGCGAGCCATGATACTTATTTGCCGAATTCAGCTCATTTACCTCATATACCAAATCATTATAGATCTAGTTCTTTGCAACACACTGAGTCTTTTGGGGCTGCTAGTTTAAATTCCGATTCTCAATATTCAGATACTAGAGTCAGTGATCTTTCACTTCTACATTCATCTAGTAACTGTGTCACATCAAATGGTTACCCTGAGAAATTAGTCAGCAGTTCTGCTTGTTCAGATAGAAGCATAGAGCGCTCATTCTCTCTCTTGAATGGAGTGGAAGGGAAGAACATGGGCAGATCACTGGGTGATGCTGATAGCAATGGTGCTCTGGATGTGGGTGAGAGCAGCATCATTTCAAATATATTATCACTAGATCTTGATGCCTGGGATAACTCGTTAACATCACCTCAGAATTTGGCCAAGTTGTTGAGTGAAACAGACAAACAGCCTAGTTCTCTCAAAATGTCAAGTAACTGGAAGGTACAAAATAATAACAACCAGTCTAGATTTTCCTTTGCAAGACAGGAGGAGTTGAGAAGTCAAACACTGGGTGTCGATCCATCTCTTAATGTATTTGGGAAGTTGTCAAATAACTATTCATCCAACCAGGATTTTGGTGAAAATAGAAATTCATATATGGAAAAGCTTGGGATTGGTAATAGTTTTTCATCCAGCATTTTTGAAGAACCTGAAAATTTTACCTTCAGTCCTTCAACTTTCTCTTCTAACAGGCCTCCTAGTAAGTTTTTTTCTCTAACTATCCAAGTTCTATGCTCTTTGTTTTTAGTGTTACAGTGATGTTTCTTTTTCTATTTTTTTTTGTTTTTAATTGGGGACAATATGGTAAAATAACGACTTATTTTATTTAGGTGTTTGTTAGTTTTGAAAGGTAAAAGCTCGTGAATGATGGTTTTGTAGGATGTAACATTACCATCTTTTTAATGCTGACTTTGAATTTTCTTCCTTTGCTTGAGCTCTTTTAACAAGTTTTATTAAATTGTCATGAGTTCTGTATGCTGTTATATAAGCTTCCTGTATTGAAGAGGACTAAAATATTTTTTTGAATGTTGTGATTGAATTTGATAAGCTGCCATACATCTCACTGTGGCCAGACGAAAAGCTTTTGATCATTTGTTTTTTCTGCCTTGTATAAAATCTCATCTGGTTTTGAGGCCTTTCCTGTTCCTCTATTAACCCTGACTTTATCTCTGTTCTCTATTTACTGTATTTGTTAGTTTATTTTTTAGCATTTGTTTATATTTTGTTTGTATTTGGTGTTCGTTTAGCATCTTGTTATCCTCAAGTATTTACGAATTTTCCTTGTGTCCCACATTCTTTTTTGTTGTGCACAGTAATCAACTGATACCTTTTCCCTCTTCTTAACAGTTTCAAGATCTCAAATTTCTGCCCCACCTGGATTCTCTGTGCCAAGCAGAGCACCACCTCCAGGCTTTTCTTCTCACGAAAGAATGGAACAGAGTTTTGACATTATATCTGGTTAGTCATTCTCATCCAGGGTATTAAATTTGATTATGATTTTCAGTTGATATTTATCTTCCTTTTCCTTTTGCAGGGAATCATTTACTTGACTCATCTTCCTTTCTGAGAAATTCATTTCATTCACCACCAACTGGCAATGCTGGTAGTGCTGGAGAAATTGAATTTATGGATCCTGCAATTTTGGCTGTTGGAAAAGGGAGACTTCAGGGCGGGCTTAACAATCTAGGAGTGGACATGAGATCAAATTTTCCACAACAATTGCATCATTTTGATAACGAGGCGAGACTTCAACTACTAATGCAAAGATCTCTGCCCCCACACCAGAACACAAGATATGCTGACACTGGGGATAGCTTTTCCTCTCTCAATGATTCTTTTGGCATTTCTTCAAGGCTTGTGGATCAATCACAAATCAGTGGTTTATCCCCTTATGCACAGCTGTCCTTACAGCAGTCGAGGAATGGGCTTATGCCAAATGGGCGTTGGGATGGCTGGAATGAGGTTCAGGGTGGCAACAGTTTGCGTATGACAGAGCTTCTCAGGAATGAGAGAGTGGGATTCAATAAGTTTTACACTTCTGGTTATGAGGATTCAAAATTTCGGATGCCCAGCTCAGATGACTTGTATAACAGAACGTTTGAGATGTGAGTTTTGTCGTGGCGTCCTTTTTAACCTTGTTATCAAGGGTCAACCAAGAAAAAAGAGATTTGTGTGTTTATGCTGGTTTGTACTGAAGGATGAGACTGACTCGTAATTGGCCTCATTAAGCAGCCTGATGAAAGATCACCTCCCAAAATCCAGGTCTTGAAGGCAGCAGGTAGGGTTACATTCTTTAAATTCACTTGTTTTGGACTACATTTATTTTCTGTCTTTTGCAAGGTGATTGAACTTGAGACTGCAAATTATTCTCATTTTTTAATTTTTCCTAAACTTAATGCAATAATCATATGAACGTGCAAGTGATGGTATATGCACAACATGACATTAGCAGGTGACCAAAACTTTCTACTACTTTCACACCCCTTGCATAATTGAAAAAAAATAATGAAATCCATGTCATATGAATGTGGTGTTGGTGGACAGGTCTTCCAATTTAAAAAATCTCTTGGATTGAGTGGGTCCAAGGAGTCCAATAGTCATCTAAATTCATGGCATCACTTTGATGTGCCGAAATTTCTGAAGCATTACTCTGAAATTAGACAAAATAGTAGCAACATTGGTATGAAGTTTTAACTCTGTCCACAATGACTATACCATCTCATAAGTGGGTTTATTTGTGTTTTGTCTCTGCAGGAGAACTGAAGCCACAAACTTCATATCATACAAAGAAGATGTGCAGTCGGAGTGCTGTACATTGTTGAACTGTCAGGTTGATCCCTCCAGGAGGTCTCTAGTGTCTCTTATTTACTGGAATTAGTCAAGTTTAGTTGCGCAACTCGCGACTAAATAGAAGAAGTTTGGATTTTTTTTTATAATTTTTTTTTTGAGTTTTATACTCCCTCTAGAAATCTATACATTTTCCATCAGAAAGTTTGTTGGGAACGGTTTTTTGAGGCGTTTTTCTCATAACAATGCTTAAATGAGTGGTTTTCCAGTAAGCAGATATACCAAGTTTCGTCTATTTTCTTCTTGGAGTAGTATCATTTGTTATGTTGAAATTGCATTTTGGACTGGGATCGGTCTCTGGAAACCTTGTTCTAACTGGAAATGTTAAAAGAAGGTGCTCGTGAGGTGTTTCAGTTTGGCTTGTTCCAAATAGCCTCCTCAACTTTCACCGCCACCATAACAGCGACAGAACCCAGCTCATATTCTTAGCTTCTTGAGCTGTTTGGCCCATTAAAATCCCTGATCGATCCTGCAGCCATCCATGCCAGTAACTTCAGCCAAGACATCCGTGGCAGAGAGAATAAAGGGAATCTTTTGAAACATCAAGCCTATGGCTGTGACCTTTTATGGCGAAAAAAAAAGGAACCCTTCGAAACATCAAGCCTATGGCTGTGACCTTAATTCTTTCATTATTTTTGAGCATTTTCTTTGGTGCTTCTCTTCCCCTGACATGGTTTGGGTTCGGTGGTTTGTTGAGTTTCAAGTTTAAGTTACAAATTCAAAATTCATCATCATCCATTCTAATTAATAAAAATGCCGTGCAAATTTCTATTCAGAGTTTTCTATCTTTCAAATCTCACCAACCATTCTATTAAGGCATCACTTGATAAATATATCATTAAATTCTATCAATTAGAAATTTGCTCGTCGAGTTTTCTATTCCGTTGGCATTGAAAAGGACACCAGATTTTTCAATTCTTTGCTTGTTTGTTATGATTTCAAAGCCAATAATTGCTCAGCAAAATTATATATTGACCTTTAATACAATGAAAGAAAAAGAAGAAGAAGAAGATGCCAGTAGTAAAGTTAGACTACAAACTAATTAATTTTGTGGCGCAGTTTTAATTGACTTTTTTTTAAAAAAATCTGCAATCTAATCATTAGAGTTATATCTATTAAAAATTTTTAAAAATTAAATTCAAAACCTAATCTCAGAATTAAATCATATTAAGATATTTGATTTGTAAAGTGTGGAGCCCTTGAGTTTCTTTTATCTGCAAGAAAAGTAACAATACCAACTTCATTAAAAAATAATTTTCTAGCATAATCCATCATTTTCTGATTAATATATATATTATTTTCAATAAAGATAACTATTCTTCACCTATACATTAAAAAATAATCAGAATATATAAAAAATTTAGATATAAAGATAATATATATATATATATAATGATATTTTTTTGATCTGATCCACAATCATAGCACGAGTAAATAAGCTAATTATTACTAGATAAGTGCAGATCTAATTCTCTATCAGCAATTACATTTTTTTTTTGTTTTTCTAGATTTCGACGACTATTCCATGATAAAAATAAAATAAAATAAAATAAAATCTGACTACTGTCAAACAAGGGAGAAATACCCGCATTTATGTTCGTTGTTGATCAACAACTTGAAACCACAAATTAAACAAGCTTTCGAGGGAAAGAAGAAGAGAAACTATTCTAGATCCGCAGAACTCTCAGTTCTGTTCCTCTGCATCTCACCATTTCTTCCATCTTCTCCATGAATGCGAAGGGCAGGGTACGTAGCTAACAAATTACTGAAAGCAGAAACAAAATATTAGAAACATCGTACTTTTTTCCCCAAGAGAATAGAATGTCCTCTGCCCAGCAACGCACGACACAAACTGGAGGCTTCAGAAAAACCATCGCTTGGTTCTTTATCGTTGTCGGCACGCTTTACCTCATCTACTCTTCCCATCTTATCCTAAACAACGATCGCCAATGTCTTGCGACCGAAGAAAATCTAGAACATCTTACAAACTTGTCCACATCAATCCAGCTAAATGAACAAGACAGTAATTTTGAATCTCCTCCTCCTATACTTTCTAAGAAATCACAGGAGTACAACACTGAGCTTAAACACATTGTTTTCGGGATAGCAGCTTCGGCGGATTTGTGGCAGAAAAGAAAGGAGTACGTAAAGGTGTGGTGGAGGCCGAAGCAGACTAGAGGGATAGTCTGGATGGATAGACAAGTAAGGAGCCCAAGTAATGAAGGGCTGCCTCAGATTAGGATTTCGGCGGACACGTCCAGGTTCAAGTACTCGAATAAGAAAGGACATAGATCGGCCTTGAGGATTTCGAGGGTGGTTTCGGAGACGTTGAGGCTTGGATTGAAGGATGTGAGGTGGTTTGTGATGGGCGATGATGATACAGTGTTTATTGTTGATAATGTGGTCAGGATACTTTCGAAATATGATCATAGGCAGCTTTATTACGTTGGGAGCTCGTCAGAGAGTCACCTTCAGAATATATATTTCTCTTATTCCATGGCATACGGAGGAGGTGGTTTTGCTATTAGCCAGCCATTGGCACAAGAGCTGGCAAAGATGCAAGACAGGTGCATTCGGCGGTATCCAGGATTATATGGCAGTGATGACAGAATCCAAGCTTGCATGGCTGAGATTGGGGTGCCGCTCTCCAAGGAATCTGGGTTTCATCAGGTTTAATTTAAAGGCTTTTTTCAAACTCTATAGTTTTATAAATAATTTTCTCAGCAGGAATTAAGGAATTGAATGGAAAGAATACAAAATTCTTCGTTTGTAAAAACCTGTAAGCATTAATTAATTATGAGCTTAATGAATATCTTAATTCCAGCAATATTTTTGAAAAGCTTCTGACGAAGAAACGATAATGTTTTCGGAAAGCTAGGGCCAGGAGAGGCAATTTAATTTTGGTGTCAAATTCTTTGATAAGATAACGTTTTGTTGCATATGTATATATATTATCATCTGGATTGTTAATTTGTTATGCTTACGCAGTATGATGTATATGGAGACCTTCTAGGCCTTCTGGCAGCCCATCCCGTGGCTCCACTGGCTTCACTTCATCATATCGATGTAGTGCAGCCAATATTCCCTGGCATGAGCCGAGCCAGAGCTCTCCAACACTTGTTCAAGTCAGTGCAGCTTGATTCAGCTAGCATAATGCAACAATCCATCTGCTATGACAAGAATAGGTACTGGTCCATCTCAGTCTCATGGGGCTATGTTGTTCAAATCTGGAGGGGAGTCGTCTCTCCTAGAGAGCTTGAGACTCCAGCAAGAACCTTTCTTAATTGGTATCGAAAAGCTGATTATACTGCATATACATTCAACACAAGGCCCGTGACGAAGCACCCATGTATGAAGCCCTTCGTTTTTTACATGAGCACTTCTAAATATGATCGAGCTAAGAAGCGAGCGATCGGGGTCTACACTCGCCGTAAATCACCATCCCCTTATTGCCGGTGGAAAATGGCATCCCCAGAAAGAATTGACTCTATTGTAGTATTGAAGAGGCCGGATACCCTTCGATGGCTCAAGGTAATACCTACTTTCTTTGAAAGAATATGATTTTCTTTAATGTTATTCCATGAGTACTAATTATGATGCGTTTTTCTCGCGCCATCTTTCAAACAATTGGTCACGTAGTGTCTCAGTCCAAACTCCAAAGGAACTAATTAATAATAAACTCACCTAAATGATCATTATATACTCTGCTTAGAAATTTAGTGAAAGTCAGACACAATAGTAATAGCACCCAGGCAGCCAGCAGCTTGCAGTCAAAATCTTGTAAGGTTGATGCATTTACTGACTGAATGCAGCTTGTTTTGCAGTCACCGAGAAGGGACTGTTGCAGAGTTCTGCCAACAAATAAGGCATCAACGATGTACTTGTGGGTTGGCAATTGCAGAGATGGTGAGATCAGTGAATTCCAGCGACCATAAGTAATATTTATTATTTTCTTTCTCGGATCATACCATCCCAATGCCTTAATTTCCCGGAGAATGCTGATTGCATACAGGAATCAAATCAATACCAAGGGTATAAAATTGAACAGAAATAGAGCTCATTTTTACTAGTTTGAGCTGCTGCAACAAAGAACTCAGGTTTTCAATAGCCATTTCTTCGCTTCATTCATAGAGTTAAATTTGATACAAGCTCATGATTAACAACAATTTGTTTTCGCTACATCACCTAGTTTAAAGTGTTCTCTCTATTATCTTCTCAAAGTGCTGAAAATCATATTTTGGTACCTACTTCTGCTGCAATTAAAATAAAATTCTGAGTGATAGTTTCCTCACCCCAGACCACACTCCTATTGGTTGCAATTCTTTTTTGTTTGGCTGCACTTGAATTGGATTCTAGTAAATCTACAATTTCATTTCATTGGATGGAATAGAATGGAATGATAGTGTCTCAGCAAAGCATAACCTCCATCCAATTTCTTGGCAAACTACATTGTCATGTTCATGTCACTTCATGGGTGCTCTCTACGACTTGTTTTACACCTCCAAACAAACACATGAACCTGAAAAGTTTGACCCTTACCTTCTGGTTAAAACTCCCACGAAAACCCTGCCTCATCGTGAAGGCTTTCCTTGGATGAAAAGAAATGCGTTTCAACTTTTAAAATGTCTTCATATTGTTGCGTATGCCATGGAATATACCAAGCCAGTGCACCTTGTGTCCAGAATAGGAAGAAGATGATCAATGTTCCGGGTAAAGCTGTCCCATTTCAACTTTCCATTTCCAGTTATAATGCTAAATTCAATGACAGGAAAGAAACTATTGACAGGTGTGCAAAAAAGAACACCTCAGTGAGATTAGAGAAGGGCAATTATTACTTTGATTATTCAGGGTATAATATATAGAATGTGAAATAATTTCTAAAGAGAGGCATCTTACATCCAAAAGCCCAGCTGTCATGTACCCCTGGAAAAACGAAAGGGCAGGAATTTCTCTGAGAGGATGAGGATGGAACTATAGCCAGATATCTCCCAGGTTACAAAAATTGATACCCGGCACTAGGTATATTAACACCGCAAAAAGGTGTTGGGCACTCAATTCCTAATTTTCCATCCTCCATATTAGTCACTCGTGAGCCCGCCCTATGCAATTTGTCTCGTGAGCCCGCCCTATGCAATTTGTGCAACATCATTGTCCTCTGTCCTTATCTAATCCAGGACGAGATGGGCTCCTCCGAGAGTCTTGGACAGAATGGATTTGGGGATCATATTTGTGAGATGCCAGATAGTTCAGAGCCATAACCAAATCGGATACCGCAGGGCGCATATTGGGCTGCTCCTGCACACACATTGCGGAAATGGCGAGGGCTTGGTATAATCCTCTTATTGGATATTGACCTTGAAGCAAAGGGTCAACCATGCACGAGAAGTTCCTCCGGTCTTTGAACAAGGGTCTTGCCTGCAAGTAGATCCAATGTATTTCATAAGTCTGTATCACTATTCTACTCTTGTGTTTAACAAATTTGTATTTTTATACCTCGATTTTCAAAAAGCAAGCATGCCCTTCTTAACACATGCTCACAGTTAAGCCTTGTTGAAGAAAGCTACGTGTCAACTATTTATCACGAAGTTACAAAATTGAAGATCTTACATTCAAAATACTTTTTCTGAGCCAAAGTTATCAAGACATTATAGTTATAGTCAACTTGAGTTGTTAACCAAAGAATTTCAAGACTAGTTAATTGTTATAGAGATTTCTGTTTTATTAGCACTGGAAGCAATCTACAGAAATAACAACCATAAATGAAACCATAAAAACGCATCATCTATATTCCACACTGGTGGTGTCATCAGAACCAATTAAACATGTAGAGCCAGTTTGATCAGCCAATTGCCAAATGACATCAAAACATTAGGCTGCTTCTCGATTTTTATAATAACCAGTTAAGGTGTCATTTCAGTTAAGAGTTGTCCAAAAAACAAGTGTCCTTGAAAGCACAGTTAAGCTGAATTTTAAGAACAAAGACCTTAGCAGTAATGTAAAAACAAGGACATCAATCAGATATTGTCTTACCCATGCAACTAGATTCTGCTCACCACGTTCTTTTCTTTGATCAATTGCTTTCCTGCCTGTGATGAGCTCCAAAAGAACAACCCCGAAGCTATAAATATCTGATTTAAACGTCAGCTGACCTGTCATTGCATAATCTGGTGCACAGTATCCGTAGGTGCCCATAACCCTTGTAGAAACATGAGTCTTATCTCCGCTGGGTCCCACTTTTGCCAGACCAAAATCAGATAACTTAGGATGATAGCCCTCGCCAAGCAAAATGTTGGAGCATTTTAAGTCGCGATATATAACAGGAGGTTCCATTTCATTGTGCAAATACTCTAAACCTTTTGCTGCACCAGCAGCTATTTTCATTCTTGTGTTCCAATCAAGCGGTTGCCTATTGGGTGGAATATCTGAAAGCAGAAATGACAAAGGCGAAAATGTTGAAAGATAAAAGAATAGTAATTGGTAAAGCACAAATGTAAACAATGAAAACGAGAATGCAATGCCAAAGAGACCTGCATACCATGTAAATGGTTTTCCAGAGATCCTAATGGCATGTACTCATAAACCAATAGCCTCTGATCTCCCTCAGCACAAAACCCAATCAACTTGACAAGATTTGGATGGTCTGCTAGACTTAAAGTCACTACTTCAACTACAAACTCCCTAATCCCCTGAACTCCATTTCGATCAAGTTGCTTGATAGCAACAGCCTATGACAACAACAACAACAAGAAGACAATTTAAGTCTAACCAACTAATAAACGGTGAATATAGGCAAACTACATCGGGGACACTGTAAAAGGAAGGTACCCTGTACTGAAACACGAACCTATTGACATAGAAAACAATATTTCTGCAGATAGTAAATGACTTATTTTGTACGAACCTGGTTGATTTTGTCCAGGTACCCTTTGTAAACCTTACCAAAACCTCCTTCACCCAAAAAACAATCAGACCTAAAATTGCTCGTTGCGGCCGCAAGTTCCTCAAAAGTAAAAGTTTGAGCCTGTTTTCCATTGCTTCTTCTATCCTTAGAAATCTCATCCTTCATATTTAAACTCTTTACATCCAATGACAATTGATCATCCTTAGATTCCCCCTCTTTACTTAAATTGTTCACATATGGCTTCATTTTCAATGACCCTAAAACAAATATTAAAAAACAATCAGAAGGGGCAACCATGAAAGGAAAAAAAATAATGTATACCGAGTAAGAGTTTGGCGCTATTTATGACAAACAAACGGCAACATAAAGCCCAACAACCACGAATAATTACCTCTCTTGATTTAGAGAAATGTTTCAAACACCAAAAAAATCAAAACGATTCCAAATCAAAGCGTGAAAAAAATTATTACAAATTCAAAAACATAAGAAAACCCTTTATGTTTCAATCCACGGTGATTGATTTTCGGGGGAAAAAAAGAAGAAGGAAAGAAAACCCTATATCATATCAGTTGACTGAAAAAGGGTTACATTTAAATATTCAAAAAGATAAAAAATTTGATCATGAAAAGTTTAGGTACCCGAAGTGACTTGTGTTTGATCCTTGCGCTTAATGTTACTGTTATTTTCATTGATGCTGCTGCTCTCTGATCGCTTGCTCGGTTTCCCACAGCAGCAAAGAAAACCCATGTAATATATAATATATTATATTATCTTCTTCCTTTTGGTTTCTTCTCTTTCTCTTGCTTTTGCTTGCACAAGGAGAACAGCACAGACACGGAGGAAGGGAAACACAACTGACAGAGTTACAAATAGTTGAAGAAGATAGCTTGGCTTGGTTTCTAGGAGAGAAGTTTCTATTTAATTTATTTATTATTATATTTGGACATTTTTCATGCTCACATTGAATCCTTCTATTCTCGATATTTTCCAAATGTGTCCAGCTTTACTCTGTTTTTAATTTAAATAGTCCCTCGATTGAAACAATTCTCAATATTATCCTTCCCGCCTAGATTTACCATTAGCTTTGGACGCCCAACTTAAAAATACATAAAACAAATTAAAGCAAAAAATCTTTTTAAATTTTTTGGACCAAAACAAAAACTCAAGAGAAAAAATATGCAAAATTTATAAATTAAAATTAAATTGAAAATATAGAAAAAAGATTTAAAAAGAAAAAAAACCATTCATAATTTGGACTCAATTCTCCTTCTCATATTCAATAACCCTAACCTCTCAAATCTTATGAAATCTCTCAAATTAATTTCAATAAATAATGAAATATTTCGTATATTCAATGGCATCATTATCTCACGACATGATAATTGATACATACAAATTTTGCTTGACATGTCATGCCATGTTGCATAAACTAATGACAAATTGGATAGAGAGACTATATTAATAATATCTATCAAGTCAAGGGACTATATAGGCCAAAAAAACTAGTCACTTCCAAGCTGGTGCTTCAATATAAACCTGTTACGTGGAGATCCATTGTTAGAAAGTACCACGTGTCCCTTGTAAGGTTCGATTGGTAATCTTAAAAGTTGTCATTGGTCTTGTCTTCGTACTCGAGTGGAGTATGATGATGTGTCACTTCCTTATTGGCAAAGCAGGGTTTTTGTTTTTGTTTTTTATTCTTCTTGCCTTGTTTGTATTACATATTGGCTGACCGTGACGTACTTACCAGACTTCCAGCGAAAATAAATTTAAAAATAAAACAAATATTATTTTAATATATTTTTAAATAAAATTATTTTAAAAACAACTGCTTTTTTTTGTCGGGTCTTGAAAACGAAAAGCAAAGTAAAATGCTTTTATATAGGTTTGAAAACTGAAATTTTAGTGGAGCCCACTCAAATGAGAACCAATGACATATATTACGCGGTTTCCCATTTAAAAAAAAAAAAACATAATTTGAACAGTGGTGATATATAATTTTAAAAAAATATATTAAAATAATAATATTTTATTTTTTAAAATTTATTTTTAATATTAATATATCAAAACAATTTAAAAATAAAGATATATATTAAAATTTAATAATTAAGACCGTTGCACTAAACATACTAGGTAGACAATTTATTTTATTATTCTCGAAGCGCTTGATATGCTAACATTACGTCAGGTTTACCACTTTGTCCCTTAATGCTATAATTTTCTAAAACATTATAGTTATAAATAAAAAGTCCTATTCAAATGTAAAATTTCTAATATTTTAAAATTTTAAATTTATACTGAATTTAAAAAACCCATTTTAAAAGTTCTAATTTAATTTTTCAATACAATTTTTTCATTGTTTTTCAAATAAAGAAAAACATGAACAATATATGTTTTCTCCTTTTTACATACAAGTATTTTTTTAGCAATTTAAAATAATAAAAATAATTTTTTAATATTTTCATTTTTAGTTAGTGACACAAATTTAAGTTTTATTATATATCTAATATAAAGATTTTTTTAGTTAACTATATACATTTTTCAGGATAATTTTTTTATTTAATTTAATTTAAATGAACTAAAATAATATTATACAATTAGATTATCCCAAATATAAAATATCAAGGTGATTGTTATAAATTATGGTCTTGATTTTTCTTCTTATGAAAAATAGTTATAATCTTGATGTATCTTTTATTTTTTTGGTGAAGAAATATGTCTTTATTTTTAATAAATGAACATATTTTTCATTCAAAAAGTAAAAAAAAGGGAATATATATATATATATATTTATTTATTTTATCCTTTATAAAAATATGGATCTTTAGAATTATTTTATGATAAATAATTTTTATGAGAGAGGAATATAATATCTGAAATGTCTAATAATTTCTTCGCACAAAGACAAAAATCTGATTTCTTTATTTTTAAAGTAAAAATTATTAAAAACTCTAGTTTTTCTAGGAGGGCTTACCAGGCAGAAACATGGACAGAAATATAATGAAATTTTATTTCAAATCTACCATTATACATTGTTCAAGATTTCTATCTCAATAAGAGTGTCGCAGACAGGAGATGTTATTGGGACAATGGGATATGTAGCAAGTAGTTCATACTAATCAGATGATCTTCTTTCACTTTTAAGATTTTGTGTTTCGTGTTAGAATTCAACTACAACTCTCTCGGACAAGCTTTTCTTGATTCCATATTTGTCCGAGCATGCATAACACTCAAACAAAATCAGATGCACGGAGAAGAGAGTGGTAAAAGCCCGTAAAAGAAGGAAGAAAGGTGAAAGAGGTGGCTTGGTGATCGACGGCAGTGCATTTGGGGAGTTGAAAGAGCCGGAGCCTGGCCCCTTCAAAATAGATAAATAAGTTTTCTAGCATAGTAGAGTGTATGTTTCTTACTGTGATCCAAATTGTTTTCAGAAAACATTTTCCTTCTGGTCATTTGGTCATCATTATCGTTAAATGAATTTTCAATTGTGCTGATAAATCATGAGGTGTAATCCAATGGCTGCTCCCCTTTATGAGTCTCATGTTCAAATCCAAAGTAATTCAACATTCACCACATAAATCTCAGCATGAATGGATATTTTCCATCCATGCCACTCAGGGAGGCACGACTACTGGGTCAAAAAAAGCAGCATGGAAATCATTTCCAATACCAGCAGTTGCAAAACAACTAATGATCATCATCATGAGACCTTGCGATTATGGCTTGTCAAACTAAAATAACTCCTCCATCACAGGCACAGCATGTGTTATTGTCATACTAAGCATAATGTGAAGAATACTCGATGCAAGGGAAAAAAATATTCAAAAACATCTGCAAACATAGAAATTAATGCACCTCATACCGAGTTCATATTAGTACCAACAAAGAATAAAGACACATACATTGGTACAGGATAAAATTCAACTTCCTTGTCAATTTACTAAAACTCACTTGAAAACCATCGCTTCTGTAACTGAAAATGTAGCTTGATTGCAGAATTCTGGAAGCAATTCAGCATGGTTTAGACAACTTTAGGAAAGCTGACTAGCTGTAGAACATGGGAATGTCTCCAATCACAAGACATAAAATGATCTGGGGAGATGCTATCATAAATTGAACAGAGAAGCAAATGCACCTTGACAAGTACAGGGTTTCGTTTCCCAGCAAAATAAAGAGAATTTCCCCATCTCTTCTAATATGACAAAAACAGTGGTTGGTGAAAGGACAAACCAGAGTTATCAGAGGAGCTAAATCCATCAAGCTTACCATCTAGCGAGTTATCTGCCCTCAGACTTAACCAGTTGTGAGAATACCCTGCTCATTGAAACACCAGAGAGATCATCGACACTCGAGGCTTCAAATTTTGCAGCAGAAACACTACTATCAGTATGGCTGAAATTGTTGATTTGCGGAGAGAGCTCGCCAATCATATTAATACTGTTGTCTTCAGGATCGCCTGGAACAACTGCTTGTAGTTGAAGGGCATACTCCAGATTCCACAAGACATCTCCCATAGAAGGCCTGTCAACCCCAAAGTCAGCTAAGCATTTCTCAGCAGTTTCTCCAAACTTCCTAAGTGAATCTGGTCTAATTTTCCCCACAAGAGTAGGGTCTATTATTTCTTCCAGCTGTCCTCTCTTCTGCCATTTCATTGCCCATTCAGCTAAGTTAACCATTTCTCTTGGAAGGGATGGATCTATAACCGGTCTGGCACAAAGAACTTCAAACAATACCACCCCGAATGAATAGATATCTGATTTCTCAGTCAGTTGTTGCCTTCTAAAATACTCAGGATCAAGGTATCCAAAGCTCCCCTTCACTGCTGTGCTCACATGAGTCTGATCAATTTCAGGTCCTGTCTTAGAAAGCCCAAAATCAGCTACTTTGGCCATGAGATTCTCATCAAGCAGGATGTTAGCGGACTTCACATCACGATGTATAACTGCTTTTGCGTAGCCAGTGTGAAGGTAATGAAGTCCTCTAGCTGCTCCAATGCATATCTCAAGCCTGTCCTTCCAACACAAACTGGGAGAACCTGAGCCATAGAGATGACTCTTGAGAGTCCCATTCTCCATGTATTCATAAATCAAGATCATTTCATTCTTTTCATCACAGTACCCAATCAACGAAACCAGATGGCGATGCCGGAACTGAGAGAGCATCTCAATTTCAGTCTGGAACTCTGCAAGTCCCTGTTGGGAGCGTGGATTTCCCCTTTTAACAGCCACTTTTGTACCATCATTCAAAACTCCTTTGTATACCTTCCCAAAACCACCAATTCCAATAACCCAACTCTCATCAAAATTGTTTGTCGCCTCATGAACTGCTGCAAAAGGAATACAATACCCCAAATTAGAATCAAGAGTAGCGGTTGTTCCATTTGAGTATTTACTACCCATGGTGTGAGAATTTCCTCCATTGATGGATAAAGGAATCCACATCTTAGAATTTCCTTGGCGAGCCAGCCTTCTTCTCTTTCTGCAGAACACAAAAAAAATTCCAGCCAACACCACTAGGATAACTGCTCCGATGCTTAAGCCCACTATCACACCAACATTCTTCTTCGAACTTGAATCTGAAACATCAGGAGCTGGCCCACTGAGGCTGCCCAAGGAGTTGTTCATTTTCATGATCTCCAACCCATTTAGAATTGCATTGGGGTAGGCACCAGCAATGGTGTTAGTTGGGCCAATACTCACACGAAGTTTATTGCCGACTGTTGCTGCAGTAACAAAATCCTTATAAAATGCAACAGCCAAAGCATTTGCAAAACTGCTTGGATCTTCATCCTCGGCAACAAGCCAGGAGTCAATGTAAACATTGAAGTAGAGATTGTTAAGACTGCTACTTACTATATCACAGAAGTGAAACCTGACAAGATACTGAAAACCTGGATTCACATTGAACTCCCAGGTCACGTTGAAGTTGCTGTTGGGATCATTCTCTGAGTTCATTCTAATGGCAGTACCATACACAGCATTTGGAGCAGAATCCTGAGTTGCCCCACCAGCTACATACTTGACAGCTGCAATATTGGACACGTTGGTAGCAAGATTATTTCCAACGAGAAAACTTTTATCAGGAACCCAAGTTCTCCCAAGGGTATCATTCTCAAAGGAAACTGTTGGTCCACCCATGTTCATCCTATAAACCGTTTCCAGTGCCTGCCAGGACAGGCCTTTGAATCTCCCCGCTGGATTAAAAGTCTCGGCATCATCTGTAATGAGCTCATCAGGAACTGAAACGACTTCCAAGGCATTTAAGAAGGCGAACGAATTGCCAGAGGGAGTGAAAGTGATAACAAGATCCTTCGAGGTTACATTAGCTGAAAATTCTTTGACAACAGATGTCTTCACACTAAAATTGCTGAGGAAGACATGGTTTGGGGTGGAAACATCAAAACTCGCACCGCTCATGTCATAACTACCACTAACAAATGGATTGAAATACAGGCGAATCCAATGCCTCCCAGGTTGACGAATCGAAAAGGAGTACTTTGAGGTTCCGTCAAAGATTCTGGCTGTTTGATAAAGTGGTGAATCATCTCCGGAAGTGACAGATTTCGAACTACTTGCCAAAGTGCTTTTCGGGGTTGAAAGAAAGATTGAGGCAGAGTCATCAGCAACAAAAACACGGCCACCCACTGTAGTATTGGTGGGTGATCCACAATCTATAAGATAATTGTCTACAGGGGTAAATCCACTAGACAAAAATGCCAAGATTAAGACTGTAAGAAGTACACATATGACAATTCTAGATCCTCCACCACCCATCATTTCAAAATCTGGAACTTTATGGAAGAACAAAGGAAATATGGGAATTTATTGAGCTTTAAAATAGAAACTAAGGATTCTTATCAAGGCAGAGCACTAAGTTTGCACTAGTAATCAATAGCAAAACAACAGAAACCAAAATCCATGAAGAGGGCTGAATAAGGAAGTGAAATCAAAATCCAAGATTGTATAATATACCAAAATCAAGCAAAGAAGTTGTGCTTATTAGTTGCAGATATGGAAGAAATCTAAACAGCAATGGATAGAATTGAATAAGAAAGAGTACAAATCTAAAGTTGTCAAAAGCAATACAAGGAAAGGAGCTTGTAGTTGCTGGCAATCACAAATAAATGGAGACTAAGAGAGCCCATGAAGATAAGCGAACAAAATTAAAAAGAAAAGATGGCACCTTGAACGAAATTTGAGTTTCAGTGGAGAGATGGAGAGATACCCAGATGGGAAATACCTGTGAGGAGGACAAACTAAATCTGGTGTCCTGTGGAATTCTAATAAAGGACGTCGAACTCAAATAAGAGCAGTCAAAACACAAGCTAGTGTGAACTGGATGACAACCCAAGATAACGACAGATTCCTAGATGTTTTATGTTCTGTGCTGAATTAATAAGAAGGTAAAAAACACTTGCACGAACAAACCAAGGAATTACAATTACAGAGTCAGAACCAGCTAGGGTTTTAGATGGCTGAGGTTTGTTTTGGTGAATTTTGTGAGTAAATGTTAAGGGGTGGATGAAACCTCTTCTATTAAAATATGATTTAGGTCAGAAAATTAAGGAATATGGAACATGGGAATTAGCAGCTACTCCATATATAAGTGTCATCTCCTCAGTTAAACCATCCCATTTATTATAGTTAATTACTACTTGGGTAAGCATTGGAAATGAGTTATATACATAAATTAAAGAAACTAATCAGATCATTTCACCAAAAAAAAAAGAAAAAAAAAAGATACATTCAGCACTAAAAACTTACACCAAATGTTGCCTTAGAAGACACTATTCAAATCTGCACAAAAGTACTGATAATGGTGTGTTTCTTCTTAGCTATAACACGGGATTTATAAAAACAATTTCAAAGTAAAAAAAAAAACAGATGTTGAGAATATGTTAGTGTTTTTAAAAAAGAAAAAAACAATATGAGATTTTGGTTATTAATTTAACTGGATTTATTAAGCTTTTTATATTAAAATAATATGAATAGAAAATACAATGAAAAAAATTTTAATCAAAAAAACCCCCCCCCCCCCCGGGCCCTGGAAACACGAAAAGACAACGTAAGAAAAAAAAAAAAGCGGATATAAATTTAAAAAAAATAAAATTTTTAAGAAAAAATATTAAAAAATAAATTAAAAAAACAAAGTCAACCGGGTTCAAAGCCGTAATTATTGTTCCGACCCACCCATAAAAAAAACTATAGAAAATAACGCAGCAAAATTTTATATCAATAAAAAATTGAGGGATGAAATTCAAAACAAAATTCAATTAGAAAAAAAGACAAACAATAATTTAAAGAATGATGACTAAGTTTGATATAATAATTAAATGAAATCAAATGATGAGAGATGAAATTAAAGAAAAAATCAATCAAAAAAGATAAAGAAACAAATAGCAATAAAAAAATGAGGATCAAATTGGATACCAAAAGTAAATGAAATGACACCTTTATATTTTGACAAGAAGAAGAGAGAAAAAAAAAATGAAAAGAAAAAGTTCGTCAAAGCCTAATTATTGTTCCGTCGTGTACACGCACAACACTAGTTGAAAGACTATGACGAGATGCCAATGCCACCCTTGAAAGGCGACGTTTGGATGTGGGACGAAGTCGAACGCGTCACCCACACCAATAATATTTTGTAATAATATTTATGTTTGTTAAAAGATCAAATCACCCCTCGTTCAACTTGTTAATAACTAAAAAACCAGTTTGAAAATACAAAAAAGCTTTTGCATGTAACTTGACAAAATTTGCTTTTAATGCTAATATAGTCTTTATATTGTGTTTTTAAAATTTAAAAAGACCGAATTGACCTCTATCAGCATGTTTACAAGTTTTCGCTTTTAAGGGTAATATATACATCTATAAATGTAGGGAGACCATTACTTTAGAAAAAAATATTCATGTCATTGTTTTAGAAGTAGGATTCCTTAGTCTTGGATACTCAAGACCTGAGATATAACTCAACCTAGATTAAAAGGCATGATGATTTATCCAACCCATAACACTTTTAGTTTAGATGTTCATCTAAGACCTGAAATATTGTCTTAAGTTTAGTTGATTGCTGAACCTAAGTATATTGGGTCTGACATTTTGCTAGGTTCAAGTTTCCTTGGGTTCAGATAACAGTTGAACCAAAGTATGTTGGGTCTGATATCTCTTCAAACCCATGTTACCCTGGGTTTAGTGGACGGCTGAACCTAAGTATGTTGGTTTGACATTTCACTAGACCTATGTTTTCCTGGGTTTAGTTGACAGCTGAACCGAAGTTTATTGAATTTGGCATATCACCAACCCCAAGATACATTGGGTTAGGCTGATCGCCGAACCCCAGTGTTTTTGGCTTGGCATAATGTCAGACCCATGCTTTTTTAGGTTCAATAGATTGTTAAACCCAAATATATTGAGTCTAGATGTAACATCCTCAAATTATAAAGTCATGAAATCTCAAACATTTCTTTATGATTGTCAAGTATTGAATAATATGTCTAAGTTTATGAATTTTTTTTTTGAAAATTTTGGCAGAGTTTCCTCTATTTTTGTTGGTACCAAGTCATCGACAACACTTCTATTATATGTCATTACAATTTTCATTTTGATCTAGTAATCCTGGATCACATCCCATTCATCAATCAATCTCTTAATATTTATACTTATCAATATATTCAAGTCTCATAATATCAATTAATAAGTCAACATAAAAGAATTACTAAAACAAATTGAAAAATAAACAATTTCATCACTAAGGAGTAATAAACCAATTAAAGTAAAATTCTATGTAATTACTTGCTAACTTAATCAAGTAAGCTTAAAAACATTTAAATCAAACATCAAATCCAAACTTTCAATGCTTACCAATTGACTTTCTTCCAATTTCTCTTCTCTCCCAAGGTTAGCCAAATTCCCTCTCTCAATTCTTCATTCCTTCACTTGATTCTTCCTTAGATTAATATTTTATAAGTTGAACTTTGTAAGTTTACAAGGTTATTCTCTTACTTTTCTTATTTTTTCCATGGTTTTTATGTTTCCCCCTTACTTTTCTCTCTTTTTCTCTCACCTTTTCTTTTCTTTCTTTTCTCATTCTGCTTCTGCCTAGTCGGCAGCATATAAAAGGAAGGGAGAGCTGATTTGTTTTATTTTTTCAATGGCAAATAACCATTTTGCCCTTAATAAGTTATTTTGCTTCTATTTGACGGTCCATATTTTTTTGTTAGCACTACCAAGCTCCGTTCATCCTAAATTTTAACCAAATTTTATTCACTGTATTTTAAGGTCCCTCGTAAAATTTCAGCTCAATCTAATGGTCGGATTGAAAATTACACCCAATAGCATAAAACTGGTCAAATTGTAATTTTTTTTGTCAAATTTCTGAATTTCTCCAAAAACTCTGAAATTTTAATTCAAGCTAAGACATCATATTAGAAGGCTCCACATAAATTTTTAGAATTTTTTAAAAACTCGATCGAGAATTACAAATTTATTTTTATATAAAACTAGTCAATTTATGATTTTTTATCCAGAAAATTTACACTAGCTGTTCGTTAGTCCCGTATTGTTTTCGATCTGATACATCATCAAATCCAATTTATATTGTGTTCGCAATAGTTTTTTTCTTCAACAATATAATTTCTACCAACTAATGACGGCACGTAATGAGACTCGCCCACAAATCTTTATCTGAACTTGAGTGGAAGTCTTTGTTTTTAATTTCCACCGAGAGAAATGATGCAACACAACACGTAATTGAAGGCATGACTCGAGGGGCGATCTATAAAAAAATGACAACAGACAAACCATTCGTCTCTTTCAATGCCACTCTCAATTTCCCCGAAGACTAAAATTTGCATGCTTTTTTTGTTCTTCCCTACTTCTCGTCTCAGAATTTGGACTATCCGAAAGGGATCCTTTCCCCTGTGGATTCTCATCCTGGTAAAATTTCATTCATCAGAACTCCTACATGCTGGAAATATGTGAAAGCGGCATTACATTTTGTTTAAGCTGCCGGCTGGAATTTCACCGTTGAATGTGCTTGGGAATGTAGTTAATTATGGTTATTTTTTATTTGAAAATATTATTTTTATTTTTAACAAATTATTTTTGATATCAGAAAATGAAAATGATCGGAAAACACAAAAAACATATTAATTTGAAGCAAATAAAAAATAAAAAAATTAAACTTTTTTCAAAAATACTTTTGAAATGTAAAAATATACATGGCATTAACACAAAAATTAAGACAGAAAAATTATTTTAGAATTTTCTTTATTTATTTTTCTTATTATTTGAGGATTGTTTTTCCTTTTCAAGGTGGGTTTAACACCTATTTAAACACTTTCCAAGTTGTTTTTAAAATATTTTTTTAAGAATTATTAAATTTCATAATATATAAAAAAATAGTTTTTTTTTTCTACCATTTAAAATTAAAATTGTAAACCTAGAGTTTGAGAAACTCTAGTCTTATATCTTGCCATATACTGAGTACGTAAATAAAGGACATTTATTAAATAAATATAGCCCCACACGGTGTTGGGTGACATATGGAGACCTAACATGGTGCTTTCGACCAACAATGACATTTAGGCATGCTGGGTGACTTGAAAAATTGGAAGTGATATGTGCATTTAGCCCATGATGCAGTAATGCAGACTGCTATTGAGATTTAAAACCCGTATTTTTTTTGTATTTTAAAATTATTTTTAAAATTTAATTTTTTTATATCATTTTCTCAGAATAATATCAAAAATAATTTTGTCATGCCTTGCCTGTAAATTCTCTAGACAACCTTTGCCCTTCACCGGACATCCAATTACTGGTCGATACAAGGACCATTCAAAATGTTGTTTTTTTTTTTTTATAAAAACCAACAGGCATGAAGATTCTTTGCCTCATGAATACTCAAATTTATTTACAATAATGGAACCTAAAGCTAGACAAAAGAGAGCACAAAAGCAAACATAGAAGAGAGAGAGACAGAGAGCACAAGGATTTTATATTTGTTTTTCTATTTTATTAAAAATATTTTTGGTTGAGGTATTTGGTTTTTTGATATTTATATAAAATTTGTTAAAAAAAGCTTTTTGGTTGAGGTTGGTTTGAGATTTAACAAAAAATAATTTAATATGTTTGATTAAACAAATGTTTTTCAAATTTGAGGTTAATAATATTTATAATATATATATATATATATATATATAGTTTGATATTTAAATATTGTAGATTTATCTAATGCTATTACATCATGAAATAAATAATACTTTATATAAATTTTTTTTTATTGTTCCATTAAGCTATCTACAATTCCACCACGTATGAAATCCATCCGACAATGACTACAATTTTCATGGTTTCCTGAGCGTGCAACAACATCAAGTAAAATATCATGAGGAACAAAATTAGGATTGCGATCAAATTATACAAATATTACGTCATCATACGATCTCCTTCTAATTTATATAGTGCCATTGAATAATGTTAAACACTAGTTTTTCAAATAAAACACAATTAAAAATAAAAAAATAATTGGATTTTTTTATTGGGTGAGACCCGGTCCAATACATTTAGATTTAGGTTGGACCCGGTCTGGTCATGAATAGTGAATATGTTCTCCATTGTTCACTTTGCAATAGTGAACAATGGAGAGTGAAACTCTCTACTGTGAAGATGACAGGAGAAGGAGAAACAGCTTGAAGTTGCTTTCGGTAAACTTGTGTTTTGAACGTAAATTATACTGGGTCCCACAAACAGTAAATTATATTTAGTAATTAATCAAATAGTTTTTTTATGTGGCTTGCTTCAAACGTAGAAGCAGCCACATAAACAAACACTTTTTAAGAATGAAATTTCTCAACTCTTATTTATACAAAAAGCTAGCGATGTAGAATTAGTTCTAAAATTAGTAATAAAAAAATATGCATCAAATCTAATATAATAAAATTGAAAATAAATTCTAATTTTATAAATTATTTTATATAAAAAAAATAGTAATCAAAAGAACATAGATCAAATCCGATTAATATTTTTTATATAAGGTTGCTTTGAAAATTTAGAAGGTTAGACACGAAAATTGAGGGAAGAGAATAAAAAAAGAAGAGAATCAGTACCATTGGAGGTTTGTTAACCACACGTGCTGCCCAAGAATAAAGGGGATGCTGAGATGATTTGAGTGCCGCTTTGGAAGCTGGTGTTTGGTCGTCGGACGACGCCGCACGCGCCACCCTAAAAGCACGACCACTACCCACGCGTTAACGCGCACACACGTCAATAACTTTTTTTAATAATATTTATGTTTGTTTGTCACACTTAGATATCGTGACGACTCGTTAAAAATTATCACTCAATTGAAAAAAGAACAGATATTTGACATCTTGTTCTTTGGGGGAAACAGTCGAGTTTAAGGAGTTGTCACCTAGTATTATTGTCACTAGGAACCCTAACTAGTCATCAAAGATTCTATGGTATGAGACTGGTTACACTAAGAGGGAGATACTATCATCCTTTAAGCATCCTACCTAAAGCAAGCTACATTGCTGGTTTTATCTTACATTGCTAAAGGTTTGTTTGTGCTTCATTTTTATGGTCATCATATAATATTCCCGAATCTAGCGTTAGTGAATATTCACCTACGAATATTTTCAACTCTAGCGTTGATAAATATTATGTAACCTAAAAAGTACGGTATTCCTGATTCTGATGCCATTGAATAAATCTGCAAAATTTGTATTAAAAGAAAAGAGAAGCTATTTTTTTAATTTTTTTATTGGATAATACGGTTGGACTAGAGCCAGTTAGCCCAGTCAGGTTACCGGCCCAAACCAGTAACCCGGTTTCTATCACATTGTGCAAGCATACGTGAATTATAATTCATGCATGCTTGCATAATAACCGGTTAATTAAAATGCAAAAGAACAAGGGAAAGAGGCATCCTCACTTGGTGCAGCTGAGGAGTGAAGGTGAAGACGATGGTGACTATCAAGTAATTGCTCACGGTTGAAAATCCCACTTGTTGTTTTCTGTGGTGTGGTCATCCTGGAGTTGCATGCTGCTACTGCCAGAGGGAAGCTTGCGGTGTTGGGCTTGTTGAAGACGCAGTGCTAGTGAGAACAAAAACGACAGGGTAAAGGGCTGTCGCAGTTGAGGATGGTGGCTTCTGGTGTTTCTGAGATCAGTGCAGCTGCTTCAATGGAGGACTGCTGGATGTTCACGGTGTGGAAGAGCTGTTGAGGCTGGAATGCGGGAGTCTCACGGTCCTTGTGCATGAAGAGGTGCAAGAGGAGGAAAAACCACACCACTGGATTTTGGTGTGGTCGTCGCTTGTGCAGAAAGAGCCACCTTTGTCGTTGCTGTTGTTTACAGTGAAGGAGCTGGATGGAAATTGCTTGTGGTGCCCTTGCTATCGTTGCTTGTGGTTGGAGATTGAAGATGATGACGGCTGAAGGAAAAGAAAGTGAGGTCCAGGAGGGAGTCTGTGGGGGCTGGTATTTTGTTTTGGCAACAGAGAGGGAAGTCAAGGGGTTGTGCGGGGAATGGCTGTTATATGGCATAGTTATCACACGTGGCCTGGGATCAGGTTTCAGGTTTTATAGGTCAATCCGGAAAAATTAAAAAAAAAATTTAAAGTTTTAATATTTCATATGAAAAAATTAAAAAAAAAATTCATATAAATATAAGTAATATATGTTGTAAATAATAAAGTTTAAAAGAATATTTTTTAAAAAAATTTATCTCACATTGAAAAGATACTATGCTATCTTTTTAAGTTGAAGTATTTAAACCAAAAAAGTTTTTTATCCCACATTGAAAAAACATAACTTTTTTTCTTATAAACATAGAGTATATATACTAAAAGGCTTCAAATCTCATATTGAAAAAATAACTTTTTGTGAACATAGAGTATATATATTAAAGAGTTTCAAATCCCACATTGAAAAGATATTATGTTATCCTTTTAAGTTGAAGTATTTAAACCAAAATTTTTTTTATCCCACATTGAAAAAATATAACTTTTTTCTTGCAAACATATAGAGTATATATGTTAAAGGGTTTCAAATTCTACATTAAAAAGATACTATGTTATCCTTTTAAGTTGAAGTATTTAAATCAAAATGTTTTTTTATCCCACATTGAAAAAACATAACTTTTTTCTTGTGAACATAGAATATATATATAAAAGGGTTTCAAATCCCACATGAAAAATTTTTTTTTTTTCCCGTGAACATATAGTATATATACGAAAGGATTTCAAATCTCACATTAAAAAAATAATTTTTTTTTTAGAAATATAAAGTATGTATACTAAAGGGTTTCAAATCTCATATTGAAAAAAAAATATTTTTCTAGTATTTATATAGTGAACTTTAAAAAGTGTTAATAACCAACTAAAAAAATATGAAAAAAAGGAGTATAAGAGAAAAACAAATTTGAAAAAAAAAACATATTGGGTCTTGTCCGGGTTTGCCCTGGTCATGAGTTGACCTACCGGGTTTTGTTGGGTTGTTGCATTGACCGGTCTTTTAATAAACCCGGACCAGTCCAACCACCGGGTCCAAGGTCAACCCGTCGGGCTGGTCCGAGTTTAATAACTGTGGTATATGGTGTTGGTTTGTTCCTGGAGAGAAAAAAATAAGGTAGGGGGTGGCGGCTGGTCTTAGAGAAGATAATTATTTATGGTTCGCCACCTTTTTTTTTAATTTTTTTTTATAATGTGTTTTTTTTTCTTGTAATATCTTGATTTTTTTTATATCGACCCTTAGGGTTTTTTTTTTTTTTAATGGCCTCCTCCTCTTTTTAGTATACATTGAGATCTATATTTACATTACAAGAGTCTTATTGCTTATGTGAAATAAAGTTTCAATCAAACTCATTTTATTCTTTGAAATTTGAATTTAATTAAAAATCAAATTTAAAAGTAAATAATTACTATTATCTTGAAGATAAAGATAAAATAACAAAAGCACATTATGATCTCTAATTTTCACATAAGCTGATAAATTAAACTTTTCATCGAAGTAAATCTTTGATTTTTTAATTTTACATCGTAATATTAAATTAAAAGCTAATGAGTTAAAATTGAATTATAACATGTTAAGTTACCACATAACTCCTAAACGAACCTGACTATAATAAAAGAAACCATAAAACCGTAATAAAAAGATTAAAATACCCTTGAACAAGTTGTTTAACCTGATTATAACAAGTGAAAGAAAATTTGATTTTAAAAATATTTTTATCATTTCACCATGTTTAAAAAGTTTAAAAAATTGAAATGACGAACAAGTTCTTTAACCTAAGTTTAATTTTTTTTAATAAAAAATAATTAAATCAATTTACTATGCTAAAAAAAATATAAAAAATTTGTTCAAATTAATTTGTTAATAAACAATGAATCATATAAAAAATATATATTATAAAATCCACAACTAAATAAATCAAGGGCTACAATGATTTGCTTTGCTTATCCTTTTTTTAAATATCGAGTTTCCTTTGCTTTCTAAACAACTGCCTCCATATGAATTCATGCTAAGAAATAAACATTCATCATAACAGCCCTAAGTTAAGCATCAGGGCAGTTTTTTAAGTCATCAGTTTTATATGTTACTCTAGCTGTCTCTTTCTCACTGTGTAGTTCAGCCTTTTGCTTTCTCTAGGTGATTTAAGAAACTACAAATCAAAGAATTCCAGGTGATACAACACCAGCTTATTCAACTGACACTGTTTAACGACATTGACGCGAGGAAAATAAGGTTTAACTTCTCACATGTAAACAGAACTGGCATTTATACTCATGCTACAGCTTTAAATAGCAAATATAGATACATGCATTGTCGCATCTATGTATGCAAGAAGAGAATCAAGCGAAATGCCTTCCTGTTATGGTGTCAACTGGAATGTCGACGCCAAGTTTATGAGAGTCAAAATCCTGTTGCTAAGCATTATCGAGGGGCTAAGAGCTGACGAATTCCATTGTTTGGCAGTGAAGAACCATCAGAAATTCTTCGTAGCTTCCAACATCAGCTTATAGAGAGCAAATCCACCTTGATGGCAGCCAGGCATTTTAGATGCCATGTTTTCTAATTCAATCTGCAATATAGAGATCCTAGAGTAAGTCAACGTGTGTTCAATCAACATGGTGAGATTATGTGATTATGAATGATACCAATACATCAAGAAGTTGTATCCATACTTCAAATCATATCCAGTAGTACTACAATCTATCATTTTCATGGATCATTAAGCGATGGAAAGTTTAATTTCTGTGATAACTTTGCTCCCCCTCCAGATGCATTTTTATATTAATCAATGGGAGTCTCCTCTTAAAGCCCACCCACTGTGCAGCTGCATCCAATGCTCCTACCAATTTCTTCACTGTACTACCATCACCACTGTTAGCACACTATTGGGTCATTCTATCCGTCCATATTCAGCCATTGCCAAGCAATTAAATTGTTAAACGCATGACAATTAATGCAAACAAAAATCTAGCATTTGTTCATTGAAAAGAAACCAATTGAGACATCTATTAGGAAAAATGAATTTGAACTAACCAATGAAACTGTGTAAAGTTGGGTTGATTCATAACCATCTTGTGCACCAGCATACAGTCGTTGAATTTCTTTTGACTCGATGTTACATCTGATGAAGAAAAAAGCAGCTGGTCTGACGTTTAACACCCTGCGGGATATACCAATAAATAGTGGATTGCACTGCAAGGCAAAGATGAAGACAAACATTAGATACATGACTCGCTTGAACTCCATAATTTACACACCAAATAAAACCACAACGCTGGATTATAACCAATGTAGAAATGTGGTCTAAACAAACAAACAATATTGGGGAGGGGCGGGCGGGCATTCTCTCCAAATGCTCATATTTAAAGCATTAGAGATGAAGTTATGACACCAGGACTTTTCTTTAACAACCCTCGAAAGGCAGATCTAGGCCATGGAGTTGATTGCACAAGCAAGGAAAAATATCCATGGATTCAGCCACAATCAATCAATATCTGAAGACACTTCAACATTTATACCATAGGTCCAAAAATACACTGCCATACAAGAAAATCCATCTAAAGCTGAGACTATGGACATTCTCCACGATTTTTTCAGTACACAAACTAATTTATGGCCAATACTTTTTATTAAGAAAGTACATGAGCATGTTTTCTTTTCGAACTTGGTTTTTTAAATGTTCAATAATTTTTTACCTCGGTCCATTTGCAACAAATAAGCACTAGAATTGGAAAGGGAAAACACAAAGCAATTACCCCTGGCAACAATGATGAAACAATACCTGTAGACAAATGAAGAAAGATATAAGGCGTGTTCTTGATTAAAAAGTGTAACTCACAAGAGAGGTCACAGGTACTCCAATTTCTTCAACTACTTCACGAATTATACTATCGAACATTTCTTGAGAGACCTTGGTGTTATTGTGTTCCGAGTTTGTTAAGCGTTCACCCATCTGATGAGATGCTGCTCCAACTTCTTCAGGCTGTCATCATCATCAAACAATTGCACCAGGTTTAAGTCTTGATAACCCAGACATAAATGTCTGCAAAAGATAGAAGGAAAGAAAAACTTCTGCCACATGCAAATAAATAACAACAATAAACTTCCAGTGCATTAATGCACAACAAAATCCAGGATTATAAAATGCTTCCAAAACAATAAAATCCAAAAGGGAAACAGGCATCACAGAATTATGTCCTCAGCTATTCATCATATTGGATAGGATTTAAAGAATCAGGATGCAAATGTTTCATTTTTCAGATTCTATACCTCTGGATGGCCTCCAGGGAAAACAACGTGTCCAGGAAATTCCCCTACATTGTAACTTCTTTGTAACAAAACTATTTTCTTGTCAGATGTCTCTAAAATTGCACCATTACCCAGTGGACTTGAGGTGTGTTGACACTGCATAAGGTCATCTACAAAAAAAAAATCAAAGCTGTAGATACATATTATGAATTATAACAAAGAAATTTTTTTAAAAAGGGCATCTTGTGCTAAAAAAATAACAATTCTGTGAGATATCCAATATGATTTTTCATCTTTCACAAATCAATACAAGATCAATTTTTTTTTCAATAAGAAATTCAGGCAGTATTGAAATGTATTCTCAAAAGATTCATCACCGAATATGTATTAATTTATTGCTTGATTTCATTTGACTTTAAAATATACAGATTTTCAACCAGCAGACATGTGCATCATTTCATCTTTTAATAAAATCCTCCAACAGCAGACAGACCACCACATAAGTTGCATTAAATACTAAGACGAGGCAAAACACAAATTTATGAGCTCATGTGCATAGCTACTGAGATGGTAACAACAACAACGATAAGGTGTCAAAAAATAAAAAATAAAAAATAAAAAACAAACAAAGACATCCTATTCTGTGATAAATATTTCACATGAACGAAGAGATACCTTCTGATGGAACAAGGAACTTTTCCCAAAGAGGATTTAAGTTTGTTCCCACAAAAGACCTGGATAACAAGGAGATAGCATCAACTCTTCATTTCAGGGGAAGAAGAATAATAAGCATAAATATGATGTGTTTCATTGCAATTACTGAAATTCAAAAAATCAGTTAAATATTTAAACCAAGAGCAATAATCCACTAATTTATAAGAAAATTGAGAAGCAGTTTCAGGCCAACCATCGGAAAACTGAAAAACCGAATAAATGCAAGGCTGATTATAAAAACAATTCTATACAGTATCCAACTAAAGAATTTAGCTGGCAGCTTTATATCTGTCCACCTTAACCCATGACAACCCACTGTTAAGAAGACTAATCAGTTGATGCAGAACTCATTTCCAGTAATTGTGAAGGGTGAGATATTTAATGAACTTGCTATGCCTTGCCACTGGTAAGAGTTATAACATGAACGGATACTATCCTCATAAGATCATTGACCAAGTATTATGAATGTGGGACTGAACACTATGTCCAAATATCAATCTAGATGAGATTAACAATTTAACATGAGAGTTGACTCATATTTATTGGTTTGCTCTAGGAAATTAATAGATGGTATTTATGAACTGAGGTTGTAAACCATACCTATAATCTGTCAAACCAAGGTGGAGACACACATGAAAATCTTGTTGTGATCCACCTCTGTTGCACAGTGTATACCCTCCATACTGTGAAGTTATTAACAAAACAACAGATAAGGAACCACAGTTCATAAAAAAAAAACTTTCAAAGTAAAATGCAGGGAAAATTTTCATGCATTAAAATTTTAAAAATATGTTTTACATATGCAAGGCATCAACTTTTAGTCTGCTGCATAACGCAATTATTATGTCTTGCATCAAATGCTTCAATAGAATCATAGTTTTATTTCTACTATCAGTCCAATTATTAAATCCCCATTCTCATCAATATTTGGTTTCTCTTGCTTTTTATCAACACAAGACATTACAATCCGTTTAGAACTGTGGAAACTGTATAAAAACTCAAGAATAACTGCCGAATGCACTTGACATCAACTCGACAGCATTGGCAAAAGAATCATGGTAATAAGCATCACATCATACGCAAATAACGGCATTCTAGAGTTCTTTTTGATCTGGTATTAACAATGAAGGTTTGGTAGAATGATGTCTAGCACAAAAATTACACACTTCCCATCATTGGTGCATATCATTAGATCCACATACCCGGAACTTTTTCCCATTGAACAAAGATGCATTCTTCTGTACCCTCTGATCCCATATCTTTAAAACACCGAAAAAAACAGTTAGTTGTCGAATTCTATAGATTTGGCCATTTATTTCGATCCAGAAATAGATAAATCAGTAAACTAACTTACCTCAGAAATGGAGTTTTCTAATTCAATGTCAGGATGGGCGATTCTATCGTAAGATGGATCAAAAACCACAGATACCTTAATCCAACAATTTTAAAAACTTAAACCACATACATAAATTTTATAATAATGAAGCTTATGATAGAACGGAAAAAAAAAGACAAAAAAAAAAAGAGGACCTGAGAAGGCGAGAGACCAGAGGGGCATGAGAGCACAAGTTTGTAGTTTGTATTCTCCATTTGAATGTCGTCCCACGCACGCCAACTGTTTGATGAAGGTGTCCGATCTAATACAGGCTCTTGTCTAGAATGGTCTCCTGGAAATTATTTTCCGAAAAGTCCTACGGATTGGATGAAGGGATTACATTAGTCAGTGTGATCGCACTATGTCGGGTAAGAATAAGTGAAATTATAAATGCATTTTTCAATTTCATAAAAATTGTTAATTGAATGAAGTTGATATAAATCCACATGTAAATATTTCACTTGTATTGTTAATTTTATTTTAAATAATATTTTATTTTTATTTTGAAGGTTTATTTTTGTGTTGACTTTATATAATTTTAATTTTTATAAATACATCATGAAAATATAAATAATTTATCTATAACTTAATTAAAAAATAAATATAAATTATAATGATATTTTAATTATAATAATTTATAAAAACAATCTAAAAATTAGTTATTATTTAAAAGCATTGTTAAATTAAATAATTAAAAAAAATGAGTGAGACCATGTTAATTAAAAATTACTTTTAAAAAAATTAGAAAAAAAAAACCAAGTATTGTTGGGCATGATAAGACTATGAACTTGTTTGGTATTGTGGTAACGATTGTATTTTAAAGGCTTATTCGCTCGGAAATGTATTAAAATAATATTTTTTATTTTAGATATCAACACGTCAAAACGATCTGAAAAAAAAATTAATCTGAAGTAAATAAAAAATAAAATTTTTTTAATTTTATTCAAAAATATTTTTAAAATACAAAACCAAACAAGTTATATACCAACGTGCCTCACCTACCAAAAAGAGAGGGGAGGTGGTTTGGCCGGGGGAGGGGGGGTTATATATATATATATAAACTAGTGTGCCTCAACCTTTAAAATCACATTTATTTTTTATTTTGTATCTTTAATATTTTAGGGTATACTTTACAATGTAATTTTATATTCTTAAATAATAAAGTCGACAGCTAATTCCTAATATTTATTGCTATTAATTCATTTAATTTAATATCGAGAGCATACATTACGTTATAAATTTCTTACTTTGAATATCAATTAAATGAATTATTTTTTGTAAGATTTTTGAGATTTTGGCCAAATCCTAATGAATAGTGATAAACTGGTTATGATATTCATTTTGATATTTTTAAAACATGATAAAAAAAATGCTTTTTTTTTTGAAAAATATGTATGAAGAAATCTTTAGAATTTGACCGTATGCACGAAAACAAAACATATTTTGTATTTTTTTAAATGAGCAATTTTTTAATGTTTTTAGATTTTTTAAAATTTAAAAGAAAATCAAGTATTTTTAATATCGGGTATGTACCTTACATTGTAAGTCTACAACCCAATATCAAATGAAATTCTTAAAGAAAAAACATGTTTTTTTATTTTCTGAAATAAATGAAATTTTCTTGAATTTCTAAACTTTTGGCATCATTATTGGCTTCTTTTTTCTTTATTTTAGGATACTTAGATGAATATATCAATTAATTTTGGCAATAAGATATTTAGATGTTGTCAATGCCTCGTGTTTTTTTAGCTTCAAGAACAACTTACATGTTTAACTTAAACAAGCTCACAATTCTCACTTTGTTCTCTCGGTGGGAAAATTCGACTTGCCAAAAGCACGTTCAACACCTGAATATCTAGATATGCTTCTTAATCCTACAAATGGTCGGTTATCTAAAACCTTTTGGTCCAATTTGTGTGCTTACAACTCTATACTTTCTTTTACATCTATGGGTTCTACTCATCCAATTTTAACACTCAATACTAATTAAGAACTGTTTTAACATGCCGCACCTTGATTTATCAAAAGATGAGCTCAAGAACTATATTTTATATAAGTTTGAACAACTTTTCAATGTATTATCTGAGCTTAAGAACTATGTTTTATTCTTCTGCAATATCACTGCTGGAACATAATCTTCCCAATGCCCAATGGTTGTTTGCTTGAAGAAATTATAAACAAGCTTCTTAGAGAAGAACTTAATTACAATGTTGCCGAGCTTAGGAGCCATCATTCATTCTTAGAGAAGAACTCATCGCTCTGGCCCCAGTTTACAATTATAACACTCAGAGAGAACATGCATCTTTCATTTGATAAGCTAAGTTGTAATGAAAGATTTGAGATAGGCCCATTTGCTAGATGGATTCTTAGCATTGGCAATAATGATTTACATGATTTGCATCTTTTTAAAAAATTTCCTCTGGCATTCTCCTTCACGCTTCAATCGATCCTATTACAACCATTGTCTCAACAATTTATCAGTGCATTGGCTAAACTCAATTAGATCTTTATTACTTTAGAGAGAGAGCGATTGTTACTCCAAAAACATAAAAAAGCGTGATTGTTACCCCAAAAACATAAAAAAATTCTAAAATTAATGATTTTATTCTTAATATTATACCCGGTTATAAACCTATATATGTTAGCATTGATTCTGTTTCCATGTCATCTGAAGAGAACAACAATGTCAATATATTAAACTTGTATTAAGGGGCTTTTTTGTGTTTTCAACTTGATTTTTCTGTTAAATCATGTAGACTAAGAGAAATTTAGCATTTCAATAAATACAAAATATTATTTAAAAAGAAAAAGTGGCTGACACATTAATCACACGCGCCAACGCCATTTAGGCATCATGTGCGGCATTGTCCAACGATCAAACGATGGCTTTTAGGGTGGCGTTCAACTCCTTTCGATGAGGCCTCCATTCCTAAATGACACATACGGCCAACGGACATCCAGTTTGGGGTCGGAAGCCTTTTCTTTTTTCTTTTCTTTTCCTTGATTTCAACGTTTGACCCTTAAATTTTTCAAAACAACCTTTCAATTTATTTTTCTTTCTGATTAGGTCCATGTTCTTTTAAGTACTATTCATTTTATTTGAAATAATTTATAAAATTGATGTTTTTTAATTTCACCCTCCTCTGATTTTTTTAATTTGTCAAATTCGGTTCCTATTTTTTATTATTATTTTTTTTATTTGAAATGATTTTTAAAATTAGATTTTTTATGGTTCCATCATTTTTCGGTTTTCTCCCCTATCATATTCGATTCTCATTTTTCTAATTGCTGCTTTTTTACTTTGGAAATTTTTTTAGATTGATATATTTTTTTTAATTTTATCTTTCAATATTAAATTGGTTAAGAACTGAGCTTCATGATTAAGCCAAGGTTTAAGATTTTACAGGTTGCGAGTTTGAAAGATTAACCTTAGTTTAGGAGATTTGTCAAGGTTTGCATATTTTCTTTTTAAGCTCATGTTTTTTCAATTTTATCTTTCATCATTTGTTTAATTGAAGATTGGGCTCCACTATTTTTTTTTCTTTCTATTAGATTTCTCACTAATTTTGAGAAGAATTTGAGTTATCTTGTCCTTCGATATTGAGTTGTTTGATAATTAAGCTTCATAATTTTATTCAATTTGGTTTCGACATGGTTATCTTGGTATTACAACCATGCTCATTCGGATTTTTTAGACCTTTTTGTATTATTTTTTTTCCTTCAATTTTATCGTTCAATATTTTGTTTGCTGTAAATTGAGTTTGAAACATTTTTTATTTTTCTTTCTATAGGGTTGTCGCATTCTCATTTAATTTTTGCTTTGTTATGTGATAAAATCCTTTAACATTTGATTTTTTTTAAAATAACTTTTTATTTCAATTTTATCCTTCAATATTTGATTGATTAGGAATTGATCTTCGTGTTTTTTTTCCACTTTTGTTTTCTATAATGTCATCTCAATCTTACGCCCATGATTGTTTGGTTAGCGAGTTAACTTGATTTGACTTGGATTTTAAAAAAAAATTAGCATCAACCTTCAACATTGAATTGTTTGATAATTGAGTTTCATGATTTTATTTAATTTGTTTTTAATTTTATTTAATTTTTTTTCTATAGAATTACCCTAGTATCATGAAAAAGTTGCATATGTAATGTGCTAACCTAGATGGATTTGGGTCGGTTTTTTTATACTTTTTTTTCATTATCAATTTTTTTCCATATTATATTATTGTCATTGTATTTTTTTATCTATCCTATTAAATTAACTGAATTTATTAAACAAGCCAATATATATATAATCAGAGTTTTATATTTTGGTTTTCTTTTCTATAAACACTCGCATTGTCTTAGAACTTTTTTTTTTTGTTTGAAAACAATGGGGTCGACCCATATATCGGCCACCTATCTAGATAAAGTCTAAATATCATTTATTTAATTAACAAACACATTTCTCGCATATGTAATTATCAAATATCAAGTAGGGCTTCAGATTTTTTTTCCCTGTTTGAGTTCACGATTAAAAGGCAACCATCAATGATAAAGTGATAAACATCTGGTCACCTTTTATTAGTCTACCGGAAAGTGGAAAGCAGAAGGCAGAAAGCAGAAAGCAGAAAGCAATCCTCTACCTGAAAGGGAGGCCAGACGTGTAGTTTTAGTCGGTAACAAATTAATGCGGCTGTTGCAAAGGGGCTGCAAGATCTGTTTTGAGTAGTCTTTATTAGTATTACCATTGTTTTTCAATTTAATGTCTTCTCTCTTTCAGTGGGTTCCTCTCCAAAGTTAATGCATGTTGCTTGAGCTCCAATGGTGATTCGGTGAGTCCAGTTGTACCATTCATGCCGAGGAAACGAGCCATGCCTATAAATGGAGGAGAATAGGCTAGGTTAACTGTGGCATTAATTTATTGGAAAATTAAAGGTGCGGGTTCATGGACCACGGTGCCTGAAAGCTATCGAAAGGCCAACCATTTCTGCCATGAAGAAATCTTGAGCTGGCACATGTTGTTATGCATGTAGGTTGTTGAGAACCCCCGGTATTCATTCAATATAGTTTAACTGTGATTTTGATTTGTTTTCGGAGTTACGGAGACTTTCAAGGCCCGTAAGATTAGTCAAAAAACATGCAGGTTAGTTCAGACACCCACATTAAAAAAAAAAAAAGAGTAAAGTTTTAATTAGCCCTTTCATATTCATATTATTAAATGCACTTGTGAAAATTTACTGTCTAAATCAAACTTAAAAGGATATGTTAAATTACAAAAAAAAAATCTCCTAAGATATTATAAAATTACTCATGCTATCTGAAAGTTTAAAGTTTGGCACAAATCCCCTCGTGTTAAAGCAAGTATTATAAAACCCTCCCCTCCTCTCTTGTATTCAAGATATCTTCAATATTTTTAAAATCATTCCCTCTAGTATCAAGGGTATTTTGGATATAAAAAAAAAAATTTTTGTAATATTTTTATATTTTTAAATGGTTTTTTGTGATTTCATGATACCAAAACAAATGAGATTAATAATAGTAGTGAACTTACATGGTCTAATATGATAGTCACTGAAAGTTTATATGGTCATTAACTTCAGGACCCGTGGGATTAGTCGAGGTACGCGCAAGCTGACCCGAACACTCATGTTAATGGAAAAAAATAGTAGTAGTGAACTACTGTTTTATAACTTTACAGAGATTAATTACAAATAGTGAACTTATACCATAATCTTTTAAGTTGTTTAAAAGTTTATGATGATAAATTATGTGTATCATACACCCTTATTAGTTTTTAATTTATCCCTTATGTAAAAAAAAAAAAACAAATTCAAGTTATGAAAAGTGTATTATTGCTTCAAAAAATTAATTAGTAATGATTAAAAATATAAATTGAATATGCATTGAGAATTTTTAAGATTTAAAAAGATATTTTATAAATATTTAATCATATTGAGTAGATATGTTTAGGTGGGTAAATATATCGGTGAGCATGTTTTCAAATAAATTTCTATTTCAAATTTTAATCCATCAAATGATTCAATAAATAATTATGATGGAGAGAGGGAGGAGAACTAGGAAGGAGGAGCCTTGTTGCCCCTTGAATCTTTGTCCTGCTTCTTTGTCTTGAATATTTGCTTCTTTGTGCACAAATGGTGAGAGAAACAGAGAGGGAACACGGGGAAACCGACAGGGAATAGGGCATGAGAGAAATCGAGAGGGAGAGGGAACAGGGGAAGGGGAATGAGAGAAACCAAAAGGGAACAGGGGAATGGGGAAATGAGAGAAACCGAAAGGGGAATCGACCGAGAGGGAGAGGGAACAGGGAACAGGGGAATGGAATTAAAGTTTAATTTGATACTTGTGAAGTCAGGGGAAGGAAGCTTTGAAGGATTATGGGTCTTTTCATGGCTGATTGCTGGGCTTTGTAGATTGAGCCGTTGAAGGTAGCCATTAAATTTAGTCTCGTGAACACCTGCAAAACATGGGGCAGGCTGCGTGTTTGTAAGGGAAATGCAAGAGATGATGAGAGTTTTAACAAGAGAATGTGAGCTCCCATTTTTTTCCATGTGTTTATGCGAGAGTTAATGAGGGGAATTACATATGGTCATATTATCATTGTGAATAATTACACCGTTACCGTGTGAAGTAGGATGTTTAAATACATGTTACATTAATAAAGGGAATTATAACAGAACAATAAACATAAATTTGTGTTTTAGTTTGCTTTGATTAATATATGATTAGTGTTTGATTATATTTTTTATATATGGATAAATTTGTGGGACTATACCGGTAATTATATGGATTTCATTGCGCAAAATTTATTGATCGTTGTGAACTTATGAATTGTATAATTTTAAAAACGGTTTTATCATCGAGAAATTTAATTTTATGGTCTTAAATAATATATTTTAAGACCTTGTTTGTTTAGGGAATCAGATATCATTGCCATAACTATTATAAATTGTTAGCTTCTTTCAGCATAATTTATTGTATTGATTGTGGAAGTATTTTATATGTTTTTTTTAAATATTTATTTCCTCAAATTTTTAGGTTTTGTTATCAGAAAACTTCACTTTCATGTTATGGATAGTAAGATAATTCATGCAACATGTATGGGAGCAGCTGTAACTGTGATAGTTACAGGGGTAGCTATTATTGAACAAGAAAGAAATAAAATTTATATACCAAGAGAACCACGTATAAATGCAATTGCTCAACGAGAATTCTATATTGACAGCATTTTGAATCGAGGTGATAGACATTGCGTTGAACAAATTTGTATGAAACCTGTTGTCTTATATAGATTGTGTGATGTTCTCACAAGTCGTGACCTATTACGATCAACTCAAAATGTCTATATTAGGGAGCAAGTAATTGTGTTCTTATAAATTGTAGGCCAAAACCAAAGATTTCGTGTTATTAGTGGTATATACTATAAGTCTGTTAAAACTATCCATCGTTATTTTAGAATTGTTTTAAAAGCAGTTCTTAAGTTATACAAATACCTTATTAAAAATCCAGAGGATACAGTCCCAGCAGAGATAATGAATAATCGAAAATTTTATCCTTATTTTAAGGTATGAAAACAATACTAATATTTTTATACATTAATTAATTACATCTAGAAGAAAAGGTTATAAATTATTTTTTCCTGTTTACATAGGATTGTGTGGGAGCAATTGATAATACCCATGTCCCTACAAATGTTCCTGTTGAGATTCAAGGAAAGTTTCGAGGTCGAAAAGAAGGAACAACACAAAATATTTTAACAGTTATAATTTTTTATTTGAAGTTTATATATATTTTAGCTGGCTGGGAAGGAAGTGCCCCTGATTCATGGGTTTTAGGTGATGCATTATCAAGACCTAATGGTCTAAAAATTCCAGAAGGTATATAATAAAGTATGTATTATATGCAATAAACATATAAAATGTATTATTACATAAAGATAGTAATAGGTTTTTTTTATTTATAGGGAAATATTATCTCGGTGATGCTGGTTACGGTATTCGAAAATGAATCATTTCTCCTTTTCATGGAGTTCGATATCACTTGAATGAGTTTACAGAACGTTCACCAGAAAATAAAAATGAGCTATTTAATCTTCGACACTCTTCATTGAGAACCGCTATTGAGTGAGGGTTTGATATTTTGAAGATTCATTTTAGATCAATTGATGAAAAATCTTTTTGGTCTTATAAAACACAAGTAGATGTTGTGCTTGCATGTTGTATTATTCATAATCACATAATGAGAGTTGATCCTTATGACTTTCTTATGGAAGAAATATGTTCGGAAAGTGAACCAAATAGACGAACAATCAACTTAAGTCAACGTGAGGAAAAGGAAGAGAATAAGGAGTGGATAACAAAAAGAGAAATGATTGCATCAACCATATGGAATGATTATAACACTCAAAGAAACTAGTAATTGAGTGTTAATTATATATGTTTGTTTTTATTATGTCTTGCTTGAGTTTGTATTATCTTTGTTATGTATTTGGAGTGGATGTTGATTTTATTATAAGTTCTTATGTATTTTATGTATTCTCTTTTAAATATTAATTGTAGTTTTTATGTGAAATTTATTAAATCTAAATATTATACGATTTTATTTTGTATAAATTTGTAATTTTTTTTTTGTAGAAATGAGTTCCACACAGAATGAAAAATGCAAGGGCAAGCACTTCACATGGTTTAAGCCTATGTCTCACATGTTACTTGAGATATTAGCTGAGGAGGCACTTAAAGGAAGCAAACCTTCTTCCACCTTTAAAGCAGAATCTTTTGTTAAGATGGCTACAGAAATCAGTTAAAAGTTCAACGTGCAATGCGAGCCTAAGCATGTGGACAATCATCTCAAGACTATGAAAAAAGAATGGGGAATAATAACCAAACTTAAAAATAAAAGTGGCTTTGGCTGGGATGATTGTCTGAAGATGATTACAGTTTTGAAAGATGTATATGATAAAGAAGTAAAAGTATGATAAATATTATACTCTTTGTAACTTTTATATTTACTTTTGTTTCTAAAATGTTATACAATGAACTAAAAAATTGCATATTCTAAACTTTATGAACAGGCACATCACAATCATGACAAGTTTCTCAACAAAAAACTTGATATGTACGAGGCAATGACAATTGTTGTTGTAAAAGACATGGCAATTGGAAATTATGTCAAATCATATGTTGATGTCAACATGGAAGAGAACACTGAAAAGCAATCAATTTCAATTGAAAATGAAGGAACTTCTAAGGAAAAAGAGACATCTTCCTCTAGTACACAAAAGAGGTAACATTGGAAGAGAAATCGCATGTATGAAAATGATGGTGTTGAAAAGTTATTTAAATAGATTGGAGATGTAGCACTTGCAATTCAAAGCCTCAGCAAAAATCAACTTGATGTTAATGCGTTAAATGCGGAAGTGATGAAAATTGAAAGCTTTGATGAGATCACTCTTGGGGATGCATTTGATCATTTGGTCTAAAATAAAATGTTGGCAAAAGCATTTATGGTAAAAAATGCTAATTTGAGGAAAATTTGGGTTTAGAATTTTATAACCAACACTACTACAGACCTGCTTGCTAAGATGGTTTGACTATGTTTAAAATTTGGGTTCAGATTATATTTGTTATTTGACAAGTATGTTTACTTGTTTAATTCAGTCTAGCATGTTTATATTTGTAATTTGAACTAATATGTATGTATATGACATCGAAACTTAATATTTATGCATGACTTTGTTTGATGTTAGATATTTATATTTATTTATTGATGCGTATTTGATATATATTAAAGGGATATTAAAGGTATAATTGCCTTTACCCGTAAAAAAAAATTATTTATCCAAAAAACCCATCAAAATATTTTTTGAATCTATTTATCTTTTAAAAAAAAACTTCATACCAAAAAAAAAACCCAAATATATAACTCTTACCATAAACTAATTTGGCTTTCTTCGTATGAAAAAAAAAAAATTATTTTAAACTTTTAAAATTAAAAAAAATATAGTAATAGGTTTTACTTAAAAAAATATTTTACAAGCTTATTTCTATATAATATGATGTGATATATATAGTTATATTTTATAAAATAAGCTATATATGAATATATATTATAATAAAAAATTCATTATTATACTTTTTAGATTTCATTTTTTTATTATAAGTGATTAAATATTTATATTAAATACTTTATATATATTAGATAAATTTGAAGAAAAAATTAATTCATTAATAAATTATTTTCCAGTTTATTTTTCATAACATAACCAAACACTGGAAAATGTTTTTCAGTTTATTTTCCATAACATTACTAAACATTAAAAAATACTTTCCAAAAATTTATTTTTCCTGAAATTTATTTTCTAAAAAAAATATATTTCCTATAAATAAACAGAGCTTAATTAAAAAAAAATTAAAATTAAAACACATTGTTGTTTTTGAAGTTTCCTTTTCACTAAGTCCACCGGCTCTGCAATTAATGCACTCTTAATATTTATGCCTCCTGTACAACACGGCATGTGTCGGGGACAGCAGGTTTGAAAGCAATTTTTTACTTAAATTTATTTATTTCAAATTAAAAATATTTTAAAAAAATATCATTACCATATTTTTAAATATTCTCTAAATCTATTTTGAAAGGGAGATAGCAATACAAAGACTTCTTCCATTTTTTTTCTGGGAAAGCAAATCATAGTTTTAAGACTCGTATGGGAAAGATCCGATTGATATATCTTGATTGACTCAAACAAAATTTAAAAAATAAATTAAAATGATATTATTTAGATAAAATAGAAAGTTCACATCTTGTTATGAGAGTTTTGATTAAATCAAGTTTAACTTTACGAGTCAATCTAAATTTTTTTATCAAGCTAACTGAGTTTTCTTTCTTTCCTTCCTTTTTCAACTCATGAACGCTCTAAAAGTGTTTGTTTTTGAGGTAATTTTTATAGTTATAGTTTTAAAAAAATAAGTTTAAAAAAAAAGTATTTGGATTTAGATACGTGTTTGGTAAAAATTGTGGTAAAAGTTTATGTATAGCAAAAACACATATTAAAATGTTTGGTGGAAGTGTGGTTATGGTTGCTTTTCAAAGTGTTTTTTTACTTTGAAATATATCAAAATAAAAAAAATTATTTTTTATATCAGCGCATTAAAATAATCTGAAAATATCAAAAAAATATTAATTTGAAGCAAAGAAAAAAATTCTCAAATTTTTTCAAACGCGCTTTTGAAACGCAAAAATAAATAGGGTTTTACGAAACCCAATTTAAAAAATATATAAAAATTGTTTCACAAAAACTATATTTTAAATTCAATTTTTAGTGAATCCCATATTATAAAAAAAATTTTAATTTATTACCAAACATCTTACTGTGTTTATTATACCATAAATAAAACTATAAAACAAACAAAACCTTAAAAATCATACGAGTTCTTAAATGTTTGATATGCCGAGGTTTTAAAACAAGGATACAAATAAAGCAGCACCACTGGTATATATCAACTTGTTAAAAGAAAAAAGGAAAAAAAAAAAAAAGGATTACAGCCGGCCTCCAATATTAATTAGATATACAAACTTCTCATCACATTGGAAGCAGCACACCTTATTGCGCTATGAAATCCAACAATAATTTCATATAATAGTGTACGAATTGTAGGAAGGAAAAATTAGAAAAAACAAATATTACAGTAACAAAAGAAGGGTTTAAATTTGATGAGAGAAGCAAGAAAAGAGAGAATTAAGGAAGATATGGAGGTTGAAGAGAATAAAATTTTGAGCTTCGTCTTAAGATTAACGCATTACAAAAGTGCTTGGATCTTCATTGTTTATCCACCCAAACTTCTCCATGAATGGATTGGCCAGTGACTTTGGTGGATAGCTATCAATGCAGTCCTTCCACACGTTATCTGCATCCAAGTCTCTCACCACCTCCCACAAACAGCTGTTGCATTTAAAGCCCGCACCAAAACTCATCATCAGAACCCTATCGCCTCTCTTTAGCCTCTTTTTGGCCTCCAAGTATCCCAAAACATACCAAAGACTGCTAGCAGATGTGTTGCCAAACCTGTGCAATGTCATTCTTGCTGGCTCCAGATCATACTCGGTGAGATCAAGATTAACGCCAATCCCGTCTATCACCGCCTTGCCACCTGTGTGGATGCAGAAGTGATCAACACCGGTCTTGAAGTTAATCACAGGTTTAGGACTGACTACTCCCTTCGTGGATCTATGGCTCCAATATTTCCGTACGAATGACACCACCATAAATCTAAGTAGCTCCCTTACTGGCAAGATCTTTGGGGTTATTTCTCTAAGGTTGTCGACCAAAGCTCGTGTAGCGGCCTTTGGTAGTGACTTGCCTAGGTGAAATCCTAGGCGCCCTTGCTCGTCTTCTCTTTGAAGGCAACAGTCATATGACTCGTCTCTAGCCCCATGGTGTGTCCTAACTAGGCACTTCAATTTGAACATGGCTCGGTGCTTTAAGGCCCTTTTGTTAGTCAAAAGGATGGCACACCCACCAGATCGGAACAAACAATTTGCAAGAATCATCGATCTATCATTCCCTGAGTACCAATTAGGGCTTAAAGACTCCGAGGTGACAACAAGCGCATAAACATTCTTGCAACTCTTGAAAACGTTTTGGACAATGTCGACTGATATAAGGCTTGCACTACAACCCATCCCAGAGAGGTTAAAAACCTTAACATCCTCCCTTAGTTTATAGTGATTTATGATCCTAGCGGCTAAAGAAGGCACGGAAGACAGCATGGAGACATTAACTACAAGAACATCAATTTCTCTAGGATAAATGCCTGACCTGGCCAAGAGCTTTTCGATGCTGTCATGAAAGAACTCCTCCATCTCAGAAACTGAATCTTGTAATGTAGGGTTTTCCTCTTGGCCTTTGAACATGATCCTGGGACCATAGGTTTGCTCCCCAATTCCAGAGCTCACAATAGCTTTCAACAGAAACTTGTACTCGTTAAGACCAAGCTGTTTACTCCTCATTATCACTTTCCCAGAAAACTCTGTGTCAAGCTTCCTGTCATCTGTTGGTTTGTAGCACTCATAGTCTAGTATATAACATTCTCGGTCCCTTTTCCTATCAATCCCCCTCCATAACACGAAGAGAGGATAGAAGATTAGGAAAGCATATACTAACAAGAGAAAATCCATTGTTGAGTGTGTGTGTGTGTGTGAGAGAGAGAGAGAGAGGGAGAGAGAGAGAGAGAGAGAGAGTGAGAGAGGTGTGGTACTTTGAGTTTTGTAAGATGGGAAATCATGAAACGCAAGCAAGTGATCTTATATCAAGAGAAGAGAGGATGTCTGAGCTGTACACGAGAGAATGCTGAGCTCTCAACTCCCAACAAACTGATTTTTGCGTTGAACTTTCGTATCGACTTTATTACAAATTCAACTTTTAGTCGGGTCAAATAATTTTTTTAATAAAAAAAAATTGTGCAGGTTGTAGACTTCAACATGTTTTTTTATATTAAAATATTAATTATAAATAAAAAAATACATTTATTTAAAAAATCAAGAATTATACTTGTTAATAAATATAAAAATAAAAATTATTAATGATAACTAAAATCTAAACTGGAAAAAAATCAAAATATAGATCAAGATTTTTTATCTTGCGTAACACGAGCCATGTACTTAGTTGTATTTAATAATTTTGTTAAAATTTAAAAAAAATCTAATAAAGGATGCAATTGCTAGAAAAAATAAAAAGACCTAAAAAATAAATAGAAAAACAAAGACTCAGGCATATGATTTAGGCTTGAATGGCCCAACATGTCGGGGCTTAAAAAAGTCTCGTTGTATGAGCTTTTAAGCTTAAGTCTGTGTCCATGTGCTAACTTTTTTTATTATTATTAAGGGGTGGATAACATATCGTTCGCCTTTTATTTATTTTAAAAAAAATAAACAGGTGACACGTTGTTTGTTGTGGCAAATTATGCATCACCTGTTGGCTCAATTTCAAGTGATTGAAGGGTCACTGAAATTTTAGGTCATGGTTTTTTTGCAAAAAAAAAAAACTTCATTTTCAATCTTTTTTTGACAAAAAAAAAACCTAGGAAAAAGCTTAACAAACTTATTTATGCCCTTAAATAACCCAAAAACCAAAATTGATTAGAAATAATAAAAAAAAACTTTCGAAGCTCAAATTTACAATTTAAGGCAAGGTTATAGGTAAATAACACCCAGGATAAACTCTCATCATCGAATGGAACCCATCAACACCAAAATCAACTCTTTTTATAGCCAAAATATATCGGTGTCAACTGAATTTCTCTTTCTACTATCAGAATTAGATTAGTTTTTCTCTCTTATCTAAAACCAATGACTAAAAATAAAAAAAAATTCTTATCAAAATTGATTTTTCAAAAATTTAAGGGACCGAAAGTTTAGAGCTTGAGAAGTATAATGACCAAAGTGAAATTTTAGATCCACTTATGAAACTCTGTTTTATTTACTTTGATTTTATTTCTTTTAATTTTGCCCTACCTAAATAAATTTGAAGTGATTGACATTCAGTTTGATCATAAAAGGATGAAATTGTCGAAACTAAAAGTTTGATTATCAAAATAATACATATATATATATATATATATATATATAAAAAGAAAGAACAATGTTTTTATCTACAGTGAAATTGACACGGTTTAGAATTTCTTATAGAATTATGAGTAAATTAGTTTGCTAACAAAAAAAAAAAAAAAAGTGTCCATCGAAATCAATAATTCATATATATCGCGTGCACATTTTTAATCAATATTTAATATTTATTATTTTCTGCTTACAATAATTGTATCTACCTATAAAGATCATCATGCATGCATGTGCTTTGACTTAAAAAATTCCATATGCCTTCTTAAATAGAAGCCACCGGTCCCCATTGGTAGCTTACCCAATATAGTTAGCATCATTTAAGAAAGACAAGGTAGTTGATAGAGATTACACTCTCTCTCGATCCATAAACAAGTACTCATCACCAGCAGCCGGGATCACAAATAATGAGGCGATAATAACAGCTAAGTTTTGCTGTCAAAAAGAAGGAAAGAACCTCAATATTAGCGTGCTCATAAGTACGTGATTAATAATAGATCGATTTTCTAGCAAGGTAGATGCTTACCAAATGTCCGGTGATTAAATCACTCAAGCTTGCTAGCTCGCCATTGCAAAGGTGTTCTCTGCATCTATCCTTGCATGCGTTCTCTTGCTGTATTAATTTCTTTACTGTTACGACGCGTTTATTTGCAAAATATATCATGGGGATCGAAGGCAGGCAGGCAGGCAGGCAGGCCCCTCAGACGACATGCAGCACTGTGAATAGAAAGGCAAAGGGCTGGCCTTTGTCGCCATTAATGCCCTCAATATGTTGGCAACTTGGCATTTATAGCTTGACTTAGTGTGTGATTAATTGATATATATAGCGTGTAATTGTTAGGTTTGCTGGATCTGCTTTGTTCTAGCTGTTGCAATCGATTAATGAGAGTCAAGATTGAGACCAAATCATGTTCTTCTACTTAAAGACTTAATGATTACGAAATTTAAACCGTATTTTGATTGATCATGGAAACTGCTACAAATTAAGTCAACTCCCAGCTAGCATGGGAATCATATACTTAAGCTCAATAGTTCAGTGATCTCTTTGAATCTTGGCTGCAAAGGCTAAGGGATCAATGCTTATCTTCAGATGGGAAGTGTCTCTTGACTTGAGCTTAATCCGTGTGCGTCTTGTTGCTCTTTACCGTTGATTCATCGAACTTTGTGAATGGAATATATTATTATGTTAACTCAACCCGATTAAATTAGTCAAGATCCAGTAAACTTCTAGACATCAAAATTTAAAATAAAATAAAAAAAAAACTAGATCAAGAAGCCCGAACAACCCAGAACAGAGAAATTTCTACGCTGTGATTTTCAGGCATTAATGGTGGGAACAGAATATGAGCTGGTTGAAACAATAATAGCAAGGATGTAATTCTCCACAAGAGAACTAGTTCAACTAAAAGAAGCAACTATTGATAAGGAAGCAAGGAGTCCACTTGTTCCATCATACATGGGGAAAATGAAGTCCTCGAAGCAATATGGGTGGCTGATATCTAAGCATTCCATGACTTCAACTTGGAAGAAAAGGTACTGAAACTGTATATACATGTGATGCTATCTATGTATAAAAAGAATTGAAAAAAAAAACTCTCCGATGAAGACATTTTCTTGTGTTAATGTGATGTTCAGCATTTTAATATCAAGAAAATTAGTAAATCCAAAAGTTTAAGCTAAGGTTAAAATTAGATTTCATATCTTTGTCATACTTCTTCAAGCAAAAAGTCTATTGGGCTGAAAGTGTGCAAATCGCATATGTGACTTCGGTTTGGAAGTCAAAGTTGGCAGGCTGGCATTCAAACACTTCCACGCAGATGGGATTATTTTTTATTCGATTTGATTTTTTAAAAAATAAATTAATTAATTAAATTTTTTTAAAAAGAACTCTAAATCAGTTCAATTTTACAGATTTTGATTTTGAAATAAAAATCAGTTCAAACTGATTTGTTCAAATTGATTTGACTTGATGTTTTCAATTTTGGCTTATAAAATTAAAACCAAACCGAACGAGTTAGTTTTTTTAAAATTCTAATCAATTTTTTTTCACGGTTTGATTTTTTCAGTTATTTTTTTTCCAGTTTTCTCGGTTTAATCACTTTTTTGGTTTTTTTTATCATCTCTTCGAATTAATTTTTATCTAAAATAAATAACCAAACCAAAATCTTTTATTTTTTAAATTAAAAATCAAAACCAATTCAAGTAAAAAAACAGGAAAAAAAAACATTTTAAATTTTTAGGCTATTCTTGGTCCTTTTTGTGATTTATTTTGGGCCTTGTATGATATTTTGATGGGCTTTTCAAAGCCTTGTAATTGTTTTAAATAGCCTATTCTAATTATCCAATTTTCTTTTACTAGATTTCAATTTCCCCAAATCTCCAATGGCATGAGAAATTTCACAGCACACACCAACAAATTAATACAAATCCAAATCTGTAAAGCATGACAAACTTAACAAATAAATAAAAAAGTTGCTGCCTTCACATGGCTTAAAAACTAAACAACAAAGAAGCTGATATTGTCAAAAACAAACCACACCAAGAACATAAATCTTCACTGTACATATCGTCCCAGTGAAGAAGCACATTAACAACGTTGTTGAAAGATTTCTTGATAGACATCAGATCTTTCCCTGCAACAAAACCTCATTTAAATGCTTTTCATGAAAACCAGAACATTAATCTGTTTTGTCATGTATTCAAAAGCAATAACGGTTGTTTGAATCGATCTTGAATATAGCTTTGCCCATAACTGTCATCGATTATCTTGGTGGACCATCTCCATTAGTGTTGTCTCAAGTTCCTCGGATCTGGAAAAAAACAAACACCGCAAGTATTTAATGGGTTTTCCCACTCCCCCATAAATAAATAAGGCCATTAAGCAATATCAATAATTATTCGTGTCTGAGTAGGGATCTTGCAAAGTCTACACCGCAAATATCAATAGAGGATCTTGCAAAGTCTACAACCTAGCTGAAAGGCCAATGTTGACAACAAAACCAACCCATAAATTAAATCAACAGCAAGCACTTGATGAAATAAAAATAACAGTATTAATAGCAAAACCAACTCAGAAAAGTAAGAACATGGCTTAAGAGTAAGAAACTAATTGAGAAGAAAAATCATGGCTTAAAAACAAATCTAAAGCAGTAAGTCGAAAACAATAACAGAGAGAGATAAGTTTGATTTATCTCTAGATAGAATGGAGCTACTGTGTCTGTGGTGGTAGACGATGGAGAGAGATTGTTCGTGTGAGTGATCTAGTGGTGGAAGTAGAAGATCGAGATAGAACGAGAAAAGGGATGTGTGATCGGGACTGAGTAGGGGCTTAATTTCAGGGTTTCCTTGTATACATGCTAGCATTTTAAAGGAGGGTTTGATGTTGGTTAAACCGATTCAGTTCGGTTGAATTAATTTCAGATTTTAAAAATTGAAATCGAACCCAACCAATTTTTTATGGGGTTTTTAATTAATTAATTCTGTTTTTTTTTTTCAGTTTGGTATTTTTGATAATTTTTTGTTTTTTTAATTTAATTTATTTTTTAGTATTTTTTGCACACCCTTTTTTATATGTTCGTCAAAGAGATTTTAACACGTAAGTAAATGCTTGCACTTTTATGTTGTTTAATATTATTCAAATTGTTCACTTTTAGACCAATTAGCCCTTACTAGACGTAGACCCACAATATGTCGTCGGGTCAAATTATTATTATTTCTTATATAAAATAATATTTGAAAAAAAATAATTTTTTTAAAATCCTATAAAAAAGTCAAGCCAACCTGTTAAATTCAAAACTTTGATCATAAAATCAGAATAACCTAATAAAAAAATAAAAAAAATCACAAAACTTATCTTTTAAAAGAAAAAATAACTGATATTAAATGATGAAATCAAAAAAGAAAATAAGTGAAAAAACGATGTCAACCTGCATTAACTTTTCAACCTTGTAATCCGAGTCATTAGACCGGAAGCATCCCATTTAAAAAAACCATAAAGTCTAATCCTTAACCAATTAATTTATTGAATGATGGAATTGGAGGGAAAAAAAAACTATACAAAAGGATCCAAAAAAAAATTGCAATTAAAAAAATAAAGATCAACATTGAAATATAAAATAAATTAAAGAACAACTAAAATCTTTTGATTGAAAAGTGAAATTGAACCAATTAAATGTTGAAATTTGAAATTGAAAAAAAATTATATAAAAAAATCCAAAAAAAAAATCAATAAAAAATATCAATAAAAATATAAAGATCAACATGGAAATATAAAATAAATTAGAGAACAACTAAATCTTTTTTATTAAATGGTGAAATAGAAAATAAGAATCAATTTAACCAAAGAACAATTAACATTGCGAGGATCAAAATTTAAACAAAAAATAAATTAGAGGACAACTATAAATTTTTTATTAAGTGATGAAATTGAAAAAAAAATCAATTTAACAAAAAGACCCGAAACAAAAATCAAAAAAGTGAGCACTAAATTGGAAAAAAAAAATAACAAATCAAGGTATTGAAAGATAAAATTGAAAACAAATTAGAATTTTACTAAAAGGTCAAGAATAAAAATTAAAAATCAAAATAATAAGAATTAAAGTTGAAATCTCAATAAATAAGAGGGTAACTCTGAATTTTTTCATAACTAGTGCGAATTTCAAGGGAATGAGAGGGAAAAAAGAGAAAGAAAAGGAAAATGTTGCAAACAACCGCCGCCTCAACAGCGACGCGCATCACCCTAGTAGGAAGAGAACGGTGCAAGGTTTCCAATGACACAATAAAAAATTAGAGTTTTGGTAGTCGAGAGGTGCCACACATGTTGTCCAAAGGCATGGCATGAGCACCTCCAACATGCTAACACGTGTGTTGCACGCACTATCTATTTTTTATTTTTTTATTATATTTGTTCAAATACAAAATGTCATTCAACTAATATAATAATAACAAAAAAATAATGGAAAAATACTAATAAGTCCCTAAATATCAATTTATAAATTATTGTTTCTAATAGTATTTTGATTGTTTCGCTATGCTTTTAAAATAAAAAAAATTATTTATCCTCAATTAATTTAGTAATAATTAATAAGCTTTACGAAAAGATTCATACTCTCCTTATATATAACCAGTTCAATGATTTCTATGTTAAGGGTGAAACTATTATTACAATATTTTAGGAAACATTGTCATTAAGTCTGATGAACAATGTTTTTTCAAAGGATTTTAATGATTGAAAAGGTTTGTAAGTTAGGCCTCCTACTCAGCCTGATTTTTATTTTTTTTCCTTCCAAAAAGCAAGTTTAGATTTGTCATTAACTAAGTCAAATGAGCTCTTAATCTTCCCTCAAATCATTAACCATGTAAATTTTAATATTTCCAAATTGATAACTTTAATTCATCCTAGATCTAATATTTACTTTAGTCTTATGCTCTTAGTACCAAATACAAAGCAATCCCTCAACTTATAAATTGTACAAAATAGTCCTTAAACATATTACAAAGTTTTTTTCTTCAATAAGTTCAAGTGAGATCCTTGAACAATATTATATATATATATATAAATTAATAGTATATGAATTAAACTCCAACATTATATAATTTTGATACTAGCTGCATGACTAAGCACTTCACCGCAGGTGGTGTAAATTTTTTTAGCATCATTTTTTAGTTTGAAAAAAATTTAGAAAGCAGAAAATGGAGAAGCTAGCATTTTAGCATGCCTTCTTTTCAAGATCTATAGTTTTATCCTTTGACCTTCAATTAATTTCCTCAGTACTGAAGTGATTCATATTTTTGTTAAACACGAAGAAAGTCCTTGAAGGTGCAAATTAACCAAAATAATCTTTCTGGAAAAAAAAATTAATAAAAAACTTGGACATGTTGCGCGAGAGAGAGAGAGAAGAAGAGATTTGTTTTTTTTTTTTTTTTTTGAAGCAAATTAACATGGTAGTAGCCATGTGAATAGATAGAAAACTCAACAAGAACACAGAAGCGCGGTCACGTAACTTGCTGCAATAGATATTCAAGAAAAGATGGGGAGGAAGGAAAAGATCAAGACACCCAGTTAATGGCGACAGCAAGTTGCAAGAAAAACAAAATGCAGACGGCGATGATACATGCTGGGAATATTGCAATAAGCTTAATTAAGAGCTAGCGGTTAAAGCAAGTAGAATGCTACCAGAATTAAGGAAATGAAAAGCAGCAGCAGCAGCAGGAAGGATCATGAGAGTAGCCAAGGCATCAATTTGCAGTAGCTAAATCAAGATCTTGAAGACAATAGTTCTTGAGATGACTCACAATGGTTGAATGGACTGCTTGGCTGGCTGGTGTAATGTGTTTTTTATTGGCTCTTTACTGTTTTTTCAATCTCCCAAGCAACACATTTTTTTTTTAATTTTTTAACTTTAAATTAATTTTATTTTGATATTATTTTAATGGACAGTTATTAAAAATAATTTTTAAAAATTTAAAAATATTATTTTAATATATTTTTTAAATACAAATTACTTTAAAAAACAACTATTAAAATACTCACAATCATCCACAAAATTTTTAATCAAAATTAATACATCTTCAAAAAAACAAAAAATGAAAGAATAATATTCTTTAATCAAAAAACTGTCTTCACAATATCATAAGCAGTCAACGGGGTGACTTGCTCACTTGTTAAAATGCTACACACGCATCTTTCATTTAATTATCGTTGTTATTATTTCTTTTTTTATTCACAGGAAACACGGGCTCCAAGGTTCCCTCGGACCAGGACGGCAAATAAGAATAATAATAATAGGAAATGGACGGCCGCTCAACGAATTCGACCGCCCCGAGAGTGACCCGAAGACGAGGAAAATGACGAGACAGAAGAAGATGTTGATAATGACAGGTTACTCCCTGAACCTCCAGTCCCGAAAAGCAAATCTGACAGGTAATTCTCCAAATCATCAGGTGCAAATCTGACAATCCCTTCCTTCCTCGCCACCAATTGCCGATACTTGCCATAAAATTCCCGGTATACCGGTACAAGCTTTCTGGCAACCGAAACTTTTATCTGGTCTCTCAGTTTGGAATCGGAGACAACCCATGAAGCTTGGTTGTTATAAGCCTCTTCGAAAGAAGAATTAAATCTCTTAAAACACTCAGTGACTTGAGGGGTTGTCATCTGATTATCATTAGCATCCGGTAGAGCAGCAAAAACTTTGCTCCATCCCATGCGTTCATAATTGGACGCATATTGCCGTACCTTTTCCTCGTGCTTCTCCATCCATTCATCACCAAGGAGTAACTTTAGGTTGGATTTCTGGACTTTGTTTACCACATATTGAAGATTGTTTGCGAGGAATAGATACGAGAGTGCCACATCTTTGTACATCTCAGCTTTGCCGTCGAGTTTGCATAGCATAACAAGAATCAGCCATGCTAATCTTATTGATATAGATGAGGTACTCGTGCCATCAGCGGACACGGGGCTACCGAAGTATGCTTCTGGTAAAGGTGATGGTACTGTTAGAGGCCAATCAGCAAGGATGTCGGTAAGTACGCCACTGTAGTCAGTGAGGAAAGTGATGTAGTTCATTACGTAACGTGTTAGAGGATGAATGCCACCACCAGGCACTGCTGCTTTTGAGTTGAATTTTGAGATTGCAGTCTCGAATTCTGTTAGAATTGCGCAGACTGCCTCCCCGAGCTTGTTTAGTGAGTTAATGACCTGTTGTCTGATGGTTGAGGTTGATTCTAAATCAAAGATGGGTTCGATTTCAGTCCAGAGATCGGCGATTGCTTCGTAGAGGTCAAGGGCGCGGAAAATTCTCTCAGGAGCTTTCTTGCACTTGGCTACGTTTTCAGGGAATACAAAGAGAGACAAGGCACCTTCTCTTGTTATATCGGCAAAGCAGGACTCTTTCAACGAAGGAGAAGAAGAAAAAACCTTGTCACAGAGAACTCTTTCACCATAAAATAGAGTTTTAACTGCGACCTTGACTGCATTTAACCAGGTCTTGATTTTAACTTCCAGAACCTCCCAGTCCATCTTTTGAATCTGTGCCAAGCTCAACCTGCTTTCAACGTTCAGATGATACAAGGCCTCGTCAACAACTGATTTACGAATGATCTTGAATATCTTGACACATTCTTTTCCATAACCAGCACCAATCATGCATTCAGCAATCGCCTTCAAATCTTTCATGGCATCCATGGAAACGAGCTCTCCTTCAGATATGGAATCTTCTCCGACTCTTGACAATTCGTCCTCCTCAGACTCATCCTCAAATTCAGAAACGCTTGATCTTGACGTTCTGGACACGGATTCAGGATCGAGATGCTGCCTCCTGGACTTCAAAATGATGTAAAACTCCTTCTCGAGTCTCTTCATGGCAATTTGCATGAGATTTTGAGCGAGAACCAGCTTGTCCGAGGTGGGGTCTTGGGAGATGTAATATTGCATGGCAGTCTGGAGGTCTTTGATCGAGTTCAGGTACTGTTGGGCTTCGTAGCGATTATCTGATGCGAAGAGATTGGCGACGTCGACACAGTAGAGGCTGGAGGAACGGGAGGCATCCCACTTAGAAATGAGTTCTCGCGCATTCTCGACATTGTCATCCATTAATGTATCTGAGAATGTGTGGCGATGAGGTGTAGATCGAGTAGGTGACGTCGAAGGTGATGGTTTGAACAATATAGTCCTCATACCTTTTCTAGGCATATAAGATATCAAAATCAATTACACCTTGTCTAAGAAAGAGCAAGAGATGAGAACACTTGATTTCTTGCTGAGTTGAGAGAGAGAGAGAGTCTAGTTTCGAGAGAAGTTTTGATTTGGTTACAGATACATCAGTGAAGTGATATTTATAGAGGCGAGGCATGTTGGAAGCCACGCAAATAAATTAATAGGATGGAAGATGGTTTGAAAATGTCTACGAATCCACGCGTTATTATTCTGTCTGTATTTGAAATGGCCTTTCGCTTGGAGAGATGCAAACTCTGGATTATATATATATATAATACACTACGACTACGTATGATGAAAGAGATGATTGATTCTGTCGTGGAAAAAGAAAGTGTTAGGAAACTCCAGCAATGGCCAAGAGAAATGTAAAAAAAAAAAAGAAACGCAGAGAGAAACTTAGAAAATTTTAGTATAATAAATATGACATCTATTACTGCTTCAAACAGCATGCCCATTCCGTAACTCGAAGTTTTTGACGTATTTGAAACCGTAGAATAGGTCTCCAATTCAGTAACTCTCTAGTATTTCTTCTAGCCCTTTCAAGAAATGAAGCCGTCTTGGTTTCCTTCGTTGCGAAACACCCCGTTGCCAACCTATGTTGCTCCTTGCGTAATTTATTTTCTGTTGTTTTGTTTCTTAACGTAACGGTAGTTGTTTTCTAAAATATTTTTATTTAAAATTATATTAAAATTAATTTTTAATACTTAAACATTAATAGAATAATTTAAAAATATTAAAAAATTAATTTAAAAAGTTTTAAATTCTAAGATTATGATTGTTTTTGTGTTGAATCTATATCTTTTTAATGCAAGAAACAATTTCATTTTTACTTGATAGTTCAAAGAATATTTATAACACTTGAATCTTATTTTTTATTAAATGAAGAGATCAAAAATTAATTTTACTATTATAATATTTATAAGTAACACAATATCTATTATACAAGTATTAAATATTATTTTGTAATGTTTTCTAATAACTATGTCATCCACTTTCCCAGGGAAATCTTACAAAACCCCTCCTCTCTTTGGCATAGCTGAGGTTTCCTTGTATATTTGTTGACCCACACCAATTTTATATGTCTAATTTGTTGAAAATATAAGTTTATTGACTGACAACCGGTCAACCGGTTAAATCCATATAATTACTTTTCCTGATCGGATTAGGATTGATTACTTAAATCTATATAATCATTTTTTCTAAATAGGTTATGTTTTTTATTTAGTTTAATTTTTTATTTATTTAGAACGATTAAACTTATAAATTCATAATCGGAAGCATAAATATAAGTGTAAAACATATATTTTTCCTTTTTTAAATACATTGGGAGAAGAACATCTTTCCCCTTTTTCCTTTCTATATTATGATATTTTCTGACCATGTCGTCCCCTTTCTCCCCAGATCCCACTCGCAGCTCTTAAATATGCCACCATTCATGCTCTTTTTTTCATTTTCCTTCTTCAGTAATCTACACTTTCCTTTTCCTTTTTGTGAAAAAGATGCTTTGGTTTTAGTGACAGGAAACTTGATGCAAAGGTACGGTCAAAATAATGGGTTTGAAGAAGCACAGAAAGCGGCACGCTCCCTGTGTACGAGGTCATCGGAGAGAGAACAATGAATTTATGGTGATTAAATTGCTGTTGTTCTTTCATTCTCCACTGACGGGCTATTCCAAGATGGCAAGTGCTGGGGTAGGGTTAGACGGCAAGTTTGACCAAACCCACAAGATTAAAGCAAATAGTAAGCTTTTCCTCGTTTGCCTGAATTGTTCCTTTGTTCAACTCACTCTTCAAAACAACATCTCTATTTGATCCCATTATATATATTGCTTGAAATAACAAAAAGCTCTGGGTTTTGAAAATTCATTGGCTTAATTGAGAGATAGACTATTAATAATTTAATATTGTTGAATTGTTTTATTCGTAACGGAGCAGCTGACTAATTTTGCCTTGCTGTGAAATACCAACCATTTCACTTGAACCCATTGCAGCTACAAGTTGTTGTAATATACGAGTCCATTGTAAAAAAAAAAAAAAAAACCAATTATTCTATATCCTAGAGCTAGATTGTTACTTTTGTTTAAAATATAGTGTTCAATTTCCACAAAAGTGTTTTTAAAAAGAAGAAAAATTCATGACTCTTCATGGATGTGGGTCAAATAAATTAATTTTAGTTTAATTGGATGATAAGAAAAAATAACAACAAATTAACATGGATTGGATTTTTTTAAAAATTGATCATTATGGAGAAAAAATATTAAAAAAAAAACAATGTAACTTAATTAAATCTTTTTTTTATCTCATTTCATCAATTGATATTTAATAGATTGAGAATTAAGTTACAATAAACTTGTAATCCTAGTAATCAGGGTTAAGTCAACCCAATTTAACAAAGTCAAACTCATAATTCAGATCATGAGATCGAAATAATCTGGAAAAAAAAATCACAAAGCTTTTTTTTTAAAAAAATATCAATTCCGAATCAATCAAATATTGAAAGATATAATTGAAAAAAAAAATCAATTATACAAAAGGATTCAAAAATAAAAAAAAATTAAAAATAAAAGAATGAGACTCAAAATTAAAAAAAAGAATTAATTTAGTAAAAGTATCCAAAAAATAATAAAAGAAAATAAATATCAAAGCTGATGTGAAAAATAAAAATAAATTCTTGATTAAAGGATGAAATTGAAAAAAAAAAATACATTCTATTAAAGGTAAAAAAAAGAATAAGAATAAAATTAATAAAAATAATATACCATGAATTTGAATTAAATAATAAAATTAAAAAAAAATTAGATTTTTATAAAATGATAAAAATAAAAAAAAATAAATAAAAAAATAAGTATGAAATTAAAAAAAATTAAGACAAGTAGAGATCAAAGTATGAAACTTAATGTTACAGCAACGTTAATTAATCTTCAAATACTTTTATTTTATTATAAATAAAGTGAAATTATAAATTGACGGAATGTCCATCGTCATCACACGTGAAAACTGAGTCATCTTTCAACAAACCGATGAAGGGCAGAATTTCTAGTCTTCAAATTTTTTGTTTGACTATCCGTTTTTTTTTTTGTGGGTCAACTTCGCGATGAGAGCATTTAGTATATTAGGTATAAAATAGATTCATAATATAGAAAATGCATTGTTTTTAGGAGATGTCTTCAAGAAACTGTCTGCAAGACCGGAAACGAACAAACAATAGATCCATTCAGTATGCTGGAATATTGCCTTGTTTTTTCATCACTTTCGAATTTAATAGTTTCCTACCAAGATAAGTACTGGTGAGACGTCGTTCCAAAAACGACAAAGAAAGAGGATAAAACAAACTTCACAAGCGACAGAAATTGCAGTGGAGAATGCTCGTGACGGAGGCCTGCAGGCCATGAGATTCACTCTCTGAATAGTGTAGTTCGTCTTTTATTAATGAACCTTAGAGCACCATCAACCGGGGAGAATTATCTTTTTTTTTTTTTTTGTGTTTTTTTATAAACATCATTTGCGGTTGGTTGTCGGTGATTGAGAAGGAATGCCAAGGATGGGGTTGGCTTTGATAGTGTTTGGCCATCGAAGAGATATTTTATATTAAGGATATTTATAAACAGATTAATGATGTGTATGAGATATTTATCTTTTATTGATACTATCGGAACGAAATTATATATTATTTATCTTCTTCTCCTTACAAAACGACAAGACGTATGGGCTATATATATATATATATATATATATATATATATACCCTGTGAATCCTTCAAGTATCACATTCCAAATCTCCATTCTGTACTACATATATATTTTCAGAACATCTCTCTCTAAAATATCATCGCACTCTCTCTTTAAAAAGATACTTATTTAACCATTGCATAATTTACCTACTCAGTTTTCCTAGTGCAATTGCATAATTTACCTACTCAGTCTTCCTAGTGCAATTGCATAATTTACCTTATATGAGATTGACATGGTCTCCATAGTACAATTGCACAACTCTTCAATGATGGGATTAACATGGCATCACTCTAAAGAAATGGCCCCTCAACCTTCCAATGATAGAATTGACTTAGTCTTTATAGTGTGATTGCATAATTTACCTTGAAAGGAATTGACTCAATCTTCTTAGTGCAAGTGCACAAATCTCCAATGATGGGATTGTCATGACATCACTCAAGGAAAATAGCCCTACAACTTCCCAAGAATGGGATTGACTTGTCTTTATGGTGTGATTACACGCCTCACCTTGGAAGGATTAGCACGACCTCCTTAAAGCAATAGCCCTAAACTCTTCAAAGGATTTGATTTGGTCTTCTTAATGCAACAATATCAATCTCCATGTAATGGCTAGGGGCATCCCACCAACTTGTTTGAGAGATTCATTGACAGATAAGGATATACTTGCAACTTAGATTTTCTCTTGGTTCAAGACATGGGGCGAATCCTACTGAATCTTATTAAGGTTAAGCAAAGTTCAAAGTTCAATTCTTGCTAAAGATTGACACTTTAAATAGTTTTTTAAGTATTGGCGTTGGACCAATACAGATTATCTAGAGGATTCCCTCCTAAATATTTATTCTAACTATGGGTGTTAGACCCATGTAGACTACACAAGTCAACATAACTGAACTATAAAAATGAAGTTCATAGAGTGAAAAGCATTATATAAGGATAAACCCCACAAGATCGGGGTTGTTTACATAACTATTGGGAGATAGGGGGCAAAGGCTTAGACATTCGGGTCAAGCTCTTCAACTAGATATTACCCACATCGGGCAGCTGCAACTATAGTTATTAAACCTGGACTGTGAAAACCCTGGAAATTTATAATTTAAATATGTAGATGTGTAAACCCTCATGTAAACGTAAGACTGAAAGTGGTAATATTTCAATGAGTGATGGAAACCAAGATTAGAAATAATAGATAAATAATGATATATAATGGAAGAGATGACCGCTATAAAATGAATTTTGGTTTAGAATTCACAAGGACAAATAAACTGGTAACGTGTTTTGATGGATAAAATAATGAGAAAAATAACAAAATATTTTTAGGAAATAAGTGAGGTAATAAAGAATGCATTATAATAAAGGATAGTGCAATGAAAAAAGGTAGGACTGAAGGTGCAAGCACCGATTAAAAAATCAGTGATGTTATTTTAAAATGGTAATAAGCCCGATAAATAAATAAAAGTGGAAATCCTAAAATGAATACATTTAAAAATAATAAAATGATCGTAAAGGTTTAGAAGGATAATTGATATGATTTTTGTTTGTGAAGATTGAACAAGAAAAATCTAGATTGTTTATGAAAAGTCATGAACTGAACAAGTTTACATTAGGAAGCAGAATTCTCAATCCAATCGTAGCATCGGGATGAAATTTTGCATGAATTCTATTAATATATTTTCCTATCTTGGTTAAATATCTTATCCCAATCGGAGTTTGGTAAAGACTAACGATTTAAGCAGAAATAAACCAGATAGTTTACATGAAAAATAAAATAAAATACATAAAGGCATGAATGAAGGATAAAATTGTAATTATGGAAAAAGGTGCCTATAAAACTGCAAAGGCCATCAGTTAAAAAAATAGAAAAAATAGAGAAAAACGGATAGAGAGAGCTGCAGATTTTGGAGTAAAACCAATAATACTCCGGTGGCCATATCTCTGGAATCCACCGTTGGATCATGCTAGGTTTTGGATATGTTGTTCTTACTACACCTATCTACTAACTGACGGGAGGGATTGGAAGGACCATAATTCATTTGATAACAGGGTATATGTCGATAACTTGGGACCTACCAGTATAGGGAAGACTCTGCCGAAATTTTGGTAGAAATTTTGGTGGAACCTGTATATGAAAAAAAAACTACCTGAAAACAATAGATTCAAAAGGCAATAAGTCATCCAATTCTGATTATTGCTTTAAACACTACATATCATAGAGTTGTGCATACTATATCCCAAAATCATAATGATCCAACGGTTAGATCTTCCTAGATCTGCATAAACCGAGCTTACCTGAAAATAGACGAGCTACTGTTCAACATGCACGAAACCTTGCCGGAGAATGATTTTCTAATCTCCACCGTTCAGAATGAAGGCAACATCTAGGCGCACTACATATCCAAGAATGAGCATGATCCAACGGTGGAAGAGAGAGAACTCGGCCGGTGACCAAACTGCTCTGCAGGTGCATTTCCTTTTTGTTTTCCAGGACATTGCTGATGATGATTTCCGTCAAATGGATTATGGTCCTTCCAATCCCTCCGGTCAGTTAGTAGATAGGTATAGTAAGAACAACATATCCAAAACTTAGCATGATCCAACGGTGGATTCCAGAGATATGGCCACCGGAGTATTATTGGTTTTACTCCAAAATCTGCAGCTCTCTCTATCCGCTTTTCTCTATTTTTTCTATTTTTTTTAACTGGTGGCCTTTGCAGTTTTATAGGCACCTTTTTTCATAATTATAATTTTGTCCTTCATTCATGCCTTTATGTATTTTATTTTATTTTTCATGTAAATTATCTTGTTTATTTCTGCTTAAATCGTTAGTCTTTACCAAACTCCGATTGGGATGAGATATTTAACCAAGGTAGGAAAATATATTAATAGACTCCATGCAAAATTTCATCCCGATCCTACGATTGGATTGAGAATTCTGCTTCCTAATGTAAACTTGTTCAGTTCATGACTTTTCATAAACAATCTAGATTTTTCTTGTTCAATCTTCACAAACAAAAATCATATCAATTATCCTTCTAAACCTTTACGGTCATTTTATTATTTTTAAATGTATTCATTTTAGGATTTCCACCTTTATTTATTTATCGGGCTTATTACCGTTTCAAAATAACATCACTGATTTTTTAATCGGTGCTTGCACCTTCAGTCCTACCTTTTTTCATTGCACTATCCTTTATTATAATGCATTCTTTATTACCTCACTTATTTCCTAAAAATATTTTGTTATTTTTCTCATTATTTTATCCATCAAAACACGTTACCAGTTTATCTGTCCTTATGAATTCTAAACCAAAATTCATTTTATAGGGTTCATCTCTTCCATTATATATCATTATTTATCTATTATTTCTAATCTTGGTTTCCATCACTCATTGAAATATTATCACTTTCAGTCTTACGTTTACATGAGAGTTTACACATCTACATATTTAAATTATAAAATTCCAGGGTTTTCACATTCTCCCCTCCTTAAAGAAATTTCATCCTTGAAATTTAGGATTTTTACTTATATTTGCGAATATTATTTGGTACTTTTTTCCCATTTTTTTCTCCTTTATGTAACATGGATACAAGAATCTCATCTTGGATTCTATATAGAAGTATAAGCAATTAAATTCAATAATCTATTAGCCCAACTCTTGTGTTTGTCTCGAGGAACCATTGCACCTTATTTTCCCACTATTGAAGTATGTCATGCTTCCACTAGACACACGTTTTCTTTTATACATCACTTTATTTCTCATAGATACGTAGTATTCCTATAATTACTTTCCAAATTTATAACACAAATACACCTCAAGCATCACATTTATCTTATCTAATGATTGTTCTTGTTAGTCACACTATCAATGACATCTCCTTCCCAAACAAAAGTATAAGTAACATGTCAATTATCTTAAATATTGTCCACTCCACTAGTGAAGTATAATGCCAACCACCCGAGTCATCCACCATTCAGATGACCTAGTCTCAATTCCATAACTTTAGCTTGTCATATTGTCAACTAAATATCTATTTACTTGTTAGTATTTGGTACTGTGGCTAACTAATGTATTGAATATTTTCAGGATCCATCATCCAAGTCCATTACGATTAACATGTAATTCTTGTCATTGTCGTAGTTTTCCAATTACATTTATATATAACTATTATTGTCGTCAATTGTCAAATATATATACTTCCAATTTCATGTTGCACTCCTTACAGTTTAACAACTATGATTTATCTTAGCTATTTAGTGTTCCAATATAGAAATCCTCATGGTTCCTATAATTTCATACCTTACTACTTGTTCATACCATCATAATTTCACATCCTATTCTTATTTAGAGTCCACCAAATCACACTCTGTATCCATAATTACTCAACTTCTGTGCATAAACACTCTTGCTATTAAGTATTAATTGTTGAATCAACGTTCATTTACGTCTCATCATCAGTGCATATTAGTTCCCTTCATTCCCTAAATTCATCTCTTTTCTAGTTTCCTTATTAACTATGTATTTCCACAATCACATGTATATACATTGTACACTAGTGACCTCCTCGCCTACTCTTATAGGTAGCTTGCCAAATTATTTATTTATTTATTTATTATCTTGTATGACGGTAACTTAGTGTCTTACCGTTAACCCATAACATTCCACAACAGGTATTACATCCATGTTCATGTTTTAACCATTTACTCCTTTATGTCTACAAAGATAATCACGCTTACAATCCTTAATTCATTCTTGATTTTGGGGTAGACTTCTTATAAGGTAATTTAATAATGCTTTTCATAACCAATTTCCAAGCCTTTACCTCATATCTACGATGCCAATAATAAACTTGTATTGTCCATTTTGTTATGTACCAAACTAGTTTTCCTTTGAATGTCAAGATAATGTGTTGTCAATTAAGGCAAGGGCCTAATATGCAGGGTCTTGCTACCATCTTGACATAAATATTTATTAAGACATTAATCACAAAACAGTCCCGTCTCTATCCGTACGCTATGTCAGAAGTTTTAATCAATAGCGCTTACACCAACACATCATTATGCCTAAACAATCATATATTCACTTTAATATTAATTCATATATGGTTTCATCCCTTCCATTCATATTTCATCAAGACAGCAAACACCTTTGTTACATTATCATTTTATTCATATTTCAAATTTATTTTGTTCATGAATCCCTTATTATTATCTAACGTATTATCAGACAATGGTTTCACATCTATTATTTGCTACCGATACCACAATCACAAGGTAATAGCTTGTTTCCTTAGTTACTGACTTTTTTGCCAACCTAATATCACTTTCCTTAATTTCCGTAAATTTGAATGTATGTCTTTAATCTAATGGTTGAAACTCTTAGTACCTTTTTGACCATGCATGTTTATAGTTGAAATTAAATCTTTTATTTGAACTACATTATATGATGTTATTGAATAAGATGTGTCGTGTTGATGAGAATGAGTTGGGTTGAGACCCAGAATGATTGGGTCGTGATTTTGAGTTATGAGATGTGAGATATTAGAAGTGTAAACAGGGTATATGTCGATAACTTGGGACCTACCAGTATAGGGAAGACTTTGCTGAAATTTTGGTAGAACTTTTGGTGGAACCTGTATATTAAAAAAAAGGTACCTGAAAATTTCCAATATATTGCGAAAAAGAATGTAGAAAAATCTGGGTTGTTACATGGACTGGCCCAACGAGTTGACCTGGGACCCGGTCACTGGTGGCTAGACCGATTCAGGTAAGGCAAAATACCATGATAAGCAAAATCCCGACAAAACCCGCCGGGTTGACCCGTGACCTAGACGACCCAACAAAACCCGATTGAGACCTTTTTTTTTTCAACATGTTACACTTAGATGTATAAAGAAACAAGGAATAAAAAAGCTGTATATTTTTCAACATAGCATGGTAATACCCTTTAGCCATCCCATTGACGTTGTACTCGGTTTGAGGCTGATACCAATGCAACACGTGTTTTCTCCTCATCCAAAATCAGACGAGGCCTATTGTTCATATTAGAGGGAGGTACCTTACAATAATAGGAACAACCTCAGATCTATTGTATCCCATCTCTTGGGTTGACTAGCCTAGTATATCTAATTATCAGCCACATTCCCTTCATTTCTTGACATACACATGTTTGCCATGTAAAGTTCCCTTTATGACTTTTGTGGGTCTGATGAAAAAGGTAAAAAAAACAATGCATTCTATTGCCACCACTATTGTCAGCGACTAAATGATAACAGGTCTAAAAGAAATTGACTATAGGTTTAATTTTAACAAACTTAAGAAACTTATTAAAAGTGGATAAGATTATTCACCCGTTAGGGTGCAACTGACTTGGACCTAACTTGTAATATCTAAAAACTTTCTTCATAAATCCTTGGAGAGGGAAAGAATACCCCCATCGTATACATACAAAAGAGGGCTATAATTTCAAACTGATCTTGGGTAAAGCCCATGGTTAGTTGGCTTATATGCTCGACCCTGACAAGCATTTGAGTTATGTACTCTCTTGGTTGTCGACTATTAACAAAAATCATACCCTCCACAACTAGCATGTTAGGGGCATCATCTTTAGGGGTCTGAGGCAGCCTTTCTCTCCCATGAGGTTCCCTAATAATAACAGGAGAAGAGCTTCTCTGACAGGGAAAACTACTTTCTCCCTTACTAGAGGTTGATGTTAAATTTCCACCCTCTAGTTATGGAGCCCAATCTGATAAACTCATGTCCCCTGCTACTTCCTCTAGTTCAGGTTAGAACCTGAACTCCTTATCAGAGGTAGCAATATCCTTGTTCTTAGGGTAAGATCTAGCTCCTTCTGGGTCTGTTTTTCTATTCAAGGAAAAAAGGATGAAGAAAAAAGCTTTTGATGGGAAATACCTACAAAGACATTTTCTTCTCATATTAGGGCAAAACTAGCTTGAGAATTCTTCAACAAAACTATTTTTCAGAAGTTATAGAGAGTAAAAGTAAAATAAAATATGGAAGCAAGAACGATTAAGGTTACAAGGGAAATAACTTCTAACCTCATTATTGGATGAATGACTTTTCATGTCATCTTAGATGTTCAGAAATCTATTCAATTACTACATTGAAGGCACACTACCATTTTGTTTTCTAAAAAACACCTCTTTTAAAGATAGACCACTTGGATAGGAAGAATTTCAACAGTTTTATATGGGACAAATAAATCTCATGGGAAATGTAAAAAATCTTTCATTTATGGGACAAACAACTCTTAGGTAAAATGACTGTCATTAAAGCTGATAACATGGTTGTTAAAAACGAGTTTTGACTCGTAAAATCACTGATTTTACGAGTCAAAATGCATAAAACGTGTAAAATCAGGTTTAAAACTCGAAAACCAGTAAAATCGGTCAAACTCGTATAAAATCGGGTCAACACGTAAAAAACATAAAAACCGGTCCGATTTCACGTGAAATTTAAAACTTGTGCCTTGTGCTGACTCAGCACCTCCTTTTCCCAATCCCCACCCCACCCGTGACCGACACGAATTGAAATTGTGCAAGTTGAGTAAGGAAGCCAGTACTACAACGCTGGAACCAAAGGCTATGGCTTTGTCTTCCAAGAACTAGGCTTGTATTATCTGAAGAAGAAATGATCATCATTTGGAGTGGAGAGAGAGCTGAGGGAGAACCCAACACCACCATGTTAAGGGGACCTTTGTTGTCCACCTGATGACTCTGGTTTTTATGAAAGGATAAAGGATTCACCATCTCCATCTCTCTCTCTCCCTTTCTAAATGCACAGAAGCAAGAACCATCACAACCAAGAACAGAGACCGACTTAGACACGCTTGTCTTTTACAAGGCTTTGTTGGTGGTGTTGTCAACTTCTCTGTCCAAGGTTCCTCCGATCCTTACCTTGTCGGGTAATTTTATCGCCACCCCTCTTTTTTAGTTCTAAGGTTCCTTTCTATGATTGAATTGCATTCTTAGAGGTAAAAAGTCTCATTTCAGTGCTATTTAATGAGCTCACAGTGATGAGTTTTGTTTAGAGTTGGTAAATTTGTATTTATGCATTTCTTGCTCAGAGGCACACTTAAAATGAGTTTATGGTGGATATTGACTGTGATTCTTTCTAAAAGTGAAAGAAAAGGAAACAAAATGAGATTTTTATGCATGTTGGTTTAATTATATTTAGTAAAGATTGATTCTTTGCTTTTGTTTGTATCCAAAAAAATTGATTTTTGTTGTTATTTATATTGTGTGCTTAAATTATTATACTATTGACTAATTTTAATGTTCTTTCCTTTTGGGTTTCCATTGCAATCAGGATCATAGTAACTTCAGAGACCTTGTAATGTATCTGTTTTGGTTCTCTTCAGTTTTGTGTGCTGTTCCACATTGTGGAATTTGATAACTAGTAATTTTTTAGTACTTGATGATTAAATGCCTTGATATACTTTGATTCTTGTCTTTTTTTCTTTTGCTTAGACTTTATTTTACAAAAGTGAAATTAGGTTCTCCTCCTAGAGAATTTAATGTGCAGATTGATACTTGAAGTGATATAGTGATGTCTTGTGGGTCTGCTGCAATTCCTGCAACAACTACCTGCATACTAGTGGCCTTGGAGTAAACTCTCTTTCCTTGCCTTGTCATTAGTCTTTCTATACATTTGCATAATTGGAAAACTTAAAACTAAGGTTCAACTTACTGTAGTATGATGTTTGTGTTTTGCATATTCAGCTCAATTTCTTTGATTCCAGTAGCTCATCAACTTTCTATGGTACTGGGTCTATAATGTCTTTTCCTTTTCTGTCAATCTTTACACTAGTTCAGTTTTTTTATATTTTTATAGTGAAAAGAGTTGTACTGTAACCTAGTTTCCATAGAAATTTCACATGCCCATTTAGGCAAGTCAATTGTTACCTAGATTTGTAACCAAAAAGTTTTTATTAAAATTGAGAAATTTAGTTGTTGCTTGCATTGTGGGGTTGTTGGCAGCCTCAACATATATTAAATTTCTTATCCTTGCATAATTAGCATGTCTGATTAATTTGTGTTCCAGTGTATTGAACTGAGGATTAACATGCATATTTAACATGCATTATCTTCATTTATTAAACTGTTATTTTATGATTTTTAGTTAAAAAATTTTACTTGCGATTTTATAATTTTACGATTCGAGTTTATATTGTATGTTCCATGTCGTGTTAAAAAAGCGTTTTTGACAACCTTGGCTGATAACCTTTCAAATCTTTACACATTTAATACACAAGGATTTAGGGAGCTACAAATGGATCAACATGTTGTATATATATTATTTTTTGCCCAAGTCTTTGTTTAAAAGAGCCAAAGACAAGGTGATAACCCAATATCCTTGGGTTCAGTTGCGCACCAAGCTTAAATGCATGTAGGTTGATGAGTTGCAAGACTTAATATTCTTGAGCTCAACAATATGTCAAGTTTAAATAGATATAGAACTAACAATCTTTCTAAGCTCCATATTGGGCCACAAGATTTTATTTGTTTATTCTTATTACCATTAAAATGTTAAGGTCAATGATACTCATCTCTTAGTATAAAAATCTTCTAAGGACCTACCACATTCCCCTTAATATTAATGATATGTAATGGATATTTATCATTTATTGATACTATTAGAATGAAATTATTGTCCAACCCTTTCTTTTCATAAAAAGACAAGACTTATGATTTATTTATACTTCACAAATCCTTTAACGTTAGGTTTAGAATCTATATTCTCTACCGTATATATATTTTCAGAGCATTTCTCTTTAAAATATCATTGCACTTTCTCTCTAAAAAGATACTTACTTAAGCATCTGAACGTTCTCAAATCTATCAAAAAAGACCTTTTACAGGACCAATCATCAACCACTTTAGCTTACCAGGAACCACCCACCAGCCATCTTAGCTAAGGAGAATTGATCAAATTGCTAGAACTAATAAATTAAATGATTATCCAATACATAAATCTTACTCCTAAACTACTTAGATATTTAGAGACATCATCGAAAGTCTTTAGAAAACCAGTAGCAATTATTTGTCCCTAGAGCATAGGCTTTATAGCTTTAGGATTTTTCAAAAGGGAAACATTTGAGAAAATCAAAGCAATCATTACTACATGCATGAATGGCGGTCCCAAAATAATTTTACCTTGTGCTATTGAAGTACTAAGCTTCCTAATCAATGGTTATTCCAGGGATTGAGTGTACAAGATATATGGAGTAGGCTTTCCTAAAGCGTAGAAAGTTTTCAGTATATCAAATTAATGTCATTCTAAAAATTTTCTTCCTAAATTATAGGATAAAATAATTGAATTCTAAAGGTGAATTTTCTTTAATGTATTACTCATATATTGTTTTTGAAGAATCATTTATTCTCTACAATTATGTTGACCAAAGGTTATTTAAATAAAAACTTAGAGACTAGTGATAGGTTGCATAATATTGATTTCCAAAATTATAAGAATAGCAGTGAAATTCAAAAGCCAATTTATTTTAAATTCATCTTATATATGTTCAATATTCACCCCTCTCTCTTTCTCTTCTAGGATAATTCATTTGTTATTTTAATGGAACATTACTTTAGTATTGAAGGAACAAAATAATAGAAAAAAGAAAAAAAATAGGTGAAACATCTAAGTTTAATTTGCTTTTTTTTTTTTGAGAAATTACAATTTACATATTACTTTTAATATAGTTGAAAATATTTTATATACTGAATCAAGAACAGGAGCACACGAACTCAAGCAATGAATTTTTTTAAAAAAATATTATAGATTTATTATTATATTTGATTTAATATCTAAAATACCTTTGTTATCAAATTTTTAAGTTTGTTATGGAAGCAAAATCACTTTCTTTCTTCACAAAATTAGTATTTATAGAGAAAATTAAGGTTAAATCAAATCTCTAAATAAAGAAACCCTTATATTTTTTCAAGTAAGGTCATGTCTAATATAACCCAAATCCACCATCCTAGAGAAACAATGAAATCTCGAAATTCAACAATTTTATTAGCATTTTTCATCACCATCATCGCCGCTACCACTTGAAAATATGAAAAACTTGGAGGAGATGAACAATAAGATTACATTAAAATCATTAACAATAACATAGAAACATTGGAGGAGCTGAACAAAATTGAAAGTGTGAAAAACTTGTTTTTTCTAATTTCATCAATACGGTTTCTTCCTTCAAATTCTGCAAATTCAGTAGAGAACTACCATCACACAATCATTTTCTCCTCACCCTATAACCAATAAAGAATCACCACTACAATCGTTTTTTTAATTATTTTTTATGATATTAAAAAATAATTTTTAACCTATTATTTTACATAATACAATCAAAATATTGAAAAATGATTCATATTTTCTATAAAATTGAATTTCCAGAATAAATTTACTTTCTAGCAAAGAAATAAAACCTTAAATAGAGAGTGGTTTTGGCAAGCCCATGAAGAAAATTCTCTCCATTTTCTTTCACTTCATTTTTTTCTTATATGTTCTCTTAAAAATAAATAATTATTGAAAAATAAATAATCCTAAATATGAAATATACTTGCAATAACTTCAAAAAAAAAAAAAACAACGGAAATGGAATCGTACATTTATAGGAAAAAAAAAAAGTGTTCTGGACCAATTAGCCACAACTACTTTCGGCCAATTAAGCGTAGGAGGTGTTCTTTATAGTAATTTCGTATATCAACTGTTTATAGGCCATTCTTCCAACCAGTAGAATAGCCTAATCCCTGGAGAGGAGAGACGGCTCTGCTCTGCTGCTTCACCATCCACAGGTCCCCCTCTTATCTCTCTCCATACCGAACACACGTATATTTCAAAACGAAAATTATTAACCCTTTTGTTTAGGGTTTCAAGCTGTTGATTGGTAGCAATGGCACCAGCCAAAGGTATGATTTTATCCCATTTCAGTATTCTTACATAATCTTGACTGGTTCTTTAGTCTCACTTTTTGAACGTTCAATTTTTTTTTTGTCGTTTGTTTCACGTTTTGGTTTGGTGACTTTGTAATCTTGGTTTAATTACCCAAAAAGAAAATATGAAGTGAAGGATTAGAAGAAAATTAAATGGATGGACATGATTTCATGTTGTTTGATAGAAACGACGGAGAAAATGAGCAATGTGGTTCCGCTAAGTTAGCTGTCTAGAAGAAATGAAGCTTCTCTGTTATTGTTTTTTCTTTTGATGGGGAGAGAAATCTAAGCTTTGGAATGAGTTTATTGTGCTTTCAATGTGCACTTCTTATTTCTTTTTTCTGATGGAAGCATTGAAGGAGAGCAAGGTTAGGGTATCGCTGCCGTGCCTATCTATGAATGACATCCTTGGGTTCACTGTTTTTGCAATTTTTTTAGAAACTGGCTTCATCATTATCCACGAAGAATCTATTGCATGATGTTTTTTATTTCCCTCCTTGCTTCATGGCAATCATGATTAGCTCTGCTTAATGGATCTGTATCCTAGTCTAGTAGGATTATTATGATTCAACGGATGTATTGAAAAGAGCAGTTGGCAGTAATGCTAGTTGGGATTTTCATAGTTTGTGTGTTTTGCTCATGATTGTTACTTTTCTTCACCATTTGTGCGCATGCTATGTGTGCAACAGACAGTTTGAAAAAGGTTGACCCAAAGGCACAGGCTGTGAAGGCTGCAAGAGCAGTAAAGTCAGGTCCAACCTTCAAGAAGACCAAGAAGATCAGAACTAAAGTTACATTTCATCGACCTAGGACATTGAAGAAGGAGAGGAATCCTAAGTATCCTCGCATTAGTGCTACACCAAGGAACAAGCTTGATCATTATCAGATTTTGAAATATCCTCTCACAACTGAGTCTGCAATGAAAAAGATTGAAGACAACAACACCCTGGTATTTATAGTTGATTTGCGTGCTGACAAGAAGAAAATCAAGGATGCTGTCAAGAAGATGTATGACATTCAGACTAAGAAAGTGAATACCCTGATCAGGTACCCCTGCCTTTCATTCTTATCTTTTGTTTTCATTTTATTATTTTTTTCTTGAGAAAATACAATGCTTTTCTTTTAGCAGTGGTTGATTGACTACTTTGACTTGCATGCAGATGGTGTTTGCCAATAATTGCTTATTTGTTTTTCTGATTTTTATTTTTTTATGGATGAACATGTCTTTACCCTAATATTGTTACCCCAACCAAACACACGTTCATCAGAAACTTAGTTTCTATTGGTTTCTTGTTGAAATATTTATCCTCAATATTTGGCATCTTGTCTGATCCAACCATATAAAGATATTGACTATCACCATAAGAAATTTAGAATATGTTGATAAGATGGCTGTTTTTTCTCCTGTAATTAAGAACACACTGATTAGAAGTAGTTTGTTATATTTGGCAAATTGGTTGAATTTTTATCTGTCATGGAAAAAAACAACACTCTTTTATGCATGTAAATCCATGTGACTTGTTGCATGTGATTTTTTCTTGTTCATCCTCTTCCCTTTGGCAAATGTTTAGTCCCTTCTCTGAGTTCTCAATGATTTTGTTCCAGGCCTGATGGTACCAAGAAGGCATATGTTAGGTTGACACCAGACTATGATGCCTTGGATGTGGCAAACAAGATTGGAATCATTTAAGTGCTTGCCCTCTGCGTCCTAAGTTATTTTTTTGCTTTTGTATTCCAGAGTAAGGCAGTTTTGTTGTGACATTACGGAGGGAGATCTGCAAAATTAGTTTAAAGTTGTGAACCTGTGCAACTCATGATATCTAGAGGAGGAGAACAATGAATTGTAGGACAACATTTGACAGGTTTCAGTCGGAATATTCTGCCCAAATATTCTGGTAGCGCACAATGTTGTGACCTAATGTATTCAACTTTTGTATTTTTCAGGATATTCTTACCAAGACAATCATTGGTCGTAGTACTAAAAAAAAAAAAGACTAATACGTGGATGATTTGTATACTGGCATGGCAAATAGTATGCAAAGCTCATCACACATCTAACATAAGCAAATTTGGTGATTGTTATCTTACGTTCAGAATAATCAACCTCTTACCTTTCATCTCTAAATAGACCAATCAAAAGGTTTCTAGTAACCTTAGTGTTACTACTAGATAACGACTAGTCTTTAGTTTTTGCTCTCAAGGCTCGTCGCTTGTGACAAAAATAGTGGTTAATAACAAAATTGTAAGGTAGTTTGGCCTGGTCCTTAACTTATTCCCAGTAACTGACAATATCATCTGCGATGATCTTTGCTGGCATTTGGATCACGTGTCCTCTGCAAGATGGGAAGAATCTTCTGAGTATGCTTCCGTTCGATGCCCATCTGGAGAATATACATTGACGCTTCACACTCGATGAATAATTAGATGGTCAACTTCATTGACGCTTCACAGCTCCTTCGCAGGCCAGAACGACTGCAGATAGTTAAGCAAAGACTAATCTATATTTCTTCGATAATATACCTAAAAGTTGAACTAAACATTTCAATGTGGCTAGGATCTCAGTATTTGCTGGAAATATGCAGAGTGATGGCAAAATAATCCTATACCTTACATTAATACGAGGTCCTCTAAGATTGTGCAAGTTCAAGGTTGTGTTTCCTGGCATCCATTCGTAGCTACTGCTTCAATTACTGCAACTATGTCAGTAAAACGTCTAAGCTAGTGAAAGTAGCAAGCCATCTTTCTACTGTTGACATTTCAGGTAGCAGCAGTTTTGTTTACCAGTGTACAGCTATGGTGGTGTATAATTGAGGCAACCAATCTGCAGCTTATGAATATTTTATTCCGAATGATCCCCTTATCCGCGAAGGGCAGGGGACGTTTAGCCAAGGCTTCAGGGATAACAAATACTGCTTGTTCTGAATGAAATTGTTTTGACACCCTCTTCTATCACGAAAACTTGATGTCTGTTATCTCTTTAAGCCTTTTCCGAATTCGCATACGCTAGTGGACCTCAAAACTCAAAGATAATATGACTTGTCAACAAGGAACCAGAAATGGAACCTTTCATGTACAAGGCAAATAAACCAACCAGGCTAACTATATGTGTCATTCAAACTCTGAAAACAATACATCTTATATACACCCTCAACCACTGAAATTTGATTTTACAAGAAGAAAAAAACTTATTAGACTCTCATTGAGATCTTTGCCGCTTTCCAGCTGGGATTTGATGGATAGCACCGGAATTTAACAAACGTCCATTGCCTATACCTGAACCAGTACCAGGAGCAAAACCTAACATGGAAGCTGAACACATCTGAGAAGATCCTCGAGACATTTCAATATATGATGGTGAAGCCAATGGTTGTTGAGCTAGACAGCTTGAATTGGCAGTGAGGTTTGGAGTTTCACAACTAATAGAAACAGGTGGAATATTGAACGGCTGCAGTGGAGGTGGATTTCTCCACCGCGGAAGCGGACCTGCAAGAAGAAGTGTTTGAAGAAGAGGACCTGTATCCATCACAGCCTGCAACAGTTTTCCCTTTTGAGGTAGGACTCTTCCTTTGACAAATTTATCAATTACATCATCGGCCGGATCAATCTTGGCCATTGCTGGAGCCACTATACCTGTTGGTATAGAGCCATTATAATCCTGAACCAAGGTCTTGTCCACAAACCCCATGTGACATGAGTCTGCCATGTTAATGCTTGAGAAGTCTGGTGAAGTAACTGCATCGAGTAAGGAATCCACAGGGGAGGAGCCATGTGATTGGTGATTATATGTATCAGATAGACTGTTAGATTCAGTTATACTGGAGTTCGCTTTAGCAGGCATCACAAGGGGGCTTTCAGGTTGTGCTAGAGGAAGAATGGGCGGTAATTCAGGAGTACTAGAGAGCATAAGTTTGTTAACTAGTTTTTGCAGTTGACCTTTCGCCTCATCTCTTTCTTGGTAAGCTATCTTTAGGAGATTGATTAAATGATTGACATCCTCCTTGTGCTTTCTCATTTCTTCATTTGCTTCAACTTTCAGTGACCCCAATTCAATGGTGGTGTACACAAGCTTCTGCTTCAATTCATCAAAGCTCTGTCAATTCAATCCAATTCAAATCAATTACTTATGTTGTTCGCACAAGAATTAAACAAAATATGGCCTGGCAACTTCAAACACACAGACTTTAATACCATACAATATTTTCATTAGTAAAAGGTGCAGGGCAACAGAAAAAGGTTTATGCTTCGGTTCCAAAGAGTCTCAGAGATCAACATCAATACATTGAGCTTCCAATAGGACAGAAATCTACACCAAACATGCTAACGTAAAAATCACAGAATCCAATTTGGCAGGGGCAGAAATTCCAAATGAATCCAATTGATGAACAAGAATTTCAATGGTAGGGGAAACAGTATAATCTCAATTTGGACCCGTGCGGATCACAAGCCCTTCAAGTCAAATGACGTGAATCTTTCGAACTCGAAAGGTTAAACTAATGAGAGAAAGAGAGCACCAGCACAACCAATCTCATAAAAGACATCGGTCCCCATAACTTGTGCTATGAAATATCGCAAGTTTACATCAATACAGACAAGCCTCAACTCTTAAGTTTCAATAAGCAAACAAAAAGGAAGGGGGAAAAAATAGCACAAAACAAGGACCACTTTTTTTTCTTTTCTTTTTTTTTTACCAAACCAAACCAAAAAACAGTAGGAGCATATCATAGGAGAATCAAAACAAAAAAGGCAATGCCATCAAATTAAGGCTACTCATTCAAGCAAAAAATTACAATGCATTTGTAAGAGAATAACAAACGTTAACAACATCCAAGACACAGAACATCTACCAAGAAGGCTTTAAAACAGCAATAAATTATACCACCAAGGTAGATTCACGAAAAAAGTTTTGAACTTTATAATGGAAATGATAATAATGGATGGGGAAATGAATTTCTGTTTAGACTTTAGACCCCATAAATAAAATACATTGAATATCACAACTTTTCACAATAAACAAAACAGAACAACAAAAGGCTTAAATGCCAGACCAAACAAGACCCAGAAGAGGAAACAAAGAGAGGAAGAATTTATCAAAAGAGTAGAAAGAACCCACCTCTTCATAATCCCACATAGAACCCAAGTCCTCCATTTTTTTTTCTTTCTCAAGTCCTAAGAGAGGAAGAAACCAAAAGGAGAAAAGGAAACTCAAGGTAGGGGGGGTTCAACAAAAGTGACTCGCGACTCATTTATAGAACAATGAGGCACACATGAAGACAAAAGAATGGGTTGGCCTTCTCATAAACTTGCAGAAAATCCAAACCACATCAAAGAAAAAGAAAAATTTCTTCCAATAAATGACAGAAAAAACAAATCTTCCAACTAGAGAGAACAGATTCCACCTTCAGCAATGCACAGTATGTAATATTAAATTTCTTTTAAAACTCACCCCTCTTTCAGGACCTCTGTCTCTCACTTAAAATAATACTGTCTTTTTCTCGTCTCTCTGTATGTATTTACATGGTCAATGAATTGTAAATCCTGTTAGATTTTGTATTTCTATAAAGGCTGTTTTCCTAAAATGTTCTTTTACGCGGTTTCGTATGGGAAGTTTTCCTTACGTACCCTTTCCTTTTTTCTTTTTTCTTTCTTTTTTTTAAAAAAAAAAAAGAAAAGAAAAGTGAGTTTCCCTCCGACGGCTCTTTGGGTCCATGAATTATGGTTTCTCCATGTTTCATGGTGGAAATAACCACTCATCAGCCCCGTCATTTTGCCAAATATACTACTAATCATAACTCGAAAACCTCAAGACGTAAATCATTTATCTAAATATTAATTGATTTGAAAATAAAAAATAAAAAAATATTATATAAAAAAATCAAACAACTATTTCTTAGAGACTTTGCTTTAGCACGTTGTAAAGGGAAGATTTTGAACTCAAAGACTGTTCGGAGAAATGAGCAACATGGGTTCCAGTTATGGACTTAATTTCTTATTCATGTGCTTTTATTTATTTATTTGGTGCTTATCATCAGTTAATCTGGGGAGAAGAAGAAGAAGAAGTTCGACTAATTAAGGGGTTACTTCCCTAATATTTTGTTCCATGGACAAATTATCAACGATTAGTAGTGGTCAGTTGATCATCGGACGAAAGATTTAGTCAAAATCGACCAATATATACTTGCTCCGATTTGATCAGTACGGGAAGTGTTTACTGATCGATCAAATGTTGTCAGCATAGAACTAAATAGAAAGTCTTACAAAAACATCGGAGAAAACTATGTATATGATAGATTTGTTTTTCCTTAACTGTGAAACCGGTCGATGCTTCAACCTGGTTTGATGGATTCTCATACAGTAGAAGTCGAGATTGTCATTGGCATCATTTTTATTTTCGAATGGAAATGCCGAGGGTTTCAAGCTCCTTGTCTTTTATGAAACATTCAGGGAACACATGCAACGTGAGGCATGTATATATCGAGGTTCTTATCCGGACCAAAAGTTTTTTTATTTATTTTCGAGGGAATCTAAAGCGGAAGGTATAGCTAGCTAAATTTAACGGGAGCGCCAGCAACGTAGTAAGGGTTTTTTTTTTTTTAATGTAAATCTGGTATTTAAAAGTTGATTGGATTTTAATTAATCTGGTATATTAAAAAATAAAACTCTTTTAAAAATAATATATTTCATTCATAAAAATTTTGTTTTAAAAAATAAACATCAAATCACTTTAACCAGCCACTGTTTATCCATGATAAAGGTATGTTAAGCATGTAGACACTTTCTCCTGTATTATCTTCCTACGGGCTAACCTCGATTTCCCTGTGAACTGCCCAAGAAAACTGAAATCACCCCTATAATAGTTTACTTATAATCTATTCTTTTATCTGATTTGTATTTTTTTTTTTAATATGAGTGTTCGGATAACTTGTATGTATTTCGATTAATCTCATGAACCTTGAAGTTAATAACCATATAATCCTCTAGTAATTCTAAAATTTATAACATTCTAACCGATGATTTTTATAAAATAAATCTAGATTCTAATAAATAAATCTAAAATCCAATCAATTAAGTTATATATATATATATTCTTCGTGACCGTCTACTTTGCTAGCTAGGTAGGGGCTACTGCAGATCTGCCACAAACAAATATCTTTCAAGCGAAGGTCAGCCATCAACTAATTGGATTGGTATGAAAATTAACCAGGTAAATACAATATATACATCTCAATTGAATTCTTTAAAAAAAAAAGATATTTCTCGATTGAATCTCCTGAAGTATTCATGATCTTCTCTCAATAAATTATCACCCTCGATAGAAAACATCAAAGTATTTCATAATGAAGAAATTAATTGCATGGCTATTAGGTCCAAACAAAAACTATTTATTTATTTCTGCATTTAAAAAAAATAAAAGATTGTGTCTAATAACCAATCTAATGAAACCTCGTTCTGACAGAGACAATGAACATGGATGAAGTATTGATCTTGACAATGAGGAATTTTCTTTCTTTATCCCCGACAAGCAAGCGGCTTCGACACTCTTCACATTTTTTTAATTAATTTCCTCTGAATTTACCTTTATTTTATTCTTGAAGAACAATAGCATAACTCTTACTGCAACATGTGCAAACACTACTTCATCCTAAATCGTTAGATTAACCATAGATTAAAAATGTCATATCCACAACAAATAAATTATCCATCGTTCCTCAATCAAGCTAGTGGGGCCAAGTATTTTATTATTATTATTATTAATGTAGATATCCGGATCAGTTTGCGCGCATTAATTTTAATTAATCTTACGAGCCCTAAAGTTAACGACTGTGTAAATTTTCAGTGACCATCAAAAAGCCAGGTATTCTTGTAAAATGCAATCATGTGCAATGATAATTGAATCATATAGTTCTCATAAACATTAAATTAACTTCTTAATCATATATAAGTTTATGGAATTCCTTAGGTAGGACCAGACAAAGCTCCTAGATATATATTAATAGCCCGTTTACGACAAAATTGCAAAAAAAAAATTAATAATAATTTATATTATTAATGCATTGTATCTAGCCGCTTGTACTTTGTGCATGTGTGCTTTTATTCTTTAATTGTTGCTTATTCACTTGGTTGTATACACCTGACCATAAATCTGGATCTTTTCGGAATTAATTAATTGTGATATTAAAAAACTTGTTCAGTAAGAAATCGAGAAGGTTACCATACCACTCAATCAAGAAATTACATGACTAATTAATTAATTTAATCAGATTTAGGACTAAAATGGGTTTTTCTATTAATTATTACCAAAAAAGCGGGATATTCTATAGCGTCTACGTACGTACAATTCACTATGCATAAGATTCAGTGCACTGATTTTCTTTTTAATATTTTCCTAATTTGGTGATTGGAGTTTTTTTTTTAATTTATTTCTTAATATTGTGTTGGTTTTGAATTTGGGTTAATGAATTATTTGATTTTTTTTCATTAAAATATTGAAATGTAAAAAGAAACCACTCCAACATCGATTTATTCTTGATTTTACAGCAAGAAAAAATTCATGTTATTGTTAATTTGCAAGAAAAAACTGAGCCCCCAATTTAACCAAAATGAGAGAATACAAGTTTTTCTCTTTTTCTTGTGGTTATTTTTTGAAACGTGCCCTTTTAACATCTTCAGCCTAAAAAGAATTTGATAAGAGTTATTTTTGGTTTTTTTTAGCTAGATGGTTTAACATTTTGGTTTATTTTAGAGAGAATATATGAGTCATAGAAAACAATAAAGAAAAAAAAATTATTAGTTGACTACATTTTAGACATGAAAAAAATCGTTTTGATATTGATAAGTTTTATTTAACGAAAAAAGTATTATTAATGATGTATTTTCTACTTTTTATTTTGTTGAAAAAAATATATATTAAGGTTGAAAGAGGATTATTTTTCTCGGTTTAATTTTGTATTTAAAAAAAAATTAAAGGTTGTTTTCAGATGATGTGTTAGTTAATTGATATTATAAGGATGTTTCTTGTGTGTTTATAGGTGGAAATAGATTAAAATATAATTTTTTTTGGTAAAAAACCTCCAATTCATTTTTTTAGCACATATTCTGTGGTTGGAAACTAGGTAGACAGATAACATGCTGTCTACCTTTGTTTTCTTAAAAAAAAAAAAAAGGACTAGCTGTGCTTCGCAAGCCTACACGCATTGTCTTTTCTTTTAAATGGTCATGCATACTATGAGGGCATTTGGTGACGAGGTTGCGTCTGCGTTTTAAACAAAACGCATATACAACCCATTTGGTAAAGAAAAAAAAATTTACTGTTCATAGGTCCCACAATATTTTTTGCGTCCGAAACGCAGGGAAAAGAAAAGCAATCAAATGCTGCTTCCTGCGCACTGTTCATGCTTATTAATTAGCATGAACAGTGAAGCATGCTACACTATTCATCCTTAATTAATCAGCATGAACAGTGTAGCATGATTACACCATTCACGCGAACAGTGTAGCTAGCTCCATTGTTCCGGTCGGACCGGTTCCGGTTCAAAGCTCAAAATGCATTGAACCAGGTCCGACCCAGTAAAATAAAAGTTATTTTTTATTTTTTAATTGTGTTTTATTCAAAAAACTAGTGTTTAATTTTATTCAATGACACTACATAAATTAGATAGAGATCGCTTGATGACGTAGCATTTGCATAATTTGATCGCAATCCTAATTTCGTTCCTGATTATATTTTACCTGATGTTGTTGTGCGCTTAAGAAACAAAAAAAACTGTAGTCTTTGTCGGATGTATTTCATACGTGATTGAATTATAGATAGTTTAATGGAATAATAAAAAAATATTTTATATAAAGTATTATTTATTTTATGATGTAATAACAATAGTTAAATTTAGAATATTTAAATTAAAAACCATCAATATTAATATATATTTTTAAAAATTATTTTATAACCTCAATTTTAAAAGCATTATTAACAAACACATTAAACTATTTTTTACTCAACCTCAATTTCAACCACAGTTTTAATAAAACATATATTTTTTTCAAATCAACCTTAACTAAAAGTACTTTTTATAAAATAATATTTTTCAAACCATAATCACAACAAAGAACCAGAAATACCAAACACACCCGCGCTAGTTACGTGACCCTTTTTTTCACTTGAAATTTTTCTTTTTCTTCTAAATTTAAATTAATTAAAGTAGATTAATTAAATATATATATGTGGGATGCCCAACCCAAGGGTATTCAAATTTAATTATGAAAAATTAAAAAAATATCAAATAAAATATCATTTAATTTTTACTTGGTTTTTGGATAAGATTATTTTTTTTTTCTAATTTTAGCAGGTGTTGTTTTTTTAGCCATACATGATATTTTTTCCTTTAATTTTATTGAATTTCTTTTATGAGTTTCTATTTTTATTGTCATTTGAATAAGTAAGAAATTGATTAAAAAAATTATTAAATACAATCGAATTCATAATCTATATTATGAGATAAGTTATGATCTATATCTATTTCTTAATTTTTTTAGTTTAGTTTTTAGTTGGAAAACATTTTTTTTAAATTTATTGGCCTCTATGATTCATAATTTATTTAATTAAATATCTACAATAAATTTTTAATTTATAATTAAATTTTTTATATAAAAAAACACATTAAAAATGCTATAATTTTTATTTTTTTTTGGTGTAAAAAATCTTCTTCTTTTTTTATCCTAGATCGAACGAAGCTGGGGCCAACTCACTAGTAGTTTTATAAATTAACCAAGTTATTTGGTCGATTATACATGATCTATTTTTCTGTGATTATAATAAAATAATAAAAAAGACAAACGGAAGAGACTGGAGAGGGCACCGTAGTCGGCGCCAAATGATCGTCCACGAACACAACCTATAAAGTAAATGTTAGTAGCCACGTTATGCAGCCTCATATAGGGGTATTACAGTAATTATACAAGATTAACTTTGAAGAATGGTCCAAAAAAGTGGAGACCAGTTGCCCTTTTACCTTCCTTTAGCTTCCTAACGGATAACGACTTTACCTGTCGACAAGTCATGTGAAATCGTGAAGAATTTAATTAAAAAAAGAAATAGAGAGCACAAATAATGGCGTCGATAATTTATTTTATTTTATCGGTGAAGGTGTTTTTATTAGCTTAATATATTTATTATTAAATGTCATCTAGTCTATCCTAAATATTAATCCAGGATAGAAGAAACTTAGGTTTGAGTATCAACTTGGTTTAAGAAAAATTAGATGAAATTTTATCTGGTTGAATTTAAATGACTCGATAAATAAATTTATAGTTTGATTAATTTTGTTAAAAATTGATTTAACTTTAGTAATTAATTTTTTATAATATTATCATTTTAATTTTTTTAAATAAAAACTATAATATTTTAATTGAACTGTATTAATCGACCTAGCTCATTAAACAAGATAAGTTATAAGTTGAAAGTAGTTTAATAAATATTAAATTTCTAAAATCTCTTAGAATCGGGCTTCCTACCACGCTTTTAAGAGGATCCATCATGCTCCAAGCACTTTATGCTCGCATAAGTGCCACCGAAAAGTCATAAACACTATAAATAATGAAGACCTATAATCGAAGTGAATAGAGGCAGCGTCTCTATCCGAGAGTGGGGCCAACGAGAACTCATCTCGAGCCAATAAGATTGTTCCCGAGCCCCCTTTGCACATGGCCGATTAGACTCCTGAAGCCACGAACGTGGGATGCGTACCCCTCACTGCACGACACTTGGCCTGAGGACCGTCGGCGCTGGCACATGACAAAGCACTTGACTTTACAAGGTCGCACGTGACCCAGGAGACTTAACACCAAAGCTGACTCGGGGACTCAAGAAAAAAAACCACAAGAAACTTGCTGGGTCGTGTGTTTTTCGGTGTAGGGATCCAGTCTTCGAAGAGGAAAGCAGTCTACAAACGGCATTTGCCGTAGTGGGGAACAATGAGTGTGATTTTGCTTGCTAGCTAGGAAATGGATGTCATCAATCTTGTATCATGGGTCGTGGCGGCTTCTAGTTTGGTTACTCAGTGTTCTTTCAAGATCGATATGGTTTGTTCTAGAGATTTTTTTTTGGGGGACAACACATGAATTAAGATGGATGATGTGGTGCTGTCAATGGCATTTAATCGTCTTAATTTGTAGAGATTAGCAGAGACTACAAGGTTTGGGTTTGACTCTAATGCTTTCCAGAAGAAAAAAACAAGTACTAAAGCACAGAAAAACATTCATTCTCCTAGTTGATCGGTGGTATTTAAGAAGGGAGAAGATACACTAATTTAGAAATAAAGGAATCATCATCAGACAACTTCAAACATATTTCATGCACTGTAGCAAGAACAGAAGCATAGAAAATATATTGAAATAGTATTAAAACTCCAAAAAAAACTCTTTTACGATACTGATCTAACTAAATCTAACTCCGGAAAAGGTTTACAATTTATTTTAAAAAAACCCATAAGAAACAAAAATTAGAATCCTAAAACATAAATAAAATAACATAAAATATAAAAACAAACAATACATTTGAAAAAGACAAAAAATAAAAACAAAACTGGTTCAAACAAAACTTTCAAACCTAATTTTGAGGGTTTTAACGATTCGACAAACAACATAGTGATATTCAATAGAAAAGCAATATGTAGATTCTTCTTTAAAAAATTGAGTTTGATTTTTATTTAACGTATAAATATATTCTATTATAATCATTTTAAATCACTATCCTTATTTGATGCATTTAAATCTTTTGTAGATATAAATTTCTATCATGAGTCCATGAAAATATTTTAAGTTTTCCCTTCAACAAACAATAAAATATACGTGTGAATATAGAAGATGCAAGTTGTATCCCTTATGGACGTTCTGATCAAAGGCAAGGGCAAAGCTACCTTATGGAGAAGGGGGGCAATTGCATGCCTCTTTGAATTGTTGAATTTCTCCTTCTAATCCCTGTACTTCTCCATCTTTTCATATAGGTCAAACTAAAAATGCATGAATTGCCCCTCATATTTTTCTTTTTTCTTACATATGAAACGATTTGCCCCCTCGAAGCATATATACTTACACACCCAATTTTTATTTAGTAATAACATTGAATTGATAATTCTCTTCTTCATCTGGCTTTTTTCATCTAATTTATTAAATAATTAACTTTAAGACAAGGAAATGAATGGCTACCCATTCACATACATGTCTGGCTACCGATTCACATACATGTCTCTTAATTTCCATATTGAATTCCAAGAGGAATTGGAATGTGGAATAAATCTTAGCATGTCATGATGCTCTGGAAAATAAGGGCATCCAGCCAATTATGCAAAACGCGAACTTCTTCTATGGTTAATTATGACTTTGTAGTTCAGTAGTTGCTATCAACTTGAAGAAGTTTTCGTAGTCTTGCACTCACCAACTTGCCTTGGTGGGTTATGGAAATGAGAATGAGAAGGCATCTTCGAGTTCATCCCTGCTTCCTGATCGCAATCACCGCAAGCCCAAAATGCAAGATATGTGGTTCAGCATAACATTTATAACCAGTTAATTTCCGTTGTTGTTTCTATCATTCCAATGGTGAAGGTTGGGATAATTAATATTCTTATATAACAAAGATAGTCCTAATTAATAGGACAAATCGAGTCAATAAAATCTTGCAGGAGTGTTTTCATGCTGGAAAAAGATGAACTGAAATGATAATTCTTTTGTTAAGATGCTTGATGAAATCAGTTTTTATACCGTTCAAAGTTGTTGTGCTGGAAAAACATTTAGTCTCCTCGTGAAGAATTGGATAAACTTGTCCAATTCTTTACACAAAAATTATTATTTATAAAATGACTATATTGTAATTCATATAAAATCATTTTTTTAAAAAAAATCAAAGTGTGAAACAAGATTAAAAAAAAAATCAACAAGTTTTTGACGGGTTTTACTCGGGTAATGTTGTGTCAACTCAGGTTTTTTCTGGGTCAAGTCAGGTTAATCATTTTTTTTTATTTTTTTAAAATCCAAAACTCTGTTATTGACTTATCAATTTGATTGACGAGTGGTCACCCAACTCATGGGTCGACTAGGGATAAGGTCTGAGTCATGGGTCGGAAAGATCAACCTAGGTTTTCTCGGGCAGCATAAAGATAAAAGTTGTTATTATTATAATTTTAAAATTCGACTTGAGGATTGACCCAGAACAAAGCTTGGGTCACGAGTTAGGTTGACAATTGATCTAGTTCAATGTAATGATAAAAATGGTTATTATTATAGTTTTAAAATTCAACTCGGGGGTCTATATGGGGCAAGGCCTGGGAGGGTCAACCCAGTTTGATTCGGGTCAATGAAAGAATAAAAATAATTATTATCATAGTTTTAAAACATGACTCAAGGGTCGACCCATGACAAGGCTTGAGTTAAGGGTCAGGAGGATTAACCCAGGTTGATTTCGGGTCAATATAAAGATAAAAGTGGTTATTATCATAGTTTTTAAACCTGATTAGGGTTCAACATGGGGTAAGGCTCGTGTCAAGGGTCAGGAGGATCAACATGGGTTGACTTGGATCAAGATAATGTTTAAAATGATTATTGTCATAGTTTTAAAACTTGATTCGAGGGTTAACTAGGGGCAAAGTCCAGGTCAAAAATAAGAAGGATCAACACGAGTTGACCTGATTTTTTTAAAAAAAGAATCAAACAACCTTGTTTTGATAAAAAAAAAATCAAAAGAGTCAATGGATTTTTTACCCGGTTTTCAACAGAGTCAATTCTGATCGTTCTTTTCTTATTTTTTTTTAAATCCAAACCTTGGGTCTATTAAGACTCAGTTTGGTTAGGTGGTTGCGTCCACGTTTAGCTGCGTTCATAAGTTGCAATGTGTTTGGTTAACAGAGACCACAGTTTTTTATACATGGGTCCCACATAAATATGCGTTCGAAACGCAGGTGTAGCAAAAGCAAGTCTGACTTGCTTTCCGCCGTGAGTGCTGTTCAGAAAACGTTGCTTTCAATTAATGTTCATTATCCAAAAAATAATTAGCCCAATCTATCCTCCTCCACTGTCTCCTCCTCCACTATGGCTTCCATCGTCTGTCCTCCTCCACTGCTTCGCCTCCTCCATTGTGCTTCCATCGTCTGTCCTCCGCCACAGCTTCAACCTCCACTGTGCTTCCCTCGTCTCATGGATTTGTCCTCCTTCACGCAGCTTCCCTCTCTCAACCTCACACAGAACCATCTCCTTCCCCTACTCTCTCCACTTTGCAATCTTCCCCTACTCTCTCCTCTCTGCTTCCCTTTGTCATGCCAAGCTCAACTGAGCAAGGTAAGAAAAAAACCAGCAATGTCAGCAGTGGAAACTTCAATCTGAACCAACCAGAGAATGGAGCATACATGAAAGCTAAAGGCAGAAGCTCCTTTAACTCAGGTAAGAAAGAAAGGAACAACGCCCAGACATGTTTGATGATACTCCCAGACACCACCGAGGAGCTTGAAGTGGACCCAGAAATAGAGCCAGAGGAGGAGCCCGAGTTGTATTCAGAACACCACTGTTCACTGAACAGTTTTTTTTTAAAAAAAAACCAGTGCAGTTAATTGATTTTACTCGCTCTGTTTACGTGAATGTGAATAACAATTTTTTTAAAATTAGTTTAAGATGAATTAAATTTACTCGTACTGAATCTTAATTTTATTCTTGATAATATTTTACCTAATTTTGTAGTTTTTGTCGGATGAATTTTGTACGTAATGGAATTGTAGATAGTTTTTTGTTAAAGTAATTTTTTTTATATAAAGTGTGATTTATTTTATGATGTAATAGCAATAGTTAAATCCACAATATTTAAATTAAAAACCATTAATATTAATATATATTTTTAAAATTATTTTATAACCTCAATTTCAAAAGCATTCTTAACCAAACACATTAAAACTACTTTTTCTTTAACCTCAATTTCAACCACAGTTTTAACCAAACACCTATTTTTTCAAACCAACCTCAATTAAAAGTACTTTTTATAAAAACAACTTTTTTCAAACCACAACCACAGCAGCTACTGCAATATCAAACACACTCTAATTACTAAGTTGACCTGCTATGCTAGTTCGAAATTCATGACTAGGGTTATTATAATATTAATAGTTTCAACATTTAATATAAACTAAAATGAGAAAAATCTTATGTAAATACTTTTTAAAATATATAAGTTTGACAATATGCTTATTAATATTAAACTAGATTTTTTTTATATTTTACATTGTCCTTATATTTGAATACCTTTTTAGGTTTCAATTCAGAAAACAATATAAGTTATAATTTACACTTTAAAAATTAGACAAGACATGGGTATTATTGTCATTACAGTATGGTGTTCTATCTTATCCAATATTTACCAAATATAAAATAAGATAAATTATAAAATCTAGTCCAATGCACACCAAACACAAGACAATACGATTATTTATCCAATCCAATCATATATAGTTCAATCTAGTCCCATTCAATTTATATTGTTGAGCATATCAAACATTATCGAAGTATAATGAATCCTTTAAATTGTGATATATATGTTGAAATTCAATATATCCCTTAAGAAAATACATAGAATGCCCCTAGTCCATATTAATGATCAAAAGTTTTTTTAAAAAATAAAAACATTCTATTTACAATTAATTAGAAAACAAAAAAAAAAGACTATAGAAACAAAATAGAAAAATAAAATAATACACATGTAATTCTAAAACTATTGTCAGAGCAAAAAAAACTCAAAACTTAAATCCATCGTTTCATTATTTTTCTAATTGATTTTTCTTTAATTTTAGGTGTTTGATGATGTCCCAAAAAATTCAAGTAGCTTAGGAGCAAAGTTTATATATTGAATAATCGGTTAATCTCTTGATTCTAGCAATCATATCCATTCTTGATGGTCAAGGTAACTGGTAACCGGTACCTGGTGCCTGGTAAGCTAGAGTGGTTGGTATCTGTAAAAGATCCTCTTTAATAATTTTTTACTCTCAAATACTTAATTTTTTTAGAGAGAGAAAACAATGATATTTTAGAGAGAGATGCTCTGAAAATATATATGTAATAGAGAATGGAAATTATGAACTTGAAGTTTGAAGAATTCATGAGGTATTATATGACTCACGAGTCTTGTCTTTTTATAAAGAGGAAGTGCTAGAATGTAATTTTATCTTGATATTATTAATAAGAGAAAAGATTTCTTACACAAATATTAATAGGATGGAAACATTATAGGCTATTGAAAGATTTTTTACACAATATTAATGTAAGATTTAAAATGTAGCTAGGTTCAAAGGAGGTTGAGGTTTTTCTCTAGACTAAGCTCATAAGTACTGTGTTTTTTCTTTAATTGAGCTTACGAGAGCTGAGCTCTTTTCCAGAACAAAATTTATTGGGATTGAGCATAGATATATTGTCTAAAACCATAAGTTTTTTAACCTTTAGTTAATCCTGTTAAATTTAAATTTATCAGTTATGTAAACTAAAACAAAACATACAAGGTAATGTCAGAAAATACTGACCATGTTCTAGACATGCAGTGAGACGCCGGTAAAAAGGCAACAACATCAATTATAGTTTCACATCATAGGATTCTTCAAAGTGAATTTTAGCCTCATAAAACCTAATAATGATCGCCCAAAAGATCTTACATTTTCAATCCTTAGTTGACTCAAATTGCATCAGTTAGCTTTACGGTGTAAAAGCTAGCTCAAAAGTCTTATTTTATTTTTTTTCCCGATCTAGACTTGGATGAATGCTTTAATGGTGTAGGGGAATTTGGTGGGAGAGTAGGTGGGAGACGGCAAGGAACCAAGCTAGAAGGCGTTGTCTCCTCCTCTTGAAATGCTTCAAGTGATAAATATCTAGAAGACATTAGCAATTGCACATTTCTATAATGGGGTTAATTAGTTTTCATATTAATGCATGGAAAATAAAATATATAGCAAATAAAGCTAAGACGTTGACCATTGCTTATTAATCTCGCTCTACATTTGACCCCTTTTTTTAATTATTAAAACAAACAGGAGAAATTCACTCAAAATTTTCATGTAAGGCCGGCACTGTACGCCTTTTAATCTCTTGCATGGTTTCAGCCCATGAAGAACTCACTGGGCTCCCATTTATGTTTTGAGGGGACAAAGGCCATGTTCTTGGAGATACTTGTCGGCCCAGTTTAGGCATAGGGAGGCCAGATTAAGAGCCCATATTTGGCAGAGGGAGTCTTTCGCGTGCTCTTGCTGCTCTGAACCCGGAATTTTGGTTCTACTTCTGGCCACTAGGCTACCAGATATTCTTGGAGTTATAAATATATTAAAATAATATTTTTTTATTTTTTAAAATTTATTTTGATATTATTATATTAAAATAATCTAAAAAAATTAATCTAAAAAAAAATTAAAATTTTTTAAAAGTGTTTTTTAAACGTAAAGAAAAATTATCTAGAAGTATTATGTTTTGAGTATGGTTTTTTTGTATTTTTAAAAGTTATACTTTATGTACAAGTCAACGTCAATTTTAAATTTTAATTAAAACACCAAATAACCGTGTATATAATATAATCAACTGTCACAAATTTTCTCAATTTTTCTTATCTCTTTACGACGATATTAGCAAAGAACAAATCAAACTAATCAAATAGCCCAGCGAACGACAACAAAGCTAGAGTAAAGCAAAGTTAGAATCGTTCTTCCATCGCTAAACATGTATTTGTTGAGAAGTTGAAATAATTAGCCATGAACTTGTCCAGCATATCAAGGAAGAAAGCTCCATATCTCAACAAAACACTGTCTTATTTTCCTTTTCGTTGAGTAGGGTTTCGATTTGGAGGAAAGCGATGTACAAAGGGGTGAAGATGGCGATCAACTGTGAAAATGAGTTTAAATTGAATAGCCAAGATCAATCAGGGAAGACCCTAAAGAAAAACGAGTAACATTAACACCAAAACAATTTTTAAAGATAAAAAGGTGTATAAAGAATCTAAGGGTGTAACTTAACCGGTCTCGTCCTGAGTTTGCTCTTTAAAAATCACCGATTCGAGTATCACAAATTTTAGAGCCCGCCGTTATTTTACCCGGGGTTTGTCGAGATATGTATAAATTAATCCGAACACCCACGATCGGAACCTAGATTGAGGAATTAAATAGAGAAATGGAAGGGCTATTATATATTACAAAGAAACGATGGATCAAGAAATGGGTTTAGGTTTGGTGTAAATTTGAGTAAAAAATGAGTGTAGTAAAAAGGGTGGGCTTGTTAATGGAAGGAGTGACATGTAGTTTATGAAATTTGTAGAGGAAGTTTATGGGTGTTTTCATTTTGTAATAAACGATTATTTCGCTTATTTTTAAGCTATTTATGTGTTTATTTCTTGTGTCTAATCTCCTTACTTGTAGTTAATAATTTGATCTGTGTATTTGTTGCTGTAGATAGGTGAATTAAAGCTAATGCCAAAACATGTTCGTAGAGCAGTGAAAATTAGGTGTATGCTGAAATTATATATACATAGGGGTGATTATTTTCGATTTGATTCGGTTTTTATTAAAAAAAAACAACCAAATCAAAATTAAAAAAAAACCAGTTCAAACTGGTTTGGCTCGGTTTTTCCGGTTTGATTCGGTTTGGGTTCGGTTAGGTTTTTTCAGTTTCAGGCTTATAAAACTGAAACCGAACCGATCGGTTTTTTTAAAATTCTAATCGTTTTAATTGGTTTTTTTCGCAGTTTGATTTTTTCAGTTATTTTTTTTTTGTTGTTCTCGGTTTAATCGGTTTTTTTTATTTTTTTTTTGCTCATCTTTTATGCATGACATGTTTACTATTAATTATTAACTGTTAGTTGTTATTACGAAGAAGAAAAAATGCAGAAATGGTGACAGTAAAAAAAAGAAGAAGAAGAAGAAGAGTCCACAAATTTGAGCCAAAAAAGATGATAAAATTGATGTTCGAGGGTTTATATTTAACTATTGGTATAAGATTAAAGAAAATACGAAGATGGAGGCATAGGCATAAATAGTGGTAGGAAGATGATGAAATGATATCAATGGTAGGAGGGAATGACAAACTTGTAATATTTCTTTTACAATAAGCTCATAATACCGAATATTGTAATATTTTAGACTTTTCTTTGTTGATTAAGTTCTTGAATTCCCAACTTGGTATATAAAGTTAAATCAACTTTATAAACATTAGTATATAAATCAAAGGAACTTTATAAACATTAGTATATAAATCAAAGGATGGAGAGAGGGTTACCATGCTCAGAATTTAGGATGATTTCTCATAAAAAAAAGTTATTGTTGATGTGTTGCTAGATTTGTTCAAAGATGTGCTTATGGGCCCATTAAGCCCAAGTAGAACATGTTGGAAACTTGAGCTTTAGTTCGATGGCCGACTTTGTTTCAAATAGGGCTGGGCTCGAGATTGGTATTTCTAAACCAAATAATTGGATAACCCTACCCATGGTAACCTAAATTAAATAATATAGAAATAATTTGGATTATAATAATATTTTTTCTTTTTTTAGTCCTTTAATTTTTTTATTCACCAAAATATTTTTTTTTTAATTTCATCCTTTTACATTGTGTTGACTTGGAATTGAACTTAATAATTTATTTTGATTTGTTTTTTATACAGTTATTATGATGTAAAAAAAATATCTCGATATTAAATCGATGCTTGATTTTACTAAAAAAAAAATTTATTTTCACTGCTTGCAAAAAAATAAAAATGAGGGGACCACATTTGACAAAAAGGTAGATACATGCTTTTAATTTTCAAAACTGTTCATTGAGCGTTTATTCAAAGATTTTGGCCTATTTATATTTTTTTGTTTTCCTATTTTTTCTTTTTTGTTTGAAAATTTTATATTTTAATCTCTCTGTTTTTTTTTTTACATTTCAACACCTGAGTTTGAAGAAAAAAGAGAGATTTATGGAGAAAAAAAATATGTTGGTGAGATTTTATTAATAAAAAGAGAAAATTTAATGTCAATATATTTCTCTTGATAAAAAAAAAGTATTGTTGAGATGTTATTTAGTTTCTATTTTGCCAAAAAAAAAATATTAAAGTTGATTGAGATTTATTAAAAAATAAATAAAAAAGTCTGTAAAATGTGCTGATCTATCCGAGCCTATACGCTAAATAAATCAGTTTAGAATTTATTTTGCATGTTATTTTATTAAACATTGTTTAATTTTACATTGTTTTTAGTAAGATCGTAACATTCTTTTTATAACATCAATAAACACTCTTTTTATCCGGTCCTTCATAACACTTTTTTTACTTTGTTTTTAGTAATATCACACTGTTTATTTTTTAAAAAAAGTTATTACTATATAATTGAATAAAATAAATTTAATTAAGTTTATAATTCAAATTATAAAATTAACGAATAAACTTGAACTGATCAAAGATGTTATCGTTTTAGTATTTATAAAACAGGAACTAGAATGGTATTATCCTGAATTTTATTAATAAGATAAAATTGTTTTAATAAGAGAGATGCATTTCTCATCCTTATTTTAACGTTTTTGTTGCATTTGATTTTTATTAAATAAATAAAATATAAAATATATATTTTTCTGGTGGAAAAAAAATAATAAGAGGGGGAGGATAAAGTGTTTTCCAGGCAGCCCACCTAGCCGTCCAGAGATTAATAAATTAAAGCACATAAGATTTAAAAATAAAAAAGGAGATAGAAACCTGACAATGATATTCGAGGACAAGATGAAATCATACGGAAACCAAGATTATTAAAAGCATGGTTTAATGCATGATGGCATTGCCTTGGAATAATTATCAAATATTAATTAATTTGGTCGGTTCAATATTAATCGCTTATGCTTATGTATCCAAATGTAAATGCCAAGCTCACCGTTGCCAAAATTACCCGCTTTTCTATTTATTTTAACAGCCCTTTTGATCCTTAATTTTCTTTCTCCATTAATTTTTTAGTAAATAATCCGTGTAATTAAGAAAAAGTTAAATCTGAGAAATTTATGATACTGAAGGAATAATTAATGTTATTATATTAGTTATTTCATAGTATATACAATAAAAAAAGATAAATCATTAATTTAATGCAGATAGTGAATTATATTTTTTTTTCTTTGCTCCGTGTATTTTTTTTTTAAATATGCATGAATATCATTATTATTTTTTAATGATGAAACAATTTCATAAAAAATTAAATTGATAAATTATTTTTCATAACGATTATCTATTTAATTGTGTGATAAAATGTGGTTAAAACTAAATTTTACTTTAATTATAAATTTTTTAAAGTGTTTTGTTAACCAATATACACTCGTAATTTTATAAATATTTAGTTAATTAATACAAACTATAGTTTTATAAAGTTTTTTGTTAAAAATTTTCTTTTAAAACTTTAATTAGAAAAAAAACTAATTTTTAAATATTTTTAAATCTAATTTTTCAAATCATAACCAAGGTTAATTATGTAGTAACAAAATTAATATTTTTGCTAATCTAATTCCCACCATTTCGTTTGTTCATCATTTTTTTTCTCTGTATTTGAGATTGTCATGACTTTCAACCGACCCACTCCATTGGACCACAGCTCCACATCACATTCCACATCGTAGCTCAATTGGTGATATCATCACAGAACAAAACCAACTTTATTAACAATAATTAAGCTTGATTAGTGAATGAAAATGAAGGCAGCACAACTATCCCAACCGTCCACGTCACCCTAATAAACAAATCCAATGGTCGGTCATTCGACAATCATTGCAGGACCCACCATCTACCAACTACTGGTTGGTGATGAGAATTTCTCCACCCTCGATTGGCCGGTCTATGTCACGTCAGCCATACACGTGGTGAAATGGCAACAAAATGGAAGGTGGCTGCCAGTAAGGGGATCTTAAGAAATCAAGCTGTAACCGGATATAACCGGTTCATGGCTGTTCTCCATCAGACATTTAGACCTCCTATATATAATGTCACCAAGGGATCATCAGCTTCAGAGACTAGAGGGAAAAAGCAATTTTAAGGGTGTTTGAAATCAGGCTTAAAGGTGTAGAGTTAATTAATTTAAAAAATGGCAATCACTAGCATTGCGTTCGGATCTCCTGCAGAGGTCGGCCAGAGTGATGCGCTCAAGGCAGCCTTAGCAGAGTTCATTTCCATGCTCATTTTTGTCTTTGCGGGAGAAGGCTCTGGCATGGCTTTCAGTAAGAACCTATTAATTCCCTACTCTCTCTTTTTTTCTCAGCTCAATTTAGATTGATTACACATTAATGTTCTGGATATGAATATAAATTTAGCGCTGTAATCATTCCTTCAAAGTAGTAAGCGCTGGTCATCACTGTCTGTACTGTAATAGGACACAACTGTACAAGTACTTGTTTTTGTTATGCCAAGTGCTGATAGTGAGAGATTTTATTTACAAATAATCAAAATGATGGATGTTTTCCAGACAAGCTTACCGACGATGGCTCATCAACACCGGCCGGGCTAGTAGCTGCGTCGCTGGCTCACGCTTTTGCACTCTTTGTTGCGGTTTCAGTTGGTGCCAACATTTCCGGCGGGCACGTAAACCCTGCTGTTACATTCGGTGCCTTCCTTGGTGGCCACATAACATTCATTAGAAGTATTCTGTACTGGGTTGCCCAGTGCCTTGGATCTGTCGTTGCCTGTTTGCTTCTTAAGCTTGCAACTGGTGGACTGGTATGGATTTTAATTACTCCGTCGCTAGCTGTATATCAATGGTGATTTGTATGATATGCCTAATATGCAGGGTTACAATGGTTTATTTACTGAACCATGTTTAATTCTTTTCGTTTTACAGGAAACATCAGCCTTCTCTCTATCATCTGGAGTTGGTGTATGGAATGCAGTTGTTTTCGAAATTGTGATGACCTTTGGTTTGGTTTACACTGTGTATGCAACAGCTGTTGACCCGAAAAGGGGTGACATCGGGATAATTGCACCCATTGCTATTGGCTTCATCGTGGGCGCTAACATTTTAGCTGGTGGTGCTTTTGATGGTGCATCCATGAACCCCGCAGTCTCCTTTGGACCAGCAGTCGTGAGTTGGACATGGGACAACCACTGGGTCTACTGGCTCGGTCCATTCGTTGGTTCTGCAATTGCTGCCATTGTCTACGAGGTCTGTTTCATTAGCCCAACCACACACGAGCAGCTCACCTCTTCAGACTTCTAAGAAGATGAAAACATACATACTTTGGATGAAACAGGGTTGAAGGTTTGGATGATGTTGGTGTTGTTGCGTTGTTTATAATTCTGGTTTTTCTGTTGTTATTCGATTCCAGTTACCTTTGTCTTGTTTTTCCTTAAGAATTTCCCACTTGTGCCCACTCGACATGGTTTAGGTGAATGCTTCCACTTCGATTGAGACAATTGCTCGGAAATTGATCCTAGATTTTTGTCTTGTGAAATTGAGTAAATTAAAGAAAGTACTGAAGTCTAAAACACTATTAAAAAAAATGTTAAGTGGTCAGCCAAACATAGTGGAAGAAGAGTAAATTTAGTATGGATTACAATATTCAAGTAATTGGCCCAATCATTACTGGACAAGCCAGGCCAACTCGCCTAATCTATTTTGTAGATTCATGCGCAGGTTTACCCTGGAAAGCCTGTATAACTAGGCTCTTAATTTTTTATTCTTCGCAACTAGGTTTTTAATTTTTTATTTTGTGGTGATAAAAAAATCAAGACGTAAATTTTTTAATCTTAAAATCTATTTTTTAATTTATTTTTAATCCAAAACACCTATAAAAATACGGTAGAAACCATGATAAATTTATTTATAGCTTTAAAAATCAAAATCAATCTAAAATTAAATATCAACCCGAACTCTAATATATTTTTTCACGAAATTTAAAGGTAAACAACATCTAATATAAACTCTCATCATCAAATAAAACCTGTTAACACAAATATAGTATATTTTGGTGGTTTAAATATGTGTCAACAACATTTTTATCTATCTAATGTTGGAATCTAGCAACTTTTTTTTTATCTCAATCAGGAACTAAAAAATAAACAAAATAAACTTTTGTACCAAAATTGAATTGGAAAAAATATTGAGGTGTTGAAATTGTATAATTTACATGATTTTTAAAGTTGAGGGATCAAAGTGTATCTTTTACGAAACTTATGATGTCACCCATATTTGACGTCACCCATATTTGACGTCTTTTTCATTCCAGTCCTTTTTTTTAATCCCATCTTTTTATAAAAAATCAAAATCAATTAGTTTTCAATTAGAACAACATCGCTGAAAAAAAAAAAGAGTTTGAGGAGTAACTTGAAAAAACAAAAAAAAATTACATAGCCCATGTGTGAGAGATGAATAATAATAATGTCTTACACAATAAAAAATCCAACACCTTTTAGAATTCTAATAATAATAATGACAATAATAATGTGTGTGAGATGTGCCTGTATGTAAATTCATTTTATTTATAAAAAATAAATAAATAAACAATAATAAGATTAAAAAACTGACATATAAAATCTCCAGCAGAAGCATGGGCTCCACTGAGTGAGTGAGTAGGAAAGAAGTAGACAAGAATTAGAGAGAGAGAAACTGCCCTGTCATGGATATTAAGATAGAGGTAGAGTCCATAGAAGAAAAAAGAGAGAAAGAAGAGGAAATTATTACTTTCTAAGACAAATTATAACGGACTAGGCTGACCATTTCTGATTTAAGGCCCAGTTCTTCTTTTATTGGGTCCAATGGGCCTCTCACTTTGCATCTACTTTCTTTCTCTTTTTTTTTTAATATTTCTTAATAATCATTTAGGGAGGCCCCTTTAACATTTCAGAAAGACATATTTCTTATTTTCTTTATTCAATGGTAAAGAGTATTTTCCAATCAATTTACACATTATCAAGATTATATTTTTATTCAGGTAAAATTAAAAATATATTCTAAAATTGACTCAATCCATTCGAAGTAATTTAGCGAGATTATGGAGATAAGAATTAAACAAAATCCCACAACCAATATCATGAGGGCTTGTTGTGTTTATTTCAGGGCACTATAATTATAGTGATTCCAAATTCCAAATTATCAAACATGTTTATTTATTATATCTCAATAACTTATGATCTTGTCACTTATACCTCAATAGTTTTTGTTTTCATGTGTTTTTTTTAAAAAATATATATATATCTTGAAAAAACATTAAATTAATGAATATTGGGAGGGTTAAGAGATTGTAGGGAACTTGTTATAATTTCAAGGAATGCATAAGATTTTACTATTTCCAGCCATAAACAAAAAAGGATGAAATGTACAACTATTTGGAGAAAAATGAAGGAAATACTGAAGATAGTGGCAAAAAGTCTGGCACTGTAAGATGGACATGTAGCCATTGGTGGGGGAAGGTGAGAATCATTCATGGCATCCCTTTCTCTGTGGAAGAACCTTAGCAATTAAAGTTCTGAAAGTGAACGTTATGCTTGAAATGATTCAAAAGAAGATCATCATCACTCATGTATAGAGTTTGAGCATATCTGCTTCCCCGTTGAAAACCTGGAAAGCTCATGATGCTAAGCCTTCATCAATGCCTAGTCCAGTCATTTTGCCCCGTCTCCTCTGTCGAGGATTGGATGATCTTGCTAGTGCGCTGTTGACATTAGTGGCCTAGCGGGGCCAGCGCAACGGAAGATGGACATTTAAAATCAAACCCGGTGCCATGAAAGCGTCCATTCATTTTCCTGTTCCTTTTGCTATATTACTTCATTGGATGAAAGACTGAATGTAAAGATAATATAAAAAAAAATAGACTTATTAAACAGATATAATGGATTTGAAAAGCTGAGCACTAAGCTATTATATTATTCCGGGAAGATAGATAGCAGCATGTTATTGGGATTATTTTATATGCATATCTGAGAAAAAATACTGTGAAAAATAATTGTTACCATACTTCTAGAAACGGACCAACCGCCCTTCTTCCGTCGAAATTAAGCAGAGGTAATGACGATAATTTTTAAACGGTGCATTTGGAGGTAATGAAAAAAGCTTGTAGGGGCCTGATGTTTTTTTTCTGCAAGAATATTGATGTGAAGAATGATTGCTTTTAGAATATGCAGAGGATAGATAAGAATTGACGAATTGAAGAATATTTGTTGCCCACGAAAGATTATGAAGGACATTGAGTATGGTCTGGAATAGCTATCGAGTTTGGGGTTTTGGGTGAAGAACTGTATGTTAGTACCTGGAAATCAAATCCAGGACCGAGCATAGTAATTGTTACAGATGAAATGGATCAGGTGTTCGATGGTTAATCTCCAGTCTTTTTTATCATGAGAAGTGCTTAGATTTCCAATCGAATAGGATGCTGAGATGCTGATTGAACCAATTTGCATGCAGCAGAAACTTGGAATTCGAAATTGATGCTTAAAGTTCTATATTATACATTGTTGAACATGATAATCTCCTCATAGAAGATTTGACAGGGTTATCTTTTCCTAGCTGAAAAGTGAAAACACACAAAACACTTGGACAGGTTACCCATAAGATAGCTTGGACTTGGAGAAAACTCACGCTATACAGGTTAGAGTTTCCTCGGAGAAACATCACATATATGGACAAATTTAAATAAAGAATTTCTGATTAGCCTGTCAAAAGCATTGTGCCGTCGTCGTAAGGGAGAAACATCTTGCTCTCTTCAACAGAAATACTCCAAAGCATGTCTGGCCAATATTCCCACGATGGAGAAGCCAGCGAAGGATAAGAAAAATTGCAACCTTCTTCACTAAACCCATCACAAACTGGTTCAATAGTGTTTTCAATGTCTCTCCATATGTCATCCATCGAGTATCCCTTTTCACCCCCTTGCACCGCCTCTCCGTTTTTTCCTGCTGAAGCAACTTGTTCAAGCCCCCCTGTGTCATAAAAACTTGCTTCTCCAGTTCCCGGAGGAGATGATGAATTCACTGTAGTGATATTTGATGAAGAGGAACAGTTTGAAGATGACAGTGAAGGGGACACGACGCTTTTCCTTTCTTGAGCCTTCTTCCGCGTATGAGTCCTCCAATAGTTCTTTATTTCATTATCAGTTCGCCCCGGTAATTTGCGAGCAATTCTTGACCACCTGCACAAGATTTTGTACCATAAAAAATACTTACTGATATGAACAGCACAATCAGAGATTCCGAGGACAAAACGAGATGGGTGTTAAGATTTATACTAAAACTGTACATAGTATAGAAGGGAAGTCACAAGGCGAGGATCAGAATCCGAGTGTAAATTAGAATCGGAAAAGTTTTCAGTAATATATATCTGATGATCATCATGGAGGCAGAGGCAATAAACAATAAATAAAAGAATGGATTGTGAAAAGAAAAGAAGGGAAACTTCCGATCCTATTTCAAACCTATTTCCCCATCTGGCGTGAAGTTCCAGGACAAGTCTTTCTTCTTGAGGTGTCATCTTTCCTCTTTTAAGACCAGGGTGGAGATAATTAACCCATCGCAACCTGCAACTTTTTCCTGTTCTGTTCAAACCTACAACAAAACCAGGTGGTTAAAGGTGGTTCCTTTACAAAACCACCCATCGCCATACATGCATACCTATATTTGTCTCCCGCCACCTTCAAACCTGATACTTTTGCTATAAAATCCCATCGTCGATCTCCAAATAAGTTCACGAAGTTGATCAGTAGAATGTCCTCCTGTTCTGTCCATGGACCCTTTCGGGTTTCGTCTTGCATCATTTTCATTTTTCTCCCTTTTGCTTTTTTCTCTCTGTCTCTCTCCGACCTTTAGCCCACCCACTTACTGGTACTTGGGGTGATCTAGTTGTACACTACTCTTATTTATACAAGCAATTTAGCACTAGTGGAAGACTATGTGACAAGTTTTAGTTATTATGATAATCATCATTTTGCAATCTTCACCCTACATTTGGTTTGCGCATGCTCATTCTCTGATATGCACCTAATGCATTTGATGTCAGCCACTATAGGCAACAGCCAGAGTAAATTATTTGATATGTTGACGTAACTTTCACAATCACCTCTTGTTCTAATATCAATTGCTAAATTATCACAGCACTATATGTTTGTCTCGTGAGTTATGCATTTTCATAGTAAGTAATTAGGAGCATTGATTTTCTTTTCTGGTCATTTATACAGTCAGAAATTGATGCCTGTTTCTGTGCATGTGCGCAAGCCAACTGGAAAGCAGAGTCAGAGTTTTTCGTGTAAATATTTGTAGTATTAGCCATGGATTATAGATTAGCGTGATAAAGTGTGGTCGGAACTGTGTTTTACTTCGTTTACGGTTTTGAAAGTGTTTGGTTAATCAACAAGTATTACCGTAGCTTTGTATGTATCCTTTTTTGTAGAAACATTTATCATGGAAAGATATAATTTATAGCTTTTCTTGAATATAAATTTTCAAACCACCAAACTCCCATAATCATGCTGTAATAATTCTTGCATGTTATAAAGTGGTGAAAGGAGTAATGAGCGTAAAAGAGAACAACTCCACAAAATTAAGGAGGGCGACCTCAAGATTTGATTGGATAAAAGGGAATAAGGTGATGGAAGTCCCTAGATCTTCTCACCCTTGTGTTCAATTTGAGGAAAACCCCTGACTTTAGCGGAGGCCGCAGATATGGAGACTCTCTGCTTCCTAGAAGAAAAGGAAAAGGAAGAAGAGGACAAGCCTTGTAAAGCAGGGAAGAGGAAGGAACTGTTTCGGTGTCATGCATGTGAGTGCCCACCTCTTCAATAAAAGTGTGGACGGAGGGAGATGTTATTATAGACAACACATTTTTTATGCATAGCATTTCAGCTTCCTAAATCCTACTTTAGAATTTGGCCACCACAAGTTGATATCCATAATTCCTTTAGCAGCCTTACAGTAAAGATTATCTTAGTTAGACATTCTCAAACTCATAATTTAAAGAATCTCTCTTTTTGGTACCGTGTGCTAATAATAAATCTGCTTGCGAGTAAATCTGTCAAGCAAGATTCGGTCCATTTCTCATAAAGAAGCAAATATATATTAAATCACTACCAAACCTCACACATACATGCTGCTATGAACTCCATATATTTATCAATCATATGAACCTCAATTATCAATCACTAGACATGATTGGAGAGAATATATATATATATATATATATATATATATAAGAGAGAGAGAGAGAGAGAGAGAGAGAGAGAGAGGGGTTAGCTGAGTTATAATGTCATGCTCTCGAAACATTCCAAAAGTTTCAGACTCTGTCTATCTCTTCCTTTTTTGGTGAATAGAAGATTTTAAAAGTTAGAGAAATTCTTCTGTTTAACCAATATCTTGAAGCTAAACTCTATGTAAGAGCACACGGGTTTTGGGAATTAATTAGTAGAAACAAGCTTGAACAAAAAATGTTCATAATATATGTGTATGTATATGGGGTAATTTACAGATTAAATTCATAGCCAGTCGTAGTAAATAGCATTAGCGCAACGTTGTTTATGAGCTCAACATAATACAATAAAAGTTTTTTTTTTAAAAAAAAAAACAAAAGCAAAAGAACTTACATTATCAAATCTGAACATTCACTATGGTGTTCATTCTAAATAATACTGGGATATTAAGAGGTAAAAATCTGAACATGCTTGTGTGGAGGGGATATAGGATAGTTTTTTTGATCGAGATAAATATAATAAATGCTATAAAGCAACATATAAATTTTCTCCTAGTGGAGAAACCATCACATATCTTATTAAATCTCTGTTTGAGTTCGAGCTGGAGAAGGTTGTGCAAGAGTTGCTATATGGTGTGAGAATCTCTGTTTGAGTTTGAGCTCGAGAAGGTTGTGCAAGAGTTGCTATATATGGTATTAGCGAGGATGATCATGTTGCTAAGAAGTATGATGTTTCTAATGAAAAAACCTTGATGTAAAAGGTTGGAGATTATTTATTGAACAATCATGAAATCAAGGCATAATTAAACAATTTAAACTTGATAATAAATTATTTCCAACCTTTAAAATTGACATAAAAAATCCTTTTTTAGTATATAAATTTATGTTAATAGTCATAACTTTTGATTTGATTTTTGAATCAAATTATAAATTTTCTATAAGATTTTAAAGTTTTTATTTTATATAGGTTAAAATTTCATATCGATGAGTAATTCCTTCAAACGAGGCTTAATTTTTTTTTCTAATATAAACATGGTTGTTTAACTTGTGTTTTAAAATAGTAATTGAAAAGAAAATATTTAATAATAAAATCTGGAATTACTATTTTTGTGTGATGATATTATTCGGTAGAATTCTATATATGTTGTCTTTTCCTGGGTTGTTTACGTCTTCATTAATTACTCTACATAAATAACCTTAAATCAGAGGAATGATACGTGTCTTAAAAATCAAGATGATCCTATTTTTGTTCGAAGTCAATGCATTTGTTTATCTTTCTCCCAAATCAAATTGAATAAGATCAGATTCGTTTGATTAATAATTCAAGATTTGTTTTTTCTGGTCCACAAATCAATACAACGTTCTGGGCAACCTTTCGTTTTCACATTGACAAAGACAACGAATTATATAGAGATGGACGACGGGAATTGATTGGTCTGTCAATCCACTGACAATTCTAGAGAGGGTTAAGGAGGCTAACATATTATAGCACTACCAACAATACGATAAGGAATTAAGATATATATAAATCTAAAGTGGAATATGGCATCATGTATTAACACCAAAAACATTATATAATTAAGTTGAGGTTGTGATGCCTAGCATTAACTCCAGTATGGTTAAGATAACAAAACAATGGAAAGAAACGTGATGGTGGCTCCTTGCTTTATGATCAGTCCTCCCTGTAGTGGAATAGAGATAGAAAAGAGTGGCCAAAAAGACGAGCCATTGTGACGTGGAAACCACCAATCTGTGGTCACTCCACTTGAATTCATTTCCATCTCTCTCTCTCTCTCTCTCTCTCTCTCTCTCTCTCTGTTTATGTATATAGTATATGTGCATGCATACAATCCATACATTGCTAGGTTAGAAAGTTTACTTTGTATAACCCCATAAAATCTTCTCGTATTAGATGTTTAGGCTTGTTTGAGAATTTAGATCCATGTTGGTTTTGCTTGGTTTCTTGATTCTTCTCTCAACTTTTTTTTCTTGATTTTCTTTACTGGGTTACAAAGATTGAAGTCCGTTTTAATTTCTCGGGTACATATGAAAACTAAAAAGAATATGCTAATGAGTATTGATGCATGCGGACCAAGGTTCAAAAAAGGATATACTATCTGCTTTATATATGGCCTCAGTTCGAAAGGGAAATTGCCATGCGGAAACAGCTATACATCACTGATAATATGATATATATATATATATATTAATTGGCATGATAATGTAGATTATATGGCATGATAAGAAATATATTTTGTTTATTTCCATTTCTTATGCTCAGCAAGATTAACTGGGAATAATATAGATTTTTGGTGATAATGTAGATTATATGGCATGATAAGAAGATATATTTTTGTTTATTTCCATTTCTTATGCTCAGAGGCAAGGATTAACATGGGAAAAGGACACTATGATAATATATATATATATATATACACACACCATTTCAGGAGGAGCTTGTCTGACCTGATCATATAAAGAGTAAAGGTCCCATTTGTCGGGGATGTGAGAGATGAATCGCTGCCTGCTACTGATCAAGCTTCCCTTTATAGCTTAACTAGCTTGAAATTACTAATTATAGGAAGGACATGATCATTTCTCGATGATGGTTTGTCGGGATGATGGAATCCAAAGGAGAAATTTCGTCTTCTTTTTTTCCCTTTCTTTTCTCCTTCGATTACTTGGCGTTTGATGAAAAGCAAGATTAGCCATAGTGATGGGCATTTGGTAATAGAAAAGACTGGACTGGTTCTGAGAAGTAATAGTTGGAATTAAACCATTGCAGGATCAGCTGTAAAGTGAGAGTGGGATTCCCATTTCGATCCTAATTCAGAGGATACTCAAAATCCTTGTAGACAAGGAAGCACGACGACGTTGTTGCTAGAAATTTATAATAGCAGCTCTCTATCTCCATAGGAATGATGCCTCATGCCCCTAGCCATTACTGCCTTTTCATGATACGATGATTGGCCTATATGATATTCTTGTTTCCCCCCAGGCGCCCTAGAAAGTGGCCATCAGATGATTTCACAGTTGTTTTCAATCTGAAATGAAATGCTTCCGGTGCCTGCTTCTGCAAATTAACTTGATCGATAGAGAAATATAGATGCTTTGCATCCATTTTGTTTCAACATATTACTTAGATTGTAGCTAATGGTCGGATCAAAATTCTCTAAAACACAAAAAGAAATATTTAGCTATTACTAATATATTTTTTAATAACAAGAAAAAATAACTATGAACTCAAATTTTGTTTAATAAAAGGTATCAATGATCATATAGATCATTAAATATTTAAAAGAAATGTTCATATTCGTGAAATATTAAATAATAAAGTTGAAAAATAAACACAAATAAAAATATTGAATTATATATACATACTACCGGAAACTCGTCTAAAACTAACAGAATAAATTCTTGGTTTTACAACTAATGTCAAACTCCTTCTATCATATTCAATATTTTTCAACCAATAAAATTAAATTTAATTTTATCAAATCGAGTATAAAAATTCAGGATTTTTAATTAAAATATCAAGAACCCCATAGCAAGATTAACACAAATAATTTATAATTTTCAAACTCGAAACAACACAGCATAAAATGTGATAAGATTGAAAAGAAAAAAAAAGGTGTTTGGTGACTGGAATATTAGAAAAGGCATAAAAGAGCTAAAAAGAAAAAGCATAAAAAAAGGGTTCTGATCAACAGTGTCCTGTGAGGAAGTTTACAGGGATTTTGCCATCTTATTATTATTATTTTTTTGTAATAATTATAATTAAAGTTATAAAATAATACAGAGAATCGAACAGTTAACCCCACCCATCAATGATTCAATATCTTCAAACGCATCTTCCCACAACCATGATGTTTCCAATTGTACGTGGCCAAGGAATGCAACACGTCTAATTCCATAGCAAGAGCTTGTGGCTGGAGGTGCTTTCTGCTTCCACGTTCTGTGATTAAATCACTAGGAGAAATTGAAATTGCAGAAGTTGAAGGCATGGCCACTTGCAGGGAATACTCCATAAACGCAGAGTATCTGTCATTCATCTCACAGCTTCTTCTTTTTTATTATTATTATATATTTTTTTTTGATAACCCGAGATGTCCGACCAGTTTACGCGCACCACGACTAATTCCCGGGCTCACTGAATACCTTGCAAGCCTAGTGGATAGGTAAAACACCGCGGAGATGACAGACATGCACAGAAAAAATCAAACCCGAGTGCAAAGAAAGGGAACAAGACCCTTCCCCCGCTAAGCCACGAACACATATGCTTATTATTATTATTATTATTATTATTATTATTATTATTATTAGCAGCAACATGTTTTTCAAACATAAACCTATTATAATCTAAATAGCAAGTAAAAAAAGATGTTTTTTATAATTTTTATGTGGTTGTATAATAATTGAGTCATGTAAACCATATAAAAAAAACAATAATTCTTTTTTTTATTCTCATTGAATATTCATCTGCATTTTTTTTATAATTTGTTGCAAATTAGACTAATGTATGGTTATTAAAAAAGTTATTGCAAATATAACCCTAAAAACTTTAATCTCGTTAAAAAAAAGTTATTAAGAGATTAGGCCAGCACCTTGCCTCTAGAGAGAAAAGCACAGGTTCCATGCCTCACATTTTTAGCATTGAATGGATAATGTCATCATGTGAATATAAAAAGAAAAATGATGGTAGATGATGCCTAATAATATTTATTTATTTTAATTAAATGATAAAAAATTAAAGAATATTTTAAAATCAACTCAATATTAAATAATAAAATTTAAAAAAAATCATCAAAAATCCAATATTAAAATTTATTTAAAAAAAACAAATAGGTCAGATTGGGCACGAGTAGCCCAACATATTGGTGCCTTAAAAAAAGTTCATGCATATAAGTCTAAGTTAGACAATATAAACAACTGGTAAAAAACAGTTTTACTTTCTTAAAAAAAAAAGCTAACATCTTAAAAAAAAAACATTTAGTCAATGATATACCGGATTAATTACAGTTAACATGATTTAACTCATTAAACTCATAATTGTGGTTATTGACTTTGATAGGTTCAATAATTTTTTTAATTATATGATAGAAAAACAAAGACAAACAACGAAGTGTCGCTTGCTATGCCCAACTCAAAATAAAGGCATCATTGTGGCGGTTAAAAAATTATGAAGTAGAGTTTTTCGGGTTGAAATTTTATTTTTCAACTCATTTTTATCTAAAAAATCTAATAAACACCATAAAAGTTTTCATAAATCACTTGTTAACCTCAAAACACCCCCAAATCAGCCAAGAAGACCAAAATCAAATGAAGCAAAAAAATCAAAATAAAACTTGATCTTTTTTTAAAAAACATTTTTACAAAGAAAATTCACCACCATTAAACTCTTCTTGTTAAATAAAACCTGTGAACACTAAATTTGATCATTTTTGTTGTTGGTATTATAACAATCAAGAATTTTCTATTTCTTTCATTAGTTTTTGATAATTTTCTCTTTTTTTTTTCTAACTCGTTATAAACTGAAAAATAAATAAAATAATTTTTTGGATCAAAATCAAAATTATCACAAATCTTGGGTGATCAATACATTTTTTAAAAATTTTAATTTGAATATTAATTTTATATACTTAAACCAAAAAAAGTATTCAATTGAAAAAAAAAATTCATATCAAGAGGTTCGATGAAAATGACTGACCTTCTAATTTTTTAGTTTTTGTTAATGGTTGTCCTGCCTAAAATCTAATCTAGAAAAAAAATTAATTTCAATGCAGAAAATTAATTTAAAATTATGTTGATGTTCTTCATTTATCGTTCGCATCCAATGATAAGTCTTCGAAAAACATATGTTAAAAAATAAAGTTAATTTCGTCATAAATTATAAAGAATCTCTCTAACTGAACTTTTCTAAAAAAAATTCCAAGAAAAGTGATAATTTAAGTATCAGCACTAATCACACTAACACGTGCAAAAGAAATAATAAAAAACAATTGAGTAAAATCTCTGATAGTTTTTGTATAACACTGTTCAATTTTATACTTCAGAGTTCAGAGACTATTTTAAAAATCACATCATATTTGAGATGGAGTTGATTAAAGCCCGCCATGAGAATTTGAAGGTGAGCTCTGTGTGCTCTACAGACCCATGAAAAGCTTTCGACTAACTTCAAAGCTGAAAACTTTCTTTCAGTTTTCGAAGAAAGCTTACAAATTTAACAACATACAATTGAAGAATCTGCACCAACTGTACAGTCCCATTTCAACTAAGTCTTCATGCTCTGGTTTCTTTATAGGAAAGGACTCAGTTGCTCTTTCTAAGGCATTATCTTTTTGTGAGAATTCAAAATCATTCATCCTTGGAACCCAAATTCATGGTTATATTATTAAGCTTGGATTTAGTAGTGATGTTTTTGTTTCGAATAATTTGATCAAGTTTTATACAAAAGGTGCGGTTTTGAGGTGTGGGCTTAATGTGTTTGATGGAATGCCTGAGAGAAATGTTGTTTCTTGGACTTTGATGGTTTGTGGAGCTATTCAATGTGAGGAAGTTGAACTGGGGTTGGAGGTGTTTTTGGAGATGATAAGAAATGGATTTGTGCCTAATGAGTTTGGACTTGGTAGCGTTATGAAGGCGTGTGGGAATAGTGTGGAAGGTAGGGTATTTGGTTTGTGTGTTCATTGTTTTGCTTTGAAAATTGGAATGGAGAGAAACCCTTTTGTGGGTTGTTCAGTTTTGAGCTTTTATGCTAAGTTGGGGGATATTGGAGCAGCAGAGAGGGTGTTTGAGAGTTTGGAAGAGGTTGATGTTGGTTGTTGGAATGCTATGATTGGAGGGTATGCACAATGCGGGTATGGTTTTGAAGCTATCGTTACTGCATCTTTAATGCGAAGGAAAGGAATATTTATGGACAAATATACCTTCATAAACATTATTCAGGGCTGCTCACTTCTTGGTGACTTAAATTTTGGAAGGCAGATTCATGGATTGATCATTAGAAGTGAGCTGGAACTCAGTGCTCCGGTAATGAATGCTCTTATGGATATGTACTTTAAGAATGGTGGGATGAAATCCGGTTTGGTGGTCTTTAAAAAGATGCATGATAGAGATGTTGTAACATGGAATACTGTATTCGGAAGCTTCTCCCAGCATGAAGATCCTAAAGACATTGCAAGCTTGTTCCATAGTTTTCTGCTAACCAGCATGAGGCCTAACCACATTACCTTCTCAATTTTATTTAGAGAATGTGGGAAGCTGCTGAATCTTGATCTTGGGCTTCAGTTTTGTTGCCTTGCATTGCATTTTGGATTATTTGATGAAGCTAACATCACATCCGCACTGATCAATATGTTTTCCAGGTGTGGAAAAATGGAAATGGCACACTTAGTATTTAAAAGCAAAGTATCTGAAAACATAATTATTTGGAATGAGTTAATTTCAGGGTATAAATTGAATTGTTGTGATGCGGAAGCCTTGAAGACCTTCTATGACTTGTTGCAGTTGGGGGTTGAAGCGAATGAGTATACCTTTTCAAATGTCTTGGAAACTTGCTCCAGATCTGAGAATCAACTAATGAACAGACAAATTCATGGAGTTGCGTTTAAGTCTGGCTTTGCTTCTCATGGATATGTTTGTAGCTCATTAATCAAAGGTTACATAAAATTTGGGCTCTTGGATGATTCTCTTAAGGTTTTCAATATGCTTGATAGACCAGACATGGCAGCTTGGGGGACCATGATATCTGCATTCGTGCATCAAGGCTGGGATTGTGAAGCTATAAGATCACTCAACTTGCTGATAGAAGCTGGTGAGAAACCTGATGAATTTATTTTGGGCAGCATTTTAAGTAGCTGTGCTGGTACTGTGGCCTATTGTCAAACCAAATCGGTTCACTCCCTGATTATCAAATTGGGGTTTGAAGGACATGTATTTGTTGCTAGTGCAGTTCTAGATGCATATGCAAAGTGCGGGGACATCCAAAGTGCAAAGATGGCTTTCAACCAGTCATGCAAATCCAGTGACGTTGTTATATATAATGCCATGATCATTGCTTATGCCCTTCATGGTCGTGTTGTGGAAGCTTTGGACACATATGATAAAATGAAGTTGGCTAATCTACAGCCCAGCCAAGCCACATTTGTGTCAGTTATAGCAGCCTGCGGACATAAAGGCCATGTTGAAAAAGGATGTCGTTTGTTTAAATCAATGGATTTGTATGGAATGGAGCCATCTCCTGATATTTATGGTTGCTTAGTTGATATGTTCTCTCGAAATGGATACCTTGAAGATGCTAAGCAACTAATTGAATCCTTGCCGTACCCTGCTTGGCCTGCTATTTTAAGATCCTTGCTCAGTGGTTGTAGAATGTACGGGAACAGAGAATTGGGAGAATGGGCTGCCAAGAAGTTACTCCAGTTAGTCCCTCATAATGATGCTGCACATGCATTGTTGTTCAAGGTTTATTCTGAGTTGGGTAATTGGGAAGATGCAGCGAAGATAAGGAGGGAAATGGCAGAAAGAGGCCTTAGAAAAGATCCCGGACATAGTTGGATTGAAGCATGGTAAACAGTAAACACAGGACAGTGGAACCCGTTACCAGTCACCTTCCGGAGAGCTGTAATGCAAATGCTTCTTCATATGGTTTTGCATGACAATTTATGCCACTTTTAAGACTTTTTCGGCATATGAAGCCACGGTATTATTCCTCACCTGTTTTAACCTCACTTTCATTATTCAATCATTCTTCTTCCTGTATACTTGTGCATGACCCTCTCTTCTCTTATTTCCCAGCAGGGACAGGCACTCATTTTTTACCTCCTTATTGCTGGTTTCCTTTTGGCCTTGTGTTAGAGTGGATTTTATATTGGCATGTAGAACCCTATTCATCGTTGTGTACAGAACAAAAATCGGTAAAATGTCTATAACCTACTTGTCTCTCTCGTTCAACTTGCCGCATGCACATGATACGATTGTCTTATCTGACTGGACGCGGGACAGCAAGCATGTTGCTTGTTTCTCTTTGGATTTGTTAGGTGGCAGAGCATAGTCTGGAATGGCATATGACTGGAGGTGCTTAACATGAAAAGAAAACCTATACTATCCTTGACAAGGCCGCAGCTGTCCAAGTTACAAAATTGTTATTTGAATGCTAATGATTCATTTATTTCGAGGATTGCTTCTTGGACGCCTGCTTTTACAAACTTGGCTTTTCGACCCATGAAGCCAGGTTGTGATCTGTGCGTATGTGTAATGTTATTTTTGCAAGTATCTCTTCTTGTTGTATAATTTTGACTCTGTAATCCTCTATTGTTGCCTGGTAGGGACAGGAAACATGTGATCTTGTAAGTATCACGGTCTTAAAAGCATCCCAGCTTGCCCTGATAAACAGTGTAGGGAATATTTTTTTTTCCCCTTACATTTCGAAGAGTAGATACCAATATGAATGCATCCATGGATGTTGGAGCAGCGAGCTTGTGTTCAGCAGTTATTTTATTTGATGCACTTCGAATACATTATGATGATTTCTGTCTAGTTTGTTTCTAAGATGGGCTTTTGAAGAAGGCTAATGAACTTTCAGTGCTTTGAGGTGCTCAAGTTGGGCACTTCCTCAACTTCTCTGGCACTGGAAAGCTGTGTGAATACTGCAGAGAGGCCTCGAAGTCTATACTAAATTAAATTCAATAGAACAGAAGAAAAATAACAATCAGAAGCTGATATGAATTAAAATATGCATGTTGTGATCATAGCTAACTCCTTTTTTTTAGGGCTAGCCAGCTCTTGGTCATAGATTTAAGTAGCTTGCTCAAGATTTACCAAGAATTAAAAGACCCGATTATTTCTTTGGATGATTAATTACTCCATTAAAGGGCATACATAGATATTGAATTGAAATTGAAAGGAAAAAAATGAAATCAGAGCTAAGCTTCAGGGGAAAAAAAAAACGTTTTGTCTAGGTAAAACGCTAGTTTGTCACGAGCATGCACAAACAGTCGAGTCTTGCTCAAGTTGGTCAATTAAATTTCTGAATGAAGGGGACGGGATGGGGAACAAAAGGGATCTTCTATACAGGAGACAGGTCCAAGTCAGGAAAGAAGAAAATCATGAAGATCATTTACTCATAAATGCCAAGATATATCTTCAGCTCACATAAAAACATCACAAAAAATACAAAGAAAAAAAAGTTCTTTTTATATGAGACCAGAAGGGGTCAAACAATCTAAGAAAAACGAAGTAGAAAAGCAAAAAAAACAGTGTTAACACACAGATAAGAAGCCAGATATTATAAATTTTGGAATGCTAGAGAGAAATGATAAATATAGAGACCTCAAAACCTCAGTGAGTATTGACACAATACTTTTCCGGCAGTAGAGAAGAAGATGAGGCCAATTTAAGCAATCACTTGGACTGAAACTTGATGAGTCCTCTACAAAAGCCATCCCGACGCCTTGAGAATGTAGAGGATAAATCAGAGATGGAGAGCTGGAGATATATATAAATATAACAACCGAGGTTGCTATTTTGCAGCCTCAGTTGTGTTGCAGCCAGCACAACTGAGGTTGGCTATTTTGAGCCTCTCCCTCTTCTCGGCCTCTCTTCAATCTTATTCTCTCCGATCTTGGTTCAACTGACGCTCGACTTACACCTAATCGAAGGTAAAAAAGAAAGGAGGAGAAAAAAGATTATGACCCAACAGAACCTGCACCTAGGCTACCCTCTCTTGCCAATAAACGTCTCTTGGATTGTCTCAAGCTAACCTTTTCACCAATAGCCATCCATAAGCTCGACTATGTATCAACTCTTCTATCGTCAGCATCCTTTCTGTAAGTAGTTGTCTTGAGCGGGGTATCCTTGGAGTTTAAATTATTTTTTATTTAAAAATATATTAAAATAATATTTTTTTTATTTTTAAAAAATTATTTTTAAGATTAACATATTAAAATGATTCAAAAACATAAAATATAATTAATTTAAAAAAATTAAATTTTTTAAAAACACAAGTTGAACCGCGTTTCCAAACAAAGCTTTTAAGCCTCAACTTTTCTAGTCTGGCCAGGCTTGGTTGATTTGTTTTTTTACATAAAAAAAAGTTTAATAAATCGAATGTATAGACTTGGGTTAGCCTACCAAGTACCAACCATATAGAGATGAAAGTGAAAAAAAATACAAAAACTAATTCTTAATAAATCAAATATTTAAAGATAAAATTAAAAAAAAAATTAATTAAAAAAACCATTAAAAAAACAAAATCAACCCATGTTAGCCTTCAGAACATGTGATCTTAGTCATAAACCCACAATTAATACCATAGAAAACAAACCTTAAAAACAGCAAAGCAGAATTATAAATTAATAAATTGCTAGAGTATGAAATTGAAAAAAAAAACAATAAAAAAACCCTCCAAAACAAAAGAAATGACAATTAAAATAATGAGGACTAAATTTGATATAAAATCAAAAGAATAATAAGAACTAAATTTAAAATTTAAATGAAATCAAACCAAATAATGAGAGATGAAATTTAAGAAAAAAATAATAAAAACAAGCCAAATAGCAATAAAAAAAATAAAAATTAAATTGGAAGGAAAAAAAACAAATAAAATAATACATGTAATCTTTAGCAAGAAGAAAAGAGAGAGAAGAAGGAGAAGAAGAAAAAAAAAAATTGAAACTCAAATATTGATCCACCCTGGAAAACGGTGCTTAGAGAATGGGTGAAGCTACACACGCCACTAGAAGGACATGAATTTCATCTATATATTGGTGATTGTGTAGCACGCGCTAATTTTTTTAAATATTATTTAAATTATTAAAAAAATCAAACCACCGCGACCTAACATGTTAATTACAAAAAAGCCTAAAAGACACATATATCCTTTTTTGTAAGGTTATTTTTTTTCTTTTAAGTGCATAGATGTATTTAAAGTGTTCATAACTATGTAAAAAGACCAAAAAGGCCCCGACCAACCTATTAAATACAATAAAAAAACATGAAAGTAAATACCCTTGATTGTTAGTTTTTTTCCTTAGGGGTATGAAAGTTCTTACATCATTCCTTAAAAAAAGTAAAAATAACCTTTAAATAAATTTTACTTTCAAGGTGACATAACCTTTATATTATATTAATACAAGATTAGAAGAAGAAATTATTTTAAACAACCAAATAATGACCAAAGAAATCTTTAAAAACTACCACATTAGCCCCAAGAGTAAGTTAATATTTTTTTTACTGGAAGGTAAAAAAACAATCATCCTATATTCCGATGAATAAGAATATGTGTCTATGTACACAATGTTTTCTCAACCTCCTTTATTTATTTTATTTTATTTTAATTTTAACCAGGCGAGACCGTAACCTAAGAAAAAGAAGAGAAAAAATACGTGTGAATGAAAGGATTGTCAACTCAAGATCAAGATCAAGATCGAGGTGGGTAATTAAAATTGAAATATCTTTGGAAAGGAGTGCTTTGCTAGTTTGAACACTCTGCAATGGAGTGTGTGAAGAGAGAGAGTTTCCTCTCTCCTCCATTCCAGATTTTGAAGTCTCAACCTCTCTCAGTGAAATATTAATAATAAGAGGAAGTGTCCAAAGGGTTTATCAGCTTTAGATTCAACTTCCTAAGCAAGGGAAGGAAATACAAATCTTGGCAATCAAGTTTCCGTACGAAGTGATGAATTGCCCTTGTTCCCCCCATCAAATTCTCTGGCTCGCACGTCAATCATGCTCCTGGGTGACTTATAAGTAATCTTTTTTCTAAATCAATCCACAGTACTTTTCTTTTTCTTTATTATATATATAAGATAGTTTTTTTATTGGTTATTTTAATTTAAAATAAAATTACTACATTTACAGAGGAAAAATGCAGAGAGTTCATGTAAGAAGTGGAGTTAGAAATCATTGTATTTTGTATTTTTTAAAAAAATTTAAATTATTTTTTTACTTTTTTTCAACTTTAACTTTTTATATTTTTTAGATTGTTTTAATATTTTGATATTAAAAATTAAATTTTAAAAAATAAAAAAATATATTATTTTGATTCGATAAAAAATATTTTAAAAAATAATCGCTATCACAATAACAAACAAGATTTATAATATATAATGATTAATTAAATATTTTTAAAATTATAATTAAAATAAAATACAATTTTAATGATGCGCATCAAACCCCGAAACAAATATGGAAATGACACCGTTTGAAAGATGAAGTTATTATAAAACATTTGTGTTTGTTTTTTTTTTTAAAAAAAAAATGTTTATGAATTTTTTTGAATTACTTTTAATTTTAAATTGTTTTTTAATTTGTTTTGTTTTGTTGGGTAGCCTGATTTGCCGCATCTCCAATTTGAATGTATCCCCCTCCTCACACTTGCATAACTTGCCTTGCAATTTATGAACCTTCCCTCCCTCTTCCTCTCCGTTCTCCCTCTCCATCTCTCTCAATGCATCTATCCCGTAAAAAATTCCAAAACTCCTCTCCTTTCACTTTCTCACCTCATCATCCTGGTAGCAAATCGCTTTCGATCCCCAGCTTTCTTTCTTCTCTCATCCATCTCCCATAACTCACCACTCATTACTGCTATTTAACATTTTCTTGTTATCTCTCATGCATTGTTACATTTTAATGAAATCTGGAGCGAGTGAATAGTAATGGCCGCTGCAGTCAGTTCAAGAGGTGGGAGAAACACCGTAGTAGTCCAGATTCCAAGGCAATGGAATGAAGACAGAGAAGCCACTCCGGAGAGAGCCAGAGCATTCTGGAGTGAATCTCGTAAGCTGTCCAGAAAGGCCCCTGTAGTCTACTATCTGTCCAGAAATGGTCAGCTTGACCATCCCCATTTCATGGAGGTCCCTCTCTCTTCCAATGACGGCCTCTACCTTTCAGGTAAAAAGAAACTAATTTTTAAATTTAAACCAAAAAATAACTTTTTGGAGAGAAAAAATTGGTAGCACAAATGTCTCTTTTCCTCCTTGCATTAATTTCTTATATATTTATCAGATGTAATCAGCCAGTTAGACCTCCTTCGAGGCAAAGGCATGGCTAGCCTCTACTCCTGGTCCTCCAAACGGTAAGTTCAAACAAGTAATGATACACACCTCCTTCATCTCCAGCCGTCCGATCTAATTAATCACTCCAAATTTTGTTGACTCCAGGAGCTTCAAAAACGGCTTCGTTTGGCAGGACTTGACCGAGAACGATTTCATTCACCCGGCTCACGGTCACGAGTACATTCTCAAAGGATCAGAGATTCTCGATCATTCTAACCAACAGCTCTTCCTCGAGACGAAACCTCAAGAAACCAGCCAGTCATCAGCCAGTCAAGCCTCGGAGTTTCCAGTTATCACGAGGCGTAGGAACCAATCCTTGAGCTCTATCAATCTTAATGAGTACAAGGTTTACAAGGCCGAGTCGTTCTCCGAGTCTGCTCGGAAACTCGCTGCTGACGCGTCGACTCAGACTGATGATAGCAGGAGAAGAAGGAGATACGTCAAACCGGAAATCAAGAAGATGAAGGAGGAGAAAAAAATTAGTCAGGAACGGGAGGCGAACAGAGACGAGATTATGGAGATTTCACCCCCACCGTCCGACTCGAGCCCAGAGACTCTGGAGTCTTTGATGAAAGCTGATGGACGGCTGATATTGGGTGGTCATAACGAAGGGAGTGGCATGGATTTGAATCAAACGGCGAAGAACTGTGGGAAGATGAAAGCGTCTACGGTTCTGATGCAGTTGATATCGTGCAGTTCTTCGATCTCGTTTAGGGACTGTGGGGCGACGCCAGGGAAGGAGCCAGGCTTGCCGTTGATTGCTGGGCATTACAAGGGGAGGTTGCCATGTGGAGGAGGGAACCGTGAGGCAACATCGAGGGAAATTTATAATTTTTCGAGGGTAAAATTGGAAGAGAAGGAGTACTTTAGTGGGAGCTTGATTGAGACAAAGAAGGAGGAGGTGCCTGCTTTGAATTTGAAGAGGTCCAGTTCCTGCAGTGCAGCTAGGTAACTTCATTTTTACTACTTTGATTCTCTGATTCGATGCCCCTTGTGGCAGGGCAGTTGTGAAATAAGAGTGAAGTGGGTGGCTACTCTTAGGGAGGGATTCACGTGAGCATGAGTTGAATTATTATACATTGGATTTATTACTGAAATAAAGCATAAAATTGAAGGTTCAATTCAATTTGTTAGGCTTGTAATTGAAGTCTACTGGTAGAGAACCTAAATTTAGTTCTTAATTCATATTAAAGAAACTAAAAGGCTAGTGATTTTTTTGTAGTGTTATTTATTGTTCATCCACTCAGATTGGCAATTAGTTTTTCTATTCTTTTTAATTTGATGCTTAAATTTTTATTTTACATAATTTACTTTAAAAGTATATTTTAGTTCTTTATTATTTTTAGTTATTAGGTGGCTGTTACTTTAATTTTAAAAAATTTAATTTTAATATCTAATTTTATTTTTTCTACTTTTTAGATTTTTTTTAAGGAAAAAATGGCTGGCTAGTTTATGGTGTAGAGAATGAAAGTTATTATTAGCGATAATTTTGACCATCAAAATAATTAATTTTTATATTAAATGATTTCATATGATGAAAGAAGTTTAAATTATGTGTTTTTTTACCTTATAAGTGCAAAAAAATAAATATTTTGAGCTCGAGAATAATTTTTATTTTAGGTTGATTTTGAATTTTAATGTAGTTTTTGTTTTTTAAAAGATCATAAATTAGTTTAGCATGGTTCTTATAATGATTTTCATGTGTTTTGGATATTAAAAATAGATTGAAAATAAATTTTTATATTAAAAAGTACAAACTTTATTTTTTCAGCTACAACAATAACCAAAAATTTAGAGAATTCCAAATGATATGATATAATATTTATTCTTTTTTCAAAAACAATTGGTCATTAACTTAAAAAACTAAAACTAAAACTAAAGGCTATGAGCCAGGCATTTGGCCAGGCTTAATAGATTTAACAACATTTGGTTTTATTTTTTTATATATAATTTTGATTTTCTCTAATAATATCTTTTTTATGTTTTTTTAAATTTATTTTTAAGTTTGTATTTTAATTGATACACCTTCTATATAAATTTTTTTATTCATATGTAAATTTTTAAAATTTTATAAATATTAAATTTATTTTTTTATAATATTTTTAATATATGCACCCTTGTATAATGTTTTTTTCCTTTTATTTATTCAATAAATTTTACTATTATAATTTTATTTTAATAAATAAATTTATTAAACACAGCTGAGTAAATAACTTATATTGTGATTTTATATATTTTTTTATCTATATTTTTCCTTTAATTTTTTTATTTTCATTTTTATTTATCTTTATTAACTTTTTTTTATTTATCTACATAATGGTTTTTAATTTATTTAATTAGATGCATTCATTAGTTTTTTTATTTATATTTCAATTTTTTTATATAAAAAAATGCGATGAAAATATTTACATTTTAATTTTTTTATCATTTTTTGATGTTTTCAATCAGATTAATCAATATTGACTGGCCCAATTTTTTAAAAGATTTTTTTTTATTGTTGTTTATTTTTTTATTATATTATCAAATTAATAATCTTGAGTTTCTTTTATTTTTTTTTTTTTTAAGTGCTACCGGCCCACGGCATGTTGAGAGACACCAATCTAGTGTTTGCTCTCAATTGAGACGACTATATATATATATATATATATATATATATATATATATTAGATAAGTCAGAAAACATTGAAGAACTTCTGATTAGGTACTTCAATGAATGTTTGTTAACATTTTCATTTATTTTTCGCGGGGTTATGATATTCTTAGAGAGTGATTCAGTGACTATGGATTAAAGGCCACTGGATATGAACCTAGGAGTCTTTTTCTGCTATTTATTCGAATTCAATAACCCAAATAGGCAGCTCAGCATCTCTAGACTCTCCCAAATTGTATCTGATTAGTGTTTTTGGACAGCAAGAAGGTTCCTCCATCGGGTTGGAATCCCAGTTTAGAATACCATTATTTTTATTTTCAATGTGCACTATGATTATTACGTAGTACTGTACTAGTAACGAAGTGAAGGTTGATTTGAAGTTTCACTTGCAAAAGTGCTTCCACATATTTCAACTCATAGGAGTAGGTAAATCTTTTGGTTTCTTTTCTTGCCTTGCCTCTCTTTCCCTGGGGATTCTCCTGTCAGGTCCATGATTCTCTGTTAGCGTTTTTGGATTGATTTGAATGCAAGACTCGTAAGTTTTTTGGTTTTAATCAACAAAGCCAGCTAGCTTGGCTATCTTGTTTCACTTCCCTGCCCAAGAATAGTAAACTGGCTTTGTACTTATCAGTCACCTTTCTTTCCAGTTACTGCATAGTTTTATTGAAGGGCTTACACCATCCAAATTAGCAGTGGTCCTCCATCATCATGTGGGGGATCCTGAATTGAATTCTTGCAGTTGAGAATTTATTTCAACAAATCCAGGCGAAGCTACCCTGCTGTAGCTTTACTAGCAGTCAAGTTCGTTCCGCACTGCACCTATGGGGACCATAGTAATAAACTACTAATAATTCTCTTAGTTTGAAGCTGATAAGTTTTCATGCTCACGTGAAGAGTAAAAAATATTAGAACTCCGTACTAGAGGAGTTGACTTCTATTTTCAGCATTTTTGCCCTTTTCTTCTCGTTTTGATTAATCTGATGCTAATCTCAGGAGCTCGCATCTGCAATTGGCAGAAAAGGAGATTGAAGGAGTGCGCACCAAATGCATGCCAAGGAAGTCGAGAGCAATGGTAACCAGAAGAGAAAGTAGCGTTAACGTCGTTGTTGACAATGATAATAAAAATAATAATGTTGACAGTAGTCAAGTAGGGAGCAAGAGACTGGAGGTCCAACAAGTCCAAGATGAGGGTAGATGAGATTATGAACCCTAATGTGGTGGTGGTGGTTGGTACGGTAGCTTTCTGTAAATCTAGTCTTCAGTTTGGAACGGAAAAGTGAAAACTAAGAACATAGGCAAAAGAAAACAGGAAATGAAAGACTGGTATTCAAGAAAATGATGCATTAATGCAAGTAACGGCACGGCGAGCACGCACACTGAGGGTAAAAGTAAGGGTTGGGACTTGGGAGTTTGAGGGGGTCCTTAAAGGTAGCGGTAGGTGTTTTTTAATTTTTTTTGGGGGGGTTCCTATAAAGGTAGCTGGTTTCATGGTAGCTTGTGAATTAACTGTTCGTTTCTTTGAGTTTGGAGCTGTGAGCTGTGTGCTGTGAGGTCGATATTCGGTACCTAGGTGTTTGTGGAAGTTGAACACATAATCTTTTATCTAGTGAAGTACTAAATTAAAAATTTCTTAGCCCTTTTTGACTATGTGACCTTGACTTCGGAACATGGAATACGAAATTTTGTCCAGGTATTATCGTTTACCTTGGCTTGGTCTTGATTGTTTCTAAGCATTCACGTGAGCTTCCGAGCAATTTGCTTACCCATTATGTCATGGTGTCTTCACTGCATCGCATATGCAAATTCATGTGACCCATTGCTCGAAACTTGTGTTGGAAGTTTCAACGATCGAGGCATGATTTATTTCGTGATTTCGACGATCCTCGCTGGGAGGCGGTGTATCTCTCACCGCGCTCCTGTAATTTTCTTCGAACAGAGAGTACAAGCCCCTCGCAATTGCTATCCAACTTTTCAGCGAATTGTATGGTGTCTTTTTCTTAGAAATGTTCACCGCAAGTTTTCACTGCACGTGCTTTTTCCCCTCCTCGTTACTTTTTGTTGTTTGCCATCAATTTACCGCGCTTAAAATTATGTTTTGGAAGTAATTTTTTTTATATTTTTATATTATTTTAATATATTGATGTTAAAAATAATTTTAAAAAATAAAATATTATTTTAATATATTTTAAAATAAAAAATACTTTAAAAATTAAACATAGTACTGAAAAAACCTGTAAAGCACAATTTCAGGTGATGAAATTGTGTGTTGTTGGTGCCTGTGCTTGATGTGTTTTCAAATTATTTTGATATGTTTTTAAATAAAAAATACTTTAAAAAACTAACATAACAGCAGTTTTAAACAGGCCAAGTGCTGGGAAATATACACCAAACTAACGGACCCAGGAGCCATGGCAGGTGCCTAAATGGTAACTACGCCGATTTTGTGAATTGATAGTTCTTTCTCTTTGAATATTCCCGAAGCTTGACGACAGCCCAATTAAATGGGGTATAGTTTGGATTTGTAGTATAAAGACACATTTAAAACAAAAAGGAACGACCTAAAAACCAGAAAAAACAGTGGGGTTTATCCCAAATTCACGCAAGAAAGTACATTTTAGTCCCTATATTATCTATGGATTCTATATTTGGTACCTTTAGTTTTAGGATTTTAAGTTTTAGTTCAAAACTTTATCTTATTCATGTTTTAGTATTGAAGTTTGAGAGATAAGATGAGGTAATTGAAATACACGGAAGGAGAAAGAAAATGATAGATTTACTACTTTCTAGCAACAAAAATAGCCAATTTTAATGTAACATCTTTCATTTTATGAGAAGAGTATAATTGAGGTGTTTTTATTTTTAATTTTGTCATAAAAAGTAAATCAATGCCCAAGATTTTTCATGATACAGGTTATTGCCAGGCCACCAGGTCACACCAGACCGGGTTTCAAAACTATGAATAATATATTTATGATGTTATTTCATTAAATACAATTCAATTTTAACTTTTTTTTCAAATAATGTTTTTTTATATAAAGTTAGCAATCACTCTTTTTTCACTCAATGTATTTTATAATAATTTTCTTCTCTTAAAGTTTAATCAAAATTCATTATAATTTAATTCACTGTCATTTATGATTATTTCTCTTAAAATTTAGTCAAAATTCATTATAATCAAATAATTAAATTATATTTAAAATACTTTTTCATTAGACATTTATTTTCAGATAAGATTATATCACTTTTTTATAATATTAGTGAACATTTCATTGATTATTATATAAGAGCCTATAAATGTATTAAATATTTTTATTATTATTAAAACTTACTTTTCATATGATACTAAATCTTTTACTTAAAAAAAAAACTTGATAAAAAATATTTTTATTTAAAAATACATATAATTTTCAATTTATTTTATTAAATATACCCATCAACTCTTCAATTCATAATTAGGTTTTTTTCATGATATTAAAAAACCACATTAACAAAACCTACCTCACATTGTTTTCGTTAAAAATTAACTTTTAATCCTGCCGCGGCATACAGCTACATAAGTTGGCTAGTCTGAGAATCGATAATAGATTTCTTTGTTTTTGTCCTTTTTCCCCTGAATCTGCACATGCTACTACAGTAACTGTGATACATGGATCCACAGATCATCAACTCCCTTCCTAACACAAGAAAAAGTTACGGAATCTCATATAACTACAACCATTCAACACTCCAAATGGACAAACTCTAACCCTTTCAGACTGTGAATTTCCAAGCTGTTCCACTAGCATACTGTCAGCTGTCCGTCAGCACATCTTTAATTAACCTGTATCAGTTCAAAAGCCATGGAGCTGATACTGCACAAACCCAGCTATTGTAGGGAGAAGTTACCTGGAACCTCAGAACATTAAAGTCTGTCAATGATGGAGAACACAAATGTCTCGGACCACTTTTGCTTTATGAATTCCGGGACCAGAGAATCGTCCATGAAAGGATTCCATACAATTCCACCAGGACCACTGAGGACCCATTTTATTTTGGCTGGAATGCTGGAGGGATCTAGCATTGAAGTTTCAACCTTCTTCCTAGACACATGTTCCTTCTGATAACTGGAGCTTTTGGAAGGCTGCAAATCATGTATGAAGTATGAACAACCAATGCTTATTTATATCACGAGTTCAGATTCTAAATTATAAGCTCTACAAAAAATGGAGAAGGTTTCAATGTCTTGGGCATGGTATGATGGCTGGCGGTAAATTTATTAGATTCTCAGAACCAGAACTATGCCAGTCAAGCACAACATGACAATCTCCAAAAGAATCTTCAACTTTCAGTGATACAGCCATATTAATATCATCTGTAAAATAAGTCATAATTTACTCACAATAAAATTATCTCCTGCTTTTAGTGCTTCCAGTGTAGCTATGTGCTCTTTACCTTCAGTAAGGTATTTCTCAACAGACCTCAGGGAACGGAACCGCTTCCCAGTTTCCGGCTCAAAGTAGTGCTGCACAATGAAGTAGCATTTTTCATGATTCTAACTTCCACATGCAATTCAGAGGAAATACAGAACTCTGCAACTTCCACTAAGAAAAATCTACTTCACCATATCAATTGAAGAATTGACAAATACACAGGAACTTAACTTACAAAACCATGTATTCAGACAGACAGCCACCAACCAAAAGTACATCTCTATTGTGGAGGGTGGTGTAATAAGATTGAATAGAGCATATTCAGTATTGGAGCAAAAAAACTACCTCTGCGCACTTGATAATTATTTAACACCTCAGTGGATATTTTTACTACATGCATCTATGATCAAGAATCAAAAGGACCGAAGGCTCAAGAGAAGCAATCAATTAAACCAAGACGAGAAATTTAAGAGAACAAGACTATGAGGAACTGGGAACGTAGAGATAAGAAATCAATCTGTTTTATTCAACATCATACCCATTGTTACATCACGAATCAGCTTTGTACTCAGTATTAAGAACCAAATAACAAACTTAACAACCTAAAAATATGGAACTCATAGAAGCAATGAGAATAACTGCCACATCATGATAACAATTTGTTATTCATCTTGCCAAAAAGCATCCAAACAGTTTCAGGAACTTCTTCCAAGTTTTCTTGTAACATTTAACTTTGTCGGGTAGATATTGAGGTTCTGGAGCTTGACTACCACCAATCATCAACAAAGATATTCAGTTTATGCACACTGTTTTAACCCGGAATTCACCAATAGCTTTAACAAGAACATATCAAGATGCCCTTAGCAACAAAGATATTGACTGAAGAAGCAAAAGGTAGGGTCCAAAACAGTACCTTGTCAATAATACCTGCACATTCCATGTTCTTGCGTGGCTTTTTCTCAACAATCCAACCATTAGGCAGATCGAATAATGAGCGGCTTTTGAAAATGTATGGATCAATTTGTATCTGTAGCACCAAATTCCCGTTTATCTTTCTTGCTTATTTAATGCTAATGGTCCAATCTAATTCAGACTAAATAGGAAACAAAAATTCCTCTGACATTCAAAAACAAAGTTCCTCTGAAATTTAAAAAACCTTAAGTATTGAGTTACTGATACTCCACAACAGTAAAATAAGGAAATATTAGAACTCACATTTTTTTTATTGCCAGGTTTAGCACTCTTGGATGTTTCTCCACTCAGGTGTTTCTGAATAGATATCAGCGAACAAAATCGCTGTCCAGTCCCATGCTCATAGTGATACTGCATATTAAGATGAAAGTTACACTAGTATATGTCTTGCCGTTAGAAAAGTTCAATGAAGTAATCTTCTGTCATGACGAATGCATGCATTTTAAGCAGTATTATAGCGGTAATAGCTAACAATTAGAAGCAGCATAGCTTCAAAATTGAGAAATATATCAATGAAAGGAGACATAGCATAAGAAGTTTCATTGCAAACGACATTGAAATATAAGAGCCAAAGGATAAAAGACAGGACAGATCAGTGTGATGGAAAATTGAGTCCATTATGGATCAAAATGACCATGCAGGTGTCATGTTATGATCGGGATTGCGAGGGCTTCGATTATCTGAAATCCAAGGTGCGATTTTAACAAGAATTTTAGTTACCTAGTCATTGGCCCTACAACAAATGTATGTGTAATGCCTTGTGGTCAGCATTTAAATGGAGTGAGGATATATGTGTTAACAAAAATGGTGCACTAAATGAAGGCTGCCATTTCATCGACCCAACTAATCTGCGGGTGGCATTTGTGCATATGGATTTAAGATTGATGCATCATTTGGTGCATTGATTTGAAAAAGGGTACTGTTGCTCTTGAATCATTGTTTCATGGAGTTCTCTAAGATATGAGACTAGATAGTAATGGGGAACCGCATTGGCATTATTAAAAAGGCTTCATTTTGTGCCTTCATGCCAGAAAACAAGAAAAGCATCATCAGCGTTTTGATGCTTTACTAATTTACCATTAGAAACTGCGGAAGCTCCAAAAGGGTACTAATCGTTGTTTGGACTATGATGTTCGAGACCAAGTTTGGTGAGATACCGTGTTGCTCTCCACACCCCGGTCCCCGAAACAGTACCCAAGTTTTCCCAACCTATACTCATCATTTTCAAGTTAACGAGAAACTCAAATCCTCGAGAAGTCCAAATCGCAACCCGTATATCAATTCAAATACTGGCGCACACCAGGCAACACGGCACCACCATAACCATCCACGTTTGTTTAAACACTTCCTATTGGCGTGAAATTAAAAATAATAAATATATTTTTGAAATTTTCACTATGTTTGCTTAATGCTACTTCGTCAGAAAAATTTTGGGTATAAAGGAGAAGTTCGAACCTAAGACAACTAGACCTCACAGGCGATGGGGAAATGAGGTGGCGCCTAAAGACCGGATCACCAATGCATGCATTAATGTAAACACAAATGTAGAAGTACTTTGTTCACACTATCTATGGTAAGCAAAAGCACGGCAAAAGAGAAGGTCGGTATACTTTGAATTGGTGAAAGAAAAACAATCAATCACCTTGTCGTTATGGCTACGGCGGTTGCCGCGTTTGCTGCGGCAGCGTCGCACGACGACCCAATCATTTGGGAGTTTGAATTGGTGGTAAATGGTGGTTGATACCTGTAATTCGTTATTTTGATTTTGGGATGAGATTTTCGCGTCCATTGACTCTTGGTGGAAGCTATCTGATTTTAATAAGAAAAGCTTTTGAGGAAATATTTACTTGGGGCTTCAAGATTTTAAGATTGTGTGATTTTAGGTTTCTCAGAGATTTTGTCTTTTAACTTTTTTATTTGTCATTTCTTCGAGCAGTTTTCATGTGTACTTTATAGCACTCATCCATACTATCATTGCGGTTGCTGCGTTGCGGGTTGAAGAAAAAATTCCAAGCATTACTAGCATATTTCCTAATAAAAAAAATTAATCATAAATTTAAAATATAATACATATTATACGGTAATTTTAAAAAAACATTAATACAAAAATATCTTCTAATTTACAACTTTATCATTGATAATTCTAAAAATAAATTATAAAGGTCATTATTGATGAAGATGAATCTAATATGAAAAAATAAAATTAAAAAAAATATATTAATTAAAAATTGACAAAAAAAACTACTCGGGTTAACCTGTCAAACCAGCAAATCAGGTCAAGAGATCGGGATAACTCTATAGAAAGTAAATAAAAAAGTTACGAAACTCAATTTTCAACTAACCAAATGTTAAAAGATGAAATAAAAAAAAACTAATTAAGAAAAAGGATAAAAAAAAACAACCCAAGTAAACTTAAGCTAACATGTTAATCTTGTTGTCTAGATCATGAAACCGAGATAACTTCATAAAAAATAAATAAAAAGATTACGAAGCTTTATTGTCAACAAATCTAACGTTGAAGGTTGAAATCGATAAAAAATAAATAAATCCATAAGACTAGTATAACTCCACATAATTCAAATTATAAATAAATTACAAAACTCAATCCTTAAACAACCTAATATTAAAGGATGAGATTGAAAAAAAAACTAAATAAAAAAAGAATATTAAGTTTTCGAAGGGTGAAATTAAAAAGAAAATATTCAATTAAAAATGACCTAAAAAATGAATTGGGTCAACTTGTAAACTAGCGTCTCGGGTCATAAGATCAGGATAACTACATAAAAATTAAATAAAAAATATATAAAACTCAATTAAAAAATGACAAAAAAAAAAATAAGTAGAGCCAACTCAGGTTAACATGTCAAGCCCGCGATCCATGTTATGAGATCGAGATAACCTCATAAAAAGCAAATAAAAAAAGATTACAAAGTCTAATTTTCAACCAATCTAATAGTAAATGATGAAATAAAAAAATCATTTAGAAAAAACAGCTTAGAAAAAGTGACTTGGATCAACTCGAGTTAAACTATTAAATTCGCAGCATAGATCAAAGATTAGAATAAGATTCATATAAAGAAAATTAAAAACAATTATGAAGCTCCAGTTCAAGCAATAATGTTGAAAGTTTAAATCAAGAAGAAAAAACTAAATTCATGAGACCGATATATATCTCAACAAAAAAAAATCAAAAAGAAAATATAAAGTACAATTCCTAAAATAACATAATATCAAAAGATAACGTTAAAAAAAAACTAAAGAAAAAAACACAATGAATAGTGTTTGTGGGTGTGGCTACAATGATTTCGCTACACCCTTTAGTGTTTTGTTAATTATCCTCGATCAGTTTCAGTTTTTATGGTAATTAATTAGTTTTATGAATAATATAATATTTGTCAATTCATTTTCTCTCTATAAATTTGAATTTTTATATATTAGTTAAAATAAATCTTTTATAATTGTTGATAAAAGATTTATTACATGATTAAGAAGTATATCTGAGTTCAAATTAAAAATAAAATTAACTTTTATTTATGGTTAAGATTTTGTATAAAAGTATTATTCAATATAAGTACTTTAATATGAAATATTAACATATCTAAAATCACTCATTTATGAATAAAAAATTAATCTCAAAAAAAATTTGGGTGGTAAATTTTTCAAACCAAAAAAGTATTAATTTACATTGAGAAATTACATATGTTTTTTTTTAAGAGGATTGTGTAATGATGCATTGTAAAGTAAAAAATATGGCCAATACGGCGTACAAACTTTTAAAGAGAAGAGGGTCTAGACAATGAGGATTTAGTGTTAAAACCCCACTTGTTTGTTCTACTCGGTCTGAGTTTAGTTTAATTGTAAAATAATTTTTTTATATAAGAAATTATTTTTTATCATCCAATGAACAATTACATGTCCAAATTCAATGAATTTGTTAGGTTTAACATGTTGTGTGATAAGTTTTTTCAGAGTAGTTTTGTTTTTAAATGTTTATAACGTTTGATTTAATGTTTAAACATTTAAAATTTCAGGTTTTAATTTATTTTAAAATATCAAAATTAATTCTTTTATTATAAGTTAATTCTAACAGTCTAGTTCTCCTGTATAAATAGGAGTAAAAGGAGTATTTAGAGCCTTTTTATTTTTGTGTTTTAAAAATATTTTTTAAAAAAAATGAATTTTTTTGTTTCAAATTAGTGTTTTTTTGTTTTTCATATCGTTTTGATGTGCTGATGTCAGAAATAAATTTTAAAAAATAAAAAAATATTTTAATGTATTTCTAATAAAAAAAATTTTAAAAAACAACCATTAAAATAATATTAAAAAAAATTTTAAAGCAAATTTTCTTATTTTAGCAATGTTGATTAATATTACCCTACAGGCTCTAAAGTTAAAGACCAGGTAAATCTCCAGTAGCCATTAATATTAGCAACCACAAAGCTCGAAACTGAAATCATGAAAAAAACAAATTTTTTAATTTTAAGCCATTAATATTAGCAACCACAAAGCTCGAAACTGAAATCATGAAAAAAACAAATTTTTTAATTTTAAGTTTTTTTTAATGACCACCTACTATACTATATGGTTTCAATCTAGTTTGTAGTGTCGCAAGTTGTTCCTTATCTATATGCTTGTTATTCTGCAAACAATTATGCTGTTCTAAACAATTAATTTTCTTAACATAGAAGAAATGATAGGAAGTACTAATTAAATAAACAGTTTGTTGATTTTTCTAATAAATGAAGTTGTGTTTTTTCTTGGCTTTCAGTCTCTGTCAAATCAAACAAACTTCGTACAAGTTTTGCGACAATAACCCAACAATAAGCTTCTGGTAGGGCAACTTCCACGTCTGACTGCTACATTTAATAGTACCGCCTCCTACAAGTTTGACCATGAATTGAAGTCAAAACAGAACTAACTCGAAGTCATAGTTGCTGGTCTCGAAACGACTACAGCTAGAAGTTATAATTTAACATGTTTAACCTCTAAATTTTATTTAAAAATAATATAAAAATATGTTAGAGATCAACCTTTTTTATTTATTATAAGTTAATGTTAAAACTAGTTTCCTCAAAATATTTATCAATCTATTTTTTTATAGAAACCAAGAAGTAAAATGAAAGTGATGAGAGTAATATAGAAAATAAAATGAATTGAATTGTATTTTTTATAAATAAATAAATTAATTGAACATTGTAATTGAATTTATAATAGAGATCATTAATTTTAAATAGCATATAAATGATTGCAATTATAAAGTTAATTTTTTTTAATTGAAAATGGATAATAAAATTGTGTTTGTATTTGTATTCCTTCTTTTATTTATAGGAAATATTAGAAGGACCTTTTATAAATTCATGATTTTGCTACCTCGCTCTAGTTTTGTTTCTAGTTCGAATTTAAAAATATATTATAAAAAGAATTCCAATGAATACATTACTCCATTAAGGTTTGCTACACACACACACACACACACACACACACACACACACACACACACACATATATATATATATATATATTCTTCTAAAATTTCAACCAACTCTTAGTTATGGTTGCATGAAGCTCAACGAAGACTGACAATTTATGATCACTTGCAGTGCATTTTCACGAAGGGAAATGCTTTTCGTTCTCTCATCCACACCTACCCAAGATCCAGTAAACTACGCCTGTGTTCTTCTCTTTAACGAGTTTAGTTGAATGATCATGAACCATGAACAGGGGAAGAATCGAGGAATTTGTCTAAGTTGTGAATGAGAAGCACAAAGCACGCCCACTTTGGATTTTACTTGGCAGGAAGAGTGTGTGAAACCAGGAAAGTTGACGCATACTGGTGATCAGCTTGGTGAACCACCGCGTAGAAAAGACGCCGTTCTGCCTCCACGTTTTCTGATATGCAGTAGTAATTTACAAAATAACGCACCTTCCTGTCTCGTTCTTCTTGTCTGCTTTTCTCTATTGCTTTTACACTGGAGTGGATCCTTTGTTCACGCGCTTCTTATATGAATTTGTTATTTATATAATATCATGCCTTTTTTTAAAATAATTATATGCCTACTAAAATCACATGCATAATCATAACTACCGAGTAAAATAATTTATTTACTAGAAAATTATATAAAACATGTGCTCTCTAACAAAACCTCAACATGTATATTATACTAAAGATTTTGACACTTAATTATTAATTAAAAGTTATGCCAGCCACTTAATATCAATAGTGGAAGCATTTTAGTTAAGAAATCAAGGTTTTTATATTTCTCATTTAAAAAACATAATTCCTCTCATTTTTTAAGAATATCACATCCTTAATTTGTAAGAAATTAATGTAATGTTTTAAAAAATAATAAATATCTTGATAACTTGGTATATATTTTATAAAAAAAATTAAATATAAATTCTCTTAGCATCCTTGTCTTAGTAAGAAGGGAAATGGAGATTTCCTGACAAAAACTAGATTTATGATAAAGGCATATACTGCGATATTAATTAATATTGTGTGAAACATATTTAAGGCGGCTACTGGGCACGCGTCTTCTAAGTGCGGTGGGGCTTGTTCTGAAAGATTCTAGAATTGTCAACATAGGGAGATGATTCCTTTAGGAAGGAAGACTCCTAGTGGCTCACCATCAAGGACCCGACCTGAACCCCTCCTCAAGTATGCTAAACGCGGCACGTTGACGTATCAATCACGGCAGCTGCACTCTCACCATCTATTTCACTCTAATTACTAGTCTACCACTCGGCCTTAATTTCCTTAGGGCATAACCGCCATTCAATCCAAGACGTCAGTGCTTACTCGGTTGTGCTGCCAACTCGGACCAGCCTCATATAAATACAAACCGATCTGGTCTCCCTTACTTCCATTCCACCCATCAAATATTCATACAAACACCACGTAGTGTAAACTTTGCTGCTCTTGCATATATTTTCACACACGTCACGCAATTCAATCTATAAGCTATGAGCTCAATTACAATGAAGAGAGGGAGAGAAGAGGGAGAGTTAGACATAGCCAAATGCTTGATGCTACTTTATAAAGTTGGCAAAGCTGATGATCATGAGCTGCCAACTAATTATAAATCATCATCACCACCCGGCGCCGGTCGCTTGTTTTCATGCAAAACATGTAACAGGAGTTTCTCTTCATTTCAAGCGTTAGGAGGCCACCGTGCAAGTCACAAGAAACCAAAACTTGTGGGATCAACTGGGAACTTGTTAATGAAGTTGCCCAATTCGCCTCCAAAGCCAAAGAATCACCAGTGCTCCATTTGCGGGCTTGAATTTCCTATCGGGCAAGCGCTTGGAGGTCATATGAGGAGGCATAGGGCTGCTAATATTGATGCTACCAGTAACAGTGCTGATAATGAACTGGCTGTGACTTATCCACCTTTCTTACCAGCCGTCCCAGTTTTGAAGAAATCGAATAGCAGCAAGAGAGTCCTGTGCTTGGATTTGAGCTTGGCACTGCCTATGGATCAGAATGAGTCGGAGTTGCAGTTAAGGAAGGCTAGCACTCCACCTGTGTTGAAATGTTTTATCTAGGCTTTAATTTTGAATAGATTTTTTATTTATTTATTTTTTCTGTTCATATACCACCTTCTAGTACGACTACATAGTTGGGATTTTTTACTAATCAGATTCATACAGTTCTTTTGTATACCGACAGCATTAAATTTTATTTATAGTTTGACATGGACAAATGTAGTTAGAAATTCTCACATAATAGTGTCTTGGTCCTTCAAAGCCAAGGCCTAATTGATATGGGTTTATTAAGCAATTGCTGCGATTGTTGTTCATATTCAAAGTTATCCGCATGAATTTGTTAGTTTTGCCTGTGGTGGATACTGTAAGTTCTGGTCTTTCCAACATTGCTGCTGCTGCTGCTGCTGGATTTGTTCTCCGATCAAAGTTGTTGGTTTTTGTTTCTGTTAGGATTTATGATTGTTTCTGTTTATCACGATGTTTCCTGCTCTGATCATGGCGTCCGAAATTAACTTCGCACAAGGGCTACGATCAAGCACAAAAAAGCAACTAGGTGCAAGGGTGGCGTCCTTCCGAGCCGAAACCTTCTTAGAAATTAACTTCGGACAAGGGCTACGAGAGAGTAGAGGACCCAACCACGCTATGGGTCCGTTCCATGTGAAGGCAAGAGGCGGCATGTCTTTTTTTCCAATCTCACGAAGGATGAATGACATGTCGGTTCATTTGCTTTGTCAAAATATTATTTGTCACTAGATGTGGAAACGGAAAAAAAAATACAAATTTAGTAGATCTTGGCACCAGGCGTTCACGACTCTCTTTCGGTGAATTATATTTTTCCATCGTTAAATAAGAAACAGCTAATGAATTTGATGAGAGTCCACTTTTTAGGAATGTAATATTTTAGTATTTTTATAAAGTATTTTACAGGATATTATCTTATTTAAATTGAGTATGATCCACTAATCAAATTAAAAACTATACATGTTCTTGTTGTACAAGTTATTTGACATGACCTAATTCTTTTTTAATTTGGACTTATCCATTTAATCCATAAAAATATATATTAAACCTTTGACTATTTAGATTTTCTTGCCTCAAATGGGTATCCATGAATCGAGTTTCCACGATTGAAATCGACACGTGGATGAATTATATATAGAGCCAACTGCAGCTTGGGGAGAAACTAGCAAGATCTTAAATGTTTAGCATTAATCGTTTTTATGATTATAAAGTATGTTTGGCCGTATGCTAGTGGTTGCTTTTTAAATAGCTTTTCGTGTCGAAATACATGTTAATAATTTTTTTTATTTTTTAAAAATTATTTTTGATATTAGCACATCAAAACGATCCAAAAAATACAAACCACACTTAATTTTAACAAAAAAAAATTTAAAATTTAATCAAACACAGTTTGTATCGCAGAGCCAAAACAGGCAATATATAAGTCGGGGACTCATTTGTAGTTGTACAAAACAAAGGAGCTGCGTGTGTGCGCTGATAGAGCAGCATAATTTTGGGGAGGCATGTGATCTGGCACGTGCATCACCGATCCCGCAAACAGTCTTGCGAACCTTCATGCCTGGACCCGCCTGCAGGCCAAGATTAGGACGCTCCTTCTTTTTACAGGACATTTTCTTATTTCTAGGAATTTTATAGGATAAAATGAAAAAAAAAAGTTTAGAAATAATAAGGTTTGTATGTTTTTTAAAATTTTTTTTATTTAAAAATATAAATTTTTTATTTTTAAAAAATTATTTTTAACACTAACATATCAAAATAATATAAAAATACCGAAAAAATATTAATTTAAAGAAAAAAATAAAATAAAATTTAATTTTTTTAAAAAATTTTAAAATACAACAAAATATAAAATCATATACAAAAATATAAAAAACTAATACTACTAGTGACCGTGACATGACCTAAACTAACTATACTAGAAATCAATGAATGTAAAATATAAAATTCATGGAAACCCTATCACTTGCTATTTAGAATTGTAATAGTGATATTTTTAAAAATATTTTTATTTAAAAATAAATAAAAATAATATATATTTTTTAATTTATTTTTTGATATTAAAATATTAAAATGATAAAAAAATTAAAAAAATTAATTTAAATTTATTTTTACAAAAAGCATGGTTGCACCGCGTGGACAAATAATGAATTCTTCGACCAACATCCAGAGGCGGAGCAAGAAGAAAAAAGTAAAAGAAATTAAATTAAAAAATATTTTAAAAAAATAAAATTTTAATTATTTTATAAAAAAAAAGGTTGGAAAAAATTTCCTTGCAGGGACCCGGGTCTCTACCAGCCTCCCCCGTCTCCGCCACTGCCAACATCTACCTCATAAAAGAGATTTATTATAGCTTGAGTAGGTTTAACTCCGACCCGATAAGAAATGAAAAAAGAATTCTAGACTATTTGGAGTTTCAAAAGCGAAAAACTCGAAATTAAGCAAGAAAAAAAAAACAGCATCTTTTTGGATCTAATTTAAATGATTTTCTGACCTTGAATGGTTATAGCATGTCGATCCACTACAGAACATTAATTGTAAAATCTCAAGGTGAAAATTAATTCGATCCAATTTTTTAAGTTTTGAGTATATATTATATAAAAAACACGCCTTACCTATTACCATTATATAAAAAATTTATATATTCACTCTATTTATTAAGTTTTTAGTATATATTATATTATATATTGCTTGATTAATATTTACTAGTCAGTATAAAAATAAAAGCGTGGGTTGAGTGGTAAAATTATAAAATATTATACATATGTGTTTTTTTGTCAAAATATCAAGGAATAAAAACATTATGTTGACTTTAAAAATTATATAAATGTTTTACATATATGTAGATGATATTAATTCATATATATTAATTCATATTTGTATTGAGATTTAAATTGAAATTAATAATATCTATATTTTATTTATTTATCAATAAATAAAATAATTATTAAAAAAATACACTCATCAATGCCATTTCAATTGATTACTATCAAATTTTAATTGAGAAACTGTATGGGAACGCGGTTTGCACCGCGTTCTTAAAAAATTCAAAATTATTTTTTGTTAAAATTTAATATGAGTTGTATGTTTTGGATCGTTTTGATGTGCTAATATCAAAAATAAAAAAATATCATTAACATGTATTTCGGCACGAAAAGTTATTTGAAAAACAACCACTACTAAATTGTCAAGCATACTCTAAATTTATATCACCAATATTGGTTGATACTAACCATTACTGGTAAAATTAAAACTTTATAGAAGATAATATTAGATGATTTAATATCTATTGAGGTATTTAAGAATATGATTAATATTATTTTTTAAAATATTTTTTATTAATAAATATATTAATTTATTTTTATTTTTTAAAAAATATTTTTTATATAATATATATAAACTCTAAACAACATTAAAATATAAAAAAATAATTTAAAATAAAATCTCACGAAATGGCGGCTGCCCCCATACACTCAGAAGTCTGCCCGTGCCGTTTTTCCTCGAAAAAAACAAAAACAAAAACCCCGTTTGCAAAAATATTTTACAACACTAACGGTGCATGCTCGATGCTCTCTGGCACACGTGTACGGATGATATAAATGTAACGGCGAATGCAGATGTTTCCCATTTTCAATTCCCTGTCACGAGAAAAAACCGAGTGCTCACATCTAATTTAATACTGTTATTTATATTCGATTTTCATCGCTGATTACTGTTCATTAAGAAATTCAGCAGACCGGTAGTCAACATTCCGATCAGTTTCCCAACCATCTTAAAGATTTTGAGGTTTGTCAAAAACTCCAAGCTCTCTTTTTTTTAGGGTTAGGTTTTATATTATCTAATTGGGGTTTTCATATCTGTGACTTCGAGCTTGAAACGACCTTTTTTTTTGTTTTTGAAAATTTATGTTAAAGGTTGGAAATGATCTGTTGAAGAAAGAAGGGTGAGACCTTGGAGAAGCAAAGCAAAATGGTATGTATGGAATATGGTAATCCTGTTACTAACTCGCTTGCTCGCATAAAAATGGGACTCATAGGTAGTTTATCTTAATGGTTCTTACTTTCATGCAAGTGAAGGAGGGTACCCGATAATTTCTCATGCAACGCTAGTAGTTGTGGTCGGCAAAGTCAATATTTTGTGAAAAGTGGTTGTGTTTTTATGAACTGTAATTAGCAAGTTTGTAGTATAGAGGGATTGCTAGACATATAGTGAGGAAATTGCGTGCATTTGTTGTTTAATAAGCCCAATTGGTTGCTTTATGATCCGAATAGAAACAAATAAGTTCCTAAATCTGCTGCTACCCGGAGGCATTTGTTGTAATCTCATTGGAGTTTGTAGTTCAAGTCTGGTTGCCTGCCACTTTATGTAAATGAAATTGTTGATAATTTCATCGTTCTCAGGAGTAAAATTTGAATGGGTGGACTCTGAGTTTTTTGTTGTATGATAATTGTTTTAAGATGACAAAATTCCCAAATTGTGCATGGGGTTTATGGCTGTTAGTCGAAGATAATGGTATGGATACTTTGAGAGTTGTAAAGATATGCTGGAATAATATTTTGGTGCTGAATATGAATTACTCTTCTTCTTGGAATAATTGTTCCATTGTGGGTTTAGCAGAACAAGGGATTTTGGATGTCAAAGGGTACAGATGGAGATCCAGCATTTGAGAATCCATCCAGGCTTGAATCTAAACGATTTCATCAGTGGTTTATAGATGATGCTGAGCCTGAGTTGTTCCCTAGCAAGAAGCAAGCAGTGCAAACTCCAAACAGCACCGTGACTTCTGGAATTTCCAGTGCAAATGCTCCTTCCTGGGATAACACCCCTGGTTTTCAGTCCCCAAACCAATTTATTCACCGGTTATTTGGGGCTGAAACTGCAAGGTCTGTCAATTTTGCTGAAAGGAATTTATATCCTGCTGGAACTGGTGACTCAAATGCATCTGTTAGCCTGTCTATATCTCATGCTATGGGAGATCCTGAAGCCTGTGTTAACTATGGTGGTTTTAGAAAAGTCAAAGTAAATCAGGTTAAGGACTCTGACAGTGGTATGCATGTCCCAAAGGGACATGGTTTCACAATTGAAAGTGACAGTAACAATTCCTCCACTGGTCAGGGCTTCAACAGGGAAAGTGAAAGTAGCTTTATATCAATGGGGCAAGCATTTGATGAGGATAATAATGTCACAGTGATGGGTCATGCCTACAATAAAGAAGATGCACACGTTGGGTCAATGAGCTCCACTTACATCAAAGTTGATGACAGTGCCATTCCAATAAGTGACACATATAGAAAGGAGGACACCAATCTATTATCGTTTGGAGGATTTGACGATGCCCATGATATTATACCTGTCTGTAGGCCAATCAACAATTATGACCACTCTTTTGATCAATCTTCAGTTAAAACACGAGAAGCAGTTGATCAAAAAGAGCTGGGTGCCAAGGCAATTGCGAGTAATACTCGGGCAACTAAATCCAAATCTGAACCTGTTTCTAAGAACAGACAAGAGTTGAAAACTATCAGAAAAGAAGCTCCAAACAGCTTTCCTTCGAATGTCAGAAGTTTGATCTCAACTGGTATGCTTGATGGAGTCCCTGTAAAGTATATTTCCTTGTCACGCAAGGTAAATCTCTTTAAAATTTTAGTCCATTTTTTTCTGATAAAAAATCTCTCCGTTTCTTTCTTTTGTATTTTCAATCTAGTGACCTTGTGGCTTGTACTCTGCATGTAACAAGGAGCTTCGTGGCATGATAAAAGGTTCTGGCTATCTTTGTGGGTGCCAATCATGTAATTATTCCAAGGTGAGCGTTTTATTGGCTTTAGTCTTTGTCTGGATGGATTCTTCAAACACTACTGATCCGCTTTATAATTTGGGTGTAAGGTGCTCAATGCATATGAGTTTGAACGCCATGCTGGTTGCAAGACAAAACATCCAAACAATCATATATGCTTCGAAAATGGAAAAACTATCTATCAGATAGTACAAGAATTAAGGAACACTCCTGAAAGCATGTTATTTGACGCAATTCAAACTGTTTTTGGTGCACCTATTAATCAGAAATCCTTTCGCATCTGGAAAGGTAATGGAAATATTTGTTTTGACTTTTTACCTTGTATACAATTAGAATTATTTGTCTCTTATTCATTGTGCGTACAAGCACACTTGTAAAATACAATTATCCATTTATTTAAGGTATTACCAAGTAAAGGAAATCTTGAGACAGCCATCCGCTACTAGATATTTTGCATGAAGTAACTTCCTTCTTGAGTTTTGAACTTGCCATCTCTTGATTGCAAATGCAAGGCATTTAGCTTTGCCTTGGTTGAATACCCTTGGTGGAAGTGCAACCACACTTTTGCTTGTGCAATTTTAGCTGCCCTTGTTTTCTTAGAAAGAAAAGGGGGAGAGTTAAAAATTTAGACCATTTTGCATTTGATAATTTTGCTAGTAGTTGCTTTCTTACTCCCTTGTATTTTTGCCCCTCTTCGCTTTTTCTCAGAATCTTTCAAAGCTGCAACTCGTGAGCTCCAGCGTATCTATGGGAAGGAAGAACTAATGCTGTAAAGCATTATTTTGCTTGCAGCGTGCATAGAAACTAGACTGGCTAGAGAAGCATGCATGCACTGCAGAGAATGCCGTTCAGAGACAGGTCAAATGATGCTTTCTGTTATATGATGAACAGCTAGTTCATGTAAAACTGTATTTTGATATTGAATCAGTGAGATTGGGTGCCTAAGTACAATGTAAGAAACCAAAGGGAAACTTCTGTGTAAATCACTTGGTGACCATGACAATTGAACTGGCTTTCTTACTGGAAATTTCTGGTAAGAGTTGATCATTCTTATGCTTCACCCTTGTGCCACGATGCGGGAAACTTCTTCTTCATTGTGCTGTATTATTGTACGTAACATCCTGGAACACTTGGAGGAATTTGGACACGAATGGGGGCACCATACGTTGGACCGATGGGTTAATTCTAATGGTCACGAGTTTAAGATCAGATTTATATGGTATGTTGGGTCGTTTCGAGGGCTGGCAAGTTGTCATATTGTTGAGTGCTTTTGCTGTACATCTGGCTTGTACTAAAAGCAGACAGATTCACATTATATTTTAGCAGTGAACAAGGGGGACGCTGAGCAGCTGGATGCTTCTTTTCCTTACTGCTGTCCCATTTCCGATCAAAATTTCCAATCGTGTGCTGTGCTCTAATTTCTTCACTTCCCAGAAGCTAGCTTTCACAATTTATCATCAGAGGCATGTATTTCCAATCTCACAAAATCCCAGAGCTCGTATGAGTATATTCTCCTCAGTTTTCTATTTTTCAAACAATCGAGGCGTACTTTACTCCCGGTCACTTTTGTCGAAGTATACGTCCGGAACTATGTTTTTGAAGCCTTCGCCCAGATGAAAGACAGGATAAGAAAACCTTGTTTGGAGCTGCAGATGAACTGGTTTTTCATTTTTGTTTCAAATTAAATTTTGGTTAGTATTTTTAGATTATTTTGATGTCTTGGTATTAAAAACAAAATTTAAAAAATAAAAAATATCATTTTTAAATAAAAAAAACATTGAAAACAACTTTAAAAAAATTCATAAAATACATCTTGAACGCTCATGGTGCTGTCTTCTTCGGTGCAATTCTAGTACACGCTACCGGAAACCATTCGTGATTGTCTTTTTACATCGTAAACAACCTAACAGTAATGCCACTACAAATCTCATGCGATGAAGAAAGGCAATGGAGAAAAAAAAAGGAGGAAGAATATTTTCCACAAGCAACCCAACTGGTGACACGAATAATAATGATAAACTGCAATTTAACACACTAAAACAAGATTGAAAAGAATGACAAATGAGATAAATTACAAGCCCCCTTTTTTTTCCGTTATCAGCACTGGTTCTTGTCCATCTCCTTCGTTTTTTCAACAAAAGTGCAACCCGTAATTCATGCCCCCACTAGGAAATGATTTGCTTCTAAGAACCGCAACAAGCTGATTTCTGGGCAGCTGGACCTGCTCCAGACGCCTGGTCTAGATGAATCTTTGATGTTGCAGGCTGCAATACACAACCCAAGCAAAATGTTCAAACAAACAGTAACAGAGATTGAAAAGTCCCTCGCTCTTGTCAAATCCAAAATAGGAGCTCATGAAATTCAAATACCTCAGCCTTGGTGTCAGTGTCAGAAAGCCTTTGCTTTATATCCCTTGCTATTGAAAAGAAAACTTGCTCCACATTTTGATTCGTCTTTGCACTCTGTAATGCACATATTTTTCAATAAATACCAACACTATTTCAATTGGCTTCAAATTCTGCAAGTGTTCCTTACAGTTTCAAAGAATTTGATCCCGTACTCATCAGCGAGTGCTTGGCCCTTGGATGTTGGTACAGCCTACAAGAAAAATAAGGGTTATCAATCATACAGTGATTTCACATTGATATGAGCATCAACCCACGAGTGAAGGAAACAGAGAGATGAATTGCTAAAACCATAAATTAAATCACAGAACTGTAGTTTTTTCCTGTTATGAATACCCGAGTGAAAAAAAATTCTATTTGCTAAAAACTGGGATCAATAAACGACCTTGGTAATGCAACTAAGATATAATCATATAAGCAAGACTTCCAAAATGGCAATCAAAAGCAATTTAACAGCTAGTATTAATTGATTGCAGAACTGACTAACATACCCGTTTGCTTTCATCCATGTCAGCCTTGTTCCCTACCAATATCTTGTTAACATTATCAGAAGCATGTTGCTCAATGTTGCGAATCCAATTCCTAATGTCTGAAAATGGTGATAAGCCAGGTTTATAAGAAAACTATCAAGAAAAGAAAGGTGCGGAAATGAGAGGAAATAGTTTAGTAAAAGGCAATGCAACTTCCCAAATACTTGTCACCACATAAAAATAAATGTGGATGAGAAGGTGCCAGTAGTGATGTAGGGAAATCAAACAGCACATTCAGATAAGCAAAATTTCTTCCACTTAAAATCTGCACAGCAATCTTAAGTTTTGATCAATTGAGAACACAGAAACTTACTGTTGAAAGATGATTCATCAGTAACATCATAGACCAGCAAAATACCCATAGCTCCACGATAATAAGCTGACATGGAATGAATTTCCAGGGACATGAATTAGAAGTGAAGCACAAATCAACTTATAACAATTGCACGCTGACATGGAATGAATTTCCAGGGACATGAATTAGAAATGAAGCACAAATCAACTTATAACAATTGCATGACAGACAACACAGATAACAATCCAGAAACACAGGTCTATGAACTACAAAACTCCAAATGCCAGGCATTGACGATTGTGATCTAAGATCTAATGGTCTTGTCCTAGAAATACCCAGAGTAAAAGGTTAGTCTGATGGTACAATTCTAACCATGTAAAGATCTTCAAATACACGATGCAGTGGTCCAAGTGTCATGAACTAGTAGGCATAAAACTTAGGCAATACCAAGCTGCAATTCATGCATCAGAAATCCATGCTTCCCTGATGCCAATGTCAGCCATTCACATCAATACTAATTTGAGAGGATATTCCTCAAGGTGGACTAGAGCCTTTATGCAATCCTGGTAATCAACAAAACAAGCCTTAATCCCAAACTATATAGGATTAATCTTCATCCAGCCACAGCCAACCACAAATTTTCTCTCACGTTGCCCCTGCTTCAAAAAGTGAACGCTCATATTTGGTTGCATAGTAGGGCATTCAAAAGTTTGTTCAGCCACACCCCCAGACCCACCCAAAAAAATGAAAACTGTAAGAATATCTCTCCCCCCATCACAGAAAACACTTCCCCGGAGAGTAATGAAGCTTATCAAACTGGCAGGTTCCGCATGGAAAATCTTCAAGTTGATAACTTATGTCTCATACATGAACCCACCAGTTTGATATTCTTTATGAGCAATATGAAATGTGACAAACCTAAGTAGAGCAGACTTCACAAATATCCTTTCCCTTTCTATCACTGAGAAAACAGTATCTATAAAAGAGAAACATACCAGTTGTGATTGTTCGGAACCGCTCCTGCCCAGCTGTATCCCAAATTTGAAGCTTAATCCTTTTGCCATCAAGCTCAATGGTTCTTATCTTAAAGTCAATACTGCATGATAAAGAATGAGCTTGGGAAGGTCAGAGAAGTTCTTCAAGATAGAAAAACCAGTTAATGCATTTTAAGACCAGAATGCAAGGAATACACACCCAATGGTAGTGATAAAACTAGTTGTGAAGGAACCATCAGAGAAACGCAAAAGAAGGCAACTCTTGCCCACACCTGCAACGGCAAACAACAGGAAAGATTGAAATCTCAAGCACAATATTATGTTGCATAATAAACTTGAACTTTAGCAATTATGCAAAACCAGTGAAGCAGACAACATTTCCCAAAAAAAGAAAGCATAATAACATCAAACACAAGGAGAAAAAAACATGGCATCAAGTAGCCAACATATTTGGATCTATATCCTTTTTTATAAGCTATTAGCAGATATCATATCAATAAATGGAGAGATACAGAGGGGGAAGGGGAGCTAGACAAAGAGCTAAACTACCGACAATCTAATTAGGTAGCAAGCACGTTCTCTCCCTCCTCCTACATAGTACCGAATCCTGATAGACACAAGATCCCAACAAGAACAACCATCAGCTATGCAATTCATGTCAGATTGCATGTTGCTGTCTCACCGCTATCAGATGTTCCAATTTTACATGAAAAACTAAAACATTTCCTATACTATAAATCAAGTGGGAGCATACATTAGTAGATATGTTACCTGAATTGAAATCATGGGATCCTTAAAAAAACAAAAAACAAAAGATGAAAAACAGTAAACAACAACATAAAAGATCCATACCGCTATCGCCGATCAAGAGAAGCTTAATGAGATAGTCATAATCGGCTCGGGCTCTAGCAGGGGGAGCAGCCATCGAACGGAGAAATCCAAAAAAGAAATAATAATAACAACAATAATATATAAAACCTCCCTGCACAACGAAGACAATAAGAGAGAGAGAGAGAGAGAGAGAGAGAGAGAGAGAAGCAGCAACTACAAAATCAATAACCAAAACGAGAAGGACAAAAGAGTAGATCTGTGCGTTTGAAAGAAAGAAAGAAAAAACAGAGAGAAGGAGGAAGAGGAACCTTTGAGATCAGGATTCTTCGAAAATATGGAGAGAGAGAGAGAGAGAGAGAGAGAATGGGGGAGAGAGGCGGGCAGGTCTCCGAGAGGTCAGATGTAGGAGGCAATGGGGATTTCTACACGCATAGCTTTTTGCGACAAGGAGAGAGAGGGGTTTTTAATTTTTTTTAGCGAATATTTGGAGGGACAACTTTTGTTTTCGTTTTCTAGTTTTTAAAAACTATTTTTAATTTAAAAAATATTAAATTAATATGTTATTTTAGTATATTTTATAATTTTGAATAAATTATATTAATATATTTTATATATTTAACAAAACACAAATCTCCAAGAGATTCTTTTTTTAGAGTATAATAGATTGATATGTTTTTATATTTTTGAATTGTTTTGATATATTGAAATTAAAAATAATTTTTAAAAAAATAATAAAATATTATTTTAATATATTAAATAAAAAATATTATAAGAAACAGCGTTACTGTACTCTCTGTCACCCCGTAGTATAATTGGTTCTGGGCCTTAGCCAGTCATCAATTGATAAGAGCACATTTGGGGCGTCCATAACTTGCATTAAAATAAAACAGAGGGACAGAGAATCTAATTTTTCAGATAAATTGGACGGTGCGGAGTGCAATTGGACCCATGTTATGCGCGATGAATCGATGCAACTCATGTGGGTTCCTTATTTTATTTTTTATTATTAATAATGATATCTTGATTAATATATGTATATCTCAGTTAATATTATAAAATTTAAAATTAATAATAATATAAATTTTAAATAATTCTAAGAGAGCTCAAACTCGTAGCCATTAAAACGTAAACTTAAAACCTGATCAATTGAGCTACCCCTTATTATTAATTAATCTCTTATTTTAATTTTTATTTGTTGTGGTAGTTTTTTTTTCGAGCTTGTTTATTTTTATATTTTAGAAATTTTTTAAAAAAAACTAAAATTTTTTATTTTTTTATTTTAAATTAAAATTTTTTATTTTTTTATTTTAAATTAAAATTTTTATATTTTCAGATATTTTGATATATTGATATTAAAAATATTTTTAAAAAAATATAAAAATTATTATTTTAATATATTTTTAAATAAAAAATATTTTAAAAAACCACTAATAAGAAATCAAATATATAAGGCTTTGACCTGAGATGGCTGTGCTTTGTAGGCTGACCAGTAAATTCCAAGAATCAGAACATGACATTCCGGTCAGTGAGACCTCCTCATTTTCGCTTGCTTTTTAAGACAAACTAGTAATTAACAACCTGTCTCTGCTTTGCATTACAAGGTTGTCTTGTTTTGTTTACTCCGTGGTGGAATCTGAAACTTCCATTTGAAGTTTTTTTTCCCTTCTTCTTCTTCTTCTTCTTCTGCCGTCAAATGATTGGTTTGATTAAACGGCAAGAAAAGGGTGTGTTTAGCATTGGGTTTTATGGTAGTGTATTGCCATTAACCTTTTTAATGAGATTATATATCTGCGTTTTATTAATATATAGTTAGTTAGGAGAGCGCAATATAGATATGGCGAAGAGTGAAAAAACTGCAATGTTTCTTTCGGTTTTTTTATTTATATATAAACATCACTTCCTCCATCTCGGTTTTATTGACCCTTTTGACCTATCAAATGGCTGGTGGGAAGGGGTCGCGACCATGTTCGTGCCAACGTTCTGCAATTTTACTTTCCAAGTGGAAACTTGTTTTTTACATGCAAAAAATGGCATCGACAGATTTCGAGGGCAAGACTAATAATATTTTTTATTTTTATTTAGGTATTTTCATATTTTTTAAATAATAAAATTAATCCCATTTGAAATTTATAGCAAATTTTCCTAAAAATACACTTCTTCATGATCGAAATTATATTATCATCTTTACTATAATCTAGCGGTTTCTTACCGACTAATATATTATTGAATCAACTTGAATAATTCAATATAATTATATTAAAGATTTGTTTTTTCAAAAAAAAAAAATTTAAAAATAATATCATTTTAATTTTTTAAAATTATTTTTTTCAAAACTATACATATATATAATGGAAGGCCATGGAGTCCAAATTAAAATGAGACGGCACAGTGTGACGGAAAACTGCCGGAAGTGTGAATTACACAAATTTCCACTTCAGGAACATCCCATGCTTCTCCTCCACATTATTAATCGTAAAAATAACTAAAGTCGAACAAAAAAGATGGGGCAGCAAGTTAATGCTTCAAGCTCATGCTTACAAGTTCCCCCACATACTTTTCTTTTCCCTTCAAAACTCAGCAATCTCTCCTTCACTCATTCTCCTTGAGAAAACATTCGTGTCCTCCATTAAAATGTCAACTGCAAGACATATATCCGATGATGATGGCAAACATTAGCGAGATCTGATGATGATGATGATGATGATGATGATGATGATGATGATGATGATGATGATGATGATGATGATGATGATGATGATGATGATGATGATGATGATGATGATGATGTAGCACAATTTTAATTTTAATTTTAATTTTTATTTTAATTTTTATCAAATTGGCAGTGCATCTGGAATGAGATGCTTATGGCTCAATCATAATCTGGTTATGTAAAAGAGGATCCTGAGTTTTTTCAGTTTTTTTTATTATTATTTAATGCCTGAATACCAGGCTATAATAATCACAATTCAGCTTGTTAGTTTATTTCTTATTTGTTTCTTCTTCTTCTTCTTCTTCTTCTTCTTTTGTTGTTATCTTGTATTTTTTAAAAATATAAAAACAATCAGGACCATATTATAAGAACGATGATTAATCTGGACGACGGCGCTGCAGAGTAGAGTCTAAAATGCTGGTGGTGTTCAGTATATTGATTGCCGCAAAAAAGGGACGTTATTTATTTTGCTGCGGACTAAACTCAAATAAACACCAGCATGGATGGCATCATTGTGCGAATAGCATCTAGGCCCTCCCTAAGCCTCGGAAAGTTTGACATGTTTGACATTGAAATGTAGTATCAAACTACTTATTTAACACGTGATTTGCTATTGGTTAGTTTTTTTTTTTGGAAAAAATAAATAAATATGCAAGCATAGGTCCTTTTACAACAAAAATTCTAATTATAAATCAAAAGGTTTATACATGATTTTAGTTAAATAAATTAAAAAATATATATGTTAATAAATACAAAACAATATTGATGCTTCTATTCGACAAGTCTAGCTGCATGTTGTATAATTTTTTTAAAACGGAGATAAATTAATATATAGATGTTATTAATGTCTTTTTTGACAGTGAGTAAAATATATAATTGTGAATAAAAAAAATCAATGCTTGTATATAATAAAATATAATGAAGATTATATGTGTTAATAAAGACATGTAAGATCTCAAACTTATTTTTAACATCGTGAAAAAATGAGACAATGTTGCAATTGCTACATTGAAACATCATTTTTGGGCCCTCATATAAATAAAAAAAATAAAAAATGAAACAATGTTGGAACATAATAAAAATATATATATCAGTAAGAAGAATGTACTAGAACGCCCAGGAAATTATCGAATACTGGCTGAGGAAGATCAAAATTTACAAGATTGAAAAATTTGACAGTGTGTTTTCGATTGATGAAGGCCCTGTTGGTAAGAAAATTCAATTAAGGAGAAAAAATTTAAATTGGATGTTTAAGGATTCAATTGAAATTTTTCAAAATTAAATTTATTGAGGGCTTAATTGCAAGAAAAATTAATTTTTAAAGTTAATTTAGGCTTCAATTTGAAGAAATTAAAGTATAGGGGTCAAATTACAATTTTTAAGAGTTAATTTAGTCAAATCAGGGGTTTAATTGCATAAATATTGAAGTTTGATGGGTAATTACGGACTTGATTGAAGAAATCCAGAATCAATGACGTAACTAGAAAATGCAAGTGAATGTAAGGGTTGAAATTGATCAAATTAGGAGCCAAATAAAAAAAATTAAAAGTTTGTTAGTCAATTGAGGGTCAAAATGCATAAATTCATAACCAAGAAATAAAATGAAAATAACGATCAACTTTAGGGTTGACAATTGATTTGAAAAAGATCAATTTGCATAAAATTAAAAGTTGAGAGGCAATTATGATTGCAATTAAAAGAAATTGAAACAATAGGGACTCAATTGAAATTTTCCAATCCCAAATGATATGGCATTCATATTTAATGAAGAGAGGGTGAGTGACACGTCGTTCGTCACCTAAGCATCCCTGTTTTGATAATTTTGACTAATCGAGTTGGCAACTTCAAACGAATAAATATGAAGTTACAGACAATCAAATTAAGCAAAGTTTGATCCAAATGAAAGATGTGTACCCTCTCTACCACCTTCAGGTGGTCTTAGGAGACGATGATGTCAAAACTGCCCAACATGGCTTTAAAAGTATACAACTCAGTCAAACATAATGTCACACTCGGACATCACAGCGACCAATTAAAAAAATTTCTTTGAAAAAGAACAAGTATCTAACATCTTGTTCTTTTGGAAAAAAAAGATATAGTTTAAAGAGTCGTTACCTAGTATTATGGTTTTATCTTAAATTGCTCAGAATTTGTTGGTTTAAACTATGCTTGTAATATTTCCAACTCTAACGTTAGTGAATATTCAACTACGAATATTTCCATATTTATTGTTTGATTTAAAAATATTTTTAAATTAATTTTTTTTATATTTTCTTCTCCCGGGCTGGGTCCAACCGAGCCCGTACAGCTGGTTTGGACCCAACCTACCCAACCTAGTCACTTGTTTATGCTAGGAACCCGGTTGTGTAGCAGGCGTGCGTGACAACGCACACCTGCCTGTATGGCTAGGTTGGACCCAACCAGCTCAACCTGGCCATTTACTTAAGCCAGTGACCCGACTGTGAATTATAATTTGCATGCACAGTAAGAAGAACTAACCAGATTCACTGGAGAAGAAGCCGGATGATGGGGTAATGGCTAACCGATGCTACTTCTTTTCCTCTGTTCTTTCTCTGATTTTTTTGGTTCGCTGGAGAAGAACTGATTGATGCTACCTCCTCTCCGTTCTTTCTCTGGTTCCCTGTTTTGTTTGTCTTGCCTTGTGTTGTTCGTTCCCTCCCCGTGTCTACCTTCTGCTGGCAAAGAGAACCTCTACTGGACGTTACTCTTGGTTGAAGATAGGACGTTGGATGCTGCTTGTGCTGCTCACGATGACAGCTTGCTAAGAAGAGGATTTCTGCTGCTCGCAGTGGCAGCTTGTTGAGAGGAGCTACTGTCGTTGGTTGCTGATGGTGTGACTGAAAATCAAGTTGATGAAAACAACACTGTCGCTGCTGGGAAGAAGAGGTTGTTGCTGGTTCTGCCACTGCAACTGAGGAAAGTTGTGGCTGAGGAGCATCCGTCGTCGCTGCTTCAATAAAAAAAAAAGACTCCAGGTGCTGCTGCTATCCGAAAAAAAGGAACTTAAGTTCTCTGCCAACCGAAAGCTGCTACAACAAGTCTCAAATGTTCTATTTAGTGATGAAATTTCAACTTAAATGTTTTTTTAATCTTAAATTTTTTTTTAAAATCATATCTGAACTTGAAAAGAGGTTTTTTTGATTTTGTGTTATTTTTTTACAAGGTTCTTTATGGGTTTTTCAAGTTTTTTTAGGTCAAAATTAGATTGGAAAATGAGTTTTTATGTAAAAAAATGCACAGATCCTGTTTTTTAGGGCATCGCAGTGGCTAAAATCTAGGGAATATCAAGCAACATGTGGTTTGGATTTTTTTTTCAAAAAATATTAGGGCCGACAACCAATTAAATTTTTTTTAAAAAAAATAAAGCCCTTACACAGGCTCTTTCTAAGCGCCTAACCATTTTTTATTTTTTTCTTCTTAAAAAAACATGCTTTTTCATGTATAATTTTTTAATTTATATAGAAAGTAATTCCCCTTCTTTGTTTTTTTTAATTTTTGTATTAAGTATTTTTTTTAATTTATTTAATATAATTAAGTGAATGATCCGTGTTTTAAAATTAAATATCTTGATCTAGATTCGCTTCTCAACTTTTCCACATACGTATTTAGTTATCATTATTAATTTTTTTCTAGTTATTGATATGTATAATTTTTAATTTATTTAATTTAATACATACATAAAGTTTTTTATATATGCTTATATTATTAATAATAATATAAAAATTGTGTTACACATACCTATATGTTTAATTTTTTTATTTAAAAAATATATCAGACTTTTGACGAAGCATAGATGAAATAGCTAGTAATACGTCAAATTTTCGGCCCTGTTTGGAAACGCGTGTCAACCCGCGTTTCTAAAAAATTGAATTTTTTTTGCTAAAAATTAAAATTTTTTTATATTCTTGGATCATTTTGATGTGTTGATCTCAAAAATAATTTTTTTAAAATGAAAAAAATATTATTTTGATACATTTCTAAGCGAAAAACACTTTGAACTGCAACCACACTCTTAAATAGGCCCACAGTCCATGTCACCAAACAGACTCGATCATATTCCACTGGAGCCTGTTTGAGAGTGGTTGCGTTTGCTTTTCAAAGTTTTTTTCATTTAGAAATATATTAAAATAATATTTTTTTATTTTTTTAAAATTATTTTTTATATCAGCGCATCAAAATAATTTTAAAATACTAAAAAAATATTAATTTAAATAAAATAAAATTTAAATTTTTTTAAAATATTTTTAAAATATAAAAACAAACATTACCTTTAAAAGATTATGTTTTTCATTAAAAAACAATTCCTGTAAAATTACTAGACAGGAAATTTTAGATCTGGCCAAAATCTTGAAGGTCCATGCCAGATTTCATATTCTTTTTCTATCAAATCAATCAAGATAGGAAAAGTACATCACAATCATCATCATCATCGTTGCCATGTTTGCAAGCAATGGAAAAAATTGTTACAAATTCTACTAAAGCCAACACCTAAAGAGATTCCATATATATTCTGTTATGTGTGTGAATAATGGTTGGGATTATTTTTTAAATAATTTTTTTGTGTTAAAATATATATTAATAATATTTTTTATTTTTTAAAAAATATTTTTAACATTAGCATATCAAAATAATTTAAAAATACTAAAAACATATTAATTTAAAATTAATAAAAAAATTAAAAAAATAAATTTTATCAAAAATATTTTTAAAAAACAGAAACAAACGGCCTCTATATATAATATTTGACGCATACTAGATACAAGATACTTGTATTTCTTGACAGCAAAGGTAAGGAGACTACTGATATATCTTTTGCCTAAATGGGAGGGATGGTTGCTGGCTACGCCATGGGAAAGAGAGGGAGGGGGGTTGTGCTATGATTTGATTTTATGTGGAGCGAGGTGTTGTCCAAAATTTTACAAGTAAAAAAAATATATTTAGTTTATAATCATGTAATTATATAAAATATAGTAATAATGTAATTATTATAAAATTTAGTACGTATATTAAATAAATATATAAACTTGTAAAAAATATAGAAAGAACAATTATAGCATGCAAACTAAACAGGTATTGATTGGAGTATTTACTAAAGTTCTTATAAAAGATTCAATCTGATTTAATTATTTTTAACGACTACTCATTTATTTTTATTATTTTATGTAAAATAACTTTTTCCAACAAGTCTTTTAGGATTTCAATAACTCTTCCTTGTTTTTTTTGGTGCTCTTGTAAATAAAGTTTAATTAACTCAAATGAATATTACTTAATATTTCTCTATAAATACCAAACTTGAGATTTAGAGTGGAAAAACAAGTTTTGAAAAAAGCCAATGACAAAAAGAGAAAAAAACTCAGGAAAATTCTTGCATTTTTTTCCCACCCATCCAAAAACACTTATTTATAAATAGGACTTGGAAATTAAAATGTTTAAACACATAATTAATTTATGAATGTTTATCAGTTATGATAAAGGTTTATAGTTCATGAATTATTTATAATTCATGAATGTTCATTATTCATAAATTATTTATAATAATATTTATTTTTATCACATAATTAATGTATTAATTTATTNANNNNTATAANATTTTAGGAACTACAAGAAATTATTGATTAAACATGGATTTAATAACAATTATTTTTCATTATTCAAACTCAAACTCATGACTTCTCGTGACACCGCTCAATTTAAAAAGCTATTTTGAGTTTGAAATTTTTGATATTTAAAAGTTTTTTTTTAAATAATTTCTCATTCACGTTTAATTATTTTTGAAAAATATATTAATATTTTATGTTAAAATATTTATGCTAAATCACAAAATATAATATGTCTTAACCTCAGATATAAATGAATCTTCAAATATAAACTGGCCTTAAAAGTTTCACTATATATTGTATAAACCAATTTAAACAAGAAGGGAGAGGGTAACTGTGATCTTGACAGGAGAGAGTAGGGCGAGTGAGCTCTGGTTTTTGTAGGAAATTTTCATTACAGAGATGAAAAGGAGAGGGAAGATAAGTTTTTTTATGTCACTAACATGATTTTTAATGACGTAACATGCTAATAAATAAGATAAACTATTTCTAATAAAATATTATTAATTACAGTTTAAATACCATTAAAGTTATCCTAACTTGTTTGAAGTATGATTGCGATTACTTTTCAAATAATTTTTCGTGCTAAAATTCATGCCAATGATTTTTTTTTATTTTTTAAAAATTATTTTTGACATCGACACATGAAAATGATTTGAAAACACTAAAAATATATTAATTTAAAGTTAATAAAAAAAATCAAATTTTTTCAAAAATACTTTTGAAACGCAAAAACAAACAGATTGCATTGGTGTTTTTTAAGGATTTTTTTATTTAAAAATATATTAAAATAATATTTTTTAAAAATAATTTTGATATAAATACATTAAACTATCTAAAAACATCAATTTTTTAAATTAAAAAAATTCAGAAAAAATACAACTCAGCCACATAGATAAACGTCACCTTAAAAAAATAACAAGAATAACTAACAAAATACTTATAAATATAGTATTTTTTATAAGTAGAAAAAATGGTTATTTTACTACTTCTAATACATTCACTTGTATTTTGTTGCGATGAGACTATTCTTTTTCTAAACCTAAAAAAAATGTTAAGAGTATGAATATTTTTTTAATAGTTTCATCAAATCCAATCAAGCGGTTCGATCATAAAATTTGTCAACTCGACTCCTTATCTAGCTTAAGTTTCGAATTAAACTGTATGCGAGCTTATTCAAAATGAATTATTCAATTTAATTGATTAAAAAACAACATAAATGTCTGGTAAAAACATGACATAACTTAAAAAAAAACAATTTTTTTTTATATTGAGATGATGTCAGGTTGGATCGACCTTGGTCAACCGGTGACTTAGGGCATGGATTTCAATGGATTTAATAACTTTGTTGTTTTTATAAATTATTTTTATTTAATTTTATGATAACATTAGATGCTTTCAAAATTGATCCCCCACCCCACACCCAAAAACATTTATTTAAGATCGTGATAACCTTATCGAAAGTAGAAAAAAAACCATGAATTTCATTTCTCAACCAATCTAATATTAAAGAAGAGTAATGGATTTAATAACTTTGTTGTTTTTATAAATTATTTTTATTTAATTTTATGATAACATTAGATGCTTTCAAAATTGATCACTGACCTTAAAAAAAACATTTATTTAAGATCGTGATAACCTTATCGAAAGTAGAAAAAAAGCCATGAATTTCATTTCTCAACCAATCTAATATTAAAGAAGAGTTAAATAAAAAAAACAATTAGAAAAATTAAAGTAACAGAAACTAAAAACATAAATCAGATTTGATGGGTAACCCGCTAAACCAGTGAATTGGGTAACCCGAGTCAACATGTTAAACCCGCAAACTGGGTAATAGACTCCAATGAGATTAATAACTTGTTTTTTTCCTTTTAAACTATTGTTTATTTAACTATATAATAAAAAAATAAACGATCATAAAATCAAGCGCCAAACCAGTATTAAGACTTTTTTTTTAAGACTACGATAACATCTCAAAAAACAAAACAAAATAAATTGTGAAACTCAACTCTCAATTAATAGAATATCAAATGATAAAATAAAAAAAACTAAATTAAAAAAAAAGTTAAACTTGTCATACCGTCAACAAGCTCATGGACTTTCTAAAATTTAATAATTTTTTTTCGAAACTATTTTTTTTAACCATATGATAAAAAAATAAATGATAACATAATCGAGTTCAATTAAAAAAAAGAAGAAGATAACCTACAAATCGGGACAACTAAAATTACCTCGCCAAACTCGTAGACCGGGTCATTGACTCCAAAAAATTTAATAACCTAATTTTTTTCAAAATCAATATTTATTTAATTAAACTTTTTAAAAAATATACCGCATCGCAAGCCTGAAATATTTTTCTGATACCAACTCAATGCTAAGATATTTTTTTGATACTGCAAAAATCATATAAAAATAAAATTAAAATAAATTATTAAATCTAAATCCTTATAAACACATCATATAAAAAATAAATTAAAAAAAATAATAAAAAATATCAAAATACAAAAAAAACAAATACACGGATTACTATTTCCCCATTTCTTTTAGTTTTATACTTCGTATCTCTAAGAATTCTTGCTCAAAAAAATAAATTGAAAAAAAAAGCATTATTTTTGGAATTTAGATTAAAAAATGGCATCCTTCGAAAACGTAAACTCCCATTTTCTACATTCTCAAAAAAGAATTCCCATTTTCTACCGTTCCGCGGCAAATGCCATCCTCACCTCGACGCTCTCTACCATCGATTAACTAACTTTTTCGAACCCAATCCAACGCTCCAAAAACTCCACGTCGGCGATCCTTGTAAAATCTCAGGAACCAATCACACAACCACATCCTGTTTCTATAAAGCATCCCCACCCATCTCTTTCCACAGAACGCAACCTTCCAAAAAAATCTCCTCTTCTTCTTCCTCTAGACATCTCGCAATCAAGCTCTCTCGAAATGGCACCCAAAGCCGAGAAGAAGCCCGCCGAGAAGAAGCCTGCTGAGGAGAAGAAGACGGTGGCAGAGAAAGCCCCGGCAGAGAAGAAGCCGAAGGCAGGGAAGAAGCTTCCCAAAGAAGGAGGCGGCGCTGCTGCCGGAGACAAGAAGAAGAAGCGGGTGAAGAAGAGCACGGAGACATACAAGATTTACATCTTCAAGGTCCTAAAACAAGTTCATCCAGACATAGGGATTTCCAGCAAGGCTATGGGTATCATGAATTCCTTCATTAATGATATTTTCGAGAAGCTAGCACAGGAATCCTCCAGGTTAGCCAGGTACAACAAAAAGCCCACTATTACCTCAAGGGAGATCCAGACGGCTGTGAGGTTGGTGTTGCCTGGAGAGTTGGCCAAGCATGCTGTTTCCGAGGGTACAAAGGCTGTTACTAAGTTTACAAGCTCTTGAATTGTTGTTGTGGTCAAGTTGGGTTTTCCCTAATCATGCGTGTTAGTGTTAGGGTTTATAAATTGTAGGGGGGGGGAGTTTGGATCTGCTTATTTACTTAAATCCTTATTCATTGCTTGGAGGCATAGCAACTCTCCTTCCTCTGTTTCTTCATGTATCTGCAAGAACAAAACAAAGCATAACCAATGAAATTCCTTCCTTTTACCAATTCTATAGATGAAAAGCCAGAAAGAAAATTGATGTGCACCTTTGTCACAAATTTCAATCATGCCATCTCCTCACCATATTGGATTTCAGGCACAACGTGCTTTTCAATCTGATTATGACCATCAACAGCAGTAACTTCTCAGACTCCTCAAGGAATAGCAACCATGAATTAACACAGGAGAGATTTTTTACCCTAAAAGAATGATAACAACTGGGAAAATGGTTATGCCTTTTACGATCTGCTAGATATAACTCGAAATTCCAAAGCTTGGCAGTGATTTCCATGGGCACGCACCTCATTTATGGTAAACGAGATTACTTCCTTAATTATAGAATTAAAGGATAATCTATAAAGAAATAATTTAAAAAAATTGGTTAAATGGCAAAAATTTTTTTCCTAAATATGGTTTCCACTGTACAGGTCTGTTGATAGGATTAAGAGCAATGCCAATTCTAAAATGAATTCTATGCGTGCAAGGATAAGTTACTAAATTATGAAGAAAGCAGGGTTGACTGGATGGAGATTGTTTGTGCGATATTCAGAGGACATCAAAAGAGATATCTGATCATTAAATTTGCCAAGTTGAAATAAAAAAAAAGAACTCAAATAAAAACTTTTTTCTTTGTTTTAAATTAATTTTTTAATATTATATTAAAATCACCGCTCATCTTCTAGCAAACACATATCAATTTACTTGTTACCCAAAGTATTTGTATTATTATTAGTAAAAATAAGGTATGCTAATTAATTTAATATGAAAAATAAAGGTATTCAAATAAAAAAAATATTAAATACATTGACATCTCAAATTCCTTTAATCTGAAGGGAAAATCACAATTCTAGGTTTGTCTTTGTGATAATGTCCTAAGACAGTCGAGATTTATGAGAATTCAAACTTATCAAGTATAAGAATGTTTTACATCTTAAATTACTTTTATAAGTAATCTTTATTTGAAAAGCACGAGCAAATTCCTCAAGTAAAGCTGTTTTTATTTTTTATTTTTTTAATCTATTTTTACTTATTTATAGTAGGTAAGCTTGGAAAATTTGATTACAAATACAAATGGTTACCTAATTTTTTATTTATTAAAATCACGAATCAAATAATAATCCACTTCTTTTTTAAGCTACATGTCGTCTACTGTTCAATTACTGGCCTGTACTGAAGGAACGCCGTTTGCTAACTCGCGCTGGCGCCGCAGCAGTTTCACTTTGTCTGGACTGTGAAGAAGAAGATTGCAAAATGAATGGGCTTCCAGCTTTTTGTCAGTAGATTATCATCGTACACAACAAATCATGAGTTCAAAAGTTTGTTTTCACCCTTTGGTGTTGTTAAAGAAGGTAAGAGATTTTCCTTGCTAAGACAGCACCTGAAATCGTTTACTCATTCTTCATGTTTTTTCTTGTTCTAAAACAAATTTGATTGTTTGTGCAGCTAGGCTAGTTGTAAACCCAACAACTCAAAAGCCAAAAGGGTTGGTTTTGTTACGGTTCGAGTCAGAGACTGATGCGCACAAGGCATTGGAGGCCATGAATGGCAGGGTATTTCTTTCTTTCTTCTCCATTTTTTTTATGTTTAACTAATAGTAGTTTATTAGATATTGGATAAAGGAAATTCTTCTCCGTTTGTTTTTTTTAATGTTTGTCTGGTAGTAGTTTATTCGATATTGGATAAAGGAAATTGGGTTTCTCCAGCAATGGATAGGCTCTCCAGTTTTTCACTTTACTTTTGTATCCAAGTTGGATGCAAGAACTTCCACTCTTGTTTTAAGCTTTTCATAGTGGAATAAGTCTATGCTTCCTCAGTTCTCTGTTTTCAAGGTGTATTTCCTTCGTTTTCTACGGTTGATGCCTTAACATTAGTGAATGTTATGTAATGAAAGTCTTCATTGAAATATATTACCTACCTGCTAGGTTGCAGTGGTTGCATATCAGTTATTGGAAATTAGGCAACGGAGAAAAGACTGTAGATTTTTTCAGAACTATTTGGTTCTAGGATGTTAATTTTCCTCCTCCTCTGGTCATTTATGGTGGTGAGGTTGCAGGCCCACTAAAATGGAGATGGGTCTTGGTCCTCTAAGAAAGCCTTTATTTTAGACGCTTTAGGTCTTTTCTATAAAGCAAATATTGCATTGTTTAAGCATCTTAGATGATAATTCTTGTGAAGCCTGTAATATGGATACACATGCATACATATAGAAGAAGAGACCATTATGTTTGGGAAACTGCTTAAGGAGGCCGCTATTACTGTAGATAATTTAGCAGCAAAAGATACATCAAGATCCATTAAAATGGTTTCAATCTTGACCACTGTAATGTAAGGACCTTCTTCCATTTTCTGGGCAATAGTCAATATTTGGTCTAGCTCTGCCATATTACTCTCTTGCTTATGGCAATTTTTCAAATGTAGGTTCATTTCTTTCTTTGCCAAATTAAATTTCACCTGTAACAAGAATGTGCTTTGTAGTTTTTGCCGGTTAGATTAGTTAATAGATTGGTCCAAACCGGGATCTTTCACCTGCACTAAAAAACCATTTTTAAATTGTCACAGAAAAAAGAAAGAAGCAAAAAACAAAATCTGGAAAGGTTTTACAATAACAATAATCTGCTTGGGGGGTTACTGTTTCTTATCATGCGCCACTGAATGGATCAGGAGTAATTGTTATTTACAGTGTGCTTATACTTTCAATGTTTGGTGTGATTGGAAATTCTCAAATCATGCCCATTTTCCACAGAATAATCGAATATTTTTTATTGCGATTGTTATCCGTACGGCTTCTTTTTTACCTTGTCATTTCTTCTCATTTTGACATCTATCTCGTTCCTGTTTAGTTATTAGGAAAATTTTGTTTCCTAATGGTTATCAAATTAACTTGTTGCCCTTTTCATCTTTCATGCGTTTATATATTTTTGTTATCTTTTTCACAGTGTGGGGGTTCAGCCTCTGATTTCTTGTTTGAACTTACTGTTTGATTTCTGGAAACTGAAATGATGGAAGCTTAAGTGTTCCCTCTGTCTCTCTCAGACTTCTTTCAGTTCTTGGCTTTAAGTCCACTTTAATTTTCCTCAGGTTGCATACAAAAAATTGAAACATCAGCACCAACCTTATTCTGTCAAACTCATTATATTACTGCTTTTTATGCATGATTAAGTTGAAATGGTCATTGCTCTTGTGAAATATGTGACTTAAAGCATTGACAACACTTGTTTACGTGATTTTTCATTCCTGCCATTTTGGTAGTGTGTCATCTGTTATTCCCTTTTTTTCTGTTTTGGCATACAGATTGTTAATGGAAGGCTGATCTTTGTTGAAGTGGCAAAAAATACCGAGTGATGATTGAGTACGATTCTCTTTTATTTCCCCAATTTTGCTGGGTGATTAGGAAACCAAAAGGGTGAGCATGACCAAATGTTGCTACAAGCGTTTTGGTAAGACAAATTAGGACTCTTGCAGAGAGGAGAATTTGTGAAAGGAGAAAGTTAATGCATTTGATTTTATACTTTGCCTAAGCACTTGATTGTATTCATGCTTTTGCCTGAACGAGCAACTTGACTTCATGATTGTAAAAGGAGAAGTTACATTGTTGTAAAGTTTGCTCAGTATTACCAATAAAACGAAATTGAGTGGATTCCAGTTAACAGAATCTCAAAAGGTGAGGGCCCTCGGAGATGGCACCGCTCTTCATCTTCATCTGGTGCAAGCCAATTCTGCATTTATCAATAATGAAATGTTACCAAATGAAGAGAACTGTTTATTTCAGTGGGCAGAGGCTGAGAACTGTGATAATATGCTACCTCATAGACTGTCTAATGGATTGCATTATTAGAGGATCAATTTGATAGATTTTAGCTTTCACCACAGATTACAAGATTCGAACCCTTTCTTGGCTTGAGAAACGGTTACTGTCACACCCTGCATTTCTTGCATTTCAAGTGTTTCCTTTGCCCCAGCCAAGATGCCTTGTTTGGTCGACTGTGTATCCATTTTACACTCTATGTTCTGCCTCAAGATCTTTCTCCTTTTGCATCATTTTTTTTTTTAAACTTTGTTTTCTTGTCTTTCTTTGCTACCCAAATAATTTTTTCCTCCCAACAAGATGATAGCAAAACTTGCTACACATTTAAACTCATAATTATTACAGTGCCTGCAGCCGTCTCTTCCGGTTTCTGTCACGAGTATGATTACCAGCGTTGTCATTGTCATTTCGGGTGCATTCAAGGGAAATCCCTCAGATAGTTGAGATCCATCTTGATGTTTGGGTACTGTGCAATTAGTGGGAGTTTTTGGAATCTCAAGTGTAAAGAAGGCCGATTCTGAGTGTTTGCATTTTGGAGCTTTTAGGTTATGAAGTAGCCAGCAATTGAAGTACCGAGGGGTCTAATGGCTTTACCAATATAATGGAAATTTTGAGAACAGATTACGTGAAAGGTAGAAGATGTTAAAGAAAGAAGAGTTAGATTGCGTGAGAGACTGCAGAGAAGCGGAAGGCAATATATCCAGTTCATGAATCAAGCCAAATCATTTAGGATTCTGCTAATCCTAGAAGGAGAAGCTGCTGGCATTTCAAGTCTGAATCCATCCATTTGTTAAGACCCGCCAGGTTTCTGGTAAAGGGAAATGGATAGTGTCACCAATACATACTGTTCCAATTCTCATCCATTCTTTTACCTGTTATTTTTTTAACATGCAGTATGCCAGAACTGATGACTTAGGGCAAGGCTTGCAGTGTTTAGAGTACTTGTCAGCCTGCTTTCTTCAGGCAAACAGCGTTCAAATAGGAGAGGGAACCACCACCAGCACTGCTCTTAGTAGCGTGCTGGTTTTCCACTCAAAGAAACCGAGTCCCGTCTGACCAGAACTTCAAACAATACAAAACTGGGTAAGAAAGAAAGAATGAGAGACATATAGAAGTAACAAAAACGTTTCTTTCTTTCTTTTGACATGTTTGAGGAATCATTTCAAGGGAGGAAAACCTTGGTTGACAGTCCGCATCTAACCTGTAATAGTTAAATGCTGTCGCGAAATCATGTAGTTTTTAGTTCTGGAAGATGATCAAGAACAAGTTTTTGTTATCTTGACATGCAGTAAAGTAGTTAAAAAGTAAAAGAACACATGATGATTGGGTTTTCATGGCAGAAATGTTGCTTGAACAAGCCCACTGATTCTTAACAAACACCAGCACTACTGCTCTAAAACTACGAACCAAACACCAGCAGTACTACTCGAGATTTGCTTTGTAGATAAATTTCAGGGTTATTGAAGATTTACATAATTATTAATTTTAAAATATATAAAATTAATTGAAATATACATAAACTGTTACGATCATTCACTTAAAAAAAACAAAAATTCACATTCTGGGTAATGGATCAGACGCAAGACACGCCCCTCCTCGTCACCCCTTGTGTGCATAATGTCCACGGATATTTCTGTCATCCAGCAACTGGAATAGACCGTGGAACAAAACATGAAACAAGTAGGATAATAGTTATTAAACATGATAATTAAAGGGATCATGCCTGACCATCCATTTCTTTCAAACCCATTCTGGCTGCAGCTTCATAAGAGGACTGCACAAAGCCGTAGCCCTTGGATTCACCATGGACTCGATCAAATATAATTTTCCCTCCTAAAAAAATATATATAGCAAGGCTATAAAACTTCAATAAAGATATAGAAAATTACAGGTGAAATCTTTTTTTTTTTTATTAACGTGATAATCTGAGTTAACTTGTATTCACCTTGATTAATTTTACAAGTTTTAAAGTTAACGATGTTATAAATTTTTAACAATCATAAAATTTATAAAAATTAAATTAATAATTTATAAAAAAATAAACTCAAAACTTAATTAATTAAATTACACGTTTTAAAATTACAACAACATCGTTTTAAACAGCTTCGTTGGTGTCATATAAGAAAGCCCTGCATGCATCAACACGGAATAATTTGATAGATATTGGTAGCATAGGAAAATGCACGCAGAGATGAAGACGGAAAAAGAAAATTATATATATATATATATATATATATATATAATTAATTGGTTTAATTTATAAATTATTTAAAAGGCTAAATTTACATAATAACTTTCTTTTCGTAAAATAGCATTTTTACGAAGACATCATGTGTATAATAATAATAATTGGATGTCGGTACGATGTCCTGTTGTCATGCTTGAGCACAATCATGATGATAATTACGGGGTGTTTTAATAGGAGTTTTTAAAAATTTTATTTTTTATTTTTATCTTTAGAATTTATTAATATTAAAAATAAGTTTTTTAAAAATATTATTTAATATATTTTTAAATAAATATATTTGAAAAACAACGCTACCGCTTACCTATTTTGAAATCTTATCGGGGAAAAAAACAAAGGAGCACGCCACCCTGTTTTCTATTTAGCTCACAATTTGAGCAAACCCCAACTCCGTCCCCTCTCTTTCTCTCTCCCTCTATAAATATCTCTCTATATTACCGGGTCCGATATTTATCCAACTCATTCGGAGACCACCTCCATTCCTCCTATAACCATGGTCAGTCTCTTCTTTCTCACTCTTTACTTTATTGCATCGAACAAATTCTTGGTTTTGATCTATGATTTGCAACTACAGGCGATCAAGTTAAATTTTATAGATCTGATTTTGCCTTACTTTATTTTGATTCTCAGATCTTTCGACTTAATATCTTCTGGTTTGGAGACTTGATAATTTTTTTTAAATGTCTGATCCATTGATCTTGATTTGTTTTTTTAATTTGATCTATATATGTCGGGTGCTATTTGCATCAAATTCCATCTTGTGTTTGCTTACCAACAAGGAATGAGGAATTATTGCCCGCGTTCCTGCAAAATTCTTGTTAGCGTGTGATCGAGTGGGAAACAGTACGTACATGGATTGGAAACTGGAAAAACCATTAACATGGCGAAAACAAGTTGGATTAGGGTATTGGGCTTATTCTGCTTTATATCTTAGGTTGGTTACAAGATGACGATTCAGACATGATACCATCTTTTATCTGGGACTCTTTTTTTTTGTCTTAATGGAATCCTTGTCTGTACAATTGTAGTCTAAAATGGCTGATTTTGATCCCTTATTTTTTTTAATCTTAATTTATTATTAACATTTTGCTAATATTGCTAGAGCTTCACTTAGCTATATACATCTGTCTCGTTTTTATGTAAAATAATAATAATAAAAAATCTATTTTTCCCTTTGGCAAACGCCTCGGTTAAGTGTTTGTTTTTTACCAAGTGGATTTGTTTTTTTACTTAGTCTTGTCAAACATCAACTAGTAGGTTACGAATTGCCACAAAATCCTATGTGCTGGCGCTGCAACTTCTTTTTTCTATTCTCTATTACTCAATAACAAACAGAGTACAAGTGTTCAGCTTTCTTAGAAACCTAATGCCTTTAGTGATTTTATCCTTATCGTCTGAATGCCTTCTACCTTGCCTTATAGGATAGGATGTTTGTTCAAGTCAATTATGTGAGTGGAATGGCTGTGAGAAGATGCATGGTCCATTACTGAATCCGTAATGTGTTGGCAGGGAGAGAATGTGGGCTTTTCAATAAAGGTCGATCCAGGGTGTTCATAAATTTTAAAAATCCTGGTCAATGTGGTGCTGTTATCTTTCAATCTTCTTGAATGTTCAAGACTTCCAGTCTGCAACTTCTTTCTTTCTATTCTCTTAAAAACTTTGATGACCGATGTCACAACTTTGGATATTATGTGTAGCAATTTGTGATCCATTGTGCATTAATTAATACCAAAACTGTTGAAGCTCTGCTGTTTATGTTGTTTCTCCACCCTAAGGCTTATCATGTTAATAAAGTATGGATCAATCAAATAATAAGAGAGGTTCTTGTTAAAACATGTCATGAGTGGCTTCATTGCTTCTCCGTCTTACCATATACTATATCTCTTTCAATGTACAGGCCAATTCAGCATCTGGTATGGCAGTGCATGATGACTGCAAGCTGAAGTTTTTGGAGCTCAAGGCTAAAAGAACTCACCGCTTCATAGTTTACAAGATCGAGGAAGAGCAAAAGCAGGTTATTGTGGAAAAGCTTGGCGAGCCTGCCCAAAGCTATGAAGATTTTACTGCAAGCCTCCCTGCTGATGAGTGTCGCTATGCTGTTTATGATTTTGATTTTGTGACTGAAGAGAATGTCCAAAAGAGCAAAATCTTCTTCATTGCATGGTAGTGAAATCTAACATTGTTTATATGCGCACACACACACACGCACGTGCGTTTATTGTTTTTGGGCTCTCACTTTTAACTGAAGCTCATAATTTTCTTGGTGGTCTACAAAGGTCTCCCGACACATCAAGGGTGAGAAGCAAGATGATTTATGCTAGTTCTAAGGACAGGTTCAAGAGAGAACTAGATGGTATTCAGGTAGAGTTGCAGGCAACCGATCCAACTGAAATGGGTCTCGATGTCATTAAAAGCCGTGCCAGCTAAATACAAGTCTCCCATTTTCGCGGTGGAGGGTTCTATGCACTCTATAAGCGGGATGTTCATAGCTTGTGGCGTTGAACCTGACTGGATTATGATACTGGTTTGTTTGTTTTAGTTTTATCTTATAGTCCTCTTCTGGAACCAAACCAATTTTTTTTTATTATGCTTTTATGATCGATCTTGTAATGAACCTCTGCGATGTGTATCTTTATAGCTGTGCTTACAATCTCTGGTGTATCATCATCTGATGGTAGATAAAACCTGGATTTGTTTTATACATTTCGAAAATGGATGCTTTGACACTTTCTCATGTTTGCATCAGAAGTCCTGCTTTTCTTTAATCCTAGCCGATTGGCCTTTCACAATTTTAGTTCTATTTTATTTAGTCATTTTGAAAGTTTTAAGTTTATCTATACCAAATTTCTCTGTCCTTTTTAAATATATAATACAAGAATTAGAAATCTAAAGGTAGAAAAGGAATAACCTACTAGAATAAAAAAAAACCTTGATCCCTCTGTAGCTGATCTTAAAAATGCACTCCCCATATCAATCTTGTGCATTAAAAGAAATTTAGTAAGTGTTTCTAGATACCGGTTCAAAGTCAACATCAATTAATGAATAATTTGTGTTTTTTTAAATTGTGGTTTTTCTGCAAAAATAGTTGACAATGATAATGAAATGGAGGTAGTAATTATTTCTGAAAAATTATTATAAAATGAAGAGAGAAAAAAATGAACTTTTTTTTTGTTAAAAATTATTATTTTTATATATTGGATCGTTTTGATGTGCTGAACTTAAAAATAATTTTTTTTAAAATAAAAAAATATCATTTTAATGCATTTCGGAATGAAAAACATTTTAAAAAACAATCGCAACTACACTCCCAAACAGACTCGAAGAGTAAACAAGAGTTTTTAAATAATCAACATTTACCGTAAAATATAGCCTCGTTTGTTTAATGGAAAGTAGTTTTTTTTTTAAAAAGAAAAGTACTTTTCTTTTGAGAAGTGAATTTTAAAAAAATAAATTATTTTTTAATGTTTGGTAGTGTAATGCAAAATAAGTCGGAAAATATTTTTCAGTATTTAGTTATGTCATGAAAAAAAAGCTGGAAAATAACTTATTAATGTTTTATTTTTTCAAGTTTATTAAAATAATAAGGAACAAATCTTACAAATTAAAATTTGAATGAAAATAAAATTAAAAAAAATATAATTTCATAAATTATCTCAAATAAAATAAATAATAATCAAAATAATATAAATCAAATCTAACAAATAAAAAAATTAAAGAATAAAGAAATTAAAATAATAATAATTACTATTTCATAAATTATTTCAAATAAAATAAGTAACAATAAAAAAAATAAGGATCAAACATGATAGATAAAAAATTTCAATTGAAAAATATAAGGAAAAAGTAAATAACAATTATAAAAATAATGATAAAAGTTAATATAAAAATTAAATTATAAGGGATGAAATTGAAAAAAAATATTCAAAACAAAATATATATAGCAATCAAAAATTTAAGGACCAAATTTAATATAATTAGCAAATAATATGAAATTTCTAAAATTTTCACAATTTTCAGAAAGTGTTTTCATTTAAAATAAAAAAAATATATTTTCCTGAAAATAAATCAAATTTTTCTTTAATTAATTTTTCTAATGATAAATAAATATAAAAAAATTTAATTTTTTTTTTAAAAAAACCACATTTCATCAAACAAAAACTCAAAGTGGCTATGCAATGAACCAGCAGCTCTTTCCCTAGCATTAACCTCGACCTACGCCTGTTTTTATGCAGTCTCTGAAATTGTTTGTGTTAAACATATGGGTTATAGATTCATGAAATTTAATTAATGATTAAGGAAGTTTGTTTATTCTTCAATTTTCTAGACTTGGGTTAACATTTCAAAAAATTATTAAATTTTTTTAAATACATCAAATCAAAATCAATATATAATTACATTTCAGATCATTTGAAAAAAAATTAATTATATATAAACCAATTAACATCCAAAAAAGCATTTTTTTAATATATTTTTTGCAATATCTAAAATTCACATAAAAAAATAAAGTATGAAAGAAAATTTGACAGCGCGGCCCAACCCTAATTAGAGCTCTGTTCTTAAAAGATCTTCAAGTCAGATATTTTTTTTGATAGCGCAACCAAACCCTAATCAGAGCTCTCTTCTTAAAAGATTTTCAGGTCAAATTAGGAAAGCAATCTAACTTGATTGGTATTGTGATAGCGGTTATTTTTTAAAGTATTTTTTATTTTTTTTTAAATTTATTTTTAATATCAATACATTAAAACAATTTAAAAATACAAAAAAAAAATTAATTTAAAATAAAAAAAATATATATATATTTTTTAAATATTTTTGAAACGTAAAAATAAACGAGGTCATAGTTAAATGGATAGATAGAGTTTAGTAATGCAGCTGGCTATATATTAAAAAAATAATTTTTAAAATTTTAAATTATTATTATACGTTATATTAAAAATAAATTTTAAAAAATCAAAAAAAATATTATTTTAATATATTTTTAAATAAAAAATATTTTTTAAAAACAACTATTATTCGAACATCAAATATTAAAAAAAAGAATAACAAGTGTCTGATTATCATTGGTTATGCATACTTTATCCTTGTTGTGGCGCTGGAGCATCATCATGTTATCGATTTACTTGCATCAGAAGAATATAAATTAATGGAGCCACCAGAAATATCCCAAAGCTATTACCTAATTATAGCTTAGTCCCTTAATATTATCAACAATGATTGATCGATCCTCATCTTTTCATAGATTTTAGATTTCATCCTTATATTCTCAATCTAATTATATACCGATCAAATAACTATTGTATTATTTCTGATTCTGATGCTATATAGATTAATTAGTTCTAGTATGGGGACTAAGTTATATTAACTCCCAAAGTTATTAGTAAGACGTAAAATGAGTAAATTATAATTTAGTCCCTAAGAAAATAAACAAATAATTTAATTTGTCTAGTTTCAAAAATAATTAATTAATAACCATGAAGAAAAAATAACAGAAAGATCAGTGCCAACTGCCAACTCTACATTTCGCCGATGAAAATAAACAACGGCACCAAGTTATAAGAAAAAAGGTATAGGGAGTAGTTAATTATTTGTAAGAATATAGGAACTACATTGTTTATGTATTAAAAATATAAGGACCAAATTATAATTTAATAAACATTTAAATTCTGAATTCCATTAACTGAGAAATAAAGAAAAAGAAACCAGCAAGAGGGAGAGAGACATAGGGGAGAACCTCCATTATCTCTCAGAAAGTAAAAGCCTGTGTTGAATCGAAGAAAGCAAAACCTAAAACCGTGTCTCTGTCTCTGTGAATCTGGTGTTTTCCTTGCCTTGTTATTTTTGCCTCCGATCCCTATAAGAAGGAAAATCATGGTGAGTGTATTTTTTAGTACTTTACATGTTTTGATCTCTATCATTCTTTGTCTGTTTTTAAGTGGCGACTGACGACCGATGATGCTTTAGATCTGAGATTTTATCTCTAATTTCTTGTCGTTGTGCTTCCACTACTACTACACGGTTAAAAATGATAGATCTTATGCTACTTCGTACTAGTTGATGCTCTTAATTTTGACCCATCGTGTCTCGTGTATTTTCTCTAAGTAAACGTGATGTTGAATTCATAAATAAATAGTTGCTGATTTTTGTCTCATCTTGATTTGTAAATTATTTTTTTTTGTTGTGAGATGTGAGGATTAGGGTATGCTTCGGTTCATTACTAATGTACTAAAACTCCAAAATTTGAAATCTTTTTGCAATCAATGTGGTCCCTTTATCAGTATTTGCAAGATTTGATAGACTAATGTCGTAACTTTGAATATTATTAAGTCTTGGTACATTAATTAATTAATTAGTTCTGTAAATTTAGAAGCTTGTGTGGTATCGATCTCGCCTACTGTGTTAATAAAGAAAGAATCAAAGAGATGATAATAGAGGGTCTTTGCTTTTTAGGAATGTTCAGGAATCGCTCGCCTGAGTGAGCGCTTTCATTCTTTGTTTCCCCATCTCACCGTGTGTTGTGTATCTCTCTCTGTGTACAGGCCAACGCAGCATCTGGTATGGCAGTGCATGATGACTGCAAGCTGAAATTTTTGGAGCTGAAGGCTAAAAGAACTTACCGCTTCATTGTTTATAAGATTGAGGAAAAGCAAAAGCAGGTTATTGTGGAGAAGCTTGGTGAGCCTGCCCAAAGCTATGAAGATTTTACTGCAAGCCTCCCTGCTGATGAGTGTCGCTTTGCTGTTTATGATTTTGATTTTGTGACTGCAGAGAATGTCCAGAAGAGCAGAATTTTCTTCATTGCATGGTAATGAAATCTAACATTGTTTATATTTGTGTGTGCTCATGCTTTTATTGTTTTTGGGCTCTCACTTTTAACTGAAGCTCATAATTTTCTTGGTGGTTTACAAAGGTCTCCCGACACATCAAGGGTGAGAAGCAAGATGATTTATGCTAGTTCTAAGGACAGGTTCAAGAGAGAACTAGATGGTATTCAGGTAGAGTTGCAGGCAACCGATCCAACTGAAATGGGTCTCGATGTCATTAGAAGCCGTGCTAGCTAAATACTAGTCTCCCAATTTCGCGGTGGAGTTTGATGCACTCTACATCTGAGCGAAATGCTTATGGCTTGTGGCAATGAACCCGACTGAATTATGAGATTGGTTTGTTTGTTTGAGTTTTACCCTTCAGTCCTCTTCTAGAACCGATCTGGTGATTCTGGTTCTATTTCTATGATCCGTCATGTAATGAACGTATGGGATGTGTGTTTCCTTATAGCTATGTTTGCAATCTATGGTGTATCATCATATGATGGTAGAGAAACCAGGATTTGTTTCTACAACTCTGCAAATGGATGTTTGACTCTTTCTTAGATTTGTTCTTACAACCCTGTTCTATTTCCAGTCTTGGCATTGTCATTGAAGTGTTGGTGTGGATAGTTCATTTTATACATGGACGTGCTAACGAAAGCTAGTCTGCCTTTCTTCTATAATAATTTCTTTTCCCTTATACTTGCAACTGATTGTTTTTAAATTATTCTATACAAGAATAATTGCTGGAGCGTTGGTTCTTTTCTCCTGGTGGCGGCATCAGCATCCTGATAAGTTTGAACTGGAAACACTGGTTCTAGCAGAGCTGTTGTTGTTTGTACTGAAAACACTGGTTCCCTGATCATAAAACGCACTTGTTGACGGCTGAATCATATCAGCATCCTCTTTCTTACCTTCCAAAGAGGAAGATTCTGAGAAAATATACTTCCATGAAAAATTATCTGCTACCTCTATCTATTCTACTTGTTGACGGCTTCCCAGGTGAGAAATTTCAAATTTCTATCCCTTGGTTTCATACACCAACAACAAATGAAAAAACGCCATTTGGAAATCAATTTAACTGTCAATTTTTCAGACCAGTGTTGTGATTCAAGGTCATGAGAAACAGTAGATTAAAAATGGAAAAAAACGCTTATAAAAATCTTTCAAGCAGAGAATGTTGCTAGCCCATTTCTCATATCTGAATATCGATTCTCTGCAGCATGATTGCTGTGAAAAATTCAAACAAAAAACAAATCAAAGTGGCACATTAATTGATCGCAAAAACATGGAAATGATTGGAACTAAATAATTTCAAGAAAATAAAACCTGCACCGAATCTCCCCAGCCCCCGGGTTGTGGGCTACTAGAACTAAATAATTTCAAGAAAATAAAAGCTTGCACCGAGAATCATTGCTAGTTACAACAGGCCTGAGTAGTGGGCTACTAGAACTTATTAACCAATTTTAGTGAACAACACTAGATGGGTGTCCTGTCTTTGCTGAGGGCCGAGTTGATTTTTTTTGTAATTTAAAAACTAATATAAAATATTATTATTGTATTTTAAAGAAAAAAAAATGATTAAGTTAAAGACCTCAAATTTTAAAGGACGAAGAGAAATTGAAAAAAAAAAAGGCTTGGTCTAATTGACAAACTTGTACTAAAAAAAAGAAGCAAGAAGAGCAAATTTGACTAAAAAAACGAGAAAATAATAAAATAATATAAAAACTCAATCCAGTTCGAGCTAGAATGATAAATGTGTGCCTGAAACACAAGGCCAAGATATTGTCATAGAAAGAAAGAAAAAAAGCTTAATTTTTAATAAACTCAATGTTGAATGATAAAATTAAAAAATAAAATATATAAAAAAAGTTCGATGTTAATCCGGGTTAAAATTTCATATCTGTGACCCAGGTCATAAGACGTGGATCACTGAAAAAAATGACGCTCAATTCTAAACAAATCAAATATTTAAGGATAAAATTGTAAAAATAAAATCAATTTCAAGAAAGAAATAAAAAAATAACAATTAAAAAAATAAGAGTCAAATCTCATATAAAAATCAAATGATCAGGGATGAAGTTGAAAACATATATATATATATATATATATATATATAAAATAACAATTAAAATAATAAGAATTAAATTTGATATAAATACCAAATAGAATAAAATTTTAAGGGATAAAATTAAAAAAAAAAGATTCAAAAAAAATAAAAAGTAATTAAAAGAATGAAGGCTATAAATGAAATAAAAAGAAAATAAAGTACTATTTTTAATTATGGTTGGATTGACAAGTTTTACAAAGGGAAGAGGGAGAGAAAAATATAACTATCACCTAACCACCTTGATATGGATTGCACGTGCTGTCCTAGTAAATGCACCTCAATGTTATCCTTCGGAAGAGACGATGGTCGGCCTAGCAGTTAAGGAAGAAAAAATCGAAAACGCCCTTACCCTAACAATTAAGGAAATTCAACTTTTGAGGGTATGTTAAACATTACACTGTACAGATAAAAGGTTAAAAGACTTCGTTACCCCATCCAATCTTGTAATAACAAATATGTTCTGTCAAAAATACTATATTATCCTTGAAAGCATGCAAAGGCTTAAATTATTAAGGATAAAATGGTAATTTTATTATGAAAATTCAAAGTGAAATTTGAGTGTGTGCACATGAAAGACAAAATTCTTTTAACTTTTGTTTGAATGGCGAGGCTCATTTCAGCTTCATGTTGGTGACCCTATAATTAAAATTAAAATTAAAATTATAAGAAAAAACTATGCCTACCCGGTCTTTTATTGTGGAGCAAGATTTAAAGAATTGTCGTGACGATTTTTCCCTCCACAATTGTAAGGAAAATGTGAGTTTTTAGAGATAAAATGTTATTTTTACAAGGTTAAATTAACACATTAACATTAAACAGTTGATGATATTCTTTATCAAAATCACGGATATGTTTGAATTAAGACCCCCGGTTGAATCTGTTTTGCTATTTTTTTTTTGTTAAAATTGAGTGCGGTTTGTACCTTTTGGATCGTTTTGATGTACTAATGTCAAAAATGATTTTTAAAAAATAAAAAAAATCATTGGCATGTATTTCGGCACAAAAAGCTATTTAAAAAACAACCACTACCACCTCTACAAACACCCTCATAGAATGATATTTAAAAGTGTTTTTCAGATAATTTTATTTTTTATTTTTTAAAAATTATTTTTAACATTAATCTATTAAAATAATTTTAAAACATATAAATTTATTTTAAAATTTAAAAAAAAAGCGTTCTCAAACGGCCTTCCAGTCGCTTCTTTATGCTGTCTTCCATTTTCCTTTAGCGTAAACGACGTCACACTCGCATGAATCTATGACTGTTGACTTCGTAATAAGATATATTGTTTTTATCTCAAAGCATAAGCACAGGGGTCCATAGCTCAGTGGTAGAGCAATTGACTGCAGATCAATAGGTCACCGGTTCGAACCCGGTTGGGCCCTTTTTATGTATCTATTTTATTATAAATTATTGCGACACCCTTTCTTGAAAACAGTATAATATCTCATCCCTTACACTGAATTTTTTAAATATAATTAATGTAAACAAAAAGTAATTTTACCTCATCGCTCAGAATTGTTTTAGCAGAAGTTGATATAATGTTTGATTATTTTTTTGGAAGGTAAGAGAGGAAAATAAGACGAAGATAAAATTATATTTGGTGGTAATGATATATAAAATAAAATAATTATTTTTTTATTATGTTTAGTTATGGTGAATAAAATAAAATAAAATAAAATAAAATAAAAATATTTTATTTTTAATATATATTGTTGTTAAATTTATATAATTTAAAAAATAATTAATTTTTTTTTTTTACTTTAGTTAATATTAAGTGTTGAAATTAATAATATTATAATAACTCTAGTTATAAAAACTAGGACTCACTTGACAAGTTGATTCGGGACCTGAACTGATCCGAGTTTAAGAAACAATAGATAAAAAATTGACTCGATCTAACCCGATAAAAAATCAAGATAAAACATAGATTAAAAACCCGTTGACTTTTTTGAAAAAACAAAACTGGTCATGACAATGTTGCTTTGATTTTTTTTAAAAACATCGAGGGCAACCAGGTTGATCCTCTTGTTTTATGACTTGAACCTTATCTCAGGTTGATTTCTTGATCGGGTTTTAAAACTTTAATAATAATCATATTTATTTTTAGGTTGACTCAAGTTAACTCGTGTTGACCCTCCTTACCTGTGACTTGAGTTTTGCCCTAGTCGACCTCCAAGTCAGGTTTTAAAATTATGATAATTATAATTTTTATCCTTACATTGACCCTGATAAACCAAGGCTGACCTTATTGATCATTGACTCGGGTCTTGCCTCGATTTGACCTCTGAATTAAGTTTTAAAACTACGATAATAACCACTTTTATTTTATGTTAACCCGAGTTGACCCTTCTGACACGTGACCAAGACCTTACCCTGGGTTGACCCCTGAGTCGGGTTTTAAGACTATGATAATAACTATTTTTGTCCTTACATTGACTTGGGTCAACTATCAACCTCACTCTTGACCCATTCCTTGCCCTAAGTGAACATCTAAATCGATTTTAAAATTATGAGAATAACCATTTTGATTCTTACACCGATTCTAGTCAACCCGACTAGTGACCCGAGGCTCCACTAGTGACCCGGGATTTGCCTCGGATCAACCCCCAAGTTGAGTTTTGAAACTGTGATAATAATTATTTTTATTCTTATATGTTTTAGTTTAATACTTTTGGAATTGAGAGTTTTTTACAAGAATATTTTTAGAATAAAAAATAAAAAATATTGTTTATAAAAAAGTGTCCTCTATGTATCTCTTATTTGGAAATTACTGAGATTCACTTCAAAATTATATCAGAGACATATTTATTTTGAAGTCTCTATTTCTTCAACCAAATATATTTATTCTTTTCATTATTTCCATCCTTTTTTATCTAAAGATAGTAACTAAAAACTATCATAAAAAATCAATTACTTAAACATATATTTAATTTTATCATAATGTTAGAAATTTAAAATAGCTGTTAAATTTACCATTTTTTTATCCATAATGATTAAATATATTTATTGGCTTAATAATTTTATTTTTTTAATAATAGTTTAGCTATGATTTCTTTATTTGAAATATGAGCAATAAAAGAGCACGCATAAGGCATGATAGAAGAGGGAAAGAACATAGATTGATTTGGATCCATAAAAGATATTGTTACAATGGATCACTGATACCCTACTCTTGTATTTATATATGTAAAGTTGATTATAATAGCAAGCATAATATACAATACACAGGATTATAATTTTATTCAAGGTAAGTTTATGTACATATAAGTAGTGTGGAATTAAGGGGAGGCAAGCAGGTGCCTGAGCGCCTGCCAAACATTTCAAATTTTTTTATTACTTAGTGCTTAAGTGTGGGAAGGTGGAATATTTTTTATTTTAAATAGATAGGTCCTTCTAATAATAAATTACTATTTTCTTATATACAAGAATTAACATACATTTGCTTTCCTTTTACTTTAAAACTCTTTATTTTATGCTCTCCGCATGGAAAGAGAAAACATAAACAACCTTTTAAATTCAATTACCTTTGTCGTCTTCTCTCTCTCTAGAGCCCTAACATAAAAGGTAAAAAATAGAAATAAGAATACAAATGGTGAAGCTGAAAGGCTGAAGCAGAGCCACTAATTAATTCATCTTTCATCAAAACAAGGTAATTGGTGACCCAAACTTAAAATCTATTTTTGTTTTGTTTTGGGATGTTTATTAAGAATTTGATGAGGTTTTTCTATAATTCTGTCTTTTATGCTTTTTTCCCCAAATCTTCTAGTTTTACCAATTTTTTTTTGAATTCTTGTTATAGTGAATGTTTTTTTATATATTTTATGGGTTTATTTCGATTATGCTTGGATTTTTTTATGTTTTGTTTTCAGCAGAGTCATCAAAATTACCAATTTTTTTTCCTCATGTGTACTTTACCATCACCAGGTCCAATAGACAATTAGACACAATATTTCTAGTTAGATTGAGTTCTTTGAAGAGCACATACCCAACTTTGATTTAATGTAAGTTTTCTTCTTTAGGAACCAATAATCCCATTTTTTATGTTAGATTTGCTTTTATATATTAGTTTTTTTAATATGTTAATTTTGCTTTTATATGTTAGTGTGGTTTACATGTAAAAATTTATTTTTGGTTTTAATTTTTGCTTTAACACATCGTCATTTGTCTTCATTTTAAAACAGGAAACTATGATGTTTTGATTTTAAGTTGAACCATGAACAAAATAAAAAGAATTGATTCTTTTTATGAGAAAAAGAGGAAAAATATTGATAACTCATAGCCTAATGAACTAACTTTAATGTTTAATGTTGAAGTTATGGTTGGGCAGCCCCAATATGCTTCAGTTTACGAAGATCCTGTATTGATTAATGAGCAACCTTCTACTAGAATCGATATTGCTAATTTAATTAGAGATCCAAGCAATCGTTCTTAGATTTAGAAATTCCTGATTAATCAATAAGATGAAATTCGAAAGGCATACATTAATTTGAGGCCATATCAACCTTTAATGTCTGAATATTCACTGACTGATTGAAAACATCCTCGTCGATTTTAGTCTCACTGGTTCAAAAGTTATCCATGGCTTGGATATTTAGAGAAAAATACTATATTTTGTTTCCATTTCTATCTATTTCTAAGTAAGCCATCTGGAAAACCAAGATCAAATACATTTATTGTTAAAGGATTCATTTGTTGGAAGAAAGTTAATGATGAGGAACAATGTGTTTTTTTGATTTATATGAGAAAATGTCTAAATTCAGCTCATAGATTTGCTACTAGGTTCTTGAAAAATTTAAAAGATCAGTCATGTCATATTGAGAAAGTAGTTAAGAGGCAAAATACTCAAGAAATTCTAAATAATCGATTACGTATTAAAGCTTTAATAGATATTGTTTGACATTTAAAGCATGTGCTTTTAGAGGGCATGATAAACATCCAAAATAAAAAAATCAAAGAAATTTCTTGAAATGGTGGAACTTTTAGCATCATACTATAAATAAGTAGGTGCTCTTGTTTTGGGTAATGCTCCACAAAATGCTAAATACCAGTCACATCAAATTCAGAAAGAAATTTTGTATGTCTTTGCTAGAAATGTTCAGTCTTCAATTTGTCATGAGATTGGTGATGCAAGATTTTGTTTAATTATTAATGAAGCTCGAGATGAATCCAAAAGAGAACAAATGACTCTTGTTATTAGGTTTGTTGATAGAAGTGGATTTATATGAGAATGATTTTTGGATATAGTTCATGTCAAATATACAACTGCTTTAACTTTTAAGGAAAAGATTTTCTTTGTTTTATATCATCAAAATCTTGATGTTCAAAATATTAAGGGCCAAATGTATGATGGTGCTAGTAATATGTGTGGAGAATGGAATGGTTTGCAAGCTTTATTCATTAATGATTGTCCTTATGCATATTATATACATTGCTTAGCTCATCAATTATAATTGGCTCTTATTGATGCAGCTAGAGAAATATCTGATGTTCACACTTTCCTTCAGAATTTGATTTTTATTATTAACATTGTTAATGCTTCCTGCAAGCGTAATGATGAATTATGGGTTTTTCAAGTAGCTATAATTGAACATTTAGTCAATATTGGTGAGATTGAAATGAGTAAAGGAGTTAATCAAGTAGGAGGTTTGCAACGAGCAAAACTAAAGATAGCAGATGGTGTTCGCACTTTAAGAGTGTGTTTGGTTGCGTGGTTGCTTCTGCGTTTGAAGCAACCACAACAACTCAACCGTTTAGTAATGCTCCAACAACAGATTTATACTGGTGGGGCCTACTATTAATTGTGGCACAGCCACAAGTTTGCAAGAAGCAGCAATTTGCTGCTTCTTGAGCTGGAAAACTCATGAACAGTGGAGTCATGCTCCACTGTTCATGGGTTTTCTTCCATGAACAGTGGAGCATGCTCGACTGTTCCGGCCGGACCGGTTTGGTTCAACGCTAAAAATGCATTGAACTGGGTCCGATCTAACAAAATAAAAAATAAATTTTTTATTTTTAATTGTGTTTTATTCGAAAAACTAGTGTTAAGTATTATTCAATGACACTACATAAATTAGACAGAGATCGCTTGATGACGTAATATTTACAGAATTTGATCACAATCCCAATTTTATTCCTGATTATATTTTACCTATGTTGTTGCGCTCTTAAAAAATTTAATGGAACAATAAAAAATATTTTATATAAAGTATTATTTATTTCATGATATAATAGTAATAGTTAAATCTACAATATTTAAATTAAAAACCATCAATATTAATATATATATTTTAAAATTATTTTATAACCTCAATTTCAAAAACATTCTTAACCAAACACATTAAACTACTTTTTCTTCAACCTCAATTTCAACCACAGTTTTAACCAAACATCTATTTTTTCAAACCAACCTCAACTAAAAGTACTTTTTATAAAACAATTTTTTTCAAACCACAACCACAACAGCTACCGCGATACCAAACACACTCTAAATTAATATGCAGTTTGATAAAAATGTATGAGGCAACTTGCTTGGTTCTTGAAAACATTGCTTTTAAATGGAACTACTTATTCTCAACGTGGTGATGCGGCCTTTTCATTTAAGTTTCTCATGTCATTTGATTTTGCATTCATCTTACAAGTAATGAAGAATGTTATGATAATTATTGATGTGCTTTTCCAAGCCTTGCAACAAAAATCTCAAGACATTTTAAATGCTATGCATTTGGTAATTACCATAAAGACTTTAATTTAAAAGTTATGAGATGATGGTTGGGAAACTCTTTTAGAAGAAGTGAAATCATTTTGTAAGCATCAATACATTGAATTTTCTGATATGGATGCTTGTTATTCTAGTGTGGGACGATCTCGCTGTAAAAAAAATCAGTAACAGTTAAACATCACTATCAATTTGATATATTTACACCTATCATTGATTAAAAATTGCAAGAGCTAAATAATAGATTCAATGAGCAAGCAATTGACCCCCCTTAGATCCTAAAAATAGCTATAAATTATTCAATGTTGAAGATACATGCTTACTTGTTGACAAGTTTTATCCTGAAAATTTTTCTGACAAAGAAAAAAATCATTTGAGATTGGCATTGAATTTGTGTACCCAATCCCCAAAGTTAAAGAATTGTCACGATTGTTTATGTCAATGATTGGTTGAAACAAAAAACAATATTGATCCTTCTTAAGTTGATTACAACTTTTTTGATCTTCTAAACAACACCCTCTTTTTCCGATAAAATAGCTATAAATTAGTTCAATTGGTTGAAGAATGATTTTCTTGAATATATTTGATTATTAATATAGAAAAAGAAATTATTGAAAGATTCACAATTGATATGATAATCAATGATTTCTATTTTATAAAAGAACGAACACAATTAAAATAAATATGTAAGAATTTTTATTATTTTTCACTTTATTTCAGAGTTTACAAATATAAATAATACTTTGCTTTAGCTAATATTTCATTAATGACTTTGCATGTTTATATTTGATAAATACAACTACAAACAAAATTAAAATAATAACCCAATCATCCAAAGTTAAGTAATCCTCCCTCCGCTACAATTGATAATATATAGAAAAAAAAACTGGTGAAAGATTTACAATTGATAATATAATCAATGATTTCTATTCTATGAAAGAACGCCGAGCACAATTAAAATAAATATGTAAGAATCATTCTTTATTATTTTTTGCTTTATTTGATTGTTTAAAAATATGTCAAGGATTGGTTGAAACAAAAAAAATCAATAATTGATCCACTTATTGACAGGTTGATTCTGCTTATTTTGACTCTTCCTATTTCAACAACAACTACTGAACGAGTTTTTTCAGCGATGAAAATTGTTAAAATAAGACTTTGTAATTGGATGAAGAATGATTTTCTTGAATATTATTTGATTATTAATATAGAAAAAGAAATTATTGAAAGATTCACAATTGATATGATAATCAATGATTTTTATTTTATAAAAGAACAACGAACACAATTAAAATAAATATGTAAGAATTATTTTTTTATTATTTTTCACTTTATTTCAAAGTTTATCAAATATAAATAATACTTTGCTTTAGCTAATATTTTTTATATACTTTGCATGTTTATATTTGATAAATACAACTACTAACAAAATTAAAATAATAACTATATTATAAAAATAAAATTAACTTCCCCTCGCTATAAGGTAACCGTGCAATCCTGCCTCCGCTACTGCATATAAGGTAACCGTGTAATTCCTTATCGAGAATTTACGCGTAAGGTTTTGGATATACTCGGAGCGCAAAATCTTTCAAACATAAAATATATTAGTGTAAGGGTGGGCAACTAGCTGGCTAGATGTTCATACGAAAACATGCATGCATCCTTTTTATCCTTATCTCTGCCAAAGCAATCAACTTGCGAACTTAATTATTAGTTTATTGGCTGGCTGCTAGAGTAAAAGTCAATGATCACCAACCGACGGCCACCAATTATGAATGCTACGATAAATATGCCCACCTCAATCTCAAAAAAACTAAATCAGAACAAGCTAGCTGGAAACAATACTGAAAGGTGAAAAGGAGAAGAAATGGCATCTATCTGTCAAGGTAATGGATATTCTCTCTCTCTGAAATTAAGCAGTAATTGAAAACGTCATGTCCATAGTTTGCTTTGACTTACATATAACTTGTGTACAATGCAGGTAAGAGTTCATGGCCGGAGCTTCTTGGAGTAGACGGGAAGTGCGCTGTCGAAACGATCGAGAGAGAAAACTCTCTGGTTGAAGCTATAATTGTACCAGAAGGATCATCTGTCCCCGAGAATTTTGCGTGCAATAGGGTTTGGGTTTGGGTTGATAAAGATGGCATTGTTTATCTAGTCCCTGTAATTGGTTAAGATCCAAAAACTGCGATCGATATATTCTTGTGATAATTGTCAAGGAATATTGCTGTGGAACTGTGGACTGTACCTAGAATAAAAGAATAAAATGGAGTAAGGAGCCAGGATCCAATCTCCATGTCTGTATTGCAATCTTCATAAAAGTTGTATTTCTCAATTATAAATATACAGCAGCACCACCCTTAATAATGGAGTTATGCATGAACGGCATGATAATGAGTTATTAAATGCTATCTTTTCTAAGGTCATGTTTGTTTTTCGTAAAGTAGTTTTAAGGAAATCACTTTCCAAACTTTCCTGTATTTATTTACCATTAGAAAAGGTGATCAACGAAAAATACTTTCCAGTCAATAGAAAACATTTTTCAGTCAAAGAAAAATTTGACTTGGTTTCCAGAAAAGTGTTTTTTCTTTTGGCCGTGTTTGTTTTCCGGAAAGTGATTTCCGGGAAGTCACTTTCCAAACTTTCATGTGTTTGTTTGCCATTAGGAAAGTTGGTTAACGGAAAACATTTTCCAGTCAAAGAAAAATTTGGCTTGGTTTTCAGGAAAGTGTTTTCCTAGAAAATTTGGGCGGAAAACACTTTCTGGAAGTTGTGAAAAATTTAGAAATATCATTATTTGCTGATTATATCAAATTTGATCCTCAACCTTTTGATTGCTATATATACTTTGTTTTGAATATTTATTTTTTAATTTCATCTTTTAAAATTTAATTTTTATATTAACTTTGGTCATTATTTTTATAATTGCTATTTGCTTTTTTTCTTATCATTTTTTTATTGAAATTTTTTATCTATCAAATTTGGTTATCATTCTTTTGATTGCTACTTATTTTATTTGAAACAATTTATGAAATATTAATTATTATTATTTTAATTTCTTTATCTTTTAATTTTTTATTTGATTTCTATTATTTTGATTATTATTTATTTTATTTGAGATAATTTATGAAATTATATCTTTTTTCAATTTCATTCTCATTCAACTTTTTAATTTGTAAGATTTGTTTCTCATTATTTTAATAAATTTGAAAAAAATAAAATATTAATAAGTTATTTTCCAGCTCATTTTTCATAACATAACCAAATATTAGAAAATATTTTTCAACTTATTTTTCATTTCATTATTATATATTAGAAAATACTTTTCTAAAATTTATTTTTCTAGAATTTATTTTGACAAAAATTTACTTTTCATCAAATAAATAGAGAGTTACGTGTAAAGGTTGCTTCTTCGATCAGTTTCCTTTGTTCATTTTCTTAGAGAAGGAAATGGCATTGATGACAATCCAAGTTTTGACTTTTTTCCGAAGAAAAATCTCCAGCAAATGTTGTATGAATAATAAATATTTTAATAAAAAATTGCCCCAAAAAAATAAAAATAAAGCGCGTTAGTAAGATAGATGTGTTTTCATAATAAAGATACTGTTTATTATTATTATTTCAAATCATTTAGTTTTATTTTTTATATTTGTTTTGATTGCTTATAAATTTTATTAAATAAAAAACATTAAAAAATATATATTAACAAGGAAATGAGGAACTTACTAGCAAATTATTTTGTTTCAATTAAATTTCAATTATTACTATTTTTATAATATTTTTATTACCATATAATTAAATAAAAAAATTAAAACTCTCAGTCACACCATATTATATATTTTAACTTGAATCTATCTCTTAATTTTTAAATTTATCTTTGATTAGTGTTAATAATTATTTTTAATATTTTTTTTGTGTATATATTTTAAACAATTTTAGGAATGAAAAGAAAAAAAATAGAAATTGTTTTAAAAAAACACCTAGAGAAGAAAGATTCAAATTTTTAGGTGAGGCAAACAAAATTCCATAGAAGATGGAAAAGAGAATCCCACAGCAGCAAAAAGGTTATAAAAATGGCGTCGCCCGGACTCGAACCGGAGACCTTCAGTGTGTTAGACTGACGTGATAACCAACTACACCACGACACCTTTTTGGTAAGACTTTTTCATAATATGTTATTATTCAATATTTTAAAAATAACAGCCAGCATAGAGGTATGGAAAGAGAACGTGGAAGTACGCGCCAATTTCCTCCAACACTTCAGACATTTTGGGCATTCTCTGAAGCACACTCTCTTACTTCGAGGAAACACTCCTCCTCCTCCTCGTAAATCAATTTCTTCCTCTCTTGCTCTCTCCATCTTATTTTTCTGATTTTAAGTTAAAAGAAAAATAAAATGTCAAGCACTTTGAACATGTCCCTTGATGACATCATAAAAAATAGCAAAAAATCCGGATTCTGTATTTCCCGGGGCCGTGGACGAGATCGCCCTTCCGGAACCGGTCCTTTTCGCCGCTTCCCCATCCATTGATAGATGAATAAACTATGTGCAGGGGTTTTATTCCGAAGTGGGTGAACTGAAAAGGTATTCAATCCATTACGACCGGAGCGGCAGATCGAAGGTATCTAACTCATGCTTGGCATACCCTACGTACTTCTGATGGATTCTATGTGTCCTGCTGTAGTTCAGAATACCTTTTTTTCTTAGGGAACGGCAGAAGTTGTCTTCATACGACCAGCTGAAGCTGTGGTTGCTGTTAAGAGGTACAATCAGCTTGATGGGAAACCTATGAAGATAGAGATCGCGGGAACAAATTTTGCACCCCCTCATGCTAATGCCGCTTTTGGAAATTCTAATGGACTTTCTGGACGGTAAGCCTCCCCTCCTATTCTTCTCTGTGTTACTTGGCTACTGTAACATTTCTCTTTATTGTTTGCCTGTTGTCAGTTGTGTTGTTCATTATTCCTATGATCTTGGTTGTCGTCTTCCAGCAAAATATGTTGAGAACTTGTGTTTTGTCATTGGTTGCTAATTTTGTGCCATTGTGTCTCGTTGCTGCCAAATTGTTTTCAGAATTTTTGTCCCATCATTTATTTCTCTTGTTATAGGAAAGTCTTGAACTTTGTTGGCCAATCACAGTACATTATATGCAGAATTTCATAAGGATGATTATCTGCTGCTCAATTAAGTTTTAGCATCTAAGGGCCTTTTCATTTTTGCTTACGCATATGATCTTGAAATCTTGTGTTGTTGTGCATGATTTTGGTAGTAGTGGGCTTCGCTGTACATCGGTTGGTTAGAACTTAAAAGCTAGTCTGACTGACATTCGTGTATGGTAGATGCTTTTTCTGCCTTTGAGGTCTTGGATTTGGTGGTGCCTGCTGTACTATGTCAAAATATCAGAATGACCTCAATTTGTTATAAGTAAGGATGTATCTTCCCCAGCAAATAATTAAACTTTGTATTTGATTTGGTGAGATAATAAAAAATAACTGTGTGAAGAAGGTTGAAAGAGAGTTGAGTAACTAGAGAGAGAAAGAAGGAAAAAAAGAAGTAAACTGAGCATGAGTCTCAGTGTACTACTTCTACATTACTAGAAGTTGGAATTGCTTCTTTTGTGTGGAATCTTGGAAATAAGAACAAACGGAAGTCAACCAAAACTATCAAGAATTTTTTTTTTTAAAAAAATAATGGGTTGTATCTTCAAAATAACAGCCATAACAGCTGTTACTGTTATATAATGCTGTCAGAGCTGATTTTTATTTGAAGCGTTGTTGCATCCTCCGTAGTGGCTGAAAATTGAAAGGGGGTTGTCCGAATTCATCAAATAGCGACTGTTACATTATATAACTGCCTGTTTTTAAAACTTCTAGCAGCCTTGCACATTCATCCACATTTCAATTTACAAACCTCAAATCCTTTGCTTCTTTGATCGAAACCCTAAAATCTCCAATTTTCCAAACTCAAAACCACCATAAATCACTTGTAGGACAATCAAATATGTCCTGCATCATGCAGATCCTCTTTTAATCATCTCTTTGTGAGTATTTGTTCTTTAATTTGGTTGAGTCATTTAATTCAGAGTTTCAAAACAAATTGTGCCTGAATCACACAATTAATATCCATATCCATATCCAGTTCACCCAGCAATTCATACTGTTTTGTGTGTGATTGAGTTCATAGTTGATTTTTCAGATTCATATCATGAATTGTAAGATTCTTACATCTACATCTGTATGCGAGTGGAATGAAATTTCATTTATCATTCGAACATATGTTTCTTTTAAACAAAGGAAAAAAGACCTAAACATATTATTAATGCAACTATTACTGGGTACCAAGACTAGAATATGCTGGTATGTGTCCTCGCCCAGAGAACTGTCCTAGAATTGTTATTGTTATTGTTCTTGTTCATTCATGGGTTTCCATTTGATTATTCTGCAGTGTACGAAGTAGGGGTGGTGCATTGGGACAACTATGTGGCGGCGGTGGCGGCCGTGGACATGGAAGGGGCTGTGGTGAAAAGGTATCTGCTGAAGATCTTGATGCAGATTTAGAGAAGTATCATTCAGAATCAATGCAGATAAATTGAAGTCATTTCTGGTGTCTTGGTGGTAGGTCCTGCATCTTTCGTGCATTGCTTTTGTGTGCTTGATCATGCAGCAATGGAACTATCTTCTATGTCTCAGCCAAGTTGTATTAGTGATTTCGTAGTTACTTGTTAGAGAAAACTATTAGAATCTTTATTGTGGAAGCTTGGGCTTTTATTGTGTATTGTTCTTTGATGTGGGTTGATGGGGAGCTATCTCTATGTAATGCACTCATGCTTTTTGTTTGGTTAGCTTCGTGATTTTATAGGTTGGAGTGGGAAGAACTATTTTCTTTGACAGAAAACTTTGTCTACAAAAGTCACAGAATCAAACTTTTTCATGAGCTGCGCCGTGCTGTGATGTCTATTGGTTCCCTCTTCGTTGTAAAATCAGGGAGATATGGAGGTAGATTTCTTCATGTTTCTTCCATCTCCATGGATTGTTTTTAACTGTTCGTGCTTGCCCCTTGTTAATGTTGTTTTTTTAATGGTCAGGTTCTTGAACAAGTGCATCTATTCTGTCCGGTGAAATATCAGCTCCCTGATTGTTTCATGACTGCTGATGCAGCTCATAGTAGTGACTGCAACTTGCATCTCTGCTTCATTCAACCTGATGATGGAAAACGTAGGTGGACATAGAGCTTGGAATATGGTTTGCAGCTGGAATGACTGTGGGTGCTGGTTAAACTACACTGACGAGTGAGAGCTTTGCACTGCCTTCTGCATTCTTCGAAGCTCCTGCTTTTGCGTCAGAATGCTGCTGGTTAACCCTTGATAGTCATTATGCTTGCGCAAATCGTCTTGGGCACGAGAGGGTAAATCTAACACCTCTTGAATTGCAATTTGAAAGCTGCAATTGCATCCAGACCACTGCTCTTGCTAAGTTCACTATATTCCTAACCAAAAATTGTATGTCATTTCGTGGAGTTAGTTTGGTGCTGTTGAGAATATAGCAGTATTCCAATTTTTTGGAAAGAAAAACAGTTTTTAGAAAAAAAAACTTTATTTGAAGACAATATTTCTCATATTTTCTAAATTCGTACTAAGTTTGAAAAATATATTTTTGAAGTTCGATACGATTTTCTTTTAGATGCTTGTCATTGTTTCTCAAAATTAAAAAAAAAATCAAAACAATGAATAATATGATATTCTTCTTTTATATGCAAGCATATTTAATTAGTGTTATAAATTTAATTTTTTTATTAGAAATATAATATAAAATATTTATTTTCTTAAGCTAATAATTATAATTTCTTCACGATAATTTTTAATTTAAATAAAATAAAAACTTTATAATTAGATTACCATAAATATGAATATTAGGTGTTAATTTTTTTTATATAAATAAAATAGTTATTATCTTGACTTATTTCTTTATTTTTCGATAGGATATAAATTTTTTTCACTGTTCCCATAACCCTCGCAAAGGTTTTTAACATTGCGTTTCGATGAGATTTTTTTCACTGTTCTTTCCATAACCCTCGCAAACGTCGTTTGATCACTTTTTTTTTTTTTATCTTGACAATCCATTTCACATGAAAAAAATATTAAATTAATATATATAAAAAAACATTTTGCACGTGTGCTTACCGCAGGTAAATGCGCTTTCAAAATAAACTTGGGTGTTCGAGGGAGAGATTTGACACGTGCACTTCAAATAAATTTGACCAAGAAGAATAATGTCAAAGAATCCAATTTATTTATGCATCCAATTATAATATAAATGTTTTTTTTTTTTCAAACGGGTAAGAAGATATGGACAATACCCTCATAGGCTACAATGAGAGGGTAGCCAAGGCAAAAGAATAGCACTTATACACAACACAAAATAACATGGAATGTTATACATCTCAAGCTGAAATTGCAAGTTCAGGCTTCAGGGGAGCCAAGATACTGGATATTTTGTCATCACCGTTCAGTAGTTCTTTGGCTCTCTCAGCTTAAACCATCTAGAAAACAACAGCCCCAACAGAGAATAGAATACCGCCTTAATGCAAGATATTATGAAACTCCAACATGAAGAGGGCCAGCACCATGGATACAGGAGTCGAAAAAAGAAGCTTATGAGATGTCGAGGATACTGCCCGACCTGTGGCAGGCAATTAATATTATTGCCAACGACATGACAGGCATGTACTAGGAATGTGGAATCATGGATCAACTCAAGTTCCTTTTCTAAATCTAAATATTATCCAGGCATGATCGTTAAAGAATGCACCTAATCATCTTAAGCAGTGTATCATTTACTACAGCTCTGGCATTGCTTAAAGAGTATGGCTTATTGATCCTAAAGTTGATACCAAAATATGCACTTTCATGACATTTACTTGATGAAATTTGATTACGAACCGTGTCGATGACACTAACAACCAGGGATAAAAGCACTCACAGGGAAAAGCAAATCCAAAGAATCCCAGGCGGCATGACGGACAGCTCTTGTGGGATACATTGGACCGCCAGGAGAAGTGAAGCTATACAAACATGCCTTCAATCTTGTACTTGTGGTCATTCTCAATTCCAAGCCTGCAGAAATTAATTACATTACCCTATTCAGAATAACCTGCAATTGTTTATATCAGGTCAATTCAATGTTAGACACTTTGATTTTGGAAAGTGACGGATAATACCACCTTGGAGAACTTTAATGTGTGAAAGGTAATGCAATAGAACTGGTTCCACCTTTAACTTTTGAAGCTGGCAGGCAAAAGAATTTGGAAACCGTATGAATACACAAATGAATACTCTACAGGTAAAAAATAACCAACTCTTCAGAAAATAAATGACCTAAGATTGAATACACAGAATATACCTGGTCTGCAACTTCAATAACAAAGAAGTCTGCTGGGCCACCAACCAAGAAAGCATTTAGAAAAACAGGAAACTGTTTTAAGAAGCTCTCGTGCTTGTCAACTGCATAGATCATATTATAAAATGATAACCCGTTTGTTGTTCAATATTGAATCTATACAAGTTATAAAGCTTGCCTGAGTTGTAAAAGAGGGTGAACCTTGAGAGCAAAAGAAACAGTTCTCGCTGGGCCTGATTTCATGAAAGATGACGTATTATTTTCAAACGCAAATGCCGTTCAAGGAAATTTTGAAGTCCACACCGTATTTTTCTGGAAGTACAATTGAAGGCAAGCATACATAAAAACAATTGGCATGTAAGAGCAAAAAGGGTGCATCAATGCCAGACCTGCACTGGAATTTTATTCAACCGCATAGGCGCCAAGGCAACTTCATCAAGGAGATACTGAAATCAACAAGGGAAAAAGTAAAGTAAGGAGGAAGAATAGAATAATTATATAGAGACCAAGATTTTACCCATGTATATCCAGTTGAAGGGATTACATTGTTGGAAGGACACTTGCCTGAAATAGGGACTGGAAGCGCCTTGTGTTTGTTTGGATGTCAATCCTGCAAAGTTTTACCACAAAGGTTCAAGTCATTGTTGCATGGATGGAATGGTAGAATAGAGCAATGATATATCTTCAAACCAAAAACATGGAAAGGGAAAATATAATGTTTGTTAAATCCTAGTTTATGATTCTACCGAATGGCATGTTTGTACAGTAATCAACTGGACGTGCAACTTTTATTGACAGCACTCAATAACATGTAAAAGTTCAATTGAAACTAATGATATTAAAGTACTTCCATACTTCGGTTTGCTATGACTCCCTTTGAAAAAATAGATTTTCAGTGGCAGCACCAAATTTCAGATGCAAGGGATCCAGAAATTTGGTTGGAGAGGAAAAAAAGGAAGAAGCAAGGATGCTCTCTGTTAATGCAAGAATAAGACACTTCGAAATTGATTAAACTCCCTTGGAGCAAAGGTTATAATAACAGCAGGGTATCAGGAATCAATCATAGCACAATGAAACAGCTACAGAGGTTGATAGAAACGCCAGAAGTTAAATGAATATCAAAGTTCCTTTTTCTTCTTCATTTCTTTTTTCTTTAGCTTTTCCTCAATGAATAATGAAAAACCTTATCCTCGTTTCTTTATTGAAAAAAAAAAATCCCCTTAACAGAATGGTACAAGCCACAGGCTCTAAGCAGTTTGAATTTTAATTAGTATGATCCACTAGTCAAAATACTGTTTCCCTGCATTGAATTGATTTCAGAGATCAACCCAAATCCATCTGGAAAGAAAACAAAAAGGAAATAACATATGGGGCAAATAGAATTTTGAATCTTGAGAGTGTCCTTCACAATTAACAATATTTCCCAGTCCATATTAAGAAAGAAAAAGCACAACGAAGAATGAAACTCATTTTCTTTAATAGTTTTGTGCATTGATCAGCATGATCCACAAACTTTCCAACACTCATTAGTATTTAGCAGCACTAAATGACTACCAATCTGAGCTCACTGATATTCATACCAGAAAACATTTGTAGCACCTTGAACAAGAGCAGATGAGAAACGTAGAAGTACTTCAGTATTATCCAGCTGGGCTTCAAAAAGCTGCAGAAAACATACAAGTGCAACACAGCATTATATGGCCACAACTGATGGAATATAGCATTATACTTTCCCAATAGAGTTTAATGTTTTGAATAAATTTGGATGGTTAACATAAAAAACAAAAAAATAAACTTTCAAATTGTATTCATGCAAAGCAACCCATTTGATAACCTTTAACTACACCTGCATCTGAATCATATTGGCGCACATAAACCAGAACCAGTATTCACATAGATTCAGGAAACCGAATGCAACGAAAGTTTTGAATCAGGAAATAAACATAACTAAGTTATGACTCAAATTTAAAACCACTCATTTTTTTCTTAATAGCAACAGCTTTCCCAAAACAAGTGAAAATAAAGTGGTATTTCATTTAAGCCCAAACTTGAATTTAATAACTTCTATTTTGAACTACAACACAAAAGGTGATGAAAACAAGGCCTAATATAACCTTAGCAGCCACAAAACCATAGTTTGCACATGTTAGGAATCGCTGCTGGAGATTTAAGACAGGTCAAATGTGAAAATAGGGTCTACTCTGGGATACAAGACTGTATTGGTATCTCTCAAATCCATAATTTATGTGAGTTCTGGTTTATAGCAGTCATGCACCTTAAGAACAAAACTTTTGGAAATGTAACGAAAACTAGCATAGATTGAGAAACTAGCATTTTCTTTTTCTTTTTCCTATAGAGCTAAAAAAAACAAGTTCAACCATTTTCATTTCCACCCTTGCCATTGCAAACATTCTATAATATATTTTTGACCAGTTTGGAACAGTCAATCTTACAACCCACCAGAACCTAAACTGTTTTTTCTTTTTTTTATATCATGGATGCGACCCATGGGTGGACGGCCACTCACAAGAGCCAAATCATGGGAGAGAGCCTGCCAACTTGAGGTCTCCAATCGATTACACACTTACATGTGGGATGAGAGATGCAAGTGGTAGAGTTCGAACTAGGAATGTCCTCTCCCTCTAGTTGACTCCTTACCACTTGACTATTGCCAGCTGAGCTACTAGCTCGCTTGCAGCCTATACTGTTTTATCAGTGGAGAGTTCAAATAAGTTGCATTACAAAAGGAATGGCAAACAGCAGGTCAATTCGACTATCTACATCTGAAACGAATACAGCAGCAAAGAAGCAATCTTGACAGGGCTCCCTTGCTGCCATTCAACAAGCAATCAGGCAAGGAAAATATGGGTATATATCGAGTTCTCAAAAGACCAATGCGAGAACTGTATTGCTATATTAAAGATCAGTAACATATGTGATTCTTCATGGATAGAAAAGAGAAAAAAAATTACTGGAACAGAGCCAAGCTGCATACCCATTTATGGAACAAAAGAAAGAAAATATGTGATGCAAATGACTGGCTCCAGAGTTGGAGAATCAGATGAAGGATTTGTTTTCCACTCTCAGGTACCCTAACATAATAATCAGCGAGCAAGTTGAAAAAGCACAGTTGGCCATCAGCATCATCTTCCACAGGAGAAATTGCATCTTCTTCCCTGCTGAAAATTATACCTATGTTCAATGCAAGAAAAAATCAAGATGTGCACAGTATAAAAGCCAACAATGAGAAATAACAATATACAATTAACACAGATTGATATCATCATGCAATTATAACAGACCTCGAGCGCGATCATCAACTTCCAAAGCATTGTCAGCAAACAACTCTTGTAACAAGTTACGTCTCTGAGTTGGAGAAGCTAGTGCCTGCCCTTGTCATTAAAAACATCACGTAATTTTTAGCAAATTTTTTTTTTATCAATTCTTGATTTTGGAACACTTAAAAATCAGAATACATACAATTTCCTGAATCCTTTCAGTGAACAAAAGAATCCCAAGAAAAACGAACGGAAATTGAAAGGAAGAGAAAAGGAACGAACCCTTTGCAGCTTTTTCTCGATTTCAACAGTGAGAGCGTTCAGATAAGCTGAGCTACCAGTTCCGGGCGTGGGTGAACTTGTCTTTTCCATTTCTTTATATAATTACACTATTTTAACAATCTTCAGCCATTTCATTTGATTTGATCCAAAAATCGCCGACCGTCCCTCCCTCCCTCCCTCCCTCCCAAGCCTGATGAATAAATTCCGATCCAAGCAAGCGAACAAACAAATTCTAATGGTTTACAATTAAAGAAGAAGCTTCTTCCTCCTGTTGTCGAGAATCCAATTCAATAATGTACACCGGAGCAGTTTTTTCTTTTTATTTGTGTTTTTTTAAAATAGAAATATAAATATTGGCTGTGTCATTGTTTCGGTCTTACCGAGACCGTCACTAAGTTACGATAATGATAATATTAGAAGGATAAATAGAGTTACATATCAAAATTAGTCCTCTTAGTTTGTTAGCTAAGTCATTTAGATCCATAACGTTTTCTCCTCTCGCTATAGTTTACGAGAAGGCTATAATGTTACTGAATAAGCAAAATTTGGCACTAAAGTAGTAAGTTATGGACTGATTTAAGAATATAAGGGTTAACATATAATAATAATAATAAGTTTTCATTTTGAACTTATCCCTTTTAATAATAATAATAATAATAATAATAATAATAAATAAACCTTAAATGCAGTGTTTTGAAACCCCCTGACCGTGACCGACCGCACGGGGACCGGTCCGGGTGGAGGTAAAAACCCGTCGAGAGTTGGCCGTGGAAACCCTGGTCGACCCGTGGTCGACCGGAACCCGGTCGACCCGGGTAAACCCTGGTGCGATCCGGCTGTGTTTTCTTATATATATATATATAAGTAAAACACCACCATTACAAACCTTTTAAACCATGAAGAGTTGAAGACAGAAAACCTAATTTCTTCAATCTTCAAACCTATATCTGGTGCAAAGAAGAGCAGAGGAATTTAAGTTCAAGGCAAGCTTGTTACTTGTTTGGCTCTCTTCAGTTCAGTTTTACGAATCAAGGTAAGATTAAGTTGCTGTTATCTCTTTAATTTTTTGTTCGCGATCTTCTATGCACAAAAACATGGATTCGCTCGGATTTTGACGATCAAAATGCTGAGATTAACTTTCTCCCCTTCTGGTATGAGAAAGTAAGTTTTTAAATACAAAAATTTACCATTTACATATACAAGTGATCTCAATCAAGCAATCCCATCCTGATATTAGAAAGCTGACAAGCTATATGTCCTTTACCCACAGGCCATTCATCATGCTTGCGAAGGCAAACGTTAAAAAGGAGGCAGCCATTGACATTTTCTTTTAACCAAACAAACAAATAAAATAAAAAACAAAATGCTTTCCTGATGTATTAAAGAATTATTGAAGAGTTTTAGCCATTTTCTGGCCGAAGCAATAAGGCCTGTAACTAATCTGGCTGTCAAAAGTGACAGGGAGATACTCAAAGTCGAAGTCAAATACTTGATGTTAGAGGATTTAGAGCATGATAAGCATTTGTGTTTACTTGTGTATGATTCTAAGTCCAGGTAGATGCAGAGCAATTGCTATCTTTCTTTGACAGCCACAGGGAGGATTTTAATTTTCCTTCGCCACTGCAGGCACAAATCTATGTACAGAATTACCTTTCAGTTGAAAATGATCTGACAGAGTTTGCAGGCTCATTACTTGTTGATCCAGATGAATATGGCACTGAAAATGCTGCACTATTTCTCCCAAATGACCATAGCTCACCAAGGTCATCAAGGAAAGCTTATACCGAGGATAGCAGTGACAGAACAACTTATCATGCATATAGAGAGGTAATAAATAATCTCCAACGACCATTTTTAGCAACGCCTGATTCTCTCAGTAATTATTTAAGAGAATGCTAATGGGAGCATTGGAGAAATATGTAACTTCCTCATTATTTCAATGCCACTGAAGACATTCTTTTTAGAGTCGTGGAAGACCTTCAAGTGAAATGAAATTCTATGTTTTACTGAGTTCATGCACAGGTCAACCATTCTAGATTTGCTGCATTTCTAGGCCAGGAATCATTTTGTATTTCATGTTTATTTTTTGAGGATACTTGAAAATTTAACTTGTCCGTTCATATCTTTATGACAGTCTACAAACTTGTATGGCCAACATTTTCAAGTCCTTAACTGTGAAGAAATTGATAATTAAAAAGCCAACAAGTTTGATCACTTCTTTTAGCAGTCTATCTTCAACATGTGTAAATTGTGGGGTTTTGAAATTTATACTTTTTGACTTTTCCAGCACTTAGTTTTCTTCCACTCATGCAACTCCATCTCCCGTAAGTTTCATGCTTATTGTAAGCATTTGCTCCTGAACCAGTAAGGTGTTGCATTGTAAGGTTTTATAAGGTTTTTTTTTTTTGGGTTGACCCGGGTCAACCCATCTGACCCGTGACCTGATCATTATACCGGGTCAATCACCAGGTCGAGTTTAAAAACTATGCTTAAATGGTGTAGTTCAACTGGTTATATCCTGAGTTTACTTTCCAGAAATCACCAGTTTGAATCCTACAAATCTCAGGATCATTAGAGACTTACATAGTCGTTAACTTCAAGGCTCGTGGGGTTAATCGAGGTGTGCGTAAGTTAACCCGAACACCCACGTTACTAAAAAAAAAATTCTTACAGCTAACACGCAATTGAAAGGTCCTTCTCAACGAGCAATTCCTGTAGAAAATTTAATATCACGGTTTCGTGAATCGAAAATTAGATAATTGGTTGCAATTATCTAATTTTATAATGTAAAATAAAAATGAAATAGCTGTTGTTTGTTTATTAGCATGGATAAGATATATAAAAGCTAGTATGAAAGAAAGTGTCGTCGATGATCAATGGAAATGACAGTTGTCAACTTTACTTGAATATCTGTTTATCATTAATTATTTAGATTTGGCGGTAGATTATGCAGTGATTTAATTTGATGGCGTTACCATATTTTGTTTTTTTGCACTTAATTTATGTAAAACAACAAGGGACTAAGTGTCGGTGGAGTTTTTAGGATTGGATCCAAATGGAAGGTGCACCAATAAATCTCCTTCCTTCATTATAAAATCTAATTGATTTAATTTTTTTTTAAATAGCCAACAATCTTTCACATCTGGTTGTTTATAGAGAAACCCTTTATCATGTTACAGTGAAACAATACTTTAGAGATCTCGTACGAATTGGACTGTGGCAGAGCAAGCCCACAAGCGTCATGAACAAGCTGGAGCAAGTTTAAGGAAACTACTAGCTTATTAGAACAGTGAAAATGCAAGTCAATTGGTTTGGAACAATGACCGAACATACCAATGGGATTAAAAATGGCCCAGGAGCTCTCAGTTTGAGGATGCGCGCGCGCGTACACACACCTCTGAAGTAGATGTAAGCAAAATCCTGCTCTGCGGTTTCATAAATGAATGAATCCATTCATTGACAGTTCTAAAAATAAGAGTACAAATCCACTAACCTTGCTCCAGCTCTCTTGGCAAGACCCAGCATGTTCAGCGTGCCCATCACACTTGTTTTTATTGCCTGCAAGATATCACATTTTTCCGAGTTAAAATGTCCCCCTTTTCCCTGCATGAATATGTACAAGCACATTAATAACATCTAAATTGATTACACTTTAATGTTATATTCTAGAATTTTATTTAATACTTTAAGTTATTAAATTCAAATAATTATTTGACATGGTATTATAACCTTGATGATGAAGTAGTTATTAGTTTGAATCTTATTATTTTTATTTATTTGATAAAAATTAAACACAAGATAGTATGAGTTTATGTAACTTTCAAGTCTAAAAGGCTTTTACTTGAGAAAGTATATTAAAAAATAATATAAACCATATTTTAAAACTTCATTTAACAGGTTAAGTTATTGTTTATTAGATTGAAATGATTTTTTAATATAAAAAATCATGGCTCATAATGTTGCCTATTCCTCCTCACGAGGCTAAAAAGCACCAAGCTAGTGGCATTAGGATCAAGGCTAGCTAAGAAATTCATTTTCCTAAGAGTTTAATATTTTTTTAGAGTATAGTTGTGGTTATTTTTAAAAATATTTTTTACTTTGAAATATATTAAAATAATTTTTTTTAAATATAAGTGTATGATCTGAAAACACTAAAAAAAATATTAATTTGAAATAAAAAAAATCCAACAATTTTAATTTTTTTCAAAAACATAGCAAAAAAAACAAGAACCAAAACAGCAGACACAGGCAGGCAATGCAATTACCTAGCAAAGGGATTTTTGGACCCAAGAGGAACCATAACTTAATCCACAGGAGCTATACACAACTGCGTTGCATCATGCATTAGTAAGGAAGGAAAAGATTGGTGTCACACATTAAGAACCGGAAACCGAAAGACAAGAATATACCATGACGAATAAGCTCAAATCATGGATGTCCATTCCGTTTCCCGAGGTTGTCTGTACATCCAGTAAAGTAGTTATCAGCAACAATAGCCTGAGTACGAGGTGCCAGACATGTAAATCAAATCGGACAGCAATTATGATTTGTCAGAAACTAATTCATACTGAGCCCGAAATTAGAAAAGGGAACATGCATGCTGGGTCACCTCATTTTCCTAATTTCCCTTCAGTTTGTCTGCCAAGTGATCAGATCCAATAAATCTAATTAAATGATTTGACTAGCCATGAGAAGTTATTCATTGAAGTCTTGGTTGGTGAACGAAGTTTGAATGGAAATATCTTGATCCTGGCTTCAGAACTCAACTCAGTATGTAGGTTTTATGAATTTAGGCAAATTAAAATAAATTATCAACTATAAATCTTAATAACAATATAATATAAGAATTAAATTAAATATTAAAAAATCAACAAATAAAGTAAAAATAATAATCAATCTTTTAATTTCAACTGTTGTTACCTATCATCCATGTATTTTGTTGATTGGAGATCAAAGTTGTTTTATGATTTCCTTTTATTCTGTGTTGGCCTATCTAATAAATCACAGTCGCCCTGTTTACTTTGAAACTATTTTTTTATATATATTTTAAAATACTTTTAAAAATATTTGAATTTCTTTATTTGCTTTAAATTAATTTTTTTAATTATTTTGAATATAAAAATAAATTTTTTAAAATAAAAAAATATTATTTCAATAAATTTCCAAACAAAAAGTAATTGCTGCCACAATATTAATCAGACTTTAAATCTATTAAACAATGCAATAAATAATTTCGTGTTTTATTTTATAATTTTGATTTTAAATACAAAGAGATGTGAAAAATTAAAACATATCTTGTACATGCAATTGTTATACTGTTTTTGTTTATAGACCCGCGGGGATGGAAATTTCACTAATTTTCTAGCTACCCATCAACTCAAATCAAGGTTAAATTAAGTCGATTGGGTTAGGCAATTTTACCAATTTATTGAGTATCTAACATCACTCAAATCCTATAAAAAATCAATTTAAGTTTCTATCTTTACTTTGTAATTGAAGTTTAATATACTATTACGAGCATGTGATAGTAATGGTAATTAATTGTTATTAATCAATAACGTGTAAAATTAATATGTTAATGTCCTTTAACATCGTATAATATCTATTTATCATGTACTATAAGCTAGGTAGACGTTGATGTATTCTTTTTAAAGTACATGATATAAATAAATTTAACAAATAATTAATAAGCACATAATTTAACATCTCATACATGATTTTTAAATATAAAAGAGATCTTGAATGATTTATCTAACTAATCATTAACAATTTACTAATTAGATTATATCACTAATGATGTTTGATGATGTGATTTTATATTTTTAAATCACATCACTACCAGAAAATCGATAAATACAAACAAAAATATCAAGGAAATATTTTCGTCGGTAAATTTTTGAGGGATTTTACCAACGAAAATATTCCCTCGGTATATATCTAGGGAATTACCGTAGGAAAAAAATTAAAACAAAGCAAAAAAAATAATGATGTGTCATTTTTACCAATGGAATTACTGGCGGTAAAATCCGTTGGTAAACTGTGAACACTGTTCACCATGTCAATTACAAAGGGAATCACAGACGGAAAATTTCGTCGGTATTTTTCAGAGAACTCCAGAATAGTTCACTTTCCAATTGCACTGTTAATTGTTGTTCTTTACGGACAAAATCACCGACAGATTGAAAAGTTGTCGATGTTATTTGGCAGTTTTCTGAAAAAATTCAATTAATTTAAAATTTTCATTTAAATATTACAGACAGAATCACTGACGGATTGAAAAATCGTCGGTCAGTAATTGTTGGCGGTTTCTGAAAACTTTTTACAAAATTAAAAATTTAAATTAAATATTACCGATGGAATAATTAAAAATATTAATATTCAATTATCCGTTGGTAAATCCGTCGTTAACGCGCCCCAATAAAAAGCCTGAATCCCCTAATTTCACAAGAGACAAACTCATTTCTTATTATTATTATTCTTCTACTTCTTCTTCACTATATGTAAAAAACATCAATATTTATTTTTTTCTCTTCTTTTCTCTCCTCGTCTCCTTCTCTTTTCCTCTATGCTTGGGTATGTCTTCTTCTTCTTTCTTCTTTTATCCTCTTAGTTTTTTTAATTAATATGCTTTATGAATTTTTTTTTCTCTCCTTAGCTTCACTTGCAACTACATTAAGGTAAGATTTTTTTTCTTCTTTTTCCATGATTTCATTTTATTTTTAATTGTTTTTGTTTTTAATAATTGTATAAATGTTGTTGTGAGATTTTTTTTTTCCTATGAGATCAATTTTTAGTTGATTTCTTTATAGGATTTTTAAATTTTTAGTAATTGCAATTTCATTTTTTTCATATGAATTTTTTTAGTTGAATTTATTTTTTATTTTTATTTATTTGTTGCAAATTTGTTTGAGTTGATTTTCTTATTCTTTTTTCCAAGCATTTTGAGTATATATTATAAAGTGTTGATTTATGTTAATTTAATTATTTTATAAAATGAATTTTTTAAAAATGTTTTTAAATATTTACCAACGGAATGTCTGTCGGTAATTTCATCAGTAAATCCGTTGGTAATAAAAAATATTATTATCGATGCGTCAGTTCCGTCAGTAAATCTATCGGTAATAATATTTTTTTATTACCAATGGATTTACCGATGGATAAAAAATTATCGATGTAAGATTCACCGACGGAGCATTTTCGTCTATGATTTTGTTGGTAAATTAATTACCGACGGAATATGCGTCTTACGCCGACAGAAAAATTCCATCAATTAAATTGTTAAATCTTGTAGTGCATCTTCTATTAATGTTTTAAATATACATGACTTAAAAATAAAATTATTGAACATGTGAGATTCTTTATATAATTTTTTTAGGATATGACTTTGTGAGGCATTAACAAAAAAACATGGAAGAGAAATTCTTTTTAAATATAAAAAAGAAATTAGGTCAAGTCAGGTGGGGTACCCAATGGAGAAGATCCACCACCAGACTTCACCTAAGGGGGGTTGATGGGTGAAGGCTTTAACTCTGTTTGTTTTTGTATTTCAAAAATATTTTTGAAAAAAATTAAATTTTTTAATTTTTTTCTTTGCTTCAAATTATTAATTTTTGGATGTTTTTAGATCATTTTGATACACTGATGTTAAAAATAATTTTTTAAAAATAAAAAAAATATTATTTTGATACATTTCCTAGTGAAAAACACTTTAAAAAACAACCAAAACCATACTCCCAAAAACTCAAAAGTTTGGCATATAAAAACAGCCACCTTAGGCAAAAACATCAAAATAGGACAAACTTCAAGAGTACTGCAGATCCCAGGAGCCATCTTCCTGGTATTTTGTTTTAAAACAAGATGAACGACTGGATATTCAAATCTCGTCTGAAAATCAACCTGGCTAGCTGCTAGGACGATGCCGAGATTCTATCCCTTTAAAGATCATCACCTGGGAAAGGGGTTTTTGGACCCATAAGAGCTATACATTATTGCAAGGTCTCAATGACCTAATAGAATCTACTGTCTTTGTCATGGGCGGAGCCAGAAATAGATGAATAAGAAAATAATTGATTTTTGGATAGAAAACATGGAAAATAGAAGGATATAAACGCAAACTCTTAAAGTTCTAGGACTAAAAATGTTTTTCAAAACTTTGGGGAGCCGTGACCCTCCACCAATCGACGTGGTTCCACCGCTCGTCTTTGTAGACCTCCACGCAACATCATTTTTAAAAGTAATATCAAAACTAATTAACTTCTTAAAAAAGACGTATTTATCTATTTTTTTAGAGACACCTGAAAAGAATAAGAGACAAGCTGAAACCGTGCAATTTATTCAGACAAGCACAAAGCCCACGTGCAATTTATTCATGTTGGCCTGATTTACAAGTTTGTTACTTTTTTTAATTTTAACTTAATTTTTTTAGTTTATTTTTTACATAGTTAAAAAAATAATTTTTTTTAAAAAATACACCACTAACCTTTATAATAATAAAAAAAAATTAAAGGGCATATGAAAATCACAGTTCACCCACGCTACACGCTATATATTATAATAGTTCATATTATTTTGCTTTTATTTAATATTAAAATAATTAAAAATTGTACTTTATAAATTTTTATTTATTTATAAAGTTAGGATGGTTTATCAGCTAACCCATATTTCACTGTTCTATTTGTTTTTGTGTTTTAAAAGTGTTTTTGAAAAAAACTAATTTTTTTTAATTTTTTTTGTTTTAAATTAATATTTTTTTGATATTTTTAGATTATTTTAATATATTTTTAAATAAAAAACTCTTTAATAAATAATTAGCACCATGCTACTAGACCTGAGATAAGATGAGAGGAAGATAACCGAGAAGCCCCGATATTTTACTCCTTTTCTCCCAGCTAGCTAGCTAGCCTTGTGATTTACAAATGCTGAGATATTTATATATAATAATACTACAATAATAAGAGTCCGAAACTTTAAAACTTCTTCCTCAAAATATTATAATATCGCAAATAAATAAAATAATTTCACGTCGCCTTCCTCCCACAAAAAAAAAATGATAGCTCCTCGATAACAAAATTGAAACCACAGCACACCAACCAAATACAACAAAAGATTTTGCCGCCTTTTTTAATACTCCTGTCCTGCTAAGCCACGTTAGTTTTTGTTCGCAGGATTTAAATAGTACTAGGTTAACAACTTATTCAATTTATGAATTGATGCACGAACCAAAAAGAAATTAAAGATTTAATTTTTAAAAATATCATACCCGAAAAAAGCATTGGGCTTAATTTTGCATTAAAATTGTAAATTGGTACATTAATATTGTTCAATTGTATAGAGCACGGATTTTACATGAGATTTCGTACAAATCTATGTGTTTTGAAGGGTTTTCCCATTGAAGAATTTCAATGATTCCCTTCTCAATCTCTTTGGTCTCTTTTATTAAATTGCTCATGCAAAAACCTAGAGCACTCAAGCACAAGACCACCTGGCTCTTCAGTTCTCTTTCCCCTTCATCAGCTGCGTGAAACTTGTCTACCATTTCCTTTGAATGTTGGAGGTAAGAACTGGTGACGCTATCTATCTTGTCTTCATCTGAACCGGAAACTTTAAAAATGTTCCTGTTTGAAGATTTTCCCATTTCAAGATCATGAGAGATGTTTTTGTTTTCAAGTTCCTTTTCAAGAAATTCTAAGGATAACAACATCGTGACATCCTCAAAACATTTAACCAAGGAACCAGCCATTTCCTTGAAAATTTCAAGGTCACCATCTAGCTTAGTTACGTACTCCTTCCACGAAGCTCCAATTTTTTGTGATTCATGTTCAAGGAGTCCCACTGCATCAGCACTAAAAAGCAAGAGATCCACCAGCCTTGACAAAGACCCCAAGAGCTTAAAATAGCAAGGACTATGAAAAGGCAAAAACCAGAAGTTGGGCTCCACCTCAGCTTCTCCAATGAACTTCCCTAGTTCACTAACATCCAATTTTAGTCTCCTCTGGTTCTCTAGCAAGGTGGTTTTGTTGTTGGCTGCTAGGCTTATTGAGCCAATGCAAACAGACAATGTCTCGAAACATTTAGAAAGTTGTGCTTTGGCTAGAGAAGAAGCTCTGGTGGGTTGCAAGAGAAGGTCTACCATGATTGAGCAAGATAATCCAATAAAGGTTTCCACAATTCTTGCTATAGCAAATTCGCTTGGTGGGCCAAAATTTTTCCTGCCCAGTACTAGCACAGCTCCAATCACTGCAGAAATTCCACCTGCCTGGCCATACGTCTTGCTATGCCTCAGAAAACTGGTAACAACGAACCAAGGAAGTAGAGAGATGAACCTTATTGACAAGTACCTTTCGAACACAAAGCAGCCAAATACTCCATATACAGTCCCTAATACCGTCCCCTGTGCTTTAACATTGGCAACTTTGAATGTTGCCTCCCTTGCAGCAGCTAAGCTAATCGCTACAGGGAGGCCTGACCAATAACCATCATTCTTGCTATATATCAAACCAAACAGGACAGCGAGACCCAAGGAGAGAGAGCATTTGAATGCTGGCATAAGCCTTTTGCTGCTTACACTTGTAGACCAGTTGCTCATCCACGTGCTCTTGAAGAACCCAGTTTGCTTACATGGAGTGCTCGATCCTTTTTGTTGTGTGGGGGTAATTGGTTTCCCCAGTGATTTGCAGTGGAGGAGTTTCATGCAAAATAAGAAGAAAAAAGAAGGCAAATCTTGGTGCCTTGTTGAGATTGTCTGAAGTGTTTGGTGGGACTCGGCGATATTATCAGCATTTGATTCTGGAACAGTTAAAGAATCTCTAAGCAAACAATTCTTGATCTGTTTTTGGATAAGGCTAACATTCTCCACTAGTTGAACTAGACCATGTTTGGTCTCTCCATCGAGAATTCTTACAGGTAATGAGGTGGTACAGCTGGTCAAAGCCATTTCCATCCCTCTTAATGGTATCTCGAGCTCTTGCAATCTCTCTCCCGGAGTCAAGTACAAGTTTCTCAAAAATCTCAATGGAAGTCTCTCCCATTTCACGCTTTCCTGTACACAATCCACAAAAGAAATGGTGCATGCATGGAAGTTAATTATAAGCAAACTCAACAATACTGTAATTGAAAGCTAGCCCGCCACTAGTACTGGTAGACACCATGCAGAATCGATGGTGTTGTGTAATGTTACAAAGTTGCTTACTTGGTAGCGTTTAATACTCTGAAGAAGTTTGGCTCCAGCAACAGCCAATGGCTTGGCTTGAGAGATTGATGTCAACGCCAAAGCGTTGTCTTCCGCACAGATAGCTTTTACATAGAGGTTCAGCCTCTCAGAAACATTTTCAGCTAGCCTTTCACAATTCAGTTTCAGCTGCAAAGTGATTTTTACAGGATTAATAATATTTATCTTCCACTCATCACAATTTTTTTTTTTAAAATATGATTATAATGCATGTTTATGCAAGGAGAATTAAGGATAATTATCAGTTACCTCCCAACAAGCCAGTCTTGGATACGGTAACAGCAAGGCAAGAACACAAGCTAAGACTCCAATAGCAGTACTAGCGGCTACATGCAAAGTATGCATAATAGCCTCGGTATGCACACCATTGATAAAAGCTACAACGTACACGATAACAATCTGACCCAATGCAATTCGCTTTGCAACTAAATGAGTCCCCTCAGGAAAAACCACCACAAATGCACCCAGAGCCACTGCTAAAGATATGGTGCCACTAGTAAGCATAGCTGGACCAATCAGCCAAAGGCTCAGCAGAGCCGGCCCCACGCTCTGGACCGTGGCATAGAGTGCTAGCCAGCAACCATGAAGAGCGTCACCTAAGGTTGCATCAGTGCCTATGAGTATTACAGTCACATAAGAGAATGCAGGGAAGGCTATATGGTGACGGATAGAAGCTGGACCGTAGAGGGTGGTGCAACCCACTATAGTACATGCCAGGGCAGTCCTGAACGCCGAGGCTAGGCATCGGAGCCACACAGCTCGAGCTCGGTCTGTTGCGGCTGACATAATTACAGGGATTGGTCTAGGCTCTACAGATAATATTGCTAAGCGCAATGCTTGAAGGTGTGGGATTTGGATTGATCGATAAGAGCTGAGATTATATAATACAATAGTCCTACAGAGGTTGACGTACAGTCAGAAGAGGGGATGTAGGAGCTGATGTGAGACTTCGGTGTGCTGCAAACACTCGGTGTTGGATTAACAGAATTGAATTGCAGTCAGTCAGGTTAAAGTTAGATCGTGGGCACCTAGGCATGACTCATCAGCTTAATTAATTAATACTGCATAATAGCCGATTAATTTGTAAATATAAAAATCCCTACACTCACCAACCCACAACCACAATTAAAGTAGTGAATGATAATTTGAAAGAAAGAATGGACTCTAGGATTTACAATAGGTTCATGTACGTATAAACCCTAATCTCCAAGACAAGACATTTTTACTTTATGATCTCCCTCTGAAAAATTCTTATTTCATGAATAAGGTCTGCTATAATAGTATGTTACCAGTTCATTGCGCCAAAAGAGTGCTAACATGCTGAACTTTCATGTCAACAAATATATGTACATACATGTGGCTTTTAGGCGAGGCCCTATAATTAAATTCATTATATTGTTTTTTGTAAATAAAAAATAAAATTTGATGATCGATACATTTAAAATTAATTTTAGCGTAAGTTTTGAAATGTGTTTTTATTTCAAGTAATGGAGTATAAGTTGCCGGTTTATGTGAGCTCAAAAATTCAAGTTTCCATTCATTATATTTAATGTTTTAGAAAAAAAAGAAAGCAATCGGTGATAAATACATTCAAACTTTAATGTAAATCTTGAAATGTGTTTTTAGTTCAAGTTCAAACTTTAATGTAAGTTTTGAAATATAATATTTTTGGTTCAAAGCAATGGAGTATATTATAGGAATTTTATTTGTTTTTCCTTTAAAATTTATTTGATCATTTATTTTAATATTTTTATAATAAAAAAGTACTAGTTATTTGATTTGCGTTTGGCCAGGGGTTGAATAATTGTTTTTGAAAAAATAAATAAATATACAAGTTTTTCAAATGTGTTTTTCTTTTAATTTAATTATAAATCAAAAGGTCTATGTATACATTTAACTAAATATATTAAGGATTATTTGATCTAATAAAGGCAAAAAACAAAGTGTTAACATGTTTATTCAACTCGCTTCGCTGCAAGTTGAATAAATTTTTTTCTAATGCAAAATAATTAATGTGTAGGTGTTATTAAAGTGTTTTTTGACATCGAATAAAAAATATAATCGTGAATCAAAAATTTAATTCTTATAAATAATAAAGATCATATACGTAATAAAAACATATGAGATCTGAAACTAATTTTTAACGTAGAAGAAAAATAAATCAATGTTATAATTGATACAGTGAAACATCATTTCCTTAGTTTTTATATAATAATTTCTCAAACCAAAAGGTGTAAAGAAAAAAAATTATAAAAGAATAAAGATAAGAACAAAAAGAATGGTATAAATAGGTCAAGTGTAAAGTGATAAATATTTAAGGTGTAAAAAGTAAAAAATAATATTTTTCTTTTCAAAAAAAAATGTAAAGAAAAAAGAAGGAAAAACTAAAAAAATATTACAAAAAAATTAAGATAAGAAAAAAAAATGATGATAACTAGAACAAGTGTAAAATAATAAAAATATCAAGTATAAAGTGAAAAAATATAAAAAAAACATGTTATTAAAAAAAACCAAATATTATAATTTTGCCACCGCAATAGTACTGCTACAATTAAAAAAATTGATGAAATTTATAATTACGCCATTTCAAAAAAACTAAAAATTATAATTTTGCTATTGTTACAGTAAAATAAATTCACAAAATTTACAATTATATCATTTCTACGTGAAAACACCATTTGCTTTTAGTACATGTATCAAGTTTTATACTTTACCTTTACTTTTATTCTTTCTTAGTTTTCTTTGATTATTCAGCAACGAAAACAAATATCCTAAGAATTTTTAGATTTTTTTATCTTAAAACCTTAATCTTCGTTTGGATTTTCTTAAAATCCTAATATTTAATTTAATTTCTTTTAATCCAATTCTTATCTAGATTATATGTTTGTAGAACATGATTATAAAACTTAATTTAGCTTGACGGATTAATTTCATGACCCGTCAACTTGGAATCTGACTCAAGTTAAATCAATCAAAAATTTAATTTTTTAAAATTAAAATAGCATTGTATAATCAGAACTTCGATTGAATGAAGTCAACCCGTCTAATTTGAAATCTAGTGATTGGGTTGGTTGAATTCTCATGTTGAGTCTTGTAGCCATGGGCAAAACATGTATTTGTTTGATCCTAATGTAGTTACCATCTTTTTCACAATTTAAATCCTAGATGTTGTTTTTAGTACGTTCTTCCAAGAAGAGAAGATTAATTAATTGGTAACAATATCTTAGAAACAATCATATTTTCTTTATTTGGATTGTATTTATGTAGAATGGCACTTAGAGATGCAAAGTGAGATCTAATTAGTTCATACGTCAAGTAGGTTGTCTCGATAAACTATGTAAATTAAGAAATGAAAGAAAAATTATAAGTGCCCTGTAATGCTAACTTTCACCAAAGGAGTTTGGACTTGGGCTGGGTTTCGATTTTATTTATTATTATTATTATTATTATTATTCTAATCCAGAGACTTCAAGAGTCTTACAAAATAGTCCTCCGTCTAGCTAAATCCCATCCCTTGAGTTGAGACCTCCAAATTGATACCTCAAGTCTCCTTAACTTGCCCACTTGGAGATGATGAGTATATATAAATAGTGTCTAAATAACGGCATGAATGTTTGGTTAATGAGAAATCATGATAAGAGTTTCCAGTAATGGCGAAGAGCCTAAGACTTTAGCTAAAACAGACAAGCCAGCTCATTGGAAGATGAAGAGCCTACAGCTCTCCAACAAGAGAAGGGAAATTAACTTTATTACAGTCCCACGAAGCATACAGAACATTCAAACATGGCAATTTAATAGAAATCACGTCAAATACATTACACTTTAAGTGGGGTTTCTATCGATGTCCACTTAAAATGTTTTCGGCAGGCCATCGTGCTCTTTGAGGAGAAGGAAGGGTCAAGAGGGTCATCGCTGATGTACTCATCAAATACTCCATATATTAGTGCGTCAAGTTAGTTAAAGCAGAGCTGCTGCTGCTGCATGCATACGATCCCTCATCCAATCTCTCTCGCTTATTAGGTAAAGTGCCCATGGAGCTCATCACATGCTTATGCCATAAGTCTTAGTCGAAGGAGCATGGAGAGACAGCAGCACTACCAGGCCCCCAATACCCATGCACCCAAATATTAGTGCGTTTTTGGTAATAAGATGGAGTGTGTGTTTGTTTGTAAAAATATTAGGTAACATTTATATATATTATAGCTCTGGCTAGAGGATGAACAGATTAATTAGTTTTAATAAATTAATGGCAGCAGTAGATGGAGAAAAATGATATAGAAGAAGACTGAGATACAGGTGGAAGTTTTTTTTGATGATATGAGCACCAAAATGAGCGTCCAAAAATTGAAACAAGTCGAGTGAGTGATAACATATGAAATCCTTTTTGTCACCACGTCGCATGCCCCAACTGTTCCGAATCCAAAAGGCCACATTTACTTGTCTTCCCTTCCTTCCCTTACAGAAATAAATCCAAATAAATATTATAAAGAAATAAAAGGAAAAGTTCTAAAAGGAGAAAAAAGAGAGGCGATGAACAGCTTTTAAGCGCACGAGTATGTTGGAGCAGCCCAGCCACTTGAATATTCTTTGACGAATCACCGAAGTAGAAGACTTCATGTCTTTCTTTAATAATCTATACAAATAGCAACAAACATGGGATTTAGGAAATGTATATGTCAGTAATCTAAAGCATTCACCACTTTATGGAAGCAGGTATCAAAAATTTCCAATACAATTTTGAATTCTTGATCAGATAAAAATTTATAATTATTTTAAATTATTATAATGATTTAGCGCAATCAACCCTTTTCGTGGATGTAGTCTTGTTCTACTAATTCATAAACATATTTATTAAATTACCTATATAATTTATTTGAAATAGATCCTTGTCTAACTTCATCGCTTGACTATTCTTAAACTTTAATTTTAGATAATTCAGTTACTTTACTATGATTAGAAAAGAAAAACCATGAATAATCATCTTAAGGGATGAACAGATTAAACTTTTTCTCTCCTTTTGCTCTTAAGATATGCTACAAGTAAATATTTTATTGGGAAAAGATTGGATTTAGATTTCTCATGAAATTAATACATCAATGTTGATCATGTTCATTAAAAAACCATGGATAATCATCTTAAGGGATGAACAGATTAAACTTTCTTCCCTCTTTTTGCTCTTAAGATATGCAACGAGTACATATTTTATAGGGAAAATACTGGATTTAGATTTTCTCATGAAATTAAAACATCAATGTTGATCATGTTCATTAAAATTAAACAGCACGATCCAATTAGCTAGGTTTTCAATAACATGATTTATGTTCGTAGAATTCAAGCCATATTTCAATCTAAATCAAGAGTGTAGAATTTGTCCATGACATGAAATAACCACCCATTCATTTTAATGCGCTAAGAGTATGTCAATCACCTACTGCTTTGCATTGGTAAAATTGTGACGGTTTTTACTGCAATTCAAATATTTTTAAACCTTTCAAATTGTTTCGGCCGAGCCCTTTAACTATAATTTGATTTGGTGAAGTTTTGTAATTTGATTCGGTGAAGTTCTTGTACACTATGCATATAATCATACATGCAGTCTCTCGGCTATATCATTTGAACTCTTGCAATTACCAGTAGAAAAGACATGTTTTCGTTAAACGAGAGAAATACATTGATAAGAAAAAAGAAATTGGATTAAAAAAATACATTTTTTTCTCAACAGTTTAAATCATTCTTATTCTTACAAACATTTATTTTGATCACCATAGAAATAGGATTCGCAGGGATAAGCAACCTGAAAATTACGAAAACATTTATTTTTATGGTGTGTACAATAAAAGCTAACCTGAAAATTACGAAAACAGAAGGTCTGCTTTACTCTGCCTTGAGGAGACTAAAAGGGACGGCTTTCAGGATCATATATTCCCGCAATGAGAGCTATAACAATCCACACCATAAGAATGCCAATTACAAGAGTTCTCAACAAGTGGTTCCAGTTATCACTCACGTGAACATCAGCCTGACTAGTCTGTCGAGGTGAAGGAAGATCCTCACCATCACTAAAATAAGGCCTGGCCATGTCGATCTCATTTGTAGATCGAGGCTGCTGCCTAACGTGAATGTCTGAGCATATCTCACAAGTGCAATTGCCTCCTAAACATGATGGGATTGTCTTAAGGTACTTAGAGAGAACCCTGTGGTTCATGTTCCCTTCAATTCTCAGCTTCTTCCTCGTGACAGGTTTCAGAACCTGAACAGAACCAGAGATCTATGTTTACACATGTAAAGAGAGAGAGTACATTCATAGATTTTACTTGAAATGATGACCAGGACTTCAAAAAAGAGATAACCCCTTCCTTTCTACAGTCCAAAACAACAAAAATGGAAAATGTAATGCAGGAAGACCAACCATTCAGATTCTAATGGGAGATTATGCTTACTTGAATAAAGGTTTGCGCAATTACTCGAACTACTGGAGGAAGCCGTATAACAAGCAAATGGCCAAGACAGTTGGGGAAGTTATCTTGCAGAAGTGAAGAACAGGATCTCATTATTTGCATGGGGATTTTCAATGGAGATATGCCATCACAATCCACAATAACTGTAAGCTGTGGACTATCTTCATCAACTAAATGCTGGACTCCATGCTCTACCTGAGATACTGGAGCATATCCATTCCATTGGTATTGCCATAACACATAGAAAATGTCAAAATAGACAAACAAATAGAGCAAACATACCGAAAGGTTAACAGCTTATATCAAAACTCAAACTAACACAAGCAATCGAAAAGAGATATTCCATCAGTTCAAAATTTATCCTTACATCATCAGAAAAATAACATTTTATTAGCATAGCAAGTAACCAGCTACTATTTTTGAACTTACGGGATAATGCTTTCAGTATAGACAGTAAACAAAAGCATCAATGGTCAGGATTACACAATTTGATCTATGTTCATGGGTTCATCCATAAAGACCTGTTTATGGGTAGAGTTTGGGCAGTTTTAGCTAACAGCCAGCTTACAAAACTTTGGATGGTGAGAAACATAATTGATTTGCCTCCAATGCAGAATTTAAAAGTGAGGTACTGCTTACATGGAACAGCAGTTTTACTTTGTTATCCACGGTGAGGAAAACCTTATTATCGAAATGCCAGCATCCATTGGCCTATATGGCAATAAGCAAAATAACATAGTCAAAGAAATGGAACTTACTGATTGCTTGAGCAAATCGAGGTCTCTCATGAGATGGCAAGCTGGTACAAGCTAGACCAAGCCGCACAATGAGGCAAGGTCGGTTCAGCATATCATGATCATGCCAGAAGACCATATTTGACCACATTTCAAGCTCTTGTTGTGAAAGAATTCTATAAGTCTCCCTCCAACGGATTGTCTTCTTAATTGACAATAAAAAGCATGAAAAGTCCCCATTTGCAGCAGTATAAAATCTACGGAGCTCTTCCTCATTAATTCTGCATAAACATCTATGTCATGATCTGCTGCAACAAGAAAAGCCAAGATGTTCAAAGTATTTAAGATTATGAAATGAGTTTCCAAATAAGTTATGTTTTTGAGAAACATAGCAAAATGGACAGCTGATTGGTGATGTATAGGAGATTTTTTGGAGACCTAATACAGCAGAGGAAAAAGCATAGTGCTAGAAGTTCATTCTCAGTACTGGAGAATAGGACATTTTTTTTAGACATCGACTTGAAGCGTAAAGCCAGGAAGCAGATAGGGACCCGAACTTGCTTAGAACTTGTCAATTTTGTAAGACAAGTTTATGATGAACTCAAAAACAGGTTCCAGAACAGAAAGAAGTATGGAATGAATGAACATGTTGAGGTCTTCAAAACAGAGCCTGGTCACATTTCATTTGATAAAGTAGCATGCAGAATGATCCACAATGGAACTAATTTTCTGTAAAGTTATTAAAAAAGATCACAATACTAGAATCCAGAACATGAAAACCACTCTGCTGATCTTTTCACATTATTGATGCATCAGAAGTAAAGGACCACCTTTCTGGTAATGTGATTCCTTCATTTTCTAGTTCCGTAAGCAGTTGTATCAACCAATTTTCAGATGCTAGACTTTGAGAGGCCCCACTAGAAGTCCTGCAGACCAGATGAAACCCATAAACTTGTAAAAAACCTCCAGAAGTAGTTCAAGGTCCCAAACAAATTTCTTTAGTAAAATATCATAACCAAAAAAGTATAAAAGAAATGAAAACAATACACCCAGCAGACCATATTCAAGAGAGACAATAAGACCATAAGCTTAAACCTCATTGAACAATGACTGACCAAGAAAAAACATCAACAACAGAGCCAGGTAGATATCCAGCTAGCAAGCATACCAAAGACATCCAAAACAAATACCCATGTCACAGAAAGCACTAAAACAGATTTCTCGTGGACTTACTGAACCCATATAAAATAGAGCCTCAAGCCATCAATTGCCAAATCCAGCTCAAAAACCCAGCCTCTTCCATAAAGTTTTTGTACAGATATCCTTTACCCAAAACTTGAAACTGTGTTTGTTTCAGACAGTAAACTCATATTTTTGTCAAAACTAAGATTCAAGAATCAAGGTTGCAGGCTCGCAGATAATTCTGAAGTCAACCAATTCCTTCATGGATAAGTTGAAGGATGAAAATGCAACATACAGATGTGGGGAAGGAAACATATAGAAATTTGAAAAGTACAATAAATTTATTATTTGTGTCTAATTAGCCACTGTTAATTGACAGCTCAACCCAAGCCCTTAGTCAAAGTTAGGAAGCATCCAGTCACAATATGGCCATCTTTTATCTCCAATTACCGATTCCAGCAAGGCACAATTCAACCTGTTTCTTTAGATGTGACACCCCATAAACCCAAAACTGAACATTAAGAGGGTGTTTGGAAGTGTAGTAACGATTGTTTTTCAATTCGCTCGGAAATAAATCAAAATAACATTTTTTTTCATTTTTTTAAAAATAATTTTTGATATCAGCACATCAAAACGATTCAAAAACATAAAAAAAATTAATTTTAAGCAAAAAAAATCAAATTTTTGGAAAATGTGGTTTCAACCGCATTCCCAAACACAGCCTAAAATTCAAATTACGATCATAAAATACCCAGCATTTGATTTTAAAGTCACGAACTTACAACTATCTCTCACGTAATAATAAACCGAACAACAACAACATGCAATACATGCTTTACCATTGATTAAATTGCTTATTTAAACTATTTTTATAAGAATCCAATGGTTTGATTTTAAGATTCCAGTTAACCAAGTGAGAAGATGTTTAAATGTAAAAATTTTCACATAAAAGTGGAGAAAATTAACTACAAAAGAACTAAATGTCTTTATATAACAAAAAAATCTTATGATCTCCACGATTGTAATATTTAAATCATTGCAAATGTTATCATCTATTTACCTAGAAGAATGTGCAGAGAGCGACTCAGAACATGTTTCTGAATCAGCATGAGAATTATTAGTGCCATTTGAGTTTTCACCACTGCGGTTTGATTGATCAGATATAGCTGTTGCAACTGAAAGGACTAATAATGGCCTTGAAAACATCTATAAGCAAGGAAGGAAAGCAACTAAAATTATCTCCAGGAAATCATATTTAAATATAAACAGCATGTAGATCACAAGAAGAGAATAGAAAATTATTCACTGTGACCTCAACCAACCATAACAAGAAAGTGCAGAGAAAAGATAATTACAGGTTAAGCAGTTTTAGTTTGTGCGGAGAAAAGATAATTACATTTTAAGCAATTTTAGTTTGTGAAAATAGTTGAAGGGAGAAAGAGCCCCTGGAGTTTTTCTATTAAGATGCTTTTCTAGTTTTTTTCCTATTTAAAGGGTATATTTTTCCTAGTTTATTTTTTTCCATCCAGTATTATTAGGGTTTTCTAATTTTTGTTGTAATAGTCTATTGATAAGTGAAGACATGAATGAATAAAATTAAATATTTTGGGAGTCTCCCTACACTTATTGTGTTTCTGATTTTTGAGGGTTTTGACATGTAACAAATCTCGTTATCCTTCCCTCCTATTTGCATCACTTTGTTATTTCTGAAAGTACTTGTCTTCAATATAACCACAAGATCATTTGGAAATGAATAGACCCTTGGCTCATTCTAAACACATTGAACTCTCTCTGAATTCTCTCACTAAGGCTCAATACCCTCACCATCACATCATCCATGAAACCACCACCTAATCCTAACCAGTAATCACTCTACAATTACACGTGCACACTCAATTCTTCATCCCTTCCATGGATCCCTTGGCATTTTCATATGCAGAAAACTTCAACTCCCAGAGCATTTGCCTGATTGTACTCTCTCAACCCTCTCCATCTCCATCACATTACTTATATACAAGTGCTTCTTTTCATGCTATGTTTACTTATCAGTAGTTCATTAAAAGAACCACATACATAAAAGACAAACACGGCTTTAACACTGCTAGTGCACTCTGTAAATATTTCCTCGCATCCATAATTTGAACTACACATTACTTAAAAACAAAAAATTAATATAAGAATCCTCAGTATAAATGCAAACATGTCTGCCTTCAGTTATTGCTAAGGATGTAAATAACTAGTGCGTGTGTGAAACAATTGACAAAACATTAGCAATTTTATTTGATTGCGATGACGGGGAATAAGTAAGGAGTAAGAAACAACCTGTACGCCTTTAACCAAGCCCTTGAAGGGAGCCCATCTTTGAATCCACTTAAAAGGTGGATAGCAAAGAAGTTGCAAAGCCTGAAGACCATTCCACACATGGGGACATTTACACCTCGAAACCCTTCGCACTGTCTCTAACGCAGCAACTTTGAGTAAAAATATTGCTACCTGACCAACTGGGCCAGTACCATGTCTTGAAGAAACTATATGCTTGTAAGCACTCAGAGGACATGCTTTAAGACTAGAAGCAATTATGTTTCTCTTATAAACAGCAGTCTGCCCTTGCCCTTGATTTTTACCAAAATTATGCAGTGGGTCTCCCATCCCATGGGAGAGGGTTCACCCAATTTATTTCCCTTATTTAAACTGGTGGCATTTCATCAAATGGGTTTTGCGCAAAATCCAATCTGAAAATAGCATGACCGTGATCAGCACATTTTTTGTGGCAATACTTGCTAATTATTGACATCAAATCAAACTATTCCTAAATTCAAACTCAGTATCTATAATATATTAAATCCTACCTGATAAAACAAAAGAAAAGGAAAAAAGGTTACCGGAAAATCTTCATATGGATCTGAGCAAACGACATCAAGAGGATTCAAAGGGGAGACAGAGAAGGAAAGGCACAGTTTTTTGGTTCCATCTTTTACTATGAGGAAAGGGAAACAAGAAAGACAGATTTCTTGTGTAATGTTTTGATTGCCCTGTGTTTTTCCTTGTAGCTGGTAAAGTTTCCATCTCAAGCCTACAAATCTATCAGTGTTCAAATTCTACTCCTATAGTTTGGAATCTTTCAATATTACCCTTCTAGTTTCCAATGTTACCCAACCATTAAATTAAATAGTGGGCTTATTAAATTTGGCCTAGATTTTTCTTACTTTTAGGTTGTTAACTGTTTGTGTGAGATGTTATATATATAGTCATTTGAGAGGAAAACATGAGTGATGATTAAGAAAAAATAAAATAAAAGTAATACAAAAGTTAGCTTTTTGTTGGTATTGGTAGAGAGAGAGGGGTAAAACTGAAACTTGATAAGAGATACAGGGGTGATTTTGATAAATCTTAAACTATGGAATTAGAAGTGAAATAATGATGAATTTAAAGGGTGAGAGTATAGTTTACCTTGAAATCCAGAAACTGAAAGAGTAAGAGAAAGCGTAGGACCAGAATGTGAACATTGAGCCATTTACAGCTCTCCTGATAGCACAACACGTGTACGACCAAAAATGGTGTCCCCGTGAAATTAGTAGTTAATACGTTGACCGAATTCTACTTGAGAAGAACACCGATGGCTTCCTCAAAATTCTAAACCGCGTAGATGGCAATGGAACTAGGTGTTTACGAGATTACTGAAAAATTTGTAGTTTAAAGTGTTTTTTATTTAAAAATATATTAAAATATTAATTTTAATATTAACATATTAAAATAATTTGAAAATATAAAAAAATAATTTTTAATAAAAAATAAATTTTAAAATTTAAGGGAACGTGGATGTTTTTAGTGATAGAGTTACACATTTTCTATTCCAAGATAAATATTTAAAAACATCTTAATGATCTTTAACTCATTAAAACGATTGAAAAGTCTTGAGAAATGCCCCACTATTATCATGTTCTTTTAGGTTGAATAAATTATTGAACTCAAACATATTGGATCTAACATCTTGTTAGACTTATTTTTTTAAGGTTCAGCTGACTGCTGAACTCAAATATATGAGGTTTGGCATCTCGCCAAGCCCATATTAGCTTGGGTTTGGCTAAATGGTGAATTCAAACGTATTAGGTCTGACATTTTACCTAACCTGTATTGCTTTAGGTTCGATACATCATCAGACATAATTTACATTGGGTTCGGAAGATTGCCGAACACAAGTGTTTTGGGGTCTAATATATTGTCAAACCCACCTTGTTCTAGACTTTTTTCTAGTCTGAAAAAGATATGCAAAAAATAATTACCTTATCAGTTCCCCCTCCCCCCAAGCTTTTAATATGTATCACTCATAATGGTTTAAGAGATGTCTTAGGAGACTAGCATTCAAGATACGTCTTCTCTTTCCTTGGAAAAAAAGTGTTTAAGCCTTGGTGATTTAAGAGGATTTCATAGGGAAGATGAAGCAAATATCTTAGGAAGATCACTGACAATGTGCAATGAATATTTGTTGGCTTTTAGCTTTTCAAAGGTATAATGAGATGTCATTTGTCCTTCATTTATTGCTAAAAAAAAAATGGCTCGTGTAAACACCTTTATTCACTTCAAATTGTGTGTTTTTACTTTTGCTAAAAAAAATTCTCTATTTCCTTAACTTAGAAGTTTTAAGTCACCGGAACAAGATAATTTTATTTTAGAAGGAGTTTTCCTGTTAAGGTAAACCAAATATCCATCCTTTTCATTTCTTGTAAACTTTTTGTTGTAATTTTTCATCTCTTCATTAAAAGATTTAAAATGACTTCTAGAAAAAGGAAGAAATGAGTACCTTTAAGGGGGATTTTACCTTTAGGTTAGAAATTAGTGGTGCTCATTAGAGATCAACGGCCATTAGGATTGGCCCAAGGTCTAGAATTGATACTTCCCCACCTCCCCTGGAAGAAGAGAAGACAAGAGTCCTTAAAAGGCTTCAAACCTCAAAGGGAAAGAACAAGTGCTTAGAACCCCTATAGATAATACCCAGAGCACGATAACTCCTAACCAAGTGAAGCTAAAATAAATCTTTAATACAAAATGTTGTTAAGAATATAATACCCTGCTGCTCTTCCCATCAAATGAGTTGCTTCATTTCTATCTGAAGATATTTCTCCATCAAATAAATAATTCTTAATTGGGGTTCTCCAATCCTCTTAAAGTGAAGTAAGACTTTTTAAAGATATTGTTGGATTATAGGTTCTTTGGCTTCATATATTCCATGACATTGACTAACCACTAGCTGGGAATCACTGTGAACTTTCAATAGATATACGTTTTAGGGTTTCTTCCAGACATTACCTGGCCGAAAAGGTCTCATATTCTGACACGTTATTTATAGCTGAGAATTTAAAGTGGATCCCATATTCAAAGACTTTCTCTTTCAGATTGATCAATAATATTCCAGCTCCATTTCTAAACAGGGGTTGAGTATGGTTATTTTAGTGGCGCATTCAGTGTAGTAAAAGTTGTAATTCAAGATTATGGTTCAAATATATCCATTGCACTCTTAAAACTACATTTGATAATAAAAGTCTACCAAAACTTAACCCTTTTATGGTTGGTTGATGTTTATATTGAAGTTCAAACTCTCCTTATTCAATGACCCATTTCACTAGTTGTCCGAACATTTTTAGCCTATGAATGATCTATCTTAAGGACTGGTCTTAGAGTAGGCTTAGAAATATAGCTTAAGTTTCCTGGAAGTGTTTACCAAAACAAGGGCCATCTTCTCCACCTTTAAGTATCTAATTTCTACGTTATGAAGGGTATAGCTTGAGAAATAGAACAAACGTTGTACCTCTTTGTCTTCTTTAACCAAAGTAACACTCACTGCCAATTTTGATACTCTCAAATAAAGGAAGATATCTTCACCCTCTCTAGGCTGGGAAAAAAATTTAAGGGATGAGAGGTGAACTTTGAGTTCCTTAAAAGCTCTATAGCAATATGATATCCATTTGAAATTTGATATATTTTTCAAGGTTTTGAAGAATGGTAAAATACGGTCTCCTAAACAAGCTGATACATCAAATGATTGAAACTTAGCACATTTATATTTGGCAATCACATAACTCGTCACTGTTTATATTTTAAAAATACACATGTTCACATTTAAGTGTTCCACATATTACACAATCATACAATGAGATCGTTACAAGCATTTTAGTCAATTCTGATATGGAAGTCTGTCATAAAAATCCTGAGCGAAAGCTACTACGCTGGTGATGTAAAATTCGTCAGCATTTAAACCATAACTTAAAATTCTATTTTGTAATATCATTTTTAATTTGACATTAGAATATTTAATGATACATTATATACACAAGAGAATGCAAATCACACATATAAATCGATACCAACATGACCAGCGAGGATGAAAAAAAAAAGAAATTCGATGACTAAAGTGCCAAAAATAAAAATTTCAGAAACGTAAAAAGGAAAAAATGGCTGACAAGTTATGATATAAACAGTAGAATTTAAGAGTGAACAATTTAACACTAGTAAAAATTCTAAGCTATTTTAGTTTATTGTATAATTAAGCCATAACCCCCATCAAATATTCTAACAACTACTTAACCACCTAGAAAATTTCGTGCACGCATAGTAGCCTTCGAGTTTTTAAGAGAGGCTTGAGAAAGAGCCTTGTTTTTCCATGAATACGAGGCAAGAATAACAGAATCCACCAGATGAATTAAAAAAAAAAACTAAAAAAAATATAGTCTCATATTTTCAGTTCTAGTTTACCTGTTATTTATTTTTCTCTGTTTTTTTAAGAAAAAGTTAATCTCTCTTTTCTTTTCTTTTTTTGTTTACAGTAAGAGCCTTCTTCCATAGGCATGGGATAGTGTTTCTTGTTTTTCTTTTTTAATTAGAAAAGTTTAATTCTCCTTACAGGAACAAATGAAAGGCACAAGGCTCTATATAATTACAATTATTATACAAAGAATAATATGAGCCCAAAACTCGATCGAGCTTTTGGTGGACAACAATATCATAACAATGTCTTCTAAGGTAAATGTTTCGATAACTATCTAGGTAGTGATGCAATGGTAAAAGTTTAGGACCAAGAGGTTTGCTCCTTTTATGGTCTTAAGTTCGAGTCTTGTGGTTGCTCATATGATGGCCACTGGAGGCTTACATGGTCGTTAACTTCAGAGCCCGTAGGATTAGTCGAGGTGCACACAAGTTGACCCGGATACCCACGTTAAACTAAAAAAAAAAGGTAAATGTTTCGATACTTGTTTCACAATATTCCGAGAAAACTACATATTTTGATATCTATTTTTTTTATTTTAGTTATCTGATTTAATTTTATATATATCTGATTTAATTTAATTTTTTGTATTTAAATGCAAGCTGCTTGTGGATCTTGTACTAAAGAGACCCTATCTACTGCAATCAAACTTCTAGATAATAAATCAAGGGTGTTAATGGATAAAATCAAACTACACATTTGGATTTATAAGGTTTCATAATTTTTTTTTAATATTACGTATATCCACAAGATTTGGGTATATGAAATCCCTTATTCTTTGATGATTAAAAAAAAAACCCTACTAAGATAGATAATTGGATAAATTATTGTACTATATACACTTGAATTGCTTGTCAGACCTGCAGAATCCTAACAAGAGAGCAAAATTAATCTAGTAACGGGAAAAAGTTGAGTAACTATGCAGAAAAAAAGGATGAAATTAATATCTCAGATACATGAGACATAACAAAATTCTCTACTTTCTTGTTAATATTTCTAGCTAACCACAAAAGAATCAAAAAGAAGTTTCAGAACCAACAACACAAATATAAAGAATTACATCTTATTATATGATACTAACCCAAAGTTTATAATGTTTCAACATGACTTACATTTTAATTAATTGGATTGGGTTGGATAGTGCAAATTTTATAAATACCTTGGTTTTTTGAACATCTCTATAATAAACATAGGAATAAATCACTAGTAAGAAGTGTGTTTGGTAATGTGGTGAATTGTGCTTTTTATAAATGTTTTTTAATTGAAAATATATTAAAATAATATTTTTATTGATAATATTTATTTATTTATTATTTATTTTTATTCAGATTATTTATTTATTTTTTATATAAATATATTAAAATCATCGAGAAATATATAAAAAAATATTAATTTAATTTTTTTCCTAGCAAAAGATAATTTAAAAAATATTTTAAAAACTAGAAATTACCGCATGCCACTAAGTCTCATATTTGCCAATTAGAAAAGCAGCAACTTAGTTTAAGAGATTTAAAAAATTGCGCTTTACTTTATAGTATAGTGTGGTGTAGTTTGCATTTTACTTTAACCATAAATTTAAAAAAATGTAATCAATTAATAAACATTATAATTTTATATAAATTCCATTGAAAAAAAAGTTAGAACTTTGTTTAAGAAAAATTATAATTTATATTTTTTAAAAAAAATAACCAAAATTACCACAGTAGCAGATTTATCCTAAATGCCTGTTTGTTTAAAAAAGTGCACATGCGAGTGAAAAACATCATTTTGATGCATAGAAAGTGAAATAGCAGGTGCACGTACAGCCTTTGATGCATGGAACGTGCAATTGCAGGTGCACGTACAGCCTCTGGGCACTCTGATATATAACGAGAGAAAATAGCGACTGGGTGGGCGTATAATAAAGTAAGCTTTCACGTGATTGGCTCTGTATTAGAGAAACAAGGATGGATGGATAGGAATCTGATATATAAAAATGCGACAGCATTTGGTCCTTGCATTGAACCTTTCTGTACTGTCTTGTCTGATTTCCTTGTCTTTTGCTCGACGTATCGGATTCTTTCAGACCTCAAAAATAGAGCTGCACCCGTCCCTTGCAGTACAGACACGCTTTCTTTTTTTTTTTTCTCATCTTTTTTTCCCCTACGTCATCGCCGGTTACTTCTTCTGTGGTACGAATAAAAAAAAATATGGAAAGCAATTCCGGTGACAGGAAGGTAACTTTCGAGCAGGAGAGGTGAGATTGGACTGAACAAAATAGGATAAAACAAGTAGTTGTTTTATATAATTGTGTAGGGCATACTGAATTGGATTAGTAAATTATTTTATTTTGCTCTTGATAAATTTGGGTTATGACAGAACAAGGATTATATATAATATTTTTATACTAATCCAATTAATATAAGCCCGATGATCCAATGATGAATGCATGTGATCCTAATCTCACAAAATATAATATCCAGGGGAGTCCTAGCTACCTGTTTTCAGGTTTGGCAGTCCTCATGAAGGTAGCAACCCCGTCCACTGGACACAAAAATAACGTAGTTGGGTCTGGCTATCCAATCAACTACAGAGTTTGCAATTCTGGGAATCAGTTTGCCAAATCTGTAATGGCCTGAAACCTACTTTTTCTCTCAGAATAATTAAGATTAATTTGGAAACTAGCTAGCAAGACGAAAGTGTCTAAAATTAAGATTTGATTAAACAGAAGCCCAAACATTACATTCCCATACACACAACATAAAGACCGGAAGATTATGACACTATCAATCTTTCCTAATATTCCAAGCTGGGCCAGAGAGAATTAGGACAGATCATACAAAAGACCAAAGCATAGATACGATATTCATTCTTCGACTTTGCTACGTACAGACTCTTTTAGTGACAAAAGATAACCTTAAGTTCACGTGGCGAAGAACACTCATGCATGAGCGATGGACTATCATGAGCATAAGTAAACGTGGCAGGACACGCATGCTTAAAGAACTCAGAGAAGCTAGAAGCCCTACACGTCTGCGGACTGTTGTAATGGTTCCTGCAGCACAGCTCATCCGTTCCAAATGCCTCACACCCACTCTTACAACCCACAACATGACCGGCCGGTGACCTGAACTTTAGCTCATCTGGGCACGTGGACAGCAGATTGGCCCTGCAACCTACCACAGGGCACACCCCTTTGCCTTCGTGTGGGGTCACAGTCATAGGGAGGTTAAAACCGTCGACAAGGGACACTCCATAAGAGGAGAAGTCGTTGTGGCCGTGGTGGAGGGTAATCTGTGCCAAAGTGGCAGGGGGGGCTCCACCGAGGCCGTTGCATTCGATTCTGTTGTTGCAATCACCAGTGGCGCACTGAAATTTGCCGTTTGAGTAGGTGCAACCAGTGCGGCCCCAGATCCGGCCTGACCAGTGCTGGTCTGGTGCACGGAAGGAGCGGTGGGTGAGAGTTTGGAGAGGGAAGCCTCCCTTTTCGAGGACGGGGTGCCCCGCGTTGGGCTGGATTGCTGGGTAGATAGTGAAGGGACAGTTGTTGACTAAGGTTAAGATGAGCTCTGGGCGGGCTGCATGGAAAAGGGTGCACAGTATAACGAAAGCACACGCGAAGATTGGCCTAGCAGTAGTCATTTTTTCCTTTTGGTTCAAGAGACAAGTGTGCCGGAAGTGTACTACTTATAGTCATCGAGGGTTTGAGATAAGAATGCATGATTTCGAGCTTTTCTCTTTTCCTCTGTGGGTGATGTCGTAATACCATACATACCCCTCTCCTTAAATGTTGAGTGGGGAGGGAGGAAGGTGAAGATGTGCTTTTTGGAGTGCTTTTGTGTATTTTCAGATGAGGATGCACGTATTTTAGCCCTTTTGAATTCTGAGGGCTTGAGCCGTCAGGAATTCAGAAAGCTTTCCCTGCCGACTACAATTAATTAGAATACCTCTGGTTTGAAAGTTGGTTAGAAGGATTGAATCGTCATAGAATTATGCAGGAGCCGAAATATGCCAAGGGCAAATTGGAGGGGGATTCTTCTGGCTTTGGGGTCATTTGAAGAAGCCGCCATTACTCTGTAGTTTGTGCATCTACCTATACCGTCATCGTGAAGGTGGTGGCATTTTAATCATTTAGGAAAAAAATGTAAAAAATCGTAGAACTAATCATATGTTTATTTTTTCCTACAAGAACTAATGTCAATTTTGAATGCGAAAGAAGAGATTTGCTATTGGTTAATGGCCGTAAGTTGATTTTAGCATTGAGAAATTTTGCTTCCTGTGTGCCTTAATTTGCAAACTGTTATTTAGCAAATGGACAAGTTAAGAGTATAATAAAACAAAACAATTAAATAATTAATAAAGAAGCATTGTAAAGAGCATGGAATGTGGTGAAACTTTAACTTTTGCTTGCATTTTTTTTTTAATAAAGTAGATTCGGATTGGCCTCGTTTTCTCATATCAGTGTTCTAGCATCATCTGTTCGAGATTGATGATGTTAGGTACAACTCAACTATGTATAAAAATCTTATCTATAAAAAATAAGATTTTCGTGTTTTTTCGTGCTTTTTTCTGTGGATCCATGCACAACCCTCGACATCTACCATCTTCCCGAACACAATCTTAGCAGTACTGAAGGTCTGATTCGATAAACACAAACACAGTTCAAATTTAAAACAAAAAGGAAAGGCAAGAGGCCAAAGTGAGAAGAGAAAAAGTAATACGTGTATATATGCAGCGTGGGATGGGACCCATCGCCAGTGCCTTCTTTCCATCCTAACTACACCGCGCTGTCAGTTGTTCTGTGTTACATGTACGCAATTGTGGCAGTGGACACATGTAATTAGCGAGTGTTGCGATGTAAGAGTGTTTTACAGTTCTAACACAGTGATAAAATCTTGACCATTAAATCTATTTTTTGACAGTAATTTACAGTTATTAAATAGTAGCTATTTTTACAGTAATTAAATAGTAGCCATTTTTTAACAATTAAATCTTCATAAAATCTTTCTTGGGATAACTTTAGTTTAGGTTAATTAATTTTTTAAAAAAATATGCATCTTGAAATATAACTAAACAACCATGATATAACACTTGAGGGTCTAGCTGCTGTGGTTAATCTTGTGATTTGTTCCGTCCTTGTCCCGGGTTCGACCTTCTATGTGCACGCCTGCCACCCCCGCGGTGCCTTACCTGCTCCTGAGCTTGCAGGATGTCCAGTGGGCCATGGGGAATAGTCGTGGTGCGCGTAAGCTGGCCCGGACACCTCATGTAAATAATAAAAAAAAAAACCATGATATAACAGTGGTGGACAAAAACAATATTAAAAAACATAATTATTTTTAAATTATAATATTTTCTAAATATTTTTTCAATATATATTATTCTTTCAATTTTTTTTACCAAACTGTGTTATTTTTTAAAAAAATAATGTTTATAATGTAGTGCGATATTTTAAAAAACCACTAATCACACACACGAAAACTAAGTAAGGAAACGATATTGTAAATGGTTTCTTTCAACGATATTTTCAATTAGCTGGTCGTCTATCCACAAAATTAATTCAGGTCAATATTTTCACGCACTTCGTTTAATTGGGAAGCAAAATTCATGTCCATGGAGTTCAAGTGTAAAACCCCAAGGGGTTATTCTTGAGAGAAAGAGAGGAGTGTTTTAGATTGAGGTAACAGTGGTCGGCGACAAACACGGTGGCGAAAGAGGACACTGTATCCCAAGTCCCTGCCGGCCTGCTCTCTTGTCAAAGAAAACAAAAATCGAAGTTGTCTTGGCCAGTCACTTCCAATTCAAAATGGCAATCCTTTCGCTTTCCCTTTCTAACCTACTTTTGTCTGCTTTTTTTTTTTAGCTGTGCTTTTTCTTTAAGCCTGTCATCTTTTGAAATCATTTTACCTTATCTATATTTTAAAATATTGCTGTAAAATAATATTTCTAATAACTTTTAAAAATAATACAAATCATAATTTTTAATAGATTAAGTTATTGGATTGAAATGGTTATTTGTTATGGTATTAAAGTTTTAATGACTAAGCAGTCACGAGTTCAAATCTCACCATTCTTATTTATTTGATAAAAAATTAAACACAAGGTAATGCGAGTTTGTGCAAATTTCAAGTCCAAAAGCCTTTCATTTGAGGGGATGTGTTAGAGAATAATATAAATCATATCTTATAACCTCACCTAATAGTTTAAATTATTGGATTAAGATGATTTTTTTTTACAATAACCATACTAATTTGAACATGAAAGAGGCTCGTAGAAAAGCATTGAAGAGAAAAGATTGGATTAGAAATGTGTTTGATTATATGTGTTTTGTTGTTGGAAAAAAAACAATTTCAAAATATTAAGCAAAGTACATGTGGTGAATTTTTTTCATTCACGCGTAATCAATAGAATACAACTTTCTCAAATACATATTAAAACTAAAAAGAAATCTTAAAAGCCTCCATGTTCAATGTGGATTAGCATTTTGTTTCTCTTTTTTCTTTCTTTTACTATTTGTTTGTTATGATCACAAAATCTTTTTTTTTTAATTCATCATTTCATATTACTTTGTCTTTAAATTGGCATTCATGATTTTTTATTTTATTTTTAATTAGGTTATTTCAATCTCAAAATAGCAACTTAGCATTGAACTATCTTTTGTTTATGGCCTTACATAATAAAACTAAGATGCCTATCTCCTATTAAGTAAAAAGCCATGGAAAGGTTAAGGTGATCATTTTTGCAATAGTTGACAAGAGATTGAGGCAAATCTTTGACATTGATCACATTTCTTTACAAAATTCATGGCGTTGTGAAGTATAGAAATACAAAGACTTGATATTTATTGTTGGGAACTCAACGAACTCTATATTTAAAGACTTGTTCTTCAAGCTTAACAAGTACTATCCCAGCTCATTTTTTATCAACATGGGAAGAGCCATTAACATCTAATTTTCAAGTAAGGATCATTTGAGGTTGTTTTACTAGCACTTCTAGTGTAGTAAAGGAAGTTATGATTAAGGATAGGGATTCAGATGTATCCATAAAACCTTTAAAATGCACTTAATAATGAAATCTATCAAGGTTTTACCCTTTATAGTCGACTAAGGTTTGTACTGAAGAGCATTTAGTTATTTAATGGCCCATTTCACCGGGTGCCTAAACATCTCTGGCTTATAAAGGATCTGTTGTAGAGGCTGATCTAAGAGCAGTATGACTTGTTGAGCTTAGGAATATGGCTTAAGCTTTTGAGAGGTGCTTATTAGAGTGAAGGTCGCCTTCTTCACTTTTAAATATTTGGTTCCAACATCATCGAGGGTTTGACTAGAGTAATAAACTGGACATTGTATTCTCCCATCCTCTTTAACCAAAACAACACTCACTCTTGAGTTTGACACCCCTAAATAAATAAAAAAAGATTTTCACTCTCCCTAGGCTGAAACAATATCTCGAAGTATGAAAATTGAACTCTGAGCTCTTTAAAAGCCTTCTAACAATATGGATTCCAGTCAAAATTAGATATGCTTCTCAAAGTTTTAAAGAAATATAGAGTACACTCCTCTAGATAAGCTATGAATCTATTGTAGGTGGCTAATCTTGCTATGAGGCCCTGAACCTCCTTCTCTGATTAAAGAGGAGCCATGTCAAGAATAGCTTGAATCTTTTCTAGGTTAAGCTTAATTCTCTTATTGCTTACTAGGAAACCTAAGAACTTTCCTCCTTTGATAGCAAAAACACATTTGGAAAGATTAAATTTCCTCTGATGGTGTTTAAGTATAATGAATACTTCTTGTAAGTCTAGGAGATATTGTTTAAAGGTCATGCTCTTCACCAGCATGTCATCAATATATCCCTTCATAATCCTTCCAAGTTAATTTTTTCAAAGTCAAACCATGTTTTTTAACGATTATTTGAGTCGTCTTTGGATCCACCAAGTTAACTAGTTCATGTCAAGACAACTCCTTAGAGGGTTAATTTTAAACTTAGGTTCGACAAGGAGATAGACTGAGAGATTTTAAGGTTGACCCACTAGGTCAAACCTTTTTTTTCTTTTTTTTTTAAGTTCCATCTTTCAATTATTTTCTTTCGATTGAATCTTTTTTTACTTTTTTTGTTTCAGTTTCATCCTTTAATATATGATTCATTTTGAATTGATTTTTATAATTGATTTTAGTTTTTTTTAAGATTATTTGATTAATACTCAATTTTACGTGTTTATTTTTGTTATCATATCATTAAATAAACATATGTTTTTTTAAAGGCTGTTAATCCCAGTGGAGACCATGATCACGTCGAAGGTTTAACAAGTTAAGCCGTAAATCCCGAGTTGATCCAATATGTCGTTGTCTTAATATTAAAATAAAATAGACATCATCTTTAATTTGTTAAAGGCAAACCATACTTTTTACTAATCACATGAGTTTTTTTGGATATGTCAAGTCGACTAGCTCATGTCAAGGTCAATCTCATCAGCATTAATTTTAAACTCGGGTTAGATAAGAAATCGAGTTAATAGATTTCAAAGTTGACATGTTGAGTCTAGCAAATTATTTTTTGTAACCTAAATATATTTCTTTCACTTTCAAAAAGTTTTTTATCGAACTGTAACTTAGCATGGGTCAATTAGTATTTGCTAAACTACGATTATATTAATTGAATTGCATGTAATTATATAAGAAATGATGCTTTTGATTTTGTTTTTGGAAAGCACCATGGAAGGATCCCAAATAATACATCCATGATCCATCCACTAACAATTTCATCTGTAAGCATTGCATTGAGTACTAGTGCTACCAAACTGCAAAAGATTTGTTAGTAAGTGCTTCCGTTCTACTCAACTTCTTAAGTTTTTTTTTCCCATTAGTTAAATTAAAGAACAAACAAGTATGTTTCCATAGCCAAACTGTACAACGCTTGATTTAGTTATCCAATACACATTGAAAGGTCCCTACACCAATGCTGACGGCATGGATTAAGGTATTTTATCTAACTAGCATAATTTGATAAAAGATTTTAAGAAATAAAACATAAGGGAAAAATATTTGAAAAATAATACACTTTGACTTAACCATTATTGAATAACATGATTTTATTTAACAACCATTAATAGTAATAACGTTTGTAAACAACCACTGTTTTCATTAGCGGTTGTATTAATCAACCGCTAATGATAATAATATTCATGTCAAGCAGCACAACTTTTATTTGAACCCAACCCTAAATTTTATATAAAACAAAGTCTAAACCACCATAACTTAAGCCCAAACAAAACCTTAAATTACTAAACCTCAAACCTATAATTGAAAGTGCAATATTTTAACATTAATTTTATTTGTTAATTATAATACCAAATTAATATTGGTGTTTTTTAAACATTTTTTTATTTATGTGTATTTTTTATGTTGTTAATGGATGATTTGAAATTTTAAACAACTTGTTCACATGTTCACCTATTAATTAACGATTTTAAATCACTCTTATATAAAATTAAGTATGAAAATGCATAATATATATGACAACTTTAAAATCAACATGATAATTAGCTAAAACAATTTACAAAAGTAATAATAATAAAAATAACTCTTAACTAAAAAAATAATATAACATAATAATACATTTGAGTCTATCTATGTCTTTTACGACTATGAGTGGATAGACCAGTTTCATCAATAGTACGACTTCCACCTGTTTGTGTGGTCTCATCATTTAGGCTCAATGTCTCTCATAATAGGTTAAGTGTAGTACGACATGTCTTAAACCAAGAAAATGCATAATAACGAGCAAATCTATCATCATTGAGATCACGAAGATCAGCCGCAACACGCCAACCATCATGTAACAATTGTCAAACCTAATATAAAGCAAATTAAAATTATTAATCCATAAATAAAATGCAACGGTTTTGTCGAAACCTACACAAAGTAACAAATACTTACAACATTTTAAATCTGATATGCATGTGGCTCATACTCCATCTCCTTGCATGTAGGAATTTGTGTTGGGTTTTGTGTAATGATTTAAAGTGTTATATCCAGGTGTTAATCCATGTATTCCTCCTCAAAAATTCCAGGATGCACCTCTATAGAAATAAAATTTCTTTGTGCATCGCACATCGATATATACTGGAAATAGTGGATCATCTAATTATAATGGTCATGCTTACCTGAATAACTAATGAAATGCAATTGTTCGCTCATATCTATGTCAGATAGAATGTGTCGCTTAAAGCCAAATTATCACATGCACGGTCTGGGCAATACATCTCAACGAGCTTAAAAAATATAAAGGGGACTACCGATATCCATAAGTCCATGACCAATATGTATATAACAGAAACAATTATCATATCATCTTCTGAATAAGGATTCCACACAACCTATTGAAACATCAACAAAACAATTATTTTTCATCATTTACTAACATCAATCTATGGAATTATTTGTTATTATTTACCAACAACATAAAATTCTACATCAACAATGCAATTATTTCTCATCTTTTATCAACATCAATCCATGAAAAATTATTTTCTAACATTTATTAATATCCAAAAAAATTGAATATCAACACAAGCAATAAATTCTTATCATTTATCAACATCAAAGCAAGCAATATTTTCTCATCATTTGCCAACATCAACGTAAACAATTATTTCCCAACATTTATCAATATCCAAAAAATTGAACATCAATGCAAGCAATTAATTCTCATCAATTACCAACATCAACGAAAACAATATTTTCTCATCAACACAAGCAATTATTTATCATCATTTACCAACATCAATGCAATTAATTATTTCCCAACATTTATCAATATCCAAAAAATTGAACATCAACGCAAGTAAATAATTTTCTTCATTTACCAACATCAACACAAACAATATTTTCTCAACATTTATCAACATCAACGCAAGCAATTATTTATTTCTCATAATTTACCAATTGACCTGATTTGATTACTTTCCATCAAACTCACTATGATAAAATAACAAAACATGGGTTAGATTAATTTCAAAATATATACTATCACACTATCTGTTAATAAATAAGCAATGAAACTTATTAAATAAGGTTTCCATTAAAAATATTCTTAATCTAAAAAACATAATTTGTATGTTCAATAACATATTACTTGTATCCTAATGGAAATTATAGATCAACCTCCAAAACCTATATAGACATAACACGTCTAGACTTATTTCATGGTTGCCCCAAGTGTAAATGCTCCCACGACCATAGCTTTATGTACAAAAAAGACATACAACAATTAGTAACTAACTCAAGTAAAAAAAACATAATTAAAAAATAACAAACTTATTACATTTATTTTACCTGCAAGAGCAATAAACATCCTCCAACCTGCTTTAATTTTTCCAAGCTAGTTTGACACAAATACCTATACAAATATGCAAAGATGTTTGAACCCCAACTATATAGTGGAATGGATTGGAAATCCTCTAGCAGTGGTAGGTAGAACAAGGGAACATGTGTCCCACTGAGATCTGTGAAAAGTATACTGTCAAACATATAAAGCATATACGATCTAGCATACATGTATAATATAAACATCAAATTCTAATCAAATATAGACAAATCAATATGTTTATTGAACTATTAGTATGTATTAACATACCATTGGAGGATCTCATCATCATAGTCATCGGGTAATTCAAAAAAGTTTTCCCAAAACCATCTCATGTATAAAGCGTTCCTCTTAAATATTTCATGAGAGGGTACTCGTCTGAATGCACGCTTGTATAGAGTGATCTTATTCTGGATACCCATGAGAGTAAGTTCTCTCTCATTTATAGGCAAGCCAAACATAATAGTAGTGTCCTGCAATATAGGTGTCATCTCACCGACGCAAAGGTGGAAAGTGTGAGTCTCCCGTCTCCATCTCTCAATTAGTGCCGTGAGCAAGTCATGATCCATCTTTATGTGTTGAAAACATATAATGTAATAAAAACCTGCTTGCATGACATATGGGATCACATGATTTGGAAGCGGTATCAACTTATAGAATCTACAATACATCTTATCCAAATCCTGTAAATAAAAGAAAAGGTTGCAACCGCTGATGCAATAAATTTAGTATCAAATTGGTGATGGTATTTTTTTTTATGTATGTATAGATATATGTGTGTTTTACCTTTCAACTTTACTATCTCAAATAAATCTGACCTTTTACGGTATCCCCCACATAAATGCCATTAACATTTAAGTACATGAACACATTATAATAGAACAAGTGTATAGTTTGAACATTAAACGCAATATTTAAATGAATGTGTAATGTGTCATTGCTTAATAACATTCACCAAATCATCTTTAGTTCTGAAATTTTATCCAACAACCAAATCACCACTACCAACTGATTTTTTTTTATGATAAACAGACCAAACATTACAAACCATGTCATCAACTCTAGTATCATGACCAGATTTCCAAACAGGGGGCCTCATCATCATCATCATCTGATGTTTTAACTAAACCCAATGACACCCTCATCTTCATTATCACTAGGATCGGAGGAGTCATACCAACTTTGATTATAATATGCAGTTTTAATCTTATTTTCATCATAAATTCTCATAACCCTATCTTTCAATGTCCTAGATGTACCAGCACCAAATGAATGTGATAATTGTTAAGTGGCCGAGCAGATATGAGTATAGATATATTAGTATCTCCATGATTCACATTATATGAGCTACTAAGTTTAGGTTGGCTACTCATATACAACTCAATCATGTTAGTTCTACCTTGGACAAACATTTCCATCATATTTCTAAAATCCACATCACATGCAATTGGTATTGAAAAATACTGATGTTCCCCAACAAGACACCTCCAAGTGATATCTATTTCAGTATCATTATAATTCAACTCAAGTCTTCCACATATAACTTTTTTAGTATCATCAAACGACATGCCTTTAATATCATTCAAGAACACAGTATTTCTGCAAATATAAGTGATACTATTATTCGTATCATGAACAATAGTACTACTATAATGACATAACATAAATAAGTTTGAAGACATATTCTGTAAAATAAAAATACTCATTTTATTAAAAACAAATTATCTTACACTTCAACACAAACAATAATTGCTATTACTTTGACCATAACAATAGCAATAAAAAATAATTAATTGCAAAATTTAAATAACAACAATTTTTACAAAATGTCAATTGAGTATTTTTTACAATAAAAAATATGAATTACAACAATTGAATACCAATTAAAAAGTAAATGATCTCAATTGAACAAAATCTTCAACATGATTATTTTTTACAAAAATTCAACGAAAACTCTAATTGTTATGAATTCGATCATAACTTTATTAATAACATTAATTGATTCAAATCCTATCTAATTGCATACAAAATTGATATCAATTCAAACAATATAATTAAATATGACAAGTAACCCAATAATCAATTTAAACCTTAATTTCTCTAATTCAAACATAATTAATTCAATAAATAACATCAATTGTATTAAAAACACATAATTGCAACATTCAAAACCTAAAATCATCTAATTATCAAACATGACACAAATACCTAATTAAATCAAAACACAAAACTTATCAATTCAATAATAAAACTCATCAAAATAAGAGACAATGCAAATGTTTTACCTTGATTTTTTTATATCTAGGTAGCAGTTTCATCAATTGTGATGGCAAGAAGGCTATCAATGAAAGTTTGGGTTGGCGGTTTACAATAAAAAATGGTAGAAAGACTCGTAGAGACAAGTAAAAGATGATTCTGGTGTTTTGGTGGAGGATTCAACAGCGTTTTGAGCGATTGAAGTGTGGTTTTTCTTGGTTTTTTTTTGTTTCTAGAGTTTTTTATTTTGCAGAAGCGGCGACTATAAAGAAAAGAATATAGGATTATATATGCATCGTAACCGCGATTCTGAATCACAGTTTGATTATATAACTATAATTTTGAATTGCAGTTGTTAAAGAACCGTTATTATGAATAACGGTTTCACTAAAACCATAATTCAAAATCATGATTTTTATTTATAACATTATTAGTTCTTTAACAACCGCAATTCAAAACATTGATACTTTAAAAATTATGTTATTTCTCCCAAAACTTTTCAAAATTGTATCATTCCCTACCAACTTTTTTCTAAATGTGTGTTTTTTTTTTAAAAAAAAAAATCCATGGTTTAAGCACTCAAAAACAAAATTATGTAGCAAAGTACTTGTATATTTATCATGTATGCAATGATTACTGAGTAATGATAACGGAGAAGAAGTCAACCCATAATGAGGAGAACTCATTTTCTTAATCTTATCAATTCAGCATGTAATGGCATAGGATTCCCAAACATTCTCGCATTTTCTTCAAGTTTGTTTATGATTACTGAGAATTCAGTAGATAAAAATACTCCATACTTGTCTAAACCACTATCACATAAAGCTTCTCCATTCATTTGCAACATGCACCCTTTCAAGCCCAAGATGAGTAGGTTGACTTTCACCATCCATCTTCTCTTGGCATTGCTTCTGCTTGTAGCTTCTCAACAACATTTCCCATCCATTATCAAGGTTCAGGCTATTGAAGCAGGCAAGCAACATCCCTCCTCTCCTCTCCTCTCCTCTTATTATTATATTCATTATACATTGTCAGAACCCTATAGTGATTCAGCAGTGGGTGAGGCATAATTCTCCACGTAACCAATTAGCTGCAGCAAATTAACAAAAGCCTTTTTCTGTCACAATTTCTAATGGTTGGCATTATCATGCCTCTGCTGCCACAGTTCATTTCAAACTGAAGCCTCGACAGCTCACCTCAAAATTACACGTGGGAGACGACTTACCAAATTGGGTAAGGAATTCAGTGTTCAGGTTGCATGTATTTGTTATCAATCTTAATGCAAATGATTTATGCCTTCACCTTTTTTTTTTTTTGGTGGTATTTGCATCCATGATCCCAAACAGGTTGCAGAGAAGAGGATTCATAAGAGTTCATCAGGACCCAACCCAGTAGGCAATCGCAACCCACCATCTAAGCAATGAGTCAACAGAAGCACTTGTTAGCACAGCAAGTAGACTGAGGTCCACAGTGTTCTATTAAAGCATGAGAATATCAGCTGGTATTCATTTAGGTTGAGAAAACCTGATTCCTTGGTTTTCATGCTTGTATAAAAGATGAAATTAATTTAGATTCGTTATCTTAGAACAATTTTCGATGAAGAAATTGCACGTTTCTCATCTCGATAAAACTTTAGCTTTCTCAGGGTGGTGTTGTTTGCCTTCACCCCCTGATTTTTGAGAATCGAGCGAAGCATTATTAAAAGAGAGAAAAAAACATGCATATGTGATTATATGCCAAGAGTTTAACACAACGTTTCCACGCAGAAGCCTCACTGAACTCAGAAACGGTGGTTATAGGAACAGGTGAACACCTAGTCAATAATTTCCAGCTCTAAAAAATTACAATGAAGCAAATCTTGCTGGGAAGTGTTGAGATTAGGTCTTTTACCCCTATTATAAAACATTGCACTCTAGACTTTAAGCAGCTTGTCTGCCATGTCGATTCATGATTCTGCAAGGGTGTCATACCAGTGGCATGAGAACATGAAAATGCTTTTAATAAATCAGGAGGAATAAGAGTTCAAAATTGGCAGAATTTACATCATTAGCAACTCATCTTGGAATGAGCCTACATGAAAATGGCACTAAATATCAAACTACAAATACACCTTCTTGAGATATACAGGACCTGCCAAAAACTAAAATCATCAAGTTTTTTATACAGCCCGCTTTCTCTTTGACCGCTTGCTTCTCTTTGGCCGAGAAATATCCGGGACCTTCTTGCTTGCACTAGAAGCATATGCTTCTTCCAGAACCTCCTCGCCCTGTTCAAGAGTTGAGATTAGTTGCTGAGATTAGCAATTCTAACGGTAATACGAGTTGTCTCATTTATCATTGCCAGGAAAAAAAAAAAAAAAAAAAGAACAGTAGCTACTGACAGTGTTAGTATTCTTAATAGAAAACAGACCAGATCCCTCAAGTCATGTAATTATCATCTACTGTACAATTGAAGCAATGAAATTCGTTTAGAATTGCATTGGCTCTTCAGATTTTCAACTGTATTGTTTGACCAGCCCACATTGCTTGCTAACTTATTTAGAATGACGATCGCAAGAGAAATTTAACGATTTTTATTAGTCCCTCCCAGCACATACCATTTGTCTTCCTACTGTTGTAATGCAATCTGACAATAGAACATTCTGTTTTTGAATCCTAAGAAACTTCACTGCTGATAAGAAATCTATAGGTTTCCCTTTATGGCAGTAAAGAGTTGCATATGATGATATGAACAATGTTCGAAGTCCACCATTGCATATGCTCGAAAAGCATTTACGCATGCATGCCCATACAATACCCCTCCCTTCCTTACCCAAGGGCTACTTGATTTCATTTCAAGGGTCAATCACCCACTTTGGAGCAGTGAACCACCAATTGCTACCAAAAATCAAGACAGCAAGCTGATTATCACATTGCGCAGATTCCAACTGTGTCGAAGACCACCAGTTTTCATGCCTCACTATTTTCTTCTTGTTCATTGTATTAAGAATCTCAGAAGATGGATGAAAGCATAGGAAGAGTTAATATGCCTTTCTGGCAACGAAGAAGCACATGTAACAAGGAAGGTTTTAACACTCCATTCCATGGTCCCACAACAAGCTCTTCTTAACCAAAATGGATTACAATGACAAGCCTTGAACACGTAACTAGTTCCAACTTTCACAAGACTAAGACAAATGTTGAGTTTAAGAAAATTGTACTCCTTTTATGATGATAATCATGATATGAGGCTTAATAATTCTAACATGAGGTTGTACCCTTGCAATGCATTAGCACCACCACCATAGAAAAACAGATATGTTCCCTTTCCTGGCCCCCTAACGATCACCGTGATTTAAAAAGTTGTAAAATCCAGACAGCCAAGATAATTTTTCTTTGCATCACTTGAACAATTAAGGACTAAAATTTAGGATTTACCTTGTCCTTAGTCTCTTCATCTGAATCCTCATCAGATGCAGAATCCAGAGCTTGAACATCTTCTGATTGCAATGCCTTGCTCAATTTTTTGCCCTTCTCTTCTTCCTTTAGCCTGAACCTGTCAATTTCCATCTTTGTTTGTTAGACCCTCTTGGAGATGCTGAATTAAGAAACAGTAATGCAAAGAAGAACACTGACTAGACCCTCTTGGAGATGCTGAATTAAGAAACAGTAATGCAAAGAAGAACACTGACCTATCACCAGGCTGCCCTGGTTGTGCAGCTGATCTTTTTGCACGTCCTGCAGTGATGATTCCACTTGCATTCTCATTAACTACAGGCTTTGCACCGCCTAATTTGCGCAACCATACCTGTTGGGCTGTGCTGAGGACGTTGTTTGTGAACCTATAAATCACAAATATACATTTTGATAACACTGTGGTGCACTCGCACACGCGCGCACACACTGAGAAACTACTCAGCTTAACAAGAATGAAATATATATTAAAAAAAGAACAAAAAAACAATTCTGATGCCTGTGTTTAAATCTAAAGGACCACTGCAAATTTTGCTTTAAGAAAATGCAGAGGCATTCCACAAGTCAGAGGAATTACTAACGAGGGAAACATCTGAAACCACACACAAATGTGCAGACTAGTTTACATGGGAAATGACTAAGTTATGATAAATGCTAGCTTATTTACCCTAAAAAGAAACTTATGTCAATGCACCAGTTAGAATGCCTCTATGACCAACAATGAATAGTGCTCATAATTTTTTCCATGTGAGGGAAGGTAAAAATATGACAGCACGAGCAAAAATACATAACATAAAAAACAACAGATGTGCAATTCATGCTGATGATATTCCACAATGACAATATGATGTCAGGTTTTTATTGATGGCACAAAATTGACAGACTTCTTGCTTCCTCAAAGTCAATTAATGAAACTAAACACATGGATGCAAAACATGGATAAGTTCAGTTGAGTGACATTGTTGATGAGAAACAAACCAGTATATAGATAATCCCGATGGAACAGACAAAGAGAAGTAACCAATCATAAGAGGTAGAAACTTGAAAACAAGAAGTGTGTTCTTTTGAGTTGGATCATCTGTCTGTCAAACCAGAATAATTCGGGGTTAAAGAATCATTTGGATGAATACTGGTGACAAACAGAAAAGGCCAATGAAGAGATTCATTTATCTACCTGAGGAGGCTTCATGATCTCCATTGATACGTACTGTGAGACAACAAGGAGGACAGGCAAAACCAGGTATGCTGCAGTGTCATTCCAGCCTAATGGTGGATGACCATCCTGCATGACAGAATTAGATTATCCAAATCTGCTACAGAGTCTCGAGGAAGAAATATGACTGCACAGCACCTCGCTAATAGTAAAATAGTAAACAACAGCTAATGCAGTTACATCTAATTTGCATGTTGGAGTGTAAATTAGCCATCTCTTCACATCAAGACTACCCATGACCTGCGTTAATTTATCCATAGCATACCAACTGGATGACTCCAGAGGACATGAAATAAGCAAACAGGCAAAACTGAAAAGGTAAAAATAAATTTCCTCACCTCTCTCTCTCAAACCACTAAATCACTTCTTTCAAAATCCAAGGCTAGAGCATTTGAGAAAGGATACTTTTGATGAAAATAGTAAAAATTAAGTTTATTAGTGCATAAAACATAGAAATAAGTCTTCTAGTATAACGGAGGTGGATCCCTATAATAGCTCCGAGGAAATAAGACATTAAAATAGTTAATAGATAAATAAAGTATGCTGCATCTTCTACCAAGACAAGGCAACAGAAAGATCCAATTCAAGCACAAGCAAGGATCAATAATGAACGTTTTTTCAACATATATTAAAGAAGCTCCGTGGCAAGTCAAAGCTTATGCAAAGATGTGGAGAACCTGACATTTTTTTCTCCTGATGTACAACATGACATCAACCACTAATAGAGGCACAAAAAGGTATTAGCCAATCAACATCATTTCTTAAGATTCAATCAAGCACAGCAAAAGGCACCCACAGTACCCGCATGACCTGGATTTCATGCTTAGATTTGCACTTGAAAATGCCAATCAATGACAAAGGGGAAATGATAAGTTGATTTGGCCATGTCGAACGTAGGCCACAAGAGACCTGGTTCGGAGAAGTAACAAGTTGTTAAAAGAAAGTGGAAAAATGGGGAAGAGGGAGGCCTAAGTTAACATGGATGTAAGTGGTAATAGAGGAATAAAGATCTCAACTAGTTTGGGACTAAGGCTTTGTTGTTGTTCCAAGCAACTCTAATAAAGGCTTGAATGACAAAATTAAATGAGGATCGCATAGGGAAGCAAGTTGGTTGGGTCAGCCTTGAATTCCGTCCCATTATTTTAAATCCAAAACTGGTTTATACATCCAATAATTATTAATCAATTACAAATGGACAAATTCAAGTTGATTTGATTCCATCCAACTAATGAGAATTCAATTATATAAATATATTTGTGTAAGTGTGTGTGTGTGTGTGTGTGTGTGTGTGTGTGTATTGCACGCATGTATTATGTTGCAACATCATTAAAGAGAAAAAATTTAAACAGAATATTCATTTATTCAAATTGTGTTTTACAATTCCTTTCAGGTCCTTTTCAGTTGCAGGTTTGAATAACAGATAAAAAGTTAGCATCTTACTAAACCTGCACTGGATTTAACTATTTACAGCTCTACAATTACCACTAGGTGCACCAAGATTGAGAATTTTTGGGACAGAAAACAGGGCTATGCATTGCTGAACATGTACCATGATGAATATAAGAAAAAAATATATCTCTTGAAAGGATAATAAGAAATGTATAAAAGATGTCTGACATACTGCCCCACCATAGAAAGAATCAAATCCTCAGATAGGGACCTAAGGCTTCATCACATCTTCCTCTTTCTGCGGCTAACAGTGAAATCACCTCAACAAAGCGGCAATCTAAGAGCTAATGGAGCAATACTGTGCACCATAACCCTAGGAAAGAGATATAAACTATCACTCCAGCATTCATGTCATTACAACCTCATGTCCCGACCAAAATCATCTGAAATAAACTTTATGTTGGTTTATGGTGTCATACAATTGATCTCCAATATCTCAGCTATGCCGTAGACAGCTATTCTAAAATTAGGTAAAGAAACTCGCAAGACCTTAAATCCACTGAGCTAATCAAGTAGAATTGGAAAACGAACTGTGTGCATATCAAACCACAAATGAAATGCAATACATCAATCTCGCTCTCAACTTTTGCAGACATGAGCTTCTTTTGAAAGGGGTAAAGTTACATCAATACATGACCAATGTCACAAGTTTTTCATAAGTAGGGAGAAAAGGAAAATGTTTAATGTCAATAACAGGACTAGAAAAGAATAATTGTTAGCTTCAAGATTATGATGAAAGAAACATTTCTATTACCACAAGTTTTTCATAAGTAGGGAGAAAAGGAAAATGTTTAATGTCAATAACAGGACTAGAAAAGAATAATTGTTAGCTTCAAGATTATGACGAAAGAAACATTTCTATTACCACAAATGGAAAAAGCCAAGAAATGCCTGATCCGCTTTGTCGAGCTGCAATTGTAGTTGGCCCACCCAAAGAGGGAATCCAAAAGAAACCTTCTGTCAACACTCCCTTTAAGGAAAAATTTTACAGTTATCAGCGTTGGTCAATTGTTCTGAGCGTGCACATATAACATACATCATCGTTGTACAAAAGATGACAAGATGATGTCAACCTATTACCTCATTTGCAACGTTTGAAAGAGCTTGATATAGGCCTATCCATACTGGTATTGTAGCCAAAGTTGGAAAACAACCTAAAATGAGAAGTTCTTCAGGATCAGCACCACAAGCCATATACTACACATAGAGACCAAGTAAACTGACAGAACCGATACAAGTACTAGTTAAGGCCAACATTTTTAGTCAGCTACCGACTTTCATGAGTGAATTAAATAAAATCCGAAAGAACATACTCTAGCAACTCTAAGATACAAATATATATTTAGGAAACCATTTTCAATTGATTGAATAGCAAAACAGATGCAATGTTTTAAAGCAGTACCTGCTAATGGATTAACTCCAGCCTGCCTGTATAGACGTGATGTCTCAAGCTGTATTCTTTCCTACAAATTAAATTAAATAAAAAATCAAACTTTCCTTAGAACACGAAACTCATGTGCTTAAAATAAACCAGGAGATTCAATAAATCATACTTAACACTGCCTCACCTGATTTCCTGCATACCTTTGTTGAATAGCTTTTATCTTAGGTTGCAGGTTTTGCATAGCCAGTGTAGATTCTACCTAAACAATTGATTACAATAAAATAAAAATTCATTTAATTTTAACAATAACGGAATTAATTATTATATTTTTTCTACTAAAATCGAAGATTAAGAAAAGATAATCACCTGTTTCTTGGTCAAAGGCAAAGTAGCAACTTTAACAATAACAGTAAGCAAAATAATGGCAAAACCGTATGCATACGGCACATGTACAGCCGATAGTCCATCCTTCAGCACCTTGAGAACGAATTCCATACCATCAGAGATGAAACCGAACCAACCGCCACTCTTTTGAGCAGTATCAGTTGAGGTAGTAGAAGCAGCGGAATCTACTGCAACGGCGGCATCAGCGAGCGTGTAGAGAAATCCTTCAGCTCTGCTAATAATTGAATTGAAATCAATTGAAGAGTCTAAGTGATGATGAAGCGGTGGAATGTTGTCGTGTAAGCTTAACTTGATTCTTGTGGAAATGAATCGACGGTTGGTAGTGAGAGTGTGGCGAGAGAGAGAGGGGAGAGATGTGGCGATGAACGGTGGAGATGAAAGGAGAGTTCTCGCCATGGGAGGGGAGGGAAGTGTGGTTGCAGGGGGGGTCAGGTTCTCATGAGAGTTGAAGGAGTGGTGGTGTTTGGCAGGGGAGAGAGGTGAGATTGATATTCTTTTCATTTTTATTTTTTTAATTATCTTTTTTTTATTTTTTTAATTTAATATGGATATTTAAGCCACACAGTGTATTTTAACTAATTCTATAAATCTTAAAATTAATAAATATATAAATTTTAAGTTATCATCGTATTAATAATCACATAACTCAAATCTAAAATAAAAAAAATAATAAATTTTTTAATCCTAAGTTATTATTATTGGCGCAACTTAGATGGTTATTATCCTCTATTTTTATACATTGGTAATATGGAACTAAGGAATATTATGGCGGTTGATTATTAGCGAATGAAAAAGTTCCACGTTAATTACAGGAGTTAACGGTCAATTCGAAGGAAATCTCTCTTTCTATACATATTAAAAAAAAAAAAAAAACCCAACCCTAAAGGTGGTGAATTCAATATTCCCCTTAACTCATTGCGTTGTGGTCGGGACACTGAAATTATTATTTGTCTTTAAAAAAAAAAAGAGTGTGGGTTATGGTAGATGGTAGGATTGTTTTTGTAATGAAATTATTTTGATATTTTAAAATTGTTCAGGGATAAGATAAATATTTTATTTTTATTTTACATAATAAAATTATATTGATGCTCTTAAAAGAAAATAATTATTAGTCTACAAGGATATTTTTATATTTTCGTTTGATTGTGCATTGTAAAATAATAATATGCCGTTTCAAATTAGAAAAAAAAAAAGAACTAACAATGGGAGCTTTTTTTATCTTTTTATTTTTATAAGCAAAGATATACTTGCCTTTAAAATTTCTATTCTTAAGCCTAGGGTCAAAAGTTATTTTAGAAGGTGCGTCAATTATTTTGTTTTTGTTGTTATTATGTTTGACTATGAGCAGTTTGGTCTTTTAAAATAAAATAAAAAAAATTATTGACATATGTTAAATACACATCAACTATTTTGTTATCTTTTTACGACATGTGCCGCTAATTTTGGTGTCCAAAAAGGTTGTTTTGAGGTGATATCTGCTTTATCTCGATGTCTCCTCCATAAACCTGTGGTGTGTGTGCTAAGAAGAATTCTAATTTAGTATCAGCGATCATTTTTCTTTCTTCTTTCTCTCATTGGGTTTTGCACCATGCTCTCTGATTTTTTAAATCAACCCTTAAACTTCTCTTTCTTTTTTATTTAGTCCCTATTCTTTTTGTTATTATTTTTTATTTGAAATAATTCATTAAATTATTTCTTTTATTCCATCATCATTCATTTTTTTGCTTTAGCAAATTTAGTCCTTATTCTTTTAATTGTTATTTTTGTAATCTGAGATAATTTTTATAATTGCATTTTTTTTCGATTTCGCCCTCCATCAATTTTTTTTCCTATTAGATTTCATTCTTATTCTTTTTGTTTTGCAAAATTTTCTAGATTGGTATTATTTTTTTTTACCCCATTTCATTCTTTTATATTTAATTGGTTTGAGTTTAGTTTCTTGGTTAAGCTTGTATCTAAGATTTCACATGTTGCAACCTTTGAAAATTAACCCAGCTTCGGGAGGTTTGCCCAATATTGCTTTGGCTTTTTTTTTTCATTTTTATAAGCTATTTTTTTCAATTTTATCCTTCAATATTTACTTAATTGGAGATTGGGCTTCTTTTTTTTTTTTTTTTGCTTTCTATGACCTTTGTTTTATCCTTTGTTTTTTTTTTATTTAATGGGATTGTCTTAGGTTTTTTTATTTGTTGTTCTTTTTTAAATTTATTTTTTAAAATAAATTTTGTTCTTAAATTAAATAGAATTGATTGATTAAATATAGATGAATGCTCATGTCATTCTATTTAGTTTGGTTTGCTTTTTCAGGGCGTTACTCGAGCAGCCCATGCAGCTTCTTATGATGTTATTATCTAGACTTTCGCAGTCGGGTTTAAATTATCTCAACAAACTCCTTTTGTGATGGGCTATATCCACAATAGAGTGATGATAAGTTTCCAATAATTTTTTTTCCTTTCCTTCCAAATATGATATTGGTGTCTCATTAGTTTTAGTTAATTGTTGCCTATAGTTTAAATCAAAATAAAAACTACCAAATCTTATTGGATCTAGTCGAGTTAATGACTCGAGTATAAGGTTTCTTTTGCTTTTTTAAAAACATTTTTCATACTTCGAGGTCTTTTTTGTACACTCAAAACTTTTTGATTGGCTCGCGGCATAGCGTGGGTCATTGATCTAGTAGAAACATTTATTTGTTCGTTGTTGTAGCCATGAGGTGTTGTGTTAGAAAAATTTTGTTATAATTTTTAAATTAGTCATAGCCAAAGTGTTAAATTAAACTTGACAAAAGTTGATTGTGTGATAAAAAAGATAAATAGTTGCACATTCCCTCTGTTTGGTAATACATTCAACTTGTCTATTAAAATGCTTTTTAAATTGTGTTTTACTTGAAAAACACCAAGTTGTTTAGATGTTTTTTAAATAATTTTGATATGTTGTTAATGTGAACCTGAAGAGAAAGAACCCTAGAATCCATAATTAAGATTGAACATAATCTAAAAAAGCTAAAATCAAGTTGAAAAGAACCTGATTCAATGATTACCTAAACTAAAAAACAATAGTTATTGGATGAAACCCTGACTCGTTGATTATAACAAATCAAAAATCAAAGGTATATGAATAAACATCACAAAGAAATAATTTTTAATAAGTTCTGAAAGTTCCATGAAGAATCAAAAGTAAAAGCAAATTTTATAACACAAGTTTTACTTATGAATAATCAATTTATCTCTCTTAATACAAGTTAAATAATCTTAATTATATCAAGTATAACGTTCCAAAACTAGGTTGAAAAAATGACAAAAGATTTATAAATAAAATAGAAAAAAAATCCTAAATATATAAGGAAAATATTACAAATCATAAACAATAACTTCTGGACTTTATCGTAAAGACTTGTCGATGTTTGATCGTTGCAAAATATTAACGATGTAAGTTACGTTCATTAACACAAAATTACACATTAGAAAAACAAGCTTAATCAACGTGCAAGTAGGAAAACAAGTTAAATCTACAAGTCTTGTGAGAAATAAGACTCAAATATCTTGAATTAACACATTAAAAACTTTTTTTAATTTTCTTAACTCTTGACATTGCAATAAACTCGATTGACACATATAATGGATCATGTGATATTGCTTGATAATTGTCATCAACTGATGTGAAAAATAATAATAAAAAAATTCTAAAAATATTATTTTAATACATGATAAAATCACTTAAAAAAAACATTTATATCACATTATCAAACACACAATAAAATTCTAAATTACTAAATCTACATCACCATTTTTTTCATTTAACATATGTAATTTTTAGTACAATAGTTTTTTTAATCATACCTTATATTTATTTTACTGGAAAATGATTAGTTTTCTATTCCTATGCTACGTGTGGTATTTAAAAGAAATGATAATTATTAAATTCTTTTTGTAAAAAAATTTTGTTTCCAAAAAAACTTGTTATAACATAAACGAATCATCTATATCTATAGACATATATACGTAGTTTTAGAAATCTATTTTTTTTTCTTTTTTAAAGTATCCAAACATTTTTCACATTTCCAGTGCTATCAAGAAGTAGTTGAGTTTTTTGTTTTTTTAAATGGATAATATTAAAGTTAGCCAAACTAGAATTAATATTTAATTGAAATTAAATTAGCTACACAAATATTATTATTATTATTATCAATAAACAAAGTTTTTAATTCGAAAAATAATTGTTTTATAATAAAGTAATTTATTCAAATAGCTAAATCAAGTGTTTATTTTTAATATTTGAAATATTTCAATGATACAATTAGGAAAATCGGTTTAAGAAATATTTTTTTGAATAAATTAATATGAAATTACAATGACCAACAAATATTTAGAAATGTTATAAAAAAAAATCCATTTTATACCCAAAATGTCCTTAATATTAAGGGGAATGATTCAAAAGTATTAAAGGTATTTTGGATACAAAAAGTTATTTTTGTAATATTCACTTAAACTTAAGGGGTGGTTTTGTAAAACTCTTAAACTTTTAGGTAGTCACTGTAACTTTATTAACAAAAGCTAAAAAGCATTGGAAAAAAATTGTAGCTCTATGTTCATAATAAACATTATTCATTTGAACAATGTAATGATAATTTTACTTTTTACATTGAAAAACTTAAAACTAGTTATTAGGGGTGTTAAAATTTTTTCATAAGATGTATTAGTTATTATTAAATTGATTAGAAACAAGTAAGTTTTTTTTCATTTCAAACACAATGAAACAAACAAAATGTTCTTAAAAACAAAAATTTTAAAACTAGTTTCATAAGGTAATTTGGTACTTTCATAATGATTTTTTTTATAATTATCATGTCAGATGAATGGCATTTTGGTATCTGACTAGATGTAGAAAACAATAAAAAAAAATTTGGTCCTTAAAAGGTAGTGAAATGACGTTCAAATATTCTTGGAAGTTAAAAAAAAATAAAATTGGCTTTAAAGGGGTTTATTTTGTCTTTTCAAAAAAGTTTTTTTCCATTTTTATAAGGTCATCTTAGGGGTAATTGAGTTTTTTTATAAAAAAAAGAAAATAATAGAAAATAAAAGACAGTTAGCATCTCCTGTCATAAAACAAATGCCCTCTATAATGTCTTTGAAAGTGTTATGACGTCCTTTTTCCTATTGTGTGGTGCATGTTAATGTTGGGTGGTATGTTTATCATTAGTGAGTTTTTTTTTTCTTTCTCTTTTCTCTAAAATGACAGCTTGATTCTTTTTGTTTTTGGTATTTTAAATTTAGTTATTTCTTTTATTTCTAATTTTTCTTCATGGTCAGTTTGTAAATGTTTTATTTGTTTTCAATTTCACCTCTTAATCTCAATTTTTCATATATTATGTTTCCAATTTAATCCTAATTTTTTTTTTATTTCTAATTTTTTTCTTTGTCATTTTGTAAAAGTTTTATTTGTTTTTTATTTCATCATTCTATCCAATTTTATGGTGTATTATTTTACCAATTTGATCTTCATTCTTTTAATATTTTTGGGTCCTTTAGATATATTTATTTTTCTTTTTGATTTCACCCTTGAATCAAATATAAAATTTATTTTATATATCAAATTTGATCGTTATTTTTTTAAATATTTTTTTTATCCTTTTACTATATGGATTTTTCTTTTCAATCTCATCTTTCAATAAAATATAAAATTTATTTTCTATTACAATTTTGATCTTCATTCTTTTAATTGTTATTTTTTTTATTTTAAATGTTTTTACATAGTTAAAGTTTTTTGTTCAATTTTATTTTTTAATATTTGATTGATTGGGAATTAGGCTTCAAGGATTTTTTAGATAAAGTGCTTCGGGTCTAATGATCTAGGGCACGAGTTTGAATAGTTAATATGGGTTGATATTTTTTAATATTGGGTTATCCCAATCTCATAATTTGAGTAATGAGTTTTACAGGATAACCTGGTTGCCTTAACTCTAATTATTAGGGTTATAAGTTTATTATGCTAACTCAGATTGATCAAGGTATATTTTTCTAAGTCTTTTTTTTTTTATTTCATTTCATTCTTATATATTTAATGGGCTGAAAATTGAGTTACATTGTTTATCTCATTTTGAAAAAATATTTTTTCTTCAGATTATCGTGATTATTTTTTTACAAAAAATATTGATCAATTTAAAGTCATAGCATATTTTGATATACTCTAATTACAATAAAATCAATTTATTTAAAACTTTGACCTAATTCATGGATTTTTCTTCCATTTTAAAACACGTTTTGCTTGAACATTATTTTAAAAAACTTTTTATATAATTATTAACATTTTTTATCTCTTTAATTTGTTCTGAAAAAGAAACATTAACAAAAACATATATTTTTTTTAAAACTGCGACAACATGCAAATTATCAACTTGTTTAACAACGAATTTAAGTCTATGATTAAAATTTTTTTGAATTCTTATAAATTCATTTCAACTCCAAATTTATATTTTTAGGTATATTCATAAAAATCAAAATTCTTTGTCTATTTTTCTAATATGAAAAAAAAGATTTCTATAATTTTTTTCAAAACATAGTAAAAATTAAATTGTATTAGATAAAATAGTATCTAAATATATTCTTAAATAGTTTAAGATTTTAGTAAAATAATATACCTAATATATTTTTAATTAATCAATTTCTAAAAAATTACATCTAAATTCTCGGGGAAAGAGAAAACAAATAGGCTATGAACGCAAGCTTAGCTAAGCCTTAAAAAATAAGCCTAGATAAGTTGGTCTACAAGTTCAGGCCTTTGCACGGATGTGCTGTTTATCTTTTTTTTTTTAAAAGAAATTATACAATAAATTGTGTTAATAAAAAGAATCAAACATTTAATAAACACCCTTACAACCTTAAAAAACTAAATTTTCAGCCCAAAAAACCCCCCAAAATGATCTAACAATATAGAATTCAAAACTGCAAAAAAATATTTTGTCAAACTTGATCTACTTTTCCATTAGCATTAAGGTTTAAAAACACATGAATAAAATATTAGAAGTTCCAAAGCAGATGAAGTTTTAGCATAAATATCAAGTATTTGAAAATACAGAGGAGGGTAACTCATAGGGCGCCGCTGGTTCATATAGGTGTTAATAAAAGAAAAAATATATATATACCAATATTAATTGAGCTAAATTCATTGATATATTGAAGAGCTCTAATTATGTTTTTGAAAATCAATCACGTGTGTTGAAAAAATACAAGTGTATTCAATAAATATTTTCCTTAATTAGTGTTCGACTTTGTATGAAGATTTTAACTTAAGAATATTGGATAAGTAATTATTATATTAAAAACAAATAATTATAATTTGTGAGTCCCTATAGAATATTATTATATTTTCCTTATTGAATGTGCGCTTGAGCACTCATTAGTATTACTCCCACATGCATGAAGTTTGAAGTGATCGTTAACCCGGCTTACCCAGTAACAAATCTCATTTCAAAATTCAAAGACACTATCATAAGCTTCAATTTTAGTTCACATTCAATGATAACCCTCAAACTTAAGAGTCTTTTCCATAGAAGAAATCAAAGAAAGGTTTGCAATCACCAAAATGTTCTTCAATGCCAGTAGTAATCTCAGTGGAGCTAGGAGTGTTGGTGGAATTCTCAGCAGGAGTTGAACCGACAGGACAGATAGTCGTTGCTCCTTCTAAAGTTCCTGTTGGGTGCAAAGGAAAGAGAGGCAACGTTGCTTGATCACTGCTGCTCTTGTGGTTGATGGTTACCAGGGTCCTCTCACCCTTGTTCATCGTGATACGATTGTGGTACCCATAGGGCGCCGCTGGTACATATCCATTAAAAGCATAGGTTCTTGCTTCAGACCTCGGCCTCATCTTGAAATTACTAGCGAGTAGCATTTTCGGATGTTGTTGACAAAACCCCATTACTTCGCTCTGTTGTGGGAAGTATGGGCCGCAGACAACTGAAAAAGGAAAGCTTCATTACAAATAAAATGACAACGAAATTTACAGCGCATGCATTCTGCATTAATTCATGAAAGAGATAGGGGAGAGGGAAAAAGAAGGAACCGGGAGAGTGTACTTTGAAGAATATTTACCTTATTCATGTGGAAATAATTAGAAAGAGAAAAAAAATAAACAGGCAGAAAATCGCTTGGAAAGGGACAGGCCATGGAAACATATAAGATATTAATAAAGCATTATGCAATCATAAAAGGTGCAGTAAGCAAGAGAACAAATCTATCTGAAAAGTTACAAAAGGAAATCTGTATTTTATTTCTGAATCTCCTCCTGGATAACAAACAATCTCAAGAGAATACTTTCTTTATGTTTGCTTTTGTTTACACTGATATCGAGTTTATCTGCATGAAGAGAGACAGCTAGGAATGAAACTAAAAATAGAATAAATTAATTAATGCAAGAAAGAGAACACAAACAACGAAAATACCTCAAATTTTTTTTAAAAATCCATATTTAATTCGTAAAATATTCAGTAGAACTTATCCCTAAATTCTAAGGATCAATAAAAAACTATAGGACAGACATGATATTGAGATGGATAAGATTAAGTAACAGACCATTTGCGCAAGGAGGTGCAAACACAGGTTGATGAACCTTGTGAAGATAGTTATTGATATAAGCCATGCTCTCTTGTTTCTGCTTCTGTCTTTGTCTTGCCTTGTGATTTTGAAACCAGTAAAATACATTCTTTCCTTCTATGTGACCATAAGCTTTAAGCCTGCTCGTTATTTGCTCTATCATTTCAGTACTTGGGGTCCGTATACCTTGGCTGTAGAAGCTCTCAAGCATGCTAATCTGCTCCTTTGTTGGGTTCCATCTTGAATTCCCTGGAGCTCCACCAGAACCAGCCACGTCCATATCATCACTATCCATATCTTTCTTGCTACTTAGAGTTTGTATAATTTCTTGATCCAAAGAAGGAGAAAATGTAGGTTTTCTGAAAGAGCCTTAAAAGACAAATAGAGAGTCAACGAGGGAGAGGTAGAGAGAGGCAATTTGGGTTAAGATTTGCATGGGTTTTGTACTCTATTTATATAGAGATTATTAAAGGATAGAGGCATGAGGCAAACAAAAAGACGAGAAAAAAGAAGAAGAGGTGTTTGACATGCGTATCGTTTTTGGTGCTAAAAAAACTCTGAAAACATGGCGGGTAGCGGCTGAGAGAGGCTTTGGTTTCGTTCGTCTTCTTCGTTCAAAAATCAGGATACCATGGAAAGACAATAATGCCCAAAGGCAATCCTTTTTCCCTTTGTTAATGGTCGTGGATTTGTTGCCTAGTGGTTCCACATCTCGGGAATGACAGATACTGACTAGGAACGCTAGCTATATATAGGTGGACGCCATTGAAGGAAAGGACGGATATTAATGTCATTGAGAACAAAAAGACAGCCGGTAGGGTTGTAAGGTTGTAGCTAGGTAAGGCCTAGGCTTTGGGAATTGAAGTAAGAGCCTGGTGGATTTGCTGGAATAGTGTATGTCGAAGTTGAAACGTCCATCTCTATATATGTGAAGTGGAGGCCACTTTGTTTTTGTCGTGGAATTGTACGTGAGCTAAGAATTTAGCTGATGAGTGGGAAGTTGAGGTGGGGTTTCATGGGTGGTTCATCTCTACTGTGGTCAAGGGGCCAGTAGAAACATTGACATTGTTGTGATCAAGAATATATTGATGTTTTATGATTGTGATGGTTCTTGTCTTCGTAGATTTTCATGCAAAACTTTGTTTTCGATTTTTTTTTCCTTTCTAATGAATCACGGGGTCAATGCAAGACCCAGGGGGGATAAAGATTATTGTTGACACTTGCAAGACATGCCAACTTTAACTCCATTTGCTATGGTGTAAAGGGTATAGCTAGTCTTGTTGCTCACGCCTTGCTGGACCGAGATAGCAAACAAAGCCTTGAAAATCAATCTATGAAGTGTATATGAAAATCAATGTGGTTCATTTAAGCTTGTTTTTGCCTTGTTAAACTATACATTCCATAAGCACGCCTTCAACACTGAGATGTGAATCCTGAGTGTTATACTTATTCCAATGAAGTTTGATAATGGGACGTCCTCATCATACTCATCATACTCGGAATATGTTTATTTTTCAAAATTTACTTTTTAAAAAATTATTTTTCAAAGTTTCATGTGTTTGTTTGCCATTAAAAAAATTGATCAACGGAAAACACTTTCCAGTCAAAGCAAAATTTGGCTTGGTTTCCAGGAAAGTGTTTTCCTGAAAAACACTTTCTGAAAGTTGTGAAAAATTTAAAAATATCATTTTATTTGCTGATTATATCAAATTTGGTCCTCAAACTTTTGATTGCTATATATATTTTGTTTTGAATATTTATTTTTCAATTTCATCTCTTAAAATTTAATTTTTATATTAACTTTGGTCCTTATTTTTATAATTGTTACTTGCTTTTCCCTTATCATTTTTTTATTGAAATTTTTTAAGTATCAAATTTGGTCCTCATTCTTTTGATTGTTACTTATTTTATTTAAAATAATTTATGAAATGTTAATTATTATTATTATTTTAATTTCTTCATCTTTTATTTTTTAGATTTGATCTCTATTATTTTGATTATTATTTATTTTATTTGAGATAATTTATGAAATTATATTTTTTTTCAATTTCATTCTCATTCAACTTTTTAATTTGTAAGATTTGTTCCTCATTATTTTAATAAACTTGAGAAAAATAAAATATTAATAAGTTATTTTCCAGCTTATTTTCCATGACATAACCAAATACTGGAAAGTGTTTTCCAACTTATTTTCCATTACACTACCAAACATAAGAAAATAATTCACTTTCCCGGAATTCACTTTCCCAAAGGAAACTACTTTCCAGGAAATAAACGGGGCCTCAGTTCAAGAAAGAAAAGTTTGGGGATTGTTTGCTATATTTTTGTTTCCATTTTGAAAATAAATTATCAAAACTTGTTTATTTATTTTTAATCAAATGAAAACTAGCAATGAGTTTTTAAGACAAAGTTAATGATTTTTTTAATATTTTACTAGTAGAAAATTGATAAATATAAATGAAAATACCAACATAAACAATTATGTCGGTAAATTACGATGACATTAATCAACGAGCTATCCCATCGCTATGTCCTTCGGTATATACCGACGAAAATTGTACGTCAATGTATACCAAGGAAATTACAGTTGAAAAAGAAGAAATGAAAAAAAAATGATGTGTAATTTTACAAATGGTATTACCGACGAAATAAAATCGTCGCTAATATATATCAGTAAAGTTGCCAGTAAGATTTTAGTTATGACCTAACAAGCAACCCTCCTCTCCCCCTCCTTCATTTCCTCATCTTCTTTTTTTTCTCTACAAATAATAGTAAATCCCCCTCCCATTTTATCACAAATAAAACTCTCATCACCATAAATCCGACCACCCCAACACTCAGTCTGTTAGCATTCGTGTTTTGGTTCAATTTTTTTAGAATTCTCCACATCAAGTAAGCAAAACTATCCATTTTTTGTTTTAACTCATTTTTAAAATGTTAATTTTTATAGCATTTTGATGTAGTAAATGTAGTTTGTTTGTGTGTTTACTTGTTTTATAGCTTTTACTTTTTCCATAGAAATTTGTTGTATGAATTTATGATTTGTACATGTTAGGTTTTGTTTGAGATTTTAAAAAATTGAATTTGTTTGTAATTTGATGAAATTGATTTTAATTTTGTGACTTAGGTGTTTTGTAATGAACTAAATAATGGATTATTTAATGGGTAAATTTTATATTTTGTTAATTTATGATTAAGTTGATAATTTCAGTAAATGTGGAGGAACTTGAATTTTTGTAGAAAAATGATGATGAATTAAGGGTACTATTAAAATAAATTAAATAAGTTTGAGTTAAACCAATGCTAGCTAATTTATTTAGTTCACATAATTAATTAATACATGTTGTCATCAATTTTCTATATAAGTAATGGATGATCATTTTTTGGTGTATTAAGTTTCACCTAAAAGGTTGCGCATGATGGATTATTGTAGTGGGGTTGAGGGTATTAACTACGCATTATCTAATTCGTGAAATATTAGTGGAGGTGGTATTAAATTTTCATGTAAAAGGTGGTATAATTAAAAAGTTTCTCAATCCAGATGTTGTTATGATGCATCTTCTATAAAAAGAGTTCATAGAGAAATATTTATGTTGGTTTGTACATGGAAAACCATATGTTTCTTATGAGACCATGGTAGAAAGAATGGTTGGGTTAACCTCTAGTTCTAGCAATGTGCATGGAGTTGTAGATGATAATAGTAATCCTTATAAGAGTATGGTTTTGGATGTGTTGAGAATGAATTAGGGTTATACAACTGAATGTTCAATCGTAAATGAAGAACCAAATGCAGATGTGACCTGGTTTTTTAATCTTTTGAAATACTCCGATGAACCATTGTAGGATGGGTGCACAAATCACAGTACATTATCAATCATTGCACATGTTTTCACCATCAAGTCAGATCATGGCTGATGGAGGCCAATAATGACAAAATCATTGAATGAGCGATAAACATTTTACCTAAAGGGAATAGGCTGAAAGAAAACTTTTATGATGCTAAATCCATAATGAAATCCCTTAGCCAAGGATACAAAAAATTTGACATATGTCCAAACTTTTACATGTTGTACTACCTTGAAAATATAGATTTGACCGAGTGCATAACCTATGGGCATGCTCTGTATAAACTTAGAACTGGAAGAGGAAAGACTCTTGTCATACATAGAAAACTTAGATATTTCTCAATCACTCCTAAACTGCAAAAGTTATTCATGTTTTCATAGACTGGTGAGCACATGACATATCATCATTCGCATGATACGATGGATGGAGTCATAATGCACCCCTTCCAATGGCGAGGCTTTGAAACATTTTAATAGGGTACATCCTCAGTTTTCAATGGAATCACGGAACATATGTCTTGGGTTATGTATAGACAAATTGAACCTATTTGAGTTATTTGTTACTCTTTATTCTTGTTCGCCGATAACACTCACAGTTTACAACTTGTCATCGAGGATGTACATAAGGCTGGAGTTCATGTTTTTATCTATAATCATACTCGATCCTAATAGTCCAGGTAGGAATATAGATGTTTGTCTTTGATCGTTGATTGATTAGTTAAAACAACTGTGGTTATTTAGGACTCTGATTTATGATGTCTTGAGGAAAGAGAGTTTTTAGATGAAGACAACTTTGATGTGGACTATCAATGATTTCCTTGCGTATGAGATGGTTCCTGGCTGGAGCACGAATTAAAAATCAGCATGTCTATATTACATAGAAAATAACAAGGTCTTCACCTTCATAGATAGTGGTAAAGTATCTCCTTTTTTTGTTGTCATTGATGGTTCTTGCCAACCGATCACTAGTATAGAAAGAATAGAGAAGACTTATGTAACATCCTACAATTTTCCACAATCACACATGTGAAAATTCGAGTAATTTTTTTTTTTGAAACACAACCGCATATGGAACTCATTCCTCATCCAAATAATTAAAATGACATAATAGAAATTTAATGCTACCTCACATAAAATATATGTAACTAAATTAAATCAACATGGTAATAAATTCCTTCATTTACGAAAATGACTAAATTAAATCAATCATAATATTTAAATTCCTTTATGACATGACTTTAACAATTCAAATAAAATACCTTAAGGCATAAAAAAGAACAATTATATTCCTTTTCAAAATTACATGTTAATGTTATCATGATTACATGTTAATGTGTCGAACTTGAAAATTAATTTAATATTAATTTGCATGAAAAATAAAGTGACAACATAACAAATAACAATTTAATCGAACTACTATTCCCATTTATAATTAAGTTACCGAATAACTTAATTAACTTCCTTCACGAACAAGGAGAATTCTTACGACCTAACCTTAGTTGGAAACCCCTAATTCAGGTTCCAACACTCGTCGCCCAAACCAAGGCACATTTCCAAAAACTAAGGAATTTATTTATCCAACCTTCCAAAATAGGGCACTAATCCAAAATAATTATATATTTGGACAATAAAAGAAATTCATCTAACATGTATCTAAACAATTCTAAATAGAATTTAAATGTAAGGTCTCGAGTACCTATCTGAAGTTCGGGCATGGTATACAAGATCATATCTCGGTGCTCCCTCAACAATCTCTCCTATATCAACAACCCATCATCAATTTCTCATTTGGTATCTTATCTTTCAAGCACAATGTATTTCATTAAATCAACCACCTCAATTAATTTTTTTAATTTAAAAAAATACATGTTTCCTTTAAATTTTAGTTAACTATCTCATGGCAAGAAGTTAATAACCAATCTAGCATGATTCCTATACACAACACTCCACAAATAAAATCCACCAAGCAAAATCCATAATTTTTTTCCTATTTAGCCGTAACATCCAAAGGATACGAGTGGGAATTTTCTTTGAAAAATCAAACAACTAAAACATGTACCAACATTTAAACTACTCAATAACAATACAATATTAGTAATCAAAATCAATTTTTGTCAATAACCATATAGGTGGGGGGGTATATTTTCCTTTAATTTTTTTTATCACAATTAACCCATAATCAGATCATCAATTGATCACACTAATACATTATAACCAAGATTCTATAACAACAATTCCTTCCTTTATTTTTCCCTACATTGCCAAAATCATAAAGAAATAAAAGGATAAATTTTTCCTTTCCAGTTTACTCAATTCATTCACATAACCTTAAACATCATTAAATTACACAATTTCAAAATCAAGTATCAATTCTTAAAAACCTTAACTTCCATAATGCTAAATAAAACCTTAATATGGCACAAAAGGAATTATCATATAATTCATCGAATTAAGACTTGACTTATTGTTTATTCATGTACCATAACAACATTCAATCTCAATTTCAATAATCTAAACACCCTATCATGAAAAATCACACTTTCATCCTTACTGAAAGTCTCGAAACATCACAATACAATCAAACACAACAAATTGAATGGCTACCCACTATTTTTTCACACATTTAAGCATCCGTAAACCTTAGGAACACTATTCTAATCCATTTAAGGTATAAAACCCTAAGTTCTATAATACAATTCTACATAAATTCATGGTCACTTCATGACAAAATCACATTCTGTCTTGATAAACTTATCTCACAAGAAAATTAAAGGATTAAACAAGGAAAAATTAGGATTTCCTTACCTCTTCTTTTTAACCTTCAAGAACCCCTTTTCTTCCAAGCTTTAAGCTTCACTAATTCACCCCAAACTTGTGTTTAATCCTCGAAGAACCACTCCTAACACCTTAATCTATTCTCCCTCATATGTTTTAGTAAGGTTTTTCAAGCAAAAGATGGAAGAAAACCCTCCCCTCCTCTTTATCTCTTTTTCCTCTCTTATTTCAGTCATGGCTGCTAGAAACAACCTCTTATAAACTAAAATTTTATTATTTACAAATTTTCTTTCATTTAATGCTCCTAGTATGATTTTTTTCTGCGTTTCTACCTTGTTTTCTGCTTATTGCAAGTCCTTTTCAAACTCTAAAAAATTTGAAATTTTAAGCCAAATTAAGAAAACATATTAGGAGATTAGGCTAAAAGTGATGCATTTTAGGCTAAAAGTGTTAGCTAAATCTGACAATTAGGATAAAAGTGACGCATTTTAGCGTAAAACTTGTTAATTCGTGATTTTTCATCAAAAATCTGAATTTACTTTTTTCCTTATTGTATAAATCATACCAATTATTTTACTCAATTATAGAGACCATTTTCTTATCTCAAAAATATTTGTTTTGTATTTTTACCATTTATTTTCTTTACGGACTTATTATTGTTCCTTAGTAACGTTACCAATTTTTAACCAGTGCTTACCATAGTTTTGAAACTCGGCCCGACCCGGCGGATCGCACGGGACCTGGCAGATCCGGGGCTGGAACTGGGTTGGGTTTAAGAAAAAATAGAGAAAGGCAAAACTCGGGGTGATCCGGTTGATCCAGCAAGATCCGGTCAAAAACTCGGTTGCAATCCATTGACTTTTATTTTTTTACTAAATTGACGTCATTTTGATAAAAAAAAATAATTGACCTGGGCGACTCGATGACCCGGTCAAATCCCGGATTCCGGGACTTGAACCAGGCCGGGTTTAAAAACAATGGTACTTACACCAACACTTTTTGTACAATTCTTTCTTAAGTTTTATTCTTTATTTTCACTATAATTCCCAAGAATTATTTTTTCATTCTTGAGACATTTATTTAAAATTTTTCTTCCATATTCTTTTATCCATCAGGACCTGTTACCAATTTCACCATCATTATAAATTTTAAACTAAACTTATAATCCTCATTTTAACTTCAAGAATACCTTTTAAATTCATTTATGAAGGTCCTCCTTTTGATTACGCTCCTTATAGTTAAATGTGTGTGTGTATTCATTTATTTATTTTCTTTTTATCCCAAGTTTCTATTGCTCGTAAAGTTATTTATTACATTTGGCCCTATATTTATGTAGGGGTTCACAACTTCTTTGTTAATAAATTTGAAAGGAATATAACACCACCAGAATCATTGGGTGAAGAATTGTATGACATGATATCACAGTATGATGACATTGTTTTTTGTTTTCATTCCAGTAAGTAGAAGTTTCATTGTTTTGGTGTGACCCATAATTGGATACAATGAAGTATTTTCCATGAGATTCCTTATTTGAAAACTAATCTATTTCGCCATAATCTAGATTTTGTTTATCTTAAAAGAACGTGTTTGAAAATATTTTTAACACGGTGATGGACATGAAGGGGAAAACAAAGGACGACATGAAGGTTAGAATGAATAGAGTTTATTTATTATGGGTCACAAAGCCCAAAGCCAGCTTCTCATTGGACAATAATGCACATTACTTGTCTATCGATAGCTCAAGAATCTGTGTTTTCTTGATGGACATGTTTTGAATATATCTAGATTGGTGATTTTAAAGGATTCATATTATATGAAATGAAGAGTCATAACTGCCACTTGTTTATACAAACACTCATTCCATTTACTTACTAGGATTTATTACCATATAAGATATGAGATGCACTCACGAAGATCAATTATTTTTTTAGAGATATATGTTTTAACATGTTATATACCCAAAACATTGAGAGGCTTTAAACGAATATTGTCTAGACAATCTGCAAACTTTAGATGATATTCCTTCTATATTTCTTCGACTCAATGAACCATCTACCTATACATTTACTGTTTGAGGCAAAAGTTGGAGGCCCTATCCAGTATAGATGTATGTATTCATTCGATAGGCTAGGGATTACACATGCATCTTAATTGAATTTCTATTGTCTTTTTTAAAATTTAAAACATTTATGTAATTCCATGCAAATACTTATTCAACCTTAAGAAAAAAGTTAAAAACAAGACGTATATTGAGGCCTTGATATGTGAAGCTTGTATTATTGAAGAGATCTCAACATTTATTTTGTATTATTTTGAGCCTTACTTGAAAACAAGAATCAATCGTGTTTCAAGACATGATGATGGTGGGGAAATGTCTTTAAGTGAGAATTTGTCAAAATTTTCTCATCCTGGATGACATGTACTAAAAAAATATAATAAGGGGAAGATATTTGATAAAAAATGAATTTAGTCATGTACATAATTATGTGCTATATATAAAAAAATTTGTATGTCTCATAATACTTAATTTTGTTAAACCTCCCTTTAATTATTAATCATTGTAATCTTGTATCTAGTTTGTCAATTGGAAGAGAATGCTAGTGATATTTTGAACTTACAATGTCTGGATCTTAAAAGTAAAGTAAAGTGTTATAATGAGTATTTTGTCAATAAAAATACATATAAAAATGAAGTTTATGTTAAGAGTTCGACTTCTAATGAGTCTAAAGTTGAATATTATGAGAAGTTAGAATAGGTGATTGAATTGCAATTCATAGCGAGCAAAATAAAGTCTTTTTATTCAAAATTTATTGGTCAGATACCATCGATAGAGGAATCAGAGTAGATCTTTATCGTGGTTTAGTCAAAATTAATACAAAGACTAGAATTTATGACGTTGACGATGTCTTTGTTTTGGTTAAGCAATGCCAACAAGTTTATATCACATACATTATTTCCTTTAGAAATAATCGTTCTAGAGTTGATTGGTTGTCTATTGTAAAAACTACACCCGGAAGTCATATCCAAGTTGTTTAGGATGGAAAAGATGAAGTAACTGCGGAAGATGATGTCTTTAAACTTGATAAGTTAGTTGATCCATATCAAGTTGCTCTATCCACTGACTTAGAAGAAATTTTAGATTTTCACGTCGCTAAGAATATTTTTGTTGATGTTGATGTTAAGGAGTTAAATGATATAGTGGGAGCCAGTAGACATACAGAAGTTGATAAAGATGATGGTATCGATGAGTAGCAATTCAATGTAGAAGATTATGGTGGACATGAGGATGATAAAATTAAAGAAGAAGAAGAAGAAGAATACAATTCCAATTCATTTATAAAACATCAATGTCTTATAAGTTGACTTTAATGTAATATTTCTGGTGTTCCTTTATAATGATGTGAATTTATTATTATATGTTACTGTGTAGTGATTTTACTATATTTGCAGGATGGATAGATATGAAATACAACAATGCAGGGGAAAAATTTATTTATACAGATGGAATCACCAACGGTTGTATATTACTAATATAATCACCAATGGATTTAATCCATCAGAAAGTTATAGAGAGTTGGATAAAAATTACACCTGCATGCCGCTGACCATTACATACAGAATTACTAACGATCTTAATCCATCAAAAGTTCTAGAGATTTGGATAAAAATTACATTCTCATGTCATGGACCTTTATAAACAACATCATCAACAGACTGAAAATTCTTTTGTTGATTTTAGGAGGTTTTGGAAAATCTCGAGTTAAATTTAAATTTATTTTTATAGACAGAAAAACCGAATAAAGTTTAAAAAATAATAATTTTTTAATTGATCGTCGATAATTTCATGTTTAAAAAGCCCCAATTAAAAGACCAGAATCCTTAACTTTAGAAAAATAACCCATTTCATTTTCTTTCTTCTTACTCTCCCACTTACTTCTTCCTCTCTTCTCTTTTTGTCACTTTCATCTCTCTTTGTCACTTTCATCTCTCCTTCTTCCCTCTCATTTCTTCTTCTTCATCTATCTCTAACTTTTCTATTTTTTTTATTGCTAGGTATATAGGTTAATTAATTGTTTTTTTTTTGGTTTTTCACTCTCACTCTCTTCCCCTCACCCTCCATCAAGGTCTGTCTAAACCCTCCACACCAGCAAGGAGAAAAGTTACAAGTAAATCTCTTTTTTTTCCTTTTTTTTATTTGTGATTGTGATTTTGTTTAAAATGTTGATGCTATTTTTGTATTGAAATTATGATGCTTGATAAATGCATTGAGGATGTTTTAACAAATATTAGCTTCTTTTTTTAATTCTCATTATGACTTTGTTTAAAATGTTGATACTATTTTTGTATTGAAATTATGATGCTTAATAAATGTATTAAGGAAGTTATAACAAATATGAGCCTTAAAAAAAAACATGTCATTATGATTTTGTTTAAAATGTTGATGTTGTTTTTGTATTAAAATTATCATGGTTGATAAATGCATTCAGGAAGTTATAACAAATATAAGCCTTTTTCAAATAAAAAAAATAGTCATTGTGTTTTTGTTTAAAATATTAATGTTGTTTTGTTGTTACTAAGAAAATATAACACATAAACTATTATAAATTCTGATAATTCTAATGGATTTTTTTTGTGTTTCTTTGAGATTTATTGGAAGTATATACTGAAAAATGAAAATCTCATTATCTATATATACCTTAATTTGCTTTCTGTATTTCTATTTTAAAATTGTCTTTGTGCTAAAGATTTATGGGTGCTTTATAAATTAGGTTTATATAGAAAATGTGAGGGATTGTGTATGTTTGAATGTGAATTTTATATGTTAGGAAGTATTTTATTTATATATATGGTAGGAAACTACAAATTTAATATTCAAAATAGATTTTAGAAGAATTGTTGTAAATCGATAGAAACAATTGTTGTTAATAAAATCAACTAGTTTGTGGCTACATATTATTTATGTGTATTTGCAGGTCATAAAATTATGGGTAATCTCTCTTATAAGGAAGGTGCTGCCAATTTTTTTTACCCTTTTAAATTCTTTAATTTATATGGATGTCATGGGGTAAGTTAGTAGTGCATCGTACGGATATGAGCGATGTTATTTCTTCTAGTAGCTCTTTTAATGATCATGAATCGCTAGGTTTCGACCATGAATGAGCACCTGAGGCACAAACTCGTCAAGTGCGATGCCATCTCATAGAGAAGGGGTTCATTTTGAGCAGGATGTATATACTGGGAAGTACATTGCCTAGTAGAAGCTCGACCACTCAATATAAATTTTTTTTCTTTTCCTGCACTATTGAAAAACAAACAACAATTAATAATTTAAAAAAAATTAATTTCAATTAACGAATGGAATTTCAAGTTTACAAATGTAGAGGTTGCTCGAATGATTACATCTACGATATTATCATTGATGTAAATGTTATTGTTTCAGTGGAGTCAAATTTCTAAAAATCCTAAATGAAAACCTATGATTGATGCATGGTTCAAAAAGTTAAAGGTTAGTATAAATTTAAACATATTTTTTTTATTATGTTAATTCAGATAGTTTTTTAATTTTAATGAACTAATTCTTTTACAAATTCGATATGCAAGGAAATTTTTTACTGGGATAAGGTTGCCAACATTGTTGTCGGGAGGGTTTAGGAGAGTCACAATGCAACTAGGTAAGATTGAATTCAAAATGTTGAAATTTTTATTTAAATGTTAAAATTTTATTTTTCATTATCTTAACCGATAATTCATTTCTATCATATAGGTTGCTTGATTCTTGGTACGAGGAGCAAAAAAATTAAAAAAAAATGCTAAAGAAAGAGGTCTTTCAAGTTAGAGAAATGTGGTGGTTTGAAGTGATTTCAGACAACTGCACGTCTCGAAGGCGATATGGGCAAATTACATCTAGCACATGATGTCCGAGCATTTTGTGCAGCGGTTGTAGTTTGGAGTAGAGAACCAGAACATGGAGTTTCATGATTAAATTAATGCACACACTAGTGGATCCATTTCGTTCGTTTCGTATGCAAAACGGATAGTAAGATTCTTTTTTATTACATCTATTTTTTATTTTTTTTGTTTTATATGAAAATGTTTAACTAACAATAATTTTTTTTTGCAAGCTATGATGAAGTTTTTTTTGTAGAAACTCACATGCAAAAAGTTAACCATCAGAATGGGGTGTAACAGCTTGTAAATAGTTAGCTCAGAAGCTCATGTAAGTTGGATTTCAATAATCTTTTCTTAAGTCATTATTATTTTTAAATTTGCTGACTTGTTTTGTTTTAGTTTTTTCAGGAAACATATAACACCCGATTGCATGAGAGATACGAGGACGATCCTTCGACCCATATGGAACTCGATCTAGATTTGTGGTTAAAGGATGGATCATGCAGTAGACCCAATAGAAATTGGGTTTATGGTATCTCAAACACTATGATCGAGGATTTGTTGATGACTCATAGTATTTCAACTATTGGATGCTCGCAATCGGCTCTAAGCACTCAATCTCTAGAGTTCTAGACGTTTTTAAACTAAAAAGTTGAAGCTCGAATGACTCACTTTGCTGCTGAGACAAAACGACTTAGTGTTGAGATGGTTGAACTCTAGTGATTGTACATGGAGTTGGAATCATAAATGGGTGGTACATGTTGTTCACCTTATTACTTTCTTATCCTAGCGAAGACCTGTCTCCTTCTCCTCCTTTAACCTTTTTTTTTAATGAATTATATTCAAAATGATGAATTTTAAAATCTATAATAAACATTTGGTTTATTTTATTTTAATTTAATTCCTTTTAATTTTTTTCCACATAATTTATTAGTTTTTTTTAAAAAAATTAAACAAATTACTAACAGATTTACCAACGGACTAATTCTGTTGGAAAGTTTCAAAGAGTTAACAAAAAATTACACAAAAAATTACATGAAATGTCACTTGTTATTGAAGATGGAATCTCCAATGAAATAAATCTCTCGCAGAATCCCAAAAAGTTTAAAGAAATTTACAGCAAATGTCACTAACAACATGTACTCACTGACGGGTTAATTCCATGAGTAATATGAAAATAAATCATCAATGAAATTACAAATGGTATTCTTTATCGGTGATATACCATACTCACCGACGGTTTTATCGACAAAATGATGTAGATAACTTTTTTTGTTTGGTGCGCTTTTTTTGTCTGAAATCCATTAGTGATTATATTTTTCATAACCTGAATTTTAACCCCTTGTTTTTTCTTAATATTTTCAAAATACAAAAAAAAGTAAAAAAAAAATGTTTACATATTTGCATCATTTCCAGCATTTTCGGTGTCTTTCAAAAGAATTAAAAATTAAAATTTCTTTTCAACGCGTTTAGCTTTTAATGCGTCATTTTCAAAATCGTTGATTTTTTCTTAACGAGTTGAAGTTGACATTGCTTTTTTCAAAAAATAAAAATACAAAAAAAAATTATATTTGGATGAAAGAACGAAAATGCAAAGGAACAAAATGAGGGATCGAAGAGTTTTTGGAACCAAGCAATGAGGAGGAAAAAGACAAATTATTTTTCCTATAAATAGGTGGTTATCTCACACAAATAAAGAAAAGTGAGACGTACCTCTCAAGATCAGAAAGAAAAAAAACAATAAGACCTAAAAAAACCCTAGCATCCCTCTATTCTCCCACGCATAAAAAAAAACCTAGCCGCCACCTAACATTAACCAACACCCACTACCCTTCAGCCCCCATCCTCACTATTGGCAGCTCATAATCTCTCTCTCTACACAGCCTCTGATACACTATCCATAACTCCATCTCACCACCATTTTCCTGGCCATGAACCACCATAAACAGCCTTTACCAACTGAAAATATCAACTTATCTTCCTCTTCCATAAAAATACCAAGAATGACCCTTTGCCTTTCTTTACTTGTTTTACGTCTGTCATGAGCTCCTCTACTAACAATCATATCCCTACCATCTTCTTTCACTTGAATATTACCCACCTCAACACAATCCAGCCACCAACTACCATCTTCAGCAACTAGCCTACTACCTTTTCCTCCATAACCACCACAAAGCTAAACCATAAACAGCCTTACTCCATCTTTTCTATCGCGTCACCTAAACAGCCCACACCTATAGCTTTTTTCTTTTAGCCAAATACCATACCATCAAAACCTCACCTCTCTTGGTCGAACCACCCACGACAACAACTCTTATCCAGCAACTCTTTCACATATCCACCAAAACCAAACACCACCACACAACTCACATTCTCTCTTCTTTCCAATTGCCATCAGAAGCTATAGTGACAACCATACAACCTTTTTTCCCTCTCGGCCAACAACAATAACATCAGGACAATAGCCTCCCTATGCTAACCTCCTCCTCACTAATTGCTCATCTCGATCATAACTACCTGAAGAATAATTAAAACCAAGAGGAAAAAAGAATCATATCTAAAAAAGAAACAAAAGTAAAAGCTATTGTTTGTGTGTTTTTCTTTGATATGTAGATGATGGTGTATGCCATCGCCAGTACAGACGTGAAGAGGAAGAGGAGACCTAGATGATTCACCCATTTTTTTTCTGCACTGATGATGGCACATGAGACCAATACTCCATCACTGTTCATGCAATTCTAAACACTTCCCAGCATTGCTCTGAATCCTAGCAACTTCCCTAGATTATTTTGCGAATTCCAAAATATCCATTTTGTATATGTTTTATGTGTTTCATTTTAAAATTTTGAGTTTGTACTGTTTGTAAACATATAATTGTGGGGTGTATGAGTAAAATATAGTAAAAAAGAAGAATGTGTGTGTGTTGCATTTTCTTTTTATTATTTTTTTTCATTTTATGTTAAATAAATGATAGAAAAAAAAAAGAAAAAGATAGAACAGATAAAAGATAAAAAAAATTAATTAACCCAAATGTTTTAATTGTATACTACCAAATTCTAAAAACATTTCATGCATACTTTCTAAAAAAACAAAATGCATTTTATCATGTTTTAAAAATACAAAATGAATATCGTAACTAGTTTATGATCATCCATTAAGATTTGGCCAAGATTTCAAAAATACCACCAAAATTAATTTGTTTAATTAATATTCGAGGTATAAATTTTACCACGTAATGTATACTCGTGATATTAAATTAAATGAATTAATAACAATAAATGTTAGGAATAAGATGTATCTAGCAAATAATCGCGATGTTAAAATTTAAGTTTTAAAACAGTTAGGATTTAACTCAATAAGGTAAAGATTTTTTCATGAATAGAGATTTGCTTTAAACATTGGGCAAAACCAACAAATCGAAACATAACTTAGAAAAACAATTAATTAATAATGTAACTTACCTTATATAAAATGCACTGATGGTAATGTATTTTCTCCTAACATAATTAGTGTTTTTACTCAAATTTTTATGTATCATAATTTTTTTAATAATTATAATACCTGGTGATGATTCTTTCAGATCATAATTTTATGATTAAATTTTCAAGAGAAGCTGCGCCATCTGATGTTATGCATGGCTTGTAGATATTACATAAACACACAAAACTCGATTACGACGATAGATAAAGTTGAGATACTGTAGAGGTGTTACTCCCATTTGCATGTGCCCAGTTAGATTTGTGTAAAAGCTGGATCAAGCTTTGATTAAAACCTTAATGAAGTGACACCCAGCTAAGAAGGACATGGCTGACGAGTGTTTTCTTTGGCTGTGTCTTCCATTCCAGTTAGAATGCGTGGACTCTCTCCATGGGTGCTGCAATCACCGCCCTTCATTTTTTTATGTGGACCAAGAATCTTAGCCTTTTGAGTCAATTATCCTTTAGTCTTTAATTTTCTAAAGTATTATAACCTAGCCCTTCATGTTTGAAGATCTATAACTTAATCCCTTGATTATCATCGACCGTTGTCTTGCTGAAATGCTTTCATTTTTCTCTAAACCCCCACTATATTGGGTTTCCTCTAATAACTTAAATGTTATTTGGGATTTAAAAGAGTACATTGTAGGTTTTCTTGACAAAAAAGGACTAATTTGCAATAAGTTTCAAGAGATGGGTACTAAAGAATAATTTACTCTAACCTTTTTAGTCACTTTCCTCTTTCTATTTTCCTTTCCTGACTGCTGTCTATGCTTAATATTTAATGCATATCTTATGGCAAACCCATGTGAATTGCCTCTCCAGCTAAATTCCACACACATTTTACAAGATTTTCCCATCCCATCAATCATGTAATGCTTTCTCATATCTTTGGTTTTGGGTTTGCTATTAGTTATTGTACTCGCAAAAAAATGCTTTCTCTGCCCTCCTTTGTGGCGTGTATTTTATAGCAGATACCTATAATTCTTGTTTTAGTTCATGTTGAGAGCTCTTAGGCCTTAGCTTCTGATTTGAGACTAACACTTCACCAGAGGACGGTTTTTATTTCATTAATTGGGTAGTCTCCAGGAGTTTCCCTTTTCTTTTAAGTAATGTTTTTGGTGTTTTCCAACACAAGTAGTATTGCATTTTTCTTTTATTTTATTTTGGCTATGATGGGTTTTTGGTTCTTTGTGAATTCCTCATGGAAGTTCTTCTGATAGAACACAGAAGGATTTATATTTGTTTAATATTCTGATATTTTACGTTGAATATCAGAGGAGAAAAGCTTGAGCAAAATTCAACCAAAGATTAGTTGTTATTGAGATGTGAATTTGCATTCCAGCATGACATCTTTCAGTGAGTTAGGTATTGGTTTAGGCCTAGTCTTCGGTTGCCTTCTTTTAGCAATTGTTGCAGAGCTTTACTACTTGCTATGGTGGAAGAAGAGAATCAGCAACAGAGAAGTTGAAGAAGATGATGGTTATAGCAGCAACTATGCTAAGGGATTCTTTCATCTTATTTGCTGGAAAAAACCCTCCTTTTTCAGAAGTAACATTACTCAAGATGTTGTGAGAGATCCAGAAGCCCCTTGCCAAGAACCAGACCAAGAATTAGGCACAAGCAAAGATTTGCTTATAAAAGCATTTGGTGAAGAAAGTGCGGAGTCTGAGATCATGAGGCTGCACAACCTTTGTGGTCCACCTAGATTTCTCTTCACTATAAAAGAGGAAACAAAGGAGGATTTGGAGTCTGATGATGGGAAGTCCAGAGGCGATAGGAGCAGAAAGGGGTCAAGGACAAGAAGCTTGAGTGATCTTATGGTGACTATTGACACCCCATTCCTTTCTCCTTTGGCTTCTCCACGTTTAAAATCCCCTCCTGTCAATGTTTTGGATTCTTATCATCACCATGGATTCAATCCACTCTTTGAATCATCAGTGGAAGCAGAGCTTAGCCGGCTGAGATCTTCCCCGCCTCCAAGATTCAAGTTCTTGAGGGATGCAGAGGCGAAACTGTTTAGAAGGTTAATGGAAGAAGCCGAGAAAAGGGCATCTAAAAATTGTGTTTCTGTTCAAGATTCATCAGAGATTAAAGTATCTAATTCAACGATGATAACAGAAGAGACAGAAGGGTCTTTTCTAGGCTTTATTGTTGGCAAGAACAAAGAAAGTGAAATTCTACATCATCTACCACAATATCATTCAAGTTCTTCTCAGGTACTCCCATTGGCTTCTTCCCCTACAACATTCAGACCCCTGGACAAGAAGCCCGTTATGCATTAATTTAGTTTTCTTTAAATTGACATGAAATGAGGCTTAGTTATTCTTATTACTTTCCAAGAAGTCAAGCAATAGTCTTACCTTAGGCATTCTAAGTTTTCTACTCTATACCTGGTACCAATTCTCAAAGTGAATGTCTGTATATTTCAAAATTTTGTGTTCATATTTCATTTGGATCGTCCATAAATAGCCACTGCCAGTCTGCAATATATTGGTTAGGCATGGCACCTTGAGTATTCCAAGGCAAACTGACAGCTTCTGCTTGCTTCTGTTCTGTTCAGCTGTTGGTTAGGTCAAGTGGGGTGTCTGGTGGGGTAATCTATTTTCTGTCATGATACATGTCTCCAGTCATTTAAACTAGTAATCATTCATATGGTAGATTGGGCCACCAATTCTCATTATCGAACGGGCACCGTAATTCTTCGATCAAGATGGTGCTCTAATCACTACTCTTGCTTCTTTTCATGCTCACTTTCAGTCTCTGCACATGGCTTCGGTTAGTTGGTAAAATTGTTAAAATAAGTTGAATTTCTGGCAAATGTCATTTAGGCCAGAAATAAGAGCTGAGATAAGGGCTTGTTCTCCACTGAGCTATCCACTGAAAAGAAAAATGGATACTAATATTTCAATTATGACTTGGATTTGGTGAGACAAAAAGATTAATGTGCACTGAAGATCAATGTGAATATGATGAAGTTCTCAGGCGTCTTTGATGTATGAAACTCAAACAAAATGCTGCCCTGTGTCAAGTATGAAAGAAGGAATGTAAAAATATGCACACTTACGTGTGAAAACAAAACACACAATGGTGAATTATTTAGTATGTGATTAGTGGTGAAAACAAAACACACAATGGTGAATTATTTAGTATGTGATTAGTGGTAAGAGCTTAAGATTAAAGAATTTATTTTTTTATAATCTCAGGTTCGAGTCATGTGGTTGTTAATATGATGGCTACCAGAGACTTATATGGTCGTTAACTTCAAGGCATGTGAAATTAGTCGGGATACACGCTAACTAACCCGGATATCTATATTAATAATAAAAAAAAATGGCTACTAGAGGCTTATATAGTCGTTAACTTCAAGACATGTAAAATTAGTTGGGATTCACGCTAACTAACCCGAACATCTATATTAATAATAATAATAAAAAAAAAACACAATGGTGTCCAGCTAATTGCTGCTAGACATTGTGCTACAAGTTTAGGTTTTAAATGTACTATAGTTGAAGGTTGGATAGAAAACTTTAAACTTTTTGGTTCATGAACTTCCTCATTTCAGGCCTTTTGTTCTTTGAGTTATATAATAAGAGGTAGTCCTCCATTATTCTGGAATTTCCATTCACTCTTTCTAGGATTTGGATCCTTTATCGACTCTCTTTTGTAACTCCTTTTATTTATTTTGATAAAAAAAACATTCGGAATTTTACCCTTTTTTTTTCCTCCCTGTCTCTCTCCCTTCTGAGATTCCCTCTTTCTAGTTCTTGGTTTCAAGAAAGTGGCAAAGAAACATGATTATAAATGCCGGGTGATCAACTACAAATCTTAATGAAGGAAACATAAGCAGCATGCTTTGATGATGATGAGGATGATGATGATGATGGTACACTCAATGCCAACAAAATTATATATGTTTGGCGAGTAATTACAGGTCTTTTATGAGGGCATGGAGGGTAGGGGAAAAAGAAACATAAGATAACGTCTTAGAAGAAGCCATTTGAATTTCCCTGTAGCCAAGTCTTCAACAGAAAGTGATAGGGTAGAGAGGAGTGGTGGAGGGTTCATGAGCTTCTACCTAAACAACAAGAAATGTCATTGTTGTCACGCGATTCGACCGAAAGTTGCCCCCAGAAAGGAGTGTTAGTTACTTTCAATTCAACACTCTTGACAAAAGATGTTAAATCCTTTCAACACTCTGACACAAGATTTTGAAATTTTAAAATTAGAATTGTTTGGAAATGGAGTAATAATTATTTTTTAAAATATTTTTTATTTATAAATATATTAAATAATTTAAAAAAATTATTTATGATATTAATACATCAAAATAATCTAAAAATATATAAATAAAATATAGTGAGCTCTAGCGTGTAGAATTTAAATTGGAAAATGGCATGTTGCGTTTTACTTGTGCAAATGACGGTATAGATTGTAGAATGGTTCCGAGACCAAAACCTCTTGGGGATTTTAAGTCAATTCATGCGTCTGTTTATTTTTAAAGTTTTTAAAAACTTTAAAATTTTTTATTTTTTATTTTAAATTAATATGTTTTTAGTATTTTTAGATTATTTTAATACATTCATGTTAAAAATATTTTTAAAAAAATAAAAATAAAATATTATTTTAATATATTTTCAAATAAAAATTATTTAAAAAAAATCACTAGTATACTTTCATCAATTTATTAACGACAAATCACTCATGCTTCCAGGTTCCTGTTCTTTATTAATTTTTGTTCTTCATTGCAAGCTGCCAGCCTTATTTTGATTTTTCTCATAATAATATTATTATATTTTTCTTTTTTCATATTAATATAAATATCTAAATTAATTTACATAAATCTCAACTAATTTCACAATTAATAAAATTAATATCAAGTCTTTTCTCTTCTCTTCTAATAGATGTTCTATTTTGGATCTGGGGTTTGTGACGTGTGTCATCCAGACAGCCCACTTCAACACCATTGATTATTGTTGGCCTTTCAGATATTCTGAAGGCTGTTGTCTGAGAAATACAGTCACGTATGCCTATAGGAGAAGAGGTTGTCAGGTAATTTTCGGTGTCGCTTCTCAAAATAAATAAATAAATAAATTGTTCAATTAAAAAATAAAATGAAACCTGAGGTGGGGACCGGGCCGAACGACCACAGAAGGAGGAAAACAATTCGTGGAAAAGCCAAAACCAGTGGAACTCTCTTCTCTCCCGTAAAAGCTATTCCTAGATATCCTCGAAAAAGTCAAAATCAATAAAGTAATGCCAATAAAAAAAACGGATTAAATAACTTAAAATTCATCGAAGAAAAAGTAAAGCAGGGCGCATAGAGTATTCAAAATATCGTATTAACCCTTCGTCACTTCAAAATAGCATCTTATCTTGGAGATTTCTACTAGATGGTAAGCTTTACGAAATATTACAAATTTTTAAACAATTAATTATTTTTAAAACATTAATCATATTTCACAAGCAATTAAAACTCCAATTTGTCAAATTATTAATAATAGTATCTTGGAAAAACAATTGAGGTTTTCTTTATACATAATAAAAATTGAAAATCCTGTGAGACAAAAAAAATAAAGTATATTACTTACGTTGCTCCACAGTGAATTAATAATAATTTTTTTAAATATATAAAAAATATAAAGAATATAGAGAATATATTAAGTACGTTGGGTCTAAAGACTAAGCCAGACTAAATATCCTTAGGTATAACGATCAAGTCAGACCCAAAAGCCTTGGATCTGGTGGAAAAGCTACACTCAATCGCATTGGATCTGGTTGCCAAGAAGTCCAAAGCTGTTGGGTCTGGCTGAATAGTCACACCTAACATTAATATTATTGGGTCCTAGTACTATTTGGTTTTTCTAGCAGTAGGACCCAACACCATTGTATTAATATATTTTGTTCTAAATTATTATTTATCGGTGACAAATCCTCTCATTCTATTGTGTCCTTTTATGCAATTGTGAGAATGACTCATCACCATAAAGATCTTCTATTAATGATCTAAATTTAAAATTTTTTGATTTATTTTTTATATCAACACATCAAAACAATTCAAAATTATAAAAAATAATTTAACATAAAAAGTAAATTAAATTAAAAAATACTTTTTAAATGCAAAAATAAACATACAAATAGCTTTCGGCAGGACCCAATGCTATTGGGTCCTACTGCCCAACAGGACCCAATAATATTCTAGTATAATATTATTACCTCTACGTGCAGCATATTTGTATGGATTAATTTTTATTTTCTTGACTTAATTGTGAACCCCATGAATTAATATATTTTGATCTAAATTATTGATTTATTTGTGACAGATCCTCGCCTTCTATCATGTTCTCTAGCTACCAAGCTATACCTAGCACCTTTTGGAAGCAATTTGGGTCTGACTGTTAAGCGAGACCCAACAACTTTTGACACAGAAAAAAGAAAAGACAATGCCTTTCAGCAATATTTTTTTACTAAAAACAACAAAGACAATGCTCCCATGGCACTACAGTATCATCCATAATACAAACACTCTATCTTTATAGTGTGATCCACAATGCAATAAGTTTATATCCATAATAAATTGACAATATTTTTCTTCATTTTCTTTTAAATATAGTATAATAATAATAATAATAATAATAATAATAATGGTACTTCTTTTTATTCCAAAAAGTAACTTCTATCCAATAACTATATTAAATAGATCGGGTGAAAAAATTTATGTCAACCCACATATAGACTCACCATCATTTTCCTTTTGAATTTTACTAATTATTTGACTCGTATATTTTGGTCTAAATTATTGGTTTATTTGTGACAGATCCTCGCCTTCTATCATGTTCTCTAGCTACCAAGCTATACCTAGCACCTTTTGTAAGCGATTTGGGTCTGACTGTTAAGCGAGACCCAACAATTTTTGACATAGAAAACAGAAAAGACAATGTATTTTAGCAACATTTTTTTACTAAAAACAGCAAAGACAATGCCCCCATGGCGCTATAGTATCATCCATAATGCAAACACTCTATCTTTATAGTGTGATCCACAATGCAATGAGTTTATATCCATAATAAATTGACAATATTTTTCTTTATTTTCTTTTAAGATATAGTATAATAATAATAATAATAATGGTACTTCTTTTTATTCCAAAAAGTAATTTCTATCCAATAACTATATTAAATAGACTGGGGTGAAAAAATTTATGTCAACCTATATATAGACTCACCATCATTTTCCTTTTGAATTTTACTAATTATTTGACTCGTGGTTTGTCATAAAATGGATAATGTATTTGACAAAAAAAAAATAAATATACAAGTTTTTCAAATGTGTTTTTTTTTAATCTAATTATAAACCAATAGGCCTATGCATGCTTTTAATTAAATACGTTGAGAATCATTTGTGCCAATAAATATAAAAAACAAAGTATTAACGCGTTTATTCAACTTGTCTCGTTATAGGTCAATTCTAACATAAAAGAATTAATGTGTTTTTTTATATCGAGTAACAAAATGTAACAGTTAATCAAAAAATTGATATTTATATATAATAAAATATAATAAAGATCATATACATTAATAAAAATATGTAAGATCTTAAGCTAATTTTAACGTAATGGAAGAATGGAACAATGTTGCAATTGCTACAGTGAAATATCATTTCCTTAGTCTTTGTATAATAATTTTTAAAAAAAAAAGTGTAAAGAAAAATAAAAAAAATTACAAAATAATAAAGATAAGAACAAAAAAAAGTATAAACAAGTCAAGTGTAGAGTCATAAATATTCAAAGTATAAAAAATAAAAAATATTATTTTTTTTTCAAAAAAAAAGTGTAAAGAAAAAAAAGGAAAAAATAAAAATATATTAAAAAAATAAAGATAAGAAAAAAATAGTGATAAATAGGTGAAGTATAAAAAGAAAAAAAATATTAAGTATAAAAAGAAAAAAATAAGGAAAACTTGTTTTTTTTAAAAAAAAGCAACTGCTACAATAAACAATTGACAACATCTATAATTTTGCCATTTCTATAGGAAAACACGTTTTATTTTAGTATATGTATAATATCTCAACATGAAATTATCTCTTTCTTTTTTTAATTTTAACTATTTTTAACCATTTGTTATTATGTAGCCTGTATTTGTGCCGAAAATGTTACCTTAGCAGACTAAATGGGTGGAATTACATGGTGGACTCAATTGACTGCAATAAAAAGAAATACAACAACATGGCGTTCAATTGATTAAATCAGATATACAAGGACTGGACCTGGATTGATGAAAACACAAAGGTGACTCTATGAGTTTAGCCAAAAACCTAGGCTAATTTACAACAAAGCAATAAATGCCACAGGGAAGCACAATAAATGCACTTGAGTTGGTATGATCGATTTTTTTTTGTTTGTCATTCCTGCGGTGTTTTATTTGTTCATTGAGCTTGCAGGGTGTTCAGTAAACCTGAAAATTAATTATAATGTGTGTAAGCTGATCCGGATATCCCGGGTTATCAAAAACAAAAATAATAATAAATAAAAAAAATGCCACAAGGGGCAGCACAAAACCTCGCTAACTTGAGATTTTTATACTTTAATTCGAGAGCAATCGTAGATAATGTTTCTTAGAATTTTGAACAACGTGACTTAGAATGAGGATGATCATTCACAACAAAAAAAACTATAAGGTATGGCATTTTTACCGTACAATATGAGAGTAATCATTGTGAATTCGTGGAGTTGTCTTCTGCTCTTCCATTTTTGTTTTTGTTTTAAAAGCAAGTTTCTCTGGGATAGGAGCTGGTGTGGTTTAGCTCTCTGTGATGTTCTTCTGGGACATGAGCTACTATGGTTTGGCTCTCTAAGTTGTGTTTGTGGCCGGGATTGGCGCGCCGGTAGGTTGGGCTGGCCCTGTCCTTTTGGTTTCTATTACGAGTGAGTTATTATATATCAGTGTTAGGATACTGGCAGGCAAGATGATTTGTCAGTTCAATAAATGATGGAAAAGTATTTAACATTGATGTGTAATGCCGATTAATTTTAGTTAGTTTTTCCTCTTTTTGAAGTCGATGGGAGGATCAATCTTTCTCTAAATGAGTAGAACAATTATCTAGAACCACGTGTGCCTATAGCAAGATAATTTTAAGCTACATAAACTGACTTTAAATTGAATTCCAGGAATTGGTTTGTGGCTTTTTTGTCGATTGTGTTCTTCGCTCTTGCCTTTTCTTCTCCTTTTCTAGTTTTTTTTTTTTTTTTTGGTTTTTATGGACTTTGTAAGCAAACAAACCTAACTTTAAATAGCTGAATTGCTCTTCGAATAATGGACAATGTCCTTTTAGGCTTAGTGTTTTTCCTATGTAGATTTTGTGTTGGTTTTCCTATGTCCTCTATGTGCTTTCTGTTTATGTTTGCTGGAATATGCATGCTTCCTTTTCACTTATTGGTTCTTCTCTTGGTTTTGGTTGCTGGGTGTTCTCTGAACTCTTCTGCTACTCGTTAGACTCTTCTTCCTTCCAGGTTTGGTTTTCTTTTTTCCTACGATGGGACAACCATCTTCTTCTTTTTTTGTTGCTTGATTTTATTTGTTATTAGGTTTTTCGTTCCATTGCTTTTTGGAACCTTGGGATGAACTACTTCTATTTCTTTTTTTACAGTCACCACACGTTGTTACGCCATTCCTGCACTGGTGCTCAAACATGGCTACCTTAGTAAAAAAAAAAAAAGCCTTTTTTTTAAGTTTGATTTATTACCTTTTTGCTTGGATTAGCTTAGATATAAACTGATTGTGCTATTACACTAATGCCTAATAATGAATTAACTTCAGCCTCCAGTTTCTTTTTTCTACAAGGCTTTTTGAATGCTGATAGATAAACTTTTTCATTAGCATTTGCATCGCTCAAGCATATAGAATTTTTCTTTTGCGTTGTAAATACTATTTTTTTTTTAAATGTCCAAGCTAATTTGTCCATATCTCGATTAATCTTTACGTGTATGTAAACCTTCACTAATTATTAATATTAACAAATAATTACAGAGCTTGAATTTAAAACTAAAAAATAAATCTTTTAATCTTAAATTCTTACCACTACCAAAAATGATTCGTTGTGAATACTTGGTTTCCTCTTTCACCTGGAAAACAAAAGGAACTTGAGTTGAAAAGGCGTCAATCAATCTTTCACATTCCGCCTGCAGCATAGCGTAGTGGCATGTGACCCCACGTTCAAAAAAAAAAAAAAAAAAAGCAATCAAGCAAATCTTTGCCTTCTTACAGGTCCTGCATGACAACTGCTTTTGTCGCTATTGCATTAGATTCATCTCTTAGTTATTGTTACTGTTGAAAGTGATTTTTGAAAAAATATTTTTAAATTTTTATATATTTATTTGTTATTAAAAAAATTGATAAAAAAATTATTTTCCATTTAAAACAAATTTGAGTTTGTTTCCAAGAAAATATTAATTTTATTTCAGATGAAAATATTTTTTTAGAAGTTGTTATTTATTGATGATATTAAATTTAATCATTAATCTTTGAATTGTTTTTTTATAATTTTTTTAATTAAACTTTTTTATATATCAAATTTTATTCCTGTTTTTTTTATTATTATTTATATTATTTGAGTAATTTATGAAATTGATTTTTTTCATTTAAATTTAGTTTTTATTCTTTTAATTATAATTTATTTTATTTAAAATAATTTATAAAATTAGATTATTTTTTTTTTAGCTGTGAGATTTCATAATCATTCTTTTAATAAAAAATTTTAAAAATAGTTTGTTATAATATAATCAAATTTTATAAAAAAGTATTTTCTGAATTATTTTTCCATTACAATGTCAATCCATGATGTGAAATGCTACTTAATTAAAAGTGAAGAATGAGTGGGTTTGATGTGACCACCTGTAATTTTCGTATCCCTTGGAGAAATACTCGTGTCATTTCCAATGTGTTTGAAAAAAAGAGGTAAAGTAAAATGACTGCGGGAAAGTGAGGGAGAGGACAGATTTTTCACCCCCTGGACCTCGCTTTAACCACTCTTTCTCCTATTCCGAGTCCATTGATTTCACTGACCAGTTTCTACATCACTTCAGGCATCCAAAGATTAGGGAAGTGCTTTCACCCTTCCGGACAAACTAGCGGGCCTAGCCTAGCGTAAAAGTGAAATGAAGCGTGTAAATTTTGAAATGAAGCGTAGAAGAGAGCTTGAGAGGCTGTGATTTGCTGCTGGGTTTTGGATTTGTTGGTGATTAGTCGAAATTATGTGGCCGGGCTGTCGCCAGTGGTGGTTTTGACAATGATATTGGGGTGATTGTGGCCGGAGTAAAGGGGTATAAGGAAATATAACAGTAATTGTTTTTTTAAATATTTTTTATATTTTTTTAAATTTATTTTTAACATCATTAATTTTAAGCAAAAAAAAAAAACCTTGAAAGAAAAAACAGGAGTTCAAAAAAATAAAAGAAATAAAAGGGAATTGCAGGGAATTATTAAAGAAAACTTGTAAATAAAGCAAATAAATATACAAACAACAATACTAGTCCTAGAAAGATAAACTAAAGGAATAAAAGAAATTGTTTATAAACATAACTCTAATCTTATAAGTAATGTCTATTGCACTTTTCTATTTAAGAGTATAAAAATTCTCTGAATCTATCACATAAACAAATTTATTACATCTCCTTGTACTTTCTATTTTCTATTTTAAGAGTAGAAATTCTTTAAAATTACAAATGTAGAGTTGTACATTGTTTACAAACTAACCTTCTCTTTTACTAACTTCAATGCGAATCCTAAGCTAATCCTTTTTATCTCTGCTAACTTCCAATTGAATACTAAGCTAATTTGTTGCTCTGATTAGCAATTTATGTTAAGGACTCCTGCTTTTAATAAAATTAAACCTTCTAATTGACTCCTGATCACCTGGTCGACTACACTACACCTTTCACTCTACTGGTCGATCAAGATTCTTCCTATTCAATCAATCCAACTATTGTGTGTTTATTTTTTATATAAAACTTAAACTCTAAACTCTATAAACATATTGTGGGCAAGAGCTGATCGATTCACATGGTCTTGGATTTGAAATTCTTTCCTATATACTAAAAATGGACATCCACACAGGCTCTTAATCCATCTCTTCTAAAGGCCTATTTGTTGGATTTGATAGTATAATCAAAGAGGCTTCATTCTCCATCATAAAATATTGATCTTTTATTAATGGCTCAATCTGTCCTGTAATAATGGAAGGAGTCTCTATAAGTCGCCCAATCTCTAATTGTAAACCAAAACGGCCCCCGTCCAAATTTTCCATTCAAACTAAAACCTTTGGCATGTGAATTGCACATGAGCCTAACTACATGAAACATTTAGGGTGAAAATAACATGGTATATTAGAATCGTGTGCAATTCAAAGGCGGGAAGTATGTTGGTTTAAATCGGCAGAATGATGTTAGTGCCAAAAGACTGAAGATGAGGATGCGTATGATGTCACTGTAGCATCAATATTAACTGGTATCCTGATATTATCTGGCCTCTAACTAAAGCACTACTATCTCAAGAAAAGCATTCTCAAAGTAAAAATTTGGATAAACAGCTGAGCTGTATCCGACAGTTCTATGAGAATCATATCAGCACACAGCCAAAAACAATTTTCTAGGAAGGCTTAATCTCTGGCAGCTGATGGGAATACAATCATGGTTACAATAGCAAGAAACCTGTGTGTATCATGTAACTTAGGGCAGCGATAAATACATTTTAAGGCTCCAATTGAAACCTGATGGTGTGTTTTAACCAACTTTCCTAGAATTACAGCTGACTATTGTGATTCGACTTTCCAGCTTTTTATCTTCCAAAGCAGCACAATACAGTAACTAATATACTCCCCAGTTTGGATATAGACCAACCCAAAACTTGGCATCTACAAATTTCTCAATCATACCAATTAATCTCTCTAAAATCAAGAGTTCTGATTCTGTGAATGTTGATGTAGCAAGTAGCTTAGGTTCTCAGAGAAAGCCTAAGAAATGGAAATTCGTGTCTAAGAGTATACAAAGGAAAGTTAGTACATTGTGCAAGCTTAAAAGGTAACAACTACAACATCTAAAATTCAATTGAAGTGATGCAGCAATGGCCTTAAGAAAACTATGGGAAGAATCTGGAAGTGACAAAATAAGGTAAATTCAGGTTAACAAGTGTGAAAGCGATCCATCATTTAAGATCTCAGCATACCAAGTGTGAAAACTGCTATTTAGATCGCCATTTTTATGTTATTGCTACATTCACAGTAAATCCTACTAATGCATGGTGATCATCTGTAACGACTGACAAAGATTCACGTTACCGTAACTATATCATCAAGGGTTCAAATTGAAGTATCAGAAAACATTTCAAACTCTGATTTCTATGGGCATGCAATACATCCATCAAAAGTTTTGGATTTGAAATGTCATCTTGATTCTCTGCTTCCCTATTGATACAAATTTATTGAAAAATCCCCAGCCACAAAGTATAATACATAAAACAATTGTCTTGCTCAATACCGAAACTATTTTCTTCAAATGCTAATCGTCTCAAGGGAAGAATCTCAAGTTTTAAATGTCAATCTAAAAACTTACTTCATTTTCTTGTTAAGCCTCTGTAAGTGGTAATTCATGCTCCCCCCTTTCTTTTTGCTTTTCGCAGTCTGCACAGTGGTGGTCAAAATCCATAAGATTTTAAATTCAATCTTTTGAAAATAGAAAAACCACACTATCAGAAAATGATTTCTCATTAAAAGCATAGAAAACATTTTGCAGAAAAATTAACTATAAGCCTATTATACAATAATAATATACAAATATTGCATCGTCACTAACCTCATCATCCAAACAGGTTTTCAAAAGTTCCTTGCTGTGAAGACATCTTTCATCATTCATCTGGTTTTGTGACAAGCAACTCAGAAATGATATCATCTCCTGCATGCAAGGTTTCGCGGCAATTCTACGTTTCTTTGGGTTAAAAAATAATCCACCAATTTTTCGACCCATTATTCTGTACTCTGCTTCAAACAATCAATGGTGGTGTGCGATGGCGAGTGAATGTGGCTGCTGGAGGCGCGATGCCGTGATGTTTTTCCGGGTATAGGCCGCTGCAGCCACTTTTTCGGATCTGCTGGTGGTGTTTGATGGTCGGAATTGTGATGGAGAGAGAAAGGGGTTCGACGAAGAGGGCAGAGTGCGGCGGCTCTTGTGAGAGTAGAAGAAAATACTTGCTATATGTGCCAAACCTAGGGTGTGTTTGGCTTGTGCAAAAAAGAGTGTGTTTTCAAGACACCGTTTAATGAGGTGCAACCCCAGCATCAAAAAAATGCTTTGCGGTGGCACCAAAAAACAAACGGTGTAGAGCTTCCTGAGCTTTCTAGTAAAGAATTTCTAGGTATTTCCTTTTTTTTTTTATTATTTCTCTTTGTTACTTTTTATTCTTTTCTGCTCTTTTTTTTATTATTGTTTTCTTGGATTCCTTTCCTTTCTTATCTTTTTTTTCTCTTTTCTCTTTTTTCCTTTTTCTTTTTTGTTTTTTTTTTTTTACTTTTCTTATATGGTTTTTTTCTTTGTTATTATTTCTATATAGTTTTGCATATTTGTATTGATAAATGGATTTGTATGAATAATATTTTTTCATTTAATTTAAGAAAAATAAATTTTATTAATAAAAATACTAAAAAATAAAAGTATGTTATTTCAATTCTTATAATTCAATTTGTTTTCAATTTCTTATTCTTTTACTTGTTTCATTTTATTATCGTTATAATGTTGATGGAATCTTAATTCTTCTAGTTTTGATTACCAATGAAATTTGAAAAAAATTAATGTTATTTTCTAAAAATAAAAATCTTGAAAAACAAATTAATGAATAATACATTGGTGAATATTTATCAACTAGCAATTTTTTAGTAAGCATTAGAGTTTTAGCCATAGTCTAAAATCTAGATTATTGGTTTGTACTATGTTGTAAGTTATAATAATTTTTTTAATGTAAAAAAATATCTATATGTTACTAACAATTTTTTGGTACAAAAAAATAAATTATTTAGGAATTGACTTGATGGGATTTGATCAATTTAGCATGTCTAAATGCAACTTGAATGACAAATAAAAATATATCTTGACTCGGAAAAAATTTTTAAAGATGATATTTTTTTAAATATATATTTAGATGATAACATATTGAATCGACTCGATCGAGTTACCTTGTCAAATCCATGATTCGGGTCATAAGGTCATGATAGACCTGTAAAAAAAATTAAAACAAATTATGAAGTTCAATTCTCTACCAACTCAATATTAAATGATGAAATTAAAAAAAACACCAAAAAAATGAACCAAATCAACCAAAATTAACCTGCTAAACCCACGACTTGGGTCATGGATCAAGATAATCCCATAAAAAGCAAATTGAATGAAATTATGAATTATAATTCTCAATCAACTCAATATTGAACGATGAGATTGGAAAAAAAATAATTAAAAAAAACACAAAAAAAAACATAAGTCAACCCGGAACTAATATGCATGTACCTATCAATATTGACATGTACACTAAACTAATTCACATAAAAATTTTAAATGAAAAGATCACTTATATTTATTGAAAGGTTTATATGATAGTTATGTAAGTGATTTTTAAATTTAAAATCACTAAATTATTTTATATCAAAAATATTATTTTTTTTATTCTAACTACGTTTTATCTTGATCAAGTGTAACAAAATAGGCATATCTTGGATAATATGAATGTAAGGATTCATTATCATAGGTGATTAAGAAAAATATCTCATATACTTTTTAATAATATTGATGGTTAAATCCTTATGTAATATAGAATAAGATTTGAAAAGAATTTTAAATTTTATTTAAAAAATCAATGATTATAATATTAAAAACAAACACGATTTAACAAAATAAACACACTTTACAACTTAATATTACATCTTTCAATATAATCAAAGACACTTGAAAACACAAAGCACCAAGGCATATCAATTTATTAGATAATTATATAAATTATATTTTAGAAATTTAACTAAAATTTTAAATTATTAAATTTAAATAATTTTTTAATTTGATATTAAAATTTTAATAACCGAACAATTACTTCGATTCATCCGATCTCAACATTATCTTTCTCTTAGTTAATTATCTTCTGTCTTGGATGCGCCTGGACGTGCGTGATAGCTTGTCTAGTTGACGAGAATACGAGGATGCATGCCATAGGCGTTCGCAAATCATATTGTTGCTTCTTTCTCGTCCATGCCTTTAAAGGCATAAAGGTTGAGGTAGTTGTCTTTTTCCTTGCAGCATCTAATTTATGTCAGATTCAGGTAGTTCATTATTTATCATTTTATATTTCTACTTTTTTACGTAGAAAATAATGAATAAAATACAAATAAAAATAAATATATTCAATGGATACTCCATTATTTCGTGCTTGCATCATGGTAAGTTCCATTATTTCATGTACACAACACTAACAAATAGGGAATGTTCTCTTTCTTTTATTGTTTTGGACCAACAGCATTAGGATCATCAGCTAAAAGTGTATAATATTTCTGTGCTCTTCTTTTGTCGACAATAACGGGTCTCAGGACACATTGATCTGTTGTAAATAGTGCCCAATATGGCCTGTAAATGAGAGGGAGAGGGAGAGGGAGAGGGAGAGGGGGCTGGATGGGAAGGAGACAAGCGAACGTGTTAAGGCTGCAAGTTTGCTTCCTTTACAACTAGAAATTTCCAGATATTAATTAGGAGGTTTCTTTTCCAATGAAAATAAGGAATTAGATTCCAGCACCTCTAAGATGCCTTCTTAATGACCTTTCACTATTAAACAAATAAATGCAATCGTCCATATTTGAGATAAAATTAATAATTAAGCTGCTGGGTTCACGATGCATGCAAATTAATATTACTATATTAATGTCTAAATTGGAAAATCCTACGAGTTTCCATGCACGTTAAATAATATTGCGGTAATTTATCTAATTTACAATCTTTTTATCTCCTGTCACACCCATGCATCTGTGTGCATAAGTTGTTGTTAGAGAATAGTTTGTGTATGTGTGTATATACACAGTACTCGAGTCTTTAATTACCGCTTAAAATATTTTGTTGAAATAATTCTTTTATATAAAATTAAAGCTTTAATAATCAAATAATTATAAATTTAAATCTCACTGTTTCTATTTTAATTAATAAAATTAAGTATAATTACAGGGTAATATAATTTTATACAAGTTTAAATAACTTTTACTTAAAGAAATATATTAGAGAATAAAATAAATTATATTTTAAAATCTCATCTAACATCTTAAATTTTTGGATTATAATGGTTTTTCACACAAGGTACAATAATAAAACAATTTTTCTTGTTTGTTATAAAGATGCAAAAACAAATACAATTTTCAGTACACGTATAATTTTTATCAAGGCGTATGGACTCGGGCATGGTAGCCGAGCCCTTCAGCAGGGCGCATGCCCAATGCTGGGCGTGCACCTTACCACCCTTATATATGGGCACGGGCTACCACACCCGAACCCAACATGATTGAGTCCATGCAATATGCCTGGACTCATTTTTCACCTCTTATAGGCTCAAGTACCTTGTCTGAGCCCAACACTTTCTTGAAAATATTTTCCAAGACCTCATGCAGGTACCTCGATATTTTATATTAATCCAATATATATTATCTTGAGTAAAATATAACTCAAAATATCATAAGGGTGAGATTACATTTTAACCCCTTCTCTCCACAAAAAGACAAAACTCACGAGCTATAAATACATCATAAATCCTTTATACTCAAGGTTTACAATCTCTTCATTCTAAATATTTTTAGCATACATATTTTCAGAGTCTATCTCTCTAAAATATCATTGTATTTTTTATCTACAAAGTAATTGACTTAAGCATATGAGAGTCCCTACATTCATTAAAGGAGACCTTTTGCAAGTACAAACTACTAGTCACATTTATGTACCAGGCATCACCAACTATCAACCACCTAGGCTTTTCATATCAAGACACCAGATACCTTGGCTAGGAAAAATGGATAAGATTGCTTGAACTAAGAGATTAATGGATTATCCAACACATCAGTCTTATTCATAAACGTCTTGGATTTTAGGACTCATCACAAAACCAATTTAGTTTACACATTATAATGCTAATCTTACAAATACTATGAAAAATATTATATTTAAAAGAACACTACTAGCTAATTGAAGACTCAAAATTACAAAGTTTCAAAGTTAGGATTGATGTGTATTATTCAATCTATGTGGCTTAACAAATTTACATACAAGAGTTTTGATGATGTAGCTATAAATTAGTAATTCAACATGGTAATTTTTCCTTTTTAAAAAATAAGTGTATTTCTAGCTAAACATTTTAAATTATAAGACTCGTTTGTTATGAATAATTATGAAGGCATTGATTATATATATGATCAATACTAACTTAAAACTATTGATGTTTTGTAATGATCTTAATAACATATTTCAATTATTTTGTTGCACTGATAATGATCACTACAAGAATTTTGCATACTACTGACGGATTTTTCCATTGGTATTTAGACATGGATTATATTGAGAAAACATTTACCGATAGAATCATGAACGATACTTGTTCATCGGAAAACTTATCATCAATGATTTTTATTTTATTAGTCTTTCTGTCGATGGTATAATCACTAATGGATTTAAAGATAAAAAAGCATGTCAAACAAAAAAACATTATCGACTTCATTTTGTCGATACTTCTATCAGTGATTTAATTTATATTGCCGATGGAATGAACCCGTTGGTGATTTACATATAGTCAATGGCATTTCTTGTAAATATTTTCAAACACTCTAGAACTCTCTTAGGGATTTAATTCATTAGTGATTCTGTCTATAATGATTAGTGGCATTTTTTATAAATGTTTTTGAACCCTCTAGAACTTTTCGATGGACTTAGTCCGTCGATAATTCGTAAGTAATTTGTTTAATATTTTTTTAAGAAAAATTAAAATAAATAAAACAGAAAAAAATAAATAAAATAAAAAACCAAATATTTATTACAAAATTTAGAAACCACTAGTTTGAATACAATTCATCTACAGAACAAAAGTTGAAGAATGAGGAGGCGGATCTTTGTCGAGACTGGGTGGGTAAGGAGGCGGACCATGTATACCACCGAGGTTTGATAACAACTCCATGTATAATTGCCTAAGTTTTGTTGTCTCAGCACTAAGTTGTTCTGTCTCAACAGTAAGTTGGGTCATTTAAGCTTCAACTTGTTCTTGTACAATCGCCTAAAAGGCTGAAGTTTAGGAGCTTGAACCCGATTACAAGGAACCAATGGTTGATACACTACAACCAGTCCGTATATCCTTAGCCTTAATGTTTTGGATGGGTTAAAGAATCATTCATGTATCTCTCCTGCAATCTAGTGGTATATGTTTTTTGGAAAAACAATTGGTCAATTAGTTTAAAAGGAAAATAACTTAAGAAATATATTTTAGAAATCCAACTTACCATGAACTTCTTAGCTCGGCTATCCACGAGCTACTACACCCATTTTTTTTACGGTCATCATTTCGCATGTGAGTTTATACAAGTAGCTTCATTGATCTTGGTTTGTGTCAAAAAATTATAGCTTGCAAAAATAAGTTATTATTAGTTAAACATTTTCATACAAAACAACAATTTTTTTTAAAAAAGTTAGATGTATAAAAAAGAATCTTATCATTCACTTCGCATGTGAAATGAACGAAATGGATCTATCGGTGTTCATGGTAATTGAACCATATTGAATCTCCTAGTTCTGGTTCTCCGCATCGGACTACGATCGTCGCATAAAATGCTTAGACATCACGTGTTGTATATAAGCTTCCTAGATAACCTCTGAGATGAGCGGGGATATGAAATCCCTCCAAACAACCACAACCCCTAATCTGTAAAACCTTTTTTTAGCATATTTTTTTGCTTCTCATACCAGAAATCACATAACCTATATGGTAGAAATAAATTATCGATTACGATAATAAAAAAAAAATTAACATTTAAATTAAAAAATATAACATTTTGAATTAAATTTTACCTAGTTGCGTTGTGATTCTCTCAACCCCTCTTAGCAACAACGTTGTCAGCCCTATTCCAGAAAAACAAAATCTTCTTGCAAGCCAAATTTGTGAAATAATTAGTTAATTAAAATTCAAAATCTGCCCGAAGTAGAGTAATAATAAAAACATTTACGTATAAACTAACCTTGAACGTTCCAGACCATGCGTCAATCACAGGTTCTCATTCAGGATTTTTGAAAACTTGAATTCATTAAAACAACGACATTTTCATTGATGATTTCATCATCGATGTAATCGTGTGAGTAGCCTTTATATTTGTAAAACTGGAATCATATTCGTTCATTGAAATTAATTATTCAAAAATAATCCAGTATTGTTTATTTTTTAATCGTGAAGGAAAGGAAAACAAACTTACATCGAGAGGTAGAGCTTCTTTTGAGCAATGTACTTCCCAGAACATACATCCCTCTCAAAATGGACACCCTCTTTGTAAGGTGGCATCGCGCTCGATGAGCCTACATTAAAAAAAGGTGTATGTGCCTCAAGTACCTGGTCATGGTCGACACCTAGGAATAAATTTCATCAAAAACACTGCTAGAAAAACGAGCAGTGCTCTTGTCTGTATTACTCATCAATGACCTTCTCATTAGCATTTAAACAAATTAAAGCATTAAAAAAAGGTAATAACATTCCTATTTAAAAAAAAAATTAACAAAGATCTTCTCTAAACAATAGACTACCCAAAATTCATGTACGTACAAACATGCATCAATAAATAAAGTCATAAACCAATTGGTTTTATTTATGATTAATATGTTATTATAAATTGATTATTTTATAAGATATGGTTAAAAATGATGAATTTTTGCATATAAAATAAATAAAAAATTAAGTCTTCATGAATGAAAACATGCTATTTTAGCTTTTATAAAACTAAAGTTTAAAATACAATTATGTGTGGGGTTTGGTGTGAAAAACATAAGCTAGCACAATACTAAACAATCTCTTAGGCATATTTGATGTTGTGATAAATAAGCAATATATTTGTACACACACAAACATTAAATCAATGTTGAAGGTGGAATTGAAAGAAATTCTATTAATAAAATACACAAAAAAATAACTCAAATCAATCTGAGTTAACCCATCAAATCGTGACTCGGGTCATGAGACTAAAATAACCTCAGAGAAAGCAAAAAAAAAAAATCATTTATTAACATAAATAATAAAATTAGAATAATCCTATAAAAAAAATCAGAACTAATTATAAATTAATAAATCAAATATTCGAGGAGGTCATGTAAAATAAAAGTATCACTTCTTTAGTGTTTTTGTTAATGATTTAATAACAATAATAATAATTTGTTAATATAGAAAGTGAGGAGAATGATATTTCTTTTCCACCGCCTTGGTCCAGATTTGCAGGGCCGTAGTAAAGTAGTTCTTGTAGGTAGCAACACCTACCATTTGCTGCTGACGTGGAGCCTTTAATTCCCGACCGTGAGAATCAGATGATAAAGATTTGATTCTTCGTCACTATAGATTCTTCGTCACCCTCCCTCTGTTTTTCTTTTCCCCCCCTTCTCTTTTTCCTTCAAGAGTATCAACGTGCTTTTTGACTATACCAGCTGGCAGGTAGATTTTACCTGTCTCCAATCTTTAACCCATCCCGGCATGGTTTGAATTTAAGAACTTTTAATAAGAAATTTCAAATGTTAACGGCTAAACTGTTATTTAAGACTAAAATGTCTTTTTATTTCCTAAAAAAAACATATTGCATTAATCAAAAAACTTATCCGTTTACAATTTCAATTATAAATTAAATTTTAAAACTAGTATCAAATCAAATTACATTACCCAAATCACCACTTATCATCTTAATCATAGGTTTATTAATTTTTTTAAAAAGATTTAATAAGTTAATAGCTAGATTTTAACCGGATCAGGTTTGGATTGACATGATGAAGGATACAGTCGCTGGAATTTTGGTTTCCATGAAAGACGCCGTTAATAAATCATCTTGATGTCGTTCGTTTGATAGACACCATTTTTCAAGACTGTAAAATTAATTTCATTGGAAATTAGATTATTCTTAATAAATTAGTGATTAAAAAAAGAGAGGACATTTTAGTCATTTAAAGAGGAAAAAGTTAACAAGCTTATTGCAATAGATTGAGAGGTTATTTCGATATATAGAAACTCCTAAAAGGTTTTTTATGAATATGGATTATTCAGAAATTATTTAACAATGAAAATTAAAAATAAATTACTTAAGAGGTTGTTTGGAATCAATTATGTATTGTAATTAAATTTAATTATAATATTTGATTTAAATTTAATTGATAAATAAGTTGAATTCATATATTTAGTAAAAATAAAATTCAATTCATTTTGTATTTTATATTATCTTTATCTTATTTCTTTAACGATCTTTAAAAAAAAAGATTGAGAGATGAGTATTTTAAAAAAACTAATTTTAACATTAAATTTTTTCTTTTTGAAATTGTAAAACAAAGGGATTGATTTCTAATCGAATTTATTTATGTAATATTTTTAGAGATTAAATTTTATTTAAAATTTAATTTTTAACACTTAAAAACATTCCAAACATTATTTTTTATTACAACCTCTTAATTAAATTCAGTTCAGATAATTTCAAACATGTTCTAAATCAATTATTATATGCAACTTTAGAGTTAATTTTGTCTTGTGGTATAGTGATTTAAAAAAATATTAAAATAATATATTTTTTATTTTTTTTAAATTTATTTTAACATTAACATATTAAAACAATTTAAAATTTTAAAAAATTAATTTAAAAATATTAAAATTTTATAAAAATACTTTTCAAATATAAAAACAGACAGGGCACTGGAACAATATTCGAGATTCAAATATACCATCACATAAAGACAATGAAGAACTCCAAAAGCAACCATACTACCTACCATATTTAACTGCAAACATATTTTCAACATCGAAGTTTTCAAAAAATTGAATCGAGCACCAATGTCCATGAAGATCGCTGCCAATAGTAAACATAATGCAAGATCGATATTTTTTTCCCCAGAAAAGCTTAACTAAATTAATTTTTTGTCAACTGATTATATGATATGTCATGGGAGTTTTTATTTTAACCTAATAATTAAGAGCTGATTAAAAGCTCATTTCGTGCTTTAAGCTTTTTTTTTTTTTAAATAAGCTAATTCTTAAGCCCCACAAGACCTGTAATCAGAAGGTTTAGTTTTGGCCTTTAGCATCTTCAACAAAAAAATTTCTAACCATTGATTATTTACCAAAAAAAAAATTTATCATTTCTTTAATTATGCATCAACCCAATATGAATTTCAAATGAAAAATCGATTAGGTATACATAAACTAGATGGATAGGGAATTTCTTTAATTTGTTCTTAAAATTATTAGAATATATATACATAATTGAAAATAAACATGATTTAGAAAAGCTTTTCACCAGCAGAAAAGCTTGACAAACACTTTTCCACTATTAATAACGTTAATATCAACTGAGATTTTCTTTTTTTATTCTTTTTCCAAGGAAATTGATGGTTTTAGGGAAATAACTATCATATTTTAGAACTACACGCCACTCTAAACTCCATATACTTAAATCGAACTACTAATAGACAGTTATATATAAAAGTTGCTATGACTTTCCTTTTCATTATTATTATATATATATTATTTTTCTAATTTATATAAATCATATCAATTTTATAATGTGATTGTCAATTAGTACATGTCACTCAATTTAAGTGGCATAATACATAGTTAGAGTACTTGAGTTATTTCCATGATATTGAAGGTAAAGATTCTATCGTGTTTGTTTTTTCTTTTTCTTTTTTTTCTAATAAGATACATATTATTGATAATTTCGTTGATGATAATATATATGCTAACAGAAACACTTCCGTCACCGGATCTCCAATTCACTTATCCCATCACCGGCCCTATCTCCCTTGAAATCCCAACCTCCTTCTTCTGCCAGTATATATGAAGTAAGATCTTGTCACTGAAAGAAAGCAGAGAGAGTTTTGTGGTGATTTTAGATGTATAAAGAAGGGGGGAAACTTGATCAATAATGTTGCTGTTGATGAGTCTACTGAAACGCAGCATATTCTAACTTCTGTAATAACCTAGCTAAAATTTAAGATGACCTAAATGTATCCCATCTTTATCAACTTTTTAGCTTCAAAGAAATCTCCTGGCTATCTTTAACTTTTATCGTCTAACGATATATTATATGAATTCTACTTCAATTTGTATTTTACTTACTCTCATACACTTTCTCCCTTTTCCCAGATTAAGACGTCGTGAAATTATGATAGTTGTACGTGTGGGGATGTTAGGGAAAGAAACTGTTTAAATATATATCGGGCCAATAGGGATGGAAGCATATCATGATCACCATGCATAATTTTCTTCTTGATTAAGGAATCTTGTCCTGTTAGTGCAAGTTGTGCAAATTAGACTAATAACTACTACTTTCTTTGTTTGTTGTTTTTTTGGATAATCATGGAAAGAATACTGAAAAGATCATAAAGCTAGTAGCCAAAATAATATATAAAGATGGAACCAAATAAAGAGAAAAGAAAAGAAAACTGACTTAGTGAAACAAAAGAGGAGAATACAGGAAAAAAAAAAAGAAGAAAAGATATCAGTGCTGGTCTATTACAGTAGAAACAAAGAGACTGGAAAAGAAAAAAAAGAAAAAATGACAGACTAAGTATTTCTTAACAACTAAATATCCCAAGTAATACTGTCGCAGATTAGCTCCAAGCTAACCTTTATAACTATAAACTTTGTATGTTGTTGATTGTCAACATGTAGGTGTAAAGCATTAATATGTCTATATTTCCATCTGGGATCCATTTTGTGTGTAGTTGTTGATTAAGAAATTAACCCTATCACAATAATATTAGATTGGGATCTTAATTATAATGTTCTTTCCTATTAATATATATGTTCAGTAATATTTTTTAAATTTAAAATGATTATATATGTTAAAATGGTAACATTAATTTAACTTATAATTATTTTTCTCTCTTGCCTAATTTAAATTTAATGTTAAGATTTGAAACATGATGGACCATTTTTAACAAGAGATCATGATCCAAATACAGCGATAGTCATAAGCTTTAAAATGAATAAACTTGATAAAAACATCAACACTCACTTATTTTGAAATAAATCGGTTGATGAACAAGCGACAACACAAGCTTTTGCGTTGAGGTTTTTTATTAGCATGTATTTAGATAATATTTTTATAGTTTTTTTTTTAATTTTTAACACTATGTATTACATCAAAATCATTAAAAAAACTTATAAAAATATTAATTTTTTTTCAAATAAATTTAAAAATTAGTTTGAAATACAAAAATAATCACAGTAGATCATGTGGAAAAAAAAGTGTTTATCCTCTCTTAAAACCCATGGCAGGATCCTAGTGAATGTGCACCTCCAGAACTAGAAATTTTAATTACATGGTGGGGGCAGTACCGATCCCACCACACACTGATAATTTGCTTTGTTGTGTTCATCTCTCTCTCTTCCATGCACGAGTCACGACCCTCTTTTTGAGCACTACAATCACTGAGACAGTGCACAGCATCACAAATTTAAAGAAAGCTTATGGTCGAAGAAACTTCCTCCATTAGCTCAAACCCTAAAAATATATAAAAAAAAAACAAAAAACAAAAAGAGATGGAATGAGAGAATAAAGTAGAAAAAATAAATGATAAGCAAAAGCCTCCTCTATCTTTCCTTCAAACCTTGCCTTTATTTGTCTTCTCTTTTCCTTTCTATGTTCTGGTATTCTCTTAGTGTGTGATTCTTCACCTCATTTTCTTTCTTAAAGACCCATCAAACTTTATTAAAGAAGAAGATCAAAAACCATGGTGTTCTCTTCAGTTCCAGTCTATTTAGATCCTCCCAGCTGGCAGCAGGTAATGTTTTCTTCAATTTCCATCCACATAGCTAGCTTCTTTAACCCCCACCCATACCCCAAAAGAAAAGGAACCATATCAAAAAGAAAATTATTCCTATCCCTTTGTGATCTTTTATTGAATATACCAGATGTAGTTTTTTTTTTTCTTTAATATTGTTAGCAACCCCTAAAACTTTTAATCTTGCAGCAGCAGCAACCAAGCCAGCAACTAGGAGCATGCGATGAAAGTCCACAGCTTCCGCCTCTTCCTCCGCCACCTCATGTTGGTGGTAGTGGCACTGCTGGCTCAATTAGACCTGGTTCGATGTCTGATCGAGCTCGGTTGGCCAAGATACCTCAGCCAGAGGCAGCTCTAAAGTGCCCAAGGTGTGAATCTACAAACACCAAATTTTGTTACTTCAATAACTATAGCCTCTCTCAGCCCCGCCACTTTTGCAAAACTTGTCGGCGATACTGGACTAGAGGTGGTGCCCTTAGAAGTGTTCCTGTGGGAGGTGGATGCCGTAGAAACAAGAAAACCAAAAGCCAAAGTAGCTCCAAGTCCCCAGTTTCCAGTGAAAGGCAAATGGGTTCAACTTCCAGTACTTCCTCAAGTGCACTTCCATCGCAGATTATTGGTCATTTTCCTCAGCAACAAACTCAATTTCCCTTCGTGACCTCTTTACATAATCTGACTCAATTTGGTGTGGGAAACATTGGATTAAACTTTGGTGGAATTCAGGGACAAATGGGATCAACAAGTGGTGCTAGTGGACAGGCTGGCATGGAATTTCAAATGGGAAGCGGTTCAGGAATGAGTAGCAGTTCCATTTTTTCAGCTGGAGGAGTGCAACAATTTCCCTTTCTTTGAGTCTCCACCCGCAGGTTTATATCCGTTTCAAAGTGAAGGCGCTGAAGCACCGACTGGCATTCCTGGGGAAAGCAGCCAGCTTCGATCCATGGCTTCGAGCTCTAGGGTTTCTCAGTTAGCTCCAGTGAAGTCAGAAGGAAACCAAGGGTTAAATTTATCGAAGCCATATTTGGGTATCCCAGAAAATAATCAGTACTACTGGGGTGGAAATACCTGGACAGATTTATCCGGTCTCAACTCTTCTTCCACCAGCCATTTCTTATGATAGATCATATTGATCTCTTGATTATCAGCACCATGAAGCTTATTACTAAAGCATTAGTTAGTAATTGACACAAAGTTGCATGCATCTTCTAGTACTGAAGTACTCCCATGACTTGCAAGTTCCAACCCGATTGAGAACCGGGAAATATTGGAACAATGTGTTTGAAGTTTTATTTTTTTTCGTGTGTTTGGATAATGGTTTTGGTCTGTATTGTATGTATGGATTGTTTACAAGTTATTATCACAGTTGACTTATTTTGCATATATTGTTCTTCATGCATTGATTAGCATCATCGCTAGCTATTCGCTGGTTCATTGAAGTGAAAATTGAATGATTTATGTAACATTGCCTAATATTAGGGTTAATCTTCAAATTAATTAAGAAAATAAAAGAAAACTTGGGTCGACAACTGATGATGAGCTGTCGATTAATGGTTATTAATGCTGCATGTTCCCTTTAACAGTTCTACCTTACATAGTTACATGAATATTCAAACTAGAATTTGTTTTCGTCTTCTTTGGTTTAACTGATCTTCTTTATCTTGATCGAACTCATTGAGCAAGCTAGCTATATATTGTATAAACGATCATCTGTCACTACGTTGTGAGTGTGACATCTCCGAAACTAGTTAGGCAATGGTGGAACAACAGCTAGCTAGTTCAACAAGTAGAGTAAGGGCATTGAAGTTACGGTAGAGTTTCCGGATCCATCTCAGTATATATGTCTGTTTAATTGTGAGTAGTTCTCAGTGCAGGTCTTTCTATATTAGAGAAACCATCTCAAGTCAAGAATGGTAGATCAACCATTACGTTCCTTGAGCTAAAATTCTTCCTCCTCCTCCTCCTCCTCCTCCTCTTCTTCTTCTTTGATGAATGTGTTCGGGGGGGTTTTATTGAACATTAAAAGGAAGTCAAGTTACATTAGACACAAAGAGGCCACACTTATAAATATGAAAGTAGCTGCATATTCAACACAGCGTAATCAAACTTATATCAAGAAGAAGGCATCTTCAGATGATCAAGAAATTATCCATGAGTACAAAAAACTCCCCAAGTCCAACCGAAAGTAGATGTTTAAATGAGCTACCAAGGAACACAAGAGTCTATAGAAATTCTAAGGAACGAGTCTTCATAGTATATATTACAATGAGCTGGCACTTTAATTTAATTAGAAAAATCGGAATGATCAGATTTGAACTCCTTAATGTTTGGCCATCAAGGTTTTGGTACTGGATATGTCAAAAAAATTACATCAAACCAAAATTTAAATGATTGTATAAGATCTTATAAATTAACGAGTTTATATATGACATGTTTCTCGTCTGTGAAAGCTTCAAATATTATTTCCAAAAGGTTTAATTCTCCATATTGTCCTTAATCAAATGAACTATTAATCTCTCCAGAAATCTATACTACTTCATGTGTATTTGATATTATGATAAGTTTTGTGGTTACGATTTGAAAAATAAATTTAAACTATAAATTATAACTTTTTTATACAAGATTTTAAACACACCACAGCTAGCTTCATGACAGACACTCCCCATTTCGCATGCTTTCCATATTCTTATAAATGAGTTTATAGATGACATGTTTCTCGTTTATGAAAGCTTAAAATATTATTTCCAAGAGGTTTAATTCGTTATATTGTCCTTAATCAAATGAACCATCCAATGCTCTTTAGAAATCTTTACTGCTTCGTGACAGAAACTCGCCATTTCTCATGCTTTCTATATTCCTAGCTATTTATATATGTATTAAAACTTGATTTCCAAGAAAGATCCTTGTTGTCTCATATTTTTAGGTGACATATCTGCGGAGTTCGTCCTTCTTTTCAGTCTTCACTTCCCTAAAAAACTATTCGTTACATTAATTGTATCTAAGAGGTTCGTACTTCTTTTTTGGTCTTCACTTCCCTAAAAAACTGGTTTTTACTACATTAATACTCCATGCCATCTAAGATATGGTGTGCATAGAAAGCAAGAGAAAGAGAGAATTATCATCGCATAACAGTTTAATAATTTCATAATTATGTGGAAAGGACGTACGTCCTGCTTATCTGTGACTTCTTTTTTGCTGGGATGAAGTGAAAAACAACAACACACAATCTAAGAAAACGCCAAGAATCCCACTCAAAACCATGCAATTCCATTTTCAACAAAATCCATCTGTGAGAAGAGAAGTGTCCTGGAATTTCGTCAGAACAATAATGAAAGTTCAAACCTCCTCGGTCAAAAGAAGTAGAAACACTTTTGAACCTTTTGTTTAGATGGGTCTGCGGACCCCTCTCCCCTCCCCTCTCTCTCTCCGAACCAGACCGATTACTATATAAAAAGAAAGTTATCATTGTAACTGCACAAATCCTCCACACTGATGATTGCATACTATATAGTGTAAAGTATTATAATCCAACTGGGTTTCTGTCGAGATGGTCTCATATGAAAAGAGCGGAATCAAGGATTGTTTTCTAGCTTTTGCAAGGACCAAGACTATTGCCGCCTTGCAAGAACGAATAAAGCAAAGCAACCAAACCAGCTGCATATATAGACACAAGCCACAAAGCGCGCACAACCCTAGCTCTCTCTCTCTCTCTTTCTCTCTCTTCATCAGTTGGACATGGAACGTAAGAAAGTGAAAACAGTTAAATTTTGATGCCAAAACTAGGAGGATACAAATGCTCCAGCTGATACAAAAGTCGATAAAGCAAATAAGAGAAAAAGAGGAGTGGTTGCTGTTGTTGATGTGATGGTAAGGCGTTGAATGTTAAGAATATAAGAAAGGAGAGCAAATGGAGGGGGGCTCGGAGATCCACGCTTAATGTTGAGTTGTTGTTTATGACCACATAGATTGACGTGAAATGCTATCTCTCTAGATGTTAGTTTTGCCTCCACGTCTTCCCCTTACTTTTCTCTCTTCAAATATCAAGGTTCTGAACTCAATGATAACACTACACATTACAAACTAGTGTTATAAGTTATAACAACAGAATCTCGAAACTATCTCTGGTTACTGGTTTAGTTTAGTAGTCTGATCGACTTGCAAGTTATCAGTTGGCCCGACAGGTCACAACTAGTATCTATATATATATTTGTTAGAACACTTTGTCTAAAGTTATCCTGCAGTTCAGTGGTTGCAGGCGACATTGATATCAACTCTCGGGAAGGACCACCTCTTTTTTCTTCTTGTTTTAGGGGCAGGTTGAACCAATTACGATAGGGCCGATCTAGGTTAGTCTGGTTCTTACTGGTGTAACCAGGTCGAATGCATAAACAATACTGATCACTAACTTGGACCAGTCTAGGATTCGATTCACTGGTTCTGAGTTGAACCGGCTGGTACTGTCCGATTCCAATAATTGCCATACAAATCAAAACCAAATTTAACAACTCTTACACGATAAATACAGTAATAACAATTATAATCTTACGTAACTTTATTCTTATAAAATTTGTCATAACTTATCTGAAATTATTAGATAAATTTGATCTATTATATTGCTTAAGAAATATTGAGCTAATGAACATAAAATATATAAAGAAACTTCCATGATATTTGACCTTATGTGTTTTTGTTTACTATGTGGAAATTCTTTGACGGCAAACTCCAGGTGGACGGGCCAGCCGCACGCTAAACCACCAATAAATTCATGTAACTATTTCTTTGACTCTTTTTTATTTTCTTGATAATGTAGTGTTCCTTTGACTTAATTTTCTCTCTCTAGATGTTTCTTTGGCAATCTTTCTCTTTTCCTGGGATTCGAGGCACCTTTGGGCTTATAAATTTGAGTTTTATTCTTGGTTTTTTTTTTTCTTTTCTTCTTTTTTTACTTATGATACTTATAACCTAACGTTAATCACAGTTTGAAATGTGCTAGCTAAGCTCTCACAACCTTTTTCTTTCTTTTGAAATTCTCTCACGCTAGGTGTTAATTATATTTGGTTCATAATTGATAATATTGATGGTTTAAAGCGCATGGAATCCTTGATAGTTGTAACAGTACTATGCAAAAATGAACCCTTTTTTTAATGGCTGCCAGCTCAAGCATAAGAGAAGAGATCGATGGAGTGCACGCTTCACTGATGGAGTCCTCCAAAACAAATGAAAAATTAAGATGCAAACACTCATTGGATGACGCGATAGTTTACATTGGTTAAGATTCATGAACATCGACATGAAATCCTCTTTGAGAGGCCAAGCATTTAGAGAATTTAGGTCAACATCATCATTGATATTGTCTATTGAAGTATCAACTATATGCTGTCGATTTTCAAGCCCCTAAACTAAAGAAGCTACGATGACATTAATATAACACATCGATTAGGAGTCGGAGATATAAACAAGTTACAAGTTTCATGTACCACCTTTCTCTTAAAGAGATGCCTTTAATTCATGATAAAATATATCTCAAGACCATAAATCCAGACTTGGAATAATATCTCTTAAAAAATCAACTATGTAATGGATTTGAGTTAACATCATCACTGTCAACTATGTTAAAAAATAATATAAATCATATCTTGGAATCTCACCTAACAAATTAAACTTTTGGGTTGAATTAGTTCTTTGACATGGTATCAAAACCTTGATGATCAAGTGGTCACAAGTTCAAATATCATCATCCCTATTTATTTGATAAAAATTAAGCACGTGTAACGTGGGTCTGTACAAGTTTCAAGCCCACAAGGTTTTCACTTAAAGGAATATATCAGAGAATAATATAAATCATATCTTGAAACTTAACTTAACAGCTTGAGCTTTTGGGTTGAATTAGTTTTTTGATAAACTAATTGAATTACGTTAGGGTCTTTGTTTCCTAAAACTCTAGCACTTCAGAATCTAATGATTTATTATAGAATGTATAGCATGTATATCTCTGAATAGGAAATTAATGTAGGATTATTCCAATGTTGTAATCCCTATAGTTACTGCTGTATTCTGCCCTACATATATAATTAGGAAAGGTTGGCTAAGGCCAACCCAAGTCATTCTGTTATTCTCAACTTGGTATCAGAGCCCTAAATAAACTAAAACACCTCTTCTCCTCTCTGCAATGGATCCCTCTCAGCCGGCAGCCATCTCCTTCTCTCGCAGAGAAGACTGGTTGTGCCTTCCCGCACTCCCGCCAGAGACCACTTTCTTCTTCGCCTGGTTCTGCGTGGCCCTACAACATACAGATGTTGGCCATGCTCTTCTCAACCAATTCAGCCCCAATAATGCTCCTCTGCTGCCGGCCTCCTCTGTGGCGTCGCGGCCTCTGCGTGGCAATTGTGTCCCTCTCCCACACTCATCAGGTCATCTCTTTGAAATTGACAAACACCAATTATTTGTATTGGCGAATGCAGATGAAACCGTATCTCTTAGGCCAAGGAGTTTTCGGCTTTGTTGATGGTTCAAACTCCTGCCCCTCTCCACATATTCTTCGCCGATGGTGTCTCTCTTCGTGTATCTCAACTCTTTCTTCGTTGGAAACAACAGGACCAACTCATTCTAAGTGCCTTGCTCTCTTCGCTATCCATGGAAGTTCTTCATCTTGTTGTTGATTGTCCAACCTCATGTTCTGTCTGGCAAACACTTGAGCAAGCTCTAGCTTCTACATCCAATTCCCGTATTATGCAACTTCATGGTTCCCTTCAAGACCTTCGACAAGGTGATGATTCGGTAACTCAATTTCTGCAAAAAGCTAAGACTTTATTTGATGAGCTAGCAGCTGCTGGCCGGCCTATTTCGCTAACCGATTTCAATCTATATGTGTTTCGCGGCCTCCACGGAGAATTTAAGGACTTAGTGACAAGTCTTGTTACAAGGGCAGATCCTCTACCATATGCAGATTTGCTTAGTCATCTGCTAACTCATGAATTTATTCATAAATCCTCTCACTTGTCTATGGGATCTGTTGCCATTCCTGCACCATTGCTGCCCACGCCGAACATTCCACCTTCAGCACTCCTCTCTCACCGTCAGCCTTCTGCTCAATTTGGACGCAACAGGGGCCGTTCTTACGGCAGCTGGCGTCCTCAACAAAACCCTCACAGAGGTCCTCGCAATTCTGGCTCCAGGCCTGATTTTCGTAGCTTCCATGGCACTCCCAGCAACGACGATAAACACAGCAGCTGGCAAGGAAATTGGCAGCGCAACAGGGGATCCAATTCCCGCTGCCAGTTATGTCACACCTTCGGACACACTGCTCCTCAGTGCTCCCAACTTCAGCAACGTGGCTATGGACAGCAACATAGTGCCAATCTGGCACTACATAATTCTGCAGGTACTGCTGATTGGTTTCCGGACACCGGTGCAAATCAACACGTCACACCTGACCTTTCACCCTTGATCGCCCGTGAACCATATAATGGTAATGATAATTTGCATGTTGGTGATGGTAAGGGACTTTCCATATCTCATATTGGCCATACAAAAATATATAACCCACATTGTTCGTTCATTTTATCTAATGTCCTACATGTTCCCGCAATTACTGAAACCCTCCGCTTCGTCGGAAATTTTGTCTCGATAATAATGTTTATTTTGAGTTTCACCCTTTTCTGTTTTATGTCAAGGATCTCAACACCAATGAAGTACTTCTCTCAGGACAGAGTAAAGATGGTCTCTATACTTTGTCCAGGTTCAGGTCTTCCGTCTGCCGCCAATTCCTCAAGCATATTGGTCTCCCCGCACCTCTCCTCGCGATTTGTGGCATCGTCCGCCTAGGTCATCCTGCCTCTCGCATTTTTCAATTTTTAGTCTTGAAAAACAAGATTATTTGTAACAACAAACGTCTTAATTTTCAATGTCAAAGTTGTCCCTTAGGTAAATCATCGCGTTTGTCTTTAAGACCTACTGGTCACAAAACTTCGCCCGCTTGAATTAATTTTTAGTGATGTGTGGGGTCCTGCTCCCCTTTTTTCTTTGGATGGTTATCGTTATTTTGTTATATTTGTTGATGCGCACACAAAATATATATGGTATTATCCACTTGTTGCAAAATCTGATGTTTATTCTGTCTTCCATCAATTTCAAACTCTTGTCGAACGTTAGTTTTCTTTAAAAATAAAATCTGTTCAAACTGATTGGGGCGGTGAATATCGCAAACTCTCCACATTCTTTCAGACTATTGGTATTCATCACCGTCTGATTTGTCCTCATACTTACGAACAAAATGGAACAGTAGAAAGACGTCATAGGCATATTGTGGAAACCGGCCTTACTCTTCTAGGTCAATGTAAAGCTCCATTTCGCTTTTGGAATTATGCATTTGACACTTCGGTTTATCTTATTAATCGTATGCCTACTCTTGTTCTTGATAATCGATCTCCTTTTGATTGTTTGTTTCACCGGTCTCCTGATTATACTTTTTTACGTACTTTTGGTTGTCTATGTTTTCCTTTTTTGCGTCCCTATAATAATCATAAATTGGATTTTCGGTCTTCTCCTTGTGTGTTTTTTGGCTACAGTTCCTCTCACCTTGGTTATCGATGTTTTGACATTGAATCTCATCGCATGTATATCTCCCGTCATGTCCGTTTTCATGAACATGTTTTTCCGTTTGATAAATCTGAACAGATTGCACAGGTCTCCACTCAAACCCACACACCATCTCCTATTACCATCCTTCCAAATCTAACCCACTCCCCACTATTCACCACCCAAAACACACCCCATCCCACCTCTGCCTCTGCCTCTGCCTCTGCCCTACCCTCACTGCCGACCCAAACACCACAACCTCCATCTGTCCCTTACCGCTCACCACATGCATCTTTATTTCACCATACTGTTGCAGGTACAGATTGCAGCTCAGCGTTTCCTGTTCTCCAGCACAACGTCCTTGCTAGCAGTGGGACATCCTCTGGTTCCTCATCTGCTTCTCTTTATTCTGCCAGTAACCCGGTATCTGCAGACTCGCCCTCTTTGTCGACCCTCCACTTGCGGCACCTTCTTCCCCGGCTTCTTCCCCTGGTATAAATCTGGTGGTTGATCTCTCAGCTTATCCACTGCAACAGGACACCTCTGTGATACCTCCTTCTCCTGCAGCAGCACCGCTGCTCAGCCGGCACCCTATGGTTCTTAGATCACGACAGCCCAAAACAGCAAATATGGTCTCCTCTGCTGCAGCTAATACAACTGCCACCCGGGTATTGCTCTCTCCTTCCTCTGAACCTGTTGCCTTTTCTGATGCAGATAAATATGTTGCTTGGCATGATGCTATGTGTGATGAGATCAAGGCTTTACGATCCAATCACACTTGGTCCCTAGTGCCCTTTCATCCTTCGATGAATGTTGTGGGAAGCCGGTGGGTATATCGCATCAAACGTCGTGTTGATGGTAGCATTGACCGTTATAAAGCCCGTCTAGTTGCTAGAGGCTTTACTCAACAGGAAGGCATTGATTATTCTGAAACTTTCAGCCCAGTTATTAAACAGGCCACCGTCAGATTAGTCTTTTCAATTGCAGTCTCCTGAAATTGAAAGATTCATCGACTTGATATTCATAATGCTTTTCTCAATGGTGTTCTTCTTGAAGAGGTCTACATGAAACAACCTCCAGGTTTTGTTGACACTACTCTTCCATCTCATGTGTGCAGACTGCACAAATCACTATATGGCTTAAAACAGGCACCAAGGGCATGGTACACTCGTCTGAGTGATTTTTTACTCTCTATTGGTTTCATTGCCTCCAAGGTTGACACCTCCCTGTTTATCTTATCTGATGGCACTAATATCTTTTATCTCCTCGTCTATGTTGATGATATTCTGCTTACAGGCAGCAACTCTGCCATGCTTCATCACCTAGTCCAGTTACTAAGTTCTGAATTCAAGCTTCGTGACTTAGGTGATGTTCACTACTTTCTCGGTATTGAAGTTCAGTCCTGGTATGGGTCCGATGTTGCGCCAACACAAATATATTCTTGACATCCTCACTCGAGCTGGTATGACTACTTGCAAACCCGTTGATACTCCAGTTTCTCCTTCTAGACTTGTTATACAGCCGGATCATCCATTTTCTAATCCCACACGATTTTGTCAAATTGTGGGTGCTCTTCAGTATCTTACATTCACTCGTCCAAATATCTGCTTTGCTGTTAACAGAGTCTGTCAGTACATGCATGCTCCTACAGATTCCCACTGGGTTGCTGTCAAACGCATACTCCGCTACCTCAAAGGAACGGCATCCTATGGTTTTCATATCACTCGAGGTACCTCTTTTGCTCTTCATGGTTTTACAGATGCCGATTAGGCTGGGAGTATTGATGATCGCAAGTCTACGGGTGGCTATCTTGTTTTTTTTTGTCAGACACCAATTTCATGGAAATCCGGCAAGCAACGTATAGTTGCCCGCTCCTCCACTGAGGCTGAGTATAAAGCCTTAGCAGATGGTACTGCTGAGGTCATCTGGCTTCAATATTTGTTAACAGATCTACAGGTTCCCTCCGTCTCTGCTCCTACTATTTGGTGTGATAATCTTGGTGCGACTTATCTCTCGGCGAATCCTATCTTTCATGCTCGTACTAAGCATGTTGAGGTAGATTATCATTTTGTCCGTGACCGGGTTGCGAAGAAGGAAATTCAGATTCGATTTATCCCCTCTCGAGAACAACTTGCTGATGTTTTCACCAAACCACTTTCCGCTGCGTCTTTTACTGCTTTCAGGTTCAAGCTTCGGGTCGATCCTCCACCCTCAGCTTGAGGGGGCATATTATAGAATGTATAGCATGTATATCTCTGAATAGGAAATTAATGTAGGATTATTCCAATGTTGTAATCCCTACAGTTACTGCTGTATTCTGCCCTACATATATAAATAGGAAAGGTTGGCTAAGGCCAACCCAAGTCATTCTGTTATTCTCAACTTGATTTAATAAAAAAAATAGATGAAATAATAGAAATTGAATCTTTGATTATTTATATGAAAAAAGTAATTTTTATTTACAAAACACACTTATTTATTATAGAAAAAACTAAAAGAGATTGAGATTTAACTATGCAAAATTCACCCATATACACACTCACAAATTATTGTGGATTTTAATAATAATTTTTTTCATTTTGTTCATCGAACTTTTTTTCTTTGCTATTATCATTTTTGGTTAAATTGATGACATTAGCTTCTAATTTATTGAAGAATGGCAAGATTCAAACTTAGAAGGCCAAAGTGAAAAATACAAGAAAACTGGGTGGCAATTTCAAATTTGATGCGAAAAGTTAACTTTGGTCCTTCTATTTCCAATTGATGAAATTAAAGTCATTTTGGTTTTTGAAAAATTCACTTTGATAAAGAGAAACTTCATTTTCTTTGTTTTTTGATTGCTTGGTTTGAAAGAGAAGAGAGAGAGTTGTCAGATTCTGGTTAAGGAGAGAGAAAATTGATGTTGGCACCAATTCCGACCACGAAAAAATTCGGTCTTGATTCAATAAGAGAAGTTCCACTGAAGTGTTCTTGAGCATTCACCTTGTATGAGAAGATAAATCTAAAGTCAGGAATTTTTTTGAATTTTAAGGGTTATTAGATGTCATAAATAGGTTTCTTAACTTTTTATGTGTTTTTAAGTCAAAAACATGTTGAAAATGAATATTTGGATATGAAATACACTTGGTGCATTGTTTGAATTGTTTTTTTTTAATTAAAGGGTGGACTCCTCATTGTCCTCCCTCTTATATATATATATATAAAAAAAGACTTGAGACTAAAACAAAAAATAAATAAAGTTTAGTAGTGAAACATGAAATTAATTCACAGAAAAAAAAAAGATAGAAAGTAAAAACTTAAAACTATATGAAACAAAGTATAATTTTTGTACCTCGAGTGGAAAAAGGGTTGCACATGTTTGGTTGTGTTAATATAGGTTCCTTTGGTTTCAATTTTCTAAAATTAATAAAATCAAAATATATTTACAAAATTGAGAAGCAGCATAATGTCGTTATATCTTTGTTACATCGCAAGTAAAATGTTGCAAGTGAATTGAAAAAAATCGTCCATGTTAAAATCCTATGAAAATAAAGAGGAGGGAATTGGAAAAAAAAAATTCAAGAACTAAAATGAAAAGACTTCTCGTCTAAAATTATGCTTAATCTAGCACGCAGTGAAATGAACAGAAAAACAACGTTTTCCTTTAGTTGATTGTTCAATAATTTAATATAATTAATATTAGTAATTTTACAGGAATGGCCAATGAAACATGTCCACCGCATCCTGTCTTTTTTTAAGGGTTTATCTGATTTGATTTTTGATCAGATTCAGGTTGTAGCCACGGAATTGATTCTCAACAAGTGGTATTTCCTCATGAAACCACATGGAGTTAGCTGGCTGGCCAGGTCTTGCCTCTACTTTATTCCAAATATCTTCCAACCAATGGGAGTTTTTTTTTTTTTTTTAACTTAGCACAATATTAAATAAATTGAAAAAACAACACAATATTAACCCCCGCTCATCAATCTTCCTTGAACGCAAATAAAACCTCTGATAGATTGCGACAAGTTAACCATGTATGAAAAGAATATATCATAATTGTCCGCATCATGAATATTTGCACTTATCATCTGATAACAATCATCAATTAGATGCTAGAAAACATGGCGGCATTTGAACAAAACTGATGGGATTATTGTCTGATGAGACATTTTGATAGCATGGTTTGTCTATTGGAAAGGCATTATGATAAATAAGGTCTTGCAATAAATGCCATTCTCATTCTGTGTGTCCAATGCCAGTATCAAATGTTTCTGTAGAAAGGCTCGAAAAATACATGCATATCCCCGATGAAGCTCCAGAAGTAACAGGGTAGTTTCCTCCAAGGTCCTAAGACCTATATCACTACGACTTGTTGGCCATATTCTTGGGATTAGCACATTTTCTTCATGCTTGAGGAGCTGCTGAACAAAATTAGAAATATAGCTCGTTGTAGCAAATACAAGTGATTGTTTTTTGTTTGGTTTTTACTTGTAAAAATAAACAAACTGAAATTTTTTTAAAAAAATTTAACCGAAACCAAACTAAACCAAAAGAAAGAAGAGAGAAGTGCTGTAAGTGATGTATGGACACAACAAGATGCACAGAGCATGATGAACTATTACATGGAATCTCCAATGATGCCAGACAACAATGCTACTTTTGTCTTTGACGATGAGCCTTTCTTAGCCTACTGGGATTCCTTTTTGTTTGAATCAATAGGTTGGGTGTGGCGTGTAGGAGCTTGGGAGGGGTGGCTGGTTTGCTAGATTGAAGATTGAAGATCTGCCAGCAGGAGTGAATATTGATATTGTTTAAACTCTCCTACAGGAGATGAAGATTGATATTGTTTGTTTGATCTAATCTGGGTGTGGGTGCCTGGGAGTGTGACCTGTGCAGGGAGCGGCTTGTTTGCTGGGGTTAGAAATTAGAAAGTATTATGAAACCAAAACCAAACCAAACCAAATATTTTTTTAAATATTCTAATAGGTTTTTTCATGGATCAATTTTTTCAATTAATATTTTTAATTTTCTTGGTTTAATTAATTTATCAGGTTTTTTTTCTCACCCTAGTAGCAAAGGAGCAATATATAAAAGCACTTAAGACTGCTACACAAGAAACCGCTAAATGGACGGTATCATTTCATCCTTTCATTTCCATATCAATCGTTTCTGTATGTGGAACCATGTATCTTAATCTTGTATATGACTTCATGTGAGTTCAGAAAACATCTCTTCAATAAAAACTGAGGATGATTGTATGTTACATGGTACAATTTCACATACACAGTTGGATTTGTTTTGGGTTTTCTCTTCATTCTCCATTTCCCCTTGGATCTTTAGTAATCTCCTGAAAGAGCAGTCCTCATCCCACACAAACAAATAAATAACTTAAGCAGGTGATCTTCCACCTTCCTCTTCCAAAGCAGAGTTGCCTCTTGGAATCATGAAACAGAACAAAAACCAAATCAATGAAAAAAGTAAACAAAAATGTCAGCTATCACCAGAATTAGCCATGGTGGGTGGCTGAGGCTGTTGGATGTGAGCCTCGATTTGTGCCTGAGTGTGCTTTTGTTGTTCAAAGAATCTGCTTATACGCTCAAGCAACTGTTGAGCCTTCCTCTTTCCCCGGTCTGTGCCATTTTGTGCCAAATCCACCAGCGGCCCCATCACTCCATGCTCTTGTGCCTGTACCAGATGTTTTTGGTCTCCAGAACAAAGATGCACCAACACTGCTGCTGCATTCTCTCTGTTCCTGGGTGACCCATTCCTGATAACTTCCACCAAAACCGGGACAGCCTCCACAGCTCCAATGATTGCCTTCCCTTCAGGGTGGCTAGCCAGTATTGCTAGTATAGCCAATGCCTCATCAATCATTCCACCACCTGTTTCCGTCAATAGACGCATCAATGTGGGCACAACTCCTGCCCTCACTGCCTTTCCCTTGTTCCCCTGATAAATGCACAAGTTGAAAAGTGCAGTCGCCGCATCCTTCTTCCCCCTTTGTGTTCCTTCACTTAGAAGAGTCACCAGTGGAGGGATGGCCCCCAAAGAACCAATCGTAACCTTATTTTCATCCACAACTGAAAGGCTGAAAAGGGTGGCTGCAGCATTTTCTCGAGCTTCCATACTGCCCTTCTTGAGCACATGCACTATACCAGGAACTGCCCCAGCTGAAACAATGCTTCCTTTGTTTTCTTCACATATGGAGAGGTTAAGAAGCGCTGTAATTGCGTGCTCTTGGGTGCGAGAGTCAGGAGTTGAGAGGAGGCCTACAAGGAGAGGGATGGCACCAGCTTCAGCAATAGCCACACGATTATCAGCATTTCGCTTGGCAAGAAGACGGATCTCACCAGCAGCAGACCGCTGGTCTTCAAGGCTGCCAGATGCAAGCTTGTGAAGGAGAATTTCAGTCTTTGTACGCTCAGCAGGTGAGCAAGTAGATACATTTTTATTTGACCCAGAACTGCTGGGTCTTTTTGGTGGCTCAATGCCATTGGCCTCACACCACTGGGCTATGAGGCTGCGTAGAACATAGTTTGGTGTCAGAGCAGCACTGGTGAGTTTCTGTAGCGTCTTTGGACATGTGTCATGCCCTCCTTCCAGCCATTTCTCAATGCAGGAACGTTCATAGGTCTATAACAGATACAAAGGAGATATGTTAAATAGGACAGCTGTAGAAAGATGTATAAACAAACCCTTGAGCTTATACAGGGCAAGGACCAAGCAAGAGATCTAGTAAATGACCAATCAGCAATCAATCCCCAAGATGTTCGTTACCATCCTATCTTTAGAGCGGTAAACCTTCAGATTTTTTTTGCAAGTTTCCATCTTTCTAAAGCAACATAAAAGTAATTATGGAAGAAAGGTATAACTTTCAGGGTCCAAATCTTAGATAGAGGTCTCGTCAAAGGGAAGATCCTAATTACTTGATGAAAAGTGACCTGACTATTTCGATACATTAACAAGTTTTATCCAAGCATATGGCAGTTTCTGTAAACATTCCACAGTCGTAGTTGAAAAATGGAAGATAGATGCAAGGTGTGAAACTTCGTATCATCAAATTGCAGACTAAAAAAGATGAAAAAAAAAAAAACTAAGTTTCACCCATTGTTTCAAATACTATAGGGTAGAAGATTCAGGATCCATGTACCTGCCCTGTTGAAACAATGACAGGATCCTTCATCAATTCCAGGGATATTGGACAGCGGAAATCATCTGGTATAACTGGTGTCTTGTGACTTCCATCAGCAAAAGCTTGTCCACTGCCACTTGGGGGAAGATTCTTTTCTCTTGCTGGAGCATCCAAGTTTGGGTTTTCTGTTTGCACAAAATCTTTAATTTTCTTCAGAAGCATTGACATCTTCTCAATGTTCTCCCCGGGATCTCCACCAGTGGCAGCAACCATCTCATGCAAGGCTAGAGACTCTTGTGTAAGGTCAGCTATTCCCAACAACTGTAACTTCTCAGACAACCTTCTTAGGACAGCTAGATCTTTTGCCGAATCATCAGTATTGTTGTAAAGGGACAAGAGATCTTCAAACAGCTCAACATCAGTATCATCGACCCTTCCTTTGGCTCTTCTAAATTGAGAAAGGACAAGCTCAACCTGAAATCAGTGTTCGCTTTTTTAAAAAATAAAAAGTAAAAAGAGATGTACAATAAAACAAATACAATTACATGGATAAGTTAATGCAAGGAGCTGTTGGAACCACCCATATTCTTGTTAAACCACACATCCTAGACTAAAAACAGGTGTAGTTTTGAAGTGTGATTGGATCATCTTAGGATCTTTTAAAACATACAAAATTTTGAAATGGTCAAGAGGAAAAACAGTGGTATCTAACTAAGCTCCTTTGACGTTTATGATACCCAAGAAATCACCTCAACATTATGCAATGCATATGCCATAAAATCACAAATAGCATGGGACAGAATATTAAGTTGTTGAGTTCTGGGTTATCAACGTCCCCAAATAAAAACAAACACTAACAATCTCTACCTGTTCCTTAACTTCATCAGATATGTCAAGGCTTTCTGAGGGAAATTCCACTTAGAGCTTGCTCCAATTTAGCTGTCACCTCATGGTATTTATTCATAATTTGTTCCCTCTCTAGGACCTGAAAGCAAAATAAACACAGTGATTTTAGAAGGAAAAAAAAAGAGAAGAAGAAAACTAGGTATCTTGATGGGACCATGAAAAAACAAAAACACAAACTAAATAGCATTTTGGAGATGTTACCAAATTTTGCCTCTACTCTTTTGCAATAAGAATTACAAGAGAACTTTTGTCTAATAACACCTAGGCATGGTAACATTTAGGTAAAAGATATTAAACCATGCAAAAAACACAAATGATATAGAATGTGCATTATAGGTTAGGAATGAGGAAGTGTATATCCACACTAGCATTGAGGAAGTGGACATATATCTAAGGATAAACCAAAAATTCCAATGCTTAAAACCATTCTATTAATGAACCACATCAGCTTAAAATCTTTAGACACGTTTCTGCTGAATATTTTGATACATTGCAGTTGTCAATGGAAAAGAAACAGACACTACCATAAAACATTCCTATTTAGAAATGCCGCAGCGTTTTCTTTCATGGTTGACAACTTTCTAGCTCCCTTTTTCGATTTATTTATTTTTCCTGTAAGACAAATTGTCTATGAACCACCGTATCAAAGTTCCAGCGGCGACTGATTAGCGAAATGTTGTGGCATAACCAGGTCCAACACAATAATTTGCCAAAAAAAAATCAATTCTGTACTCTGTAGTTTATGCAGTATCAGAAGATTCATCTGAGTTGTACTCATGATCAAAATCCAAAACCCCCATGAACCAGCTCCATAAAAAGAAATCAAGGTCACATCAATAGAGTCTCTAGAAAAACTGTCTAGCTACACAACAAGTTAATGTTTCTTTGTTGTTGTTGCAGTAGCCCATGAATCATCATGCATCCTTGCAACTTCCTCAACAGGTAGAAAATCCATAGGGACAAGAAACATAAGAAGAGACAAAGTCAATGACTCAGACTCGAATAAATGCATCTCCATGGAATCTAAGAGAAACAAACATCAATGGGAACAAAAACAACAGGCATCTAATTCCCAAATATCCAAAACACTTCTTTTTAAAATTAAAAAAAAAACGAACTAACTGTGTGGAGTCGTCAACCATACGGATCCGTTTTCGTCATTCCGCGCGATAATATACAAAATCCGGGACAGTATCGATAGATTTTTCTACCCTATATATATATATATATATATATATATATATATATAGAAAATGAGAAGGAATCGTTAAGAAAAAAACAAACAAGAGAAGGGGGGTACAGACCATGTAAATCTTGCTTCCTTCGCTACCAAATTTAAGCAAATCTTTAGCGGAATCCAAAGCTTGTTTGAGCGAAACAAGAGCTTTGAGAGTTTGTTGAGGGATGATGGAGTCTTTGCTGTCTCTAATCTCTTCCAACATTGGTGTCAATAACTTCAACCTCCTAGCTAGATTGCAATACTGCTTCTTGACCGCGCATCTGTAATCTGAGATCGAAGCTATCTCGTTCACTGTCTCTATCAAACTTTGCACTACCAGTCCTCCGTTATCCTCCTCCATTATTATAACCCAGATAACAAAACGAACCAGATCTCTCACTGCACGCACCGTACTACCAGACGATACTCCTTTGCCTTGCTCAACCGGATTACTGAAATATTAATAGACCAATACCCATAATCGTCAGTCAGTCTACATGTGAGAGAGAGAGAGAGAGAGAGAGAGAGAGAGAGAGACTTTTTTTCTTTTGGAGCGGCTAGTGTGAGCTAAGCCGGGGTTGGGTTGGGTTTATTTATTCGGAATTTGGCTTGGGTTTAATGGATTTGGTTGTGGTCTCATGTGGTGAGTGGGGCTTTTCTGGCTTGGCTAGTCAGCTTGAGCTGTACAGAGCTGGCGGCGTTTTTATTTTATTTTTCCATTTTCACCATAAAAAAAAACGTCGGGGGTCTGGTTGATTCAGTTAAACAAACGTCAAGAGAAACACAAACAAGGTCGGAGAGGTGACAGTGACTGTTATTTTATACGGCGGCTAGGTGAGATAAGAAAAGTTTTTTCACGATAATTTAATTTAATGCGATTTTTCAAAAAAGGAAATGCGAGGTGAGGCGAGGCGGGGTGGATTCCAGCTAATATTAGGGATGTAAGAAAATTTCGCATAATCTATAATATTTGTATTATTTAATCCGATTTAATCTATATATATCTTTTTATGTTTTTTAAAAAATAAATAAAGAGAGAGAAACGTTGGAAGAGGAGAAAAATTTGTTCGAGAAAAAACACATTTTTTCAAGTAAACAAACCACGCCATTGAAGATGATAAGACTAATTAAGGGATTATTTAATTAAATTTGATACTATAAAAAGTAATTAATTAATTTTGACAAATCACAATGGACTTAGTTATTATCACTTTCCTTTGTNTNNTTTTTTTTTTTTTTATATTGATAATTGTTTTCCTTTTATGTATTGCAAGTCTAAACACCTAATAGAGAAACAATTACGTATATGTCATGTATATTTGGGATAACAGAAGATAAAACGTTGTTTTAATTTTGTCAATTAATTAAGTCTCCTAGTTCTAAAAACTAAGGCATGTAATGATATCTTTTTAAAACTATTTTTCAATTAAAAATACATTAAAATAATATTTTTATATTTATATTTTTTAAAATTAAAACTATATATAAAAAAATTAATTTAATATTTCTTCACACGTAAAAAAAATTAAAAAAACAAGTTCAACCTGAAAATAAACACACTCCACAACTAAAATACTTGACGTCGTGGTCGCTGACAAGTAAGCAAGTCTCAAGATAGACAAAGTGTGCACGACACAGCCTAGCCATCTACGACCCTTGGATTAAGCAATTTGCTGGAGATGCTGAGAAATGTCAAGAACAGGACATGAAATGGCCTGACTTTTCACACCCTGAAGTGCACACGTGAAGATCCAAGGGCTATTTTTTTTTTTTAAGTTTAATATGGTTGTCTGGACCAGTTTGCGTGCATCTCGATTAATCCCACGGGCCCTAAAATTAACGACCATGTAAGCCTCAAGTGGCCATCATATAAGCAACCACATATCTCAAACCTGAAACCACAGAGAAAGTAAACTTTTTAATTTCAAGTTTTTATCACTGGACCACCATCTAGATGGTTTCAAAGAGTTGATAATTCTTAAAACAAATATAATCTCACAAATCCCATTCCTGGAAAAACAAAAAAGAAAAAAAACCCTGACTAGTAGACGGGATGACATGTTATTTAATTGACTGGTAAAATAATTTAAAATAATTGTTTTTATTTCTAAAATAGTAGGTGAAATAACATTATTATAATTTTAAGGCCACCCCAGCAAGGAGAATTATAATAATGCCAATTGGTCCATATATCTTTAACACCAGAATAAAAGATTTAATGATCCCACATCGTGATCCATTTTTTATTTATTTTTTCTGTCTGTTTTTTCTATAGGACTGTTCCATGGACAGGAATGGGTTCATGTGATGACCTGTCGCTATTATAAACTTTGACCTTCTATGTAATAAGTCTTACATTTATAATTATTTTCTGGAAGCGATCACAGCCATAATTAAGCCATCCACTATGATATTATATAATTGCAAGAAATTCTTTTTAAAAAAAAATATTAATTTTTTTTTGTTTGATATTTATTCTCTTGTAGATTCATCATTAGGTTGTAGGAGTAACACACTTAATACTTAACCAAGTAAATATTTACTCTTTAATTAAATATTTACAGCCATAATTAAGCCATCCACTATGATTATAAATATTCAAAATCATTTAAGAAAAGTATGATTATTCAAATGAAATAGGAGATTAATGAATTTTAATTTCAAAAAATTACTCTTTAATTATTATAATAGAATAACTTGCGAAACACTCCTAAACATTGTGACCCGACTCATGTCGAATAATATAAAACAAATGAATATCTGGAATCTAGAGAACGAATGAGAGAGCATTGACAACCATGTGTATATGTGAGTGTGTGTGTGTGTGTGTGTGTGTGTGTGTAAATATAATATGCGCCGTCGCGTTCCTTCAGGGCCAGCACAATTTCAGCCGGCGCATGTGGCCAGCGTCAAGGACAGCTAAGTGTATTTAAAAGTATGAATTTAAAATTACGATTGAATTTATTTTTTAAAATGTTTTTTATTTTAAATATATTAAATAATTATTTATTTATTTTTTAAATTTTATTTTTGATATGAATATATTAAAGCAATTAAAAGAAATTGAATCTGAAAAAAATTAAAAAATATAATTGAACAGCAAGATTTAAATAAGAATTTCTACCATCGTAATCATGTTGGACTGCAATGAAAAAAGAGGTATGAACAAGCAGCTATAATATAATATAAGAGAATAGGAGGGTTTAACTGTAGTTATAATAGTATAAAGGAAGCAGTCGTTTAACGCTGCGACTAAATCTAATTTTAAAGTCAAGAAACAATTATTGCATCGCGAAATGATCATGTTAAGGTTGATATTGAGAAACTTTTTTTCTTTTTTTAATTATTTTTTGTATTTATCCCCATAAAATATTTCATCAAAAAACTGCTCAAGTTTCTTTATTATATTATAATAAATTTATAAAATGGGTAGATTTGTATTTTCACAGGATTTATGTTGTTGAGGGGTATTTTTATTATTTTATAATTTTATTATACAGTGAATTTATTTTAATACTCTTAAAAGCAAAATATCACTTTAGCTATAGCCAAGATCATCCTTGGTTTTTTAATTTTTTAAAAAGCATAGTGTATTGACTCTATTGTTCTTGTAATCAAAATTATCAAAGATACTTTGAGAGGAAAAATTCATAATTTCATAATTGTTTTTTAGCAATAACTATTTGATCTCGAGGGTGGTGTTATCTTTTGATACATAAAACTAAAAAAAACAACAAGCTGCTAACGCATGCTATTGTCGTCTTCAGGCGACACGTGTGGTTGACTCTTGCAGTGGAAAAATTATTTCGCCATGTCATTTGATATGTCTTGGTGTTTTCTTTCTTCATAGACAACGTGTGTATGGTGATTATATCTGATTTGGAGTCGATTCAATTTTTTTTTCCCTTTTATTTTTCTCTCCTCTACCTTGGTTTGCACGCTTCTCATTAAAAAAATCATATCAGCCCTTAAATTTTTTTTTCATTTTAGATTCAGTCCATATTTTTTTAATTGCAATCGTTCAAAATTAAGATGACTTTAAATTAAAATTTTTTTTTAATTTTATCCTCGTTAAGTTTCTCACCTCTCAAATTCAATCCCATTCCTTTTATTTTATTTTTTTCTTAAGATGACTTATAAATCTTATTTATTTCTTGCGATTTCATCCTCATTTTTTTTTCATGTTTGATCCTTATTTCTTTTATTACTATTTTTTCAATTTTATCTTTCAAAATTAAATTAGTTTGGAATTGAGTTCTTGCTTAAGCTCAAGTCTAGGACTTTACAGGTTACAAGATTAACCTTGGTTTAGAGGATTTGTTTGGGTTTACTTGATTTTTCATGTTATTAAATTAAAGTTGTTTTATTTTTGTATATATTATTAAATTAATCAAACTTATTAAACTCAATTACCCGAGTCTTAAATTTCTTTTATTTATATAAAAATCCTAGTGTCGCCTTAACTATTTTTTTAGGATGAAAAGTTTGTCCAACCCTAAGGCGTTGCACCAACCACGTAACTACTAAAATAAGCTTATTGAAGTCATTTTTTTTTTGTTCTTTCAAATTAATTGTTTTTTTTAACTTTTGATCTTCAATACTTGGTTCTTTATAATTGGGCTTTCTATTTTCTTTTTCTATGGGTTCCACGATCACTATGCAATACCCAAGTTGCGAGTTTCGCATGGTAACTATAATTATTCAAGTCAATTTAATATATCGTTATCTCAATATATTTTAAAAAAACATAGTGTAATATGTTATCATTTAAGTATTTAAAAAGCTTTTCGGTCGGTATGAATTAAAATTTTAACTTTTTAATATTTTTATATTTTTTTAGGTCGAAAGAAAATAATTAAACTTGTGATGTAACACGGGTAAAAAAAAAATATTTTTCACTAAAAATAAATTATTACATGAAAACTAGAGCCTAGAAGACCCAAGATCCCTCGGAGTCTTTGCAAAGTCCCTGTAACATTGATTATTTTCATGATATTTCGTTCTATCTGTCTATATTTTGAGCAGTGTTATATAAACAAAATTTTGATATGATTTCTCTGTATACAAACACATGTTACAGTCATTGTTTTATGAAAGATCAATTATTTCAATTAACAAGACTGACATTTTACCATTCATAAATATGTTCAAACATAAGTTTATATAAATAAATTTAGTCTGATAAAATATCTGTATATCACTTTTTCTATATTTCTCAATTTCATATATACCCTCCTAGTTCTTAAAGAAAAATAAATTGAGGCATTAGATTATGATGTCATGGGAGCTTTGATTGCTGGAGTCTTGCTGCAAATAGAAGGTATGCGATGTGCTTTTCTTGCCCTAGTTAATTCATAGTTATTAAAACTAATTTAGGTTCAATTTGGTGCAAGGTCTAGAATATATGGGTGTATTAATCTTATCAATAATATTATTTTTTGAAAAAAATATTGTTTTAAAAAAAATCAATAATTTTTATCCTAGTTATAGATTAACTAGTCAAGACAAATAAAAATTAAACTTTTTTAAGACTTGATTCATGACATGAATGAGTCTACTAGGTGCTAAGTCAATTCACCAAGTTGGGGCTAAGTTTAATAATAGTGGATGCAAATGTTTTTTTGAATTTTAAATAATTATTTTTTTTATAATTATCAATGCAAGTAGAATAACTTGTTTTTTTTGTTTTTTTTTTTAATTTCATCTTAATTTTTTATTCAATCTCTTTGTGGTTTAATTCTATGAGATAAATTTTTAAAATGTAGAGGAAAGATAAAATTAAAAGATAGAGGGATGCAATGTAAACCAAATAGAAAATACATGGATAATTTCTAAGTTTTTATAATTTTTATTCCGATCCAAAAAATTATTTTGTTTATTTATTTGGTGGTTTGAGAAAGGAGAAAGAAACTTGTTGAGAAAATATGAATGAGAGAGAAAGTTATTGGTTAACCACCAAATAAAAAAAACCTTTGTATCAATGATGAGAAAAGTTGAACAGTTTAGTTTGGTTTATTTTAGTTTTTTAGAGTGATTTTTTGGATGTTTTGGGGATGTTAAGTAATTTTTTCTTGGTAAAAACAAATTAGAATTGGGTTTTAGAATTCAAAAATATGAATCTTGATATTCCAATTATTAAATGTGACTGGAAAAAAAAGGCAAGATGTTACTTGCAGTGACGAGTAACATACTTTAAAAAAATACAGGAAAGGAGGACATGTTATTCACATTTAATGAAAATAAAACCAAGCGCAGGCCTAGGTATTTTTATCAAGGTTAGGCATCTTGACTCATCAATGCTTAACCTCTTTTATTTTTTATATTTTTAATATATTTTTACCCCTTTCCATTAACGGTTTCTATTTAAATATTAATTTTCTTATTTTTTTTTAAGTTGTATGGTATTTTAAAGAGTTAGTTTGATTTGTATTAATTTCTTTCCTCTTATATTTTATAAGAATTAATTGTATTTATATGATTGATCTATAAAAATAAAAATTATTTGTTATTAATAATAACATTTAGCCGCTAAAATAAATTAAATAAAAATGTTTAAAATAAAACAATAGTTGATGTAAAACATTTGAATACACAACTATTTTTTATTTCTATTATAAAAATCAACCTTTTAATTTAATATTTAATAAGTGTTAATAACTTTTTTTGGACTTATCCTTTCATATATTTATTAGTTTATTTATAAAGAATAAATAATATTTATTTTTCATTTATTCAATGATTTTTTTTTCTTGTTAAAAAATTTACTTGAAATCCTATTTGCAATGCAAATAGCATTTTGAGTGAACAATATGTTTATCTTTATGAATTTAAAAAAACACAAAATTTCTAAATAAATTTACAATATCAAAATATTTTTTATTACAAGCAAATTAATTTTGAATTGTATCTGCGGGTACCGCTTTTAATAAAACTAGAATAAATACAACTACCTTGAATCAAATTCATTAGACAAAGTGAGTTTTTCAAATGTCGTGAAAGTTATTTTTTAAAATAGTTTTTTTAAATAAATTTATTTTTTATATTTATACATCAAAGTAATTTAATAAAAAATAAATATATTTTTTTTAAAATAAACATGGTTTATACTCCATGGCCCCTGATCATATGGGCAGCCACAGGCAAGCAGCTTCAATGAAACCAGCAGCAAAAAGAATCAAAGAGTTAGGGGGGAAAAAGAGAAGGTAAAATAAATCAAGCAAAGCAGAAATGCAACAAATTCAGGATCAAAGAAAGAAGAAGGTGTTAGTAAGTTGCTTCAAACAAATTGGGCGATGTACAGTTTCGTGCGTATTGGTTTTGTTAACTCAATTTGCTCTGACTTTAGTCCCCCACTTCTTCCCTGCTTCCTCTCTACTCGTCCAACTGACACTCTCAGGTCTCTCTCTTCACATATTTGGTATTGCATGAATTTTTTATTTTATTTTACTTGAAGACTTGAAACCTTGTTTGGTTTTTGACAGTTGTGGTGCTAGTGTTCGTTTTGGGATTAGGGAGATGGTGCAGGCGGATTGTTGGAGTGTATGCATCCGCTCCAGCACTCGTTTTCTTTAATCTAATCTTTATTTGGGCTGTCTATATCTTCATTGTTAGACAAGGTGATTGCATTTTTACCTTTTCTTTGTTTCATTACTAGTTCATAATCTTCTGGGGTTTTGGGTTTTGAATTGTTGAAGCAAAATTTTTGTCTTCTTTGTGGGCTATATCCCTTCTATCTTTATAGTGAAAGAATTCATATCTGCACAGGCACAATTGTTATTAAATTTATCGAGTTTCATTACTTAGTTTTCGGGTTTAGGACAACTTGGAGAAATTGATTTTATGTCAAAAATTAATGTAGAGAGCTGAAGGATGGATTTAAAAAAAAGAAGCTAAATGGTGTTGGAATGTGTAAGGGACTGGGGTTTATATGAGCTAAAGTTGGAATAGGTGTAATATCAGAACCATCAAGTTCAGGGGCGGTTCACAGCAGCAACTTTGGTAATGTCAGTAGCAAGTTTAGGGTTTTTAAAGGAAACTTTTCTAGAGTTTTTAGGATAGAAAATGTAATATAAATTCTAACAGGATTGTATTCAAGTTTTGGGGAAAAAAAGGAAACCCGTTAGGTTTCACAGTGAAGGATAGCTGAATGTTCCATTGGCACCATGGCTGGAGTTAGGATTGCACCGAAAATCCCAATTTAAGCCAAAAGCTTCAGACTTTCTTTTTTTAACTTCACTTCATCGAAGGAGGCTTTATATGCCTACATAAATGTTCTAAACAATCTTGACACTATAAAGATTTGTATTCCAAAGTTTAACCACCTGACTATCTGGTGTGTTTAGGGAAAAAAATGCAAAGAATTTAGAGAGAAGGCAGGGATGCGGGGTTCAGGTTCATGCTTATGACTAAGCCTGCCATATGAAGTGCTACAAATGGGATAATTGATGTATATGAACTAATAGTGGTGATTGTGGGGGAATAAATCCAATTTTATATTTAGTGAAACTAACTCTTAAAATTGTTAGCTGATTCTTGCAAGTTTATGACTTCCTTGTTTTCCTTGTTTCGCAGCCATTCCGTATTTCATCAGTATTGTGTTTAACATAGAGGTTACCCTGCTCATTCTTGGTGTATGTAGGTTGTTTTCTCTCTCTCTATCCCCCGCATAGTTTCACCTCTTATATTTATCTGGGACAGGGGAAGAAATTTTCTATCTGAAGTTTTTTCTGGTCATCTGATCATCAAGCCGTGTGTTCTTAATCGCAGTATCCTATCAAGTGATCCTGGTTTGGTAACTCATGGATCTTCAGATGCGAACAAGCTCATTGAAACTAAAGCTTTCGGAGTTGAAGCTCATAACGAGGTTATAAATTTTAACTGAACTACAAATGAAAGGAACTTCACCTGAGAGGAGATCATTTTTTTTTTAACTTAGGAGGAGCTAGAGACTTAACCAAGGGGTATATTGTATGGGCTACTTGCAATTTCATTTTATTTTATAATCTTGAATTCATCAAGATTTCTGTTACCATGTCTGTCTTAGCTACTCCTTTCCCGTTTTATTTTTTAGTTTCAATTACTCAAAAGGAGATGTGATAGCTTTGTGTTTATTTATTTATTTATATTTGCCTCTCAATGCAGACAGAAACATGCTTTCAAGGAAATGTAATGGTTTGATAGGTCCAAGTAGCAGAAAGCTGGACAAAATGCTTTCAATATAATGTATCTTGATCATCAACAATTTAATGTTTCTTTTGGCTCCATACTAGTGTTGCTTTAAATAATCTGGAGCGCTCAGTTTCTCCATTAACATCCAATCACGCAATAATGAACTAGATTAAGCTGGTGGGCTTTTCTTTGTTTGAGCTTTTAAAGTATATTCCTTCACATTTACATGCCAGTATATTCTTTGGACTGTTATTGTTCATTGGCTTTTCTGACCCCTGGCTCTTATTTGGTCCTTCTTCTCTTCTTTTGTTCTTCTTTTCTCCCCTTCTCCCCTTCTTCTGTTCTTCTTTTCTCCCTAACTCTTTACTTATTTCAAACTTTGATATTCAGTCACCACTTTCAAACTACTTCATGTTTCCAGGTCAATTCATGCTTGTTTCCAGCTCAATTCATGCTTTACTGTTGCTTTGTAATGGGATGGTGCCTTCTCTATCACAGGGTTCTGCTCTACTCAAGAGGGTGAGGTATTGTAAGAGTTGCAAAGCATATATAAAAGGATTTGATCACCATTGTCCTGCTTTTGGTAACTGTATAGGTAATTCTTATCTGATCCACGCAATTTCCAACGTAACTTACCCATCATTTTGTTAAATTGATAAGAATACTGTGTCTCTCTTGTCAAAGATCTGTTAGTTTATACACTTTGGAACTTTTTAATCCTTAATGTCACTACACTGCAGGACAGAATAATTATGTCCTCTTCATGATTCTTCTAGCTGGATTCCTTACCACCGAAGCTTCTTACATCTTTTGCTCGTCCCAGTGTAAGCTCATGCCTCCTTGATCTTGTATGGAATTGTACTTGTATTTCCTTTACATTTTATGTCTCAAATTATGATGATTACAGTTTTTCGACCGTCCCTAAGGATAGATCATGGGTCAATAATTCAGATAGATGAGCATGCTGGGTTTAGGGTGTAAACTCATCTAATCTGCTTATTTCCGTATCCCTTATTCAGTTTCCAGAGGATCCCAGATTCTAGGTGGAACTTTGTTTGAGGTAAGTCATCGTACAGCAGATGTTACTTTTACTGTTTATTGTCCTATGATTCTAAAGTTCTTTTAAGGAAGCCACTAGTGCCTCTGCTGTTTATGAATTTATGTATGTGATCCTTGGTAGACTGATCTAGCTGGCAGCTTGGTTGTTAGCACATTGTTATTCTCTCTTCTCCAAGTGATATGGCAGGTTTCCTACATGTTTCATCTAATTTTTCATTCTGTTATTTTCCTAAAGCTGTAGTAACAGAAAATGAAAAGAGCCGCTTCACATTTATAAATAATATTTTTTGTTTTGTATATGTAGGGGGTGTTCTTCACATGGCATCTGTATTGTATATGCTTCAACATCAGGACTGACGAATGGGTAAGTTCATCTGTGATGCTATAAAAGAGAAAGTTCTGATTTAAAAGTGCAACAATAGGACAGCAAATTGTGTCAGAGTTGTGTATCTGTGTGTGAAGGAAAGAATAGGGATTGAGTATTCAGCTCTATACTCTGTAGGTTTCTACATAAACAAGTTCTAATTGAGTTGCCCACCGCTCTGACTAACATATAGTTTGAAATAGAAAAAATAACCTGAGAGTAAATTGTTAGTTCAACATGTTCTGTTGAAGCTTCGCAATTTTCTGACTGATGTATGGAAATGCTTTCTAAAGTACACTGTTCATTTTGCAATATAGATATTTATGATTAATGCATCCTTCTTCAGATAAACTGGAAGAAATACCCAGAGTTTCAATTTGTCATTCAATCCCAACCAGGTATATATATTTCTCAATATTGTTACTGGTGATTAATATCTATAGCCTCGTGTGTAATTTGAGTTTTATCTTCCTGATCCAGGGGAAAGTTTTGCTAGGGTTATGTTCAAAAATCCATATGATAATGGCTATCTTCAAAATGTTAAGGAGTTTTTATCAGTAAACGGCTGATAGTGCATCGACACGTGTTTTTCAATGTGGAGGGGTGCCCACTTCCTCCAATTGTTCTTAACTGAGATCCTGAGGTTTTGAACTCTAGTATTCATGCATTTACTAGTTGTGAGACTGGAGGAGATACGGATTGGAGTTTCACTAATTAAAGTTCTTGGCTGCTAAGGGGTTACATATTGAGTTGATATCCTTCAACCAATGCAGAGACTGATGTAACACTAGAGTAGAACCTCCATGCATATGTTCCTTGAGAGAATTTAACAGAACGATGTATTGACAAACCCTATATTGCTAAAGTATAATGTTATAAAAGTTCATATTTCTTTTTATCATATGTTCTATGGTTAAATTTTTGCTTTAAAATTGATGACATAGCTTAGGGGATGCTACCCATGCCAATCTTATATAAGTCTTCCTCGGGAATTATTTTCCTTGAATTCTTGAAGCGAATGTGGCCTTTAGCTAGAAATTTCAATGGCCTTGACCTCCGGCTGCTTTTCCTCCATAGGAATGGTCACTGTAAGCACACCAATCTCCATGCTGGCTTTCACCTGATCCATCTTTACTTTCTCATGCAACCTGAACCTCCGTGAAAACTTGCCGCTGCTCCTCTCAATTCGATGCCAATTATCATTCCTTTCCTTCCTCCTGTTCTTTGCTCCTCTCTCCACCGATTTGCAGGATTCTAACTTCTTTCACCTCCACTTTCACCTCCTCGTTCTTTAACCCTGGAAGGGTCAGCTTTGAAAATGTGAGCTTCTGGAGTCTCTTTCCAATCGATTCTTGCATTGACAAAAGCTGATGTTTCTTGTGTTGAGGCAGGAACATGGGCCAATGGGGCCCTCGAAAGGATCCCAAATGTCTAAAGAAAACGGATCGAACACATTGGTCCTTTGGCTGCCGAAGAAGCTAGGAAAGAGGGATGCCATGCTTGAAGTAGTGAGAAATTGTATGCTTTGCTTCGATCTGTTCACGACGAGAATGATTGGTTAGAACAAGCTACATGTAGGGGGTGAGACGAGGCTTCTAGCTATATTAAAAAATCAAGAAAAAGAAAGAACATTCCTGTACTTCGTTGCTCTATCCTTGAATAATCACATGAGCTATAAATATTATAATCTACATCTATAATAATAGACGGTCCCTTATTTTTATTCTCCAGTCTACTAATTTCTTAGGTGTAGCTACCTGATAATACAACCAAAAAGAAAAAAAAAAAAAGAAGCAGCTTGATTGGGCCCTTGACCCAACCAAGTCCAACACACCCGGTTGTGCCACGACTCCATCCTCTCCTTTTCTTTTTTATTTTTAGGTTAGTATAGTTTCATTTATTATTTATAAATAGTATTTATTATGTAAAATTCATTCAGAGTGGATCTATAGTTTGATCATACTATTTATTGATTATTCAGATCGAGTTCCACCTCCTCCTCTCTCTTTTTACTTTCTCTCTCATCCCTTAGCTTGATATAATCTTATTTATTATTCATGAATGAATAGTATTTATTATGCAAGTTCATTCAAAATAGATATCGAGTCCTCGGACACGATTAAATTATGCTCCATCCATTCTCTCTTTCCCTCTTTTTTCTTCGGTAAAAGAGAAAAAAGATAGTGAAACTATTCATTACAAGTGAGTAATACCTTTTCAGCTCATTTGAGTTACAAGGTAGATTCCTCTCTCCCTTCCCCTTCTTTCTTTTTCCTTGGCATTGTTTTAATATTCATAAATAGTATTTGATGAATAGTAATATTTACATGGTGCTATTAATTACTATCATGCGTCATATATTTTTAATATGTTTTCTAGATATTTTCAAAGCTATATATATATTTTTTATTTTGAGACAGGGTAGATTCAAAAGATTATTCATCCAAAAAAAATGTACTTACCATCTAATCACTGCATAAAGAACACACATCTCTTCTTTACTCTTAAATTTTTACCTTCTTGTCACTTGATAGAACAAAATCAAATGCTAACTTAAGCATTGGAGTATTTCTTATTCCATGAAAGACTTATTTTACATGTACAACTATGGTTCAAATCTCATTAGTTAGGAAAAATCAATATTTTTCTATGAATTTTTTTTCTCTAAAGAAGCTAGTGATTGGAACTACTTTGGCATATAAAAAGGCCAAGAAAATGGGTATGTTATTAAACATGGTCGAGCTGACAGATCAACTTGGTGATTCCCGACCTAGAACCTAGTCCGGAATGATTTTTAAATTAAATCAAATAGGAGTTAAAACGATCAAACTTGGTCAACTTGGCTTGTCAATATGCTTCATGGTCGACCCGATTAAAACTCGGTTTGACTTTTTTAAGAAAAAATAAAAATAAAGTTATTTTAACTTTTTTTAATTTTTATACAACATTGTTTTAAATCCTGGTTAACCCGTGATCCAATCCTTGGGTCGAGTCATGTGTTTAACCAAATTTAATAACTTTGACTATATTATTCATATCCAAATTAATACATTTATAAGAAAATAAACTTCTTATAGCCAAATAAAACTTACATGAAAAACATAAATTTTGTATCAATTAATATTGCAAGTGATATATGGCATCATCACTTATCATATAAATAAAATGATATCCTACGTAGGGTTTTCTTGTGATTAATTTTTTTTTTGTCTAGCCTTATAATATAATTGTATTGTTTGATTAAAGGAATATTAACCCCACCCCCCAAAAAAAAAAAAAAAAACCCTTCCAGAAAAGAGATCCCTAAAAATTCAGAGAAGCATCATTTTGTATTCATTGAATCTTTGATAATTCTGAAGATATTCAACTTAAATTGACTTCATATCTTTTGTTACTGTTCACTATCACTATAGAATCAATTCTCATTACTTTGTTGTCTAGTAATAAGACTTTTTCAAAGAAAAATGTCAACTAAAGGATCTCAAGGAAAAAAAAAAGAAATTATAACAAGAATTTGTTATAAAATAAATAAATCAACTGCATATCATTCAACTGTTATGGTATATTTAAACTCTAACTCTCTTTTTTTTACACCTTTAACATGGACATTTATAACCACCTCTATTAATATTTTTTGAATTAAGCAATGACTAATTAATAAAACCCTCAATATCATTACAATAATTCATCCCACGTAACTCTTTGAGTGAAACTTAATATATTCAAGAACGATTATCCATTACTTATATGAAACCTATACAGAATATTGATGATAACAAGTATTAATTAATTATGTGAACTAAACAGATTATCGATACCTAACTAATTAACTATCATTGGTTTAACTCAAATTTATTCAATCTATTTTATTAGTACCCTTAAATCATTATCGATTTTATACAAAAATTTAAGTTTCTCCATATTTACTAAAATTTTCAACTTAACAATAAAATTGATAAAATATAAAACGTATCTATTAAATAAGTCATTATTTATTTTATTAAAAAAATATATAAGTCACAAAATCGAACTTAATTTCATCAAATTAAATACATAATTTTTAAAATCTCAAACAAACTCTAACATGTACAAATTATACATTTATACAGCAAATTTCTATTGGAAAAGGCTATAAAATAAGTAAATACAAATAAACTACATACACTACATCAAAATGCCAAGAAAATTAACATTTTAAAAATGATTTACAAAAAAAAAAAAGAATAGTTTTGCTTATATGATATGGGTAATCCTCAAAAGACTTTGATCTAGAAGAGGGATACTGACATAATGAGTATTAAGGTGGCCGAATTTGTGATGATGAGGGCTTGAATTGTGATAAAATAGAGAGGGGAGTTTACTGTTTTTTGCATAAAAAAATAAAAGAAAAAGAAGAAGAAGAAATGAGGAAGGGAGATAGGGGGGTCGATTTCTAGGTTATAACTTAAAAAACTTTTGACGGATTCATCGATAAATATTAGCGACGGGTTCAATTCCTTGGTAATAATAACATGTCATTTTTTTTTCATTCCATCATTTCCAATTATAATTCCCTGATATACACTAACAGAAATTTTCTGTTGATATATACCAAGAGACATAACAAGGAATTATTATGTTGGTAAATGTTACTGTGATTTATTGATGGTAAAAATTTTATCAGTATTTCTGTTTATATTTGTCAATTTTCTGATAGTGCTCATTCTCCTCTGTAATAACCATTCATTATGCTAACTTTAACATGATCAATCTTTGCATTTTGTAGATATATAATGATGTGTTTTTAGAATTTAAATTGTAAAAATAACAATACTTTTTTGGTTTAATGTTACGATCTATTAGTAGTTTTAAGCAATAGGGTTTGAGTTTTTCTCATTATTCAATCTCTGTACTCTTTGAATGTTTTAACTGAAGTATTGCAAAATATATATATATATATATATATATATATATATATATATATATATATATATATATATATATATTGACTGAGTCCTGAGTCTCTTTACTTTTATTTTGTTTTGTTTGAGCAAACCAAGAGGTGTAAAAGAATGAAAAGCCAAAAGTTAAAATATATTATTTTTAGCTCTTTGATGCTTGTTTTACATGCGATTAAATAAAAATATCAAATGCCATTCTTCCATATCTTTTACAAAAGTCAAAACTAATAAAGAGAAACCAATAAAAAATATAAATCAATTAAATATAACCATATAAAAAAGAAAAAATAACATCAAACTCTTTAAAAAAAATAAAATACTTATTTTTTCCGTTCCAATACAATTAGCTTTTCAAATATCTTTTTCTTCTTAGAATATATATAAAAATAAAAATTATATTTATACTATTCATCAAAATACCATTTTATGAATTTGGCTATTCAAAATACATCTACCTTTAGCATCCTTCCATTGTAAGAAATTAGTTTATGAGATGACATGGTATATGTACTCTTGAATGTGTGACACATGTCATATACAGGCCCTAATCGATACAACTAATAATCAATAATAATAAAAAAAACGTAACATTATGCTTAATAGTAAAAACTGGGTACCCATTAATTAAAAAAATAAAAAATAAAAAGAGAAATATATATAGTAACGTCCCTAGTTTATGATCTAATTCACAATAATCAGAGAAAAAGACAGGTCAAAGAATAATTAAGAAGAACATCACGTCGCTTTGACCCCCAAACTGCAGAAGCCAAACCCTTCACGATCAAGGATTGATGATCGCTCAGAAAGGGCCCATGCATGAATGCCAAGCTTGTCGAATTCTTAATTAGGTGAAGTATGCTGCTAAACATTACGCTCTCTGCAATTAACAAGACAAAGGAGGCAAGTTGTCTCTCGAGAGTAATAAATTGATCGACACACGTCTGATTCCAGGCGTCATTAACATCCATGGGTCCATGGAAATGGCGTACAAACCATTTCTTCTACCAGCTTACTTATTGTATTCGTAAAATTGGACTTGGTAGTTTCATCACTTGATTTTCCTGTGAAAGCTAGGGCATAAATATCTGTAATCTACCAATAAATTGCTGTCCAATTAATGAAGTTTTATATACATGTGGGCTGGCTCTTGATGGAATCCATCTTGGAATCTTCAAAGTTGAAGCAGAAGCTTGCTAATAACGTACAAGCTACTACCACCCTCGTACGCGCGTGTTCATGTCATTATTTAAGTTTAATATTGTAGTGTTTCTTTCCTTCTTGTTACTTTTTTTTTTAATCAAAGATATTAATTTAGTTTTGATTAATATATAAATTAATTAATCCAGGGATATTTCATGTTATCGAATTCGAGGATGTATTTAACATCTTTGTAGTTTTTCTAGTCTGAGGATGAAAATAATTAATATTCTCATCTTTCATGATTTTCATAATATACATTTTACAACCTATATTAATTAGCATCTATTTTTTCACCATACACTATGTGTTCTTAATCTGTAATCTTTGTAGTTTATCAAAGTTTTTTTTATTAAAAAACATATTACAATAATATTTTTTTTAAAATTTATTTTTAACATCAGCATATCAAAATAATTAGAAGAAATTTAATTTTTTTTTAAAATTTTAGCTAACCCCTGCTTAGATCGCAATCCTAAACAAGACCTAAATCCGAAAGAAACTAATTAAACGAACTCAGCTAATCCTCATCCTAAATGATAAAAGCAATACTTAACTTGAGAGACTAACATAAACTTGATGCGCTAATATTAATTACCAAATCACTTTATGGAAATTCCATGATGCTAAAAACTAAACTTATATAACAATATATATGGCGTTTTATTCTTGTGTTTCATGTACAAGTAAATTGAGAAGAAGCTTTCCACAAAGCATGATGATACTGTCTTCTTCACTTTCTGTGCACGTATGGTTATATACTTCTCATTTGTAGAACAAATGGTTGGACAAGTTCACTTCTGTTTTGATGTCCCATTCCATCTCTAGGGTTTGCCTAACGCTTAAGAATTCAGTATAAATCGAAGACCCGATAAGAAGATGATTCGGTGATAATTAAACGAAGTCTCCATAATCACAAGAAGAAGTGCTATGCTTCCATGGTGATTATATATATAAATGGTAGGACAATGTTGCAGATTCTGTGTCAGTGATAATTCAACCGTATTTTTAAAAAATTATGATTTTTTTTAGTTTTAAATTAATTTTTTTGTATGTTTTTCACTGTTTTGATATATTAATATTAAAAATAAATTTTAAAAAATTAAAAAATATTATTTAAATACATTTTCAAATACAAAATACTTTAAAACTTAATCTCCACCAATAAAAACTTATTCTTTGCTTTGGTTTGGAAACCGCAGCTTTAAAAGTAGGTTCCGATTGTTTGTTGATTAAAAGTCAAGGTGTCGATGAAGTGATTCTAAAGAGAAATGCTTTTGTCTGGGAACTGAGTTGCTCTCCTACGAACTGAGTTGCTTTCAAGATTCACATGAATGGCTTTCCATGAGCACTTTCCTTACGATATACGAGATAAAAAATTCAATATTTGATAACTCCTTTTTTTGACAATTTTTTCTTAAATAGCTCCATTGCTTTCGGTGAAAAGAAAAGGAATAAAATCCATACATACGAGCATATGAACTTCTTTCTCCCTGCTACCTCGTTTTATATTTGCCATTTAGTAGGTTTCCATTTATAAAAGTTTAGGATTAAAAGATTTGCTCTTTTTGTGATTTCAGATTCGAGCGTAGTTACTGATATAATGACCACTGGAAACTTATATGATCATTAACTTCAAGACCCATGTGATTGGTCAAGGCACGCGTAAACAGCCCAGATACTCACATTAATAATAATAATAAAAAAAAAGAGTATAAGATCTAACATGCAAGTGCATATCTCTATTTTTATCTCAATGTTGTAAACATTTATTTATTTATTTATATAAAAAAATCAAGCACTCTTTGAAAAAAAAAAACATGAATAAGATTTTTTGATGAAGTAACACAGTTTGATAAATATCATGGTTAAAAATAATATATTTTAAAAAGTCATGGTTGAAAATAATGGTATTTTTTAAAAATATACTTAAAATGAATTGTTACATAATGAAAAGAAAAAAAAGGAGACATAAAAAATCCACCAAACTCCAATAATAATAATAATAATAATACTATAATATCATAAGAATTATCTTAACAAAAATAAAATCTAACAACACAAAAATAAAAAATAAAATCATCAAGTATAATCGGTGTAAATCACTCACGCCGTCCAAAAACAAAGAAATCTTTACATGTTAGAAAAGTATCAGGCAACTGGCAAGGATTAAAAAAACACTTCGAGTGGTCATTTTATTACACATATATATCCGACCACTGAGGTCTTGTGCAGAAATCTAGCCAAAAGATACCACCACCACCACCACCACCACCCTAGGAATCCTTAGTTATTTGTCCAGCACTCTCCCTCTATACATTACGTGTCTGTCTGTCTGTCTGTGTGAGATTTATCATTTCAAATTACAAACTCTTAAACAAATGGATCTATGGAGGCACAAAATATGAGTTTATATATATATATATATATATATATATATATATATATATATAAAACATCATCATCCTTTCTAGAATAAAGTTTTTGGCATTTCTTCTAAGAAATATGTCGCCATCCTCATACAGCAATGGCGGGATCATCTACTGTGTTATCATTCATTGTCTTTGGTAAAGAATGATATGAGATTTTTTTTCCCTACTTTAGATAACATTGGTTTAATTTTATAACTTGATATATTTATTGAATGAATAACTTTATTTTCCGAATTGATTTAAAAAATTGAATGATAAAAAAAAAAGTAAATCTCATTATTACTAAAACTTTGTTCTGAGTGCAACTTCAATTACATTTAGGATAAAAAATACATTATAAAAAAAGTTTTTAAATTACATCACATGAAGAAATGTGTAATAATAATTATTTTTTAAAAGTATTTTTTATTTAAAAATATATTTAAATAATTTTTATTTTAAAAAATTATTTTTAATATCAACACCTTAAAACAATCTAAAAATAAAAAAAAGTTAAAACAAAAAAAATAAAAAAAATTAATTTTTTTAAAATATTTTTGAAATACAAAAATAAATGGACTCTAAATATATTTAATAATATATTATATATTATTTTTTAAAAGTATTTTTTTAATTTTATCATAACAATATTATAAAAATATTATTTTAATATCTTTTTAAATAAAAATTACTTAAAAAATAACCGTTTGGAAATACAATAAAAATGATGGGAGCTTTATTTATTGGCCACCATACTAAACAACTGCTTTTCTGGCTGCCTGCCAACAATCCAACGGACAAAAGGAAACCACAGCGAGACTGAATGGCTGAGATGAGTCCGAGACTAAGATGTTAAGTCAAGAAAAGGACTCTTTCAACGGAGAGAAGGCCCAGTTAGCCAAAATTTACTGTTTATGGAATCTATCAATCAAACTGCCCGAACAAATATCTAACTGCTGCCCACACTCTCACGTACACCCTCTGTCTCTCTCTGACACGGTCAGCTTCCGGGCAGCTCCAAGCTCCAATACAAGGACTCTCTCTCTCTAGAAACAAATATAATAAAAATACTATTCGTACGACTACACCTCACTTTCTTTCTCTCTCTAGACTTGCTTAAAGAGTCCAACTTTTGTTTTGTTGCCCAATAACTACTTTTAAGCAAAACTGAGATAGAGCGGAGAGAGGGAGAGAGAGCTGCTTCTCGTCAGAGAAGGTGGCGGTTAGGTAGTGGTGCAGCTGCTCTCCGGTGAGCGGAGGGTGAAGTGCGCGCCTTTTTTTTTTTTATATATAGAGAGATATATATCATCATGGGTCAGGGACTGAGTTGTGCAGCGAGTCAAGAGCATGCGTTCTTCACTGCTGTGCAGTTGGGTGAATTCGACACCGTAAATGCTATGCTTGAGAGAGACCCATCTCTCCTTCATCAAACTACTTATGATCGCCAGTATCCGCTACATATTGCTGCTGCCAATGGCCAGATCGAGGTCCCTTTCTTGCTTTTCTTCTTAACCATTGATTTTGGTTTTTTGATACCGGTTACTACTCTTCTGGGCGTTTTATTTTGCGGTCTGAACTTTTAACATTTCTCTTGGTGAAAGTCTTTGCGTTTTGCTGACTGCTGATAAGAATGGATTTTGTGACATCTGTTGTAGATTTTAACAATGCTTCTGGAGCGATCTGTGGATCCTGATATGGTGAATCGTCACAAGCAGGTAATATTTTGGTAATCTTGTGTGTATGGGAATTCTCTTTTTTCTTGATCTTGTGGTATAGCTAGCACCTTTTGCTTTGTAGTGATCTTGATTATTTGATTGTGAATGGTGATAGACTCCGCTTATGTTGGCTGCAATGCATGGCAAAATCTCATGTTTGAAAAAGCTCATCGAAGCAGGGGCAAATGTATGTCAAAGTTCAAAATCTCCGTCTCCCTTTTATTTTAGAGATTAGCTTATTCTTATTTCAAACTGTGAATTAGCATATACTGATAAGGTTATCTGTTTGGTTTTTATCAGATTTTGAAGTTTGATTCACTTAATGGAAGAACTTGCTTGCACTATGCTGCTTACTATGGCCATTCGGATTGCCTTCAAGCTATTATTTCTGCTGCTCAATCAAGCCCTGTTGCTGTTTCTTGGTAACTACATGTTTCATTCTGAAGATTTATTTGGTTTTTATTGTTCTTTTCTTTTCTTCTCTTCTCTTTTGATGATTTTGCCTTTTAGTTTTTATGATAATAGCTTCTGTGGAAATTGAAATCTAGGGGATATGCACGGTTTGTCAATATCAGAGATGGTAGAGGAGCAACACCATTGCATTTAGCAGCCCGTCAAAGACGGCCTGGATGTGTACATATCTTGTTAGGCAATGGTGCTCTTGTTTGTTCTTCGACAGGAGGATATGGGTAATAATTGTATTGATTTTCTCGCTCATTTCATGACTTTGATATGATTTGTTGTTTTAATTTTTGTTGATGTATCACTACTTACAGTTCCCCGGGGAGCACTCCTCTTCATTTGGCAGCCAGAGGGGGATCTCTTGATTGTATCCGTGCATTGCTGGCGTGGGGGGCAGATCGTCTTCAAAGAGATGCATCTGGGTATTACTTGATTCTATCCTTCGTTAGTTTAGAAGCTATAACACATTCATAATGTAATAATACTGGGTAACAAAGCATGTGGTTTTCATGTTCTTCGATGTATTCTAAAAAATGTTTTCCAATGATTTCAAATAGGCACATAGCATTGGGGACCTTAATGTTATAACAGCTGTTGCTTTATTTTTAATTAAGAGCTGGGATAGCCATCATATCTCTTGATCTAGGTCTTTTTTATAGCTTGAATGTTTTCTTATTTTTATATGGTCATCCAAATGCAGGAGAATACCCTATGTAGTTGCTTTGAAGCACAAAAATGGAATGTGTGCAGCCCTTCTTAATCCTTCATCAGCAGAGCCTCTTGTCTGGCCATCACCATTGAAGTTCATCAGTGAGCTGAATCAAGAGGCAAAAGCTCTACTGGAGTGTGCCTTGATGGAGGCCAACAGGGAGAGGGAAAAGAATATATTGATGGAGGCCAACAGGGAGAGGGAAAAGAACATATTGAAGGGATCTGGGCATTCACTTCCATCTCCATCACATTCTGCTGATGGGACAGATTACAATATATCTGAGGTAATTTTGATGCTTATCTGTACTTATGGAATCAATATATATTTTTTTTCACTCATATCTGCTGATGGGACAGATCTGGGCATTCACTTCTTATTTTTTTTCCCCTGCAATTTCCTGCGTTGGCCAAACTAGGAACAAGGGTAGCAGATGGCTTGACATTGTAACTGACGTGTCTATTTGGTAACATATATAATGCAGGCAAGCGATACAGAGGTGTGCTGCATATGCTTTGAGCAGGTTTGTACAATTGAAGTTCAAGACTGTGGCCATCAGATGTGTGCACAATGCACACTAGCTCTCTGCTGCCATAACAAACCCAACCCTACAACCGCATGCCTTAACCCTCCAGTTTGTCCATTCTGTCGAAGCACCATTGTCCGTCTAGCGGTTGCTAAAATCAAGAACTGCAATGATGCTGATCAAGACATTGGGGAAATTGGTTCACCAAAACTGAGAAAGTCCAGGAAGTCACGGAACTTCAGCGAGGGAAGCAGTAGTTTCAAGGGGTTATCAGCAACATTTGGAAAAATGGGTGGCCGTGGATCAGGAAGGATTGCTGCAGAAAATGAGTGGATGGATAAGCCTTGACGATACTTGGTAGCATTTGGTAATCGAAGATTCCATTTGGCAATCAAGGATTCCTTGTAATCCCAAACAAGGGCAAAAATATCAAGGAATCAGTGTCGGTGCTGTGGACATAATCGGGTATATATATATATATATATATATTGAGAGAGAGAGAGAGAGAGAGAGATGGCCCCCCTAGGCAATGTAGATGTAAAAACTAAGCGAAGATGTGACTTTCAGGGTTTGGATTGGTAAGTTTGGTATTGTGATTGCTGTGGGTCATATTGTTGTAGTCTTTGTTTTACTTGAGATTGAAGTAGCATTCGTTATTATTTTGAGGGTCGGTCTGTTCAATATCTGAATTGATAAAAGAAAGATTTCCTTTCTTCTTGGAAAATAAAACCTTCATTTTCTTGAATCACTGCTCCTTTACGTGTTCTGAACAAAAATCCGAGTGAAGCCTCAATTATGGGCTCTGTAAACCAAGGAAATATTATAGAAAAGCTCTGTAAACTACTGGTAGCCGTCGTAATAAAAAAAATGAAGTTTGGTTGGTGAAACCATATGGCTATGTGTGAATCTGTGATAATGTCCGCGTTGGTCAAACACTCTTGGCAGGAGAAAACTCCGATGATATAAAGATAAATACAAAAAAAAAATTCACGCAAAGTCAGGGTGGTGGGGCAAAAGGGTAGGGACCCGATGAACATGATCTGACATGAGTATAGGTATGTGGACAGGATTCTGGGCCTATGGGTGTGAGAGAAGCCACAAGAAATTCACACACAGTTAACTTGGTATATGTTTAATTATATTCTACTTGGTATATGTGATGATGACTCTTCAGACATGTAGACACCACGAAGTACCTCATTTCTGCAGAAGCATTAACTATTAACTAAGAGCAGGAGTTTTTTACCCCCTCCTGACAAAAACACTGTTAATTATAGCAGTATATTACTTCTATTTTTTTCAATTAATTTTTTTTATTTTTAAACCTCAAAAATAAAGTTTAAAGAGTTAAACTATTATTTCTTATATTTTATTTTTAATTTTATTATTCACGTTAATTTTAATTGAAAATTGAATTTCATAAATTATTTTAATTTATTTTTTATAACGATATCTTAGTCTCATGATTGAGATTGCTAGTTTTGATATCTTAACCATGGTTAAATTGGGTTGTTTTTTATTTTTTTCGAAGAGATTATCTGGAATTCATGATTCGAGTCATGAGTCATTCAACATTGTATTTTATTTTGAATGGGTTGTCTCCATCTCGAGTTAACCTAATTGACCTAGCTTTTTTTAATTGACTTTTTTTCTATTAATTTTATCATTTAATATTATGTTTGATTGAAAATTAAATTTCATGATTTGTTTTGATTTGTTTTTTATTAAGTTATTCCGGCTTTATGACTTGAAAATAATGCTTAACAAATTAACTTAAGTTGACTTGGCTCAATTTTTATGTTAATTTTTTAATTAATTTTTTTTAAAAAAATTATAATTCAACATTGAGTCTGATTGCAGAGAAAGAGAAAAGGGGGGAAGAAAGGGGTTTTGGGTATTAATTTTAAATAAACTGTAGATATCATTTGTGATTCACGTGTCACAGATAATAATTATAAAATAAGTGTTATAAATGATACCTACAACTTACATATCACAAACAACAAACTTAACTGTAAAATCATGCTATATCCTCAAATATTTTATTCACTTTGTTACTTCATCAATTATTTTTCATTGTGCTAAAAACCCAAAAAAACCCCGCTACCAACTTGCCTCCCGGATCCCTAATTCTTTCTTTTTCCTTGGTCCCAAAAACTTTTGGGATGGTTAAATGAGTAAATGCCCCGGTTTACACTCCTTTTACCAATGAGTAATTAGATTACAAAGGTACGTTAATTTTAAATGAGGATAATGGATATGGCCCTAAGGAGAAAACATGCCCCTCTAGGTTTGCATGTGGACTTTCATTATAGTATAGAAGCTTGTACACTTAATGATATTCTTTTAATTATAATATAACCGATAAATCATGATATTCTAGCTTGTAGACTTTCCTTCCTTGCATATTTTCCAAGCTTGGGAAGGATAAGCAGGCATTGATATACCTAGTTTGCCCTAACCCTAGCTAGCTGCCGATGAAGACGATAATTCTCAAAATTATCATTATAAAGCAGTGCTTCTTTTACCCGGCAAATGTTGTTTTGTCTTGTCGTTTTTCTCACCAAACACGCAATATCTTCATTGGTTCTCTTTAAGCGTAAGAGGATGTTCTTGTTTGCTGTCAATCAGTCAAAAAGATCCACTAATTAATATCTGTCTTTTCGCAAACAAGTATTATCTTATGACCTTTGAGCAAGATTAGCAAAGAAATTGGGAGCTCCATTTAATTAGTAAAAGAAGAACAGAGTAAATTGTAGACCGAAGTTTCCAACCAAAGTAGCTGAAAGTTATGTTCACATGGTTCTGGGAACGTGTTGTTTACGCACAGTAAGAAAGAAATAGCAGCCAGTTACTGGTGGAACCCGCAATCAGATTAGTCTCGGCAGGCGGCCATCAAGAATTAGACCCCTTAATTCCCGTTTATCAATTCTTCCACGAACTTAAAAAATACTGGGTGCCGTCGTAGAAAAGAAATGACGTTCTTTTCTCACGCAGGCTGCAGGCATTCATGCCATTGATTAAAAAAATAAAAATTCAAAGTATTAATAGTTTAAATTTTTTATATGATGTTCTAACCCAATTTTGGATCCACCGTGATTTTCTCAAATGTTATTTTATTTCTATTATTATTTATAAAAATCCTAAAAAATTAAGAAAAAGGAAAATTCAAAAATATATTTTTCTCGAGTCAACCGCATCTTTCCATAAGAACCGATTCCACCGGGTCAATACAGGTCAAACCATGTCGGGCAAGTAAAAAATGAGTTTTCGGGTCAAAACCGAGTCCACCGAGTCAATACGGGTCAAAACATGTCGACCAGAGTAAAAAATGAGTTTCAAGCCGTTTCGGGTCAAAACCGAGTCCACCGAGTCAATACGGGTCAAACCATGTCGACCAGGGTAAAAAATGAGTTTCAGGCCGTTTTCGGGTCAAAACCGTCATTTTCGGTCAAAACCGAGTCCACCGAGTCAATACGGGTCAAACCATGTCGACCAGGGTAAAAAATGAGTTTCAGGCCGTTTTCGGGTCAAAACCGTCATTTTCGATCAAAACCGAGTCCACCGAGTCAATACGGGTCCAACCATGTCGACCGGGGTAAAAAATGAGTTCCAGGTCATTTTGGATCAAAACTATTATTTTCGGCCATTAAAATTAATTTTTAGCGGTTGAAATGAGGTTTTTCTAACACTGAATTGAGTTTTTAATTTTACCTATATAAATATATATTATTATACATAATAAAAAATAAAATAAAATAAAATAAAAAAAATTTGTCAAATGGGGCAGTTACGCCGAAAGCAAACGGTGATTAAAAAATAAAATTTGAGGAAATTTAAGATTTGTATTTCCCCTGTCATTAAAAAATAAAATTTGAGGAAATAGCCAGTGACAGTGCGGGACGAAAAAAGAAGAAGAAGAGAGAAAAGAAAGAAGAGAAAAGAGAGAGGATATTCTATATCACTATTCATGTTTTTTTACTATTTCTTTGTCCGAGTAAGAGATTGATTTTTATTAAAAACAATATGAAAAATACTAAATATATCCTAACCGTTAGATCTAATAGTGTTTAGATCTGAACCGTTGGTTTAATAAATACAATAGGGCTTATCACATCAGATTAAAACCCAGATACATCTCAACCCTTGAAATAATCTAAGCTTTGATCCCGTTGCGCCACGTCACCGGGTGTACCGAGATTTAAGTGCACCGCGTCGCACCCGATCCCACCTCTGTTCATCCAGACCGTCCGATCAACCTGCAGATCGGGCCAATCACAGCCGCATGATCTTTCCATCAGAGATCCAACGGATCACAGGCCTCAGCTGCACCAGTGTACCGTGCTAACGTTCTCACCGTAGCATAACCCAGAGCATCTCTCTCCTCTCGCCGGCGACTCCCTCTCTATCCTCCGATCTCCCATATCCGGCCATCTCAAGCATCCAAACCACCACAGAAAGGTCTCTGTCCTCATATAAAGCGAAACCCCGGCCGGTTTCAGCGTTTTCTCCGCCCCATTTAGCCGGAAAAGGGTCGCGATCGTCGGCTGCCACCGAAGCTTCAAGTCGTCGATTCTCGCTCATCAGCCATCAACGACCGTCAAGACCACCACCATAAGAATCATCGACATCAGATCTACCAGGATCGACCATCGGTTGGCCAGAGATCTCGCCGGAAAATCTCCCCGCCGCCAACAAGAGCGCGCGTGCCACACGCGCCGCCAGTGGCATTTTCGTAATTTTCAGAGAAATTCGAGGGTATTTCAGTATTTTACTTATACAGTGACACTCAAGTAATTTTTCGGGGTTTCTACTGGTATTTTTGATATTTGTTATATATAAATGCTTGTAAATTTTCTTGCATGTTGTAAAAAATATAAAAACCAAAATCGACACGTCTCTTTTTTTTAAAAGGACCGATGTCAAAAATGTAAATACTAAATATGGATTATGTCCATTATTTCTTTTGGTAACCCAGACGTAATTCTCCTTTTAGGGTTAAAACGTCATATTTTAGACGAGTCTTCTAATTTTTAGGGACTGATGTCTTTTTTAACGCGTCTCCTATTTTTAGGGACCGACGTTAACCATTTGAAAAAAACAAGTTATCAATAAACCCAAAATATATTGGATTATATCCATTATTTCTTTTGGTAACCCAGACATAACTCTCATTTTTAGGGATAAACGTTAATATTTTAGACGAGTCTTCTAATTTTTAGGGGCTGATGTCATTTTTAACATGTCTCCTATTTTTAGGGACCGACGTTAATCATTAAAAAAAAATTTACAAATAAGCCCAAAATATAATCGCATTTGAATCAAATAAAAAACACACAAGTAAGGGTAACCTTTCTTTTGAAAGGATGTTTTAAGGGTGGTGTCTACCTTCCCTTAATCATAACTAACCCCGTACCCGAATCTCTGGGACCCGTGTCTAATTTGGGATTTCTAGTTCCCTCAAATTACTAGATGGCGACTCCAATAAAATCTTTGTTTCCCCCAATCGAGAAAAAACCCCTTTTGTTAAATAAATAAAAAAAGTGGGAGCCGTCGCCCGACGTCGTGTATCGACATATGATATCAAAGGTTAATAGTAAAGTAATTACGAGTTTAAATTTTATTATCTCTATTTTAATTAATAAAAATTAAATATAAGATAATATAAACTTATACAAATATATAAGTTTTTGAATTAAAATAATTTTGTAAAACTTTCATAATAGAAATAGTTCCTCTATGGCTTGACTTTTATTTATTTGTTACTTTCATGTTGTATTGTGGTATTTATCTATGGTTATCGTATCTTTGGCTATGAATACTTCGAAGGCGGAAATTAACCATTTCATGGCAAATGTATTTTACCTATAAGATATTATAAGATCATAGCTCGTATATATTTTTTTTCTTAATGTTTTTGTTTTGTTTGTTATTGAATTTTTTAAACAGAAATATTGTTGGATGCATGAAATTAGAAATTAGCCAATTTCCCTATAGGATTCTTTATTATTATCCGTATGAACTCAAGCTTATCAATTTTATTCTCGTTAATGATATATTTTGATTTTAGAGTATTTCATCGTGTCATTTCGAGGTTGTATTATTTTTTTGTTATATATTTATAATTCAAAATATTAATTCAATACATATAGTTTCAATTCAAATTCAAAGACGAATTAACTTGAAATTATAAAATTTAAATTTTAAATGCAATGTCAAATATCTAAATATAATTTCAAAATCTAAATATTCCTATTAGTAACTACTAAATGGTTGACTTGTGTTACACTGCGGGTTGGATTAGATTTTTTATCATATAAAACAAATCCAAGCATAACTAATGTTTTTTCTAATAAAAAAAGAAATTTAAACCTTGTTAGTTGACCATTTTGAGCTGATTTTCTAGTAGCTAATTTGTTTTCTAGCTAATCTAACATGATTGACTCAACATGTCCAAAGATAATCTGAATAACTGATAACATCATAGTTTGACCAAAAACAATTAAGATGACATTTAAAAAAAAATATTGAGAAGACAACATAATGAATCGAATCGGGTTAACCTTTCAAATTCATGATTTGGGTTATGAAATCATGATAACCCCAAATAAAACAAATCAAAATAAATTATTATGCTTAATTTCCAATAAATTCATTATTAAATGATGAAATTTAGAAAAAAAAATTATTCTAAAAAAAAACACAATAAAACAATCTAAATCTACTCTAGTTAATACGTAAAACCCATGACTCAGGTCATAAGACTGAGATGAAATTATAGAAAACAATCCAAAAAAATGACAGTCTAATCATAATCAACCAAATGTTGAAGAAGTTGAATGATAAAATTAAAAAACAAAATGTCAATAAAAAAACTCAAGTCAACTAGGTTAACCCGTCAAACTCGTGACATGAATCATGAGACTGAGACAACCATAAAGAAAGCAAACAAAAACAAATTATGAAGTCCAATCTCTAATAAATAAAGTGTTGAAGGATAAAATTAGAGAGAAAAACATACATTTTTTTTAAAAAAAAGCAAAAAAACACTATTCATGGAACATAATTGACACAATGAAACTGGAACATCTCAGTTGGAATTCAGCTAAAAATTTTAGAATGGAACGAAATTCAAAGCAAGATGAAATTTATTCCAGGTTGTTTTGTTTTTTAAAATAATACAAGATATATAATTCATTTCAAATAGAATATGATATAATTAATAACCTTGAATACACTTATCTAAAACAAAACAACATTTCATTCTTCACATACTTTGTGTACACACTTGTAGTCACTTTTCATAACACATTATTCATAGGATAGTGAATAAATTTTTTTTTTCACTATGGTCTATGTTGTTTCCATCATGTATTATTTGATTATGAAATTTTATTTCTTTCATGTGTTAGTATTGTTCACAGTTCACACACTTACAATTCATTGTTCATCATACTATTCATTAAATATTAAAGGAGATTTCTTTACACTTTAGTCCTTGTAGTTTTCAACATTTGCATTTTGGTCATGAAACTTTTATTTTTCATGTTTTAGTTCATAGATATTGAAATAAGAAAGAGAGAGTCATTGAAAAGGAAGAGAATTGAGAATTTTTTTGGCTAACCACATTGCGACAACCAAAAAACCAATTTTAATGTCAATGAGTTTTTAATGAACATGAAATTACAATGATGGTGACTTAGACCTTTAATCATGAGAGAAAAAATAAATTAGAATAAAAAAAGCTTGTTTTGTTTTGAATTTAATTTTTTAGACTGATTAAATTGTGTTTAAAAGTTGGAAATGTGGTTAAAGCTCATAGAATATTTTGGTGGTTTTAGATGAAAACATATTGAAATTTGAGTTGCTAGAAAACTCAAAACTAGAATTTCCAGTAATTCATGGTGATCGAAAATTGTTGTAATGGATGACACATCATTTGAGCTAAGCAGACAAAGTAGTGTCCACTGCCTCTTTTTTTTTTTTTTTTTTCTTTTGGCCCTTCAATGTTTTTTTTTAAATTAAAACAAAACTCTCTTTAATAAAAAAAATATTTACAATGATATTTTAAAAATCGATGATGTTATATTTTTCACATGAGATTAGAGTTTTTATGTTAATATTAATAATTAACTTAAAAATAATTATATATGAACCAAATATGCAAAGTTTTTAAAAATATTTCTCATGAATATTTAATGAGAATAAAATACTTATTTTTTAAAAAAATAATTTTCTCAGATTATTTTTTTTTCATACGTGTCACATACAAATTATCAAGATATTATTTTTATTTTTGATTGACAAATCTTGATATGTTTTTATTTTAAAATCACACTACTAATGAAAAAGATATATTTTTTTCAAAATAAAAAAAATAGATAATAAAAAAGAAGCGTTGGATAACAATACATTTTTTTCTAATGAATTTAAATTATTAAATTCTTATGAGTTTTAACTTTAATAACCATGAAATTATTTTGGATAAACAAATACATTTTTTCTCTCTTAAATTTAAACTATAAAAATTCTTATAAATATTTATTTTAAATATCATAAAATAAAATAGAAATTATTTTACAAAATGACCCCAGCATTATGTTGTCATACTATCTAGTGATTTCTAAACCATTAATAAAACACTAAAAGAGATGGTAATTATATAGTTCATTGCCTCCACAAAACACTATTCATTTTAATAATATTTTTTTTAAATCTATTTTTTTTTCAATTTCAACTTCATCCTCTAACTTATGGTTTATTAAGGATTAAATTTTATTTTTTTTCAATTTATTTTTATTGAGTTATATTAGTCTAATGATCTAGGTCACAAGGTTAACCCGATTGACTCAAATTTTTTTATTGACTTACTTTTTCAATTCTATTATTCAATATTTTATTGATTGTGAATTAGGTTTCATGATTTGTTTTGAATTATTTTTTGCAGGGTTATCTCAATCCCATAACTTAAGTCAAGGTTTTAACCGGTTAATCCGAGTTGACTCGGATCATTTTTTAGTCCTTTTTAATTTTTATTTTTAATTTTTTCCTTCAACATTGAGTTGATTGAGAATTGTGTTTTATAACTTATTTTAATTTGTTTTCTACGAGGTTATCCTAGTCTCATGATCAAAGTCGTGAGTTTGGTAGGTTAATCTCGGGTTGACTCGGGTCATCTTTTTGTTTGCTTTCTATAATGTTATCTTGGTCTCAAAACCCAGGTCACAGGTTTGGTGTGTTAACACAGGTTAACTCGAGTATTTTTTTTCTTTTTTTTAATTGATTTTTTTTAAAATTTCATCCTTTAACATTTGATTGATAAGGAATTGAGTTTCGTAATTTGTCTTGATTTACTTTTTATGAGGTTATCTTAATCCCATGACCCGAGTTGCGAGTTTATCAAGTTAACTCGGGTTAAATCATGTTATTTTTCTCATGCTTTTTTAATTGAGTTCTTTTTCAGTTTTATTCTTCAACATTTAATTAATTAGAATTATACTTCATAATATGTTTCGATTTGCTTCTTATTGGTTTATCATGGTCTTATGATCGTGGTTGCAGATTTGACAAGTTAACCAGAGACGATCCAATATGTTGTAATCTAATTATTATTTTAAAAAAAAAGATGTCTTGATTTTTTAATAAAACTATATTTTTATCATTCATCTAAAATGTATTTGTGTCCATCAAGTTGACAAAATCACATTGGATCAATACAAGCATATTTTTTTTCTATTAAAAAAAACTTTAGCAATACCTAAATATATTTTTATATTCAATTTTGTTTTAATAACTCGCAATAGAGCACGCTGCCAATCATGTAGTTTATGACGATAAGCACATGGCCCATGGCCCATGGCTTCAGCCGGAGGACAAGTTGGGCTGCTTAATTCGTGGGATCAAAGAACCAACTACTGTCCATGTACGGACAAGGCAGAAACCGGAGACACGGATGCATCTCCAATCCAGGACCATTGCACAGCAATCTCCTTGACACTCTCAATCCTGCCTTGTAGTCCCGCAAATTGGGAGCCTCACTCTAGTTATTATGCTCTTGTAAAAGTATCATAAGATAGCAGTAGCACAGGTCAAGGCCTCTAGATTCATCCACTAATCGGTTGGTCTTGATATAAAAATAGAAAAACACACCTTAACAAGGTCTTAGATTGCATTAATGGTGGCAGAACTATCATGGTCACGAGGAGATTGACATATTCATAATCTCATGAAATCTCTGTATTTGTTGTTCAACACCAAGCAAGAGACCACCCTATAGAGAGAGATCAAGTGCATAGACGTGAAATTGATTTCTTTTAGCCTGAAACCAATAAAAATTACAAGCTCCTTTTTAGTTTTCTACATAGGACATGAAATTCAGTCATCAATAGTGACAACAGGAGAAGGATTTTTTTGTTTTTTTTTTGGTGTGTAGAAGGTGATTCAAAGAGAGGGTTGTCCACACATGCATGAAAATAGAACTGGTACTGCAATTTCACCACAGTGCTCTAGTTCTTCATTTCCTCTCCTTTCAGCTTCGGCACTGCAGCTTTGACTTGGTCTAGGAGGAGCAACATGGCCATTAACAAATAGTGAGTTGGGTTCCGTAACAGGCTGAGCAAGTTCAAGCTCATCATGAGGTCCATGAATAATTGGGTCGTGATTCCTTCTATATTCACTAGATGCTCTTCTCTCCACAGCAAGAAAATGGCCAAGAGATGGAGTATTATTCACAACTTCGGCATCAGTAGTGTCTCTTGAACATAAAGAGAAAATCCATGTTTTGGATTTGCAGCTCTTCTTGTCTTCAACTACTTCAACTTTCCTTGCCCTTGTTGATTTTCTAGAGAGCTCTAGTATGTTGGAAACACCTATAAGACTCCCCAGTGTAATGCTCTTGTCATGGAAGAAAGATCCTGTAGACTGGAATCAATCATGAATAGATGAGCAATATTAACTCTAGATTGACAAGACATTAAGTTTATCTATTTAATTACACGGCCAAGTCAAAAGATTGAAAAACTGCAAACCAGGTAGCAGCTTCTACAGAAGAGGTCCATTAAGGACTGCAAAGCTAGGCAGCTGGGTTTTGGTTCAGATGGACATGTACAAGGTGATTGAATCCTTTCTTAGGAGTCTCTTATTCTATTTTCTATACTGTATGTTCTGCACTTTATTTCTCCTATTAGCAAAAAATTCAAGCTTTGATCCTAAAAATGGAATACTACATAGGATCTGAAATTGATGTTAACACAAATAGGACAACGGAAATCACTTGGCAGGCGTTGATTTGTGCCCTCTTCTGTAATATATATCACAAGGGATGCCTGATATGACAATTATGAAATGCTGGTGCATTGAACTGACCACTGATTATGAAAGGTACCTAATTGTTAGTCATTGCACCCTAAAAAAAGAAAGGAAAAGGCACTTTGAGAGCGAATTAACAAACAAGATTGATGAACAAGGTCACCAACCCTAACCACTACCATACTTTCTGGTATGGAGGAAAGAGATTTTCAATGCTGCATTATTACTCATTCAAAGAAAATGTCGAAGGAAACACTAACCAGTCATCATTCAAATCAATGACATTGTTCATTAAGGTCACTTGCTATATTTCAAAATGGAGAAGAAAAATCAGGAAACCAAAATCTCCTTGTCAAACCCCATAATTACCAAGAAAATTAAGGTATGTGAACAAACCAAACTGAAAAGAAAAGGGGGGAAAAATACGTACATTTTTATAGAAAAGACTATGAAAAAACGTACTGAAGAAAATTTCACGGTAAAGTTTTGTCATTTTACTGACCTCGGTGTCTAAATCTGATGAGGAATCTGTTGAGGAACCAGTGAGTAAAGTGTTGAATGATATTGATCCAGAAAAATCACCATTTCTAGCTATTCCAACTCTCACATTCAGGGGGTGCAAACCCAGAGGCCAACCTTCTTCCTGCAATCAAATCAGTCAGTGAAATTATTCGAAACCGTTCAACCTCAACATCATGTACACAAAAAAAATAAAGAAGATAATTGTACTTTAATCAGAAACAAGAACAACTTGACAAAGAAAAGGTAGACCCTTTAATCAGGTAAATGATAGGAAAAGAACACACGCCCTCATCGGAAAATCAGAGAAACATGAAAATCTAAGAGACAATCCATGTGGGATCATCCAAGAAGTGAAAAGGAAGACAAAGCTATACCTGCTGAGCCATATCTGCCAAGAGTAATTGTGATAATTGTATAAATATGGTGATCGAAGTAAAAGAAAGTCACAGTGAGGAGGTCATTTCCTTTGTGTTTTCTACCCTCCAAGACGAGATAAGACAACTCACGAGGTGTGATTGATTATGAGAAGTTTAAAGTTAATTCCAAAATAGATGTACTTCACTTATACAGTAGTGCAATAACCAATGGTTAATAATTATTAACCTCCTTAAGTAGCTGGTTCTCGGGTCAAACGGGTTAACTCAGTTTAACCTGAAAAAATTTAAAAACATATTTAAAATTTTAATATTTTATATGGAAAATTTTTGAAATAATACATATGAATATAAATTATAAAAAAAATATAAGTTATGCAGTGTAATATAGTTATTATATATCTAAAAGTTAAGAAATAATTCATGTGAGTATATACGATATAAAAAAATATAAAGTGTAATAAAATTATCCCACATAAAAAAAAAAACAATAGCCATATATAATTTTCTCAAGTCAAAAAATTTAAAAAAAATGCATATAGATATAAGCTATAAAAAAAAGAAATGTGAGGCATTAAGTGTAGTATTGTTATCCTATGTAGATTATATAGAGTTATCCCACATATTAAAAAAAAAAACAATTCATATAGATGTAGACTATATATATAATTATCCCACGTCAAAAAATTAGAAAAACATTTCATGTGGTTATAGGCTATATATAACTATTCATGTAAAAAAAGTTAAGAAATATTTTGTGAATGTAGGCTATAAAAAGAAGTAAGGTTAAATATTCATAGATTAATTTTATATTTTTTAATTTTATTTAAAAAATATTAAAAAAATTAAGTCTCACTCGAGTTTTGGATTTTCCAAGACTAATTATAAACTCGAGTTTTGTCTATTTAGAACTCGATCAAGATCCTGGATCACCCAATTCCAAGGTTCGGGCTGGTTTTCGTAACACTGCATTGGTTACGTGTGGGACAGTAAAAAACAAGTAAACAAGTAGAAGAGGGTCAAAAGGAAAAATGACTTCTCATTTGTATGATTTCTTTTCTTTGCTTTAATGAAATTTTGTTGACTAGAAAGAGGAAACAAAATCATATTGTACCAATAAAAAAGATTAAAGAGAACCCACAATTTGACTGATGTTCATTGCAAGATCAAATATTGTGCACGGGAAAATCACAGAACTAGCCCTACATTCGATGTCCATGGCAAGATTGAATGTCGATATCTTTAATTAACTTTGTTTCAAGTACTGTTTTAGGTGAAATAATTAATTATAAACCTCTTGGTTTAAAATACCCCATGGTAAATCTCTGTGTTAATTTTCACATATTTTTATAATTTAGTCTTTCAATTTATTAGTTTTTTTTCACCTTCATGTCCTTATAACGACAATGTATTGGTGTTTTGAGAGAAAACCTCACAATCCTTTCCTAATAATTGGAGCATCCAAGCGTTGCCTTCATATATTCTCCTATCAAAATGGGAGGGAGGGGGACATATGTACTGCAAAGACATCATGGCCATCTGGGAAAAAGGACTTGGAAAATATAGACATCCACAAAGATTTCATGGCTATTCATTTCATCATGAGACCTGTTTTCTAAGGAGGATCCCATGAAGATCACTGCGGTAAAAAGGACGACACTCCCTTAGGATTTGGTGGACGACAACATGTAGAACGTGGTGACAACTGTGTTCCTTTTGGTTTTCTATAGAAAAAAAAAAACCATCTTTGTTTACGTGAATTGAGTGTGTTGATATGCAATCAGATAGTCATGGTTTAATTGATTATTTATATAATATAAAATATAATTTTGATAATAATTTCTCCCTTATTTCTTTCAATTATACATACAAAAGATGCTAGTGTTTTATGTAATTCTATTTCAAAATTCTTTTTAAAGGACGTGAGCAACTATCAAGGCGCATCATCCCTTACAAAATAGAGATCAACCACAATGTGTTTCATGCACGAATGCAGGATGAGGTTAAGAATGAGATGGGTGGCACCCACGTATCATAAGTAAAAGTGATTTGACCATGTGATTAATTTGTTTTTGTATTTTAAAAACATTTTAAAAAAATTAATTTTTTTATTTTTTTTATTTGCTTTAAATTAATATTTTTTTGATGTTTTCAAATCATTTTGATATGCTGATGTTAAAAATATTTTTTAAAAAATAAAAAATATATATTATTTTAATACATTTTCGAGCAAAAAACACTTTAAAAAACAACTATTACCACACTCCTAAACACCCTCTTTTAAACCAAGAAAAATAAGATAAGTAATAATTGACATCTGATCAATATGGTTACCTGCCCAGTCAGTGTCTAAAAAGGCACGAAGATGTATAGGGGATGATCAACGATAAAGAAAGGTACTATGGTGAATGATGTGCTTTAAGTAATGTAGAAGTCGTTTAGTGGCTTACCAATGAGTGGAACTCGGGTTACTAACTATTCTCAGAGTCTATCTCTCTAAAATATCATTATATTTTCTCTCTCTACAAAGTTACTAACTAAAACATATAAAAGTCCTCACATTCATTAAAAAGGATCTTTTGTAGGTATTTGGGTTCCCACATCAAGCTATCAATTACCAGCCACATTGGCTTCCCATATCAAGCTATCAGCCACCCTGGCCTGAGAGAATGAGTCATTACGAAAACTAAATGATCAACTTATTATCCAACCATATAAGCCTTATTCTTAAGCACCTTAGTTTTTTTTAATATCATCAATTGGCGTCATATGTGGAAAACTAATTAAAAAGCCATATGTTTCTTCTTAGAACTTATTTATAACATTTTTAAGTCATCCTATAATAGACAATCAAGACATATCTGGGTCAAAACACCTGACGGATTCATCGATCACCAGGGGCACTTCTACCCAATTGGATTTTTAACAACTCATCAATGGGCAAAATAACATCCAGAAAAGTATTTTGCCTCGATGTTTCCCAAATCCCTTAAAGTAGGCACTCTAGACGCACTCTCACTCCTACTAGACATTAATTATTAAACTTATCATTCCACGCCAAACTCCTTGGGTTACCTAGAGCTCAATAAACAAAGGATTGAGAGACGATATGTATTTGAACAGCCCTAACAAAATGTCTACAACCCCTATCAAGTGCGAGGCTTTTCTTTATCCTGATGAGTTTTGAATACTTGAATCTCCTAAGACTACATTTCCATAAAAATAAGCCCGAACAACTATGATGGCCTCGCCGACCTGATAGGCATATGTAAAATATATGTAGTAGCTTGGAGCTGGTCATCCAAGGTAGTGACTCAATGTGTAAGATCTTTTCCACAATCCTTAGAGGGTCTATGCGTTCCTGGTACAACAATTTAGAGTCAGACTCTATTGGAGGGTTTAGTGACCTCTACGCCAAGATAGTAATATACTTTAGCATGAGAATACCCGCTAAGAAAAGCTTCACGAAGCTATTTAGTATTACTCAGTTAGAGGGTCATTCCACGAAGGTATACTTAAAGAGGTTTAACAAGGAGATACAAAATGTGAAAGAGTTGATTAAAACAATGGCCTCAAAGGCATTGATAAATGAGGTAAGAGAATGTGCTCTATAAAGAAAATTTTATGTTTTACAAGATAAAAGTTTGTTCAAGGTGAAGCAAGTAATGAAAAATTATATACGGGTGGAAAAAGTAAGAGTGCTACTGCATGAGTCTTTCTTTCTTCTTTTTTTTTTACAGCGATAGCCAATATGAAGGACCTTTGAAGCGAAATCATTATCCTGATGGGAATGAAATCTCAAAGAAAAACCAAGAGGGAATAGTTCATGGGCGCTTGGTGTATCCTAAAGGTTTGCTACACCCTTGAGTTAAAGTGGTATGACTTATTTAAAGTTATCAAAACAATCAAGATAAAATACTTACCATCTCAAAGATAAAGAAGGAAAAAATCTCTCTCATACTTAGCACTTAGATCACCTCTAGATATACTATCCTTGATAAGAATGTAAGGTTATTTCTAAAATAAAAATATTTTATCTCTGATATGCATTTCCCAACTTCCACTCTCTAATGTTGTATTGAACTAACACAATTCTCTAGTAGAGCTTCCGAGCCTCATGCTATCTTCAGGGATTGATATTGATCTCCCGCTCTTTAGTATAGTCTCAGATTGATAGGCCTCCCACTATAGTGTGATCATTGATTAGAAGGCCACAAACCTCCCTCTCTCCAGTATAATTTTGGATTGGTACGGGGATTTCAAGCCTCATGCCATCGCCAAAGCTTACCCTTTATGGATTCCTCTCAACCTCTTAAAATTTTTCTAAGTATGAGCTTCCTCTTTATGGTTCCCTCAACCTTTTAGAATTGTTTTTCAAGTATAAGCTCCTTATCATTGGGTTACCCTTACCCTCATAAAATTTTTTCTAATTATGGTTTTCTTCATGGTTTTCCTCTACATACTTAGAAATTATTTCCATCATGAAGCACACCTCTACACACGGGTTTTCCAATAAATAACACCAAGGTTTCCACCATTCTTTTTATGCAAAGAAAAAATCAACGAATACATCATAATAACCAGACATTTTTATAAAGTATTTGCGTATCAATATTATAAAGATTCAGGAAACTACTGATGGATGAAGATTTATTTGTAGTTTCAAAAACAAATTTTTTAATAAATCCTAAGTCTAGATTTAATGGGCCTAAAAACCCACGGGTCCAGACAACCTGCTTAAGCCCAATTGCCTATGGGCTCAACCTTAGAGAGCCCAATACCCATGGACTCTGTATAGAGAAAGAGTCCAACTCCCATGGGTTCATCCTTGGAAAAAAACCTAACACCTATGGAGTTAGCCTATAGAAAGAGCCCAACCTCCATGGGCTCAACCTTGGAGAAGAGCCCAGCCCCCATGGGCTCATCCTAAGGGAATAGCCTAACATGTTTGGTCATAGAGCCCATCATTTTTTAGCTCAGGTGATGCATCTTTTTTTGGATACCTCCTAGGCTTAACCGCGTGACCCAAGCCCAATCCTATAAGCTTGATTTCTTGGGACCCACATGGACCCTGGAGATTTTTTACTAACCCAATATATTTTGTATCTTATTCTCTTTACACCTCTAGGTATATAAAAACCTCTCGTGGTCTACCACTTTTTCATCTCATTAATTTTTATATAAGAGATATTTATCTCATATTAATGCATGTGTAAGGGATATTTATCCCTTATTAATGTTATCAAGATAAAATTACACTCTAGTCCCTCCACATAAACAAAAAGATAATATTTATGGGTTATAAATACAACATGAATAACTCGTGTAAAAAGTTCACAATCTTTTCATTCTCAATATTTTTAGCATATATATTTTCAAAGTCTATCTCTTTAAAATATCATTGTATTTTCTCTCTATAAAGTTGCTAACTTAAGTATCTAAAAGTCGTCATATTTATCAAATAAGACCTTTTGTATGTATTTGGTTTCACATCAAGTTATCAGTTACCAACAAACTTGGCTAGGAAGAATAAATCAAATTGCAAGAATTAAATGATCGGAGTAGTATCCAATCACATAAATCTTATTCTTAAGCACTTGAATTTTTTAACATCATCAATTATATATATGAATATTTATTTAGTTAAGTAATTAAATATTATGTAAAACTTGAGATAATGGATATACAAAAAAATAAAAATTAAAAATAAAAGTACTTAGAAACATAATATTGGAATAAGCAAGTATCAAAATATTTTGTATAAATAAAAAATATCTAAGACATCTACTGAAACAATAATCAGAATGTTGCTAATACCTTTCATATCTTTCCAAGACACTAACAAAATATCTTTCTTCATTATTCATATAAAAAATGTAAGTAGTGAGTCGGCATCCCATCTCTGCTAGACTCAGTAAGCAATGCTTTGATCTAATTGACTCAAGTCCATGTGTTATTTTTATGATTTTGAAATGCCCAGGACAGATTTTTGTGATCCCATAGCTTTGTTGATAATTTAATTTTTCAGCAATGCTGTTGATAAATATATAATAATATATTTGTCTATTATTTATTATATATACAAGTCCATACCATGATGAAATATTGATCAAAGAAATATCATGATGATTTTTCAAGAGTAATGGCAGGTGCCTAGATTTCTTTAATAATACTATGGCAACCCCTCCACAATTGTAATGCAGCATTAAAGGTGACAGCTAGCATTCAAATGCCATGATTTCAACTTTTCCACAGCATAATAATATTCTTTTTGTATAATTATTTTGCTGTGGTGGGAAATCAGAACTTTGTTTTTGGGAGAATGGGGCAAACAGAAGAATTGGTAAAAGTTAATCGATGGCTCAGAGCCATCACCCAGAAGAAGAAGCCGCCTGCTAGAGAGAAATGACCCTTTGCGATTTTGGAACGCTTCAGGACCGAGAGTGGCTCGTGGCTCGTGGCTCGTGGCTTGTGGGAGAATTAAAGCTAACAATTAGCCCATTGAGAATTTCAAATGGTTAACCCAATTCAGATGGACCACGGCAGGTATGGAGTTCAAGGGCCAGAGATTCTCATGTGGCCCATGATCATCATCATAATGCTAGAACATTAGTTTAAAAAACTCCAAGAAGATTGAATTTATTATTTAAACGTGTTTTTTTGCATGAAATTGAATGAGAGTGGGTATAATATGATTCAAGATTTTTATATTTTTTTTTCAATAAAAGCTTCAGTTCCTGGAGTTAACCCAATATAGCAAAGTTTCCATTTTTTTATCATATAAATCAATTATTTTGCACATTTTTTAGAAAAATCTTGTTATATATTATCCAGGGTTAAAAAAATATTATCGTGATGAAATCATGTTATTTTTTCAAAATCTTCATTCTCTTTGAGCCCTTAAATATCAAATTAACCTTTTTTTTTATGAACTCTTGACACAGGCAGTCCTTTCCTTCCTTTGATCATTTCTATAAGCCATTATTTGTCTCGGTTTGCATGTGGTTTTGTAGTTCGGATATTGAACTTGTATAAAAAAAAAAAGTTGAACATTATCAATTAAAAAAAAATGAACAGAAAGATTATCAAATTGCTCCAAAATACCTTGCTCAAAGGTAAAACTTCGATCAAATTTTGATACTGTTTGAAAAATCATACGGTGTTCTTAAAAAATTTAAATTTTTCTATTAAAAATTAATTTTTTTGTGTTTTGTATTGTTTCGATGCGTTGATCTCAAAAATAATTTTTAAAAAATAAAAAAATATCATTTCGATACATTTCGACACGAAAAATACTTTAAAAAACAATCGCAACCACACTTTCAAACATGCTTATTTTAAAGAAGATTTAATTTAAAGACATTCCAAGATGAAAAGAGGGTGTCCAAAGCAGAATCAAACTAGAACGATATATAAAGAAGCTAGCATATGCATATATTAATAAGGTGATAAAAACCTGTAGGCTAGCGCATGGAACATTTTCCTTTCCAGTATCATCAGCCCATTGAATGCTGCGTGACAAATATCACAGAGGATATATTTGCAATCAATGTGAAGTTCGAATTTCTAATTTCTTCTCCAGAGCCAAACAAACGAAAGGAAAGTGTTAATTAGGTTTTGATTATAAATACAAATCAAGAATTTTCTATCTTAAAAATTTTATTTTTCAAAATAAGGTATCTTTAAGTTTATTTACCATAATAAGACACGTTTTGCCCACACTTAATTAATATGAAGTGGAAAAAATAATGGTTTCCTAAAAGGGTGTTTTTTTTTTTGTTAAATTCAAGATTTTTTAATTAGAAAATTAGAAAGTAGAAGTGATCATTTTTTGTTCGATACAGTTTTTACCTATAAAAATAACCAAACTGAAATTTTATAAAATACAAAAAATAAAACCGAAATCAGTTCTAACTAACCGGTTTTGGTTTGATTCGATTATTTTATATCAAAAACCAAAACCCAAACGATTGGTTTCAGTTCTGTTCGGATTGGTTTGATTCGATTATTTTAAATTAAAAACCAAAAACTATATATTTTTTGGACCTTTTGATACGTTTCGGTTTCGGTTTTGGTTTGGTTCGGTTTTCGATTCAGTTGAGGTTTTTTGATTCTAGACTTATGAAACCGAAACTGAACCGAACCGAATATTTTTTAAAATATTCTAATTAGTTTTATCAGTTTTTTTCATGGTTTGGTTTTTTGATTTTTTTTTCGGTTTTCTTGGTTTTTTTACCCCTACTAGAAAAGGCATGTTTTAAATTTATTACGTTTGTCTTTTTTACTAAGAGAACATACTAGACGTGGACATGCACTATGCATAGGGTAGAATTATTATTTTTTTTGTAAAAAATATGTTTGAAAAAGATTAAAATGTTTTTTTTAAATGACGCCATAAGAATAGTTGAGTCACCCAGCTAAACTCGCGATTTAGGTCATAAAATTAGAATTAGAGGTGTGCATTTTCGGTTCGGTTCGGTTTTCACCCAAAAAACTAACCAAACTAATTAATTTGTTTTGTTTAAATCAAAACCGAAACTGGTTCAAACTGAGCAGTTTTGAATCAGTTCGGTTAATTGAAAGGAAAAACCGGAAAAAACTGATTTCATCTTGGCCAAGCATATTGAGTAGGTTTTTCTGAAATTTAAAATAAAAAAGATAGAAAGGACAAGTATCAGACGAAGATTTGGAAAAAATAATTCTCATTTCTCACCACATCCATGACAGTAGTCGCAACATACTATGGCAAACTAGTAACCTTATAAATAAATATGTGAAATGAATATATAATAGATTTACAGAAATCAGAAGAAAAGTTATTAGTTGCTTTGGACAATCTAATAAGTCTCCCTCTTGTTAAGAGAGATCTCAACGACAAGAATATTTTGTGTGTCACTTTTGATGATGCACTGGGACAAGTATATGTCAATTCTGTAGATCAATGCTTTCAAGGACTCTTAGGTGATTTGTCACCAGGCAGCACATCCGCAAATGCCATAAAAATTGAAGGGGGGGCTCCAAGGCTACTATTTGGATGTTTAATCCATTAAGAGATGAGAAAGGGATGGAAAGATTGAGAGATGAAGATTGAAAAAGGGGGCTCCAGGGCTGCTGTTTGGTTGTTTAATTCATGGGCTCTTCTCTTTAGCAGTCGGCTTTTAAGGGAGGCTGTTGGGGCTTGCTAGGGTTAAAAGAAGAAACTAAAAAGTAGATGAGAGATCAGAAAGGTATTTATAGTACCACCAGGGTCTAGGTTTTTTATTTATATGTGAATCGGTTTGGTTCGATCTGGTTTATTCAGTTTCAGCCTTTTAAAACCGAATCGAACCGAATTGTTTTTTAATTTTTCTAATCGGTTTTTTTTCACAATTCGGTTTTTTCGGTTATTTTTTTTATCGGTTTAGTCGGTTTTTTAATTTTTTTTCTCACCCCTAATTAGAATAACCTAGTAGAAAAGCAAGCAAACAAAAACCATGGAGCCCCTTTTAAAAAAATATCGAATGATGAAGTTGAAAATAGAAATAATTAAAACAAAAAAAATATCAAATTGTATTAACTTGCCAAACATGTAACCTAGATCATTAGACCAGAAACACCCCACCTAGAAAAATCACGAAGCTTAATCCCCAACCAATCAAATGTTAAAAGATAAAATTGAAAAAAAATATACAAAAGGATACAAAATAAAAAATACCAATTAAAAGAATGAGGATCAACATTGAAATAAAAAATAAATTAGAGAGCAATTAAAATTTTTAAATTGAATAGTAAAATTGAACCAATTAAATGTTGAAAGATAAAATTAAAAAAAAAATTATATAAAAAGATCCAAAATAGAAAATAACAATTAAAAATTAAGGATAAATGTAAAAATATAAAATAAAATAAATGACAATCACTAATGTTTTATTAAAAAGTAAAATTGATGTAAAGTATAATCTTTTAAAACTATCAAGAAAAAAAAAATTAAAATATAGAATACTGGGTGTAAATAACCAACATTGTTATTTAATTTAGGGGAACTTTTGTTGGTTACGATTACATATTATTAGACAAAGCCTTCGGCCATCTTTCAGCTCCGATGATCTATGGATATGTCATCTCAAGCAATGAAAAGCCAGGAGGACATGAAGGCAGACCAGGACAGTCTTCAATCAATTGCTGCTCTGAATCTCTGATGTCTTCTGTCACACGAGGGAATATATATCGCCCTTGGGTTGGCTGCACCTTGCTGGCATCCAATGGGGAGCATATTTGTTTACCTCGGGGAAGTCAACGCATTAACCCTTCGCTTAAAAAAGATGTCAATGAAATTATTATATCTATGTTTCCGATAAATTTATAGATTTTTTTTTGTTCATTAAACTAATTCCTGGAAACAAAACCCTTCTTCTTCTTCTTCTTCTTCTTCTTCTTAACAGATATAAAATCAAATTCAAGAAACAACATATAACTGCTTGGATGGGTTTGTTCAAATAAAGAAAATAAAATAACTCGAGGGGTCCAGTAAATTAGCACCAGAATCCTACGAGTAATTAAGTCAATAAGAAGCTGTAGGAGTAGATCGGTCATAAACGATCATTTGGCATTAATCTTTTGCACACAACGAGTTACAGATTCGGAATCCATGCCTGTGCAAGAACCAAGAAAGAGGGGTTGAAAGAGATGAAACATGAACCTGCCTTGTAAAGAAAGAAATGATATGAATCTGAGATACAGCGTTGATGATATTAGGTTCCTGGATATGGTTTTGCTAGTAAAAAAAAATTTAGTAAATAAAAAAAAAGAGATAAGATTAAGAAAAATGTAACTATAAATTTTACTTCACGAAAGTACATAATTATATATAGAACCTCTTATTTATTTGGTGTCATTGCCTTGTCTAACTTTCTTAATCTTGCCACCAAGATCCCCAGCAAGAGCTGGAGGAAACAAGGATTCGATCTCATTGGACAGATCAAGTAAGACTCTCCGTTGAGGCGATTTTCGTTTGGCTGATGGGAGTGATTTAGGTTTTCTGGGTGCGGGCGGACATTGAAAAATGACAGGAATTTTGCGATCCAAAGAAGTTGGAGTCTTGAACCCATCATCATCGTCATCTTTATCATCTTCAATTTGGAATGCTTCTACAGACGGCAGTTTTATCTTCAAAGTAGGCACCGATATCTCGCATTCGTCTTCTTGCTTGTCTTCTTCTTCAACTTCTTTTTCCTGATGAAGCTCTTGCGGTACAATTTCACAGTCATCTCCAAGTTCTAATGCAGATCTCACAAGGAAATTGAATTCCATGGGATTCAGATCTTTCTCAGAGAAAAACATCTCAGAGTTGGACAACCCCATTAACGAAAATGATTTCAATTCCGAGAACATGACAAAAGATCTCTCTTGATTAATAAAGCAAACAAAGGACAAACACAGTTGAATGTAGAGCTAGATTTTGAGAAACCTAGCAAGCTAGCAGGGAAAAGGGAAAAGAATGAAACAAAAACAAGCAAGCAAGGACAACCACAAAACGTTTATGGCTAGAGTGCAGTAGTACGTAGTAGTGGCTCAGAATACAACCATATAAAATGGCCACCTTTAGTTAATGTCTATGAGCTTGTTTGGATTTTAGCTATGGAAATGTTCTTGAAGGGGGAGGAGAGAGAGAATGTAGGAAACTTAGAAACACACTTGGGCGAAGGATCCAATGCCACATATATAGTTCCAGGCATTGACATGAACTCACTCTCTCTATCAAGAAAAAAAAAAGCCCCTCGCTTTCTCGCTTTAAAAATGAGGGAGCTGAGCTTGACAATGGCGTCTTTTTCAGTCTTTATCGGGTCAGCCACATATATAGATCCAGGCATTGACATAAACTCACTAACTACTGTAAACTCTGTGGCTTAAGCAAAGCGATCGCTTTTTCTTTGATTTCTACGAACTTTGAGGCACCTATGCACGTGCTTTACTACAGCAAAAACACATCTCACCGTTTTATTCAACTCTTCTCGCAACCTTACTCTCGTTTCTCGCCATACTTTTTATGACTGTGCAAACAACTTCTCGTCTCTCCATCCATGTTTTTTCAAATTGGTGTTGTTTTATTGTATAAAATATGCAAACTACAAGAAAAAACATTGTTAAAAATAAATTCATGTATAATATTACGTTATAAGTTTTTTTTAAAAAAAAAACACTTAACATGCAGCTGTTCGATAGATGATGGTCCAAGAAACAGTTTTACTTATACTTTCTAAACTTACAGTTGTGATACTGTCAACTTAATATTTTGGTTTGTCTTGTTTTTTTTATTTGTTTCATTTTATTTTTTTATAACATGGTGTTTCGGATGAGGATATATTATTTAGCATGTACTAGTTTATAGAGCATGCTCTTGCTTCAGCTTGAATCAATTTTTTTAGCGTAAAAAAATAATGTCTAAATTGCCGGAAACTTTTTGATATTATCATGCATGAAACTCGGTACAACAATATAAATTTTAAAAATCCTGACCTAACTATTTTTCTAGTTCAAGTATTAAATTAAGTTGTGTGGAAGTTATCTCGCGTGACCTTGTTCATTTGATAGATTCAAAGAAAAAAATCAAATCAATACTGCATGATAAAATTAAATAAAAACATTATATTAAAGGATGAAATTGAAGAATAGATATAAAACATAGTTACATTGTTAAGGGGGAAATAAACTTATATTTATAAATTGTTTAATATTGTTGTTTAAGTCTTCAAGGGACCAGATTGCAAAATATAGGGGTGATATATATTTTTATATCTATAAGTATTTATTAATTGTCATCATAAAAAAGGGAGGTCACGTAATAATATTTTATGTATTTTGATCATAACAATTAAATGAAAATAGACTAATGATATGTTTGGACGAGATTAACTTTAAACAGGTCTATATGAAGATCACATCAACAAGTATAAGGAATTGAATGGAGAAATTCATCAACAAGTTCAAGATGTAAAGTGAAGACTTAGTTCTTAAGAATTCATTTTAATGCTTATCGTTAAATCTTCATATCTTACTCAATAGCAAATTAAAATGAATTCACACACTTCACATTGTATACATAAATAGGATTGATATACATTTAATCGGTTTAAGCACCATGTTTGAAACTATCAAAAATAATTTTTAAGTTGAATCTGTCCATCGTTGTTCATCCCGTGATGAACACTTAAGAATTTTATAGGAACCGGTCGTCCGCTTTAATCGTCAAAGACATTCTAATGGCTATAAATAATTAGTTTCTTTTGGAAACATATATATAGCTCTCTTTTATGCAAAATTAAAGAGAGATTCTAACATACATTGTACATAAGTTGTTTCAAAAGAAAAATCAACTCAAAATCATCAATCCTAATATATTCTAAGTTGTGCTAAATTAAATCTTTATATTGTAACACAAGAGTATAAAATCTCACATTCAATACATTTATACATCTTTAATCATCATAAGTGATATTGAGTGAGTTATAGAGATTATAATTTTTAATTGTACAATTTACGTCTTGAGAGAGTGAATCTTGTTGTAAACAAATTATAATTGTAAACACTTGAGAGTTTGGATAAACTCCTGGTATTAGTGAGGTATTGTTACTAAGAAAAACTTTTTTAGGAGGGAACATCTTCAAGTAGTATAATTGCTTGGTATTGATTTATCAAGGGCATCGTATCTCACTTTGAGTAATAAAAGATTACAATATTCAATTACAGTTGGTACTTGAGGTATGGATGTCGACTTGTCGAATCACGTTAAAAATCTTTGCAATCTCTCTTCCTATCTCTTTACTTTAAACACTTTAATTATATTGTTGGTTATTGTGTTATATGTGCTTGTTGTGTTTATTTGTATTATTTGACATAATTAATAAAACATCTAATTCATCTCTTTTTAAGTGTTATTGTTACCTTAATTTTAGAACAACAGTTTATTAATTATATGAACAATTAAACCAACCTCAACTTTTTTAGTTATTAATATAATTCGATAATGTGGTATAGATATTTCTATAAAAGTGCATTTGGACTAAAAATATATTTATTTGATTTTTTAAGTAATTCTTAATATTTTTTACTTCAGTATATAAAAACTATCTAAAATTATATAAAAAATTGATATTTTTTTCAATTTAAATACATTTTGAAAAACATTTTTAAACACAATGAAAATGTACTCCCAGAAACGACCAATAAAAATTGAAAGGTGACATAATGTATAACTAAAGAATAGAAAGTTAGAGGTTTTAAAAGCCTCAAAATTATAATTAAATTGTATAGAAAACTCTAATTTGATAAAATATGAATATCAATAATAACATTCTTAAAATTTTTTGAAAAATAATTTAGATAATATTATTTATAATAGATGTACGTATAACTAATTAAATCCATATAGAAAAAAATTATTTTTTTTATTAAAAATTACATGGCTAGTAAAATTCATCTTGTATTAAAGGTATCAAACTAAATAAATCCTAAAAAAAAATTAACAATTAAAAAAATAACATGCCAAGAATTAAATATTGTACGCTTCACGTCAAACTCTCCCGGTTGAAAGAAAAAAAAACTTGTCCTCAAATTAATTACAATCAGAAATTGAATTTGACTAAGTAAAGAAATATTTTTAATAACNCACCCGGAGGAACTTCATCACACCATAGCTTATTTCATTAAATTTATTTGTATTATTAAATTTAATAGCACCCATATTAATAATATCTAAATAATATGAGGGAATTACTGTTCCCCCACACCTAAATCACTGTTGATTACAACAGTAATTCACAGTGCTTTTTTTTTTTATTTTTGTATTTTTTTTTCCAACTTTCTCTTTTTTCATTTTTTTTCAAAAATTGGTTTTCTTTTTTTTTCCAACTTTGCTTTTATTTATTTTATTTCTATTTATTTTTTTAAAAAATTATCTTTGTTGATTTTACTTTTTAAATATTGAGTTGGTTAAAAATTTCGTTTTGTAATTTTTTTCCTTTAAAATACTATGGATTACTACGGTGTTTTCCCACATAATTTTTATATTTTATTTTTTTATTTTTTCAAAATTATATTTGTCGATTTGTTTTTATTGATTTTACTTTTTAAATATTGAGCTGGTTAAAAATTCTACTTTGTAATTTTTTTCTTTAAAATAATGTGGATTGCGACGGTGTTTTCCCACATAGTTTTTCTATTTTATTTTTTCTTAAATTGTATTTGTTGATTTTTTTATATTGAGCTGATTAAGAATTTAGTTTTGTAATTTTTTTCTTTAAAATATTGTTGGTTGCTACAGTGTTTCTCCGCATGGTTTCTTTTTTGTTTTTGTTTTTGTTTTTTTTATGATTTTCTCTTAAATTATCTTTTTTTTTATTTTATTTTTTAATATTAAGCTGGTTAAAAATTACTGTTACAATATGTGAGGAAAATAACGTAACTTTCCTCGTAAATTACAGTGGATTGCTACAGTGTTTTTTCTCATATGGTTTTTTTTCTGTTTTGTTATGTTTTTCTCTAAAATTATCTTTGTCAATTTTATTTTTTAAATATTAAGCTGGTTAAGAATTGCAATTACAAGTAAATACAAGTTTTTCCTCACAAAACACTATGGATTGATACAGTTTTTCCTCACATGGTTTTTTTCTAGTTTCTTTTGTGTTTTCTTTTTTTGTAATATTTTTTTCCAAAATTATCTTCGTCGATTTTATTTTTTAAAATATTGAGTTGGTTAGAATTTAACTTTGTAATAAAACTTAATCATGTGGGGAAAACACTGTAGTTTTCCTCACAAAACATTGTTGAAAATTACAATTACAAGTCATTATAAATAAGGTTAAATTATATGGGGAAGCACTGTAGCTTTCATCACAAAATACTATGAATTACTATAGTGTTTCCAACATGATTTTTTTTCCTTATTTTTTGTGTTTTTTTAATATTTTTTTTCCTGAAATTGTCTCTGTCGATTTGATTTTTTTTAATATTGAGCTGATTAATAATTTAGTTGTGTAATTTTTTTCTTTAAAACACTGTGAATTATTGCAGTGTTTTCTCATATTATTTTTTTCAAAATTATCTTTTTTCATTTTTTTTAATATTAAGTTGGTTAAGAATTATAATTATAATAAAGTTAAATCATATGGGGAAAGCGTTGTAGTTTTTCTCACAAAACACTATGGATTGCTACAGTATTTCTCTAAATGGTTTTTTATTTTATTTTATTGGGGAAAACACTATAGTTTTCCTCACAAAACATTGTCAATTGCCACAACATGTTTCCTCATGGGTTTTTTTCCTTCCAAAATTATCTTTGTTAGTTTTTTTTTAATATTAAGTTGGTAGAGAATTTAGCTTTGTGATTTTTTTTTGCTTTTTATTAACAGAAAAGCTAAATCATGTGACGAAAGCACTATATCTTTTCTCTCAAAACACTGTGGATTGCTACAAATCATTTTGTTCAGTCTCTAAATTTTGATCACCAACACAACTTTTTTTTTTCCGTCATGAAATATTGACTTTATCATATCTTTAATTTCTATTATTTATCTAGTGCTGGTTCATAATTATAATATTATTAAATATATTTGTTTTATAAACTCTTGTTAGCACGTATCTCGTGAACTCTAATTAGAAATACCTCCAATCAAAATAACAATGTCATCCAAGCAATGGCTCTTCCGTTCACCAAAGGGGGTGTTTGGGAGCTTTAACACCAGCCCTTCCTTTCTCAAAAGCTTGTTCCTAATGATTAGAGGCGGAGCCTCCTTCCCTGCGTCCTCTGCAACTATTATAATTCTGTCAGTGAAAAGAATTAGGGTTTCGATAACTCTAAGTGTCAATAATAAAAATATGTCACTGGTCTTAACTATAAATTCTTTTAATGTATTTAGCATTAAAATTTATAAACTAAATAAATCCAATAAAATCTCAAGAATTAAAGAATTCACAAAAAAAAAATAATTATTTCAAAAAATTAATCTCATGCCAAGGATAACTTAATTTTCACTCCGAAGTTGCAATTTGGCATTTAAAATTTAAGAAAGGTGTTTAGAATATAATAAAGTTTTTTTAAAATTATTTTTTAATTAAAAATATATTAAAATAATATTTTATATTTTATATTCCTCAGCCCCAATAGAAAAAAGAAAACTAGTCAGTTGTGGCTCGAAAATGCTGTTTTCTTCCCTTCCCACTAGCTAAGCAATCTTGTGGGTGCTTATGCTGCTGTCTCTCAAATTGGGTGCGAAACGACAAATTGTCCGATGCTTGATGGGATCCGCGTTGAGCATGTTGGATCTGATCTCTTGGCGAAGCAACAAAGTCACCTGCGACGAAACCCAAATTATTTGACAGCATTAATGTCATGTCACGGAAAGAGATAACAGGATAAAACTCTTCATGGCCATGGCCACCTTAATTAATTATATATTTCTCACCATTTTATTATCTGACATGACAAAATATATTATAATTATTTTTTAAAATATTTTTTATGTTAAAATATATCAAAATAATATTTTTTTAAAATTATTTTCGAGATCAATGCATTAAAAAAATTCAAAACACACACACAAAACAAATTAATTTTTTGAGATCCTCATTTGCACCGTATTTCCGGCTGCCGCAATCTTCTTCCACTTTCTTATTAATAAGAAAATAAGATTAAACATGTGAGCGGATTTATTTAGAACAAATAAGCAAGTGAGATTTACTTAATTATTCGGATTTACCCACCAGTTTTTATGATTAACAATTTGATTATGAGTTAAATGGCACGCTGCGCCGCTCGAGAATTACCCAGGTCCCATCGCCATGTGATTTTCTTTTTGGGCACCATATCCAGAGAGAAGTACGAAGGCTAATCTTCCTAGGGAATACCAAAACAAATATGCAGTTTTTACAAAGACGTTTTAAAAGTGTTTTTTTAAGATATATTTAAACTAAAAATATACTGATTTAATATTTTTATTGAGAAATTTTGATGTAGTAATATTAAAAAAATTAAAAATTTCAAGAATCTTTAAATCTTCAAACAAATGAACCCGTATCCACTGTCGTTGCATCAGAAAGCTGCCTCGGCGTCGGCGGTATTAGAACGGCAGTACTCACGTGGGTCCCAAATCAAGGCTAATTAATTTCATGATGTAGGTCCCACCAATCTTGTGGCTGTAGGCCCTGCATGCTCATGGACTTTGGATTCCTTCCTGCTGCTATAGATAACGAGATTATTCTTAGCACTTTTATTAAACTCCCATCTTAACTCAACGGTTGATTGTGGACTGGCTCGTCCACTTCCTGACCAAGTTCATTGTAAGAATAAGTTTAACTTGGAAATAACTTTATTTGATTTAATTTACTTGAAAAATCAACTTATAAACATAGTTTTTAAATTCAGACCGGCCTGGCAGGTTATCCCAGAATCTAGTCGATCTAATGGCTAGACCGGTTCAGAAAAGATAAAAGATTGAGATGAAAAAAACTGGATAAAACCTGGTTGACATGTCGGATTGACCCGTGACCCGAGCAACTCGGAAAAACCGGGCTGAGACCTGGTTTTTTTTCAAACGTGTTTTTTCTCCTAGCCGAAGATCTATTTTTTTAATATTTTTTAGCAGGTTATTAATCCTTTTTAAAAAATATTTTATTTTTACAATACGGAATTTGAAGTCTTTTAATATATATATTCTATGTTCACAAGAAAAAAATTGTGTTTTTGCAATATGGAATAAAAAAAATTTTAGTTTAAATTTTTCAACTTAAAAGGATAATACATTAATATAGTATATTTTCAATGTGAGATAAAAAACCTTTAGAAATAATTTTTTAAACTTTATTATTTATAACATGTCTAGCTTATATTCACATGGATTATTTCTTAATTTTTTCATATGAAATATTAAAACTTGAAATATTTTTTTATTTTTCCGGGTTGACCCATGTAACTCAGGACCTAACTTCTTAGTCGGATCAACCTCTATATCGGATTTGATAACTATGCTTATAAGTCTGTTCAACCTCATTAATTTTTTAAAAACAACATAATTTTAATTTTTTTTTAAAAAATAATTAACTTAATATCCAATCCTAATTCTAGATCTCAACTCCATTTCGGACCAACATGAATGTCCTTAATAACTATGATTTTTAGAGGTTTTTTTTTTACGGTCCAGCTATATTTTTTAAAATTTTTAATTTTTAATTTTTAATTATTTTTTTATATTTGTTTTATATTTTAATATAAAAAACAAATTATATATATATAAAAATATACCAAACACTACCGACGGATGAAATGTGGATCATTTATATCCCCTCAAACGATAAATTGACGGTATATGATCACTTGAATTGTCTCTCTCCAGCGGAAAGTGGGGGCCCCGATTGGATTGCTTGGATTTCATCGCATCATAGACATGATAAAGGGTCTGCTTAATTTGAGGCGGGCCCCCTCATGTCTCCCTTCTGTCTTCTCTTTCTGTGATTTTAATTTCACCCCTTAACCTCAAAGTTCATTAAGAAATCCAAATCACAGCAGCTCTTGGAAGATTGATTAAATAATTTCGTATATAATGGTTATTCGATAGTGCTCTGAAAATAGTAAAAGAATTGAATTGATCTGATTTTTGAAATTGAAAAAAAATAAATAAAAAGTGACTAAGGTGGTGGCTTGGAAGTCAAATTGCAAAGATAAAGGGGAAGGAATGGAAATACACCAAAATACAGAGCTACAGTAACAAAACCTCCGGGCAGCCCAGCGACCTTGGTTTCATTAAATATTATTATCATATAAGATTGTTTAATGCATGCTTAGAGGCTTAATCATGTTGCATATTGTGATTAGGAGTGGAAATAGTTATGATAACGTGGGGTACGATACTTAAAATGAAAAGGGACCTCACACACACACACACTCTCATGGCACATAATTGCATCTCATGCTCATGCCTAATGATTCTGCTTCCCATCTCCGATCATCATGTCCCATCCCCGGCAAGCATCTCTCCCCATTTTCCTACCCTTCGTCTTCCTACTTTCCGGATATCTTGTCTTCCATATCATGAAAAGAGGGTTGCCTTTCATTACATAATCAGGTCGCTACAAATCTCTTGATGAACAGAAGAAAAGAAAAATTTCTCACACTTGTAGTAGTATATCTGATAGTTCATTAATTTGATCTGATAATTTCGTGGAGAATATTGCTGAGAAATAGATTCTGGTCAAGCAAGGGGCCGGCAGGGCATGGTCATTTTATCTTGGTTTCCACCAAGAACCATGCCCTGCCGGCCCTTGTTTGACTATAAGATGCCGAGCGGACAAACTTTGTTCCTTTTCTTTCGATAGGAAATCTATAGGAGTACTCTTGTCTGCTTGATCATGAAGGAAATTTGGATCAATTAATTCTTGTATAATCATATTATTCCGTCCACAGGGCATAGATGACGACATATATATATAAAGTCAAGAGAAATTTGTGAACGATTTTATTTTTGCAAATTAATGAATCAATCAAACTGGTAATTTTTGTGTCGACATGGACTATTTGTATCTTTAAGTACAAATATGAAACACTTAAAGCAATTAACAATGACCCACAAAATATTATTTAGCCAAGTGTACAATTAATCCTCCTAATTCTCCGATTACTTCTTGATCATACGAACATAAACTGCTTAATTCATAATATATATATATATATATATATATCCTTTTGGGGTATAGATTACTGAAAACCATATGTGAAAAATGCCAAGAAGTAGTAGGAACCGTATACGACTTGTGCTTCTATAAAGTGTCAGAATCTATAGTGTCAGAAATTATATAATATACTAAAAGGAATTACTATCTCTATTATTATTTATCTAGACTTAAAGCACTATGAATTGGAGCAGTGTAATTATAGCTCAGCCCTTGTTACAAAGAGTTGCAAGGGCAGCAGGAGAGGTTTGGAGTTGTCTTTTCACTGGGATACATTTGGCATTGAATGGATGAATAAGAAGAAAATGACCACTTCAAGTTTTGTTGGGGCTGCCCTGGGCGTCAACCAGGTCGGCACCCCCGCGTGACAACACCTGGTGCTTGGGCTGACTTGCCCTTGCGCTAGGTAGACCTGAGCGCCACGTGGTGTTGGGGCTGAGTGCCCTTGCCCTGGGTGGTAGCCAACCTACACCCCCACATAGGAGACATAGCGTCTGGGCTGCTTGTCCTTAGATTGGGTTAAACCGAGCGCCACGTGGCGAGACTTGGCGCTTGAGCTGCCTGCCCTTGCGCTGGGGCTGGCTTTCCTTGCCCTGGGCGGGAGCCAGGCCCACGCTTCCATATTGGGACACATGGCGATTGGGTTGTTTGCCCTTGCACAAGATCTGACACGAGCGCCACGTGGTGCTGAGGTATTTGCCCCGCTCCTAAGGTTAATGAGTCTTGCGTCATAACCTAATTTTCTTGGGTCCTTTGTCAGGACCCAAGGCTATTGAGTTTGAGTTTCTAAATATAATTATTTCCCACATAAATATTATTATTTTTATTATAGTTGAAAGTATTAATATCAAACATATTATAGTTTGTGTTCTTAATATTATTTGTTCAATTGAAATAAAAATGATAGTATTTATACCCCAAAAATAGTATTATTGATATTAATACTTTGAATTATAATAAAAAATCATAATATTCAAAACACAAATAATACTATTTTTAATATTAATACTTTCAATTATAACAATAAAAAAAATATTTATACAGCAAATAATAATATTTATACCGCAAATAATACTATTTTTAGTAGTAATACTTTCAATGATAATAAAAATAATAATATTTATATCACAAATAAAAATATTTTTTATATTAATACTTTGAACTCCAATACAAAGAAATATCAATACTTTTAATTATAATAAAAACAAAAATATTTTTACCGCAAATAATAATATTCATACCACAAATAATAATATTTTTTATATTCATGCTTTGAACTATAGTAGAAATATTAATATTTATAACATAAATAATAGTATTTTTAATATTAATACCTTCAAGTATAATAAAAATAATAATATTCATATAGCGTTTGGGTTGCTCTGCCCTTGCATTAGGTCAGACCTAATCTCTATGTGGTGCTAGGGCTGGCTTGCCCTACCCTGGGCGTAAGCCAGACACACAACCCCACGTGGGACACCTGGCGCCTGGGCTTCTTGCCCTTGCGTTGGGTTTGACCCGAGCACCACGTGGTGTTAGGCTATCTTGCCAAGGGCACACAACCAAACCCGCGTGCCACATGGCGAGACCTGGCTCTTGGGCTGCCCTGCATGTGCGCCTGCGGCAGGATCCAATGGTAATGAGTCGTTATCAGAACCCTATTCGCTTGGGTCCTACGCCAAGACCCAAAGGCAATGGGTCCTGCGCAGGACCTAAGTCTAATGGGTCCTATGTAGAACCCAAGACTAATGGTCCTATCTTATAACTCAATTCGCTTGGGTTCTCACCAGGATCAAAAATAATTTGTGTTATAAATATTCTTCAGTTCTCTTAATATAATAATATGTATAATATATATATATATATATATATATTATAATTCAAAGTGTTCATATTTTATAATATTATTATTTATGTTATAAAAATAATTATTTTTATTATAATTAATAAATTAAAAAAATATATTATTAATATTAAAAATATATTATTTTTTATATTATAAAATTTTACAGTATTTTTTATAAAAATAAAAAAAAAATAAACCCGCGCGGCTATCCACCTAGTTAACATTAAAAGAGAGCAGGGTAAACGCTGCTCCTTCAGCATACGGGGATGACAAAACCACGCCATTTTTTCAAAAAATAAACGTGACTTATTTTTTAAGGCATTTACTTACATTTTAGGCGCTTGTAGCCCAGCCCAGGAACACAGACCTGGCATGCCAGCCCACCCTCACGAGCCTGGAACGAGCTGACCTGCTCCCTTTTTTAATTTTATACTGAACTATTTGTTTATTCAGTTTTTTTTTTGGGAAAATAATAAAAATTATTTATCTATGTTACTGATTTTAATTAATAAATATTGGAAAAAAGAAAGAAAGATGGTTTCCTTAAATTTATCTATGTTATGATTTCTTTTATTTTCTATAAAAAACATATATACATATATAATTTATTATTTCTTAATACCCTGACTTTATATTATACATTTGTACTTGAAGTAGTAAAATGAAACATATCAATGAAACAAAATCTTTTTCCTTAATATTAACTTGAAATTAGCAAATTAAGTATCAGTAGTAAGTAAAAAGAATATAATTTATAAGATAAATGTTATTATTTTAGGGCATCCCTGTTTCTGAGCAGGGTAGTCTAATCACTTTTCAAGCAGGGAATACACGGGTCTGTACAGGGATTAGGGCCGGAAAGAGTTGACTGTAATCTCCTTTCGTTGTTTAGGGCTCTAATCTCCCCTAATTGTGATTTGGGCAAAGATCAGGGCTTCCCCTTTTGGGCTTGTACCCTATTTGTTCTATTTGTAATCTCCTTTTATTTTTCAATAAAAACACGTGTCTTTTAACATTTTGCTAGCCTGGTATTTCATCTTTATTTCTCAACTTCAAAGTGAAAAAACCCTGTACAATATGTGACTATGATAAGGTTATCTTGCCATTAAAAAACCACATACGAGTATTCATCCACGAGTGGGCAAGGTATAGAATATTTTATCTTACTAAATGATTTCCTGATCATATAATTAATATATAGGATGATTGGATGTAATAAACGTTGATTGATTTGGGATGAAATTATCATGTTTGAGTTTAGTGAAACGCTATTATATATAAATATAAGATTTAATTTTAGATTGCGAGTTAAGTAAGTTGATCGATGTAAGTTTTTGTCAAATTTAGAATAATATTATTTTATTTTTTTAAAAAAATTACAATATCTGATTGAGGTTTTTTAGTGACCCAACCAATATCAAGCAATAAATCATTGAGTTGAACAATCAAGTTGAGCCTGGTCTTATAAGCATGCCCTTGTAATGTTAGCATTGTGCCTAATCTATCCTAGGCTCTATTTTATTAAAATTATGTCGAGTTTAGGGTATGTTTGATATTATAGTTGCGGTCATGGGTGAAAAAGTTTTTTGTTCAGAAATGTATTAAAATAATATTTTTTTAAAAAATAATTTTTGATATCAACACATTAAAATAATCTGAAAAACATAAAAAAATAAATTTAAATAAAGTTTTTAAAAATTTTTAGTGGAACATAATTTGAACCACATTTCCAAATAAAATAAAATAATATGGTAAATTGGTTGATGCTAAGTGCTCAAAGGTGACATTGGATGAGCCAAGTAAGCTTGAGACAATGTAAGAACAAGTTAGTTTATAAGTTACTTACTTGTGTAATAACTTAACTCCCAAACACTTCATTTGTTTTTTATTTTATTTTTTTAATGATAATAACATTATTTTTTAGATTTTTATTTTGGTATTATTTTAAGGTTGTATTTGAAAACGTGGTTGAAACCGTGTTTTTTTAAAATATTTTTTTATTAAATTATTTTTTTATTTTCAGATTATTTTGATATGTTAATATAAAAAATAATTTTTAAAAATTAAAAAAATATTATTTTAATATATTAAAAAAAATTTAAAACTATAGTAATTTCAAATGCTAAACGAAAGACGATTCAATTCCATTACAATAGTTGATACCATAGTTATCGGACCGGTCAAGGGACCGGGTCCTAGGTTTTATGGGTCAACATGGAGAAATTTAAAAAATAAAAAATTTAATATTTCATACAAAAAAATAAAAAAAATCAATGTGAATATATGCTATATTGTAAATAATAAAGTTTTAAAAAATATTTTAAAAAGTTTTTTATCACACATTGAAAAGATACTATGTTATGCTTTTAAGTTGAAGTATTTAAACAAAAAAAGTTTTTTATCCCACGTCGAAAAAACATAATTTTTTTCTTCTGAACATAGAGTATATTTATGTAAGGGTTTAAATTACACATTAAAAAGATACTATGTTATTTTTTTAAGTTAAAGTATTTAAACAAAAAAATTTTATTTTATATTTAAAATTCATAATTTTTTATATTAAAATTAAGAAAAAACTCTTCTGTTTTAATTTATTTCTTATTATTATAAACTGTAACATAAACTTTATGTATTAATAATATTTTTAAATAAAAAAACTAAAATAATTATTTTAATGGATTGAAATAAAAACGTAGCTTAGAGTCTAAGACAATTACTGTCTCTTCAATCTTCACCCCCCCTCTCTCTCCATCTGAAAGGAAAAAAATCGCCAGATCTCATCTTCATTAGCAATCGTCATGTTCTCAGCAACCACTGCTCGATCATTTCCTCTCCTCGCCTTCTCCTCTCTCCCACTCTTCCCTTGAGTCAGTAGTAATTTGTAGAGCTTGTTATTTAAGTTTTATGTGTTTTGTTCCCGAGTTTGACTCAAATATGTTAGTTTTTGTGGGATTAAAATGTTAGATTGATTTGTGTTCATGGATCGAGTTTTTATTTCACAAATGACAGTTTATGCATTACAAATATCGGGTTTCGTTTGGGTTTGCCCGAGTCACTTGGGTCATGAGTCAATCTACGGGTTAACCGAGTCTTACTGATTTTTTGCATTTATTAATCTTTTTTCTAATCTAAATTAGTTCAATTACCAAGTCGATTGATTTTTAAATTGACCTATCTGATCGGGTCAAGTTTAATAATTATGATTGAAAGAATACCCCCAAATATGTGATGACGTACTCGCATGCCGCGCATTCTCTTCAGTTTAATCAACAAAAGTATTCTACACGTGCCCCCTTTCTCTCTCTCTCATCCTGCTAGTGGCTCACCCCCCTGCATCCTTTATCTATCTCCACTAAAGGTCAAGATAAATGTACAATGTAATTAATCATTTTATTTTGATGATGCTTCAGTGATAAAAAATTAAAATTAAATTTTTTTTTTCAAGTTTGAATCCTTAATTATTTATATAATAGCTGATAGATATTTATATAATTATTAATTTTAAAATTTATAAAATTAATTAAAATACACACACAAGCTAACCGCAAACCAACTAAAAAAAATGTCCAACGTACTCTACCCTCATTTCTTGGAAACCGACAAACACTGAACACCCCCCTTCCCCCAAATAAATAAATAAATAAAGAATTATAATATTCCAATCCCACAAAAGCACACTTTTGATTGGCTCCTCTTACCAAATCCTGCGACTCATTCGAAGAAATACCAGATTCTCTCTCTAGCTTCTCCAACAAGATGGAGCTCCTACCCCCCGCCCACCCGCCCCATCACAACCCGAACCCAAAATCCCATTCTTCGGGGTTAGTGGTCGGGCCTGACCGGATGTTGAGCTCTGATCAGTTGCTGGACATTGTTCAAGAAGTTAGCAACGAAAGAGTGTATGTGGCTGTGGGGAATTCTTTAGAGAAAGCTTTGAGCTTGCTCAACTGGGTTTTCAATATCTTTGGAACCAGACAAATTTGTTTGCTTCACGTTCACCGTCCTTCTCCTCTGATACCTACCCCCTGTAAATTCTCTCTCTTGCTTTTTTTTTTGGTCTGTATACTGTACTCCAATCTTGAAATGTTGGTCGAGTTCAATTTCTATCTTTTTTTTTCTTTGATTCTTGTTCTTTGTTGGGTTTTTCTTAGAAAGTTTCTTGAATCCAAGATGGGGTTTTTCTTTATTCTTTAATTATTGTTAATTTTGTTGTTGCTGGGATTTTTATTGTAGTGGGGAAACTGCCCGCAAGTCAAGCAAATGCTGAAGTAGTGTCAGCATTTCGAAGGGAGGAGAATGAGCAGACAAAGAAACTTATAGATTATTATCTGATCATTTGTAGTAGAGCAAAGGTGCGTTGTCTCCCAGATTATCTCTCTGAACATGTAGGGGAATGATATTTTAATGTTGCCCGGGAAGTGATTTTCATGTCACGTGACTTTAAGATAGGGTGGTACTCTTCCTGGTCTAATTCTGCTGTTAAAAAATGCAACTTTGCCTTTGACACTGCTGCCAAGCTCTCCAGGGACTTTTTAAAATAAAAAATTTAATGGCAACTTGATTTAGTTATAGTATTACTTTAATGCATTTGCATGTAGAGTAACCAGTTGAATGATTCTTCATTACAGGCATTTATTTTCTTTGTTAATCACTGGGAAAATGCTCACTTTGCAGGTTGAAGCAACTATTATTATAATTGAAAACGACCAAGTCCATAAGGGGATTGTAGAATTGGTGAACAGACATGGTGTGAGGAAGCTTGTTATGGGGGCTGTAACAGAAAAGTAAGTAGATCACCAGTATTATCTCAATCACTTATATGAGTTTTGGGGTGATCGCCATGAAGTGTCTCGTAAGTGAAAATGCTTTTGTTGATTCTAGCGGTGCAGCACCTGTCTTTGTGCACTGTATAGTTTCATGTTTTTCAAACCTGTAAGCCATGCACCGATAGATTAATCTCTCAAGACAAATATACATTCTCAGTCAAAGAATCTACTCACTTTTTGAGTGTTTAAGTCAGCTTCAGAACAGGATAGTAATACCTTTTATCATCTTGCCCCTGAAGCAAATTTTCAACAGCAGACTTGTATTTTCCCGGCACAAACTTTGCTTTCCTGTTACTGTTTTGCATACTGGATGCGTTGTGCTCTACTTGGAGCCTTATATGTTCTTTTGTTTTTATTCACCCATCTATATTTTTGTTGTTTTCAATCGAAATGGTTCGATGCAGTTGTTTGAAGGTTAAAAAGAGCTCCAGCAAAGAAAACTATGCAGCAAAATATGCTCCTTTGTTCTGTGAGATATGGTTTATCAACAAAGGGAAACATGTGTGGACGAGAGAAGCTTCTGAAAATTCAAATCCTCTACCAAAATGTGATCATGCTGAGAATATGAGTTTTGAAACTCTAAGATCTGAATCTTTGCGATGTAGCAAGGGTAACTTGCCATTCCAAAAAAATAATCTTCGATCAAACTCTGCTGCAAGAATATCTTGTGCCAGAATTAGTGGTTTTGTTCAGAACGAATCAGTGTGTGCAGAATCAGTGTTGCCAACTGTATATAGTTCTTATAGTTCATGGTCCTGCCATCCTCTCCAGAGTTCAAGTAGCAGCTGTGCTCCAGGATGCACTTCCACTGAAAGAAGAGTTTCTTCAGGTTCTGATTCAAAATTGGAGGAAGAAAGCTCACATTCTCATGTCGAAGAAGTGCGTTTAGAAACAGAAGCATTGGGGAATGAATCATTTGAAGATTTTTTGAAGCGCAAAACGTTGGAAGCTATCAGCAAGGTAACTGCACTTCAATATTCCTGGTTTATTTCCGAATTTAGTTTGCAGATAATGTGGCTGTATGTATGACTCCTTGGAGCATATACTTGGAGGAGACTATAAATTAGCGGTCAACTTACTTTGTCACTAGCATGTTCTGAATATTCTTGGTAGAAATATCAAAATTTTTGTGCCCCTCACACCAGAGGTCTGTCCTTGCATATTGAATCAATTGTAAAGAGAAAAGGTCAACAAGAAAAGAGAACCTGGGATGCACGACACTTTTTTTCACATTTATCTTGTGAAATTACAAAATTATTTTCTTTGCTTATTTTAAATAATCATCTTAATTCAAAATCTTAAGCTATTAATTAAGACTCTAAGATATAATGTATATTATTATTTAATACACCTTCTCAAGTGCAATCTCTTTGAGCTTGAAACTTGTACATACCTGCTACCTTGTGTTTAATTTTATTAAATAAAATGGGGATGGTGAGATTCAAATTCATGATCGTTTGATCAACAAGACTCCAATACCGTGTCAAAAAACCATCCCAATCCAAAAACTTAAACTATTAGATGAGACTTCAAGATATGATTTATATTATTCTCTAACAGTTTATGGGCAATAATCAAATTTAAAAAATTGCTTAAAAACAGGCATAAACGTTTCATTAATCGTTTTTAATGTATTTCGACAACTTGCCTTTTCAAATTTGTCGTGGTAACTAATACAAATTCACATCATGGAATCTATCAAGTAGTACCAAATATATTCTCACTTTTTTTCTCTGAAATATTTATATGGACGGTTAAGTTAGGGGAGTGTGCTAGATTTTTGAAGATTTAAGAAACATGTGAAATAAAAGAAGGCTACTCTCAATCATTTCCTTGAGGCTAACTTTTGTATATGCTGTACTTGTTTTTCATTGGAGAGAAAATCTAATGCCTCTCTTCTCATCAGGTCAAAATCTTTGAATCTGCCCATGCACATGAAGTTAAACTTAGAAAAGAAGCTGAAGATGCACTCAATAATACAATAATGGAGCAAGAAAAGCTATTGGAAGAGAAAGATGAAGCAACTAGAAAGCTAGAGAGGACCATGAGAAATGTTGCTCTTCTAGACAGTCGTGCACAGGAAGCAAATCGCAGGTCTGAGGAAGCTGCTGGAGAATTGAAACTCATTCAAACATCCATTTCATCTCTGAGGCAGGAAAAGCAGAGGATTCGACAGCAGAAAATCGAAGCTGTACATTGGCTTGAGCGGTGGAGAAGCCATGGGCAGGCAGGAGCTTCAAACTGCAATGGAATTCTTGGAATTACTGAAGAGTTGCCTGAATTAGCGGAATTTTCTTTGTCTGATTTGCAAACTGCAACATGCAACTTCTCTGAGAGCTTCAAACTGGGCCAGGGAGGTTGTGGTTGTGTTTACAAAGGTGAAATGTTGGGTAGAACTGTTGCTATAAAAAGGCTGCATCCAAATAACACGCAAGGGCAATTAGAGTTTCAAAAGGAGGTTAGAGTCTCCCTCCCTCTCTCTTTCTATCTATGTAGAGAGAGATGTCACATGTAGTTCTTCACTGGAGCTTCTTGTAGTCATGATTTGAAAATATCACTATTAATCCTTTAAATTGTTTACTTACATGCCTTGGGTGTCCCTGGTTACTTGACAATTATTTGGACAAATCCACAGTTAGATATGATCTTCATAGTATTATGATGTTTGAGACGATCAGAAAACAATGGGCATATTTAGCAATCTGATTCAGAATAATGTTGTCATCCGTGAGATGCATAATAAACCATCTGATTCAGAATCTAGAATGCTAAAATTGAATTGCTTTGGCTTAATTTCCCAGCACCTTTTATATCACATCATATGTCTGAAATAACATGCAGTTTTTATTTAACCAGGTCCAAGTTCTGGGCAAACTGCAGCATCCTCATCTGGTGACTTTGCTTGGTGCATGTCCAGAAGCATGGTCTCTTGTATATGAGTACTTGCCCAATGGGAGCCTCCAAGATCGCCTTTTCCAGAAAAGCAACATTTCCCCTTTGACATGGAAGATCCGAACACGCATTATAGCTGAAATCTCAAGTACTCTTTGCTTCTTGCACTCTTCCAAACCTGAAAAGATTGTCCATGGTGATCTTAAACCACAAAACATCCTCCTGAATTCTGAACTTGGCTGCAAGATATGTGAGTTTGGAATTTGCAGGCTGGTAACTGAGGACAGTCTTTATTGCCCAAGTATTCATAGGAGCAATGAGCCAAAAGGTTCCTTTCCGTATACAGATCCGGAGTTCCAAAGAATTGGAGTTTTGACACCGAAGTCTGACATTTATGCCTTTGGAGTGATCATTCTGCAGCTACTCACTGGGAAGCCGCCTGTTGGATTAGTAGGTAAGGTACGTAGAACACTCTCATGTGGGAAATTAGCCTCAATTCTGGATCCATCAGCTGGAGAATGGCCGATGTTTGTGGCAAGGCAATTGGTGGATTTGAGCCTGCAGTTCTGTGAATTACGCAGCAGGGATAGACCAGACTTAACTCCTACACTGGTGAGGGAATTGGAACAGTTGCATGTTTCAGTGGAGAGACCGGTACCATCTATCTTCTTGTGCCCCATTCTCCAGGTAAAGATAGCACACGTGTACAATGAAATTGAGAGTAACATGATTGTACACTACAGACACGCCCTTTCTCCCTCTTCCCCACACCTCTTTCCTGCAATTATTTCATTTTCTAGGTATGCATATGCATAGGCTTGGCTTTATCAGTACGTAAAGGCTCATTGTCATATTGAAGTTGAAAAGGCATTCCTCCAAAATGCGATTTTTGCCACATGCTGATTACCCTAGAGCAGAGGTGTCATATTTTGCTCAAGTTGGCTTACATATCAAATGGTTTTCTTTCAGGAAATAATGCACGACCCTCAGGTGGCAGCTGATGGGTTCACATATGAAGGAGAAGCCTTGCGTGAATGGCTGGCAAATGGCCGTGAAACATCACCAATGACCAATTTGAGATTAAGTCACTTGCTTCTTACTCCCAACCATGCTTTGCGTCTTGCCATACAAGACTGGCTTTGCCAAACTTAAAATTACATGCATTCAGTTACATGGCATGTTCATCATGTTTGTATAGATTGCATTTTAGGCTATCCTTGCTTCACCGTGTATATAATGGAAATCACTGTATGTAAAATAGCGGATAGTATTTCAAACGCTGCGATAAAATTCTGCAGTGTTTGATTATTTGTACAGAATTGGTCCCGGCCAAGTGAATTAAACCTGAAAACCATTGTTATACAAGCTAGGTGTGTATAGATGTCTAAGAAATTTGAAGCTTCTGACTAGAAATGGCAAACTTTGATGCAATCATATTAAGCCATGGAGCTAGGAGTCTGTACGGGAACTATTTCATTTCTCTAGCTAGGATCAATATCTTGATCAAAAGCAAAGGCAGTTGACAAGCATTTCAAAAGGTGCTAAATAAACCCGTCTTATCTCATTATACATTAACATAACAGAAATTCAATGCACGCCTGATTCTTCTGTGGGGAATATAATTATCAAACCCGCAACAAGTATGATAAGAAAAAACCTTGGCCACTGACTAATTGTACAAAGAAATTAGCAGACGTGTTGTTTACTAGATTGAAATCCTAACATCCTTGCAATATCCCATCTCTAGCTGAAAGGAGGGAAGCAGTAGTTTGGTTCTCAGCATCACTGAAGGGATGATCTTCCTCAACGATCCTTGGTTCATCTCTCCTACCAGCCAAAAGTGGAGTAGCCTCCCTTGTGTCGTTCCATAGATGTACTTCCTTTTTAGGAGCCAAGTTTTCTTTGAGATTTGTTCCAGGTTTCTCGAGCACCTGCCAATTGTTGACACCATCCCAAGAATCCAGATTCACCCTTTTCTGGCCAGACTCATAATTTGCGTCATTTCGGCTCTTTTGAAATGTTTGGATCGAATTTTCTTCTTTCGGGGACAAGAGTTTGTTTTCCCAGGAATCATTCTGAGAATTACTTCTTGTAAATGTTCCATTAGAAGATTCCTGTAGAATGCCTCGCGCTGATGAAGAACTGTGGCAGAAGCTACCAAATCCCTGAATCCCTCTAGTCACCTTTCTAGCTCGCTCTCTTTCTTCTTTGAGAAGAGGTCCTTTTTCAAGCAGGTTCAAGATTCTCTCTGATTTCTTTCTAACAGCGAGACCCCAGTTGAATCTGCACATATTTTTCATTTTTTGTGACGACAAAGCCAAAAATGCTTATAACGCATCTATATAAATCCAAAGATCATCAGAATAACAGAAATATATATGAATACAAGTATAAAAAGAATCACAGACCCTTTCACATCTATACACTGAAAGCTTTCCATCTCCCTAATAACATCTTTGTCGATCTGAAACTCCCCTGCCACACTATCTGGTCCATGAGTCAACAAGTGTTCAAGTATAATAAGGGAATTGTAAGAGGGCCTCCAGTTCTTTCTCTCAAATCTCAAGAATCTGATTTGGCCGAAAGATTCAAACATCCAATGTAGGTATCAAGATCATGCAATTCATGAGAAAAGGAATGATTTTAAAGAGAAAAAGACCATGGAACCATAAATGAAAACCTCTTGTGTAGGATCTCCACAATTCTCCAATAATCATCAACTTCAAAAGCAGCCCTTGAAATGGATCCAAGGGTAGGACTGTCTGGAGCCCATGAATTCCCATTCGTAGCTTCTTCAGTCAACCTTCCAAATATTATTCAAGCACCATCAAGAAAACACATATAACCCATATCAAAAAGACATAATAATACACCCAATATCAAGTCAAATCCTAGTTGAAATGAATCACTACTGGTGTTTAAAAGCTTAACCCATAAATAACAAATGCCTTACAGTTGTGCTGGTGTGACATCAGTGAGAGCTAATCTAGCACTCTTGATCTTTTCCTTGAAGAAGAAAGAGGTTTGCTTCTTAACTTCATGGAATGACAGCGTCCCTATATTGTTGTTGCCATTGCTTTTGCTTAAGATAGACATGATTCAGGATTCAGAATCAGCCAGGAAAAGGAAAATCGCAAGGGTTATTTTTACATCAGGGCTACCCTCACTAATAAGAACTTAAATTCTTAGAGTGGACAGATTCAAAATAATATTTAATTCAAGGGACGGAAATTATGTTAATAGCGATTGTTTCAAGGTAAAGTAAAATAGTGAAAAGGATGTCTAGGTTTTTTTATACGAATAATGGACGTCATGCCAACATGTCCACAGTAAACATTATGGACAGAGGGTTCCCAGTTTGAATTTCAACCTCGTGTCTGTAACAAAATGTTTTTGTCCTCTACTCCATCTTCCTGCAGAAATTATGCCCTTGGAAGGAGCGGGGTGATTTTGACAGTTTGGAGGTTTATTTTGAATAAATTACCAGTCCCTTACAACATTAATTAACTGGTTATTCTTGTCTTAAAAATAATTAATTATTCTTTTTACAAGTGTTAGTGTGTTTTTATGAATTTCTGAACAAAATCTGTTATTTGCGTTTAAATCACTCAATTTTCCCTTTAAAATAAATAAAAGTAATCGTATCACCAAACAAAACCGATTGTTTGGAAATGGGCAGTCTGAGGAGGCGTTTGCTTGAAATTGGTATTTTCGTGACTGTTGATTTTGGTGGAAAGACTGGATTTAATTGATGTAACTGTTTAAACATTGCTGTTCTGAATAGTAATAATTAAATTGTTGTGTTAATTCAAATATTTTCATTTATTTCCATCCCTATTTTTCCAAACACTCCTCAATCACAAAGCATATCTCCAGACAAAAATTGCATGTTTTACCGATCAATCAGACATCAATGTTTAGCATTGACATTGACAGTAAAATATTTTTTTTTTCACATCAATATTATATTTTTACCACATCTAACTAAATGGTATTTACAATTAAAAAAAAGAAGAAGCTAAATTCCCTTTGAAAAACATTGTTCACCAAATCCATTTCCATTTTTCATTATGATCTTATCAAAAAATTTAACACTAACTTTTAAGATATTAAAATCTTTTTACATGAGTTATTAATCATTATCATATTGATAGGGAACAAATAAGTATTTTTCTCATTTCCATTGCATGTACAATAAAAAAAATTAAAATACCCATGGAAGGAAAACAAATTAGCGTCAAAGGGGTACTTTTGTATTTTTACAATGGTTTTGACCAAATATGAAAAATGATTAAAAATTAAAAATTACAGTGAAATGACTAAAATACTCTTAAAAGCAAAAAGTTTAAAACTTGTGCCGATGGGTTTGTCCTTTCACAATAGTTTTTATTATTATTTTCAAGTTAACTTAGGGGAAATTCGATATTTGATCAAATATATAAAAATAAACAAAAAGGTAGGGCGCATGTGGAAGGCGTTAGCACCCTTTGGGCGATATGTATGGCGCACTCCCTAGCATGTGGGAGGCATGCACGCCTTTTGGGCAGTGAGTGCATCTCCTCCTAACATTCATAAATGTTCTTTTGTCGTATCGTTGAGAACGACACCACGTCCTCTTCTTGGTGAAGCGACATATGTTAATGGTGGTGGTCTGATTTGTTGCTGACGGGTTTTTTTCCTTTCTTTTCTCTCCCCCCTGAATATTATAGTTTGACCCTCTTTGTTATTGGTATTTCAATTTTAATCCTTTTTCTTTTGATTTTTATTTTTTGTTCCTTTTTTTGTAGAAATTTTATTTATTTTAATTTCATCTTTCCATCCTAATTTGCTATATATTATTTTTTCCTGGTCCTCATTATTTTGATTATTTTTTAGGCCTTTTGTTGAATTGATTTTTCTTTTCAACTTCACACTTCAATCAAAAATAAATTTTATTTTGTATTTTAATTTTGATCCCTATTATTTCAATTTTCATTTTTTGTTTTGGTCCTTTTGTGTAATTGATATTCTTTTTTCAAATGAATCCTTTAATATTTAATTGGTTAGGAATTAAACTTTGTGGTTTTTCCAGACAGGTTGTTTCTGGTATAATGCACCGGGTCACGGGTTTAAAAAATTAACGGGGGTTGACGTTATTATTATTATTTTTATTTTCTTTTCAGTTTTGTGAGTTTTTTATGTTTTTTTCTACCAGATTATTTTGACCTCGTGACCTAGGTCGCAGGTTAGGCAAATTAGCTTGAGTTGACTCGTTCCTTATTCCTTGAATTACATGATTGTCATGTTAACTCGGATTAACTCGAGCATGTTTTTTTTATCCTTTCTATTACCCAATTTTATCCTTTCATATTTAATGGGCTGAGAACTAAACTGCATTATCTCTCCCCATTTACAAAAATATTTCTTTCACGGGTTATAGTTATCACTTTTTTTTATCCATTTGTTGTCATTATTTATTTTTTGATCTTCTGATTAAAATAAAACTAACTTATTTGACCAGTCTAATCTATGATTCGAGGCATAATTTTTTCATTCTTTCTTTAAGATGCGTTTGCACTACCTAAACATCATTCTTAATACAAAAAAACGCCCAACGACATAGTGTGGACACACACGACTAGTTTCATCTTTTTAAACAATTTTGCAATATTGAAATGAGGTAGTTAAAAAATCTCATTAAAATTGTTCTAATAATTTGATAATAGAGTTAGGTTGAAAGTGTAGTTGGATGTAAGTTTTATTTAAAAATCACAATGTACTTTTATTTATTATTCTTGGACATATAGGGTCGCAAAGAGCACCTTTATTATGGTGATAAAGTTGTGAAAACTTATGGATTGAACTTTTCGCGGGCTATGATCTTCGATTAGTAGAATGATTAGGCTTGACCTAATTGACGAGTTGATGGAATTATTGACTTAGCCAATATCCAGAGTAACTAAAATTGTTTTTGGTCTAGTGGGTTGACTGGAGGTGTTTCTCAAGTTTTTCAGCAAAAAAAGTTCTTTATCAAAACATGAACCCTCCAGTGTTAAAGTTAGTAAAATAAAAGAGGAAAATAATATACAAAAGAGTAAAGAATATGGGATAGCATATTTGTGAATATTGTGTGTTTTGTTTGAACTTCTTAAATTGTTGAATGGTTATTTATGATTCTTGAAATTGTTGTTAGTGGTTTCTCCTTGATGAACTTGAATTGCTTCAATAATTAATGACATGGGGCATTTATAGATTTTGATCATATCACTTACCTCATAGAGCGTGGAAATTAGTGTTGCAGGTAACTCATAATGAATAAAGTTATAGTATCACATGGAGAATGGAGAAAAGATGATTATTAATGGTGGAAATGTTGGTGTTGTTAGTTGTGGTGCCTCGTTGCCTATTGATGAAGAGGTGGGTGTTTGGCAGGTGTCTTTGTGGTTCCAAATAGGTAAGAAATGACCATTGACAAGAAAAGAAGATGATTTTATTATACGTAAAAAATTTTGATATGTTGCGGCAACATTCTAACATATCAAAAACTAAAAATTATAGAAAAAAACTAAAAGGTGTGGGTTTTTTATTGTAAATGGACACTGTTCACACACTCACAAAATATTATGGATTTAATGCTCATTTTTAACTAATTCATTTTAGTCGTCAAAATTTTATTTTGGGTGATTTTATCTTAATTGAAGGCCAATTCCTTTTTGATTTCTTAGGTAAATGAGGAATTGAAAGAAGAGAGACCAAAATAAAAAAAGCACCACATATGAGTGGCGTGCTAAAGATTTTGTGAAAAAAAAACTTAAGTCCTCAATTTTTAAAAATAATTTTGTGAAAATTAAAGCTTGTAGTGGTTGGCTATAGTTAGGGATTTTGGGAGATTTAGAGATTTGATTTAATTAGGTTGATTTATTACGTTTCAATGATGTTCGGATGTTAGGAATTATTTATGAATATTGTAAAGTGGGTTGCTAAGAATTTTTACTTATTGTTAGTATATTTTAGAATGATGAAAAGTATGGAAATTTTTGGAATTGTGTAAGTTTTAGTGTTTAAGTGATGTTACTATGCTTAAATTGGATTGGTATGTTGATGAAATTGTGTTTAACCATGATTATGCTTCATGTGAAATAGAATGTTTAGGTATAAAGTAATGTTATAAGTAAACAAATTTATTATTTTTTCATGATAGTTTGTAGTTTACTGTATTGGAAATTAGGTGATAACAACATTAAAGATAAAATATTAATTATTCATAAAATCAACTGGTTTATGACTTTATTTGTTTTTATTGTATATGCAGGTAATAAAATTTTAGTTAGTCTTTTATATAGAGGAGATGTTGATAAATTTTTGTTAGAAAAGGAATCTTATTATCTTTTTAAATCCTCTAATTTATGTAGATGTTTAGAGCAAAGTCAATAACGTGTTGTACGAACAAGATAGTTGCTAGTTTTTCTAATAATGCTTCTGAAGACCATAAGTCATTAGGTGCCGACCATGAACAAACACCTGAGATATAGGCAACCACTCTCGACGCGGGCTCGTCGAGTATTATGTTGCCATGCTAAGGGAAGGTCCTTTCAAAGTGGGATCTATTTACTAGGACATACCTTGCCCAGTGGAAGCACAACCACTCAATGCAAGTTTGTTTTCCTTTCATGCACTACTAAAAAAAATAAAGAATAGTTAATAATTTTTAAAAAATTAATTTCAATTAACGAATGCAATTTCAGGTTTAGAAATATTGAAGCTTCCCGAATGATAATATTGGTGATGAAATCATCGATGAAAGTTTTATAGTTTCAATGAAGTCAGGTTTCTAAAAATCTTGAATGGAAACCCATGATTAATGTATGGTTCAGAAAGTTTAAGGTTAGTATTAACTTAAACCATTTTTTATTATGTTAATTTGGTTAGTTTATTAATATTAATGAAGTTATTCTTTTTCAAATTTGAAATGTAAGGAAAAACTTTACTAGATAGAGTTGACAACGTTGTTGTTAGGAGGGTTTTGGAGAATCATGTTGTAACTAGGTAAGATTGAAGTCAAGAAAAATATTTTTATTTGAATGTTAAAATTTTATTTTTCATTTGTTAACCAATAAATCATTTGTACCATATAGGTTGCATGATTTTTGGTACGAGGAGCAGAAAAAAGCCAAAAAAATATGCTAAAGAAAGAGAGTTTCCAAGCTGGAAGGATGTGACGGTTTGGAAGGATTTCATACCTTCATATGTCTCAGAGGCTACATAGGCAGAATATATTCAGCACATGACTCTGAGCATTTCGTGTGACGATCACAATCCGGTGTGGGAACCAGAACAGGCAGATTCATTATTCCATTACAACGCATACCAGTGGAACCATTTCGTTCATTTCATATGCGGAGCGGATAGTAAGATTCTTCGTTTTATTACATCTATTTTAAAAAAAATTTTGTTTTATATGAATATATTTAACTAAAAATATTTTTCTCTAGCAAGATACGGTTCTTGAACGTGAACCAAGATTGATGAAGTTTTTTTATAGAAACGCACATGCAAAATGATGACTTTCAGAAAGAGGTGCAGCAGCTCGTGAATAGTCGAGATCAATACTTCGTGGTATGTTGGATTTCATCAATTAATTCTCTTAAGTTATTTTTTGTTGAATTTGCTGATTTTTTTCAAGAAACATATAACACCTGATTGCATAAGAAATACGGGGACAATCCATCCAAAACTCGATAGAAATTGGGTTTATAGTATTTCAAACACTACAGTCGAGGACTTGCAGACGACCCAAAGTGTTTAAATTGTTGGATGCTCGCAATCAGTTCTGAGCACTTAAACTCCGAAGTTCGATGCGATTTTAAAGTAGTAAGTTGAAATTTGGACGACCCATCTTGCTACTGAGATGACCGAACTCCAATGATTGTACATGGAGTTGAAATCATAGATGGGGGGTCCCATGCTCCCCCTTATCGCCTCTCGATCTTGGCGAAGACCAGCCTCCTCCTCCTCTTTCAGTCCCTCTCTTCTAGAAAACTTATATTTGAACTAATAAATTTTAAATTTGTAATAAATATTTGATTTTTATTTTATTTTATTTTACTTACTTTTTACTCGGTTTATTATATTTTTTATAAAAAAATATTTTACTAAAACTACCGATGGTCTTACCGACGAATTAAATGCGTCGATATATTCCAAAGAATTGAAAAGGAGTTACAGAACTATCACTGCCATTGTTCAATCACTGACGAAATGAAATTGTCGGTAATAATAAAAAAAATCATCAATGGAATTACAAACGGTTGTTTTTATCGGTGAAATGCCATATTTACAAGAAATGCCACTGGTATTGTTTAATCCCCAGCGGAACTATACCATTGGTAATAATAAAAAAATCATTTATGAAATTACAAATGATTTTTTTTAGTCAGTAAAATATCATATTTACCGATAATAATACAGACGGAATAAAGTAGGTTATTTTTTTTTATTTGACATGTTTTTTCTGTCTGTAAATTTATTGGTGATTACATTGCCGATGGATTGATCGACAAAACATGAATCAATTAGAAAAGTTTTTTTTTTTTTGAATAGTAACCACTTATGAGCCTGTCGGTTCTAACTAATAATAGAATTTTTCATCAGTGAAATATAAAATTCTAATAGTGATACACCGACCATGTTATATCAGTCATTCCCTTAGTTGTGATGATTCATGCAGGGATCCATTCGTGGGATCTACATGTGAGTTCCTTCTGGATCCATAATCGATGTATGATACAAACTTTACAAGTAGATTGACCACCGGTGATGGAAGAGTATCAAAATCAAGTTCGGTTGAAAAGCAATACAAAACTTTATAATTAGATTGGCCGCTAATATTGAAGGATGAGACCTTATGTCCAAAATGCTACATCTCATAAGAGTTGAAGATGATGCAACATAGAATCTTACTGCATTACCTTAAACGCAATTTTAGCTCGCCTCAAGTGTTTTCTTTACTGCCAAGCGACGTCAAGGGATGGGGGGAGGGGGCTAATTGAGAAGTTTTAAATAAAGAGGGACTCAACTGAAGGAAGTTTTTGTTAGGGAGCTACAACAAGAATCAATGAATAGTTGAGGGACTAATCAAGAGGTTTCTCCTGATTTTTAACTAAAGTTGCACTTGCAGATTAAAGGGGAGGTAGAGTTTTGGGCTGAGGACATCCAACTTAAACTCGTATGGAGGATGGTTTTAAAATTATATAAAAAAAAAAACCTCTTACAGTCATGTAGATTTTTACTCTATCAACAGTCAGACAACGCAACTGCGAGTAGGGCTAGTCACTAATGTTTTTTACCTTTGCAATAGATCGGAATTCTCACCATTAAAATTGAAAAATAAGGAAAATAGTTCAACTGTGTTAATTACTGCCACTTTTATTGCTTAATAATCAGAAGAATAGAAGGCTGAAGAATTCACAAATAAGGTGTTTTGATTCTTGGACATGAGTGAGGTAAAGTGTTTTGCAGGCCCAGATGCATACTGATTAAAATAACAGTCGTGTTCTGCTCATTGCTGAAACTAGAAACCATATCTTTCTTTCTTTTTCAAAATTACCCACATTTTCGTTCTTGGTTTGTTTGATATATAGGAACTGATTGAGAATGCAGGCGCGGCTGTAGTGCAACCCGTGTTTTTAAATAATATTTTAAGAACATGAATTGCACCGCAAAAACTCATTTATAACAGTCAGGAATGCTGCAAAATGGTCAATACCAACTAGTTGATATTGTTATTAATTTGTTTGTTGCATGAATCGTCATGCATCAGTGACATGGATGAATACATTAAACACTCCAAGCCTGACATCACATACAAAAACTACAAGAAAATGAAGGGGATAGGCTACAAGAGCAGCGCATCGTTACTGAAAAAAATGTTGGTTTGAAAAGAATGACATAGTGACAGGTTTTTATGACCGATGAGGTCTGACAACAACCTCGCCATCCCCAAACCACAGTGCATTTACTGTCCAATTTCGAAGTAGTTAGCAGTTAGAGAGATTTATGACCTGGTCAGCCAAGCAAGCCACGCCCCTGTCTGTAACCTCATCTCAGGGCTATTGTTTTGCTGCGTGGCATAAGCAAGAGACATGTACAGAAAATGTGGACGGTCGAAGAGAATTTGAGGGTTTTAATGCTGATTGGGTGTTAATGCTGAGAAAGAAGAAGAAAAGAGCAATGGGTTTCTTTGACTTTATGATGGGTCAGCAAGGGATTTGCTTATGACTAGCACTCCCTCACTCACAAAACCAACCACCGCAAATTGAATTAAAGAGCATTTGATTATGACCGGAAAATTCTATAGAATTTACGTTGACTGACTGCAATTTTGGAAAATATCAAATTATATACACAGATCTTTATGACCAAATTGAAGATTTCAACCCTGCGATTTAGGAAGCGAAGTTCTAGCCAATCTTTAAGCGATAAGGTAGTTCATAGCCAGTGTTCACAATGTTGTCAATGGATAGGAAATAGCACAAGAACCATCGTGCTGGCTTGACTGATGGGGGAAATGTCAAAAGCATGTTTCCAGTAGAATTTGCTGAGTGCTTCTCAGCTTTAAGGTAACCAACGTATCCATGTTAAACAAAGGGCAAAAAGCTATGATATATGTATAATAACAAGGCCACTGACCACATATTCTCATACAAAAATATTTTGTTCGAGAAAGTATAGATTTCTTTACAAAAAGAAGGGTAGCAAGGAAGCAGATGCTACGTTAGCTGTTGTTGCCAAAACCAATCCCATGTACAAGTGAAAAGGAACAAGGAATGGAACAAAACCCTTTCCAAAAGGAATGCCATTTATTTTTAGAAAATTACAATTTTCTATGACGGTTTATAATCAAGGAGAGAACCAGCTTTTACACCTTTACACTCCTCACCACCCAAGTTGATCGCACAGTTAAGTTGTCAAGATGGAATCCCCTGAGCTTAATTGTCATGTGTGTTACAAAGGTGACCAGGAAAAAGAAGAAAAGAAAAAAAAAAGGCAAAAAGGAAATGCCTGATTTTTTCGCAGATGTCTCTATAGCTTCTATCTGTATCTTTCTCTACTTTATTATACACACGATCTCCATATCCTTCCCTCTAAAGAAATAACAATGATGGAAACATCATCATGGTACCGCCTTCGATCTCCCTGTGGTATTTGGAGCAACTCGTGGAAGTCCATACCTGCAATTCACAATGAGCAAAGTCACTTTCAGTTTCCATAATTGTTTTTGCTGCAGACAGACAACTCAACTTTCTTATTAATACTTTAACAATACCAGCTTTCTTGGCTGCACGGAACAGAACTTCCTCAACCAGATGTTGAGCTGGATCTCCTTCGGGTTGCAATGTGATGAAAAGCTCAACTTCATAAACAGCTTCTTCATTTGTTAAGTATTGATAAAGCCCATCGGATGATAAAATCAGAAACCTGTCTTTTGGGCCGAGTCTGTGGTGGTAGAGCGATGGTAAACAAGTTATGTAAGGGGAATTGCCAATGTAGTCAATTCTGAACATCTCTAGAAGTGCGTCGTTCCATCTAGGCTGCAGAAGGGAAATAAAAATTGTGAGAAGTGGCGCCGCATTTCAAAAGCAAAAGCACCCAAAAACTGCATCGCCAAAATATTCTGTCCTCTCAGTTGGCAATACTTTGTTAGCACAAATGGATGATACAAGTATCAGTTTTACACTTTATAGTTCTAAACAATCAAATGCTCTCGATGCTCCCCCTTCCTGTTCCCCTGCTATTTGTTTACAATAAGAACATGAGGCAGAGGGCATCGTAGTATCCTCGATGTAACTATTTCAAATTCAAGTATCACTGTGAACCATGTTTCCCTTTTCTTCCCGAATTGATATGTTAGCTATTATATTATTGGCAGTAGTACAAGCAGGTGCACCTTTTTCTCTCAAATGCATTATTAGTGTTATAACTTGCTATTCAGAGAAGAAATTAGGAGGAACATCTCAGTGCTATATATTCCAAGCTTAGTTTATCCATGCCCCGATGGATACATTTCTCAAGCCATTAGTGATATATCCTTTCGACAACTTAGACCCCAAACAATGGCAAAAGAATTGAGCTTCTTAACCCAAAAAAAAAAAGAGTCCGAATGTTTAAATTGTGACCATACCTGCTTGAGAAAACCAGCACCAAATGCCCGAGTAACCTTCAATGAACCTTTCACACGGTCATTCAACAAAGCACAAGCATCATCTGGATGTTCATTTTTTATTCTTTGCACTTCCTGAAATGCAGACAACACGGCATTCAGATATAGTTCACACCAATGCAATGAAAACAAAAATGAGTGCATATGCTAAATTGGTCAGAACAAGATTTCGTTACCACAAACTGAAAGCTAATTATACCTCTTCCACACTGGTGCTATGATCAACACTCAGCTGTGAGGCCGTCAAACTAGGCATTGAATTTGATCTTTCACCATCAGAAGCTTCAAGATCATGCAATGTTTCCTCATTAATTCTTTCCAAGTCCTGTCTAATCTTCCCTAGCCAATAATCAGGCTCTGCCTTCTGTGCTAATACTGCTCGACTATCACCCACATTCATCACATAAACATCTTCGCCCTTCATTAACATCACAAGAACACAAGAACCCATTAAAGCCAGCTCCGGATTCTCCACTAGCATTTTGTCTGCAATATCCAAATATGACTCCTCTGTTTTCTTCAAAGCCTGAGACAAAGCTTCCAACACATCTGCATGGTTTATAGGGCTAGTATCTGATCCCGATCGATTCAATTGCTCCTTTAATCTCTTATCAAGTTCCATTCTTTCCCTGTCCCATTCGCATTTCCATCTCCTCTGATTCTCCTCCCATTTTTTAGCAGCTCCTCTATACTTCCCTTTGGAACTCCTGCTCTTTTTTCTCTTCAAATTCATATCAAAACCAACTTCCCAACTCGCACTCAGATGATTATCTCGATCCAAATACCGATAACATTGATCATTTCCGCAATTCCCATTAGTTTCACTGTTATGTAACACATTTTCCAATCTTGAATTAGTACTTTCAACAGAATTACTAGTATCTGTTTGAACAGGGGAAGATGCAGGGGCAGATATTTTATCAGAATCAAACTTATCATCCCACAACAAACCTTTAAGCTCTTTATGCACAGCAGAGTAGAGATTGGATAAAAGATAATCAGGCGCATCTGGGCCATTGAATCCATCATAAATCCCAACAAAAACCCAACCATGCTCCTCTGATACAACAACATGGACCCTATCCTCCCCTGCTTTCCCTTGAGCCCATTGAAGATTTTGACTCTCTAAAGAATCATCATCCTCTAAACTGCCATCGCTACTCAAATTAAGACTACTCACTGTCAACTCATTCTGCTTCTCTGAACTCAGTATCCACTCGGGTTCTTTAACAGCACCAGCACCAACACCAACACCCCCTTTTATAGGAGCTACAATCGAGTTCTGTCCACGAGTTATCTTTTTAGATATTGCTCTTTGTAAGACTCGAATCAGCGACCTTTTTCCTGATCTGGATCTAAAAGCAAAACCACCATGGGAAAAGCTTCTTTGAAACTGATCAGAACTGCCCTTTTCCAGCGGACCCGAGAACAACCCACGATCCAACGGACCTGACATGAATCCTCTCTCAATCGGACCCGACAAGAACCCTCTCTCCATCGGACCTGAACAAGGAATCAGGGCCGAGTTTCCTGTTAAGGGGCCAGAATTGATGGACCCAAATAGACTTCTGGGAATTGGTTGCAGAGGAATCGAAGCAAAAGAAGTTGAGCTCTCAAAAGCAGCAGCTCGATCGATGGTGTTATAAACATAAGGATCGATGAAGGCAGTGGAGAGTGGCGTTGACGTGTTGGCGCTGACGGAGGCACCGGATATGGTACGGAAGGTGGTTGTTTCCTCTGAGTGTACTTTGGAGGAGGACAAACGGGCCGGGTCAGGTCTCACATAGCAAAAGGAGTGACCTAGACCTTCGTCTAATGGATTTAGTACCGATATATCCTTTCTCCGGCGAGCATCTCCAGTTCCGGTGAAACAGGCCGTCAGTTTACCAAAACCGTTTCCCATTAGAATTTTTTTGGTATGAACTGAATCACTGTAAGTTATAGTAATTCATTAGCATAGAGATAAAAGAAAGAGAGAGCAACTGAAGAGAAGCAGAGGTGAAGCTCAGAGAGGGAGAGATAGAGACGCAGATGCGTTGACTTTTGGGTAAATTTTTTTATCAGCTTAGGAAGCAGAAAATGGGGTCTCGCCTTTAGGAGCTAAGTTATGTTACCTCGTAGCCGACTTTTATATATTCGGAAATGTGATGGTGGTTTTTTTCAAAAAAAATTAATATATTTTTTTAAAATTTATTTTTAATTTTAAAATAATTTTTATTAATAAAAAACATGTTAAAATTAATTTTCTAACACCTCTTTTAAATCTTCATAAATATTAAGAGTAGTTTGGTAGATAAGATAAAAGTATAGTTTTTCGTTTTATTTTTTGTTTAATTTAATCTTAAAAAAATGTTTATCTTGAATATATCATATCTAAAAAAAGAATGTGTTGTTAAGATAAATTATTAAAAGATTTAGTTTTATTAAAGCTTAAATTAGTTTAAAGATATACTTATATATAAATAGATGAATTCAAATATTAAGTGGAATGTGAAAAATAAAATTTCCTCTAGCCTTATAAAACCATGACTAGTTCAGTAAATTAACTTGGGATTTAGTTGCTTCAAGATATAAACCGGTTTGAATTGAAAAAAATTAAAAAAATTATTGACCCAATTTAATCTGGTTAAAAACATAATTAAAATTAGGTGGTTTTTCTGAAAAAATATTATTTTTATTTTTTAAAAAAATTCTAAAATCAATAAAAGATAATCTATTTCATTCCTAGCTTGAGCCTTATTCTAGGATATTATTTGGAATTATGGTTGAACCATGTTTTTAAATTTTTTTAAAAAAAATATATTTGAATATATTTATAAATAAACAATTTCAAACAGGACGCATATCTAGTCCAAAATTGGATTCAAGACTAAGATCCTCTCATTTATATTTGGTGCATGTTTAAAATCTGGTCGGAATATACCTTAATTGTTAGAAAGAAGAAAAGAAAATGGGTCTGCTTTTGTGCGTCTGTGGAGGCGTTGACTGAAGTTGCGGGTTTAAGCAAATCTCTAAATTATAGAAATTAATTTAATAATCAACTTCATTAAAGAGCGTTGGATCACAGACGCCTCTCTCTCTCTCTCTCTCACTCAAGCGGGCAAAGATTTGGAAAGATATGCATGGTAGGTAGGACCACATTCGGAGGGCTATGGAGTGGAACAAGAACATGCTTCCTTTGGAAGCATTTGAGCTGAAAAAATGGCCTTTCCTATTCACCTCCAGTCCTTTCATGTGAGTGTTCGTTATGGCATTGCACTCAAATTCTTGATAGTATTTTTTAATTAATAATATATTATTATTTTTTATTAACATATTAAAATCATACAGAAATATTTTAAATATTTTAATTTAATATTTTTAGATAAAAAAATTAAAAAAAAAACCAAGTTGCTGCGTAAAATAAACACAAGTATGGGTATTGTTTTATTTGATTGCCTTTTCTGTTGAGCAGCGTAAAATAAAAACAAGTTGCCTTATCTTCATTTATATCTAATTATTTATGTGTTTGTAATTCTTGAATTTAAAATTAAAAAAATACTAGTTAAGAAAATAAACATTGTGATACACAGCTGTCAAATTCAGCTTGAGGATTGATCTAGAAAATAGCTTAGGTCAACTTACCATATTAATTAAAGTCATTAATTTTTTTTAAAACAGTGTTGCTTTATTTTTTTATTAAATTTTTTTAAGAATTGACCAGAATATTCCATCCAGATTAACAAAGTCAGTATTTTATTTATTTATTTATTTTGAAACCCAATCTTATCAAGCTGTCTGATTTATCTACGTGCGTCATATTAAGTTAAAGAAAAGAAATGTAAGAACATCAAATTATCTACAAGTGTAAGGAGTGGGTGACGCACGCGCTGTAGAAGGGGGTAGGGATCGTATTAGCAAGTGGATGGGTGAAAATTGAAAGGGGACCCAAAATTCTGCAACTATCAAAAGTCAAAGAGGGACAGCTCTTAAACACGCTTGGTAAAACGTGCCACGGTAACCGCTGGATCGGGAAGATGGATTGATAAGAGAAAGGGTATGCTGACACCTGGCGTTTCATTACGGCATGACTATTGTTTATTTTGTCAACTCGTGGTTTTCTGGGTACGTTCTCCGCAAGCTCTCTTTGACTTTAATTCTCTTTCAGAACTATTGTTTTTTATTTATTTTGGTGGGGTGGGGTGGTTGCACTCTACAACTGCTTGCTGCTACGACATTACACTATTATATTTAATGCTTATTTATTTTTATATTTTAAAAATATTTAAAAATAAAATAATTTTTTAATATTTCAAATTATTTTAAAATACTGATAAAAAATAACTAATATTATTTTGATATATTTTTAAATTAAAATAACTTTCAAAACAGCTATTACCATATCTCTAAATACTTTATTAAAACGGTATTATAATAGAGTTATTTTTAAAATATTTTTTATTTAGAAATATAATAAAATAATTTTTTATTTTTAAAATTCATTTTAATAATAACAAATCAAAAAAAATTAATTTAAAATAAAATAAAATAAATTTTTAAAATATAAAAACTTCATAAGCTTGTCTAGCAGCACTTGAGCACTAACACCCGCCGGAGTTCAGGTGGTGGCTAGGCTAACTTCTTCTTTTTACTGGGGGGCGAAAAATAATACTTCTCAAATAAATATCTTCACCAAAAGGTAGTATATATTATAATGGATCATCTGATTTTAAAATGAAAATGAATTTTCAAATCAAAATATAGAAAATATCTTACAATTTCAAAATATTGAAACTTTACTAACAAATTAATCTGATTTTTACCTTATTATAATCTTCGAGTTTTTAATGAAGTTATTGTTTTAAGGTAAATTTAGGAACCGAAAAGTATACAAATTAACAGAAATTAATTGGTGCAGTAAAAGTACTTTAGCACAAAAGAGAATGATTTATGATTTTGTCATTCTCTAAAAAAAAAAAAAAACCTCATTGGTTTTGGTATTGATTTTGAAGGAAAGATAATCTTTTCAAAAGATTTATTGGTCGTTATAAATATAATTAGGGATAACTCGTTCATTTAAAAAAAATCACAATTAAATGATATTATTATTCTTAAAAGCAAAATTCAATCAATTGACTTCTAGGATATTTTCACATTTTCTCTTTAATTAACTTTAAAAGTAAAATTTCTTTAACGGAACATCAAGAATTTTTTAATATTTTTATATTAGTTTTTTAATGATTACAAAGTAGAAAAGGAGATAATTTAATATTTTAATACATATATAAAAAATAGTTGACGAAAGTTTTGCATGGACAAGTAAGTTGCCTCGTCATATTTAGGTGGGTCATGTGACGGCTTATTGCAGCAAAAAAATAATCATACTTGGTGTTTTTTTATTTATCATGATGGGACTTATATGAATGGGTGGCATCAGTTGGTTTTTCTTTTTTTTCTTCTATTTGATTTTTGTGCTCGACCTTTTAAATTTTAACAATAGCTCTTTGATTTGTTTTTACTTTAGATTTAGTTTCATATTAGTTTTTTTTTTATGATTACCAAGTAGAAAATGAGATAATTTGATATTTTAATACATATATAAAAAATAGTTGATGGATGTTTTGCATAGACAATAAGTAAGTTGCCTTGTCATATCTAAGAGGGTCATCTAACAACTTATTGCAGCAAAAAACAATCATACTTAGTGTTTTTTTATTCATCATGATGGGACTTATATGTATGGGTGGCATCGGTTGATTTTCCTTTTCTCTCTCCTATTTGATTTTTGTGCTCGACCTTTTAAATTTTCACAATAGCCCTTTGATTTGTTTTTACTTCAGATTTGGTTTTTGTTATTTTAATTGTTGTTCTTTTTTAATTGGCATTTATAGAATTGAAATATGTTTTAAATTTTATCCTCTTTTAATTTTTTTTATTTGTTAGATTTAGTCCATGTTCTTTTGATTGCTTTTTATTTTATTCAAAATTACTTTTAAAATTGGTTTTTTTTTATGATTTCATCATCTCTCTTTTTCGTATTAGATTTTATCATTATTTTTTTAATTGCTATTTCTTTACTTTGTTAAAAATATTTATTGAATATTTTTCTTCGATTTCATTCTTCAATATTAAATTAGTTGAGAGTTGAGCAATTTTACTCAACTCGGGTTTAGAATTTCACGGGTTATGAGAAGATTGACTTAGGTTTAGGAGATTTATCTGAGTTTGCTTGATTTTTCCTCCTTTTTTTAAGTTCATATTTTTTATTTTTATCTTTCAACATTTAATTTGATTAAAGATTGAACCACATTATTTTTTTATTTTCTTCTTATACAATTTTTCACTAATTTTAAAAGTTACCTAGTTATCTCAGGTATTCTTATTTATCATTTTTTGTTAAATTTATTTTTTTAAAAAAATTTTTGAATTAAATTGTCTTTTTTTTTTATCATATTGTTAAATTAAATAAGGCTTAATAAGTCTATTACGATCAATGATCTAGGTCTCAGTTTTTTTTTGTATATTTAAAAATACTACCATTACTTGTTTAATTTATTCCATGATTTTATAATTAAGATCTCTTTACTTGAGTCCCAAAATCAACGTATCCCGCACAACCCATGATTTTATAATTAAGATCTCTTTTTTTTTTTTTTGAAGTAGCTTTAGATACAATGCCTGTTTGAACTTTGAAGGTCTATACCCTTTTTATTTTGTTATATATATAAAAAAAAAAGTCTCGAAATTTATGATTGAGGCTTTTCTTTTTCTTTTTAATTCCTCCCCGAGGATTGCCTTGGTAAAACTGGGTGGCATCTAAAGGTAAAATGGTTTTTAGTTACAAATTACAATGATTGCGTCCAACACAACCGAAAGCATTTTGAATATGGCGTTTGAGAAGATTAATGAATCGAGTCTCGAAAGAACCTGGGTGGGTCCTATCAAGTTAGTCTCCACTCTGGTAATAATAATAATAATAATAATAATAATAATAACGCTTGAGATTTCAAAACTGTCATCATTCAACGTTGCAAGTGGAGTAATAAGTATTATTTTATTTCAGTGTTATCAAAACCGGATCGGACCAGTTGATTCGACCAGTGAGTTAGTGGTCAAAAGATTATTTAAGTGTTGGAGCTTGAATAGCCTAATTAATTTAATTTTATATAAATTAATTCGTGTGGACCGACAAAACCATCCATCTACTTTAAAAATTAAAGGGACTGGAAGTCAATTTACAACTTTAACTTTAAAAAACCTTAAAAAAAAAAAGTCATGGTTTTGAGTTTCACATGAGCCAAAAACTTAATCACTTCTCGTCACATGAGTGCACATTTGTCAACCTGGTATGAAAAAGATTTGTGCTATTTTATCAATAATTTTTTTTTTTAATTATTGATGTCTATGAAGTTAGGTTTAGATCATACTTGACAAGGTAAATAGGGCACTAAAATATATTTTATATGGCAAGAACAAATATATACCGACAACTGTACACACACAAACTTCAACAACGCTCGAGAGAGAGAGAGAGAGAGAGAGAGAGAGAGACAGAGACTCTACACTTTCCCTTAGCCGCCAACATCATGTCGACAACAGTCACAGTTGAAAAAAATGAAGAACTCCATTTTCATTCTGTTCTTGGCTTTCCACACGTTGAAGCTTTGAAGAACAAAGGGAAATTGAAGAAGATTTTCCCTTTCTCCTTGCCCAGAAGAGTGCCTTTTTTTCTCCATCTCTTATGCATCCATCATTCATGACTCGAACTCGGTAATTGGAGTGTTCGGTGATAATTATTAATTTATAAGCTATTTATCTCAATTTAATTCTTAAGATGATGTGGTAATTAGAGTGTTCGGTGATAATTATTAATTTATAAGCTATTTATCTCAATTTAATTCTTAATATGATGCGGTAGTTTATCCACGCCACAAAGGTAGTTTTACGTGGAGATGCATCAAGTGAGTTTTACAGAAAAAAAATAATAATAGAGTTTTTATCACCAGAAATTATTATACGGATTAGGTTCATCATCTAAAATAATATTATAAATAATTAAATTTATTCAGATCATATATTCAGTAAATTATATTTAGAGATGATTTTTTTTGTTTAGAAATATATTAAAGAAATATATTTTTTATTTTTTTTATATAACATATTAAAATGATTCTAAAACACTAGAAAAAATTAAATTTAAATTTTAAAAAATAATTTTTTTAAAAACATGGTTAAACTATAATGAAAAAATAGCCTTAGAATATGAATTTTTTAGTATTTGATAACACAATTAAATGTATAATTATTAATCTTTTGTTTTAAGTTATTTTCTAAGGTGGTGCTCGAAGGAAAAACAAATGACGGGCCGGTCCAGATTTGGGCCTATAGAAGAAACTAGCATTTCTCAACCTTCCCGTTGGGCGGTCCAGCTTGGATTTGCCCACTGCTATTCTTACGAGTTACTTGGTGCTGGGCTGTTGATCGTTCCTCTTCGACTCCTTCCATCCAAGCAAAAGCCAGGATTTCCTAAAATCACAGAGATGTAAGCTTATGACAAGCTCCAACAGTGCAGCTCAGACAATCAATGGCGAAAATCAATATTGCTGAAGCTCTATTTCGATGCGAGAGTGATGATGCTGGTATGCAAACTCCACACACCGAGTGTACAAGGCATGGTATTTTCTTCGACAGGGATAAGCATTAAATGTTGAAGACTACACGGTCCAATATCTTGCATTGTCAAAGGTTGAAAAGTAGGTTAGAATCAGTCAGCATATATATAATGCAAAAAATATTCAAAGTCCCATATGTTTGTCAAATATAACTTACGGTTCAACGTTGTAATTCTAGTTTGTAGGGAATATTCAAAGCAATATTGTCTTGCTACACAATTATATAAGCTGGATCAGTCAGCATATATATATATATATATAATGCAAAAAATATTCAAAGTCCCATATGTTTGTCAAATATAACTTACGGTTCAACGTTGTAATTCTAGTTTGTAGGGAATATTCAAAGCAATATTGTCTTGCTACACAATTATATAAGCTGGATGAAATACTGGAAAACTAGCCAGCTTGCTGATTATTTGCTATAATGTTTTATTCTATGAATAAATCATGTGTTATACTCTTAATTCAAGAGCTAGCCAGGCTTCTTCAATGAATAATATGGAATGCATAAACCAAGCTTAATGTAAGCCTAGGAAGATTTAGGGGACATTCGGAATTGAGTTTTAAACCGCGTTTCTAAAAATATTAAATTTTATTTTTATATTTTTGGATCGTTTTGGTTTATTAATATCAAAAATTATTTTTAAAAATAAAAAAAACATTATTTTAATGTAATTTTAAGTAAAAGATCACTTTGAAAAACAATCGTTAGCATGCTCTCAAACACCATATTAGCACATGGCCTTGGAATTCTCTCAACAATTGTTGAATGACTGAACAGAAATCGAGGGACAAGAGAGGATGAACTGAAAAAACATGGTTAATTTCTTCAATATTTCTCGACTGAACATGTTATTTTTGTGAGGGGGGGATCTTGTGCACAATTCTTTAATTAATTAGGCTAATCACTCGACTAGCAATCGTAATCCACGTCCTAACATGGATACATGAAGGAAGAAAGCGTAGCCTTTAGTAAAAAAACAGAATAAAGGCACTCGAGAATGTCTCCAACATATTGACCTGCTTCATGTGAACTTTTCCAAACAATCATAAACTCTTGTAGGCAAACTAAGGAACCTCAATTATTGCGTTCGCTTAAAGAAAAAAAAGTGATAATGTAGGGGTTTTAAGAGAATATTAAGAGGCAATTTTTCTTTTCAAACTTGTTTTTTACGATTATTTTTAAATTCAAACTTTAGATAACATAAAAATGAAGGGTTTTAAAAAAAATTATTTCTAATATTTTTGTTATTCGATCTGACTTAATTCATGAAAGTTAGATAATATAACATTACAAATAATAGTGACTAAAATAAAATCTAAAAAATTGATATTATAAATTAGACAGTCAAGATTTTTAAATCCCATCAACCAGCAGACCCTATTCTTGTTTTATCTTTGTATTTTATAGGTAATGAGTTGAACATTTTATTTTTATTTTATTTAAAAATATTTTAGTTTCAAAGTTATTATTAGTAAGTTTGATATTATGTTTCTTTATCGTAAAACAAAAAAGGGTTTATTTTTTTTTTTGTTGGAGAGGAAGGGAAGGCAACTGATTTACAAAAACATTTAGCTCCACCTAAATATAAACAACTCTTTTGGATTCAAAAAATTTAAATGAATTGAATTTATTGTAAAATATAAAAAATTATATTAGATAATATTATAATTCCAAACTGAATCCTATTACATTCATAAACACCCACGTAAAAATGTAAAAATATATCTATTTATGGACTATATAACATATTTTGTCTCAAAGGGTGAAGAGAAAACCTATCATAACAAAAATAAAAATAAAAATAAAAATAAAAAAGAAAATGAAACACAGGACAACCACTTAAAAAATGGAAATGTAACTACCACCTACAAATAAGAGAGAGGCGGACCAACTGCAACTAGAAATAAGTCAAAGTCAGACTCCGATTTTTATTTTATTGTTCCTTAATCCTTATTTTAATTAACAGTATCTCTGTATTGGCGTGCCAAAGTAAGGTTTGGTTATCCAAGCTAAGGTTTGGTTACCAACAAGCGTTCTTTCAGCTTGATTGGTAACACCTCTTCTTTTAACATTTAAGGTTGAATGTTTCTAGAAACATTTGGGATTTTAAGCATTTTTTAAAATGTTTTTAATTTTTTTTCACTTTAAAATGTTAAATTAATATTTTAGATATTTTTTATAGTCTTTATATGTCAATATCAAAAATAAAAAAATAATTTTATTATATTTCTAATTAAAAACAATTTTAAAAAATAGACGTCCAATATTATTAAACCCGAATTAAAAATATCTTGAAAATGATATGGCCAAATGAAATAATCATGAAAAGGAAGTCTTGTGAGGTGTCCATTGAGTCCCTCTCAAGAGTTCATTTGTTTGTGTGGTCAACCATGCAATTTACTATATAAAAAACATAAAATATAAACGTTTTTAACATATAGTATTGTGTTAATTATTAATTTAAATGCATGTTTGCTATAATGATATATTGTGTTTTTAAATTATTTTTTATTTAAAAATATATTAAAATGATTTTATTTTTCAATTATTTTTATTTTTATTTTTAACATTAATATTTTAAAATCATTAGAAACTATTAAAAAATATATTTTTTAATATTTTTTAAGTTAAATATATTTTTAAAATACATTTTAAATATAATTACAACCGCAAAAATAAACAAACAAGTTACGCTGTTCTAATTAATTTAAACTGGTTTTCTCTTTTCCATTAATTACCAAAAACTAAGATTAGCCGGATTAGTAATAACCCAACGGGTTATAAGGTATTTATATCCACGGATAAAAAAAAAAAAAAAACAAGGACTTATGTGCGTTCAATATTTGTGGCCATCCAATCCTTGCCCCCAAGCTTATTTAAATTATTTATTTTTTTTTATACCTGAAATTGGACCAGTCTTCGATAAACAAGACAGACGAAAGACCTGGCTTGGCGGGTAAACTGCGGCGAGAACTGCTTTCTTTTCTCCTTGTATACTATGATCCCTTTATTGGTACAAAAGGCCAACGACTTCTTGTTTCTTCTTGTACGCTAGATTAATATCTTGCCAAGTATATGCTGCCCGCTTTCATGATATTCCAAGCCTTCCATAACTGACTTCAGAGTTTACGAGCTATATCTAAGCTCTTTCTCCTCCATCAGGTTGGTTTTTTAGGCTTTTCATGTTCCCAATGATTGGTCTGATTCTTCTTTCTTTTTGTTGTTTAACATGTCAGAGTAAATACAAGAGCAGTCTGAGTTGGTGTTTTACAGCATAAAAGACCGACTTCATTAATTTTCTGAACACAATTGCCTTTGTGTTCTACACCTTGTATTGGGTATTCAAATAATCTCCCTTTTTATTTATGGATATGCCTGTTGAAGTCGAGGAAACTACATGCGCGTATTCAGTTCAGCTACCCTGGTTGATTTTCCAGTCTTAGAATCCTTTTGAACCTCACAGTAGACATACTCCACCATGTTAATTAGCTCTGTAAAGATGGGGTTCTGTTTATTGAAATCTTTTTGCTTGGAATAATTTGTGTGGAAAACTTGTTTGCAATTATATATATATATATATATATATATATATATATATATAAAAAAAAAATTACTCTGGTGTCTGATGCTTATTCTGATCAAAGATGAAGATTTGAGAGGCTTTTGAGACATGGATTTTTAGCTTGAACAGCAATTTCTCGACTTGTGTGCTTGGAGTTCGACTTCTAAATATTCACTAAAATATTCACTAAAATATACTCATGATCATCTCTCTGTGTGATTTACATGGTTAGTAATGTTATTTCAGGATATCAAAGGTGTCTTCGTGGTTGAAATCAACTGTGGTTTGTGGTAGGACAGACAGCAGGAGGAGGATCAGCTTATATCTTGTCTGAGATTATATATATGGGGAGACAGTTGGAGCGCCAAGTTTCGGGTGTTGGATTTGAGGACTATCATCCAGGTTGCATGTGGGGCATACTTCAAATTCTTGACTACCATTATTGGCACAGTCCTAAAAAATCATCTCTGCGCAGAAAGCATGGCAGATGTAAGCCATCTTAATTTGCCTCGTGCCCTCGTCCTGTCTCCACTTTTTCACTTAATTTTTGTCATCTTGACTAGAGTAAATAGAGAGTGTTTTTTTATAGGTACTTGTAAAGTATTAGCGCTATGTTATTATCGAAATTGCAGAATTAGGTTCGTTAGAGTTGATTGATACTTATCATGGTAGAAGAAAAGAAATTGTCCTGTTTGGAGTTGGATATGATTTTATCTTGAAGACTCGAAGAGCTTTGGAAATCATTTTACGTAGAAGCTTGATGCGATTAGTTTATGGTCAGATATAAGAATACTTTATCTGCACACACTTCTTGATATTGAATGGCCCAGTCCTGTTTTATCAGTAAAACCTATTCAATTGGCTATGCTGGTCTGATATGCATTGGTCCCACCTGATAAGTGGTATTCTCGCCACCAAACTGATACTATTAGATCCAATAAATGACTCAATAATGGAGTGTGTCCAGATCCAATTCAATATAGTTTTTCTGACGACTGAGGTTTGGAGGGTTGAGTGGCAGTGGCAGCGGCAGCGGCAGCTGGTTCATCTGGGAAAGATGTGTTCTTTCACCTAGAAAATGACATCTTTTTTCCCTCTTTTCGGAGTATCAGAAATCTATATCCTTGTCAATATGTGTAATGTGCTTTTCATCCCCTTTTATGGTCTGAGCAACCTTATTTCCTTATTTTGCAGGCTGCCAAAATCCAAAAACAATCTCTTTTGATCATTACACTAATGAAGTACAGGAATATTTGAGTGCTGAAGCAGTCCCCTTACTGGTACGTCCACTGTACAGATAAAATGCATGTGAATGATTTGATATCGATGAGTGCATGTTACTTTTATCCTGAAATTACTTCTTTTGTATGTAAAACTATGAAACTGAGAATAACTTGGTAATAAATTGGCCAGGTTGAACAGAAAACTACAATGACTAGCTCAACCAACAGAATTGCTAGAAAAGCCCAGATAAAAGCTTTAATTGCCAAGGAGAAATTTTCAAGAACACGGTCACAGAAAGCTGATCCAGTCCACCAATTAGAACCTTCAGAAAATAGCGTTGCTACAATAAATAGTGATTGGAGAAATCCAATCATTATTCTTCACAAAAGTTCTGATACTGCTGCCTCCAGATTTCAGGTTCCATCAGTGTCTAAGACAACTGAAGAACTAGTTGCAGACAATAGTACGTATCATCTGCCTGGCACTGTGAATGCCAATGACTGCTCAAAACAAAACCAGCTTTCTGCAGAGGATGCATTTTCCTTGGAGAACTGTGATAACTCATTAAACCTTTCACGTGCTAAGCGTCTCAACAGAGAAATTTCATGCCCTCAGTTTAAGGAGAGGGTGGATTTTATGGAGATACTTAAGGCAAATGAAAAGCTGTTGGAAATCCTACAGGATCCAGGCGTTCAGAACACCCATGTCCAGCAGACTTCCAAAGCAAAGGTAAGATTAAGGAGGTCAGGATCATTTCCTGCAGCTGACTGTTCACACATTACATTTGTTAGGCCTAGTACAATTGAGCACAAGCAGAAGGAAATTTGGTCCTTTCCAACGGGAGTGAAGCCATCCATCGGGAATCCAGCACCAAGGTCTACTGCATCCAAGTCTTTGGAAGATTTTTATGAGAAGTCAATAGATTTAAAGGTTAGCAATCATGGAGTCACTTCTATTGATCAAGAAACACAGTTTTCTTCTCTCGAGTCATCTCAGGGATTACATAAATACAAGTGGCATCTTTCATTTATGAGTCCTTTTAAAGGTCTTAAGAAAAAAATAAAGTATGCACTCACAGAAAGCAAAAGGGAGAGTGACCATGAATCAACAAATACAAGTCGCTACGAAGTTCCTTCTGCATACAAGTTTTCCACCGATGAGGAAGAGATGTCTAAGAAGTTGAAGGAAATCACAATTCATCAGGATGGTTTAGAAAACCCCACAAGTTTTCAGGAGACGAATAGTTTCGATAATGATCTCAGCAAAGCTCAAGCCCCACGCATAGGAAGAGGATCCTCTCTAAAGGAGTCACTGGATGGTTATGCTCGATTGTTTGAGTACAGTTTCAGTAAACAGGTCAAGTGGAACCAGTATCAATCTAAAAGCTTAAAATTGTCGAGTGAAGATAAATTTCAATCAAGTGGTCTGAAATCCTTCAGAAGGAGACTCTCTCTGCCAGATATCGAGTCTGTATATCTCATTCCAAATGAGTCCTCAAGTGATGCGCTTAGTTCAAATATGTCAACTACGACTGGAATGGACTATGATGCAAATATTAAAACTGTCATTCTTAATGACTTGAAGTCCGTAAGCACTCCTGAAGTTAGAAAACAATTCAAACGACTAGATACTGTTGAAGAAACTGAACTTCAGAGCAACATAGAAGAAAGAGCTGGCAGCATGGACAATAATGAATGTTCAGGTGGTCTAATGGCAAGTATCAACGAAGGAAGTGCTATTACAAGTGAACTAAATCAGGATACAATGGGACCTGAAAGGGGAGATCAGAGTTCTCTGAGTAATCAGGGGATTGGTTCAGCAATCACCTCCATTAGAGAGCATGAAGAACAAAGTCTGATTTCAGTTCTTGAGACTCATTTTCGAGATGATATAACTTGCTTAGTAGAGTTCCCAATGTCAGAAGGTATGGCATACTGTCTCCTCTTACAAAATGCCTTTATACAAGCCTTAAAATTTGTCCTTTTCTTTTCTGGGGATATTTTGTTGAACCAATACCATGTATTATTGGCTTTGCAAGATATGTGAACAGCATTGATTGCATAGATTTAGTGAAAAAACATTCTTTAGACTTGCTAATTTGACCACTCCTGTTATTCAAATTATTTTTCTGGAAAAAACCATCTGGTAAGTCGAACGTGACAGACTGACCATAAAAGCTTTCTATAATGGAACTTGATTTCCAGAAAGTGTCCATAAAAAACTCTCCCCGAAAGTATATACTATTCTTCTGGCGGTATGATTGTATTGGTAGTTAACTGGTTCCCCTAAATTGCATCAGGTTCAGAGCTGCATCCTGGGCACATTTGTGTTGATGAAACAGATTCTCCTGTCACTTTACAAGACAGGTCAACCGGAGATTCCTTGGAAGAAACTCGCAGCTCTACCAGCCATGCGAATGCAGAAAATGCAAGCACAATGGTTGGTGCTCAATTCCTTCATTTTGAATTGAACAGGCCAGAAGATGATGCTGATTTCAATTATTTGAGAGATGTGCTTGAGGTGTCCGGCTTCATTGGGCCAGAGTCTCTTGGAACATGGTATTCATTAGAGCAGCCCTTGAGTCCAACATTGTTTAAGGCTTTGGAAGCTTATTTGCACAAAGGACTTGAATCTTCCTCGGAGGATGTTGCCTACAATTGTGATCACCTACTTCTGTTTGATTTGATTAACGAGGAACTGCTCGACATATATGAGAGCTCATTAGCCTACTTCCCCAAGCTCTTGTCTTTCACTCAACGCGTCCGTCCACTGCCCAGAGGAAATAATGTTATTGATGAAGTCTGGAAAAGAATTAGCTGGCACAGGAGGTCAACCTCAGAAATGGAGCAATCAATAGAAGATATAGTAGCTCGAGACTGCGAAAAAGGTGATGGTTGGATGAACCTTCAATTGGATGCTGAGGATGTAGCGCTAGACCTGGAAGATTTGATTTTCGACGAGCTTGTAGATGAAGTTATATGTTCATATACACGGTAGACAGTTGAGGTCAGATGAATCAGCCTTGCCAAGAAGCCGTTCTGCCTCAAGGCTGGCTCTGTACATAATAGTTTAGTTTCCTTCCAATTCATGTTTACTCTGCCTATAAATTCCATGGTTTATTGATTGCCTCGAGAGAAGAATTAAGGACTGCCATTGTTAGCTCTGAAAAGTTTCCATGTTTGGAACAACTTGATTTAGAAATAAGACCATAAGACTATTATTATCGACAACCCTTGGATTTTCCAATAATATTTTCACATAAAAAATAATATCAAGTCAAGATATTTAAAATGGCATCCATTATTAGTAATATTAGTATGTTATTTTCATAAATCCATGTTAAAAAATATATCTCAGATCTCATACAATACTAATTTCGTTATTCTCACCACCGCCTCCCTCTCTGGCTGCTCTGTTGTGTACTGAAGGACACATTCTCCAGGCTGCGCTAACATCCTCTCTCTCAAAGCAAACACCAGGGCATTATCTTGCATTTGTATTTTATTGCATTGTATTCTTTTCCATTCGTCTATTTGGCTTTCAAAGTTGTAGAAACTATACCGCTTATAGAGCACAAACTGTTCGTGAAAATTACCGAGTGAAGAAAATAAAAATCTCCGATTCAATGAATTATGCAATTGGGGGTCAAAAATAAGCTTTGAAGTTGTTAGGTTAGAGATAAGACGATTATTAGTGATGAAGTCTGATTTTATCTCCAAGCCAAGGTTATTAATCTTTTAATTTTGATGATCTAGCTCATTTTTTCTTGGCTAAATGGATAATAGATTATGTTTAATATCTATGAAAGATCTTTATTGCAGTTTTTTTTTTAAAAAAAAAACTCTAAGAATAGATATATGTCATTTATAATAGAAAAAAAATTGAACCTCTTAAGGTTATATTGGTTTCTTTTATAATTTTTAAGATATTTTTTTTTATTGAAAAAGGTTATATTGGTTTCTTTTATAATTTTTAAGATATTTTTTTTTATTGAAAAGAAAAAGGTTAATATATCAATCAAATATCTCTATCTTGTTATAATAAAATATTTATAATTATGGACTTGACAGTTCACCTAACCCACACAAGTCCGAGTTGAGCCTGAAAATAACGAGTTTGATAATTTACAAAAATATATCATATTTAAACTTAACACTTAATTAAGTCTAAAGATAATGGATTATTACTTAAACTTTGTTATTTGTTAAGAAAAGAAGGATTGTTCAGAAAAGGAGGATTAAGGGAAAACAAAAAATGTTAATCCATCCATTAATGTTAATAAATTAACTTCTTGAGGTTAGGGATGACATTAGAGTTTTACTTTAACTGTTTGCAAATAAATTACATTGCTATTTGTTGAATCAAGATTGACAACGTGTATGAAGAATTGAAAGGAAGGGTTTTGTGTATCCACTGTGTGCTGTCTTCGAAGAGGGGTACCAGAGCTGAAAGTTGGTCTCAGGATGCTCATGGATAGTGGAGAATCACAGAGACTGAGTTTAGAAAATATTGATTGTTATTGATAAGTTTGATGGAGATACTGAATCTAAAGTTATAACAGCCTACTATAGAAAAACTTGCCCAGCATAAGCTCGGTAGCAGCTGAATTCCTGGGTTTCTTCAGAAGTGCTTTTTTTTTTTGTGGCAACTCATTGTATAGACTGCTGGTGATTGAAGGTTCTTCTGGAATGAGTTTTGCATCTCTTTGATTTTTTATCAATTGAAACATGGATCTGTAATTGCATCAAGTACCTGTCAAGTTTATGTGCCTAATCGACACTCTCTTCATAACTAATGCAGATCCAATGATTTTCAAGAATTACCTCCCGGAAGGTTTCTACATGACATACATACTTTATCTATGATAACCTACATATATTTCCATGTTTTTATCAGCATGGAAGAAAGTTTCACTTATGGTGCTTGCTCCTGCAAAGTTCAGTCGATAGCTTTTAACATAGAAGGCAGCAGAACGCACCATGACAGATTTTCTTGGTCTGTATGCAGGTTTCTGCCTCTGGATGAGAGCATTTGATGTCAATTGTTCCTCGATTTTTGTGTGGTCTCAGTTTTTGTTGAGTTTCCAATATATCCTTGGTTTCTGTTGTTATAATGGTATGATGAGCTAGTAACAGACAGTTTACTTTACTATGAGAGCCTCCCTATCTGAATAAGAGGAAAACCCCATGCTAGAAGCTCGCAGTAGTTGAGCTAGTAATGGACAGCCCTGCGTTCCAAGGTCATAGCGGAAGCTCCGAAAGCAATTTTGCCATCATCAGATGCGAAGGCATTGATCATCAGTAGTGGATTTCATCATCGGTCTCTGCCTCTAGTCTATACGATCCAGCTCCACTTCTATCTTAAGCACATGGACGCATTTCAGATCAGGAATATTGTACTGTGAACATGGCCTCTAGTCTACTCTGCAATCCTGGGATTCTTTCCTCTATCTTATTACTAATCAAATTTATCTCTTTAATATCTCAAAAGGCAACAGGAAAACATATAGAAATAAGCAAAAGCTAGCTTTTTAAAAAAATATACAATGCAAAAGGGAAAAACAAGTCAGGCCTTTATAGAAGAGAAGAGTGGCAGACAAAATTTGGAGTTTGACGCGAGAATAATTCGCTGACAAAAGCAAGCTCCACTATGGAAGGACACAGGGCATTCAAGCCCCACGGCACACTAGCAATGGAGATCATTGCCTCTCTTATCTAAATCGTAGCATGCCTGTCAAATGGCTTGAGAAGCGCAGTGCCCAAAGCATCCACAAATCCTTGACTCTGTTTCACCTTTTTTTAATCCAATTTGGTTTTTTTCAAGTGATATATATTTTGTTTTTTATTAATTTTTTTAATTTTTATATTAAATTTTTTTCTTATTTTTTATATTTTTTATAATTAAATTTTATTTTCAATTTAATCCTTTAAAATTTGATTTGATTTTATTTTTATATCAAATTAGATCTTCATTTTATTTTTTTAATTGTTGTTTATTTTTTTAATCTTTTTTCTAATTAAATTTTATTTTAATTTAATCCCTTTGCATTTTATTTTAAAATATTTTTATTTAAAGTTTAGTTTTTATTTTTTTATTGTCATTTTTTCTGTAATGGAGCCTTTTTTTGTTGCATTTTTTTTTGAAACTCATCCCTAGTTATTTTATTAATTTATAATTTTACTTGTTTATTTTTTATGAGGTTGAAAATCAGAGTTCAAGGTTTTAGAAGTTACTTAAAGTTGAATTTGGTTTATTTTAGGTTCTTTTTAATTTATTTTTTATTTTTATATATTTAATTGATTAAGAATTGATTTTTAAATGTTTTTTTTTCTTTTAAATTATCCCAATCTTATACCTTTAATCGTAGGGTAACGGATTAATGTAAATTATTTTTATTTTTTTAATTAATTTTTTTTTATATTTTGATATTTAAATTATTTAATAATTAAGATTTATATTTTTATTTAGTTTATTTTAAATGAGATTATCTCAATTGTAAATTAACTGATTTCATTAAATCTATTTGAATCAATAATCCCGAATTTGAAGTTGATTTGCTTTTCATAAATACTTGCGTTGTCTCCATATATATATATATATATATATATATATATATATATATATATATATATATATGATTTTGTGACATTTGGAAAATTTTTATCAGACCCATAACGATGAGATACTGCGAGAGAAACATCAAGACCAGACATATCATTACATTACAGACACGCCAGTCTTTATGCAGCAAAAGTGAAGAGTGTGATCTCATAGTGGATTCTCGGACACGAAGTTCTCTGCTTCCATGCAGTACAGTAGCTAAGCTGTCTGAAGCCACAATTCCTCTGTCCTTCCGTTCCTACCTTGCATTCCATAATTGTCCACCAACCCATTGCTGAATTAGACGTACGTCCTTTGTAAAGAAGACGACTACCCACCACAAGTAACAGACTTGGGACATCCAACCACCTAGTAGCTTGTAACAAAATATAAGGACCAAATTGAACTAATATTTCTCATGAGACTCCACCAGCAGCTGCAATCGTCAAGGTTGATTTATATCCTATTAGTTTTTATGTTTCAAAATTATTTTTATTTTTTTATTATAAAATAAAATGATATGATGATGTTAAAAATAATTTTTAAAAATTAAAAAATATATTATTTTTATATATTTTTAAATAAAAAATATTTTAAAAAATAATTATTATCACGCCTCCAAACAAGCTGTGATGATACGAGAAAAACACAAGTTGAGTTTTTTAAGTGTATATGAAGCTCCTCTCTGTATGAGCTTCATTCATTGACCCGAATTATAATTTTTGCTTCACCAATATGATGAATGGACACTAATTAATAATATATAAAGCAATGGTGTCATCGGTGGTGCACGACTAAGAATATTTAATGAAGTCGATCTAGACATCAAATGTCTAAATCGAAAGGGAATATGTCAAATGTTGCTCGATGCTAAATAGAAACTTGGTAGTTTTTATTTTTTAAAAAGTAAATTTTTTAAAAAAAAATTAGTTCAAATTAATTTATTTTAGTATTTTAAAATTATTTTAATATGTTGAATTCAAAAATAATTTTAAAACACAAAAAAATATTATTTTAATATATTTTTAAATAAAAAACATTTTAAAAAATAATTACAACCGTATTCATATTTTTAAAGGGCCACTAAATTACTCTATCTCCATAACATCATGCATCATGCTTTCTTGAAGGTAGTCGATGATTTGGTGACTAATTTATTAATTTCAATAATTTGATAATGCTGAACGAACGAATCCTTTTCATGTGGGCCCACCAAGGTTCGATATTACCATAGTGGATGAAAAGAATATCTCCTTTAATTGCTCTTTTTTTTTTTTTTAATAAATCTCTGTCACCTGATTTTTCCCATGGAGAGAAGAAAAAGGGACTAAAATTATCTATAAAGGAGGAGGAGTGGTCCCATCACCTTGAGTAGACCCCTCACTCACTCATTGAGGGTTAGACTTTTTCTTATTGGAGTTTTCGTTTTTTCTCTCTTTTTTCCTATATATGTATATATACATATATATTTTAATATTGTATTTTTTTACTTTGAATTTTGTATATAATTGTATTTTAAATTTTGATTTTATAAAAATTAAAATAATATATTTATTTATTTATTTTGCATAACAAAATTCATGTAATATTAATTTTAAACCCATTTTCTATATAGAATATTTTAAACAAATAATATTAATATTAATTTTGTCCACGCCAGTCTGGACCCACCACTGATGGTCATATTAACACAAGCTTACAGTTACTGGCACCATTTTCACTGTAGCCCCACCACCCAGCAGCTTTATAATTACCATCGCCACCATCTCCAGAATCATCTCCGTCCACTCCAACGCTGTCATCTCTATCTTTACCATTACTAATAAAAACACCACAACAATACTTTACTACTATCATATTTTTAAGTTATTATTTATTAAATGTTGCAAAACCTTTTTTCTATATAGAATATGTCAAGGAAAAATATTTTATATGTAAAAAAAATTATTTATAAAATGTTTTGAGAAAAATAATAATTTCATTGATTTTAAAAACATATCTCTGATCTATCTTATATATATGAAGGCATTTAATTAATTGAATTTTGCAACACAATAACCCTTATCTGTAATTGATTCTTAATTATAAAACCGAGTCAATGTAAATTTCTTTTAAAAGAAATATTCTGAGTCCACTTACGACTCAGCAATAATTAGACCAATGATACAAGTATGCAATTCCTCCTCCTCCTCCTCCTCCTCCTCCTTATTATTATTATTATTATTATTATTATTATTATTATTTGGATGGCATCTTCGACAGTATTTTTCTATGAGAATTAAGTATATTTATTTAGTATCATCAGTAACACATTATTATATTAGAATTAAAAGCTTTATATTTTATAATTTAGCTAGATGAAGTCAAGGAAAAAATACACACCATTTTAACCAGTAATTTTCATAGTTGATACATGATAATTAAAAATAATAAACACTATCAAGACGCATAAAATAATTATTTTGAAAACTATTGTAAAACTTTTAGTCTAATTCAACAGTAAGATAAAAAATTTATAGCTTGTTTAATTTATTATTCTGGTCTGGTATAATTAAATTTTTTTAGACCTGAATTTATTTTATTAGTCCATGAAATACTTTAGATAATTTATTTAAGTCATATCATTATTTAATTATGATAATTAAATATTTAATTGTTCAGAGATATCAATTATCACAGGCTGTACTACTTCAAGCCAATTATATGAGATTTATAACTTTGATGACGGGAAATTAATGTAAATTAATGTGAAAATTGCTTTATAATTCGATGTCAAGCACAGGTTAAAAACAACCAGACGCTAGTAGCCTCAGATATAACCACGTGTATGGTGGATATTAACCGCCTTTTCGCCTGAACTACACTATAAATAGCAGCTAAGGGCAGAGCCTGATAAATCACCCTGAGTACTTAGCTTGAGTGCATTCTTCTAAGTAAAAGAAATCCCTTAATTTCAACACACTTTCCTTCTTTTCCAACAGAAAATGTCTTGCTGTGGAGGAAACTGTGGCTGCGGCTCTGGATGCAAGTGCGGCAGTGGCTGCAATGGGTGATTCTTTCTTTCTTCGAAAAAATCAATTTGCTATTATTTTCTTTCATTAATTACTTCTTTGTAGTGCTGATAAGATTTCAAATGAATCTGACACTCAGCTTTTCTGTATTTGTAATATCTTCCTCTGCATGTACATGGCAGATGCAGCATGTACCCAGACTTGAGTTTCTCCGAGACCACCACAAGTCAGACAATCATTGCTGGTGTTGCTCCAGTTAGGATGTACGTGTCAGTCAGTCACAGTACCGCAGATGAACTATTTAGTCTTAGAACTTGTAGGGGATTAAGGACTAATTACTAGCTGCTGCTGCTGCAGGTTCTACGAGAGCTCTGAGATGAACTTTGGTGCTGAGAATGGCTGCAAATGTGGATCAAACTGCACCTGTGATCCATGCTCCTGCAAATGAGAAAACGTCGCCGCATGGCTCCAACCAAGCAGTTTTATGGAACTATAATAAATAAAAAGAAGAAGTCTGGTCACTCCATGTTTGTCTAATATAGTATTTGCTGTAAATTAAGTACAGTTAGCTAGCCATGGCCTCCTCAAATCCTTTCTACAGGATCTCATTTGATGGCTAGTAATCTGTAAGTGTCTTGTATTTCCTGCTGCTTTGTTGGTTCCATTCCACGGAATTATGTATCTTTAATCGGAAGCTTGATTCTGCTTTTATGTTTGTTGACTTTTTTCTTCTCTTTCGGTTCATTTCATAGACTTTTCGTTTGCTTTTACACTGTTGATTTTGTCATTTCTAATCCCAATGAGATAACAATCTAAAATTAATGAAGCAATTCCTAGCATTTGACTATCTTGGATAGTAATCATTATTATATACAACAATTCTATCCTCCCTTTAAGCAGAAAAACTTTAACCACGCATCCAAGACCTTAGCCACTCTCTCCCCCCTTCGCTTTCTTTATCCGTGGTTTTCCAAGCTCATATGACAGAACATAGCTTGCTTGATTAGGAGTCTTTATGTGACCTAGAATTACTCCCATAACTTACTCAAGACTTAATTCATGAATAATATATAGGGTAATATAAGTTCATCAAAATAAATAAAAAAATAACATGGTTTTAAAAAATTTTAAAAAATAAACATAAAACGACATCATTTAATTTTTTTTAATTAAATCAGATTTTTACGAAAGTTAAACTAGCTTTAAATTTAAATAAGCTCCTCCTGAAGGTTGTTAAAATCACGAATTGACTCTTAAAATCTTACGATTTTACAAGTCAACATGTATATAACGTGTCAAATCGGGTTAAAATTCGAAATCAATCAAACTTGGTCAAAATCAATAAAATCGGACCGATTTTACGAGTTTGATCGATTTCAAGTTTTAACCCGCAAAAATTAAAAAATTTACTGTCTCCCTGTTTGAGTCCCCTGACACTTCACTATATAGTCCCCACTCCCCAGTCTCCCCTTTCCCCGTTGTCCAAATCTCAAATTTTCAATCTTAGCAAACTAACACCAGCATTAGAGGATCTTGGGTATGGAAAAACCTTATACTCTATTTTAAGCCAGGAATGCATGATCGGAGGATCGAAACCATGGGAAGACAGAGATAGATGGTGAGGAATTAAATGAGTAAAATAAGAGATAAGAATATTTATATAAAGAGAAATACTATGTTTTAGACTAACCATTTGTTAACTACAAAGAGAGACGACAAAGATTCAGAGAGAACTTGAAATACATGTCTTGCTTGGTGGGATATTTGGATATTATTTCTAGAACTCGTTACTAACATAAAAAAGATGGAAGGTGAAATAGCACGAGATTAAATTGATGTCATTTTATTCGTTTTTGTTCTCGTTGTCACGACTTCACTGTATTGGTCTCTGTTAATTTTTTTTTGAAATTAGTGATATACTTTAGAAAGTTGTATCATCTCACTAGTTGCCTGCAATGTGTTTCAAGACCTGTCATCTAGAAAGTATTCTGAAACTCTATCAATAAAACATAACTGTTCAATCTTATTTTTTTTCTTTTTATATTTTTAAGTTATTTAAACCATGTATAATTTTTTATTTGAATTATGTATTTTAATGTGTTTGGACATTTGTATTATTTATTTTATTTTTATTTTAATTGTGTTATATTATTAATTACTACTTAACTAAAATTATCAATATATAATTAATTAAAATATTTTTATTGTGATTTTACATTTCAAATTTATATTATACATTTCATCTCGTGTTAAAAAAACATTTTTCACAGCCTTGCTCCTCCTTCTCCGCTGAAAACCGGTTTGCACTTTCTGCCTTCTTCGCTGCATTTCCAGCAGTAGCACAAGCACTTTACCACCAGCGCCACAAAAGCCGTGGAATTGGAAGCCCATCATCCTTATTACAATTCGAATAGAAACCCAATGGAAAAATTTTAGGTTCGCTCTTATCTCCTCAACTGACAGCTTTCCTAACAATTTCTTTCTTTTTCTGTCCATTTATCTTTGTTCTTGGATATCCTTTTAATTTCTGTCGTTTTCTCTTTTCCCTTTTTAGTGTTTTCTCTTATTAATAATCAGCCATTGGATGCTTGGATTACCATTACAATTGCTTTGTGTGTGTTTTGCGTCTATGCACATAAGATGTTTGATGTTTTTTCTAGCAGTCAAAAAATGTAGTGCAAATTATGTATTTGTTCTTGGAATTTATTTTTTAATAATGATCCTATTGGGATTCCCTGCTTCTGCAATCTCATTATTCATAAGAAGCGAAAACAGCTTGTTTCCCTCTGTGTTGCGCGCTTGCTTTTATTTTGTGCATGGTGACTAATCTTAACTGATTTGGTGGGATTCTGGGATATGTGAATTCGGGCTCTGACTGGGTGGTGGAAATGAGCTCATGTGGTGCTTTTACAGAGGAGAGAGTATTTATTGGGGTTGCCACCCAGCAAGGGCTTCTTTTAGTCATTATGGAATTTTCTGTGTTAAGTTTAACAGCTTTGAATGACGAAGGATCCTTTAGGGATTTAGGTATAAGTGAGAGATTTAATATGATAGGAGCGAACCTTCAGGATTGATTATGGCTTGTTACAATATGTAACATATTGATATAGAATCACCCTTTGTGTGTATCTGTTTCAATTTTAGCTATCGGTGAGCTGGTGCACAAACAGAACTAAACACAAATGAGAAACTTATGCGTGTCAATTTTATAAAGAACTTGTTACCTAAATAGAGATCTTACCATTTTTCCAGTTACTGTTTCATTGAAGGAGGTTGATCGCATAACACCACAGAAGGGTCAAGGTCAAGCAGAAAACTTTGCAATTCCTGTTTCAAGTATGTTGAGTAAGCAACAACTGGAACAAAGGTTAATGCTTCAGTTATTTATGTTCCCTACCATTTGCTGCAGCAGCTGTTATGGAGGCAATGGTAACTGAGTTGAGTTTTATTGTCTGCATTAGAGGGAATCACTTAGCATTATCTGGTAAGAAGATTTTATATTAACTGCTTCCACTTTCAAGTAGGATATATATCCTTGTCAAAATTTTGATGCTGGCTGACTTTTGGTTTTACTTTTATGCTGCACCTGTTAACCTTTTCAGGCGCTTGTATCCAATTGGAGAAAAGGAAAAACCTTTATACTCTTCTTCTTGTCCACTTGTCCTGAAATACAGAAAAGCATGCAGGCACTAGCTCGTTTGAGGCATCGCCGTTTCTCACAAACAATTAATCAAACACTTTTTATCCCCTCTTTATCTGTCTATCAAACACCTTATACTTGCTTCAACTTTCTAAATACCCACACAATTGATAAATTTCCCAAGAAAAGCTTAGACCCAGAAGGACTGAAGTGCTTATCTTCGAGAATTGAGAAACTTCCGAGAGGAGAATCAGTTGGATATGCCTTTCAAAGCTGGATGGGCGAGGGTTTTCCCATTCATCGAGGTGACGTCTTTCACACTATTAATCGCTTAAGGAAGCTCAGATTAAACAAACGCGCACTTGAGGTGTGTTTATTAGTGTTGTCTTTATAGTTCTTTGAGAACATAACTTAAATAGCAATGTTAGTTCTTGTCTAAATGCTTTAACGAGTTACACCACAACATTTTATCAGGTGATGGAATGGGTAGTAAGGGAGAGGCCCTACAGGCTCAAGGAACTAGACTACTCTTATTTGTTGGAATTCACAACCAAACATCATGGGATATCACATGGCGAAAAGCTCTTCTTGCATGTCCCGTCTGAGTTTCGGAACGAGTTGCTGTATAACAATCTTGTAATTTCATGCTTGGAAAAAGGTGTCATTAGGCTTTCACTTGATTACATGAAGAAAATGAGGGAACAAGGTCATCCCATTTCATATTTGATTTTCAACCGCCTTATAATCCTCCATTCCTCACCTGGCAGTAGGAAAATGATCCCGAAAATCCTTGCTCAAATGAGGGCTGATAAGGTGGTTCCCCATGTTTCAACATATAATATCCTGATGAAGATTGAAGCAAATGAACATAATATTGATGGGTTAGTGAAGGTATTTAATGATATGAAGAGATTTAAAGTTGAGCCGAATGAAGTATCTTTCTGCATATTAGCTACCGCGCATGCAGCTGCAAGGTTGTATACCGTGGCTGAAGCATATGTTGAAGCTGTGGAGAAGTCATGTAGTGGAGACAACTGGTCAACACTTGATGTTTTGATCATATTGTACGGACATTTAGGAAAGGAGAAGGAACTAGAAAGAACTTGGGGCATTGTACTAGAACTGCCTCATGTTAGGTCTAAAAGTTACATGCTTGCAATTGAAGCATATGGTAAAATTGGACAGCTTAGCCGAGCTGAAGAGCTTTGGTTAGAGATGAAGTCAATACATGGGTTGAGATCAACTGAGCAGTTCAATTCCATGTTATCCGTGTATTGTAAACATGGGCTTATTAAGAAAGCAACTGGGAATTTTAGGGAAATGGAGATCAATGGGTGCAAAGCAAATTCCATAACTTTTCGACATCTTGCATTGGGTTGTTTAAAGGCTAACTTGGTGGAGGAAGCCTTAAAGACTCTAGAAATGGGGAAAAACTTGACAACAAGCAATAGGGTAAAGAATTCAACCCCATGGTTGGAGACTACTCTATCAATAATTGAACTTTTTGCAGAAAAGGGTGATGTAGTTAACGTTGAGAAGTTGTTTGAAGAACTTGCGAAAGCAAAGTACGTAAGGCATACATTTGTATTCAATATTTTAATAAAGGCTTACGTGAAAGCCAAGATTTACAGTCCAAATCTCTTGAGAAGGATGATTTTAGGGGGTGCTAGGCCAGATGCTGAGACATATAGCCTGATCAAACTTGCTGAGCAGTTTCGACCCTGATTTTGATATGCTCAAAAAGAATTGACAACAAGCAATAGGGTAAAGAATTCAACCCAGTGGTTGGAGACTACTCTTTTAATAATTGAATTTTTTGCAGAAAAGGGTGATGTAGTTAATGCTGAGGAGTTTGAAGAACTCACAAAAACAAAGTACACAAGGGATGCTTTTGTATTGAATATCTTAATAAAGGCTTATGTGCAAGCCAACAATCCAAATCTCTTGAGAAGGATATTTTAGGGGGTGCTACGCCAGATGCTGAGACATATAGCCTGATGACAGTTTCGACCTGATTCTGGTATGCTCAAGTTGTTATTGCTGTACTTCTACATTTCATTCATTTTCCTTAACAAAAATTATAATTGTTTATTGTATCAATAGTTGTATGTGGAAACAAAAGGTGAAGGACATGAAAGAAATCGAGTGTGATCTTGTAGATAACAAGAAATGGTGTTCCTTCTGTATTTCTCGTCAACTGTGTTCTATTCACAACAGCTTGCTTCTAGAAATTAAATATGTTTGAACTTGTAGGAGACCTCATTTGCTCTCATACTATGCATCTCTACAAGTGCCTTTAACCGATACGTTCTTTATGCTAAATCCAAAAAAAAACAAAATATATAGTATAAGAAAAAAATACCCCATGCGATTACTCCAGTTAACATTTGGTTTCATTTTTCTTCTTTTCGTGATTGTTATGCCCAGTGGAAATTCAGTAATTGCAACTTTTATTTTGATTTATTATAATTTGTAAGAAAAGATAGCGTCTCTTAAAGGGCTCAAGAGCAAACAACCTTCGAGCTGAATCACCCATGAAAAATGCTGTGAAATTTTCCTTTCTCTCAGCCATGGTTTTCTCTTTATGAATAATTAATTTGGGTTTGACTTTGATATTGTATTGATTGTAGTGACCGTCAGAAGATTTCATTGACGACAGTATGGCATAAAGGAATAGTCCAGTGGTGGCGGAGAGATAAAACAAGAAGTCAATAATGCTAAGGGACGGTGGTGCAAGTGATGACTCTGAATATTTTTTTTGAAGGTCGGATCATTCATAAAGTTGCAGCTATAGCCAACTTACCAGGCTGCTGCCTGCTGCTTTGATGCTTCTACCATGTTTTCTGCAGTTGGAGGCCGTCTGATCGTCTCGATGGGGCTGTGATATGATTGTGGGCTGCAATTACTGCTGTATCCTGTGTTTTTCATCACCACAAGTGCTCTGAGCTGCTGCTATTGCAATTATTTATTTGTTGCTGCCGAAATTTTTATTTATCAATGTTGTTGCTATGTTCTCTTCTACAAGGGGAACTTAATGGTTCTAATCTGCTTTGACGGCTACCTGTGGTTTTCTGCTCTCATTGATATCATGGTTCGTCTAATTTCTTCTGGAATTCTTTCACCCAGTTTTGCTTCTCGTAATTAAAATTATGTTTTGTTTCTTGTATTATCGAAACAAAAAATAATATAATATTTGCTAATTAGATTTAGCGTCGTAGAAGTAAAACAAGTTTAATTGCCCCCGAGCGCTCCGTTCCGAGAATTGTATTTATCTAATTTTAAAGACTTTTATTGGGGGAAAAAATTTGATACATGAACCTGTCTAGGTACAGTAGTGCTGTTTGTTTATGTATTTTTTAATATAGAAAAATAATTTTTTTATTCATAGCATGACATTTTTAATAAAAGCTTTTTATGATTTTAAAAGCAAGTTTCACTAAAAGAGAAAAAAATATGCCTTATAAAAAATTAAAGGAATAATTAATTTGAGAAAATTGTACCAAAACTTCAAAAAAAACAAGATATTATACTTATTGAATATTTATGAGAAATTTGAGAAAAAAATAATATTAAATTCATGTATAATTAATTAGAAAGTAATTAATAATATTATCATTAAAAACATCTATTCTCATTTGAAAAGCTTGATATCATTGTATAACAAATATTAGTCACTTCTAATTATTGAATTATTGAAAATTTAAGGTTGAGTTTTTCAACTTTTCAAAACCTAATTTTCAACTCTTTTTTCATCTAAAAAACATATTTAGATGATTAAAAATCCAAACAATTTTTATTGAACTCTTCTAATTCATTGAACTCAAGATTTTTTTTTATGACCAGAATATGATCAACTAAAAGTTTTCAATCTTTTTTTTTATGGAAGTTTTTTCTCTTCTTATATCAATTAAGGACTAAAATGTAGAAAAAAAACAAAATTTTATGAATGAAATATAAAATTAAAAAAAAAACAAGAATCAAAATGTAGAAAGAAGCACCTCTTGAATTGTGAAAAAAGAAAGAAAAACTTCTTTTTTGATTGTTAATCTCAATTCTTATTTTTTCAATTATATTTTTTAACGGAATCTTATAAGATCGAACCACTATAACTTGTAAGGATGAAAAAACAAAAAAAAATAATGATTAAAGCGCAAAAAATAAAAATAAAAATTACGGATAAAAAAAATGCTATGAATAGTAAGGGAACATGTCAATGAGTATAAATGTGACAACACAATAAATTTAACAATTGGACTATGCAAAATAAAAGACAAACAATTAAAATTGAAAGGATAGACAAAACATTAGATGAAAATAGAAATGTATTTGGTAATAATATATAAGACATTATGATTAAATCTTTATTCTGTTTATTTAATGATGGACAAAACATAATAAAATTAGGTAAAGTTTATTTTATCCTTAACATGTATAATTATATATTTGTAATAATAATTAGATATTGTTATTTTTATTTTATTTTATATTGAGTATTAAAATTTTATTTTAACTAATTTAAAAATAATAATAATTTATTTTGTTTAATGCATTTATTTATCAATATAAACTAGAAATTATATAATAAATTATAATTTTCTGTGGCTACTAATTTTCTTCAGTATTTATTTGATGGAATGAAAAAGGTAGTTTCAAAGAATAATAACACACATAAAAAAAACATTTCTTAGAATAAAATATTGAAAAATACATAATAGACAAAAATAAAAATAAAAATGCATCAGTAAAGAAAAAGAAAAAGAAAAAGAGCGAAGGTATTACTTAGACACCAGGCTTTGAACTAAGCCTCAGCTTGAAATTAAGCCTACAAGTGCTGGGCAGGAATGAAGCCCGAGATGTACTAGCCGTTTGGAATACGTGTCATCCAATGGTATCTTCTTCAACCTTTCGTCAGTTTCTATATTTGTCCACCAAATTTCTTTGAAAATGCTCCCTTCAACACCCACAATGGTTTTTTTACTGTTTCTTTCTTGTTCAATTTTCTTCATTCACATGGGTTTTCTTTTCTCCCCCGTGCTGATAACTAATTACAGAACATTCCATTTTTATTTCCAAGCATTCCATAGATCCTCAACAAAGGTGTTTGAAAGGGCAACTTTTTATTAAGAGAGAAACCATGCCCCTACTGAAACTAGATCCTTGCATGAACCAGCAACGAAGTTTTATGCATGGTGAGGAAATTGAAAAACCAAAATAATTATAGCTGCGATAGTTTTATGGAGTAAAAAGTCCTGCATATTTACACGATTCAAACCATGGATCTTGTCTTTGAAAACATAGTTCGTAACACATATCCTCCTAATTTGGCAAGACTCACTTGTTCGCTCTGGGATGTCCTTGAAACTCATTACAAAAGTACAAATCATTTAGCGCAGGAAACACGCTCAAGCGTTCCAGAGAGAAAGAAGGATTATGGCCTATTTTTAAAAATAATATTTTAAAAAAAGTTTAATTTGTTTTTTATTTTTTATTTTAAATTAATATTTTTATGGTATATTGATATTAAAAAAAAAGATATTATTTTTATATATTTTTAAATAAAAAATATTTTAAAAAATAATTATAACCATATTTACAAAACAGTAACCTTACGTGTGGAATTCTCTTATGACTATACTTGGACCTTTAATATTATATTAAAAAAACCATTAAAAACCTTTAATATTATTTAAAAAGCAATATCATTGTATTGTATGATTCTTAAAATATCATTTTAATATGAAAATAATTTTATTTTAGCATATTAGAAAATCTAAAATAAAAAGAAGGGCCACTAGACACATTTTAAGTGTGCTTGGACATGATAAATCAGACCCACACACATGGCTTTTACAAAAAATATACTAGATATTTTCGGGTTTGACATGTCAAACATGTGTATTTGATTCTTTAAAAAACCCCAAGCACATGTAGTTTTTATTTTTCAAATGAAACAAACAACACATCATTTATTGCAACAAATTTTGATTATCTTCGATAATAAAAAAATATTAGTCCAATTGAGACCTACAAAACTTAATTTTCAACATTTTTTCACCTATAAAATAAAAATATATATTTTTAGAGCCTTGATAACCCCTTCTAAAAACTCAAGATCAAATTAAATTTTTTATACTTCGATTTAGTTTTTTCAAGTATGATTAGGTTGTGTTTGGTTAGTGTTCTAGGATAGAAAGAATAGATATAAAAAAGATAAAAACATATTTAGTTGGAGGGACAAAAATAAAAATATAAAATAAATATATCTTTGTTATCATCAAATCGAACTACTTATAACAAAATTGATATTTTTTATAGCTGAAATATGATCAGTCAAAAGTTTTCTCTCCTTTTATTTTCCAATGATTCTCTTTTCTTTATCAACAGCAAGGGAATGGGATGTAAGAGAGAAGAAATTCTATGACTAAAACATAAAATTTTAAATAAACAAGGGACAAAGTGTAGAAAGACACTCCTTTCAAACAATAATTTAAAAAAACTCTTTTTTTTCATTTAATTTTGTTTTTATTCATTCAGTTATTTTTTAATTGAATTCTGTAGTAGTATTTATTAATAGTAATCTCTGATATAACGAATAAATAAAACTGAATCATTATAACTTTCAAGGATAAAAGAAATAAAGTTTAACTATAAAAGCATAAAAAAAAACAATCGGGGACTAAAAAAGAAAAAAAAAATATGAACACTAGGGTGAATAGCATGAGTTTACATGAACAATGGTAAAATAGTAAATCCTTTATCTATTTAAACTTTTCATATGTAGTGTATAACTAAGAAAATAATCACAAAAATGATTAACTTATAGTATAAAATTAGCATATTGGCTTGTACTTTGCAACGGGTCAATATCATTTTAAAAAAAATTAAGAGTATAGAGAATGTTTTAAGCCCCTTAAATTTGACAGTCATGTAAGACTCAAGCGTCCAAGAGATTTAGGTCTAACGGCCATGTCAAACTCAAGAGTCGTGGGCTTGGGGTCATGTCAGACCCGCGTCTAGGTTTGGCACCAAACATGATTGTCAGACTCAAGGCTCTTGAACTTGACATTATTGTCAGACCTAAGTAAACAACAAATAAACAAATGATAATTGTGCACTTTAGTTGTCAAGAGAGAGAAAAGAAAGAAAAAACATATGTCGACCATACCAGACCCAAGAGTTGTTGGTCTGGGGCCATGCCAAATCCACACCTGAGTCTGGCAACCTTAGCATACCCGCGCCTGGTTCTGGCAACTATGCCAGACCCAGGCCTAGGTCTAGAAACGTTGTCAAACCCGTGTTTGGTTCTCGCAACCATGCCAGACCCCTACGCTTTAGTCACTTGTACCTGATTCTAGCACCAAATATGGTTGTCAACCCCAAGGTTTTTGGGCCTGACATTGTTGGCAAACCCAAGGACCTTGGGTATGGCGTAGTACCTAAACTCAAGTAACTTGGGTAACATGTCAGACCCAAGCAAATAACAAGCAAATAGAGAATAATTGTGCACTTTATTTATCAGGATAGAGAAAAAAACACAAATAATCTATTATTGGCGGCAATTCAACCATGATATCTCCACACGCGCCGCAACATGTGGAAGAAGGCACGTCTATGCATCTATCTAAACGATATATGACCAAATTTAGGCATTGGGAGATGTCTCACGCACCTTCTTAACAGAGTGGGCAACACCCACTTGTTGGGAAGTGTGGAGCACATACCAACAATTTTTTAAATAAAAAGTAGAAAAAATAATGCGAAAAATACTAAAATGTCCCTCATGGTTCTTTTAATTACACACTATATACAAATAAATTTCATTGTTATATTTTATAGTAATTTGTGTCTAGAGCTATAGTAAAGACCCAATGTTATTTAGCTTTCTTTATAAATATTATTATTATTATTACCATTACTATTTTTAGTAAAAAATGATATTAGAAAAAATATTAAAAATATTTTTTAAAAAAAATATTTATTATAAAAAAATTAAATCAACTCAAGCTAATACATTATTTAGATTATATTACTAAAATTAAAAAAAAAACATAAAAAAATAATAATCACATAGCTGGTTAAAAAAAAAACAGCAACCGAATAGTAGTAGTGTGCTAGGAAAAAATATTTACACTATGTCTGAAATAGTGTTTCTCCGAGACCAGTTATTATTATTATTTTTTTAAAAAAAAAAAAGGAGAGAGGTGAATATGGTGCGTGCCTTGGTTCGCTTCGGGCCTTGGATGGTTTGCTCCTGCCTTTTATTTACTTTAGGTTGACTGGGCGTGATCCTTTATTGAATCCTTTTTTTTCTTTCACCAAACCGAAAAGTAGTGTAGGAAATACTACGTTCATTCAGAGTCAAAATCTTCAAGCAATGTCAGACACAGCAACTCCGGCTCAATTTCCGGGCACGGGGCCGCCTGTACCCAATCAAGATGATGCCCTCCGTCAAAACGGCTCAGCTATCGACCCCAACACCCGCACCACCGCCGTTGAAACCCTAACCAGACCGAACAACAAAGGCAATCAACAACCGGTGACGCCTGTTCGAGCGAAGAGAAGATCATCAGAAACGACCATTGAGACGAGTTGGTTGCCGCCGGGATGGGTTGTTGAAGATCGGATTAGGACCTCTGGCGCGACAGCTGGCACCGTAGATAAGGTTAGTTGCAGTTCGTTCTCAATTAATTAGCATTTTTTTCATCAAATTAGATTCTCTCTTTTCTGTGGAGATAAATGCATTAATGCTTCATGCTTGCTTAATCTTGGATATGAAAAAAAAAAAAAATGATAGACTCAGCTGCTATCTTACAAATATTTGTAATCTCATAAAACGAGACTTATTACAGCATTATCACTAATTTGTGAAAATACTTTTAGGTGTGAGAGCTAGAATTTTGTTGTAAAACTTTATTTTCAAACATTGAAGCAGTTGGGGATTTTTATTTTCTCTACATTCATTCATTGTAGCTTGCATCTAATATGAGAACATAAATGCTTGCGTATTGTAGTTTTAAGGGTTTCTGTAGCATGGGGCGTTTGTCAAAACTTGAGTTGGGTCAAATTCAAATGGTGTTTCAGTGTTAGCCACTTTGAACAACTATATTCATGTATTTAAGGGATAATAAGTAGTATTCAGCTCTGTTTTAACTACCAACATATGTTGGACATGGGTAAAGGAAAATGGTGGAACAGCACAGCTCATGACATGGCTTCATGGACTTCTTCCGTAGTCATCAAATGCTGTTAGTAACTCCGTGTTCAGGCTCTGGGATGTTGACCAACTCGCACATGCACGCATGCACATACTCACACGATTTTTCTCCTATAAAATAAAGTAAAAGAATGTGCTAATATAGGTGACGAGGGTTCCCAACCATTTAGAGAAGTAAAAAAACTACACATAGATGCGGCGTTCTTTCTCTACAGATCATGGGCTAAACATGACTACTTATTCAGTCATGATGTGCCAAATCTTAACAACAAGCAAAGACGAGGAAATAGAGAAACAGGATAATAGAGGTCTGGAGGACAATTGATCCACCGATTCATGTGGATTGTTGGGGAAACAAAGACACAAGAGAGGACAGAGGACGTTAGAAGAGGGAATGAGAAATAAACATGGAAAGGTGTGAAGGAGATGAATATAGCGGTGAAAATAGGAACGGATATACGTGTAGACTTACACTTTTATATGTTTTTCTAATAAATCATTACATTGAATATAGAAACAAATATTGTGTTTTAAAGGCATTGGTGATTTTAGAAAGTAATTGGCAATTAACTCCAAGGCAAAGGCAGATGCGTAGAGGTTATATAAGGCCAAAAAAGAAGGTGCTGTTTATTTTTATTTTTTTTCTCATGGCCAGAAGGCACTATTTGTTGTTGAAAATTCATTTAAACTATCTTTATGAAGTGGATCTTTTAGCTTGTCATTATCTTTTTTAGTTTCCTTTCATAGCAACTATAGTTTTTTTTTTATCTACTATATCTGATTACTTGTGACTAAATTTAAGACAACAAACTATATCTTTACCTAATTTTTTGTTTATAGTTTTTTTTTTAAAAAGATTGGATCAATGTTCGAAATAGCTATTTATTTTTTATTTTTCAATTTTGGATCTATCTGCTTAAATGCAGTGACATCTGGAAAGTCATTTATGGCCGTAATTGCATCTTATTTCTGAAAAGTTTGTTAAGTTCAAAAGCTCTTTGGTTTCTACCTTTGTAGAGGTTGAAGATACGGCCTTACAAATCAAAAGTCCTAATCAAACAAAGATATTCTTAAAATCATGGAGAAGAGCATATCATTGAGGTCCTGAAAATCCAGTATGTAACTATAGAAAAAGCAATGAAAATGGTGTAGTGTTTTTCCCCTATTCCAATTGCTTCTGCTATTAAACTTGTAGCAATATAACTAGAGTCAAAATATAAAATGTCTGTAATTATTATAAGCTTTGTAGTAAGAATTTATGCCACAGCCACAGCCATATACTTTTGTGATTTCTTTTAGCTTATATTTAAATGCACAGATATTTGTTCTCTGCCGGCAACATTAAAAGTTATGTTTGGAATATCGTATTTTAAAAATCATGTAATCAATGACACATTGATATTGTGGAGCAAATAAAGAAATAATGTAAATATTTTAAACAAGTCTTTTGTTTCCCCTTACCATGCTTACTACCAAGTGGATTGAAAATTTGAAATAGATTATCTAAAAACAACCTTGAAGCTTGATATATTTCTCTTTCTATTCTCAACAGCTTTATTATCTATCATAAGATCCTTTTCCTTTTCATTTGATTTTAGAGTTCTCGTTCATAGTTTCCATAGAGTTATATTTTTATATTTACTTTATTCTCCATGTCAGTATTGACTGTAGATGAAAACTAATAGAAAATAACTCTAATGTTATACATATATTATAGGGTAAATTTAAGTAAAAAATCTTATAAAATCCTTCCCAGGTATTTAAGCATTTTTATTATATCCTGCATGCAAAGCACAGATTAATGACTGTACAAATAAAGTAAAAGAATGTGCTAATATAGGTGACGACAGTTCCCAACTATTTGTAGAAGTAAAAGAAACTACCGAGTGCACTATCTATACAACAGATGAACAACAAGATTACCCATGAAACTTTAGAACTCCTCTTCATTAGTAAAGAAGTCTTATTCTGTGTGCCAATTGCCAAAAGTGTTGTGTTTAACCCAAACGCTCTCTGAAGAATTGAGAATATATCTTCTCGTTAAATTGCTCTCTGAATTCACTCATTTTACGAAACCCAAAATAGTGCTAAAAGTATACATATCCCACATGTCCTTTTTTATTGCACAAAATTCACAATCTCCAAGCATTTATTTCTTCATCAACTAAATGTAAGATGTTGATAAATAAAGCTGCATCCCTGCATGCTAAAAAAAACAGAGAAAGAAAAAAAAACTCCATTAACCTAGATTTGTCCAATTTTCTAAGAATTGTTCCTCAAGCTGCCCTTATGGGAAAAAAAAGGAATAACACACTTATAGACATGACATGATAGAAAAAAGCAAACTGTTTCTGTTCTCATTTCTCAAGTTCAGGAATGGTTGGAAGAAGCTTCAGTATGCATGGCCAGAATTAATAATTCAGAGCTATGCTACTCTTGAGATGAAGAAGCATTTTGAGAGTGATTAGATTTTGCTTTTGTCTTTACAATGTCAGATCTTACTTTTATTGTGTGGCTAGATTCAGTGTTATGATTCCATCACATGACATCACATAACTGTGGTTTTAATCTGTGTTTTTTATTTCCTAGAGTAGATGTTAGAAGTCTTTTGGTAAAAGAGAGAATTGTATCAAAATTACTATTTTGACAAATGGACTATTCGTTTTGATAGTAAAATTTCAAGCATCAACTAAATGGTCTGTATCTTGTGCAGTATTACATTGATCCTGCCTCAGGTCGTAAGTTCAGGTCCAAGAAAGATGTTCAATATTATTTGGAAACTGGAACTTTAAAGAAGAAGGGAAAATTGACTGAGAACTCTGATGCCGATACTAATGTGAGTAAGAAATCTCTGTTTAGACTAAAGGATCGGCCCCTCCATTTCTCTTATGACATTTTGTTTTTCATCTGAACTAACTTGTATAATTTCGGAAGTCTGCAGGGAATTTAAAGGGTGATAAAAACAAGTCTGGCGCAAACACAAGTTTTGCTTTGAACTTTGATTCTTTTAATGTTCCTGATAGGACCGAATGGGTTCTTGCAAATGCAAAAGAAGATACCTGGACTCCCTTCATTGATGGTAAAAAGGTACCTCTATACGATAAGGAACAGTGGGATTTTGCATTTGCATCTCTGACGACAAGCAGTCATGGTAAAAGAAAGCGATGAGACTTGAAACTTGAAAGCGTGTGGAATGTAGCCCGCAGTATTCTCGAGGGACAGTTTTAAAGAGTCTGGGAGTCTTCATTTTCCTTTTTTTGTGGCCATTTATTTTACAGCTTTCTGTTCATGAAATTTATCCGGTCCAGCTCTAGCAACAGTCATAATTCAAATAGTTATTTTTTTTATATCATAATTCTAGTCACAGTAAATCAAATAGTTTTCTTTATCAAATCGATCCGGTCTAGTTTAATGTCACAGACTCACAGCAATTCAAATAGCTTCTTATCAGATCTTGTCTAGTTCTATATTGGCTCCTGTTTGTGTTTTCTCTTAATTCAGTGTTTCTTTGAGGTGGCTCCTGAAAATATCTCTTATATTTGCCACAGCCCACCAGCGGTTGCCTGTGGGCACTAGTCAGTGCACTCTGCGCAAAGGTGCTGCGATTAGGATTTAATTTGTGACGAAGGTATCGGCATTGTGTATATGTTTTTTAATTCTTTTTATCATGTTTCTTTCTTCTCTTTGTTTTTATCCCTTTTCTATAAATAATTAGTAGTTACTTCTTGAAGATTCTAAAAATTTATGTGTTTCATAGGTTGTTTTAGTAAAATAATGTATGAGTTTCAAAAATTATTATTTTTTTGTTATAATAATATGATAGAAAGGCTTGGCTTTTATTGTGCACGTAAAGACCTATCAAACTTTTAGTCAAATTTAACCCAACCCCTGAACTTTTATTTTCTTTTTATTTTGGTCCCTTAAACTATTAGATCTAAGTAATCGACCTCCTCTGTTATAGCTGGTTCTGGTGGGGTTAAAAATGTACGTAACAAGGCTATAATAACTTAGACCAGGATTTAAAAAAAGAAAAGAAAAGAAAAGGGGTCAGGGTTTATGTTGACCGAAAATCCAAGGGTATTACTTAATACCTCTAAAAGAGTTTGGCTATCAACATACCTCCGTGCGGTGAGGAGTTGGCTTCTTCTCCTCCCTTTTTTTCCTTTCAATTCCTCTTCTTTTTGTTATTTTTTTATTATCCTTTTATATTTATTTGATTTAAATTTATCTTCATAAATTATTTCAATTTATTTTTTATAAGGCTATTATAACATCAAAAAAATATATTAATATTTGATTTATGCTGAATTTTATAAATATTTATTTTTTATCGTATAATTAAAAAAATTAGTTTTTAAACCTAGCAGGGTTCATGGTATGTTAATCCGTAAAATCAAGGTCGATCTAATATGTTGTTATTTTAATATTTTTTTAAAATATTATATTGAATATTTTTAAAAGTCATATCATATTTTTTACTAGTTGTTTATATTTTCTTGAAACCAATAAAGTCTATTTAATTATATCAAAACAACTCTCATGTAATTTAATTTTAAATTTAAGTTAGATAAGAAATCAGGATAAAAATTTTCAAAATTCACCTAATCTAAACTTTTTTTCTCACATTTGATTTTTTATTTAATTTGACAGTGGTAAACTAGTTTCATCCAATTGACCTTAAAATAACATCGTTGGTTGTGTATTTATTAAAGCTAAAATGGAGGGCAAATTGATTGCGGCTCTAGATTCAAATTAATATCCATTGTTATAATATAATTATTATTTTGCTTTTTCCATGAAAAAACAATGACTAGTTTATTAGGAGTAATTTGATATTTTTACATAGTACACTAATTATTATTAAATTAATTAGGACAACATTATTGTTTCACATTTTTCATTACAGTAAGATTATTAAATTATCTTTAAAAATAAAAATTAATAAAATATCGTACAAGGATTAATTTCATGTTTGCCACTTCAGATTTTCAAAACAACCTATTTTTACTTGAAACTGGCTTTTTTTTTTAAAGGTATCCGTGCACCAATTAATTATTAACACATAATTATTTTTCACTTTCTTTTCATAAAAATGTAATTCTAATATTTTTCATTTTAAGAACAATGGATTTTTTTGTTCCAATTTTTTTGCTACCATGTTAGCTAAAAAATTCTAATAGCTGATTCTTAATATATTATTTTTTTAATTATTTATTCTTTTTAGCAACAGATTTTTCATTGGTAAATCCATTGCTAACATTAAAAAATTAATATATACATAATCCGTTGTTAATTCATTGCTAAATCAACATCCCAATTATTTATTCCGTTACTAAAATCTGATGCTAATGACCCTTTTTAGTAGTGAACAGAAAACGGATTTTCCAGCTTCGACTTGGTGCTTTCAAGTCGGGACCGATGGCTGCGAAATTGTTGCTAAAAACGTCTTCGATGGCGACTCCATCGATGATCCCAACAGACAACTTGGATCAACTTCGACAGCTGCAACACCTAATTCATCTGATCACCTTGCTGCAAATTCATCCAGCTCTTTGACAGAGCAACAATCCACTCCTCTCACACCTCCAAACACTCTACTGCCACACATAATCGCAGGTATAGCCTGTTCAGAAACACCCTCATGCATCTAGACTAGCAAATCTTGACACCTGCTCCCCCTCTGGAACTAAAAGAAGATTCAATTTCAAAGACTCAGAGGCACACAGCAGGTTTACGTACTAAGACCCTTCTCCTTTCATGCATGTGTCGATTAGTACTCCTTATATATCCAGTATTGTTTTTTAACATTATTCACAACAATTAGTTAAAACTGCGACTGTTGCTTATGCATTGTCTCTTTAAGCTCTTCGCCTCTTTTTTTCATACAGCCATCCTGGTTCACCACACCGACAATCCTACCGTTGAAGCTGAAAATATAGTGCAAGATTCAGCTTCAGATTCCCAGATCGCATCTCCGCAAGCAAATAGACAGCGAGGATCGCCAACATCGCCCACTTAGATGAATCTTCTTCTCATCTAATTATGTTGTTGCGCTTTCTTTTTATCCCTGCAAAAAGATGCTCATTAATTAATGTGACACCTCCTGCTGCTATCCCATGGACTCCGACTCATCCCTCTTAACTTTGCATCAGTTTTCCCTACTGCTCCCCATGCCTTGACTCTTCTGTGATACAACTAAGATCCCTCTGTTTATATATACTCTTTTGTTTTCATTGGTTTAGCTTTCTCTTGGCTAACATGTGTTCATCAAATTAATTTGCAGGCAACTCTCACTCTTCTAATTACCTTCGTTGCTCTAATACCTCCTTTCACCGTTACTTTCTTGCAGATATGCTGCTTTCCAGTCTTTTTTGCGTTCAGTGTGTTTTTCTGCTGTATAAACTGTACGATGACCCTGTCTTACTTGCTATGCTACATCTTCTGTGACCATATGCACACCGCTTCTTTTTATTTTGTGATTTGTTCTTAATTATCTAGCTTTTCGGATTTCCAAGACAGCCCCGCGTTAATGGGCTTCAACTTTTTGCTTGGCCTATGTAAACAGCGAAGGCTTTGACTGTAGAAGACCAGCACTAGCAGAACGGAGGTACCTCATCTAGTTACAGTACAAAAAACAGAGCATTTTTTTTTTCAATAGCCCTCTCATAATTCAGTAAGGATTCACACAATAAATTTATCAAATTATTCTTGGAAGAAAGAAACACAAAGGCTAGTTTTTAGGGATATTTTTGAATTTTTACATGGGATATATTTGTTATCATAAAATTGATGAGGAATATATATATTTTTTCCTTTCTTGATTGTCTAATGTAAAGTCTGAAATATCCTTGAAAATAGAGGGTAAAGTCCGAAATACTCTTAACTACCCATGTGAAGTCTAGCTTTTTGGACTTTTAAAATCTTATTGTATTGTTTTAATTATTTTTCTGTATTTGTTTTAAATTTTTTTATTTATTTTTAATTTTTAATTTTATTATTTTATTTTATTTTTATGTCAGATTTGTTTCTCTTTTTTAATTGATATTTATTTTTCTTTTCACCCTTTTTCTAATTGATTTTCTTTTCAATTTCATACTTGTTTTTTGTTTTTTTTAATTTAATTCTTATTCTTTTCATTATAATTTCTTTCAGTTTTATTTATTTTTTTAGGTTCACCCCTCATTGTTTGATTTTATTTGATTTTCATGCCAAATTTTATCCTTATTTTTTCAATCTTAGTTTTTAATTAAACACGACTCAAGGGTTGATCTCAGGCAAGTCCTAGGTCCCAGATTGAGTGAGTTGGCCAAGGTTACCCAAATCAACTTAGCCTAAAAAAATTCAACAGGTTTTTAAAGATTTTCACAAAGAAGTTGCGTCCTTATTTTTTTAATCATGGTTTTTAAACCCGACCCTAAGGTCGACCCCCGGGCAAGTCCCGTGTCACAGGTCGAGTGGGATGCCTAAGGTTACTCGAGTAACTAAATTTTTTATTTTATAAATACATAAAAATGACATTATTTTGGTCAAAATTTTATAAAAACAAATTCAATGGGTTTTAAGATGGGTTTAAAAAAAAAGAATTTAATGAAGAAATTGGATCATCATTCTTTTGATAATGATTTTTAAATCTGGCCCGAAAGTTGACCTCAAGTAGCTCCTAGGTCACAGGTCGAGTAAGTTGACCAAGGTTATCCGGATCTGCTAATTTTTTTATTCTTCAAGAATAACAAAATTAAATTTTTTTATAAAAATTTAACAAATAAAATCAACAAGTTTTGAAAAAAATTAACAAAAAATTTAGTCTTCATTCATTTGATTGTGGTTTTTAATTAATTTTTTTTCTTGGTTTAATCCCTTGGCATTTAGTTCATTGAGAATTTTGCTTCGTGATTTTTTCAGGTTTTGCTTTTTATAATGTGGTACCAGCCTCATAACCGAGGCCACAAGTTTAGAATGTTAGCTTTAGTGGACTTTTATTGTTTTAGCGTTTTGTTTTTAAATTCTGTTTTTCAACATTTGATTGGTTATGAATTAGTCTATTTTATTTTTTTCATCTTATTTTCTTTAGGGTTATCCCAATTTGATATCTCGAATCGCAGATTTGATGAGTTGACCCGGATTAATTAGTGTTATTTTCTTTTATCATTTCTTTTTATACACTAAATATTAATTTTTTATTAATTTGATTTATTTATTGTCATTATTTTTTTAAGAATTATTAAATTAACTGAGATTATTAAATTCGGTATACTCAATTCTCCCAGTTTTTTCAAATCCTGAGTTTCACATAGATTTTTTTTATTTAAAAAAAATAATTTAACCCGTGATATACAATGTAGCGTAAACTATCTATTTGGAATTACTAAAACAAAACCTATTTTCTTTATCAATGGAAAATCTTAGTACCTCTCCAAATCCGAAGGAAAAATAATCCTAAAATAATAAACACATGGTGATTGGTGAGGATGGAAGAAGTGAAACCCGCCCAATTACCATTTACTGCAGAGTAGAGGAGTTAATAAAGGAAAATGAGGGTAAATAAAAACAAATTAACATCAGACAAAACTTGTGCCCCTCAGCACTCACCTCAATCGGTTCAGACACTATAAATACAGGCAAGGCACTGGTTGTGTCAAGCAGACTCATCCATAATAACCGTCTCTCTCTCTCTTTTCTCGATTTCCTGTCTCGTTTTCATCGCTGAACACAATCGACTCAACTATGGTCAGAAAATTCTTCGTCGGCGGCAACTGGAAATGTGTATGCTCACTTTTATTTACTTTACCATTACTTGTTACTGTTGCTCTTCTTTTTTTTATCATAATTTGTGATCGCCATAAATACTTAGACTGTATTTCCGACATGGATTTTGGGTCTTAATTGAGATTAATTTGCTCTTTTTTTTGTCGGGGTTGCAGAATGGGACCGCTGAGGAGGTGAAGAAGATTGTCACCGTGTTAAATGAAGCTGAGGTTCCATCTGAGGATGATGTCGGCAAGTTTTTTTAAGTCATATTTACAACTCTGCATCAATTACATGCATTTAGTGAAATCTGACTTTGTTTGGAAAGTAGAATTCAACTCAACTTGAATCTGGACTTGTGATTTTGTTTGAACCCCACGTTACTGTTTGCAATCTAAGCTGTGATTTGGGATCATTGAATTTGATGCATTGGTAATCCATAAATCTTCTCGTGATTTTTCCTTCTTTTTTTTTTTGAAATGGAAGTGAACAGATATTTTGAATCTTTTGGAACAAAAGGAAGGGCACAATTTGATTTTATACACTGAAGCCATGCATGTCAGCGGCCACGCGTTGGCCTAAGTTGCCATTACGTAACTTCATTTTATATTTAGGATTTAAACCAATATGGAGTTCCTTTATTTACTTCATTCCTAAATTCATTTTATATCAAGAAGTTGCTGTTTTTCTTTGTGAGCTGTGTGCTGTACTATAATTTTGTTCACATTGCTCTAGTTTTTGATGGTGCAGCGGGCCTTTCTTTTTTTTATTTGCAGAGGTTGTTGTGAGCCCTCCATTTGTGTTTCTTCCTGTGGTAAAAGGTTTACTGCGACCTGATTTCCAAGTAGCCGCCCAAAATTGCTGGGTTCGCAGAGGTGGTGCTTTTACTGGAGAGATTAGGTATGCCAATGCTCGTTTAATCTGTATTTGGGTCAAACCATAAAGGTGCTGGTTCTAGTCTTGAGACTGTGACTACCAATTGCCATTTCATGTAAAAGTGCTAAAGATAAGGACTATCTCCATTTCCCCCTTCTTAGTGCCCCATTTCATTGGGACTGTGACTACTAATTGCTATCGCTTTATGGGCTAATATACAATATCATCTGAACAGTATTTTTATATATCTTTGTAGTTATCAATGCCATGTCTGTGACTAATAGTTTGTTGTGTTTGGATGGGAAAGAAGAGTCCCAATTGGTTGACATGTGATGGTTACAAGATATGGTATAACAATGTTGTATGAACAAGTTAAATTTTAAGATGATCTTTAGCTAGAGAGGGACAGGTTTTATTTTTTGTTTTGAATATCTGTTCCTGAGAACTTTTACTTTTTAAGTACTAACAATATATTTGATCTTTTTACTCTCATTTTTGTTGCCTGACTGTTGGGAAGTCTATGTCTCTTGTGGACAGCGCTGAGATGCTTGTGAATTTGGGCATTCCCTGGGTGATTCTTGGCCATTCTGAACGAAGATCTCTGTTAAATGAGTCAAATGAGGTAAACTATATGATATTGATGTGCATATCTTATACACTAAACATATGTTGTTTAGCATGTACAACTATACCTTCTATTAAGCTTTTTCTTTATTGGTGTTTCAACTGTGTATTTGTGTATTTTTAAACCATATTCATATGCCTGCATCTGTAGTTTGTTGGAGACAAAGTTGCTTATGCACTTTCTTTAGGCTTGAAAGTTATTGCATGTGTCGGTGAGACACTTCAGCAGAGAGAGTCAGGATCTACAATGGCTGTTGTGGCTGCACAAACAAAAGCAATTGCAGGTAATTCCCTATTGTTGAGGTAACAGTTTGTCAATTAAAATTTTTGGTAATGTTGGTTCTATATCGATTCAAGAATGCTTACTTGTAGGCCATGCTTATAGAGAAGTTATTGCATAGCTAGTTTGTAATGATGCCTTGCATTAGTAGAAAAATAGGTCCTTCTCAACAAAGGGAAAATAAATCTTTCCCAAAATACCTTTTCATTTACACCTCGATTTAAATAACTATTCATTCTTTCTTTGTTTTTATTGTGTCATATTCTCCTGCAGCTAATGTTTCATATTGGGACAATGTTGTTTTGGCCTATGAGCCAGTTTGGGCCATCGGTACAGGAAAGGTTGCAACACCTGCTCAGGCTCAAGAAGTAAGTATTATATCGGTTCAGTTGTCCTGCCAATATTTACACTTGCAAATTTGTTACACTTGAGCTCATGTATTCTCTACAGTGTCATTGACAATTTTTGAAGTTGTTTGTGTGAGATTGTTAAATCAACAAAACTATTATTTATATCAACATAAATCCATTGGCTTCTGCAGTCTTTCAGCCAGAACTGTTATTTATATCATCTGTTTTGTGAGATCAACAATGTGATAGCTGAAAGATTATACATGTTATTGTAATGCTCCCCTAGCTGAAAGATTATACATGTTATACTTGAGCTCTTGTATTCTCTAAAGTGTCATTGACAATTTTTGAAGTTGTTTGTGTGAGAATGTTATATCAACAAAAACTATTATTTATATCAACTTAAAATTATTGGTTTCTTCAGTCTATTGGCCAGAGCTGTTATTTATATCAGCTGTTTTGTGAGATCGACACTGTGATAGCTGAAAGATTATACATGTTTTTGTAATGCTCTCCTAGCTATGTGATCTTCATCTAAGCAGTCTATATGATGGACTCTGGTTGAATGATGATAAACAGCTTAAATACTTCTTGACATGCATGTGTCCGTAAGTCCTTCCCTCTCTCAATTTCCCTAGCCTTTTGGAACAAAGTCGAGCCGCTTAACTAAATAGGCTAGGTGACATGTACCCAAATTCTTGTCAAGTCTAAAGCCGCTACTAGCGGGCACACAAAAAAAAATTTGTTCCATAAATTATTTTACTAACGCACCCATACCATTTGTTTTGTCCATTTCATTGCTAAAATAATCTATCTGAATCATTTTTCATATTGTTTACATTATTCATTGGATATGCCAGGTCCATCTTGAATTGAGGAAATGGCTCCATGACAATGTTGGTGCTGAAGTTGCTGCGTCAACTAGAATTATCTATGGAGGTAACTTTGTCTATTTTTCACTCATTATGAGAACTCTTGCTGTTGTTAGATGTGTTATTAGATACTAACTAGAAAGTTTCCCACGCATTGTTGTGGATGTTTGGCCAAAGTCCTTTTTCTAGACAACTATTGCTCAAACTATGTTTTCTTGAGAATTTTATGGTAAAATTCACACAAGACATCATCAATGGGAAAATTAATACTTATCATATGGTAGCTTTAAGTGCAACTAATCATCCTTGGTTTTTATTGAATATATATATTGATGCTTGAAATTAATAGGCTTTGGTTTGGAATTTTCAAAACCTAATCTTGTTTGGTTCAACTTTGATTAATGACTATCTTTTAAAATAAATTGGTCTTAATTTGAAATATCCATTGGAGTCTTTAAATTTATCAATTTTGAAACAAAGATCTTAAAAATTTGCTATTATTTTTCTTGTTATATTTTATTTTAAAGTTCATTTAAAAAGATTAAATGTATATTAAGTTATTTTCAATTTCAAAACCCAAAAATAAAAAATAAAAATCCCAAAACAAGCCAAAATCAAATCCGAGATGCTTTAAAGCTTAAAAAAATGATCAAAGTCCAAAGCTCAAACCCAGACTGAAGTTTAAAAACAAAGTCAAAGCTCAAAATGCTTTCAAGGGCATAAAAAAGAAAGGGAAGCTGAGTAGAGAAAGGACAGATGGCAAGTCACGATTGAATACTATCAAGCTATTGTATATACAGTAATGTTGGTATTATTATTAATGTAACAATAAAATTATAAAATGGCAATAAGGGCTCTTATTGGAGACAGCAAATAACTCTCCAAATAAATATTGCTTTCTTGTCAGAAGTTCGAATATCAAATAATAATTCAAAACAAGCTGTTTTCATTCACTGTCTAGAGAAAGTTGCCCCTTCCTCCAATCTCCCAGGACTAAATTATCTTGCTAAGCCCACCCTCTTGTCCATTCTTTGCTTGAATTGCATAATTGTGTTCTTGTGCATGCTTGGTCCATTCTGAACTTCTGGTTGTTAATTGTCACTCTCTCAACACTTCTTTAAATAATGGCGAAGGCAAAGGTCTAAAAAGGAGGTCTGAACTGAACTTTAACATTTGAACGAGACTGGTCCTCGCCATTATCATGTTTTATACAGCAAGTATTTAGTTAAGTTCTGTATTTGAAAAATTACAACCCTGGACAACTTTCATCTGGAAACTGAAGCATCTGCACCCTACTACTTTCATTCTTCTTATCATATTTTTTACTCTTTATTTAGATTGGTAAACTTGAGACGATTAAATTCTTGCTGCAACTGACTCGTGCATCATCTGCACATGTTTGTAGGTTCTGTAAATGGAGCAAACTGCAAAGAGTTGGCAGGACAACCAGATGTTGATGGATTTTTAGTTGGTGGAGCTTCTCTCAAGGTGACTTGCTCGCTTGCTCTCTTATAGCATCACCATTCTTTCTTATTTTAATACTCTGTTGTTTGGCTCTTTACCCATCTTTTCATTTTTGCCAGCCGGAGTTCATTGATATCATCAAATCTGCAACAGTGAAGAGTCAACTGTGAAGAAGATAAATTGGCAGAACTGTCCTGCTTGGTTTTTCTCCTGCGATGCCCTTAGTGCAACTAGCATTTCTGTGCTCTGACCACTCTGGAACAGATAGATACCTTTGCCATTATGGTTCCAAAACATAATAAATCAAATCTGTTACCAGATCGTGGTCTGTACTCCTTAGGATTTGCAGCGTTATGTGGTTTTGATTCTGATTCTTGTTTTTCTTGGATTTTTTTGGTTATGGTTTAAGTTTTATCTTGAGTTATTGATTGCAGTTTTTTATTCGGCAGTGAATCTTTATCCTACAGCCATGTTACGCAAAAAGCATACCTGCTGATTTTCGTGGCATTGATTATTTGCATCTTGACTATAAATATATATTCCGGGGCTTCATATAGGATTTGAATTCATAGAAACTTACTCTTATACGTTGTCCTGGTTATCCTGGAGGTGAGATCATCAGTCCAGTTGTAAAGGTAACATCAGTCCAATGTTAGAACTCGAGATGTTAGCTATTATAGTCGTTGGGCATCAGTTTGAATGTTGTAATGCAAATCGAATTCCCACGTTGTTGGCGTTGGGTTTTAGCAAGGTACTAGATTATTGGTCTGCTTAATGAACGGGCTGCATCATGAACATGAAAAAAAATATATAATTTAAATAATTTTCCTTAATGAAAAAAAAATTTAATTATATAAGAATTAATGTGATATTGATATAATAAATTTATATGATTTATAAATATTAAAATGTTAATATATTTAATCGATTTAAATTGAATTAATTTAGATTAATTTGTTAATCTGCATGTCGAATTAAAAGATTAGGATAATTTTTTAATTTGTAGTTATTAAATTGTGAATGTATATCAAATTAATTATGAGATTAAGATAATTTAAATTAAAATAAATTATAAAATTTATTTTTTAATAAATTAAATGTAGAAATAGAAGGGTTAAAAAAACAATTTAAAAAAAAATCCTAAAAGTATTTATAGTGCCCGTCCATATCGTTTCCAAGCCCAGTCACAGAACTGCCACTCTTTTGACTAATCTCTTACTCATTATTCTGTCTGTGGATAAAATAATCATACCAATAAATTCCCACATATCTTGTCTCTTTCTTATGATCACCTGTCACTAAACTCAAAGCCCTAGATTCCACATAGCTCTTTAGGGTTTGAAATCCTGGGAGACAAGAAGCTCCTCCATCTTTTGAAGTTTTAGTCCACATTATTATTATTAATTCCAATCTCTACATAATCATGAAGTATAGATACTTTAATCCGATGTTCTTAGATATGTATTGAATACTTTTCATATGTATTCAGACCAATAAATAAATAAATATATCCAGATGCTTTCAAAATCGTGCATATTTATTAGCACAATCTCAATTGCTCTTTTTTTATTACTTTTTAATAGTTTGTCCATATTTTAATTTTACAATATCGAACTGAGTTATTTGTATGGTATAAAATACAAGGACCAGACGTAATGATTATTGCTGAGGAAAATAAAAAATATATGATCTTAAGATTCTTATTACAAGTCTCGATAAAAATAATTTGTTATTTGGAATTTTATTTTATTTAGTTTTATTTACTTCCAAACTTACATATGTTGTTGTTTGGAATTTTGAGTTGATAAATTGATTTGTTAATGTTGTAAAGTTGCTTGTTAAGTATTTTTAGATAAAAATAGATTTAAAATGTTTTTTTAGTTAAAAAACTCAACTTGGTTTTTTGGTCATCTCTACAATGGCCGAAATCTATGCTAACAAACAATGTATTATTTGTTTTATACTTTTAAAAGTAAAAAAGCAGGTGACATGTTTTAAAAATTAAAAGAGTAGACATGGGGTGGCCTTTTTTTTGTTCGGGAGGCGTGCCAACCCTATCATTTTAACCTAAGAGTCAGACACCTTTCTATGTTTTATTTCAAAAAAACTTGTTGTCTTTCCTAGAAATTTTTATTTTTATAAAAATATATTACAAAAACATGATTACTGAACATGGTCAAGTCCATGATTTAAGTCATGGGTTGAGTGGGTTAGCCTAGTTTAACATGTATCAATCTAAAACATCATTTTAATTTAAAAAGAAAAACATTAAATCAACATTGTTTTTATTGTTTTTGTTAAGTAAAGTCAATTTTTTGCTGAACATACTAGTTTGCAAAGTCTATTATATCACATTGGATTAAATCCCAGCTAATTTAATATGAAAGCTGGCTTGATTTAGATTTAGAAACGAAGATAATAAATTATCATATTAACTTGATAAACTTTGTTGAATTTAATAACATTGCTAAAAAGAAATTCTACTTCAACATGCAAGCCACATACTAGTTACAAAAAATCTAAAAGGTACAAGTGATGTATTTTTGGCCCTGAACACATTTTATTGTTCGTTAAAACACTGAAATTACATATCAACACTTGACAAAGAAATTGATAAAGCTTGCAATTTAGGGTGAAATTGTCCTTTTTAAATAATATAGCAGTCATTGCAAATTTGCAAAATTAATTGGACCGTCCTTTTTTATCATAATAAAATAAAAATACAACATAGATCACCTATCTAGTTATATCTATACAAGTCTAAATACCAAAGTTACTATAGATTTTGGTTCGATCTATAATAATAATCTCTTCCCAAAGGGTGACTTAAGACGCTAATTATAGTTAACGCAGCTTAAGAGCGGAGCCGGTCCAAACGGGTCCTTTTATTTAGCAAGACTTTTCAGCTGAAAAGTCAAATAAATTGGATAATTACAACTAAGCTTTGTATTATTGCATATATTGTTGCTGTATTAATTACTTTATTAACATGTTTTAAAAGTAGCCTACTTGTTTATAAAATTATTTCATGGAAGCTTCTACACGTCATTCTTTCTTTCTTTATTATTTATTTTTAATTTTAGTGATAATGGAGGCTACAGCACTGACCACGTTCCAGGGCCTGTCGTTGACCGTATATTTAACGTACGCAACGCAAGCCATACATCAACTCACACGTCACTGATTTTTGTTTGCAAAAGTGAAGTTTTGGATTACACCCGCAAAGTCCCTCGTTAGGCACGTCACCACTCACCAGCTCATTTGGTTCCAGATTTTATTAAAAGATTCACCCTCCGAGTTTTCCAATTAAAACATTTACGTGACATTATAGATAATATATTTTTATATGATAATTTATTTATATTTATATTTTTAAAACAAAAAAATAATTCAGAATGTCGTATTTTTTTTTTTTTATTCAGAGTTGATTTCCATGCATGAAAACTCCCTAATATAAAAACAAATCCCATGCAAGTAAAAAGGCAATGCCATGCCTTGACAATTCACATGGTCACAATACATTTATGAAGTGATTGTCACTGCAGGACGCTTTCAGGCTTGAAATAGACGCTACAGACTGGGGTCTTAGAAAGTACAATGATGATTATTGATAAAGGTATTTAAAATAATAGAATCGATTATTAAAAAAAAATATTTATTTAAAAAAATTATTTTTAATATTAACATATTAAAATAATTAAAAAATATAAAAGATATTAATTTTACAAAAAAAAATTCATTTTTCTAAAAACACTGTTCGAAACACAATTTTGAACGATCTCGAAAGAAAATCGTCAGATTATAAAAAAAAAGAAAAAGTTATCGCTTAGTACAGTTATAACAACAGAAAATTATATCTTGATATCAACGTATTGCTTCGGACTATAAAAGTTATATTGGGGTATTTTATAATATTTATCTTGCTAGATAAAAAAACAAATTAAGACTCAAAAAGATTTTTTTAATTCAGGTTAGTTTTTTATTTGTAATTGATTTTCGTTAATTTAAGCTCAATAATCACTTAATCTAGGTCTCTATAATTTTTGTATTTTCAGAAATATATATATATATATATATATATATATATATATATATAAAAGTTAAAATAAGTTTTTTTTAATGGTATTGAATGCATTGACAGTATTTATATATTTTTTTTAGCATTGACCAAAAATAAAATTAAATTGACTCGTGAAGAAGCTGGCGCATGACCAGTATATAAAGGCAAAATATTTCTACCCATTGCCATCTTCAAAAGGTGGAAATTTCCATGAAAGATGGTCTTAATCACAACCTTGGAAATACGTCCTCTAAACCATAAAGGGCTCTGTATAGTTCTTGCGTGCGATATTTCATCACAGCACAACACGTGCGAGGTAGAGCATAAGTTTATAGTTGCATACATAGCAATCAAAAACACAAAATAAAAATAAAAACAGAAATGAGAGATATAATTTAATTGATCAGTTTTTAAATTTATTTTTTAGAGATCACTAGTTCGAGTCCCATAAATATTAGAACCATTAAAGACTTACATAATTATTAATTTTAAAATTTATAAAATTAATCGAATAACCGAAAGCCAAACACATAGATTAATAATAATAATAATAATAATAAAACAGAAAGTATCACTTCTTTTCCGTTCTCTGCATGCCTTTTTTAGTTACCGTACAATTAGTATAATATTTAAATTATTAGATTTGTACAATTTTCAGAACTTTCTCTAATCAATTAAAAAGTATATTAAATATATTTAAATATAATATTTAAATTTATTATAAGAGCTTTTCACCTACGAATATTTAAATTATATTTATATATTTAAATATAATAGATTTGTACAATTCATATAATATTTAAATTTCATTCTAAGAGCTTTTCACATGTGAATAAAAAATATTTAAGAAATTATATGTTTTTTTTACTATTCTAAAAAACAAAAAAGAATATTACCATATATGACGGTGCACCACCAATTTTTGCAATCTAGGACCCCATTATACGTCAATAACTTTCAAGCGATCACCAATGACAATTTTTTAAATATAATCACAGATATGAATAATTATTGTAAGTAACCTCACTAAAAAAATAAAAAATCCAAGGACCATCTCATGAAATTTTATTTTATTTAATGTACTTTTATATAATATTAAATCTTTTTTGAAGGATTGTATTTAAAAAACCGACCGCAACACGTGTGAATCTTCTAATTTTATTTTCTTATATACAACACACCTTCAAAATTACATTGTGAACACATTAATTAAAGTGACGGGGAGAGCCGTGCACGGGAGATTGTTCCTTAATACCGATTGTACTAGATCTTTCGCCAACATTTGTCACGAGTTTGATTCTTTTTTTCTTCTTAACGTAAAAAAAAATATGTTTAAGCTATACTGATATTTCTTCTAAGACAAATTTAATTTGATATGACTTCATTGTGTTGACATCTTTAAAAACAATTAAAATGACTGCTTAAAATAAATATTTAAGTTGATATATTTTTAATAAACATTGAGACAACAATACATTTGATCGATTTTGGTTAACTTGTCAATTTACATACTAAGTTATGAGATCGTAATAATCTCATAAAAAATATATCAAAACAAATTATGAAATTTAATTTTTTATGGACCCAATGTTGAAAGATGAAATTATAAAGGAATAATTACAAAAGGATCCAAGAAAATAACATGAATCAACCCAGGTTAGTCTTCCAAACATGCGACCCGGGTCATGAGACCATGATAACCCAACAAAAAACAGATTAAAATAAGTTATGAAACTCAATTCTTAATTAACTTAATGTTAAAAAGATGAAAATTGAATTTTTTTAAAAAGGACACACAAAAAATGACTCGAGTTAACAAAAGTTAACCTGTCAAACCCGTGACCGAGTCATGAGACAATGGTAAACTCAATTCTCAATCAACTAAAACTAAGAAGAAAAAAACTTGAGTAAAATAAGTTAACTTGTTAAATGTGGTCTGGATCATGAATATATAATAACCTTATAAAAACTAATTTGCTCAATCTCTAATAAATATACTATTGAATGATATAACTGAGATTAAAAAAAATATATAGATTGAAAAAAAAAGAAAAGAAAAAAAATACTATTACATTTAATAGCTTTATATGAGGAAGGGTAGATTAAAAACTCTTTCCTATTTAGTTTTTTGTTATTTTCAATAACAAGAAGAAGAATATTTGCTCGATATTATACTTGAAACATAGTGTATTTTAAAAATGTGTTTAACTTAAAAATAAAATAAATTTAATGGTTTTTAGTAATTTTAAATGTTTCAATGTACAACTATAAAAAAAAATCTAAAAATATTATTTTAATATTTTTTAAATAACTTTTTTTTTAAAAAAAGTACTCCACACTAACAAATACACCCAAAAAAAAAAAAAAAAAAGAGAAGAAAAACCTGGCATGCAGTGTGCATAACTTGGCCAAGTCTATGTTGATCTGATTTGGAATCCACATCCAACACCGAGTGATTAACATGCAATGCCCATACCAGATTCAACTACTTTCCGCAATTTTCTTTCTTTATTTCTTTTTTTTTTATTCGAAATGTCTAAATATCTGTATCCATGTCATTTCATAAAATGTTGGATATAAGGATTTTAAAAAAGAAAAAAAAAAGGTGAGGATACAGGGATTATAAAGGTAGCGTATTTGATATTATAATAATAATTATTTTTTAAAATTTATTTTTAATATTAAAATAATTTGAAAACAAAAAGAAATTAAAGTAAACGAACCAAATCAAACCAATTTTTTTTTAAAAAAAATACATTTACTACACAAAAATCAACAATCCTGAGAAAACAAATCAATGTCAGACATGGTCCATGCAAAACTGTGAAGCTTTAACATCACATGGCGGACATGAAACAAAGAAGCAAAGAAACCAACTTGTGCCGTGGACGCTTGTTTTGGTGCGCAACTTGCATCTCACCCATATCGTCACGGTTGCCTTGCACATGACCAAGGAACCATCACCGTGCCTTCTTCCATGAACCAGAACCTCTAAATTTTCTTTTCCTTTTCTTCCCGACAAACCCTAAACGTATAAAATTTATGAATAAATGTGCTAATATATTTTATTAAGATTCTAGAACATGCACTCCACAACGCAAAATGAATCATGGTGATTATTGCCAAACCCTGGCTAAAAATAAATAAATATAAAAACATGTTTTAATTTTAGAGCGAATTTATACTGTTTTAAAAAAAAAATTTTAAAGAAAGATTTATTTTTTATCCAAATTATTTCTATTTATATCTTCTCGGTTTTGAAATAATAATTAAACACTAATTAAAAAAAACATAGCTAATGATTGCTAGTACAGCAAGAGTTTATCTAGAAAAGAGAGTAGTTGCATTAATAATTGACTACAGGGGTTAAATAATTAAGATTTAACTTGACAGAGAATTAATTTTAATTGTTTGCTTGATTATATGCTGATTAATCCATGATCTCCTGTACTTGTTAAATATTGACTAGATATTGTACGATTCCATTCCATTACTAATAAAATAAAATAAAAAAATCCAAAGAAAGAAAGAGGCCAGTAGCCAGTGAATTCCATGAGTGCCGCTGACTGGTACAGTGAGAGGCTGCTGCTGAATTCCAAAGCCGCTGCATGTATACAAAGCCAAGCCAAGCCAGCTACAGTAAGCAGCACAAGCTTAGCTGTCTGTGGACTGTAGGATTCAGTCAGAGAAACAGAATCCAATGGCTGAGAGTTGATCCTTGAATGGTATTGGTAGGGAGCAGCCTCCCTTTAAAGGCTTATCTTCTCTGACCTTACTCTCAACTGTATCCCACTCGTAGAGTCAGAGAAATAAATAAATAGGAAAAAAGAATGAAAAGCATTTCAGTAATTTTTTGAGAAAAATAAGTATTTTCCGGTTAATTTTATGTTTTTAAATTCTGTATTATTATACTATTTTAGTTTTTTTTACCGTAGTTTTTCTAGTTTATTTTTATTTTTAATTTTCTAACATAAAGATCATAATAGTTTTTTTGATAGTTAGAAATTTAAATGAATAGAAATGGAATATTTTAAATACCTTACTATAATTATTTAATTACAGTATTATTGATTTTTCAAAACTTTTATATATAACAAAACCTGTTATTTTTCCCCATGAATGCGTGAACAAGATGGCAAGACAAACTTACCATAACGTTGTGCTTAAAAGCGGGACCAGCCCGCCATTAATGCTATCCCTCTATCCCTCTATCATTTCTTATTGCCTCCTACCAATCAAACACTAAAGAGCTTAGCTCCGGCATGGTCAACTCACCCTCTCCCTCTCCCTCTTTTCTCCACTAAAACAAGTTGCTGAGTTAAGAAAACAAGAGGTGGGCTGTTTTGTTCTCTATGTTCTGGTTTATGGGCTTGCGTTTAGTTTTTTATTTAGAAACAAAAGTTGCTCTTTGATTGGTGCTTTTCTTTCTCTGATTTTTCTTTCTTTTTTGCAAAAAAAGGGTACTTTTGTTAGAAAAAAGGAGTATTTTTTGTGTGTTTTGTTTTCACACCTAGATCTACTCCTTTTGCTGTACTTTTGAAACATCGTTCCTTTCAATGTTTGTAAAGCTCAAGTCTTTGATTTGATTGATCTGTAGGAAGGCAGAGAAGTTTCAAAAGGGTAGCTAGCTTGGGTTCTTGATTTAATTTTGATGGGGATTTGCTTGAGTGCCCAAATTAAAGCTGAGAGCTCATGCAGCACAGGTATTCTCTCTAATTCTTACTGTTTTTCTATTGAACCGCACGAGCATATATGTTTCTTGCTTCAGTGGTTATGGCTGTTTCTTTTTTAAGTTTGATTTCCCTCAATATTTTTGTGCCCCCCTTTTTTTTACCTGATTAGGTTATTGTTGGTTTTCCATTCATTACCTGATCAGGTTCTGAATATAATTAATTATTTTCTGAAAGGTGAGTTGGTTTGAGCTAAAATGAAGTGTGGTTTTTGAATCCAAATGTGGTATGTTCGCTTGGAAGTGGAATTGATTTTTTATTTTTTTGGATAACTAGGTTTTTACTATTTTTGGGTTCGTATAGTTTTGTTGAGAACTTTAATTCTGTGAAATTGGACAAGTTTTGTGTTCCCGATTTGTCAACGGGGTCTGTTTGGGTTGCTGGCAAATAACATGAAAATAAATGGAGATAGAATCTTAAAGGCTTTTCAGGTTCACTTCAGTATAGGCAAAATGATCAGCTCAATCAAGGCTTTATCTTACATAAGTAATGTCACTTGTTGTTTTACTAAAAGTAGCACTGGAAATTGTTTAGTGATATGGCGGCGGCAATCAATTTATGTAGAGTTTATATTTTTACTTGAGATGCAGGGTTGAGTTCAAAGAATGTTAGCACATATGGGACTGATCTGAGCAGTACGAGTAGCAAGGTCTCATCTTTTTCAGTGCCACCCACTCCTCGGAGTGAGGGTGAGATCTTGCAATCCTCTAATCTGAAGAGCTTCAATTTTTCTGATCTCAAGATGGCCACCAGGAATTTCCGTCCTGATAGTGTCCTAGGAGAAGGTGGTTTTGGTTCAGTTTTTAAGGGATGGATTGATGAGCAAACCTTTGCTGCTGCCAAGCCTGGAACTGGAATGGTTATTGCGGTGAAAAGGCTTAACCAAGATGGTTTCCAAGGTCACAAGGAGTGGCTGGTGAGTTCATTTTCTCGTTCCTTTCACTTCCGTATTAAGCGGGGATATTTTCTGGAGTCAGAAACAATTAAAATTGTGAGTGTACAGTTGGATATCAATAAAATCCATTATGCTGGTAACTCCAAATTTCAGCAAGTTATTTCCTATTACTGACTTTCTTTCCTATTTGGGGTACATAATTAAGCCAAGTTTATTCTAGTTTCGGGTTTAGAGGCTCACTTATCCCGTGCTTTTACTGTAGGCGGAAGTAAATTATCTGGGGCAGCTCTATAATCCTCACCTTGTGAAGCTGATTGGCTATTGCTTAGAGGATGAACACCGACTCTTGGTGTATGAATTTATGCCTCGAGGCAGTTTGGAAAATCATTTATTTAGAAGTGAGTTATTCTTGTTTTATCTCGAAATTTTTAAGCCAAAATGGATGTTACCAATAATTTGAAATTTACACCTTTAAACTGTTGCTGCCCCAGGAGGTTCTTATTTCCAACCACTTTCTTGGAACCTCCGAATGAAGGTTTCTCTTGGTGCTGCGAAGGGGCTTGCATTTCTTCATAGTGCTGAAACGAAAGTAATATATAGGGACTTCAAGACTTCTAACATTCTGCTTGATTCGGTATGGGCAATGGGTGAAGCAGATTTTTGTACTCCATGATATGGTTTTATTTGACGATTTCAGAAAATCTTTTCACATTCTATCTGTGCTTCTAAGAATTTCTTTTGCATTATTTTTTCAGAAGTACAATGCAAAACTTTCTGATTTTGGGCTGGCCAAAGATGGGCCGACTGGTGACAAGAGTCATGTATCTACCAGGGTTATGGGGACCTATGGTTATGCTGCTCCAGAATATCTAGCTACAGGTATTAATCAAATTCAGATGCATTTTCCCAGAGCTTATTATAATTGTCCTGTCTAATACTTTTCTGTCAATTTAGGCCATTGTTTTTTACTCATTTCTGATGGCCACTCTTCTTTCCTAACTAGGGCATCTAACTGCCAAGAGTGATGTCTATAGCTTTGGAGTTGTTTTGCTAGAAATGTTATCTGGCAGGAGAGCAGTTGATAAAAATCGCCCATCTGGAGAGCACAATCTTGTGGAATGGGCTAAACCCTATCTAGCAAACAAACGCAAGATCTTTCGCATCCTAGATAGTCGTCTTGAAGGTCAGTATTCAATGGATGTTGCCTATAAGGTCTCTACCCTTGCGCTACGTTGCCTATCCATAGAAACCAAGTTTCGACCAACTATGGATGAGGTTGTGACAGCATTGGAGCAGCTCCAGGATTCCAAAGAAACTACTGCCAATGGCCATGTGGGCAACAACCCCCGAGTACGTAGACGAAGTGCCAATGATGCAACTGGTGGAGGGAGTATTGCTGCATATCCTCGGCCCTCTGCATCCCCGCTTTATGCGTGAAATAGAATCATGGAACTTGACTACAGCTGCATCTTTTCATTTCTTAATACAGTGCTGGCAGTTTTGCAACTCACGTGGGGACCTTGGCACCAGTTCACGTATATTCATCCAATGATTGTATAGTTTCTTGTTTTGGCTAATGTATTCAAAGTCCTGCTGACAAATTTCCAGGTCGGCCTGGAAGAGGAGTGCTTTCGATGATGCTTGTCTTTTAGATTGCAGCGCTTGGAAACGGCTTCGGAGTTGAGAATCTGAGAGAGGCAAGAGCTTTGGGACCATATATAGTTAGCTCCCGTTTCCTTATCCCAGCCTGGCTTGTTGTACTTGATGTATTTAATGTTAGTATTCCTTTTTTCCCTTTCCATATGGATCTGTCAACAATACCTTTAGATGTGTTGCTGTAGGTCGTTTGGGTTTTTTTTTTTTAAAAGAAAACAGAGAAGCTAAGATATGTTTAATGTTCGGTGGATCACTTCATCTAAGCTGTGATTATGTGCCAGTACAAAAGCTGTGAATGCACCGTTGTATTTCTCGTGACTTGTACAATGCCTTTACAGAAAAGGGAAAGCGTTGCTTTTTTATTTTTCCGGCTTTTTGCAGAATTAAGTGCGAGATTTTCCCCTAGTTCTGCAACAAAAAAAACTCCATCGTATTATTTAATTCTGTAATATAGCAATCGGATCATATGATAACATTATTATCGAATTCGGTAGCCATATAACCAAATCACATAGTTAATGCACTCATGCTGTGCAAAGTATGGCTAAAATTTGGAAAAAAAAAAAAAAACTGAAATTTGGCAAGCATTATAGAATATGCTTGGAGAAATGAAGAAAAAAAAGGAGAGAATGGAAAGTTGAAGATAATAATGTCAAGTTGGCAACCACACCTTAGACCACTGGGAAAGTTGGGGGGGATAAACAAGGGGGCACACGTGGATACTATTGCTATGTGGTTAAAGTCCATGAAGCTTTTGATTTTTGAGCTGTGCAACAGTTAGTCCAACATGGCAATATCAGATAGTGCATGGGAGCCCTGAGTTTTAAGGTTGTGGAAAATCTGTTTTAATGTTGATCACGGGACCCATGTTCTTGACACCCTAACAAAGCGCACCAACAGATGGCTAGATTCCGCCCGATATTATGCAAGATGTTGTGAGATCAATGTAGCTCTGTGTCCCCCTTCCAGGTTACTTGTGCTACTGTGCAATTGCCCATTCCTGAAGCGGAAAATCTGATGTTTAAGTACTTATTTCTCTAATAAACAGCAAGCTAAATGATTGGCAGCTATATGTGCTCATTGAGGAAACCATGCTGCATGTCTTTCGTCAATGCCTACGATCAGACTAGACATGCTCACCAGATCAGGGAGTTGTCTAATGTAGTTGGGAGGAGTGGGTTCAAGCTAATGTATTTGATCAAGTTATTGGGAAATAATATAAATGTGTGTTTATCTGGGGAGATAAAATGAAAATATCATGCATGATGCGACAATGAAAATATCCGCAATTTTGAAAAAGTTTTTTTATACATGGTAGCGGACCAGGTTGGGGACCGGGGAGAAGCGGGCTTGATGGTGCGGGAGGAATGAAACCGGCCGATCAGCCAGATAGTAATTCTGCAGAGTGCAGTCACATTTAGAGCCTCTCTAGAAAATACGCAAGAGTAGCTCTGCCAGAGGATCCCAAATCAGTTCTCACACGCGAAGACAAGGAAAGCCAAGGAAATGGAAAATAGAAACCTCATGGTGCATCAGATATCACCATCCATCTTTGGGCAAAACTACATCCTTCAGAGGAGATGTGAATTTGTGCCTTGCAATATCACATGCATGCCACGCAGCTTTGAAGGCACGACAAACCTATATTACAGCCATCTTGCAAAAATAAAAAGATGATCATTGCCCTTCCTATTGTTTGGATTGCATGTGAAATATTCACCTTGTTATTTATCCCCCATTCATTTGCCATTCTCCTAGGGAGTTAGAATGTGTGCATATTTCTATTTACTGGTAGAAACTGAAATCTTATCTCGAAGTTCTAAGTTCTAACCAATCGTGGCGTCCAGTTTCTCCAATCTAATTTCCCAGTGGATCTATTTCTCAAGTTGACCATTTCTCTTATGTAGAAAACTTTTTTCCGGTAACTGTTCCCCGGTTTGGTAGACTCGGCCCCCGTCTCCCCAGTGGCCTCTTCCTTAACTTCCTCAATTTCAGAGACAGGTTCAGGGATCCCTTCATCTTGAGATGAAGTCTCACTGATTATGTTTCCCAATATCTCTACTGCCTCACTCATTTTAGGGCGGGACTTGGGCTGCTTTGCTAGACATCTGTTTGCCAAGGCTGCTAGTTTCTGAGCTGATTTGATGCAACACTGTCCTTCCAGTCGTGGGTCTACGATAAGGTGGAACTTCTTTGAATCGGATACAAATGGTTTTACCCATTCCAAGAGCTTTTGCTCACCCCGAGGTAGGTTTCTCTCAACTGCTCGCCTTCCTGTTATAAGCTCATACATAACCACCCCAAAGCTCCATACATCACTCTTAGCAGTAAGCCTGCCAGTCTGAACATACTCTGGAGCTGCATAACCCACTGTGCCCACAACCTTTAACAATGTAATTATAATGCATAATTAGAGAGTAACTAGTTCTGCTTAACAGTAAAATTATAGGATTAGTTAAAAAAAAGAAGAGGCATGCTGCTTTTGTAGAGATCAACTCAAATTCTATAAACTAGTGTATCAATGGCACTTGAGCAGGTATAAATCTGCTAGAAGATATAACCACCACCAACATTACAAAATTTCCACTTGTATGATATTAACTAGGTACAATGGTGCAATACAATAACACTAATGTATTTCTCCATGTGTGATCAAAACCTTTCAAACAGGAACAGGCATGAAAATACAGTGAAAGACCGGGATGCTCTTGATATTATTCTCATATCATCAAGTTTCATCAACAAAATCTACATAAAATCAATGTCTTTCCATCTGAAAATCTCTTATTTATTTATCTTTCTTGTTTGAACTGATTCATCTTAAATACTCAACCAGGTTTTTTTTTTTTTTTAAAAAAAAAAGAGAACATGGAAGAGGAAGGAACTACTTACTGATGTTGAAACATGACCGAGTCCTTCAGGAGGTCCCTGTCTAGCCAGTCCGAAGTCCGAGAGCTTTGCATTGAAGTCCTCGTCTAGTAGAACATTAGACGTTTTAAAATCTCGGAATATTAGCTGTTCCAATGCATGGCAAACCATAAGCACACAAACAGCTGAGAAAACAATGCAATACATTACAAATCACGGTAGACACCTGACAGAACTCGAGGGAAAATCTCTAGAATTGTCAATTAGCAAGGATCACATCCAAACTTCATAAATAACGAAAATCTATAGAAAGCATGAATTCCCATTATTGTAAATTTTTAAAAACACCAACAGATTAAAAAAAAAAAAAAACTCAATTCACGGATAGACAGTAATTTGAGCATGGCAAACAGAGAAAAAAGAAAAAGAAAAAGGCTTTGAAAGGTTTAAGATTCTATAACCAAAGCAACACAACATTATATATATAATACCTGAAAGTCCATTTCTTCATGAAGGTAAGCCAACCCGCGAGCTGCATCTTGGGCAATTTTTAATCTTGTCATCCACGGAAGAGTTATGGGTAATGCCCTCGCTAATAAATGGTCTTCTAAGCTTTTATTATGCATAAGCTCATAAACCAAAAGCCTTTGAATCCCTCTTTCATCATCTTCAGCACAATACCCCACTAATTTAACAAGATTTGGATGCTTAACCACACCCAAGAAATTCACTTCATTAATCCATTCCCTATGCCCCTGTAATACTAGAAGAAAATTATCCAAAAACACACAAATTTCATTAATCATTTAGCAAAAAGAAACCCCATTTTTATTTAACTATTAGAAGTTCTAAATTAAACACTGTTAATTACTCAATTATAACAAGGAAGGCATGCCTGGAAACCGTGACGATTCAACTGTTTTATAGCAACATCCATCTTGGAACCTGATTCATGATCAGCTGGAACTTTAACGACGCCTCTATAAACGCAGCCAAAGCCTCCCTCCCCAATAAGCAAACCTCTACTGAACCCCCTAGTAGCAGATTTGAGTTCGGAGAAACCGAAGACTCGCAAATCATTAGCTCTTCTCTGACTCAGTAACTCGAAGAGCCCAACCGAGTCAGACAAGTACCTAGAGGAGTAGCAGTAGCTGTCTGAGTCAAGCTCGGACAGCCTTGTATCAAGACTGCTGGACGCCAAGCTCAAGGACCTGGCCCAGGATACTCTGGATACCTTCGAAACCGGGGCGTCTTCATCTTCCCTTCTTTCCCCGTTCGAGAAATGAAAACACTTCATTATTCCAAATCCAAAAAAAAAAAGAAGAAGAAGAAAAACACAAGTTTTTAAGGAAAAGAGGGAGATGGAAGGGGTCAAAAGGAGAGGGTGAGAGGAGGAATGACTAAAATAGTAATTTGGTAAGGCTTTTGAATGGAAGGAGAGATAGATGGGGACGGACCCATTTAAAATGGTAGAAAAGAGTGAGGAAGTGGATCACGAGAAAGAGCGCAGGAGGAAGACAGAGAGAGATCAGTGGTTGCTGAGTCGTCGTTGTTCTGTCTTCTTCTTCTATTTCTGTATGGCCAACCATTTTTGATGTTTGATGTCTTCTCTTCTCTTTTTATTAGTTGAGGGGTTTAACCGCTGTTTTTTTAATTTTTTTTTAAGGATCATGCTTTGTTTTTTATATTATATTGTATTTTCAATAGTAATAATTTTTAAACAAAATAAATAAAAGGACTGATGCTAAAGTCCTTCATTGGTTTTGGTTTTGATACATCCGGTGGTCCATCTTGGATCCACTGTACTTTCGAAAATGGACAATTAAAGTTATTTTTTTACGGATTTTATAAATTGATTTAAATTACTCCTTTTTAATTAAAAAAAGTTAGAAGTATTTTCTATAGAAAATATCTTTCTTTATGTTATAAGTTCAGATTTTTAAAAAATTAAATTTTTTAAAAATACTTTTAAAATATAAAAATAAACGATTAATTATTGAAAAAAAATAAAATGTGAAGCACCTCATTGCCCTTTTTTAGACTTATAGGCTTTCTTTCAACTTATTGATTTTTTTTAAAAGAAGTTTAGTTTAAATAACATCTTTTGATTTTTTATTAAAAAAATTAAATTTTTTAAAAATACTTTTAAAATATAAAAATAATAGATCCATTATTGAAAAGAAAAATCAAATGTGAAGCACCTAATTGCCGTTTTTTAGACTTATAGGCTTCTTTCAACTCATTAATTTTTTTTAAAAGAAGTTTAGTTTAAATAACATTTTTTGATTTTTTATTAAAAAAATTTGGAGGTCGATTCTTCCTGGCTTTATACTAGGTCGACTCTACCATTGAATTTTAAAACTATAAATAAAAATAAAAATAGTTTATTTTTAATTTTTTTTATGTACATCTTGAGTTAATTCCTCGCTTAAATGAGTAACAACTAACAAGTATTAATTTTATAACCTGCCACTACTACTGTGGACTTTGAACGTTTCTTTCTTTAGAGTACAATTTCAAGAGCCAACGGTTGTTGTTGTAAAGAAAGAAAGAAAGATATGAAGAAGAAGAAGAAGAAGAAAAGTAGATCAATCATGTCTTTAATTAAAATGTTGCTCTCGAGAAAAAATAAAATAAGAAAAGAAAAGAAAAGGTCAACATGATAAGTAATCTGGGATTGCATTTTAAATTACAGTTATTGTCGATTTTATAATTTAAAATACCTAGATATTGATTTTGTCATACACACATATATAGATCATGAAAATTTGTTATGTCAATTATTTTTTAATATTAAATAATATTATTTTATTTTAAAAAAATTAGGTTGAATTATAATATATTATGTCCAACCATGTCGTTGGACATAATATATTATAATTCAACCTAAATTTTTAAGAGACTAATTTCAACAAGAAGTTGAAATTTAATTAATCAATCCGTTGAATTTAAAAACAATCTGGTTAAATTATAAGCAAGTTATCTGGAAATTATATATAACGGTTAATAAGAAATGATTAAACTAATATCGTGACTGAGAGAAGTACTTGTCACAAGGGTAAATTTTCAGCCAAAATTAATTGTTAGGCATGCTAGTATCCACTAATTAATACAATCTTTTCTTATTAATTCATTCGTGTTTATCATAACTAAGTGTTTTTCATGTCAACAAAGGTTCTCTACTTCTTATTTTCACACTTACTATCTAGGAAAATAAATTTTCAGAGCTTTTACTTCAAAGTTTACATACTCATATGAGCAACTTATTATAATTTTAAACAACTTTTTATTTCACAACTTACTATCTAGTCTTCAATGATGTTGCAGTTGTTATAGTGGAAGAAAAAAATAGGCTTAAGAACAAGGAATATAGAGTTAATAGTTCACACTAAGCAAAGGTGTTATCGGTGCTATGAAGAAGATCAATCGAGCATGGCTCTAGTGGGAGTTAAAGACAAAAGAAGTCTGAATCAAGAAAAACAAATACTATTTAATGTACAACTATAATAGAAAATAACACTTCAAAAAAGATTGTTGGTATAAAAAAGGTGTAGAGAACACCTTGAATTTGTCAAAACCTTTGGGATGTATAGCATGAACTTCAAATGATGGACATATTTTATATAACAAAAAAAAAAATAGTCTTTAATGATAGAAAAGAACTTGTTAAGGTTTATTTACTGAATTCATGAGTAACATGACACATGATTTCACATGGGAATTAGTTTGATCTATATATGAACCTATCTTTGGAGACTTAGTGTTCAGAGTTATAGTCATGCCTTAAAAACAGCTAGTATTGACATTATTAAATTGAAGATGTATGATAGTTGAATCCATATTATTTAAGAAGTACGACATGTGAAAAGTTTGAAGAAGATTTTCAAGCTTTTATCTTTGAGATAACTAGATGGTCTTGCTTTAAGATTTACTCTCTTATGCAATGGCCTCCTTCCATATAAATGGATAGAAAATATAAGAAAGAAAATTAAATTACTTAAACAACCTTATCATATTGGTGTGGGTGTGTGTTTTGTTACCTAATTGTTCGTATATTTATAGGCAACTATTAAGACTTTGATTAGTCGATATCTCTAAGCTAAATTTTTTTTCCTTAGATTTATAATAGGCACATCATGATTTACATTATCTAATTAAAGCACTCTTGAAAAACCTGCATTAATGATGATGATTAAAAAAAATATAATGCATGATCAATGAGTTTTATTAAAAGCCTTGTAAAGTTTTGTTCTTTTCAAAGTTGGTTGATGAATTGAAAAGTTGAGAATGATGAACTTGAATATAACAAACACTTGCAAAACAAGTCTAAGAGACCCTTTAATGTTTAAGTTGGTACTGGTGATGGAGGAAATGAGCCTTTAAGGTTGTATTGTGTTTGTTTATAGAATAAAGATTTGAGAGAAATAAGATGTTATTTTCTTATAAAAAGGTTGATTCCTTACCTTAGGTTAAAGGTTGTTTATAGAGCCTTGGTGTGTCCATACAAGAGTATATTAGTCAATGTGTTTGTCACTTATAATTTTAGACTACTTAGAGACTAGGGTTAATGGTGACAATTTATCCACTATAAAATCTGTCCAAATTTTATGGGATCCTAAAGAGTCTTGTTTTTTAAGTCCAAGATTGAGTCTAGATGGGATTCTAAAGAGTCTTTTATTTGAAGTTGTTGCCTTGTTGGGTGTAATAGATACCTTAGATCCAATGAAGAGATCGGTGTTATAGACTTGTTATGTCAATAAGGTTTCTAGGAGGTTGAACTGACCATCTCAGATTTAGTTAAATATATAATGGGTCACACGATATGTCTATATATATATATATGAAAGGGTGTGATCCATAATTAGATCTTGGATGTTTGGTTAAACTTTATAGCTGTATTTTTTTAATGGATTCTACATTAAATTTTATAACACTCAAATTATATGATAGGGATATAGACCTCGTAACTATCAATAAAGATGTTGATATTAAATAACTTGATTGAATAAATTTTATATATATATATATATATATATATATATATATATATATATATAAAACTTAAGAAACTAAATACTCCTATTACAATTTTGCTTTGAATTTTGTAATATAATAACAGGAACTCAATAATATTATTCATTGATTCTGGTTTGTGGAGTACTGGTGTAAAACTAGCCTAAATACGGGTCAATCTGCTAGCATCAGAGATTTGTACTAAAAATCTTTGATCAATTCCTGCTGCACTGAAAGAGGGCCTTGTAGTAATTGTACAGTACTATTCATTTCCCGCTTCCTAGGTCTGCAGCTCTCTCTCTCCCCCTCTCTGTCTTTCAAGGATTCTAACTAATCTAAGCTTATCGTGGTCGTCTTAGAAAGAAACTAAATCATATTAGTCACATGCTCTCCTCCCAACTTCTTAGTATATGTTTATACATCACACACAGAACATGCACCCATCTTGCAATCTCGCTCTGCGTCTCTAGCCATCTCCCTCCCTCCCTCTCTCTCAGCGCTCGCCATGTCCGGTGTTTGGATATTTGACAAGAACGGAGTGGCTCGCCTGATAACAAATCCTACAAGAGAGTCTTTCGAGCAGAAAGAGCCACCCCATCCAGGCACAGCCACGGCTCCTGGGGCTAGACCCAGGGTCCTTGTCTATCTCCCAGCAAACCATGTGATCCGTTCCTACACCGAACTCGAGCAGCGACTAGCAGAACTTGGCTGGACTCGCTACTATAACTCCAACCAGCCCAACCTTCTGCAATTTCACAAGTCTGACAACTCGGCCCATCTCATCTCTCTTCCTCGAGATTTCGATAGCTTCAAATCTCTCCACATGTATGATATTGTCGTGAAGAATCGATCTTTCTTTGAAGTTCGAGATCCTGCAGCGAGTTAAGGTATCGGTATTGTCTTTCATCATAACAGTTTTTCAAATACAACAGAAAGGGTTATATAACTGTTTTAGTCTAGCAGCTGGTACGTAGCCATAACATGTAAATTGGGACTTTAATTAAGTATAAATAGTGATATAATTTCATGGTTCCCTCTTTTTCCTAAGCAAAATGCGTGTTGTTTAGGGGATGGGAATTTCGAGAGAGTGCGCATGTTGTGTGGTTAATGTAATTTGTTCTAGTCTGCGTTAGTGTTCTTGAAACTCCCTCTTCCCTCTCTTTAACTCTTGTTCTTGCTGGTCATTCTGCTTCTTGTGTTATAGTTATAATTTTATATTCTTATTTAATTTGTTGTGAATATTGTTAGCTGAAGACTGTATATTTACATCTATAATTAAGATTGTGTAGAACACCTGCATCAAGTTTGAACGGCTCAAGGAGAGGATTCCTCGATTGCTATCCAGCCATCAAAGGCAAGAAATAAACTCATATATATGTCTGTTATAGATACTCCTCAAGGAATTCCATCTAATATGTTTTATCATACTCCCTTTGACCAGGACAGTGAATACTACGACTGCCCTTTGTTGCAGCTTGCTTCTTCTTCTTCTTTTTCTTTTCTTTTTGTGTCTAGGTTAATTTTAAGTTAATTTTTAACTTGTAGTTTAAAGAACAGTTATAAATATATTTGCTTAGGAGTATTTTTTAATTTAAATAAAAATATTTCATGAAATTGAGTCGAAATTTTAATTTAATAAAAAGTTAATTTTTTTATTTTTAAATTATGAAATCTAACTTGTATTATCTCTCTTATGTAAAAATTAAATGTGGTCTTAAATATTTTTTATTTAAAACTAAATTATGATTCAAAGTAAAAAATTAACTATTTATTAATCAAATATGTGAGTTGTACAGGTTCTGGGAGAGATAATATTACCGTACCAATTCACCAGACGGAGAATTATAATTAGTGATTGTTTCTGGAATCATGAAAATTATTTTTAATATCCTATATCAAAATAATATAAAAATATAAAAAATTAAAAATATAATTAGAATACAATAAAAAACGAGATTAAGAAGGTGTTTGTTATTGTGATTGTTATTATTTTTTAAAATGATTTATATTTAAAAATGTATTAAATATATATATATTATTTTTTAAATTTTATTTTTGAAATTAATATATAAAAATTTTAAAAAATTAAAAATAATTTAAAACTAAAAAGAAAAAGGTGAAGGACTAGTTGGTTTTTTATTTATTTTCGTCAAGTTGAGGAACTAGAGGTCTACGAGTAGAAGGTGAAGTTTCATGCAGAGGCTGTTATATAATGTTCAATCAATGGAACAGATCCCGTGTTTGTACGTACGCCAGCCCACATCAGATAATTATTACGGCTCTAAAGTCTATGCCCATAGCCATAGGTTCCAGGACAGGATCGATCATGATCTTCCTAACTTTGAACACTCACGAGCCCGCCCCTGAAATTTACAGTTGTATGTACGTACGTACGTACGTATTTGTTGTTGTGGGTGGGGACGACATTCTCCGTAGTTCTGCAGTTTTCACTCCTTCATGTTACCATGGTGGTTATGGACTCCTGATTTATAAATATTGCCTGGGGTCATTGATTCGACCTGACAGATTAATAATACATTACACTAAAATTAAAGTATGGATTGAATTGAAATATCATAATATAAAAATGATTCAATTAAAGTATTGTGATTCTATAAAAAAACAAATTAAATTTACATTTCATAACCAAACTCTTTAGGTGCCTCTTCGTAATATTATAGAAACTAATACATGCATAAAAGATTTTTTTTTGACAAATTAAAATTATAAAAAAATAGCACTCTATCTCATGATTTTATGGATTTGGTTGTTATTTTGTGATTATTCTAGGGTTTAAGTGATTATTGTTTGGATTTATTTTGTTAGATTAAACTATAACTTACATCAATTAGTTGTAAATTAGATCAATTAGTGTTTTATATTGAATTTTATGACTATTTGAAATAGTAGGAGAATTTTATCAGATTGAAGTAATTAGGCATGAAGCAAAGCAATTAGATATCAATCAAAGCAATTGTTGTTATAAACTATATTAATTAAGTTTAAAATATATTAATTAGGGTTTTAAGTAGGACTAATAGGGTTAAATGGGGAATTTTTTCCAATTGAAGCAGGTTTTAGTGAAGAAATTGATGCTATAAAATATATCAATTAGGTTTATATTAGATCAAATTAAGATTTTAAGTAGAATTTTAGGACTAATAGAGATAATACAAGAATTTTATCCAATTAAAACAATTAGGTATCAATCGAAGCAATTGATGATATAAATTATATTAATTAGGTTTAAATTAGATCAATTGTGGTTTTATGTTGAATTTTATGACTAATTAGGATATTTGAGGAACTTTATCCAATTGAAACAATTGATGTTTATGAATGCCCTAGAAAACAAGTGCTACATGTATAGAAGGTAATAAAATTTTAGATTTGTTCAAGATTTCAGAACTAACTAATCCTCAAACATGTGTCAATCCATTCGTTAAAGAAAACCATCATTAGTTTGATTTAAAATTTATTGCATCAAAGGTTTCTATAATTGTGATAGATTAAACATTGTTGTCATCCAAATAATAATAAGTATGCAATATGGCAATATCTCATATTTTCTCAAACAGCTTTTTAATTCATAAAAAGAGTCATTTAAAATTCTACCTAGATTGTTGTTGTTTTCTAGGAATCAAATTCCAATATAGTTGTTTAGTGAGATCACAATGGATATTTTGATGATGTTATAATAATATTTGAAGTTGTAATTACGGGTTAAAGGTATTGTAAACAACTGATAAATGTTGATGATATTTACCTATACAAATCTTATTGGAAAGTTGTTTATTGTAGTTAGTTTTGATGTGAATAATGGGATATTTCCTTTAGGTTTTGTTCTAGTCGAAGAAAAAAACCAATTACAACTAGATATGGTTTTTAGATTATATTGAACAATACATTAAATGTGGTCATACTAGTATATGTATATTATTAGATGAATATATGTTATAAAAAATGGTCCGAGCTAGTTGGATTTCAACGATATTATTTGGATCATTTTGTTAGCAATTCCACCACCAATTTTAAAGATACGACTTTGAAAAACATTTTAGGTATGATTTATCATGAACCATCAAAGTGGAATTTGATACATGGTATGGTCAAATATTTAAGAAGAACACATGAATTTTGAATTGTCTATAATATAAACTAAAGAAAAAATACACATTTTCATATAACGATGGTCATTGTTATGGCAATATGACAATAAATATATCAAAAAAATTTAATAACATCTTAAAAGGTGGATGGGCAGTTCTTGTTACCGCTATAATCTAATTGACCTTTTATAGGTCAGAAAAGAATTTTTTCCATTAAGTAGCCCATGCATAAGATTTCATTTCCCTTTATATATTATAGCCTCCGCAAATACTTTGTGAAACAACAACAAATTCAAATAAATTGAGAGACCTATAGAAACTTTTTTCAACACTAAAATGAGATATTTTCACACCTCTTAAACCTAGTGTTTGATAATAGATTCAACAAATTGTTAAAATACAAGAAGGATGGAAAATGTTGCATCGATCATGTTTACACCTTATTGTATATTGCACGGCATGTCGTGTTTACCATGCCTAATTTTTTAACATGTTCAATAATTTTAAAATATACTAAAACTCATATAACCCTTTATTCCATCCCTTAACCAATAAACTACTATGGAATGAATATACTAGGCCTTGGATAAACCCTCATCATGAAGAACTAGTCTTGGTTAAAGAAGATCTACTAGATTACATGATAAGACATGTGCAAGAGAGGGGCATAACTAAAATAGATATAGCATATGCAATGAGCGAGGGTATAATAGAAAAACTTGTCAAATTAAATAATATATTGTATTAGAATTTATTATTTAAATATTAAAAACTAATTGAGAGAAATTTATATGTTACAGATTCGCATTAAGATGATGTCATGAATGAAAGGTGGTACTTCAAGTTCACAATAAGTCCACCAAAATGGTAGATACCATACCCAACACGCTGATAAGAGCAATTTTATAGTCGGTCTTATTTATATGTTAGTTTTACATTTATAGGATTGTCATAGATTAAAGGATATATGGGTAAGATATGTAAGTATTTTTTTGTATTATATTCAATAGTGTTTATATTCAATTGTGTTCACAATATCATTATCATACCAACATTTATAGTACTTGATTGATTTTTACTTGACGATAAGATCTACTATCAACACCATAAAATGATGGGATAGCGAAATGATAATTTTGCCCCTCCACCACAAAAACTTAACATTATCTACCAAGGCTATTAAAGTATTTTCACCAGATCTATTTGTCATTACCAAATAAAAAATAAAACTAGACTCAAGGAGCATTTGCGTATTCGCATAATAGTTTTTTTGTTATTTCAAGTGAGGGGAAATTTGATATTTTATCAAATATAAAAAATAATAAACAAATAAAAAGCATAGTAAACATACCAAAATACCCTTAAAATAAAAAAAAGTTTAAAATTAGAGTTAGGGGCTTTTTTTTATCTTTTTACAATTAATGTTTTTGTTATTATTAAGTCACTTCGGGAAAACTTGGTATTTGACTCAATATATATATATATATATATATATATATATATATATATATATATATGACACCAAGAGGCGTCCGCGCCTTTCAGGCGGCTTGTATGATTTCTCTCGACATCTAAAAATGACATTCTATCATGTTGTTGAAAATGTCACTTTATCCTTTTTTTCTATGGAGTAGTGCATGTTGGTATTGGTGGTCCGATTTATTTTCAATGGGCCTTTATTTTCTCTCTCATCTCCAAAAATTTATAGTTTGACCCTCTGTATTGTTGGTATTTTAATTTAGTCTTTAGTTTTTAGATTTTTAATTTTTATTCTTGGCCTATATGTTGAAGTTTTTTTGTTTTTATTTTCATACTTCAATCTAAACTAATAGTATTATGTTTTTCAATTTGATCATCATTGTTTTGATTTTTAATTTTCTTTCAAAACCCTTTTGAAAAGGTTATTATTCTTTTCAATTTCACATTTCAATCATAATTTTGTTTTTAATTTTTATGTCAGTTGTGATCCTAATTCTTTTGATATTTTTTATCCTTTTGCTAAATTGATTTTTCTTTTCAATTTCAATCAAATATAAAATTTATTTGGTTTTTAAATTTTGATTCTTATTTTTTTAATTGTTATTTTTTAAAATCTTTTTGTATAATTGAAATTATTTTTTTCTATTTTATCCTTCAATATCTGATTGATTGAGAATTGAACTTCATGGTTTTTCAAGTGTAGTGCTTTGATTTGAAAAGTTAACACCTTTTTTTTTTAAAAAAAAATCTCTTTATTCTTTTAGTGGGTTATTCCAATCTCATGATCTAGGTTACGAGTTTAAATGGACATCCTGTGCTAGTTGAGCCCTGATTATTGAGGTTACAGGTTTGTCATGTTAACTCAGGTTAACCAAGACAGATTTTTTATGTCCTTCTTTACCTTGTTTTATTCTTTTCTATTTAATGGGTTATGAACTGGGATGCATTATTTGTCTTTTTTTGAAAAAAAATATTTTTTCCTCGGGTTTTCCTAGTTACCTTCCTTTTTAAATTTAATCCATCTATTGTTGTTTTCTCTTCTTTTTTTTATAGAATTGAATTAATCTAGTTGGGTCCATGACCTGAATGGTGTATTTTTCTTTCTTTTTAAAAACATGCTTGCAGCAGTTTGACATTATTTTCTGCTGAAAACAATAATCCGACCCCAAAGCAAAGTGCTAGCACTGAGTCTAGTTTTAAACTAAAAAGTCAATTAAAAAATTTATTCCTATTCTTCTAATAAATTCGACGTACATTTTATTTCTTATGACAATTTATACCTATGAATATAATCAAGTACTAATAGCTAGTATTAAAAAGAACAACAATACTATTTTTTTTTTGCTTAAGTAAGGTCTGGGCAACGAATTGGGTAGGTTCACTCAGGTTAATTTAAAATAACATTGTTTTGAGTTTTTTTTAAAGAAAAATTAACTTGTGTTTTGATTGGGTCAATTGAATCATGGGTTAATTCATCGGATCAATTGAGTCACACTAAGTCAAGTTGTATCCAATTTCATTTGAAACTCTGCTTGGATTAAAATCATGTTTGTTTGTGCATTTGGAATCATGTTTGGCTTGAAAATACATCAAATTGATCCTTTTATTTAGTGTTTTTCAATGGTTTTGATGTACTGATATAAAAAAAAACATCATTTTGATTTATTTTCAAGCAAAAAACACTTTTAAAAAATATCATGCATCATAATATTAAACATACATTAAGTCTAAATTAACAAATTACTAGATTGACCTGTCAAGCTAAAAGCTAGAAGTTGGACAAAGTTTAATAGGGATTTTTTAAAAAAACAATAAGCACAATAAATTAAATGTTTTAGCAGAATAATACCTTCTGAAACGTGATATTTGTTAAATGTTGTTATTTATAAACGTGACAAAATAGTTTTCGCGCTTCAGAATAGCAATATTTAAACATGTCTCGCATTTAAAGAATAACAACTACTAATTGATCGGCGAGTTGGATATAATTATATATTCAATTAATCGTTTCACAAAAAAATCATAATTTTATGAATTTTTTATTTCAAATATGTTTTATAAGCAAAGCATACATCTTTATCCAACTTGTAGACTAGAAATAGACTCCAATTAAAATCTTAAAAAGTTATTGTCCTCACAATAGTTCTCACAAGTGACTCTGAATAATTAAATGGAAATCTACCATAACTAGATGAGGATTTGTCATGTACATATTATGTGGATGGTCTAACAAATGTATTTATGGACCAATAGGACAAGTCTAGGTCTAGGAGGAGGTTTGGTCATACGAGACAAGAATGACGTTTCAAAAGAGCTATAACTTTTGATTTGACCGTTGAATTGCGCTTAATTTTTTACAGGAATTTTTGGAGACCGTTTTCCTAGAAATAATTATGGAATCGCTACTTCGACCTTTGGAATTTTAGATTTTAAAAGTCTTGTCGTGCGGCATGGTTTTGACAGTTTTGTGATTTTCTTTATGAACCGATTAACAGGAATTTTTGGAGACCGTTTTCCTAGAAATAATTATGGAATCGCTACTTTGACCTTCGGATTTTTAGATTTTAAAAGTCTTGTCGTGCGGCATGGTTTTGACAGTTTTGTGATTTTCTTTATGAACCGATTAACTAGTTTAACGAACTAGTGACCAATTAGTCATGAATTTAGATAATGTCGCGGTTCCTAACGGTGACATCCAAAAATATGTTATTTTATTAAAAAAAAATTACTTCTATGTCATTTCGCTATTTATTTACATTTTACATGCTAATTCCCCAGCTTATCCATTTAATAACACATTAAGACAATGTTTGTTTTTGTGGTTAGACGATGCTTTTAAAAATATTTGATTTTTTAAATTTAAATTATTTATTTTTTTATGTATTTAGATGGTTTTAATAAGTAGATATAAAAAAATATTATTTTAAATTATTTTAAAAAGACTCTAAAAATCAATATCTAATTTTGGGATTGTTTGGAAACGTGATCTAACCTGTGTTAAAAAAAATTGTTAAAAATTAATTTTTATATTATTTTTTTGAATTATTTTGATTTATTAATCTCAAAAATATTTTTTAAAAATAAAAAAATATTATTTTAATATATTTATAAACAAAAATATTTTAAATTCCAACCGTTATTATAATTTCAAGCAGATATTTGACGTAAAGATGCTGAGAGAGAGAGATGACAGCGGCAGTGTACGAAAGAGAGAGAATATGCTTGGGTGGGATGGGTCCGAATCACAATTAACAAACAGTGTGACTAGACACAACAAGCGGATAAAGAGAGAGAGTCAGATCTCTGCAACGTCGTACAGATGATGAGAGCCTCCGTGGTCAATCTTGACCTCTCCGTCTCCTTTTCCAACACAGACAGGCTAACATCACCATCCTCCCCTCCAGCTTGCTTTCTTCTCGTTTTATTCACCCAACTTTAATTCTATTCTAATCTTCAGAATTTAGATGGTATTTAACTCTATAAAATTTGTTTATTTATTTTTATCTCAAATAATATCCTCCGATCATCTATTTAATTGATCCAAGAAAAAAAAAAACATCCACTTAATTTTTTGGGTTTAAAGTTCTTGGCTTGGGCTCACCATTTACTTGACCTTCATGCCCTTCATTAATGAGCTGTTAAATTGGTTGATTTAATGCACCATAAGAAATTATTTTATGCTTTCACAATTTAGCTAATTATTCCATGATCACGATAATTACAAACAATTAAATATAATTTCAATTAAAAAATTACCTAAAAGAAAAAAAAATATTTAAGCTGTAAAAAACCATCTTTATGTGATTAACAAACTAATAAGCTTATATTTGTAGTATCACAAGTATTTTTTTTTTATTATCAATATGGGTGTCCAGGCTAACTTACGCGCACCTCGACTAATTTCACGGGCCCTGAAGTTAGCGACCATGTAAATCTCCAGTGACTATCATATTAGCAATCACAGGACTCGAACCTTAAACCATATGAAGAATAAACTCCTTGATTCCAAGTTTTTATTACTGGACCACCTACTAGATAATTAATTATCTTATTATTACATAAACTTGAAGGGATTATAATTATAATATCTTGAAGTATATTTATGAACAATATGGGGACAAATCATACGACCCTATACTTTTGATATTTTCCTACCCTGGTCACTTTATTATCGAAATATATTAAAATAATATTTTTTATTTTTTAAAAATTATTTTTAAAATCAACGCACTAAAACGATCTAAAATATATCAAAAAAAATAATAAATTTAAACCAAACGCTATATATTTATATTTTTTAACGGGTCTCTTAAATGCACTAGTTAGAATATGAACTGTAGATTATTGAGGATTGAGAGGGGAAAAAAGAAAAGGATGAGCACGGGCACTACTGGCATGGATTATTTTCCAATTGGTACATTAAGTATGTTATTTACAAAAACAGCAAAAGCCGTCTTAGCTCAGCTGGTAGAGCGCATGGCTTTTAACCATGTGGTCGTGGGTTCGATTCCCACAGACGGCGACTATGACTTATCTTGTTGATAATGTTTTAATTCTTCCTTATCGCAAATATCAATTTTGCCGATAACCAAGAGTTTCAGTGTTACTCTTCCATTCTCGTTTAGAAAAAGTCAACAAATATTAAAACTCAACTATTAAATGATTGAATAATTAAATCCCAATGTTTTAGGTATAAAATATATTAATTTCAAATGATAAATTACAATAATAGTATTTAGTACGGTTAATGCAATCAAATTAAAATTTAAGAGTAAATTTATTATAAATATTTATAAAACCCAACAAAACAACAACTTCATATAGAAGACTTATTGGAACTTTATCTAGATTCAATCTCAGATGAGCAGACACTTTTAAATCAATCATTATCCTCAGATCAAATTCGATCTACTTGTTATAAATTATGAGGATATAACATAAATGCATTAAATTAAAGCACTTCTCATAATCACATATTCCTTGAGTATTAATTTTATGATTATCATCAATAATATGCAATTCACTAAACTCAAATAGATTTTATAACGGTCAAATTACTACTATAAACCCGTATTTTTAAGGAATTTAAAATTATAAGTGAATTTTTTGCATGAACATATTCACAAGAGTTCAAGGTTTTATAAACAACCTTAAATCCAAAGTAATGAATCAACTCTTTAAAAAAAAAAAAAACATTTTTCTTTCTAAGCTTTATTCTATAAACAAACGCAATACAATTTTAAAGGCTCATTTCCTCCCTCACTGGTATCAACTTAAGTATTAAAAGATCTTTTAAGCCAAATAAATAAATTGTTTTGTATGTATTTGTGATATCCAAGTTAAGCATTCCCAAGACCTTAAGTGATTGTTTAGTATTGTGCTTGTAATTGAAAAAAAAAAAACAAGATTTGAACTGTTGGTTTGTCACTAAAATTAATCGAGTAACAAGTAATTTTATTATACAGTAGTAGCTCATGCTATTTTTCTTGATTTTGACATGGGTCGAAGTTGCATACCAATTAGATTAATGGTGGGCTTCGTCCCAGTATAAGGCTTGGGTAGTGCAAGGATGGACATAAGTAACGTGATAGAGCGAGTCTCCATTTCTTATTTCTTGGATGCCTTAGGAAGCTTGGCTCAGTGGGCTCGGACCAAGGTCTGCTGAAGAAAGGCTCAAGGTATGCACGCACCCCTTTCACTTGGTTAGTCTGTCATCACTTTTACAAGTCGCAACACTTGTAGCTCCTAGTACTTTGATTCATCTTCGAGAAGCCTATTACATCTAGAGCAATAGAAAATTGTCTTTGCTGTAGTGTTATCATGGAAACCTCATTTACAATTTTCTCTTTTAGAATTTGGGTTCTCCTCCTCTTGTTAAAAAGTCAGCATAAAATCACTCATGGGACTGTCACTAAATAATTTAAATCTTTTGTTTCCTAAGAGCTTGTTTTTTTTTCAATCTATTTTGTCAGATTTCTGATTGTACATGGGTTGACAGCATTGCTGATAGGGAATCAAAGACAAAATATCATTCTAGGAGCAAGGCTAGGGTGGCTCGTCCAAGGTGATTCACCGTTCAAGAATCAAGGTTTTAATATATATATATATATATATATATATATATATATATATCTATATAAAAAGAAGCATGTTACTTATTCATGGACAAACTCTAGTTATAGGCTTCTTCTTCAATCAGTACTCTAGCACCAAATTTACCACATGAAGGCACATAATGAGCGCATATCACGAGGAATCATTTGAGCCCCACAGCCGAACTGTGCAAAAAGAGGAGGAAATTTGTGCAAGGCAAGGTATCCAAAGTGGTGTTCGTTTTTCCTTTTTCAGGTTGTAGGGATCCGAAGGTAGGTCTATCTTTTGCGTCGTAAAATGGACAAAAGACGCAACAGAGCAACAAGATTCTACTCACATGTAACACACAGCATTCACAGACCCAACCCCACTCCATGTGCAAATGTGTTTTGCTTAATGCAAACGCGTATTCAGCCTTCCTGTGATGTGACATTACATGTTGCTGCACTTGCTGGTAAAGAACTTGTTACTCGAAGGAAATGGTAAATGTTGTTCTGTGACTTCTGTCCTCCCCTGCTAAATGGGTACAAGATGACATCTTCGAATCCCAAAGTTACTGGACATGTTTCTAGTTGCTGGTATCTATAACTAACGGGCTAATTGATTATGTTCCAGCAGAGGAAGTTGATTATGATATCATCCTGATGAAGGTGAAGATCAGACCTAGATCAATTAAGATCCCTTGGATATGAGTTCGTCCCTTCCAAATAGTCAAGCTCAGTTCCTACAGAAATACCCTGGCTAATGGATAGTTAAGTGAACTGGTGCTTTCTTAGATTCTTCTCCCTTTCGTTCCTTGTCTTTTTCCCTGGTGTCCTTCGAATGGAATCTGCAAGCCTTGTACCCGGGTTTACACCCAATTTCCTCAACAGAACATAACGCAATAGCTTATTCTTGGATGGAGCAAAGGGTACGTTAAGAAAATAATAAATTAAAGACATTTATGAACTTTCTCTTAAATCTGGGAAGCCTTCATTTGTCCTACCTGTGTTCTACGCGATTACGTTTAATTCTTGTATTTTTGCAATTAGTTTGGTTTCCCTTTATATATATATATATATATATATATATATATATATATATATATATATAGATGAGAGTCTTGCTAAAATGAACGGTTGGATTTAGGTAATTGACGCTTTCCCGTCAAAAACCAAACTATTCGGTTTAGAAGGGAAACAAATTTTATGTCCCGCGCTCCATTATATATCAAATCTATTTTATTAAATGTAGAAAAAAAAGAAAGTCAAGAGCACGAGATATTATTAAATTTAACTAAGCAGTTTAATATTAAAATTTTCCGACTTAATTTTTTATTTAACTCAAATTTTTAATTAAATTGTATAAAAACCGACTTAATTTAAATTGATGAATTTCAAAAATTCAAAAACAACTTAAAAAACATGATTTAACTCAAGTTTTATTTTTTTAATTAAAATAATAAGCTTTTCTGTTATTTTTTTTTAATTACACATGTTGAAGATGCTAATTTTTATGTAACTCAAGTTCAAAATCTTTATGCACACATAGACATTTATATCATTGAATTTTATTGAAATGATATCCTTATATGTCATTGATTTTATTATGATTGTTTTTAATTTTTTAGTTTTTTGCACTTAAAAATTACTCTTGTAAAAAATAATATCAATACAAGTTTAAGAATAGAAAGTTATAAATCATTTTATATCTTAAAATTATAACAATAGCATTGAGTCTGTCTGTCGAGTCAGATCCAATAATCTTCTTTCATTGTTCATTTATTAATCACTGTCTCTCCTTTATATGAGGCTTATAGTCATTGTTTTTGGAAAATTCAAAGTTTTCGGCACCTAAACCACTGCCAAATGAGCATTTGTATTCATGTTGAAGTGATTTATGTTCGGCTTTCAAGCCAAACCCAATAACGTTGAGTCTGGTTGCCCAACCAGGCCTAACAAATCCAATAACTTTGGGTCCGGCTACCAAACTAAACCGAGTAGTTTTTTTGCACAAAAAACAAAAAAAATAACACCCCATAACAACAATTTTGACTAAAAAACAAAAACAACAAAGGTAACGCTCGAATATCATTATAGTGTTGTCCATAGTGTAAATACTCTATGTCTACAATTTGATTGATAATGCAATACAATATGATTTATAATGCAATTGAGTCTATATTCACATTCACATTGCATGCACAATATTTTTTCCGTCTTCTAAAGTATAATATAAAAACGCATTCCTTTTATTATGTAAAATCATATTTTATTCATCAAGGTTAAAGTTATTCGCCACTTAGATAGAAATCCTCAACTTTTGCAATCACTCGTGAATTTCCTTAATCAATAATCAATTGTAGTTAGAAATGATGATGGATGAATACATGTTGGATTTTTTTAATATTTATAACTCACCCACAAAAATTTAAAAATTATTCATTAAATTTTAGATATTTATATAGATATTAATTATCAGACTATTATTTATTATTCAATAAAAAATAAAATAATTTATATATATATATATATATATATATTGCACTTTATGTTAACAATATGAGATATGTATATATTATATTTATATTAAAAATATAAATATTTTATAAATATATTTATATAATATAAATATATATTTCCAGATAAATTCTGGATTTCAAGACAAAATAATGTCTTTGATTTCTTTTTAAATGAGCATGTTAAAGCTGTGGTACCACTTGCGTACATATAGAACAAACATTTAGATGATGGTTCCTTCGTGGTTCGTATGCATCCTTTATTCCTTTTGTAAATTGCCTCATCCCAATGTCCCAATCATACTTTATTTGAAATGTAATTTGTTTAATTTTTACTCGGCCCAAGAGAGAAAAAAAAAAAAAAAACCAAGGAACAGAGGAAGGGTTGACATGGAAAAACAAACCAAATATCCTTGCAATTGATCAACTACTATAAATTACTACAATACACTTCTCAAAACGTATACCATCATCATACATCACTATACGTATATATATAGTATTAGTACCAGCGGGCTAACCATCGTTTGCGCAGCCGCCTCCGCCTCCGCCTCACCACATCTTGAAAGTCGAGAAACACGCCATTCAGAGAGTAAAAAAAAAAAAAGAAAAACAAACAGTCCCCCAATTTTCACCTTCCATTTTTCAAGTCCCTACTAATTATAGCCTCACCTTTTACTTTCACATCCCCAACAACAACCCACCGGGAAAAAAAAGAGCCGAGAAGGGTAAAAACGGAAATAAGAAATTATGGCGGGAAACTTGAATTTTTAGGTTCTTGACAATGGAGATAGACGGTGGTAGTTAAGTAAAAAGTGAGAAAGAATTAGACCCTGAAATTCTTGCCGGTGAAAGTCTGACCAAACTGCCAGTGGGCAGGGACAATGTTCCATGAAGTGGAAGAGCGTCTGTCACTGGCCCTGACCCTGAAAGAGAGTGACTGACCAACCAGAACGGCGTTTGACTGCCAGTTCTGACCCCAGTTACGGCTCATGCTCATCCAACCAGTCTTCGAACCTTTCACGCTCACCTGCACGATATCCCCTGCACCCGCCACGTTGCTGATCAATACCAAGTTGAAGTAACGGAACCCGTTTATTGTGAACCTTATGCCTCCTCTCTTCCGGCACGGCACCCTGCATTGCACGACATCAGCACCGTCGGGACATTTTCGTAATTCCAAAAAATAAAAACATATAAATTATAAAAAAGTTCAAGCCTAAGCATATATCCCGGGGCGTGATTTTAGCAAGTAAACACAAACTGTGATGGGCAAGGGTGGATTGGTACTTTTAGCATTAAAGATGGGCAGTGAGAGAGTCAAGACAAACCGCAGAAAGTGACCATAAACTGTCCCATGGCTAAAATAAGCAAAAAGACACAGCACAAGTTGTTGAGGTCTAACAAACCCAACAGGATTTGTGTGATTATACCACCAGCCTGAGCCTATCCTGTTTCGATCACAATAAAGACTTTAAAGATAGGAACTTTGTTGGAAAAAGCGATAACGTCCCACCAAAAAAAGGTTGGGTTCCGTTCGAATAAATTTTTATTGCTGTAGAACCATTAGGGTTTATTGGGCCAAATTACATCTTGGCATGGAAGTTTTTCTTGCTAGAATGAGTACTGTGTATCCATGGAGAAGAAATGATGTTGCAAAGGGGATGGCGACTAAAATGAGTGGTAAAATTAGTGTATATATTTACAGAGTCCAATGTATCCAAATTCGGATGTTTATCGAAATAAAAAACCAAAACTCTATGTAGTGTAAAGTTAGAAAAAAAGTGGTAGTGTTGTTTCCCGAGTGTTAACTGAAAGAGTTCGAATCTAGAGCCATATGTAAACAGGGCAAGAACAGAGTTTAAAAAGTCACTGACCGGCGGTAGGCAACAGGGACGATACCGGCATGATACTCTGCGATCTTAAGGAACATGGGCATGGCGAGGTCGAAGTGGGGGCGAGGAGGGTTGCACCAGCCTCCATTGTCACTAGGAAGTGCATAATTTGGTGGGCAAAAGTTGGTTGCGGTAATTAAAATAGATGGACTGCCTGAGTGGCACCATTGTGGGTCATCTGCGCACTTTATTTCAAAGCAAGCACCGCAACTTAACCCGTTGTTGAACAGCGCAGTGCTTAGAGCTGCAGTGCTCACTCCATACCCTTGGCTGTATAGATTTCCATATCCACAAGCTCCTCCTGCGCACAAATACAGATTAATTACTCTTATTAGCATCTACTGGTAGCTAAAATTGTACGTGCACGTAGCAGCTTCATTTTCAGACCGATGCATCCCACATTATGAGATTTCAAGTCCCAAACAAACTGTTAAAAGCTAATTAATCGAGATTAAGACCTAGCTCAATTGATCAGGTTTAATTAATGTGGGTAGTAAGATAGATGATACATACCCATGGTGCCAGAGGCGTCGGCACCACCATAGAAGGTAGCATGAGCAGTTTGCCAAGCACCCCCACTGTAAACACCGGGGATTCTAGCTTCACCCTTCCACATCAATGACATCATTATCAGTAGACTAGTTGTAAAGCAAAGCAAACTACTCATTGCCATTTTCCCTCTTCACTACTACAGAAACACCCTTCTACTTTAGTCAGAAAGAGAGAGAAAAAGCGGAGACAGAGGGAGAGGGATAATGGGATGGTGTGAAGGGCTCAGGGCATGGGAGCTTCACTACTTAAAGAGGAGGCAAGGCAGGCTATAAGGGCACCACTTGGAATTTTCCAACAAACCCATCATTAATCTACTTCTTCGTGTGTGAAAAAAAGAGAGGAAGAAAAGAACAAAATTAACTCCTCCAATCCCTCTTTCTGGCACGTATCTAATACTCTATCCAGTTATAAACCTTATACGCATATGTGTAGCGTTTTCCTCAAATTTGGAAGCCTGTGACTGGAAATTATATTTTACAAGCTCTTAATGCTAAACTTCAAAAAAAAAAAAAAACTAGTGCTAGTGATTTCTTTTTATTTACCGGTATAAAATCAGGAACAAAACAATGAATAATAAAATAAAATGGGGTTTGCTGGCGAGCATTGTATTATTTAAATTCGATGATAATACATATGTTAGTCCTCCTATTTGCGCACGATGATACATAAATGCCCTTGATGGCTGCTGTATTATATGCTGAGTTAATAGGGATGTCACTGGAATCCACAGACCGTGTTTTTTTATACATGCATATTCTATTTATTATTTATAAAATAAGGAAATTCATATATTATTTATCAAAATTTGAGTATCTATTTTTTTATTATTATTTAATATTCAATAAACTATAAAAATAATATATATATATATGTGTGTGATCTTAATATTTATCACAAAATCATCTCAACTAAATAGCTTAAAGCCTTAAACTGATATAATTTATATTATTATCTAACACTCCCTTTTAATTAAAAGCTCTTTAGACTTGAAACTTACACATGTTCATATTATCTTGTGTCTAATTTTTTTAAATAAATATGGATTGTAAAATTTAAAATCATGACTGTTTGGTCATTAAAACTCTGATACCATGTTAAAGAAACATCTCAATTCAATAGCTTAAACTATTAAATAAATTTCCAAGATGTTATTTATATTATTTTATAATAATATTGAGATATGTATATATTATATTGGATTTTAAAAAATATAAATATTATATATATAATATAAATATGTATCTCAATAAGTTAAATTTAACAATATTTATATTTTATTTATTATTCATCATATAAAGAAATTATATAAAAAAATTAATCCATTCCTAAATTGTCATCTCAATGACTTAACGTGACATCAGTGAAGAAATCAAAAGGATAGTACGTGGAAAAAGTAGTAGTAGTATTATTAGCTTAAAAAGGTACAAATTCAGTACATGATATAAAAGTAATGTAGTAGGCGTTTGTTTTCAAGGTCACGTCATGTTTTTTTTTTAAATAACATTTTTAAATTAATTTTTTTAAATTATTCTAATGTACTAGTACAAAAAATAAATTAAAAAAATAAAAATGTATTATTTTAATATATTTTAAATAAAAAATGGTAAAAAACAACTATTCACACGGTATCAAACACCACATGTTAGAGAGCATTGCGTCAAGCAGAAGTTGAGGCGTGATCAGCGGTTGTGATTTCCAGTGGAGGCCTATAAGAGATTTGATGGGGTCGGAGATGGATCCAGTCCAGGCTAAACCCCATTAAGAAAAGCTCAAACCTAGCTGCAACACATTGTTCATCTCTTATTTCCAAGTCCAGTGAGAGACAGGGAGATATAGAAAGGCGAACATGAAGCATAATTTCATCCCAATTTGAGGAATAATGATCCGAATGTCAAATTAACTTTAAGAAATAATACTACTCCTAGCAATTAGCATTATAATCTTCCTCTTTTATGGCATGGCCAAAAGAGTCACATCTATATTTTATGGTGTTTAGAAATGTTTTAAAAGTATATGTTTGTCTGTTTATTTTCTTTATAGTTTCAAGTTCGAACCCTGTGATTGCTAATATAATAGTTACTAGAGGCTTACATGGTCATTAATTTCAGGACCTGTAAAATTAATTGAGGTGCGCGCAAGCTGACCCGGACATCCACGTTAATTAAAAAAATATATGTTTGGCTTGAAAAAAAAATCAAATTACCTTTTCTAATATTTAATGATGATTGTAAAGTATTTATATTGAAAATTAAAATATTATTTTAATACACTTAAAATAAAAAATACTTTTAAAAATACATTACACGTCATATTAAGCACGCACTATCTACATCAATGCTCTTGTTTTAAGTTGTGTCATTTCATCAACTTTAAACCTATTTTACGTGCCCACTAAACTACCTTTAATTATTAGCTGCGGAGATTATCTCCGATAATTTGAAATTTGGCGGAAAGAAGGAAAAAATTAGGTGGAGTTAAAGTTGACTTTAAGATCAACCGATTAGTAACTTTATGGTTAAAAATTATTTTTCAAAAAAAATTAATTTATATCAGTACGTTAAATTAATTCTTTAATTTTAAATTATTTTAACAGATGTCAAAAATATTTTAAAAAAACATTATTTAAATGTACTTATAAGTAAAAAGAATTTTGAAAAATATCAGCAATACAATTTCTATCTAAGCATGTAGTTTAAGGGTTTTTTTAAATTGTCATCAAATTAATAATTTATGAAAATATTACATTTGCGTAGTTGAACTTTCTTTTAAACCAATTTCATCTTGTGCTAGGTGTCTGAGAAAATTTTATAGTGCTATAAAAATAACTAATATCATTTTATTAGTTAATTTCTGAACATATTTTGAAAAAAGAAATAGATATTAAAAAAATTAAAATTCAAGATTCATTAAAAATAATAAAAATATCTTTATTTAAAGATTTTCTCCCCTAATTATATCAATTTTTTAAAATAAATACAAAAATTAACTAATAAAATACCACTAATTACTTCCGTCACCCGTAAAATTAGTTAAGTGTTAGCTAAATATGAAAGGGAGCCGGACAATTTACCGTGTAGCATGTCATGTAGAATTATGACCTACTCCTCAGATCCATAAGTCCACCACCCCCATGTGCCATCGATTGGCTATTTTTTTTTTAAAAAAAAGTTTTGGACATGGACCAATTGCGCTGGTCCACGTAAGAGGGGCACGTACGGTTTGATCCACACGGACCAGCCTGACACTGGGTCCATGATTGCCTGCGATCAAAGCGTGCCTGTTTCGCAACCATCACCCACCCATGTGACTTCCAATCATTTTTACTTGATTCATAATCTCCCCTGACCCCTAGTCAACAGTCAACACCTAAACTAAACAAAAGGGTTTTTCCCCGTTTATTGACTAGTGATTTAATTAATTAAATAAGTGTTGTTTTTTAAAATTATTTTTTTTTATTTTTCAAAATTTTAATTTGAAATGAAAAGAAATTTAAAATTTTTCAAAATTATTTTTCCGATTTAAAAAAAAACATGCTCCAAGTTTAATCTCCAAAAAAAAATTGATATTAGAAAAATAAAAGAGGATAGCTAATTGTAACCGGAAGTCCAATGTATATATCTAACTTCAACTACACTTTGAGGTAGTCAAATCCTACAAAATTAGTTGAATTTAGATAGTATATTATTTAATTAGATAAAATATGTGTTTGACCATGCATTGACTTAAAACTTGCAGGTACGGGGTGTTGAATTAAATTCCTTCCTTATGGGTGAACAATATCTTCTCATAGATTCTCATATATATATATATATATATATATATATATATATATGAACTTATAATTCTGAAGCCATGAGGAGAACAACGATGAGTGTAGTGCTTAATGATCACGTCTCTTCATTCAAAATAATTTTGAGCTTCAATGTACGTTCCTTCAGCGTTTGACAAATAGAATGAGACAACGACGTGCGGGCTTAATGTTATTGCGGTCCAAATTAAGCTAGAATAAAATAAAATAAAAATGGTTATTAATTAATTTCTTGTGATACTTACCAACTATGATATTGTCGACTTCTCTTACACGTGATTAAACATGCAACGTTAATTTGTGCCTAAATGTTTGAATTTCGGTCTATAACTTAAGCATATAAATTAACGTTCTTGAAGAATATTAAAAAAATTAAAATAAAAAAGATAAAAAGACTTAAAATATTTTTAAAAATACTACTTTTGTTTTAGTAATGCTTTTGGTATTGGCATCTGCCTCTTCTGCTGACTTTGAGTTGCAGTTTCTTAACGAGGACTTTGAACGTGCCTAATCTTGCTAGTCCCTCTTCCACACATAAACCATCGATCTCACATGAGATCTGAGCATTGTCAATATTTGTCAAGGAGAAAACTGGGAGCGTTAACGTCGTTGTCATAGACGAAGCCACCAGTTTAGGCGTGATTGTTGAAGACGATCACTTTTGCCTTGAACTGGCTTGCAAATGTGGTCTAATTTCTCAAGCTCCTTTATGATCATGTGTCCCCTCTCCATCAACAAACGTTTTTTTCTAGGAGGGGTCAAAACTAAGCTTTACTATTTTTAGCTTTAAAATTTATTTTTTTTCTTTTTTACAAAGACATGATATCATTTGCTGTGTCACATAGAGAGAAAGAGCACAAATCTGGGTAGGGAAAAGCTGGATCCCCGGGCTCAGCAAGACTAATTGCATTTGGGCGAGAAGAAAGGTAACATAACCGTAAGCATGTGGGCATAGAAAACTTGGCGAGGATATTGACAAGAAGATGTGCCCACACAATCCTCGGCTATGATCTATGCATACACATGGTCGACCTTCACTCGATCCCATGTGATCTTCTAAAATATTGTACTACTAATATAAATACTTGAATACATATCCTGAAATTAATGTGGAGGGCTGTGACCTCATTTGTTTTAACAAAAAAAGAAAAAAAAAAAAGAAATTTCCTTCAATTTGGATCATATTGGATGGTGAAGATCTTTTCTAGTATGAACAGATGTTGATTTCTTTATGCTTATAGCTAGAAAAGTACACGAATACTTGAACGGTACAAAAGTGTGTGAATCCAACTAGCAAGATTGAGAGAATCCCACAACGATGTACGTATTGGTGAAGCACTGGAACAAATTATGCAGATGTTGAGCTGTTGGGTTACAAAAGCGAACCAGACGAGCTGATTTTCTGGAGCAAAGCCTTGCACTTTAATTAGAATATATGGACAGGGACATGGCTCCTTCCTTTACAGAGCCAGTTTGACTAAAGAGGTAGACAAGAGTGTCAGCAATGTCGATGAGTACTGATTCTTCAAGATTGAAGACATGAAATCTATCATAGAAAATCTAACTGCTGTGTTCTGCATTCTTTGGTCAAAAACCACAAGGCATGGCCACTGGGGTCACCAAACTTAATCTGCAGCCTGCCAGGCTCAAGTCCAAAGTTTTGGCAGAATCAAGATTAGTAGATTCTTTTTACTGCTCAAATTATTATTGTGGCTTAGACAGTTTGAGACCACTGTTCGTCAAATTTTAAATCATTAATCCTTTCCTTAATTCTAGACAAGGGAATTTGATTTGGTGAGATTTATATGGGGTTTTATTTATTTATTTATTTATTAGTGTGTTATGATCAGTTTATGGGTCCACACGATTAAACATGTTGGATAAATTGATTGAAAGATGTAAAATTATGTTTGATTAGTATTTTAGGATAAAAAAAATAAATATAGAAAATATAGAATTATGTTTAGTTGAGGAAACATGACAAATATTTTTTTTTCTCAAGGACCAAAATGAAGTAAATTTATGTTTTTTAAATTGTTCCTAGCACGTGAATTGATAATAGTTCTTTTTTAAAATTACCCCTCAAAAACAATAGCAATTCCAACTTCATTTCTGATCTTTAAATTTCGAAAGAGTTAATTTGAATCAATACGAATCTAAGCTTTAGACTTAAAAGAAAAACTAATACATAAAATGATAAGAAAAAAATTTAAACTAAAATGAGGAAGAGAAAGAAAAAATCTATAAAAATAAAAAATTTGTGTTGACTCTTTTCTCACCCCTTTTTTTATGGTAGATTATAAAAGTTAAAAAGCTTAAGAATTAATTCTTATTATCATCAAGTGAAAAATTATTTAGATTTGTTACATACAATGAGTCAGAAAGAAATAATTTTCATGAATCAGATCCAATTGTAGCTAAAAATATTATTTTACTATAAATTGAAACCCATACCCAAGCCTAGCTAATCCACGGAAGAGTTTAAACTCAAAACCTACTTCATTTAAAATCTTTTCTTTGTAAAAATTTGGGTGTGTTTTGAGTTCAATTTTAACTTTTCAATTACTTATTTTATAAACATATTTTTTTTTGTGGGATAGAATTCTTTTAAAAGGTTGAGTTTTACCAAAACATGCCTAACAAAAATTCTTTTACATTAATTTGTCATTCACCCATAATTTATTTAAAACATGTTAAAGAATTTATGTTAAAAATTAAATTCTAACAAAATTTTAACCTAAAAAAATAAAAAAAATAAATAGACTCCACTTTTAATTTAATCTCAAATATACTCGTTAACCATGTTTTAACAAATTTCCCCACATCTTCATATATATGGAAGCATTTTTTTGCCAATTTTCCCTTTTAAATATGCCCCATCAATCATGTTGTAACAAATTTCCCAACATCTTCGTATATGTGAAGCATTTTTATGCCAGTTTTCCCTCCTAAATGTGAAGAAAATTAGAATCCAAAACAATAATTACAAATTGAAACAATAAAGATCTTGGATAGCAAGTGTACTGACGTTAGCATACATGTTATGATGGAGAGACCCTTGCCCAACCTAATTTACTTAGTCTTTATCATACTGTTAGTTGAATTGTAGGGACCAAACAAATTAATCATGCATTCTAGTTTTGATGAAACACTGCATGCTTGGAGAGATTGGTTTCAGCTATACTCCATCTCCATGTCAAGCTTTTATGTTTCTGAAGCAGGGGGAAAATGGCATCATTCCTGAACATATATAATTTGTCCCCAAGTGCCCACTAGCACCTCCATTACGACTGATCTATTCTTTTCCGAAGCCGTAAAGTAATTCCATTTCTTTAAGTTCAAGCCTAACATGTCTTGAATTACGCAGTGAAGTGTAATATTCCTTGATTCCTAGATCCCATCACATATATAATCTGAGATCTCTAACTAAAGATTCTAAGATTTAACTGCTGGGACGTCTCAAAGACAAGATGTAAAGTTATAAGCAGATTGTTGTTGTTGAATTAGAATTATGTGAACAGAAGGAAAATGAAGCAATCATTACTCGAAGTAACTGCAGGAGTCACCTCCATTAACGGGCTTGTAGACTCTTTTGCACTTCGGCAAAACAAGAGAAGGCAAGATTTCAGTTTGAGTCCACTTTATCAATCACTTAAATTCAAAAAAAAAAAGAAAAGAAAAAGACAACCACAAGTTCACAACAACCAACTTAACTACCCATCATGATGTTTAAAAGAGCAAAGATCTTCGGAGCTCCACAAGGAAAATCTAAATGGGGAGGAGTAGGAAAGGATTTAAGGCATAGGAGATGGTGCTGTCAATGATGAGGAGTCACCAGCCACATGCATGCAAAAGACAACATGTCCAACCCGCCATCATTTGCCCTCTTCATTGGGAAAACTTGATTTTTGAATAAAAACTTATTCCTCCACGGCTCCACCACCCACCGTCGTGGGTGCATTCAGAATTATAATACCACCCACATTTCTATTGACATTGTTTTTTTGTCTCGTGGTGCAATTTCTTAATTATTTTTTACCACCACTTTGCTTCACTCTTCGAGGAGTATCGTGTCTTTTTTCTTCATTTTTTTTTTAAGTTCTGGAACTAGAAATCTTATTTCCAAAGGGAATGAGGAGTTGTTTGAGACAAACTGAGAAAATCTTTATTCTTTTCAATCCGGGTTAAAATTCTTAAAATACACACAGTATTTTCAACAATTTACTGGCCTAATTCATGATTGTTCGAGAATTAATCGCCTAAATAGAACTCTGGTATTCCGTGGATTCCCCATTACAAGACGTAAGACAATGTGTTGTGCTCGTCAAAGACATGCATACAAGCAATTCTCTAGGGCAAATTTGAAAACTCAAAAAGAACTATTACTTGCTTCCTCGTCTTCGTACTCTTTCTTTTTTTAGTTTGAACTTACCAAAGAAACATCTTGCATGGAGACAGGACCAAAAGGGCAGGCCCAGACAAAAAAAAGACAAGTTTAGACCTGGCCCGAATCAGACAATTGGTGTCCGGTCAAGCTTTTGTGCCAGAGGCTCAACGGACAACAAAACATTAGAGAAGGATGGAGAGCTGTTCGAGCAGAGAGAAAGGAAAGAAAGATAAAAGAGACCTGCTAACCAAGAAGAAAACAAAGAAAAAGGACACCAGAGCGTCATAGTAGCTATGCATATTAAGTAGAATCCAACAACATCACAAAAAAAATTATTATCAAAGGCTAGAATTGAAGAAGCCATAAGCACCGCTAGAAGATTGTGGACTTTTCTATGCGCCAAACCTGATTTTTTTAAAATTTAATTCTTGATTTTTTTAACAACTCTTTACTTTAATCTTCAAATTAGCTTAATCAGACAACATGCAAGCAAAAAAAGAAGATAAAGGAAAAAAAAAAGGAAAATGAAGAAAAAAAAATATTATCACATACATGCTAGAACCAAACAAAAACCTACCAATATTACATGGCGCCTACTTAGATTCTTCATTTCATAAGCTATCAAAGACATCACATAAATATCAATGCAGCACCTACTACTTTGTCAATACAATGGATACCTTATCTCACAAATTAACAATACAATGTTTATATAAACACTCGATTTATATTTTTTTGGTCGCCAGTTCCAGTATTCGGGTTGCCCCGACTAATCTGGTGGTCATCCCGGGTCACATGCCTGGCAGTGACAGGTGAGGCTGCCAATAGGTGTTGCTGCATATACGGGGACTCGAAACCGAGACCTCGTTTAAGCGGAACAAGCTGCTTATCACTTGAACCAACCCCTATTGGTTACAGGTTTATAAATTATCTATTCAATAAAGATGATATTTTTTATGATTACTTCGTACAATATATTTACGACTCTACTCTACACTAAACAATTTCATGTAACTGAAGATGTATAAATGTCTAAGATCACTAGGTAAAAACATAGACCACAATGCAAATAGATACAACAATCACAATATACATTTTCCCAAGTTCTCGTTCTCTTTGCTATACATTTTATTCTTTTTACGGTGTACTAGCTGAAGTATCGATATGTCTTTTATCCCAATAAAAGACTTGGAGGAGTTCATAAGCCATAGACGCAGAGTGACTTTAAAAAAATAAATCCTTCGAAACTCATTGCAACAGTTGTGGAAAGGTCTGGGGTTCATTTTGAGGTTTTTCGAATTTCATCACATGCTATGTTGAAAAAGAAGAAGAAGAAGAAGAGCTCCCATGGTCATCAAGCATTTCAAACTCGGTTTCCATTCATGGAGATGCTGGCGCCTAAAAACAAAAGAATAATGAAAAGAAACGTAGGACGTGATGCTATTGAAGGAGGAGTGAAGAGAAAGCAAGGAGCCCTTAATTAGAAGGATGCACAATGTGCCAGACTGCCAGTTTTAATCAGTAACATCCTGGATGATGAATAAGGCACCAAATCGGAACAATTTTAGTGTCTGATGGAAATGTTTTACAGACATCTTTTCCCAATTTGTTAGATGCTTTGAACGTTCGTTGGGGGAACTGTAGTTTCTACTGCGGCAATTGACACTATCCCATCATAAGAATAACGAAATAGAGATTTGGGATGCTTCCAATACATCTTATTTTGTGTCAGAAGATACCAGGATCTAATACTGACACACATGTCCAAGAAGCCAATACTCTGGCTGTACAGTAGTTGGATCAAGTGATGATCCCGCACGCACGACGGTAATCCTATAGCAGGCCAGGCCAGTGGCATATGATACAGAGGACGGCCGCGGTGCAAAACATAGGGATCACACTGGTCAATCTCCTCTCGATAACGCTGAAGGAGTGAGTTCCTTCAATGTTTAATCTGCACTCGACGCCTCAACTCCAAATCAAGAAATTGCTCAACAAGCGGATGCCTTCTATAAACTTTCATTTCCAAGGTCCCTTCATATGCACATGGACGACGGAGCAGAGGAGCCGATAGATGGAGTGGAGGTGGGTGTCACCTTTGAGGTGCCACTGGAGATGCATACGCTTTCGTTATGGATTTGATGAAATGGTTATTTAATGAGTCGCAAATGAGAAAAATAAAGCTTTTCAACTTATTTCAGACTAGGAATCAAGAGCTCAACACAAATCAGAAAAGAAGAAAAAACTTGGGTCTGTCCTAACAGCTCGGGAAGCTTCTCTTGATCTGCATTGTGGGCTACGGGAACTCTTAACGAAGGCATTGATGGCAGTGCAGAACTTCAGTGATATATAGTAGTGCTTACAGAATTAAAGAGTTGTCCTCCAACAAGACACAGCAATTTCTAAGAGGAAGAAATTTATCGAACTATATGATCAAACATAGCCAAAATAATAACTAAAAAAAATGAAGAAATAATAAAAAGCTTATGAATCTAATCATCTCCAAATTTTTAAATTGCAACATAAGTATTATTGGTGTAGTGATAAATACATACACAACGAGGACTCGCCAGTTTCTGCCAAACTTCAAAATCAACGGAACGAGCAGAGATAGGAGATTGTTTGCAGCTGCAAAACTTTTAGTTTGGCTGGGTTGGGAACTTGCACAGGGTAATTCTTTCAATTCACCTATAAATCAACCACAACCTGAACCACATCCCATGCATATTAAAAGCCACTAACTGTACGACATTCAAATCAAACAAGGAAAGGGTTCTTTCGGTTGCGGTTGATATCATTCTATCAACTGCGAGTATGCTAACTCAGAATTTCAGAATTTAGGTCCCCACCACTGATGTTTAACTTGGTGATGTTCTCTAAAGAAGAGAAGAGGAAATGAGGTCCTGATTTCATGGCCTGCTCTTGTTATCCAAGGAATATAAAAGAGAATTTTTGAACTACTCAAAGTATAGAAAATCCATGAAATTGGTACTGTTAGTGGCGACCATAGATAGATTTTTTTTTAACATTTGCATGAATGAATCATATGTATATTAACAAATTTGTTAAACAACATAGTTCGAGCAATCTTGTTCATCTCGTGTATATATGCAGATCAACTGCAAAGTTGAGCGCACAGCATCTGAACTTTGGAAGAGTCATTATTAGACAAATCATACATGTTGCTTTTCCCGTTGCTCAAGCACGTCAACTTCAATTGACTTCCAAGTTCCATCGACTAGAAAAACAACACAAGCATGAACACAGGAATTAAAAGACACGATACAACAGTAATCTTTGCACAATGCACCACATAGATAAACACACAAACACCAATATACAGTCAGATATATATCCACTTTAGAAATGATTTTTGTCAGTTTGAAAATTTTTAATGTCATTAATGAGAACACAAAGCAGGAGCCTTCCATGCTATTCTGTTGAAAGGCTATGCGCCCATACCTAAATTCTCATACCAATATATGTTTGGTTTCCAATATTATAAATGGCCACAAGCAGGAGGATTTTAACCTATTTTTTTTTCAAAAAAAAACTTTTTTAGCTACAGCTTTATCCACCGAAGTTTAATCCGACACTTATCACTATCAAGAAACATATCTGAATAGAAAACTAAACTGACGAAGAGAATACAAGAAAAGGAAGAAGTGTGGTGGGAAGGGGTATAGTTACCTGACAATAAACTTGCTGTGATTTGCAGCTCCATAACGAAGTAGGGACGCAGCTCAAATAATGACACCATGAACAGTTATTATTCACATTAACTCCTCGAAACAGTGCTACCAGACCAAGAGTAAATCTGAAATAATTGCATTATGCTTGATAAGAAGACTTCTAAATTTAACGATGCTTTACATCTGAAAGCAAACTCAAATGAACCCATTACATACGGTGAACAACACAGCTAGAGATGCATTCTCTCCACATTTTGTTGGTAACTTAATTGGGGACCAAGCATGGTAATAATTGGGGAGATTAAAGGCAACAAATAACTTCCCAGTCAACTATTTCAGTCTCACTCAGCTAAATAGAGCACGTGCACCAAAATACAATACCTCTTTTAATCATAGAGATGCAACCACCAACATTTACACAAGCACATTTCAAAATCCAAACAACGAAAAGTAACTTACCCAATGATGAGTACTATCAGAGATATAACCCACAGTACATACTGATATGTCTGGTGTTTAGATTGAGCTGGGGGTGCAATGTATCCTGGAGGACATGTTTTTTGGTTAATCCACTTAAACTGGGGGCGAATTAAGAATACAAAACCCAGAAAAAAGCCGGAAAGAAATCCTCCAATATGAGCAAAGTTGTCCACATGTGGGAGGAGTCCAACTGCTAGGTTTACTGCAATGATGCAAAGGAGAGTCAACAGTGCTGCGAACTGCACACAAAAATCTGCAAGCGTAAGACAACTGGGCTGCATATATAGCGAACTCAAAACTGAAATATTACAAGGAAACCCTTTTTTATTCGAGGCAGTCAAATGTACCTTATTTGCATATATGGTCCAATTGGTAATCAGCTCTGAAAGCATGCCTCCTAGCAAACCAAAAAGTGCACCAGAGGCACCAACAGAGATACCAGTCTGAATAAACAAAGCCGACAACAAACTCCCGCCGAAGCCAGATATGACATAGACCAACCCAACTCGCACTGTAATAATGGAAATTGAAAAGGTAAATTATAATTTTGAATCATGAAAGTATAACTAAATAACAAAATGAAGCAATTCCATTCGTGAGCTCAGGGATTCTTTCCCACTGCTTATTATTTCTTTTAGATTATCATCCTCCATAAAAATCATTACGCACATTTATTGAACATCTTCAATTAGAATCCACTCAACTGCTACAGAAAATTCCTAGCATATATGACTGCAGTCATCAGGCAATTAAATATTGAAAGAATTCATTTTGAATTTTTCGCTTCGCACTGTAAGTTCATAGAATTATCAGTGGCATTCCAGAGATGTTTTTAAAAGCTTTCTGCCCAAACCAGGCAACATCATAAAATTAAGATGTTTTTATAAGTATTTCAATCCGATTAAGTTTCTTTCCACATTGAAAAGCAAAAAGGAACATAATTCAATGCTGTCTTGAGCACATTTACAAACACATGTCCCGTGGTGAAAGTTGTGATCTTCAGAGAAACTTGTTGACTTAAGCAGACATCTGATTCGAACAAAATTAACAACAGAGGTAAAATACATACAGAACCCAAATTCTTGCTCAAGACGAATTCCAATGAAGAGAAGACTCAGCATGTTGGCAAGGACATGGAAGACTCCAGCATGTAACCATATGCAAGAAATGAGGCGCCAACTCTGGTGTTTATGCACCACTCTGTTCACATCTAAAGCTCCCATTTTCTCCAAACTGCCCAAAAAAGAAATAAATAAACAAATCCATTCAAAATCTTAATAAAAACCCAAGAAAACATCCTGATTAATATTTAGAGGGGACTCACGTGGAAGAGGAGGGGCCAAGAAGGGGATTTTCTTTGAGAGGCTGAAAGGAGAATCTGCCCAAAGAAGGAGCAACACAAGAGCCAGAATTGGAGGGGCAATCATTGACATACATGACGGCAATAAAGACAGCAACGTTAGCCACCACAAATAAAGGGACAAGCCATGGCACCCAATTCTTGAAAACAGATTGGTTCTGGAGCTGGCTCGGGTGCGGGGGTGAGCCTGCCGGGGTGTTTGCCTGCCTTGGATGCACCTTTATCTCCACACTGTCGTTCCCTGCTTCCCCTCTCCCCATCATCCTTTTTTTAAAAAAAAAAATTGTTGAATTTGGGGTTTTCCTTCAGCAGAAGATTGACATTGTTGGTACGGATGGAGAGGGATAGAGGGTGGCTGAGCGGGTAAGGTTCTTTGGTTTGGATTCGGCCTTTTGTTTTTGGCAGTGAGAGAAGAGAAAACAAATTAATTTGGTTAATTTATTGGGTGTGTAATAACAATCGGTTTGCTTCAGCTTTCATTAGTATCTTTGTGTTACTCATTCCACACGTTTTCAGACAGATTTGCATTTGCCTCGCTGTGTTCTTGAATTTTCATTGAATGACAAGTAAGAGATCCGTCCAAATTAAGACAAAACATTTCTCTTTCTGAAAACTTGTCCGAACGTGTCTGGAAGTCTGTTTAATTTTTGAACTATTTTTTATTAAAATAATATTTTTTATTTTTTAAAAATTATACATTAAAATAATTTGAAAATAAAAAAATTTATTTTTTAAAAGATACCTTTTGAAACTTAAAAATAAACATTTTATTATATATAAAAAAGGAAAAGACGTGTGAATGGAAAATCTTGAACCACAAAATAAGATTTTGATTTATTTAGGAAAGCAACACTACTATAGTGATGTTCAATGTTTGATTCTAAGGCAAGTCCGGCTGCTTAAATTCTTCGGAATTACTAATATGGGTCAAGCAACAAAGCAAGCATGTATTCCTTGCATTTAAATCTTAGCAAACAAGTTAAATTACTTTCAAAATGGCAAAAAAAAAAAAAAAAGAGACACGTTATGGATTAAGTGACCGTTTGTTTTTTGTTTTTTAGGTTCAGCCAAACATTGCCTTAAGACACGTTCCTGAAAATGTAGTCTGTTTGACTAATCACTAGACTGCGAATCAACATCTACTCATCATGATGCATAGTTAGTGATGCGAATTGAAGGGTAAAAATTATAGAATACACGTAGAAAAAAAATTAAAAAATTAAAATTATAAAAACTTTACATAATAATTATTTAAGATATTAAAATTATTGAAATGAAACCATATTCAATGATTATAAAAAATCACAAATAAAAAATATAAAAAAATTCACCAAAACAATTGTTTTTTTTTGATAAGTCAAGACAATTCAATAAAAAATATAAAAAAATATAAGTCCTGCTCATGTATAAATATTATTATTTTGAAACCAAAGTGAGTAAAGAAATTATAAATACAAGTTAAATAATAAGTAAATATATTCTAAACAAGATTAAAAATAATTATTATTTTTAAAAATATATATAAAAACATAAATTAACTTGAAAAATAATATAAATCTAACAATAATAGAAAGATGTTTTTCCAAGCCTTTTCAAAATCTAATCACTATAAAATTTTAATTATATATAAAAAAAAATCTCTAAAATTTTTTTTAGTAAAACATCATTTCATCAGATAAAAAATAATGATTGTTATTATCTATTAGTCAAATCTTCTATCTCGATTTCTTCGTTCAAATGTGTGCAAAAATTATTATAATCCAATAAAAATTATACAGAAATAATCCCATGCTAGTATCCTCCAAAAAGGCAAATCAAACCTAAAAAAAGTTTAAAAAAAAACCCACTAAAAATGGATGTTCGGCTCTAGCAGGCCTCATCCTCCACCCACTTAATGGGCTCCTTACACGTGGCACCCCATCCATTCAGGATCTTCACTGAAGAAAAAACTGAGTGAGATAAACTATAGATCCAAACTCGTGACCTGCTTCTACGAATAAATAAATGTCATTATTTCTTTTTTATATTTGAAGTTGGACCCTGCTATTTAAAAATGAAGAATAAGACATTATTAGTTATGTACTACTTGATTTTTGAGGAAGAAGGAAGAGGGGAAATTAAAATAAAATGAATTTAAACACTTGGATGGCAGATTCATTGATTCGACTAATGGCTGATTCTTTGGTGCATTTCCTGCTGTTGTGAATCCTTTCAATCTCTTGCCAGTTCTTGCAGGAACTTGCCTTGTGCTTGACTTTGATCTGCCCAGCACATTTTACTTTTAGTGATGTTGGTTTCTGTCTGATAACTCTGAGCCCATTTTCTTGGTTTTGGTCCATAAGAGAGGATTGGCTCGGCTTCCACCACCCCTCGGGCTGAATTTCATCAAGTGGTGGGGCTGTTGTTGTCAGTGGTGGTGGCGGTTCTGGTGGGGTTTGCTGGGTTCTGCTGGCCTTGAAAGATTGCAAATGGGTTTGGGCATTAATGTTAGATGGGCTCTAGAAGGAAAACATACTAACAAATCTCCTGATGGAGCTCTCCCGGTTTCTCTAACCTTTCATTTTGATTTTTTTTTCAGCTTAATTTGAACTAATAACTCAATTCCTCGTTTTCTTGTTTAGTTCTTTTCTGTAGATCTTGAGGTTGATAAACTATATGGCTTTTTGGGATCTGATGGGTCTGTGTGAAAGGAAGGTTTAAAAGAAAGGTGGGAAGAGAATTGAATATTTAAATTTTGCTTCTTACAAGTGATATAATATATTTAAATGTTGTTTTTCTGAAGCCCTACAAAATAAAAATATACTACTTCATCAAAATACTAAGTCTTTTTAAATAGTATTATTTTGCCTTTTATTTTAACTTCTTGTGCTATTTAATTCATCAATTTGTTAAATAGAGCACTTGGAGGCATAGTTGTTAAATTTGACATGGCTGACAGAATTTATCAATGAAATTCATGATTTAAAACTTAAGTTAGTACAGACTTCAAGTTAAATTAGAAAAAAATATTAATTTTACCAATCTTATCCAAGTCAATATCAATGATTTTTTTTTATAAAAATAAAATAATATTATTTTAATAAAAATAATGAAATTACATTATTTATAATTTATAGATTAACTCGTAACCTAATAATCTAATTGATCTTTAAGCAGGTCTTACAAGTGTACAGACTGACTGTAGGTGTTGAGAGGGTATTTGCAAGTGTAGCAATGATTATTTTTTAAAGTATTTTTTATTTTAAAACACATAAAAATAATGTTTTTATATTTTTTAAAAATTATTTTTAGTATCAATATATCAAAATGATTTGAAAACATCAAAAACATATTAATTTAAAGCAAAACAAAAAATAATTTTTTAAATTTTTTTCAAAAATATTTTCAAAATACAATATCAAATGCTACCCTGGCACGTGCTTGCTTAGTATTTGCATGAGTAAATAATCTAGGAGAGCGGCTATTAGCACTATTTCATTGTCTATTGACACCGCATAAGGTTAGACCGGCCACCACGTAACTTTCTGTACCCTCTCTCACCTCCTCGCACAGACTAGGACCATTAACAAACACGAGCATCATTGTCTCAGGCACCTCCTCTCCTCTGCATCCACTATGTAACATCACTCGATTTAAGCTTATCATCACGTATGTCAATAACACTTGCAACATAGTTCAACGATTCAGGTTTTGAGTTTGTTCTTTTATGGTCATGAATTCAAGTTTTCTCAGGACTATTGAAGGTTTACATAGTCCTTAACTTCAGAACTCGTAGCTAGGATTAGTTGAACTACACACAAGCTAGCTCGGACATCAACATTTATAAAAAAAAATAATAATAACACCCACAACATCGATCTAATATTGCAAAACTAATTATAATGCCAGTCAGATCACAAAATCCAGATCGAGATCAAGAAAGCAGCACCACCCGGCCAATTCAGTACCTTTAACGTACCACCACCGTTATTCCTTATCTGAACCTTCCACCTCGCTCAACCTCTGCAACAGTACCTGCCCTCAAGCCTCCCCCCCATAGATCCCAGATTGCTAATATCTACGCGCAACCCCATTTGAGAAAAGCACCCCTTCACCGCAACCATTAAATGCCCGCAAACCTCAATTTTATATGATCGGATTTTGTATAACAGAAGCAGATATTTCTTGTGATTACAATGAATTAAAATTTCCCACACACTTTTATTTGATAGAAGGTCTACATTATATACAGAGTAATTGAGAGTGTAGAATAGGAAACTTGTAAATGATGAAGCTGATTTTATGCTACCGTTACAATTTACAGCTATATAATTTAAGCTTAAAAACAGAGTTAATGACAAAATATTTTCCATGATTTTAGGCTAGACATGCTATGTGTTGATTTGAGCAGGATTAACACATGCTTCCGTTACACGTCCCCGCAAGATTGAGCTTCTATCAGCAAGACCAATCTTGTGACGAAGCAATGTTATGCGCTGTTTGGATAACGGTTTTGTTAACAGATCAGCTAATTGGTCATTAGTGTAGACATGTCTTACTTGAAGATGATTTTTCTGCACCAGGTCACGCACAAAATGAAGGTCACTCTGAATGTGCTTCGTACGCGAGTGATTGACCGGGTTGAAGCTGAGATATGTAGCTCCAAGGTTGTCACAGAGGAGATGGGGGGATTCTGGCATCGGGAATGCAAGATCCTTTAAAAGCGTGGACAACCACATTGTCTCTGAGGCAGCGGTAGCAAGTGCCCTGTATTCAGCTTCTATTGTGGATCGGGCAACTACTATTTGTTTCTTGGAGCTCCAAGAAATGGGATTAGAGCCCAAGAAACTAATATATGCAGAGGTGGACGTACGATCATCCATATTGCCAGCCCAATCAGCATCGTAGTATGTTCTTAACACTGGGTGGCCAGATTTTTGAAGGTGAATGCTATGAAAAATTATCTGTTTTAAGTAGCGAATAAGGCGTTTGATGGCTGCCATGTGATTGGTAGTGGGCTTATGCATAAATTGGGAAAGCTTGTTGACTGCAAATGAGATGTCAGGACGTGTCAATGAGAGGTATTGAAAGCGGCCAATGATGCTGCGAAATTCTGAACTGTTGACAGCAGCAAAGCTATCAACTAACTGAAGAGATTTAGTGGTCGAGAGAGGAGTAGAGACATCCTTAGCACCACTCATAGAAGTGCTAGCTAACAACTCTCGAATGTAATTATGTTGGGAGAGGAATAAACCAGTGCGGGTAGGAATCACCTCAACCCCCAGAAAAAAATAAAGAGGACCCATATATTTAAGAGGGAATATATCACCCAACTGCTGAATAATCTGAGCCACAAGGAGAGTATTATTTCCAGTAATAACAAGATCATCAACATATATGAGGAGATAACAAAGATTTGATCATTTGCTGTAAACAAAAAGGGAAGAATCAGCCTTACAGTTATGAAAACCCAACTGGAGAATAACAGTTTTTAGTGCGGTGTACCAAGCCCGTGGGGCTTGTTTAAGACCATGAATCGCCTTCTTTAACCTGCAAACATGGTCAGGTTTAGACAAATCCTTGAACCACGGTGGTTGCACTATAAAAACAGTCTCAGCCAGTTCACTATTCAGAAAAGCGTTGTTAACAACTAGCTGCCGTAAATCCCACGAATGCATTACTGCAAGTGACAATACAGTTTTAATGGTGGCTAGCTTAACTATAGGGCTGAAAGTTTGTTGGTAATCAACGTCAGGGCGTTGATTATAACCTTTAGCAACCAAGCGGGCCTTAAATCTTTCCATTGAACCATCATCTTTCCTTTTTACCCAGAATACCCATTTACATCCCACGGGTTTGCAACATGAAGGTGGTAAAACGAGATCTTAAGTCCCATGTTTCATTAGAGCAGTAAGCTCTGTAGACATAGCTTCACGCCAGCGATGATGAGAAATGGCTTGGTTTACACTCGTTGGTTTTAGGATTGTAGGAAGGGGATGCTTGGATACTGTATGAACTTGTTTGGGTTTGAAAATTATGTTCATTGATCTGGTGGTCATGGTGTGAGTGCGGTGAGTTGGATCTGTGAAGTTGGAGTTTTGAAAATGAGGATCGGGAGGGAGATGTGTATCAGTAGGGCATGATGATGACAAAGGTAATGGAGGACCGGTTCAATTTGGAGGTGGAGGTGGGGAAGGAAAAGGATGTGGTTTAGTGATACTGGAAGTATGGGTTAGCAAAGGAGCAGGAAGTAAAGAGACACAGGATTCAAAATTACCTGAGAGGGACGCAACAATGGCAAATGAACCTTCTTGAGAGATCAATGAGGCAGGTGATCCGGACAGCACTGATGGAAGCACTGTAGTCAGCTGGGCATCAAAGAGAGGAAGATGATTTTGAGTCGCTGGAGATGACTGTGATGACACTGAGGATACAGGATGAGAGAGGCTGATGTGTTGGTGATGTTCATCAAAGAGCGCGTGGTGGGAGAGAAATAATTTTTTGGTTTGAGGGTCAAAGCACTGGTAGGCATTTTAAGTTTTGGAATAACCGAGAAAAAGACAAGCTTTTGATTTTGGTTGCATTTTATTTGAGTTATAAGGTCGTGTTAGGGGATAACAAATGCAACCAAAATTTTTTAATTTTAAGTAGTTTGTGGTTGACCAAAAAGAACTTCAAAAGGGGATTTGCCTTTAAGGAGAGGGGTGGGTTGTTTGTTTATGAGATAAGATGCGGTTTGAAAAGCATACGGCCAGTAGGAAAAATCAAGGTGTGCATCATGAAGAAGCGTAAGGCCGGTCTCAACACGATGACGGTGACGACGTTCGGAGACACCATTTTGTTGGGGAGTGTATGGAGCAGTGGTGTAATGAGATATGCCATGATGTAAAAGATAGGATTTTAAAGCTATAAACTCACCACCATTGTTGGAGTATAGTGTTTTGATGGATTTTTTAAAACGGGTTTCAATAAATTTTTTGAAATGTGGAAAAATTGCGGAAACACTTGATTTTGTGATCATTGGATAGAACCATATATATTTTGTGTAATGATCAACAAAAATAAGGTAATATTTTGATCCATCAATGACAGTATAATTTGCAATACCCCACACATCTGTATATATTAATTCAAGAGGTTAGTGACTCTGAAGACTATTTGCATGAAAAGGTTGTTGATGGGCTTTATTAATAGAACACGAATGACATAATGAAGACAACTTGTTGGTTGATGAAGTAGGGAGAGAAAAATTCTTAACAAGATGATGGACAATTTTAAGGGTAGGATGCCCAAGATGCTTGTGCCATCCATCAATAGAAGTTCATTCATGCACATTTGCAACCTTTTTGGACGCCATCATTGAGGTGGGGAATGTGTAAATGCCATTGTTACATGCTCCTTTTAATAGAATCATCCCCGTGATCTCGTCCTTCACAAGAAAATAAAATGGGTGAAATTTAACAAACACAACAAAGACATTATTTTGTTTGGTGAGATGATGAACAGAAATCAAATTTTTGCAGAGATTAGGAACACGGAGAGTATCACGCAATGTAAAAATGCGATGAGGTGAGTGTAAAACCAAAGAGTCAATGTGTGAAACTGACAAACCTGAACCATCACCAAGAATTACTTCATCAGTCCCATCATATTCAGAATGAATAGATAAATTGGAAATATCACCCGTGATATTATGAGAGGCAGTTGTATCAAGCAACCAGGTTTTGTCCTTTCCAGTAGAAGTTGTTGCACAATTGGCAGAGGCATTCTGCGAGTGATATTGAGGACAGAACTTAGCAGTATGGCCCAATTGGGCACAAATTTGGCATTTTGGCTGGGACCGCCTATTAAAATTATTTGAACTGCCAGAATAGTTGTTAAATCGATATCCATCACGTTGAATATTGTTTCGGTCTGAGTAATAGCTTTGATGTCCATGTGTATTAGAGTAATTGTTGGAGGACCACGATTTATTTCCCCTTTAAGCATATTGTTTCGTCTTCGTGAAATTGGCAGAGGCAACCAATTGCTGCGTTGCAGTTTCCATCCGCCTCAAATATGCTTCATGTCCAACTAGAAGATCATGCAACTCTTCAAAAGTCAATGATGATTCTCTGGTTCGAATCGGTGCTGCAATCTCTCGAAAATCTGGACCTAAGTCATTCAACACATAAAGGGTTAGGTCATCATCTGAAATTGAATGATCGATAATGGCTATTTCATCAGCCAAGGACTTCACAGTATGAAGATATTCTGGAATTGACCGATTTCCCCGCTGGATTAAGGTGAGTTCTTCCTTTAACTGCATAACACGAGTTCTAGATCTGTTAGCATATAGGTTTTTTAGTTTTTTCCAAGCTTCATGGGAAGTCTTTGCTGCAGCAATGAGTGGAGTAATTGAAGGAGATGTGAAGGCTAAAATAGCACTCAGGATAAGCTTATTTTGTTAAACCTAGTGGGTCTTGCGCAACTCATCAACTGTTATACCTGCAGATGAGGGACACTGAATGGTGCCTTCAACATAGTCGAGTAGATCATAACCAACGAGGAGAGCTTCAAATTGTGCACGCCATTGAGGGAAGGTGGAGGGAGTAAGCTTTTCATTGATTTGTGCTGTGATGTTGAGGGCAATTAATGGCTTATCTGCTGCAGAAGGAGGTTGGGTGTTGAGAGTAAAATTTGGATTTTGATCGGAGGAGCTCATGGTGGCGATTTGGATCTGTGACTCGTTAGAGATTGGTAGCTTGATACCATATAACAGAAGCAGATATATCTTGTAATTGCAATGAATTAAAATTTCCCACACACTTTTATTTGATAGAAGGTCTACATTATATACAGAGTAATTGAGAGTGTAGAATAGGAAACCTGTAAATGATGAAGCTGATTTTATGCTATCATTACAATTTACAGCTATATAATTTAAGCTTAGAATCAGCTCTTAAAAACAGAGTTAATGACAGAATATTTTCTATGATTTTAGGCTAGATATGCTCTGTGTTGATTTGAGCAGGAATAACACATGCTTCCGTTACATTTTATACCGGTGGGAGGGATTCTTCATGTCGAGATAATAAAGCAAAAGATTTTGTCATTCTTGAATGTCAAGCCATAAGAATTGGATTCTCTAGTCAAAGCTTTTAGTAGTGCAAAACTAAAGCTTGATTTCTATAATCCTTTCAGTCATGTAAAATGACATGAGAGAGTGATAAGAATAATAGAAATACTAAGGACTTCATTCGGTATAATTTAAGCTGTTTTTTTTAACTTAAAAAAAGTTTTATGTTTGGTTATAAATAATTTGATTTTGATAAAAAAAAATGCTATAGAATTCAGTCAATTTTACTTTCAACTTAATCTAAAAAGTTGTTTTAAATCAATTTTGATTAAATATATTTTTTACTTAATTATTGATCTTTTAATTGTAATTCAAAGTCAATATTACATTTCATAAATCATGTCAAATAAAACTTTAAATATCTAATCTATACTCACCATGTATATAATGTTGCCATTGTTGATGAAAAACTAGTGGTTTGAATAATTATTATATTATAGTATAAATTAAAAGAGATGTTGTTTTTATTATGCATCATCTTTGTTTTTTATTTTTAAATTTATTTTTTTATTTTTTTTAATTTAATATTTAAGTTTTTTTGGAGATTGATTTTTTTAATTTATTATGACTTATTTTTATATGATTAACTCAATTTTATAATTTATATTACGAATTTGATAAGTTAAACAAAAAAATAAACGGTGTAGAAAAACATCAACCCGTTTAAAATTAGTTTCTTTTCAATTCATCTTCGTATGAAATTAGGCTCCTCACCAGAAAATCCCCATCTATTAATATGCTCGATTACAATGAAATTTGAACCACAAGCAAATATTCCATGAATATAAAAAACTTGAGCCGCAAATTAATGTGACAATATTTTTTTTTTCCTTTCTAAATTAACCATTTTCAATTATTTTTCGACAAAAAATAGTCCTCGGAACTTGATGGCCTGACATTCAAGGATAGTCCTAATCTGTTCTCGATAAAAAATATATATATACTAACGAAATTAAGACAAGTAAAATATATATACTCTACTCATTTACAAATTAAATAATGCCTTTTTTATGAAAGAGATGGTGAGGCTGACATGACATTGGGAAAAGGGATGACGATAACACGTAATTATTAAAATGATAACATGTAAACATGAAGATAAGGAATATTATTGTCATAAATATAAAATATTTTTTTTAAAAAATAAAAAGATAATTTTCCTTGCAACAGGCGACTAACAAGTAAGAAAAATAGGGATGCGACTCGAAAGGATGTGGCTGGATCACCCTTGAACTAACAAATCCATCCAAGCATGCCAAAAAAACCTATATATATATATATATATATATATATATATATATATATATAAAGTATCGTAAATAATGGTTCTTTTTTTCTTGTATTTTCTCATCATACACTAGTAATAGAGTGATTTCGTTCTTTTTTTCTATCACAAGATTTGCATTCTCCTCAACCCTCTTGATTGGATTCCAACAATCATTAGCATAATGACATGTTTTTTGACAATTATTGCATTTAACTTTTGATTTGTCAAACTTGCTGTCAAATCTGGATCTTGAATTGCTATTGCGAGTTGAACTGATCAATTGGTTCTCTTCATTCGGTCGATTGTTTGATCTGTTGAGGCTGCCTCAGCCTCCTTTTCCAAATCTTCCTCTTCCTCCTTCTCTATGAGAATATCCAGAATCATCTTGCTTTGAAAAAAGTGCTTGTGCACCCACATCTTCTTGAATCTCATTGACTATTTTTTATGGAGTTTTTATTTTCCCATTAGACCTTAAATTGAAAGAAAATCCATATTTTGCGACTCATCTATCATGACCACAACATAATGAAACTTCTGTCGCAACGAGCGTAGAATCTTCTCTACCATACTTGTCTCTTCCATCCTCTCCCTATATCTCTTCATTTGATTGTATATGGCCAATACTCTTGCAAAGTATTCTAAAATATTCTCTGATTCAAACATATGTAACTTTTCAAAGTTACCACGTAGTTTTTGTAAACGTACGTTTTTCATATTGTCAATTCCTTGGTTTGATTCTTGCAAAACTTCTCATACTTGCTTGGCAGTGGTTGTGTTAGCTACTATCTCAAAAGTGACGCGATCCAGACATTGGTGGATAATTGTTAGTGCTAATTGATCATTTCTTCCTGCATTTTGCATGACCTCTCTTTAAGTTGAAGTCAACATTGCTCCATCTATAGACTCCTCAAATCTTTTTTTCAACCGTTTCTCATACGTCTTGAGAACCCAGCCAAGTTTTTACTCAAATACACCAAGTTTGATAGTTGCTCTTTGTCAATCTAGGATATTAAAGTGGAAAAATTGAATTGCCCATGTTAAATAATCAAACTTAAGTTTTGATACCACTTATTGAAAAAGAAAGATATGGTGTATAATACTTGAAAAAATAATGGTTTTATGATTCGATAGTGTAATTAAAAAAACTATTTTTTAGATGGAGGAGTATGATCTTTGAAGAGAAAGTTGTCCCTTTTTTTAATTGCAATTCTAGGAAAATTTAAAAATTACTCCAAAACTTTCAAAAATAAATATAAAGCAGTTGAGAATCATTGTTTTGGATAAGCAACTAGATTCCAAAGTCCGTGGATGTTTTGTCAGAAGAGCACTGCGCATAAAAACCCAAATGGAACGCCTCCATTTTCCAATGCGCACCTTAAATTTAAGAAAATTCCCACTCGAAACGTTAGGTGACAAATACATGTGATTCCATTAAGAGTCTATTAATGGAGTTCCTTTGCTATAGACAAAAAAAGAACTAGTAAACTACGTAAAATTTTATAATACTCAAGCTGATAAAACATAAAAAAAAGGAGAGAAAAATATATCAGATCCCATCAAAAAAATGTTAAGATTTCTTTTTTTGTTTCTCTCTACTCTTTGTTTACGAGAGATAAATCCCCTCCCTCTGTAATCTGTATCTATCTCTCTATTTCTATAAGTATTTAATTATTATTATTACTATAGCATATTAGCATGACATTGCTCATAAAGGTTGGTGTTTTGAGCAAATAATAGAGGTCTGATTGATCGTCCAATTTTGCAGCCATTGTAGGAGCCAATACGTGTGAATACACCCAACACAATAAGATATAAAATAGAAAGAACATCCCAATTGATTTGGTTACTGGTATAAAATTTATTCTGTTGGAGGAAAAAAGATCAGCTTAACTGGCACCCAAGAATCCATCACAGCAAATCAAGAAAAGACTGTGAAGGGCTAGATTCTAGCAGCATTAGAATAAACAAGATGGAAGGAGATCACGAGACAGCACCGTTCCATTCTTCAACCCAAAAAGGACCAAAAATAAACAGATTATGAGAAGACATTTCTGTTACCAAATGATTTCTGTTAGGAAGCTCTTATTCAATCGACCATTTACAAGTGCCAAACCTCACCACGCAGGAAAAGAATGGCGGCGAGCACAACAATATCACATGGATTTCTTCAACACTTCTATTTCCCTTGTTATCAACTTTTTACAGACTGGCCACAGAATACATAAAAAAATTGAAATCAGTCTCTTAATCCACTAGTCTATGCTTTGTTCAAACACGTGCTACCAGCTCTCAGAGGAGAAGGCAAGTCTCTGCCTGCTGGTGTTTGAACTGTTGCTTGGCTTGCTGCTGGGACCAGTAAGCATGCGCAGCTAAGACCCTGTCTAAGAGCTCCTGGGGGACAGGCTCTCCCCTCCTTTGCTGAGGAGATATTCTTGCCGTGTGCACCAGAGTTTTCCATTTATCCTGTGTGATGAAAAGATACTCATCAGAAACAAAATCCACAAGCAGATGGCAGCTGGTACTTTTTAAGCAATCTACCAAAACAACACAAAGAGCTTCTGAAATTGCCCTTTTCATTTCCAGGAAGAGCCAATTGAGCCATCTAGAACGTGAAAACTTGTGTAACACAAAAGGGAAACTTTAGTGTTTCTGTAATTTGCAAAGGGCATGTTAGTCGTGAGGAGAGGAGAGAGAGACAACTAGAAGAAAAGAGTACAAAGCGACATCGTGTAAGATTGGAATTGAAAAGATTCCTTGTGAGACACAACCCTGAAAAAGGTGAAAAGCCTAACTAATCATTTACCTGTTATACAAGCAACTGTTTGTTGAAGAGATTAAACTAACTACGTGCCATTGTGGACCCAGGCCATAAAGCCTTGAACTTTGAAACATATCTTAAAATATTGCACTCTGGGAACAATAAAGAACCATCATAAAGTAGCAAAGTTGATAGGAAACCCAATTGAATAAGGAAACAGAACATCCAATATGCAGGAAGAGTAAATACTTGGCCAAGGCAACTGTACAGTAGTAAATTTGTATCAAGGCGACAAATTAAAAAAACCCACCTTCAAATCCACATATGTCCGATGCTTTGCATTATCAAAGGCTCGCAGTTTAACATCACGCCATCTGCAGGTCAACAAGAGCATTAAGAATTCCATTTATACAGAATTGGAATGCATGCACGAAAATCATCTTCTAACTGCAAGCACATAAAGTTGCTAAGACTGGAAATAGCATTTTGATCGAGCACTGTACCTGGCCAATTGAAACATCATTAATGCAATATTCAGACAATGCTCTATCTCAAAAAGACTCATGTTCCTTAGCTTTGTGCATCAAAGAATAAACATACCTTCCCGTTCCAAGTTTCTCAACTGCATGAACCAATGCTTCAACTTCAGTAACAGAGAAAGGTCGACGAATTCGGCGCTGAGCAATCTCAGATCGTTTGGATTTCCGATGTGCTGGAACCACAGCTAGCGCCTCTACATTCATTGCTGGTACTGCAACCAGCGCTTTTGAATTAGTGCTTTTGTCCATTGAAGTGTCAGTAGGAGAGGGTGCTGAGTCATGGTCACTCTCAATATAATTCCCTAAATTGTTCGCATGAGGCTCAGGAACAGCACAAATGCCCTGATGTACCACACCGGTAGTGTGAGGATACCTGGTAAAGAGCATTAAACCATCAGCTGATTAGCAACTGAATTGATCCTTTAGATTTGGGTGAAGCTAAAGAGTCCATATTCAACCACACAAGAATCTGCTACAATGTCTTAATCCAAAATTTCAGAACTATTAGAAACATAAATTATACTCATAATTACCATGTAAGATAAAAAAAAAAAAAAAAACCTTCCTTTAACTCTATCTAGCATCAGACTCTATTTCTTTACAATTCATCTTACTTTATGTCAAATCTGCCAAAAATCATAAGGAAGGCCATCAATTAAAGCATTTGCAAGCACTAAAGAAGTCCACTCCCTAGGTCTGAAGGACATCACAGACAGCAAGTCCCTTTCGCATTCTAGATAGTAGATTCTAAAGAACATTGGGTGCTTATTGACCAAGATTTTTTGGTCTCCATTTCTTTTTGTTTGCCCACCAAAGAAAAGAAATGCTACTTAAAACCTGAAAGGCTGATTTCTAAATAGGCAGAGAACTTCCAATTACCTGAGTATAGGCTGTGGTGTGTCACATTGAAGAAAAAAGGGAGAATCTCCAGGGCACAGAGAAGGGGTTATTTGTGAAGGATTGGGCTCCAAGCAAAAACCCAAAGCATCCAACTGGTTATTGCGAGAAATCCCAGTCTGCTGTAAAGTTTTATTGTCCTCCCTAACCTTCTTTCCTTGAAGAAGTACACCAACACGTAATCCACTACCAAGTATAGCAGTCACGGCCTCCATGACAGTCCTCTACAGAACTCATTATCATTAGAATACACACTAGAGACCAAGTATTGATTAAAGAGATCTACCATTCACATGGCAAATTGCTATCACATAACCCATCAAAGGATTGGGTAGCATGGAGCATGGATAAACGCATACATGAACATAGAAATAGATACATGCCAATAGGGTTGCAATATCTTGACATCACGTATGCCTATATAATCAACCCAGAAGGATAAGGAAAATGCATCAGTCAAAATTATCATAACCAATTATTGATACCTTCAATGAACCAACAGTTGAACTTTCTGGAATCTCAATAAGAAGCTCTGGCACACTGAAAGACTTGATCCTGAGCTTCACTGAGGAAAAGAAAAGACACCTTCTCGTAAAAAACTCTTTGAATGTCAGAAAACAATTAAGTCAAAAGAGTACATATCAATCACTCCATTGTTTATAAAAAAAAATCAACCACTCCATTAATGGTTCTCATACCATGAGAATCCCTAGGTAGGAATGAAGTGTGTTGACCTGCAAAAGAAGATGATGGCCCAGTGGCTGCTTAAGAATTAGGATTATTTAGCAAATGCTTACAGAGGGTAAAAAATCCCAGAATCTAGTATAAATATTAACACAAAAAATCAAGTAAAGAGACCTCCACGCATTCTTGAACAGGAGACGGAAGCATCTTCATTGCTACCCTTTTGAGACGAATCAGAAACAAACTCACAACTCATTCCTCCATCAGAATTTGATGGTGAACTATAGGCAAAGTGCTTCCTCTTTTTGAAAGGATATATCCTTTCAGACCTTTGATGTCTGTAACAGTTCTGCCTCTTGCGGAAAACAGGCTTCAAATCCCTATCTAGATGAATCAGAAAATTTCCATTTACAAACAACCAACAATTTATCTTGGATCATAACGCAAACAAGGAACATAAATAAACAGGCATGTAAAACCAATTACCAGAGTTAGAAACTGTAGCATCCTTCAACCTTGGAGCTACTTTCCAATATTTAGAAGCCAAAATTTTCCTTATTCTTCGATCTCCAATCCGTGGTGCTGGCCTAAAGAACTTTTTTGTGGTGATAGGGTGAGTACACCCAGAGGAGTTTTCGTCATCATCTCTACTAACTACATTTACATCATCCTGATTTGTGGGATAAGAACTATTGGGGTTCCCACACAGAGGCACCTTGGCACTACTATCTGAACTGACTAGTGCAGGAGGTTTTGCATCCAGGACCACAGGGTCCTCTAAACTGCATATATTGGCCACAGTGCTACTTTGCACCATCCCAGACTTATGAGGCTCATCTTTCACTGCTCTTTTAGTTTCAGCCTCTAATTTACAGTCACCAAATTCTATGTACTCAGAGGGACCTCCCTCTACTTTGCTGGCAAAAGTTCCTATTTCACTCTTGCTTTGGCCATTCCCAAACTTCTCAGCATTGGACCTCTCTTCACAATCAGGCTTTGCTAGTGCAGAAGCTAATCCTAAATTGAGGTCATTCTCGGTGACCAGAGATTCTTTGGAACTGCAACCTTGTCGATGAACATGTGATAGATCAGAAACATAGATGTTCTTGTCAGCACTTCCCTGATCGCAAGCTTCTACTTTCAAAGATTTTTCTTCATCCTGCCATTCATTTTTTACAGCACTATTAATAACTGCATGCTGATCTTCGTCCGCTGATGTATCACTAGAACTGGGAGCACTTTCTTTATCAAGCAATAACTTTCCAGCTACAATGGCTAATAAGTCAAATGCACACATCTGATTCTCTTCATGTTTCTTCTTAAAGGAACCCCTCCTCTAAACAAAACAAAACAAACAAAGACCATGAGTTTGGCAACTGAGGAAAAATAAAAGGAAAGAAAAATATAATCAGAACATCTGGCATCCCAAGAAAGTAGAATACATTACCCTAGCTGATCTGGTAGCTCGGGGAATGGGAGGAACCTGATAGCCATTGAATCCGTAATCTAATCTCTTCTGCAACACCATACTCAGAGATCATACCAAGAAGGACACATCACGTACAGAGTAACAGCATTTGTGGTTCCAATTTTTGAAAATGCACAATTTTCCCAGTTACTCGAGCTTTATAATCCCAACAATAACACCCTGGCAACAAATGAACGTAATCATCAAGGGATGACTTATTCAATGAATACAATGTAAAACTTATAATTAGGTACAAAGCCAAAATCCATGGACGCAAAGCTCAACACAAGAACATAAACTTAAAAAAGAAGAGGAGAGAAAAAGACCAACATAAAAGGAGTTCTCTCTAGCAGAAAATTTAGAAAGGAAAAAGGAAACCCATATGCTAGCATCAAACAAAGATCAATCCTTCAAACCCTGATATTAATAATAAAAAAAAAAAACCACTTGCATTCATTTGCTTGGTTGCAATAATCAGAATTGTTTCTTCTGGTACGAATAAAAACTATGAAATTGTAAATTGCAAAATTGCATCAGAATTTCGGCATCTGATCATGATTTTGAGGCCAGTAGGCCATATCCCTTGCAACCCATCTCAACCCATACAGAATCCGCCACACGCAAGCACAAAACTTAGAAAAAATACCTAATCATGTCCTCATGATCTAACAAAAAATCAGCAAGTGCACCACAAAAATAGCCAGATAAATCAGGGAAAAAGCATATTTGATGAAAATTGTTACAAGGAAAAGCATGAAAAATCGTCAGGGATCGATAAACTAAAACCAAATTTACACATGAAAACGACAAAAAAAAAAATCGAGACTTGATGACATATTTGGGACATCAAAATTTTCAGTTTTACTTGAAAAGTGTATAATTAAACCACCATAGAAAAAACTAAAACCGCAATAAAACCCTGATATAAAGGATCCAAGTAACAAAATCCCGAAAACTGAAATTCAGACACTTAAGAAGGAAATTCAGGGCAGTTCAGACCAAACGAATTCAGAGGATCTAAAACCCTCCAACAAGGATCAACCTTTAAGAAACCAAAACACTAGTTAAAATTAAATTTTATCATCGCCTCTTAAGTTTAAAGGATAAATTTTGTATTTTTGAAGCAAAAAATATCTTTTTAACAGTAAATCACTCAAGAGATCTCAGATCGAATCCGTTGAAAACAGAATTGTGGATTGATACGCAAATCCTTGAAGAATCTCTATGAAAGAACAAAAAGTGAGAGAGGGACACGAATTAGAGACAACAAAAGAAACCCACTTGAAGTTTCAGATTAAACAAAGGAAAATGAGATAAAAAGTTCAAAACTTCGATTCATGTATGAACAATTCAGGCATCGAATTTGCTTTCAAAATCCCATTTTACATCAACCAGGCCAAACAAAGCACAGTGTCATAAAAAAAAAAAACTCTCTTCAAATCGTCAAAACCCACATTAAAAACACCAAATTTTACACAATTGGCGAGATAAAACCCACAAGAGAAATCAAATTGTCACTCACCTTCTATTAAAAAGCCAAAATTCTCTTCCTTTTCTGGTTCAAAGTTCACCCCTTTATTATTTTTTTCCTTCACGTAACGAGGGAAATTCTGAGAGGGAATTTAGAAGAAGATGCAAAGATCATGGAAGAAAACACAAATGTCTTGTCCCTTACACGGCACTTTCTTTCTCTCTGTTTCTCTAATTTTCTATCCCATGTTTTCCTTTCACCGAGAAAACGTTGTTCTTTTGAACGCTACCCAATTTTATTTTATCTCTCTCTCTCTCTCTCTGATGGAAAAACCCTCTAAAAACCACCCAACATTTTTCTTAAACCCCAGTTCTTATACCATTGACTTTGGCCACCGGACCTATCGGTTAGCGCTTCCAGGTGACTTACTATAGCCAGTAATGGCAACATACCTCAAGACCGGTTCTTCGTGATTGGGTTACCCTTCTTCGGCATCCTATCGTCCACAGGATGGAGAAAAACATTGGGTTGCTTCTCTCTCTTTTTGTTTGTTTTGTTTTTTTTTCGAATTTTTCTGGCGGTGCCACAAATTGACTCGTCCATTTGTATTTTGTTTCCATATATAGGAAATGCTGAAGTTGTCTGTCTCCACGTAAATTTCTTATTTGCATCATACAAATAATTGTTTGTTAAGGGAAACTTACTCAAAAAATTATCCTCTAAATATGGCTAAATCCAAACAATTTATCATCAAATGAATCCACCCTCAATATGACTTAAAAGCAAATGAAATCCAATACGCTTACTCTGCTCAAATTTATGGAAAGGTTCCAGGTTAATGAATTCTTCATTCATGGACTCTCGTTCGTTATCGTGCACCATGAAAGAAAACTCGCTGACTCTAATCTTTTTTCCTTTCATCCATGAAATCTAACTCGTCCATCAAAAATAAATCTCCAAATTAGATGTAATCTTGTCAAGTTGAATAAATAACAATTTAGTTATGCAATTTAATTAGGAATTTTGTGAGCTTGTCAAATTCTCTTTTCCGGTTTAGTTGAAAGAATAATCAAGAAACTCGCACGGGTTTTATACTCGAATCTCATTTTCTTAATCCATCGTTAAGAACAATGAAAAAAATATTTAAGTGTATTAAACTACTGTAAAGCATTATAACCATGCAAAATGTGGAAATTCCCGCATTCATACTCTCTTTCCCTCGGTGTACAAATTAAAAATATTTCACTTCTTGTTATTTTATCTATCGTTATTAAACATAATTGTTAGTTTTAGTTTTGCTCACGATCGAGAGCTGATCTAAATTGGATTTTAAATAAATTTAAAAAAAAAAACATCTAGACAAAGACAATACAAACTATGTAGTTATTGATTGAGATTGATCTCTCAATAGCCTGAAAATCCATTTCTTTATCGAAATAATTTTTAAATAGATATGACAACTATACTATCACATATAGTAAATAGTAGTTATTAAAAAAAATAGCAAAAAGTTTCTTCCTTTTTTTTATAGAAAATTTGGATTACAAGTTTAAAAAAGTGTTTTTTATAATACGATGCAATGTATTTTTAATTTAAAATTAATTGAAATAACATTTTTTAAAATTTTTATTTTTAATATCATATATTAAAACCATAAAAAAAACAACTAAAAAACCAAATTAATATTTTTTAAAAGTAAAAAATAAATTCAACCATATTACCAAACACATTCCTATTTTCTAGACACGCAAGAGAACTGTTCCGATTTGTTCACCCAAGTTTTCTCACCGCCGCACGTTTTGGTTTGTAGATAGCACGTAAGTTACAGTCAGTCTCTGAATAACTTGCTTCGGTAATTTCACACACGTGTCTACAGATCCATACACTGTTTTTTTCTTACTTCATTATCCAATCAGATGGCAGGGGACCTCAATCACAGATCTAAATTTAAAACGGACCGTCAAGGGCATATGGGTCATTATACGAAAACATAGACGTTTCGTAAGTTGTTGAGTGTATTCAAGCAGTTATCCCGATAAGCATGTTACGCTCTTTTTCACTTCTTTTTCTTCGGAAGAAACAAAAACTTGTGGTCTGCTTCTTTAAGTCCTTGCCACGTAGATAATAAGAATCTAAAAGAAAAGCCTTAGTTTCGTACGTGGCGAAAGAGGAGGTCCCTATTGGTCGCTTTTTGGTCAGTATTATCTGAGGAGGGATTAAATTAAATTAATAAAAGTACTTTGAAAAATATTGCTGTGGTGGGCTGGGCACTATCAACAAGTAACGGCGAGAGGGGGAATCTCCGTAAGAGATAACGTTGATGGAGGGGTTGCGTGGAAGGTTGAGAGCCACGATAGGTAACGGCGTTGTGCTCGGGGATAAGGGGCGTGGGGATTACGGTGGGACCGAGAGAGGTGGTGGGCCCCATTAAATGGAAGATTTAAAAAGTGTTTCTGTCCAAATTTTGGTCCTAAAAGACATTAATTTTTTATCGAAAAAAAAAAAGGTGTCAATTCTTTGATGGGAAACCGACACGTGCATGAGAGAAGGGCGGGTTGCCAATAGAGATGATCTATGGTGTTTAGTTGGGGGTTTGGGTCTTTGGCTGGGTTTAATGTTGGTTTAGGACAAGAGACGGGAGGATAATCATGACACGTGGAAGATCAGGAATGGCTCCACACCACAAAATTTCTATTATCGGGCCGATTATTTAGTTTGAAGGGGTAGTTTAGTACATTTGGTGGATATGGTTGGTGACTTATGAGAGGATAATTACAGACACCTTCCTCCCACATGCCAAACCGTGGAATTAGTGATAATCTAGTCTTATGATACCAAATATAAGATAAACTAGACTCGGTGTCTGTGTTTTTTTGCAGGTTGAATTTTTTTTTTAAATAATATTAAAATGTTGAAATAGAGTGTATATATATAAATCAACAAGTAACGGCGAGTCATTAAACTTTTTAAAAAATATATATATCAGAGTTCAAGTTATAAAATTAAAATAATTCAATAAAAAAATTATAAAAATTATAAAATTCTTTTAAAAAAATTATTTTAATTTTTAAACTCGTAACCTAATTCAATAGGCTCGAAACATCTAGTATGGATAAACCATGAAGTTCAATTCTCAATTAATCAAATATTAAATGAGTAGAATTGAAAAAAGAATTTCAATTATACAAAAAAATAAAAAAATAGTAATTAAAAAAATAAAGATCAAAATTAAAACATAAAATAAATTTTATATTTGATTGAAGTGTGAGATTGAAAAAAAAATTCAATTTAGTAAAAGGACAAAAAAATTCAAAAAAATAAAGATCAAAATTAACATAAAAAATCAAAATAATGTTTTGGCTGAAGGGTAAGATTAAAAAAGAATAATAACTTTTACAAAATGATTAAGAAAAAAATTAAAAATCAAAACAATAAGAACCAGATTGAAAAAACATGATACCATTAATTTAAATTGAATGATGAAATTAAAAATCAATAAAAATTATACAAAAGGGTCAAGGTAAAAAATTAAAAATTCAAAGAATGACAAACAAGTTGGAGAATATAATTTCTGGTAAATTGAGATTAAAAGATAAAATTAAAAACAAATAAAAATTCTATAAAAGAGCCAAGATAAAAAAAATAAAAAAAATAAGAAATGAAGTTGAAATATCAACAATCAAGAGTGTCAAGCTGTAATTTTATGGGATAAGAAAGAAAATAAAGGGGAAAAAAGAAGAAAAATTGCATAAATCGTCTGGATGGCTCATACACCTCCCACGTGCCTCTGGGTAGTTATTCTTTTTTTTTTCTTTATATTTTTTTGGAAAAAAAATTATTTTTTATTTTTTAAACTTTGAATATTTATCACTCTACACTTGGACTATTTATATCATTATTTTAGTTTTTATCTTTATTTATTTGTAATTTTTCTCTCTTTACATTTTTTTGAAAAAATATTATATAAAAACTAAGAACATGATATTTCATTGTAGCAATTGCAACATTGTTCCATTCTTTTGCTACGTTAAAAATTAGCTTGAGATCTTATATGTTTTTATTAACACATATGATCTTTATTATATTTTATTATATATAAGCATCGATTTTTTAATTTTCGGTAATATTTTTTATTCGATACCAAAAAATATGTTAACAACACATACACATTAATTCTTTTACATTAAAAAAAACAATTATTCTAACAGGCCTTCTAGTTACAATATTTCTTTGTTAAATCTCTTCATATGCTCTAGTGCTCATATTCTTTCTCTGGATGATAAAAAAAACATCTTCATAGAGTTTTTTTTTTTTTTGTTGGGATTCTTATGATAAAGTGAGTTATAAACTTTTCATAGAGATTCTAAAAACCAAATACAAATCTAGTTCCAAATTATGATACCACGTCTGCACTAAACCTTGAAACATGGTGGGGAAAATCTTTTACATGGAATTTAAATCTTGTATAATCAATTCTAAGCTACTATACATGTCTAATATATAGTTGGCCAACTAAGAACCTCTCACTTGATGGGGAATCCACACCTCTATATCTAAGGCCCACATTACCGTAAATTTGACATCTTTTTGAGTTTTCTTCTTATCCATTCATGCTACCCTAGAAAAAACTGAATAAAAATGAAAATAAAATCAGTAAATCACCCCCAGGAAGGCTGGAATTGGGCTGTATTTTGTTGTTTATTGATAAATATGGCTACCCCAAATAAATGCACGTCTCAACTAAATTCTGCAGGATATGGATCGAAATGCATCATTAATTCATCCCTTCGCACAAATTGTTGCCTCGAAAAACAAATAAGACGTTTTAGACATCTTGCAGATATCTAAGGCAGTTCTGATATATATATATATATATTGTTAGAGCTCCGGCATGTTTAGCCAGCAATTGATGCTGGAGAAGGATGAGAAAAAAGTGAAGTGTTTCCACTCAAAGTCTTATTATTCCTCTTATTTATTTATAATTTCCAATACTTAATTTTTTTAATAAGAAAAAAGTTATGGAGGGATTGAATTCACTATTTAGCCGACAATATCTTTGCTATTTTGCTTCCATAATATCCAGTGCCCATTAATCCATGGAGTATGCACTTGTGTGCAAGACAGCGGGTCGTTGGTGGTAATATATGTTGTTATTAATGGCTTTCCATTTATATCTCCTTAGACAAACAAGGAAAGCTTGGTTTTCAATATCCTTAGTCAATGAAGTAGATGGATGGATTTTATTTCTTACCTCATTTTTTCCATCGTACCTTGTCCTCTCTCTTTTTCCTACCTACGGTTTCCGGCTCTAAAATCTCATTAGACAATATTGCCGATAAATCCCTACGTCTATCTCCAATGGAGCTGCTATTTGATCAGAAACCTCATCGATAGCACTCCACGTTACTGAACAGTGCAGGAACAAGAACTTATAAAATGGTTAGATGAGTTTGGAGTTTCAGCAAGTCTTGATATTTCTAGTAGTAAAAGCGACTGCCAGTACACGTTGATTCGTCGAGTCTAGTTTTTGGTCAAAGAAGATTGTGTGTTGAAAGTGAAAAACTCTTTGGTACTTTCGCTCTTGTTTGCCTCATTCAACGTTGATTATCTATCAAAAGGTTTTTTAAAAAGAACAAAATAAAATCTTTATAATACATGTTGTAAAAACAACTTTTTTAATACAAAAATTTAAAGGAGGCGGTGAAGTTTTAAGATATTATCTCGAGTAAAAGTTTTTTAGACTTAAAATTTGTATATATCTATTCTAAAATGGGTTATGAAATTCAAAAATATAATCTCAAGTAAAATTTTTTAGGTTTAAACTTTAAATGTCTATACTAAGTCGTTAGATAAAGCTCCAAGACATGATCTCAAGTAAAAGATTTTTGAGTTTAAAACTTGTAAATTTTCACATAGAACTGTTAGGTGAAACTTTAAGATATGATCTCAAGTAAAAATCATTTGATGTTGAAATTTACACAGAAATACACAACCTTATACTTTATTTTTATTGAATAGAATAGGGAGATAAAATTTGAACTCGTGACTACTTGGTTAACAAGATTCTGATACCATATATCTCAATCTAAAAGTTTAAATTATTTGATCAAACTTCAAGATATAATTTATATTATTTTATAATTAATATTATAACAATTCATGTTATATTGCAGATTATTTTAACAATTTCAATGGATAAGAAGTGATTAAAAGATTATTCGAATGCGTGGAGCACGTTCTCTTATTGGATCTAGATGCAGACAAAGTCATGCTTTGCAATTTCTGTATTTCGATCCAGAATTTATCAAATATTTCTGAACACGATTGTCTAATTACATCTACCCAAAAGATTAGCCAGAAAGACCAAACAAAACAATTATTTATCCTCATTATTAAATCAAACATTATTTCAATTAACTTAATTAACAGTGCAGGTAAAGGATGATATAATAAAAATATTTTTACTGAATTTAATTGTTAGAGTGTATAGTGATTGTTTTTTGCATTTTTTTAAGATAAAGAATTTGGATTAGTGTCCTTTGAATGAAGGTCGGATATATTTTATTAAAAAAAATACATCTATTTTAATTTATTTTATTATGAATTTTTTTTTAACTTGATTATAGAACCCACAAGTGGGTTGCAAAGATATTTCAAATGTTGCTTTAAAAAAAAATATGAAGCGGAATATTAAAGACACCAAATTTATTTATATTAAGAATATTTATTTTTATATTTTAAAAATAATTTTGATGTATTAATGTTAAAAATAATAATTAAAAAAATAAAAAAAACATTTTAAAAAACCTATTACTGTAAGCATTTATTTGAAAAAATGGATGCCACTCGATGCATCTTATATTCCTAATTAAACGAGCCTTGAGAGTAGAAGCCCACCTCTTCCTCAAATGCCAATCACCTTTCTCAAGATTTTAAATATTAATTATTAAACAACATGAAACTCTAGATGTAAGAATGTTTGGGGAAAGATTTATATTACAAGGTCTTTTTTCTAGTTCTAGAAAAGAAAAAAAAATATTAAGATCATGTTTGATATGATTTTTATAAATTAACTTTTGTTATTTTTATAATTTTTAATTCAAAGAAAAGTTATAAGTATATTTAATTAGAAATGATTGTTAACTTAAATAAAAAAAATGTTACAAAATTGAGTCAGAAATTTTAATCTATTTTGACACATTTTTTGTTTTAAGTTATATATAAAAATTAACTTTTAGATTATAAATTAAAGTCAAATTAAATTTATAATTAGACACTCAATTAAACAAGCTCTAGATTTATTTTTTAATCACACTCCAACAAAGAATATATACTTAAGGTCTAGATCTAGCACGGATTTAGCCCAAAGTATGTTGGGAAAACTAGGGACAACTAACCGGATCAATTCAGCGGAATACAATTCACAATTCACAAGTCCCAATCCTTTTTCCCTCTTTGTGCAGTAAAAACAGAATCAAACAATGAACAAATATAATGCAACAATCACACAAATCAACACCAAGATTTTTACGTGGAAAACCCGATGCGGGAAAAACCACGGGACCGGAGTCCACCTAAAAACTTCCACTATCACAAATAATGGGTTCACAATTGTTCTTCCTTAGATTCAACTAAGGGCTACAACATAAATATCATCAAGAACAACTTATTCTCGGATTACAACAAGATTAAAGAGAGTAATGTTAGAGAAAAGCTCACAACACTGACAGCCCCGTTTTCTGTCAAAACGACCAGCTTCCACACCACCAATCTTCAATCCAACCGTTCAGAATGAAGAGTAACGTGTCTAGAAGCTGCTGTCCAAATCTCAGCCCGATCCAACGGTGAACGAACTGGAAATCGAAGAAAGAAGACAGACTGCTCTGCTGCCTCCTCTTCTTTCTTTCTCTCGGTTTTTCTCTCGCTCTCTCGTTTCTTCACTACCGCCTCTACGGTGGCAGTTTCATTTTAAATCAAAGAGGCAGCCAGCTGCCTCCTTAATTAATGTGGTGGTCCCCCCATCACATGGTGCGGGACCACACAACAAATCTCCCCCTCACGCACCATGTGAGGAATTCGCCATACTGGCGATCAACATGTACGCTTCAATTTAGGAGGCTCGACAAGCTCCGCTCCCTTCGCAAAACTCAAACTTCTCTCCGGTAGAGGTTTGGTCATCATGTCTGAAACGTTGTTATCGGTATGGATCTTCTCAACAACAAATGACTTCATCTCCATAGCATCTCGAATCCATTGATATCTAACCTCAATGTGCTTTGATCGAGAGTGAAAAGTAGGATGCTTACTGAGATGGATTGCACTTTGATCACGATTGCAACACACAAAGTTCTCTTGAACTAGGCCAAGTTCATGTAAGAACTTTTTCATCCATAACAACTCTTTGCCCCCTTCAGTAAGAGCAATATATTCAGCCTCGGTAGTGGATAATGCAACATATTTTTGCAACCTTGATTGCCATGAGACTGCTCCCCCTGCAAACTTCATCAAGTATCCTGATGTGGACTTTCTAGAATCAACATCGCCAGCCATATCTGCATCTGTGTATCCATCCAACACAGGTTTATCATTACCAAAACATAAGCTGAAACTAGAAGTACCTTTGAGATACCTAAGTATCCATTTCACTGCTGACCAGTGTTCTTTACCAGGATTGGAGAGGAACCGACTGACCACACCAACTGCATGAGCTATATCCGGCCTTGTGCAAACCATGGCATACATCAAGCTACCAACTGCGGATGCATAAGGAACCTTTTTCATCTCATCTCTTTCTTCATCACTTGAAGGACACTGCTTAGAACTTAGTTTAAAGTGGCTTGCAAGAGGAGAACAAACCGGTTTGGAGTTGCTCATGTTGAATCTCTCAAGTACTTTTTGAACATATCTCTCCTAAGATAGCCAAAGTTTCTCCTTCTTCCTGTCACGTGTGATCTTCATGCCAAGAATCTGTTTTGCCGGTCCTAAGTCTTTCATTGCAAAAGACTTGCTTAACTCTTCCTTCAACATCTGAATCTTCTTAGCATCATGGCCAACAATCAACATATCATCCACATACAACAAGAGAATAATAAAGTTTCCATCTGGAAACCTTTTCATAAATACACAATGATCAGAAGTGGTCCTGTCATAACCATGATCCACCATGAAAGAATCAAACTTCTTATACCATTGTCTTGGAGCTTGCTTTAACCCATATAGGCTCTTTTTCAACTTGCAAACTAACTGCTCTTTACCTTTTGCTTCAAATCCTTGAGTCGCTCCATGTAGATTTCTTCATCTAAATCACCATGGAGAAAGGCAGTTTTCACATCAAGTTGCTCAACTTCAAGATTCAAACTAGCAGCTAAGCCAAGCACAACTCGAATTGAAGACATCTTGACCACTGGTGAAAAGATTTCTTCAAAATCAATACCCTTCTTCTGACCGAAGCCTTTAACAAACAATATTGCCTTGTACCTTGGCTGTGAGCAATGTTCATCAATTTTCAACCTGAACACCCATTTGTTCTTGAGTGCTCTCTTACCTTTAGGAAGCTTCACTAACTCAAAGGTATGGTTTTCATGCAAGGATTTCATCTCTTCTTGCATTGCTTGCAACCACTCACTTTTCTTCTCATGTGACATGGCTTCATCAAAGCATTACGGCTCTCCCCCATCGAGAACTAGCACATACTCATGAGGAGAATATTTGGTGGAAGGTTGGCGAGGTCCGGTTGACCTCCTCAATTGTGGCTCATCTAGAGCTTCCTCGATAACCTTGTTCGGGGAATAACATCAATATTATCATTAGTCGATTCAGGGATCACCAACTAATGGCTCATCAAGAAAACCATCATTTTCATCATTTTGCAAGTCTCCCCCATGATTAGCGGGCATCAAAGGTAATCGTGGAGTAGGTCTTGGATTTGAATTAGATGGAATAAAAGTTGTAGACTCTGTTTTCTCCTTCAGTTCAAAGTCTTCAATGGTTTGATCTTCAAAGAAGATAACATCTCTGCTTCTCACAATTTTCTTCTCCTTTGGATCCCACAACCTATAGCCAAACTCATCATCTTCAGATCCCAAGAAAATACACCGCTTTGTCTTCTTTGTCAAGCTTGGACCTTTCATCCCTTGGAACATGTACAAATGCTCTGCATCCAAACACTCTCAAGTGTGCATAGGAAACATCCTTTCCTTTCCAAACTCTATCTGGAACATCAAACTCAAGAGGAACTGATGGAGAAAGGTTGATCATGGCAACTGCAGTCTTCATTGCCTCACCCCAAAAGGACTTAGGCGACTTTGCATGAGAGAGCATACATCTAATTCTTTCAACAATGGTTCTGTTCATTCTCCACCACTCCATTCTGTCTGTGGAGTCTTAGGAACTGTCTTCTCCAACTTGATACCATGTTCCCTGCAGATTTCTCTCAAAAAGGACCTCTGTATTCACCACCATTGTCCGCTCGAACACATTTCCACTTTTTACCAGTTTCTCTTTCAACTCTGGCATGGAAATCCTTAAAGACATCAAGCACCTGATCTTTGGATTTCAAACAAGTGGCCCAAATCTTCCTGGAGTGATCATCAATAAAACTAACAAAGTACAATGCACCTCCAAGAGACTTATCAATCATAGAGCAAACATCAGTATGAACTAAATCAAGAACATGTGACCTTCTATGTGAAGGTGATCTTTGAAATGCAACTCTATGTTGTTTACCAACTAAACAATGAGTACATGTGTTCAAGTTCATACCTTTCAATGGAAGGTAGTTCTTCTTGGCAAGGATGCCAAGGCCTTTCCCACTCAAATGTCCAAGCCGCTTATGCCATAGATCAGTAGAGCAATCTTCAATTGCATTCACCTCCCCTTTGATCACCTTGGCTTGTGACATGTAGAGACCCATCTTCTTCCCTTTAACAACAATTAGGGAATTTCTGGAGAGCTTCCATTTACCATCTCCAAAGTAACTGTGATAGCCTTCTTCATCAAGAGTACCTGTAGAGATTAAATGTAGGCGCATATCAGGCACATGCCTAACATCTTTGAGTAGCAATTTGCACCCAGTATTGGTTTCCAACCAAATATCTCCAATGCCCACAACACTAGCCATCCCTTGATTTCCCATCCTAACTTGACCAAAGTCACCAGCAGTGTAGGATGTGTAAAAATCATGTCGGGGTGTAACATGGTAAGAAGCTGCTGAATCTGCAACCCAGGTGGTATCTTGACATGCAAGATTAACACAGCCATCATCACACACAATGGCAACATCACCATCAAATACAACTGCAGCTGTACCATTCTCTTCATTCTTGTCTTCATCTCTACCCTTTTTATCTCTTTTATACTTTCTGCAATCTTTTTGCATATGTCCAGGCTTGTCACAATAATAACACTTAAAACCCTTCCTTGACTGAGATCTTCCTCTTGGCTTCCATTTGCCTTTTCTATTGCTGGATTCTCCATCTTGCTTGCCGTGAGAGAACCTGCTTTGACTTCTCCCTCGACTTTCTGTAACAAGTGCATGAGACTCGGAAGTGCTTGTCCCTTTCCTCCTCTTCTCTTCATTAAGGATACAATCCTTCACTGTTTTCAAAGTGAGCTTTTCATTCGGAGTAGAATTGCTAAGTGACACTACCAAAGTCTCCCAACTATCCCAAGAATGAACTCAATAGGATTAATGCTTGCATTTCATCGGCTAACTCAAGGTTCATCAATGACAGCTGATTCAAGAACCCTTGGAATACATTTATATGCACTGAAACATCTTCACCATCTCTATACTTCAAATTCACAAGGTCTCTAATTACAAAAACCTTGTTTTGTGCACTCTCCTTGGCAAAGGTTTCTTCCAGCGTCTTCCACACTGTATAGCAGTCATGTTCTTGAGAAATGTGATTGATGGACTTAGAAGATACCCATTTTCTAAAATTAGCAGTAGCCTTTCTATTTAGTCCATTCCATTTTGCATCATCCATATCATCAGGCTTTATTCCTTTACATTCAATCGGTAAAGCCAAATCATTGCAATATAAGTGATCCTCCATCATTGTTTTCCATAGAAAATAATTTGAGGAAGTGAGCTTTATCATGCCCGAATCTTCCTTTTCCATTTTAACTGCACAAGAATTCAATCTACACAACCAAATGCTCTGATACCACTTTGTTGGGAAAACTAGGGACAACTAACCGGATCAATTCAGCGGAATACAATTCACAATTCACAAGTCCCAATCCTTTTTCCCTCTTTGTGCAGTAAAAACAGAATCAAACAATGAACAAATATAATGCAACAATCACACAAATCAACACCAAGATTTTTACGTGGAAAACCCGATGCGGGAAAAACCACGGGCCCCGGAGTCCACCTAAAAACTTCCACTATCACAAATAATGGGTTCACAATTGTTCTTCCTTAGATTCAACTAAGGGCTACAACATAAATATCATCAAGAACAACTTATTCTCGGATTACAACAAGATTAAAGAGAGTAATGTTAAAGAAAAGCTCACAACACTGACAGCCCCGTTTTCTGTCAAAACGACCAGCTTCCACACCACCAATCTTCAATCCAACCGTTCAGAATGAAGAGTAACGTGTCTAGAAGCTGCTGTCCAAATCTCAGCCCGATCCAACGGTGAACGAACTGGAAATCGAAGAAAGAAGACAGACTGCTCTGCTGCCTCCTCTTCTTTCTTTCTCTCGGTTTTTCTCTGCTCTCTCGTTTCTTCACTCACGCCTCTACAGTGGCAGTTTCATTTTAAATCAAAGAGGCAGCCAGCTGCCTCCTTAATTAATGTGGTGGTCCCCCCATCACATGGTGCGGGACCACACAACAAAGTAGCAGATATATTTTGAAAATTGGTTTTTGACATGGTTAATTGACATATTTAAACCAAATTAAATATGGAGTCTATTAATTACATTTAAAGTTGAGACTTATTAGACTATCTACAACTCTTTAATTACATTTAAAGAGTGCCATGACACTCTTAAATTTTGAAAAAAATTATAGTTTAATTATAAAATTCTAAATATTTTCTTAATTATATCATTAAAATCAAGACTTATGTGTTAGGAAGTATGCATTTTGCAACCCAAATATTATGTATTATCCCTGTGGCATTTTGTTTTTCAAGGCTGTTCTAAGCCAGCCCCATTTTGAAGTTCTAGTTCCGTCCTTATTCAATCCGTACATGTAAAGGGCCAAGTTTTGCTGATGTTGCATCTACTTTACGCCTATGTGTATGCTGTGTTCTTGTTGGCTGGAATGAGCTCTTGTAATCGTAGTTTTAAATCTTGGTCTAGTTTTGTGGATTGATCAGAAATTCAGCTTGATTAAAAAAGATAAGAAAAAAAACTTGGTATAACTGTACTGATTTGATGGGTTGACCTTGTAAGACCCGGTCAAAAATCTGGTTGCAACCTGTTAACTTTTGTTTTGTTTTTTTACTAAACGACATCGTTTTGATTTTTTTAAAATTTTTTTGACTCGGTGACCCAGTTAAAACTCGAAACCTGGATTTTGAACCGGATCGTTTATCGGATCAGGTCTAAAAACTATATTCATAATACTTGTTGGTTAGTAAATCACCTTTATGAGAGGAAAAGAAGGATGAGGAGAAGGAGGAGAAATCCATTTATATTAATCAACAGCTCAATGTTATTTATTTATTTGATATTGTTAATATTCGGCGAGCACAAATATTGTTTTTTGAATAATACATTTTACTTTATAAAAATTACCAATAATTAAATTATTATTATTATTATAAAACTCAATTTATATGCCATTATAATACTTTTGATATATTAAAAAATTATTACAGAGAGTAAAACTTAAATGTGCTCGATTTTGTTAAACGCTATATCCCGATTTTGAGAATAAAATTCTAAATTAATTTTAATGATGCATAAAATTTAAATACTTGGAAGCTATTATAATCATAATTTTGCATTAGAAGTAAAATAAAGGGTGAAAACAAATAATAGTAATAATAAAAAAGAATTGGGTCAAGTGGCTCGCGTGCTAGGCTGGGCAAGCCTATGCCAGGAGCTAAACCTGCGTTCTGAACAATCACTACCACAAATTCCAACACTTATATGGTCCCAAAATCACCATGTGCATTTTTTAAGGGCAGCATAAATTATGACAGTTACTTGACATAACTAACAACTAGTGTGTCTTAGAATGAACCTGACGGTAAGCTTGTAACCTTCAGACATCCTGCTAGGTGGGTTTACGAACACTGTACGTATAATTAATAAAGATTCGAGTCCTTTTTTTTTTCTAACAGGTAAAAAACACTTATTACCATATCAAAATAAATAAAATAAAATAAAGCAAAGCAAAGCGGATACGTTTTATTATTTCTCTTTGTTTTTTTTTTGTATAAAATGTTTTTTCATTCAGTAAAATGGAATACCCCACAGTTAAAAGAATATGGCCAAAGGATAGCCATTTGCAGGTGTGGAGAATGAAAGACCTTCAAACCAATGTAAAAGGCCATAAATAGATATTTCTAACAGGATAAATATATAAGCCTCCGCTATAGTTAAACGTCAACCCAATTGTATTGGTGGCTATATACCAAAATTAAGGGCAAACTCTGTGAGAATTTATGAGCAGATATAGTGACTACACTAGTAAGGAATATAAATTTAAAGTTTTAATTGTCTCAATTTTGAAATTGAGACTATTGATGAATCAACATTTATTATTTTTATTTTGATATGCCTTTCAAAAAGATAATTAGAAATAAGATAATAATCCATCACCTTTAAGATCAAACAAGCGTTGACCCAGACATACGTAGGTCTTGCAAGCTGTGAGACTCATTATCTCTAAGTTTAGCTAAGCGTTGAGCCAAGGTTTAAGTAAGTTTGACGAGCTATCAGACCCACCACTTTTGGCTCAGTCAAGTACGGAGCTAAGATGTATGTTTTTTTTTTAACTCTAAATAATTTTGGGCTTCCTATTTAGACTATCATTCAGAGATATTTTTATCCTAATAAGTTAGAGATATTTCATCTTGATGGCTTATAGATATTTTATCCTTCAAAAGGAGGAGATATCCTTTATCTTCATTAAATAAATCCTTATATATATCCTTTAAAAAAAGGTTCAGTTTTTCTCCACTACAAATGAAATAACTATTTTTAGGGTTTTCTTCTAAATTATAACTATCATTTCTCTTATACGATATTTATTTAATCATCAGAGAGTCCTTAAATACATAAAAAAAATCTTTTATAGGTATCAAATATGATCCAATAGCCACATCGCCTAGGAAGGACAAATTAGATTGCCAAAACCAGGAGATTAACCAAATATCTCAGATATCAGCTTAGCCCACAAGCCTATGGGATAAATTGGCATCATCTGTGGGAAGTTGATAAAAATGCCATCGATTACTCTTTCAAAATTCGGGCTATTATCATCCCTAATTACCATCAGAGTTGAAGCCTTGAGGTTTTGAAAAGCTTTTAATGGGTATTAGCAGAATGTTAGTTCAAATCATACAACTTCAGGAGTTATTACAAGTCAAGGACTTCATCCAAGTTTTTGAACCTAGCAAGGTAGATTATCTCTTAGTATAGGGGTTGTTTTATTATTCATCAATCATACTTTCACAACAATCCAAAAAGCTATGCTGATCTAGGAGGAGTCCTTTTAGTGACCATCTAAAAAACCTCTATTGGAGAAACGTCATTCCCCCTACTTTTTAAAGCTGAAATATAATGTTATTCTGGTTGATTATACCTTAAGGAGAGATAAAAATGTATTATGGTCAATGACTAAAAATATACGTTTCTTGTATGAGTTAAATTATTCAAAGTAATGATGTTTTCTACTCTTTAGGTTCTCCTAAGGCACAATCCCCTCAACCTTCTAAGGGTGAGATAAATTCATTCTTTCTAGTGCAATAACACATTTACTTTGGGATGAACGAATGCCTTCCTAGTGTTACGACATAGGTTATCTTAAAGGATTGTCATGGTCTTACTAGTGCAATCGAACATCTTTTTAAGGATGAGATGGACACTGCCACTGTAATGGGGATGTATACGTTCTCCCCAGGGCACAAGCTCTTCAAACTTCCGAGGATGAGATGATTTTACTCTCCTTACTACGATAACACATTTACTTTGGAAGGAATGGACATTTCCTAGTGTTAGGACACAATTTACCTCAGAATAGATTGACATAGTCTCCCTAATATGATCGCACATCTCTTCAATGATGGTGTCGTGTCATGTATAACATTCAATGACGAGTATAGCTCCTAGATCGATGGAGTTTTAGAAGTGTTGGGAAAAAAAGGATTAATGGGGTTCAGGAGTCATCACCTAATATCATGATCACTAAAAAACTTGATGGTCTACAAGAGTCTAGGTAAGGAGACTAGTTGTGCATGAAAAAACGCATCACCCCCAGTGCATCCTATTTATGATAATTTGCATTATTGATTAATTTTTTTTTCTAAGATGGTATTTATATTCCTTAGTTTTTTTAAGATTTAAGGAAAGCTCCTCTTAATGAGGTCCTTATCTTAAAAGATTAAAATCTTAGCCAATCTAGAGTCAAAACATAAAAAAGAGAAAAAAAAATTGTTTTTTTTTTTCAATATCAGGAATATATCTTACTTATAAGTATATAATCCTGTTTATTAAAAGAAAAATAATAACAATTTGGTGTTTTTGAAATATAGATCAAATTCTCATTATTTTAATAAACTAGTTATTAAATCCAAAATGCATGCAAAATAAAAAAGCCTATTTTTTCTAATTTTTAGTATGCTAATTTACGCAAATATGATTTATTTGTTAGAAACTTGGCCATATACACACAAATAAAAATGTATTTTTTTTATTTTTCAAAACATGGAAATTGTTTTTTGTATTTTTTTTTTATTTTAAAAAAACATGTATATTTAATATCGGATCGGTATCTTATAGTATAAGTCTACAACCATGATATTAAGAGAAAATGTTAAAAAACACGGGAGAAACTCATAAATAATTTTAAAATGATCTTGAATTTTTTAAGAATTTTTTTGGAAAATATTTTAGGTCTATTTGGCAAAAGCATAAAAAATAAGAAAAGAAACACTGCTGGAAAATCAGTAGAGCATATTCACCAAACACGCCCTTAACTAAAAATCAAAGACTTAAGAAATGTCTTAAGATCATGTTTGACAAACACGCTTTAAGGACAAAATATTGCATTTTTTCTTTGATAAAAATTGAACATGCCAGACATTGTCTTATTGAAAATAGACTTAGCCCAATCACGAGGGATGGACTTCTTAGCCCAAAGGCCTAAGCCTATAAACACTACTCAAAATCAAAAAGAAAGAACAAAGATCAAAGAAAAAAAATGCTCGAACTCTGCCAAGAACATCATGATCAAGAAAGATGAACCTAGAAACACATATTCGAGATCCAACCAGATTATGGAAAATGGAAGCCAAAGAAACATGTAAAGACATCATTTAAACAAGATTTTAAAGGTGGATTAGGATAACAATCAAACAATCATGATGATTATTTGATTTTTTTTAAGAACATAGACAAAGAACCAAAGATTAAACGACAAGATTTAAGTGTTTTTAAACCATCAGGACCCTGGATTTGTGATCACAAGTCTTGTGCGCATGTGTAAGAACCAATAATCGATAAAAAAAGACATGAAATCAAAGATCTAAGGCAATGTTCAATCGAAGAACACCAACCTAAAAACCTAGAAATGCAGCAACAAAACCTAAACCTAGAAAAACACAATTTATCATAGAAAAGCAAACTAAACCTAGCAAACAAAGCTTAAGCATGCTTAAAATGACTTGTTTGAATAATCAAAATAACAAAAAAAGAAAAAAAAACAATAAACGAAGTCCATAATGACAATAAGCAAAAATAACATTCTATATGTATAAACAATGTATTATTGATTAAACTTATTGTCTAGAAGCTTAAACAACATCCATACAACTTCAACAAACCCAACAAACTATCCTAAAACAACCTAATCCACATCAACATCAAAACTTAACATAGCTTGACATGACTTTTTAAATGATTAACCAAACATTAAAGCATGCAAAACAACCTGATACATTATCATATACCATACCTTAACATGGCTTGACATGGCTTTTTTTTATGTGATTTCTTCTCTTTTTATAGCCCTAAAATGGTAGGTGGTTGTGAAACCACTTGTGGGTTTAAAGGTGGTCTTTTCAAACTAGGTCATAAAGAATTTGTTTTTCATATTTTGCCTCTGATATGTTAGAAGACCATTCTTCTCCCTTCTTTTTTTGTTTCCCTTTTCCCTAGATGTCTAACAAACTTTTAAAACTTATAGAAAATGTTGGGAAATTCATAACTGAAACTTGGCTGAAAATGACTAATTAGGAGAGCATTTTCCATGAAGTAATCATAGCAAATAAAAGATTATTTAAGCCAAACAAACTATATACCTTGTAGAGAGGATGTATATCTAACATGGGGATGAAATCTTGTTTGATCTGGAGGTCTAGAACTCCACATTCATTGATTGGAAGGTGAGCCCTCGATCAACTTGAAACTATCAAATGCAAGGGAAGTTGATCAGTGACAAGATGTTGTTGAGTTCGTTGAGCCAAATAAGGTATAAAAGTGTGATGAGGATATCAAATCCTTGTAAAAGAGATATTTCTCGGTCGAGTGGTGTTAGTTGAAGCATTTGAGATGGTTGCAGATGCCATATTCATTCGCTTAAAAGTAACAACTTGATTAACCTTCTCAAATAAAAAAGACAATAAAACTGGGATAGACTGCGTATCACTCAATGTATTCATTAAAAATAAGTGACATATCACTTGCTTGAACCCTATAAATTAGGGTTTTCTAATTGGAAACTTGATAAATTTCAATTTGATCCATGTTGTTTTAATTTAAGCTCAAACATCTTAAATTGGGATATAATTAATTAATTTTATATAATTAGGCTCCTGTCAAAAAACCAATTGAAACCTCTCAAGTTTGATGCCTTTTTTAAAGTAGTCCTTGTTTTCTAATTTGTTCTATTTAATCTCTCTAATTAATCTTTAAACTTTGATTTTGCTCAATTTAGTCCCTGAAAAAGTTTGATACAGCCCCAAATGTTTCTCACCTTTTGCAGACAGGTCCTTGTTCTTGAATTTCTTTACTTTGGCCTTTAATTGAACCCTAAACTTTGTTTTTCTTACAATTTCATCCCTAATTTCATCCAATTAAGTATTGTCCTTTAAAATTCTAATTTTCTCAATTAAACTTAAATTAGGCTTCCCAAGTTAATTTGTTTCACCAATTATATCTTTAATAAAAATTAATTTGACCCATTAAAAATATAATCAAGTTCTTGCACTTAATTAATTCTTTTAATTTTAGCTTAAATTAATTTATAAACTTAATTAAACCTTTATTTAGATCCATGATTAAATCAAATTAGCTTATTAAAAATCTAATTAATTCTTCAAACTTAATTTTTATGTAAACTCATCTAATATCCATTTAAGTTAAATTTGAATTTGCATTATCTTTCACATTTAGGTCCTTCAAGGGTGCAATTGAGTTTTCAATATTGTTAAAGATTCAATTTGGTCTCTCCACCCCTCATTTATACATGTAGAACCCTCTTCAGCCTGTTTTTACCAACCAAGTTGCTCGTCTTCCTGTATTTTTTTTTGTTTTTCAACCTTTTTTTTATATAAAAGAAAAAAATATTTTTTGAGGAATCCAAAATTGGGTTATGACAAATAAGATGTGCATTACCTCAATAACGAGGATGGATTCGTTCTCTTCAGAGCACAAACCCCTCAATCTTCCAAGGATGGGATAAATTCACTCTTATTGGTGCGATAACACATATACCTTGGAAGGAATAAATGTCTTCCTGGTGCTATGACACAATTTACCTTGAAAGATTGGCATGATCTCTCTAGTGCAATCGTACATCTCTCTAAGAATAAGATGGGCATTGCCTCAACAACAAGGTTGAATACGTTCTCTCTAGGGCACAAGCCCCTCAAACTTCTAATAATGAGATGGATTCACTCTTCCTGGTATGATAGCACATTTACTTTGAAAGAATGAACGTGTCCTTAGTGCTACGACACATTTTACCTTGGAATGGATTGACATGACCTCCTTAGTGCGATTGCATATCTCTCCAAGGATGGGATGAATATTGCCTCAATAGCGGGGATGGATATGTTTTCCCAAGGCACAAGCCTCTCAATCTTTCAAGGATAAGATGGATTCACTCTTCCTAGTGCAATATCACATTTACTTTGGAAGAAATGAACGACTCCCTAGTGTTACAGCATAGTGCAATCGCATATCTCTTCAAGGATGGGATGGACACTGCCTCAGCAACATGGATGGTTATGTTCTCTTTAGGGCACAAAGCCTTCAACCTTTCGAGGATGGGATAGATCCATTTTTTCCAGTGCGATGATTAATTTGAAGGAATAAACGTCACCTTAGTGTTACAGTGCACTTTACTTATCAAGCATGATCCACTAGCCACCTCATTTAGAAAGAATATATCATATTGCCAAAATCATAGGATTAATCAAATATCTTAAATACCATCTTAGCCCATAACAAGCCTGTGGGATAAATTTGGACCTCATCACTAATCACTCATTCAAAATATACAATTGTCTTTTATTTTAGATTGATGTGAAGAATCGATTGAAAGATAAATGTTCAAGACCTTCCTTTATCTCATAGAGAGATTGGTTCATCTTATCTCAATTCTTCTAGTTTCAACTAGGAGTGATCATTTTTGGTTCGGTTCAGTTTTTTCCTTTAAAAAACAACCAAACCAAAAAAAAAAAGAGGAACCCAAACCGAACCGGAACCGGTCCAAACCAACCGGTACCGACCGGTTCCGGTTCGGTTTGGGTTCGGTTTTTGAGGTCCAAAACTGAAAAAACCTGCAGTTTTTTTGTTCTCCATGACTGAAATGTGCCTCAGTTCAGCATTAAATTTACTCCCACAAAACCTCATTAACATCATAAAAGGAAAGAAAGAAAAGGAAATGAAGTCCTGTTAATTGTTATCTTCTCTGAAAAAACACAATCACCAACATCAAATGTTGGATACATGGACAGAGAAGGAATAAATCTTGGCTCTGCTACAAAAGAACAAAATGCAAGGGAAACAGCAACAGCAGTAAACAATCTTCGCATCATCAGCAGTAAAATTTAACCACTCTGGCAAAATCCCATCTTTTTTCTCCATCTCCCCATCGCCATCGCCATCATCCCCACAGGCTTACCTCCACCTCCACCTCCCCCACCATCACCACCAAAATCCACCATTGCTTTAGTCTCTTCATCAGAATCCTTAACCCCATAACAAATTAATCTCTGAAATTGAACCCAAAGTTTTAATTTTAGTGAGATTTTAAGTTTCAAGTTGGAGTTTTGGGGGAAAGAGAGGAAATGGCTTGGTTTATTTTTAGACATTGTTTGTGTCTCTAAAATTTTAGAGGGAGGGGGCGGATGTTAATGGGAGGGTGTCACTGTGGATGAAAGGGTAGAGGGGAGGGGAGGGGGCGAGGCGGCTGCGTGAAACTGAAAGTGAAAGAAATGAAAAATGTTCTGCTAGGGTTAATCTTTAATGCATAATGGCTAAGGAAGGGAGGAGGCGGGCGCGGCTTGGTTTGTTAATTTTTTTCATTTCTAAACCGAATCGGTTCGGTTCGGTTCGGGTTGGCCGGTTGAGGCACACCAAAACCGGAAACCGAACCGAACCGGACATTTTTCTTAATATTTTAACCGGTTTAACCAGTTTTTTTTACCGGTTCGGTTTTTTCGGTTATTTTTTTTGTTTTCTCGGTTAAATCGGTTTTTAGGTTTTTTTGCTCACCCCTAGTTTCAACAACAACAAAACAAACAAGCATTTTCACTTAGTTGAAATAAGATTTTCAATAAAGATAGAAGATGAATTTCCTGTAGATAAATTGGTATTTTAATACTGAAGAGGTTGCAAAAACTTTAAATTCTAGATTTTATAGAGGATGATTTTATAAATATAAAAGAATGTGGTGTACATTTAAAAATATTTAGCTAATCTATTTTGATTATATTTTTAGAATTATTTGTTCTGTATTGAGAAAAAAAATTAAAATATTAAAAACATGTTAATAAAAATTCATGTGTTAAAAAATTTATTTTTTATTTTTATCCCTTAAAACAAACATGTTTATATTTTTTATATATTTTTTTATTTGAGCACTCTAAAAAAAAATACAAACAGATGAAAAAAAATAAAATAAAATTATTGGAAGTAGATTATTGGGCTTCTTCCGATGCTGTGAGAAAAACCTTTGCGCATTTCCAGCGCTCGTGTCCCAAGTGAATAGATTGAAAGCAGCTGAGAGACTGAGACGATGATTTCGAAGTGAAAAAAAAGGGTCCAAAAGAAAACTAAAAAATAAAAATAAAAATCATAGTTAAATTGAAAGAGCATGTGAAGTGCGCAGGGAAGGCATATGCTCTCTCGCTGAGTCTGACCTCTCCACCCACAGGCCACAACCCAACCAATCTTTTCCTTTTCTTTTCCTCGTAGATCTAAAAAAACAATGAAAGAAGGGAAATCTGCTGCTAAATTGAACAACAGTAATAATCAACAGCAACACCAGCATCAAAATGGGCACTTTTCTCCTTCCAAATTCGCCAAATTGTTGGATCCTGAGGCCTCTTGGGACAAGGTACTCTTTCTATTTGTACTGTGTTTATAAAATTTTAGCTTTGAACTAATGAATGCAAGCTTACATACAATATAATTTTAATGTTGCTTAAAAGTTGTATTGTTAATTGCAGTTAATAATAATTCATTTAATTCTTGAGTAGAAATAAAAATTGGGTTATTACTTAAGAGGAGTTGTAGTGATACGCTGCTCACTACAGGATCAATTGGGAGATGTGTTGCATTGGATTAGGCAAGTTGTTGCCCTCGTTTGCGGTATGCTATGGGGTACTATCCCTTTGGTCGGCGGTATTTGGATCGGCCTGTGAGTTGTTTTTTCTTTTCACTGATCTTTCAGTTTGTGAATTCTTGCTCTTATAATAAATATTTCATTACCAAGCTTAAGTGAATATGTTGTTGTTGTTGTTCATGTCTTATTTCCCGGAAATAGAAGTGGTTGATTCATGCATACATATGTGCCAGACTCAAATTTGTTTCTTTTTCTATTCTTGGTATCAATGCTAGAAAAACCAGCAGTTTAGTGTAGATTCTTTTTGTTCATAATTACTGCAGTTTTATATCTACTACACTACTTCCTTCTAGCTTAATGGATGTGGATGTCCTTTTCCTTGCCCTTTCCATAAAAGTTCCATGTGAGTGCTTCAAGGCAAAGTACTAATATGACTGTCACCAATATTATTTTGAATATCGTTTAGTCGTGCTTTAGATGAGTCTAGCTATTCTAGCTTCAGATTAATCTGGGGGGTTTTGATGAGTTCTCTGGCTTAGCTTGAACATCTTTGAAGCACTACATGCAAAATTTACTGCAATAAGCAAAAATATTGCATGTGCAGGACCCTTTTCCTCTGAAGAACACCAGTATTGGAATTTCATTGTAATTAAGAACCATGAATAGCAGGACATTGAAACCCATGTTGCATGATTGCACTTTCCTTTTATGCTCTGAAGTTACACCTAGGTTGCTTAAATCTTAGCTTGTTATGTTTAGTACTTTGGTGTTTTTGTTGAAAAAATTCGTTACTTTTTGTGAACTAATCTATAGAAAAGTGTAGCTTGTGCTAGGGCATGATAATCTTTGCTGCAGAAGTTAGAATTATGTTTTTATATGAATTGTGTGATTGGAGTTTCACTTGATAATGTTTTATGGGAGTAGCTTACTAGTGTGACTAATCAAAGATGCAAAGAAGAATAGAGAGACCAATAGTGTTTTAAGACACTAGTTGCATGGGCTTTTTTATGGATGGTCCTTGAAATGAGACTGGTCACTGGTGTAGAGACATTAGTAGTTCTAAAGCGAAGGGGTTTTGCTGAACTATTAAAAAGGGACCTTGATGTGACGTGCATGATTTATCTTAAGTGCCAGTATTAGCTGAATCAAATCTCAAAGCAGTATCAATTCCATTGTTTTGATAAACAAAACCTTCTCATCAGGTCTAATAGGTGGGCCCTGTGATACTTATAATTTAATATCTTTGAGATATACTAGGACCATATTGAGGTAGGTATTATTTGGCAGTCAGAGGCACTTTGGTTCCTTTCGCCGTCTCCTCTCTCCAAACAATTAATTCCTTCTAATTACTTTATTTTTTTTCATGAGATAGGAAGTTTAAAGGTACTTTCTCTGCTCGTCTTTTTATCTATTGAAATTGACAGTTGGATAAACAGCATTGCAAGGGATAAAAAGCATTGCAAGGGACCGGGACTATAGCCAGTCAGTGTGATGGGAATTCTTGCTGTTCACAAGATTATGTTTCCTTGAAGAGGAAAAAGGTTTATCAAGTGTAATGCACAGTGTTGTGACTGGCATTGTTAACTTTATGTTAGTTTCTCCTATATCCATATCAGTGCGATTCATATTAGGAACTTCCTTCGGAGTTAAAATGCATGCGCCTCCTGTTATTATTTGAGTGTTGATGGTGGGCATTGATATTGTGCTACTATGTCCATAGACACGTACACAAATAGATAAGCTAACATTCAACGTGCAGGAATTTCTTGTGCCGAGTTTCTAATTTTTGCAATCTTTTATTTTTATCTGGCTAAATTCTTTGTTAATTAATTTTGGTTGACAGTTTTCTGTTGATTTCCTCTGGGATTATATATGGTTATTATGCAATGATATTAAAGATCGACGAAGAAGATTTTGGTGGTCATTCAGTTCTCCTCCAAGAAGGGCTCTTTGCTTCTATCACTCTATTCCTGGTAGTTTGGCTTCTTCCTTTTCTTTTTCAATTTTTTCTTTCTCAAAAGTTGGGCTGCCTTCAAGCACAAAAAGTCAACAAAAGGAAACCTTGGTTGGTTTCCATACTAACACACCCAGCTTCATCTTTTTTTTCTATTTTACAGCTATCGTGGATTCTAGCGTACAGCCTGGCCCACTTCTGATTGGATTGATACACCAATCTGGCTGCTTCTGCCTATCTATCTTTAAGCAATGTTCTTACTCTGTTAATCACATCTACAAGGCACCATTGCTTGTGCCCCGAGAACAATGAGAAAGTTGCTTGCAATTATTGTCTGTTGTCTACTTTTTGATTGTGCACCATCATTACACGTAGCATGAACATGCTAACTTTTGATTCATGGTATTTATTTTAAAGTTTCTTCATAATTTTTCCTCGAAATGTAGCGATTGATGATTTGGACACCTGACAATCAAAACTGAGGCGTGGCAAAGACATTAAAATTTGATAGCAAAATTGTGGTGGAGTGGAGAATGATGAATGCAGTTTCAAGGGACCAAATATTATTTATTTTCTTTAGGAAAAGTACTTTCAGATTCATGGAGGCCTGACTAGCACGTGGTTTTTTGAACCTGACTGCATTTCAATCCATGGAATGTTTACTGTGCCATGCGTATTGTATATTGTATGTGATTCTGTGGATTACCTTCCCCTTTCCACTTGCTATTTTCTATCCTTGTTATTCAATGGGGTTTAATCAGTTGAGTTTTTAACAATAATTTCAGTTTTGACAGATTAGAGACGATTACCACTTTTCTTGTTCTTGCTAAAAAAAAAGAGTCAGATCACCCTGGAGCAGTTCTGGATGGCAACAATGTCTGGCATTTTGTTTTTTGCCTTTTTCTTTATTTTTATTTTTTTAATTGTTCCAGTTTTTCCCTTGTAGGTGAATTGTGCAATTGGATAATGAAACTTTCCCTTTGTAAGAGGCTCCCACTCTCGCAAAAGCTAATTCGCTTTTGAAGCATTGCTATAAATAAGTTGCTGTTCATTCTTGTGAGCCCATTTCGTTTATTTGAAGCCAATTTTGATCCATTCCGGCGTCTCATCTCGCCGCAAAAACAGAGTAATATAACTTGGGCTGTCTCAAAAAACCCAGATAACGAAGAACCGATTCCAACTCGCTCAAAAATTGCTGGCCCCTCTCAGATTTCGTCGTGAGTGGTTGTTCTTTCTTGTGTAGTGTGTGCACATGTGATGGCTATGGCAGTTCAAAAGCTACCCAGAAGCCAAGGGAGAGAACGGATTTTTATTATGATTTGGACATGCAGCCATCTAGCTGGAAAAATTCTATTATTGAAAAGCAGTCGCAAAACATAAACATCCATGGGGGTCATTCAAGGCTCCTTTGCTTTTCCTTTAAACTTTTGTTCAATAGGTTTTTACGACCTTCAGACATTTCTACAATAGCAAATGGGAAGTAGTTCATTGACTTGTAACAGACTGTTTCAGAATTGTTTCAATTTAGCCACTAAAACAAGAAAATATATATAAAAGAGGAAAGAATCATTATTTTGTACACAACCGCTCCAGAAGCCATGTTTCAGGCTGAGATCTTACTTCAATCTCTGATGTCTTCGAGATACAAGGTATATGCGCCCAAACACCCACCGTCTACCTACTCTTGAAATGGTTTGCTGCAAATGGATACCAATCATGTGAGTCGGACAATTGTATTCTATAGTCTTGTTTTGTTTCTTGAATTTGTTCCTTCTATTTTTTATAAGTTGATCAAATCAGATTAACAAAAAGCACATCTTAGTTAGTGCAAAACGGTGGCTAGCTTATACAGTTTCAATATGCAAAACCTTGTGGCCTTTAAACAAGAATGTAGATTTTTTAGAAATAGATGGCCAGTTTATGGTATGCCTAGTCTCTGAATGAAGGTGGGTTGTTCGATGTAAAGATAAAGGGTCTTGGAAATGCATTAGTTGGAGGCTCAGAATCTGATGCAAAAACTCGTAATGAAAGAATATTTCCAACCCTCTATCCCAGAGCCCCACATTGAATGGGACCATAATTGAGTAATAACCCTTCGGAAGAATGCAAAATGCAGTACCATGATTTGTATGTACTTCCTTATAACAAGAATCTGTATAAAGCAGTCTTACAATCAATATTTACATATTTAGCTCCTTAAACAAGAAACAGAATAATAATTTTGGCATCAGAAGATTAATTACCTCAACCTCGGTGCGGAATTCTAGTAAACTTTCACATACATGACAATCTGCTCGATGTGTGGAGTTGTTAGATTGATCTGATTTCACGAAGGCAAATACCTGCACAAAGACACCAAAATCAGTGAGAGAAGGAGCTTTCAAAGTTGATCCTGATTTTGTTAGTTGGAAACAGCTGAATACATTTCTATCGAATCGTGGATGAAAAATGAAGGAAGCTTCTAAGCGTTTTCATATTAATACACGGCTTTGTTGACACGAACCTCCTCGCCACAATTTGGGCATGCTCCCTTGAGTGCCACCAAGTCATTCCTCCATAGACCTTGCAGCACCTTCACTGTGAAAATGGGTTCTCAAGTAAAAATCCTTATTTTGAATGAAGTAAAAGAATTGACATTTTTACCCCAATAAAGATCTATCTTCTCCCATTTAGGTTTAGGTTTTGACAGTGTTCAAGGTTTAACTGATGAATCCAATAAAACACTCGGGCTTTTATCTTAAACACAGATGCACAAACCCATATATGCAATAATATTTCCTTATCATATGGCATGTTTCACTAGCCCAACCTGACACAAGGTGTTTTTTTTTTTAATTATGAACTAGGTGGACAAAATGATCAAGTCAACAAGGTTTTCTAACATAATAAAAAAAATTAGACAATAATCAACCTTGATCAATCAACAAAGATCGATCATCAACCAGAATCGACCATGATCGATCAATCATGATTGTCCCGTAAAAGCTATTTGAATTTCATTTCTTTTTCCTAGTTATATTAAAATTTCTTTTCTATTTAAGCCACGAAGTGTTGATTTGATTTTTCTAGTTATGAGTCAAAAGTTTTATTTGATTTAGGTTTTTTCTTGTTTCGATTTTCTTAAATAGAAAGGGATGGTTTTAAGTTCTTATATAAACAACTTTATGTATTATTTAAAGAATAATCAAAATTTATGAAATAAAGATCTTTCAAAATATATCATAGTTTTCTCTAAAAATCTTCTCCACGATTAAAGGTTATGACCTAAGGGCATGAGAACCATGGTTTCTTTCTCTATAGTTTAGAGTTGTAAACTTTAAGGCTCGAGAAACCTTAACACTATACAATGTGTCAATTGGTATTAAAGTAGTTTGACCTATTCGATGAACAAAGATATTAGCCGAGTCTTCTCACCTCGTGATGCAGTAGGTCATCTGGGATATTGGATACTATGAAGGCATGAGAGGCAATGCGAGACACAACACTATAAAGATTTGATCAATGAGAGCATTCTATAGCATACTTAATTGGGGAGATGGATCAACTATAAGGAGGCACAAACGAGAATCGTGAAGAGAAGAGAGATGTGCTCAAAGACTTACCTAGAGGCAAACCAAATCCTAGGTCTATTCCTGCAAACTCATATGGGCATCATGTCTATTGAAAGAGTGGCGTATGCAATGGGCGATGCATCGAAAACTCAGTTCGCAACAACCTTTCCGTAAAAGTGTTCCTAATTTTGATAAAATTCCTTTTTTATGGGAATTTCTCGAAAAGGAGATTTATTAGATGATTGCTAGAAGTGGAAGCTTACTTTTATTTAACCAAGATTACTTGTTATTTAAAAACTAGAATTTGCCATTCGTAAGCTTATTTATGGTGCTGAAGATTGGTGGTTTGAATTTCTAGAAGATAAAGCTTGTATTGTTACCTATAATTTCATCATGACAAATTTTGAGAAAATTATTAATCTTGAGCTTGTACAAGATGATTATGAAGAGATCTTGTACTAGGCATTTAAGCAATCATGCCATTATTACTTGCCTTCTTTTCAACCATCACCGTTAGCAAGGAGGCAAAACTTAAAGGAAATATTGTCTTTTCAAAACAGACAATGTCAGCAGCAGTGACAACAGCAGCAACAACAGCAGCAGTAGAATTATAAGGAGAAGATGAAGGACCAAGACAAGCAAACACTAGGTTTTGTCATAGAAGATGAAAAAAATGACAACCATGAAGGTCCAATGGATGAGGGAGTGAGAAACAACCTCAAGCATGAGATGTTAAAGAGGGCCGCAAAAAAATTGAAAAGGAAGTTAGGGAAGTCAAAATTGTTGGAGGGGCTCATATGGCAAAACATGAAAACATTGCTGGCGTTACCTCTACAAATGAGTCCGGACGGAAAGCATTTCTGGAAGCAAGCTTGACTTTCCATTAGAGACACTTGACAAGGTTGCATCTTCAAATAAGCATTGAGCAACCGATGGATACTTGGTGGTATAGATTTTGATAATAGGTCGGTCAATATTTTTATGAATGAGTTCAAGAAGAATTGTATTATGGGAAAAAAGATTGCTTCCAAGTTAAAGATGCTTGCTGAAAAGTCCATGGTGGAAGGGGATAAATATCTGATTAAATTTGAAGGTAACTTTAAAATTCTTATCTTCAATCCTCCTAGTGTCGCAAAGCTATCCTATATAGATTTTGTTGGTTTGGACTAATTTGATTATGACGTGGATATGCTATCATATAGTATGGCAAAAAGATTAAGGGTTGATTTCAGGAGCAATCGGTTTGAACAAGTTACATGCAGATTTGGAAAGAGATTGGAGCAGCTAATTTATTCCAAATATTTATCCAAATGGCTTGGGAGAGTTCAGTTTCTAACCATGAACTTGATGATGAGTTCTCCTCGAATGGAAAAGCCTGACACGGGGTGTTATTTTTTTAATTATGGGCCAGGTGGGCAAAACAAAGCTCTAGACGAAGTCTGAGTGTGTCAACAAGGTTTTCTAACAGGTTCTACAATATTAGACAATGATTGAACATGATCAATAGACAGTGATCAATTGACTATAATCGTCCAGTAGAAGTTGTTTGAATTTTATTTCTTTTTCCTAGTTAAGTTATAGAGTTTTAATTTGATTTTTCTAGTTAGGAGTCAAAGTTTTATTTGATTTAGGTTTTTCCGATTTAGATTTTCATGACTGGAAAGGGACAATTTAAGTTATATAAACAACTTCATATATTATGTGAAGAATAATGAGAATTTATGAAATAAAGACCCTTCAAAATATAAAAGAGTTTTCTCTAAAATTTTCTCAATAGTTAAGGGTTGTAACCTTAGACTTGAAAACTTTAGTTTCTTTCTCTATAGTTGACAATTTGTTCCATGAACCTATAGAATGGATATGAAACTGTAAATAATAGTACACGCAGCTCAGACAAGCCACTCAAACATTTGAACTTCCAAGATTTAACCCTGATAGGTAAAGTTTTTTAGAGTTGAGTATCTTTTTGAAGATTCATCTGACATCATTCGTCCGTTTTTAAGGATCCCATGTACTGGAAGTTATGGAAGGTGACAAATTGAGAATTTCCCTAACTAGGGGTAAAGAGTCCTCCCTAAAAAGTAACTTAAAATTCATTATTTCACAAAATTTCTTGATTACTGAATTACAGAAGATAAGGTTAAATTAAAAGCTGTTACCCGAAGCAGATGCAATTGGATAGCCAATCAAAGCACTCACTGCCATAAAGAGAATACCATTAACTGTAGCAAGAAACCCAATAATAGGCGTCTGGCTGCCATGGGATATTACCGAGCCAAATGCATCTTGGTAAGCCAGGCCAATTGTGTAGATTATAGGCAGAGCGCACGCTGAACAGCCAACTGTAAGAAACAGGATCCAAATACTTGCTAGTGCAAACGCCTGTGATATATCTGCCTGCCCTACAGCCATGCCAATCAATCTTCAAGTCGAGAGAAAAAAAAGGCCAAGCTGCATCTTACCAACTAAAATGAATAAACAACATCGGGAGAAAAAAACCTTCATAATTATCCATGATTTCCCCCCTTTATGGTGGGCATCATGCAAAACAGCAGAGTGCTTGCCTGCTTTTAGTCAATGTTACACAAATGGAATATTTTTACGCATATAAAGAATCGATTCGATAGCTCATTACCTCAGCATCAGAGTATGTTGACTGTCGTCTAATACTGCAGCGAGGGTACTTGACAACACATTTGGAACCATAACACCGCAATTTTAACTGCTTCAAATAATTGTTGGGGTAAGGAATTCGAGAGCTGTCGAAACTAAAAGTTTGATCCACAAATGTACAGAATCAAATTTTATTACCTCAACTCTATCAAACATGTCATCTATTATCAAAGGTTTACCACTGTAATATGCATCTCGTGCCTAAAACAAACATCAATTCAATACCGCACAGTCAGCCCACTTCTCCACAAAAAAATTCAATAAGATAAAAAGCATGAAACCAAAGTAACGAGAAAATGTTCAAATTAGGCCCAAAATTAAAATAATGAAGAAATCTGACGCACTTGACGATAGAGAGCTTCGAGAGTTTCTTGGCTTGCAGTCTCTATTGGGCCAACGAATAAGCAAGACGGTCCTTCCGGTGCAAGGGCAACCTTACGCGTTCTTGACACTCCATTGCTACTCATCGCAGAGAGGCGAGCCCAACAAAATGAAGCACCCTCTCTCCCAGACCTGCTAGCTCTGTTGTAGGATGACAGCTCGATCACGTGACGAGAGATGGATGGGCACGTGCCTGCCATGCTACTCTTCTCTAACTGCAGTTGCCGAGAACAAGAGGCACTGCTCTGCTCCACTGAAATGGTTTGTGGCCACGGAACGAAGGAACTGGGTTTTTAAATGGTTGGAATTGTTTTATGACGAGAATGCCCCCTTTGTGGCTCTTATCTGTTGGTTTATCATGGCGCCTTGTAATTATCTCTTGCCGGCTTTTGGTTTAGTTGAGTTGAATAAATTATTCAAAATATTGAGGTTGCGTCTGTTTTGAAACAGAATGATATGCGACGTCAGTGCGGCTAGAAAACTGTTTGTCTGACATTTAAATTTATTTTTTTTATATTTTTAAATTGTTTTGATTTCTTAATATTAAAAATAAAAAAATTATTTTATATATTTTTAATAAAAATTATTTTAAATCATAATATTTACCACACTCCTAACAAGCATGAAGAATAAATGTGGGACTGTGTTTCTTGGGGTTAGATTATTTTTTATATAAAAATATATTCAAATATTATAAATGTGTTTGGAAGAAAAAAAATTACCGTTCGAATTATAGATTTAATTTGATTAAATAAATTAATTTTATTTTAATTAAATAATAAAAAATAAACAATGATAATAAATACACCAACTTTTTAAAAACAATATAACAAGAACTTGAGAAAAAGACCTTTTTTCGAAAAATAAAAAAATAATACAACTTAACTCTTAGTTTATTAAATATGGAAGAATGAGATTATAACAAACAAAATACCTGATTCAAATCGAGTTAATATGATAAACCTATAACATGGGTAATAAGGGGCGAGCTAATCGGGTTAATCTATTAAACCTGCGATCCAAGTCATGAGATTGAGATAGCTCGATAAAAAATAAAGAAAATTACAAAGCCCATTAAAAAAAATAATGTTGAATGATGAAATCAAAAACGAAAATAAGTTTCTCTTTTCTAAAAAAAAGATGTTAACCTGTGCCAATTTTTCAAACTTATAACTCGAGTTATTAAACTGAAAACATCATATTTGAAAAAACTATGAAATCCAAAACCCAATCAATCAAATGTTGAATGATGAAGTTAAACAAAAAAGTTCAATTATATAAAAAGATCCAAAACAAATAGTAATTAAATAAATGAGGGTCAAAACTAAAATAAAAAAATAAAGTAGAGAGCAATTATAAATTTTTGATTGAATGGTGAAATTGAAAAGAAGTATCAATTTAACAAAAGATACAAAAACAATAAAAAAAAATGAGGATCAAATTGTACAAAAAAATAAATCACAAATTGAAATTTAAGAATGAAATTAAAAATAAATAAAAGCTTTGCAAAAGAGCAAAGAAAAATAATTAGAAATAAAAATGATAAGGGCCAAATTAATAAGAAATAATATATCATAAATTTGGGTTGAAGTATGAAATTGAAATCGAATAAAAATTGCACAAAAGGATCAACAAAAAATTTAAAAATTAAAATAATAAGAATCAAAGTTGAAATATTAACAACTAAAAGGATAACTCTTAAAATTTGAATGGTCACCACAATTTTGAGGGAAGGAAAAAGAAAGGGGGGGCAGTGTCACCGGCGATAAACCATGCCCCCTCCCACGCCTTGATAACTTTTTTATTAAAATATTATTTTATGTTTATTAAAAGATTAAATTGTCATCAATCAACTTTATAATATAAAAACAAACATAATGAAAGACAAAAAAAAAACTCGACATAAGTTTTAAATTTTTTAATTTTAAAGAAAATAAAGTTATTTTACCGTGTAAAAAAAAATGATTAAGAAGCCCTTTTTATGTTAGTTTTAAAATTTTGCTTTTAAAGATAAATGAGTGAAGTGTCGTCGGCGATAAACCATGCCCCCGCCCACGCCCCGGTAACCTTTTTATTAAAATATTATTTTATGTTTATTAAAAGATTAAATTGCCATCAATCAACTTTATAATAACAAAAAAAAACATAATGAAAGGCAAAAAAAAAAAAAAAACTCCTTGGATGTTAGTTTTAAATTTTTTAATTTTAAAGAAAATAAAGTTATTTTACCGTGTAAAAAAATAATGATTAAGAAGCTTTTTTATGTCAGTATTTAAAATTTTTGCTTTTAAAGATAAATGAGTGATTTCACATGCTTAAAAAAAAAGAAAAAAAAGAAGATAACTCTACCGCTAATTAATTGTGTAATGACCCATTAGCATTGTAAAAAGATCAAAACACTTTCTTTAATGTAATTGAATTTTTAGAAAAGCAAAATAGTAACTACATTCTAGTAGCATAGTGAATTTGCCTTCGGCTTTAGCTTTTTTATTTATATATATATATATATATATATATATATATATATATATATATCTTGTATTTTTTTTTTTGAAATTTTTTTGAAAGTATATAAATTTACTTAAAAATTATTGCATAAACATATTTATTTTGTTCATTTATGTATTTTCAATTAAATATATTTGTGTCTTTTTTGTACTTGTCTATTCTATGGAGACACTAATTAAAAGCAACTCTAAAATTGTAACTTTGTCATAAATTAAATTTATGAGTAATGCTTTTTGTATTTTTATGAAAGAGAAAATAACAATTTCAGATGTATTTAATAACTTTTCAATTATATTTGGATTTTTAGTGCACATGAGATTATAATGTAAAGTACAACTTATAATAAAAATTATAACGTCAATAATTTTTATGTTATATTGCGTGTTTATTTTGAGAAAAAAGAAATATAAAATATTTGCGTCTGCCGGGAGTCGAACCCGGGTCTATTGCTTGGAAGGCAATTATCCTAACCGTTGGACTACAAACGCTTGGTTTGCTGAAAACCTAGATTGAAATATTCTAATAGTGATTTCTTTGTGATGCGAGGCATCAAATTTTGACAGGCACCGAAATGGGAACCTCCAAACTCAGCAGTGAACTTTTTTTATAGTATGAGTTCCACTGCGTTGTTCATAATCATATACAAGAATAAGATTGTAAGAAAAAAAAAGTTTTTTAATCAGAGGTCTTTTTTCCTCTTGCATAAGGGCTGCGACAAACTTCATATTTATCAGCTAGACCTTAGACTTCCCATCTCTGCAGAGAGCAAAGTTCTTGTCTTCAATGGCCTCCTGTTGCAATGCTTTTGCAAAGCCCTGGAGGCCAAGCTTACTGGCTAAATAAGCTTCACAACCCAAACTACCCACCAGGTCAAACTGAACTCATATCAGAAGCATGGATGCAGCACAATCATATTTAGAACTCATCTGCCATATCTTTTTTGTTTCTTTTGTTCTTGTAACATGTGCTTGATCATGAGAGACCTTCAATGTTGAGCCAAGATCTTTCAAAGAAAGAAAAAGACGGGCAATGTTGTATGATAAGAATCTAATCAAAACAGTTGATGTTTCTAACTTATTTTTGTTAAAATCATTCCAATATACACTTGAATTCGGAATAAAAATATAAATATCCAAAACTTTTTTATATATATAAAAAAGTTTGTACATTCTATCTCTTCTCTAAAATTTAAAAATCCTAATACATTATCATCTTTGACCTATCAAAGAAATGATCCCATTCATGTTTCCCTTCAGTCCCAAATAAAATTTTCTTCCAAGTATACTCTTCTATATCTTCAGAAAAATTCTTTCCAGCTTTAATATCCATCTTAATCTTCTCCACTCTTTCAAGAACCCCATCAATTGTGAGATCAAATGCATCTTTAAGGGTCTCCAATCCATAGCTTGGATCAGCATACACCATGCCTGGAATCAGCTTTATAACCTCTTCTCTCATAGCCCATACTCTTTGTATCGGAATCCGAGATAACGTCCTCTCAATGCTGACTTTCTCGTCTTTTATCTTGTTTGCCGGTATGAACACGGAGTATTTAGTATAATCCCTCGGGAAATGCCATAAATACTGGGCATAAGATGAACCTGGATGGAAGAAAACTGGAATGCACCCAGCCAAGATTGAATCAAAAGTTGATCGCCTGGTATAGGAATCCCCTGGAGGCTGCAAGCAGAACGTAGAGCTTTGAAACATTTTCATCAAATTAACTGGTTCATAGCAATTGCTTGAACCGGTAATACATTCTAGCAACAGGCATTTTTCCCTTGCAGCCTGGCACTGTTCAATAATGTCAGTACGGATAGAATCTGGGAGGTCAGGTCTCGGCCCACCTGCGAAAGAAAACAAGAACTGCCTTTTCAGTCTTCTCATCCTGTTTTGCCATTGAAACACTTCGTTGTCACTTGAAGGATGAAAGTACGTTGGATAGGGTACTGCAAAGTCATTGTTGTTCCACGGACTTGATTCAATAGTTAACACTGTCATGTTTCTAGATTCAGGCAAAATCATAAGCTGGTTGCCCCAGTCATTGTTGTTGTTCGTTAATCTCCTGAAATCCCAAGTGATCCTTCCAGCAACCATGAAGTGGTCACTACCCCACAGTCTTTTCCACTCAGGGCTTTCTCTTAGCCACTTGACAAGATGACGAGAATAATAATCTTTCATCTTCTTGTCAGCATTCCACAGATAACGAGCAACGTCAAGTCCAGAATAGTAAGGGACAAAGATTGCTGAGGCCAATGAAGAGTCATTGGTTAAGCACTTGTACTGCTTCATTTTATGGTGGAAAATGATTTCTAGCATGAATTGGTTAGTATCATACCAGCCAGTGTTTGAGAGCGTCCTTTCCGAATTCTTTAGCTGGGGACCAAAGCCGAAGTTTGACAGGTAGGGGCACATATTAGACCATTCGTTAAGTGATTGACAATGCCTGACCAAATCACCATTGAATCGGCTTGGAAGGTTATGGATATAAATGTATCGGCCTACACATGATTCGGGATGTGAATCCGAATTGGTTTGCCTCCTTATTTGATCTTCCTTGTTAGGCTGTTCGATGACCTCCTCGATTACCTTCTCTTCTCTAGGAAGTGAATGATCAACCTGTTTCTTGACCCGTTTCTCCCTAGCCGGTTTCTTGACACGTCTCCTCCTAGCCTCTCTAGGAAGTGAATGATCAAACGGTTTTTTGACCTGGTTCTCCCTTGCTGTACTCCTTGCATTACCAGATTCTTCTCTGTTTCCTTCACCAAAGACTTTGTTGATCGATCGAGCTTCATTTTCTGTAAGATGTATTTGATTTTCATGTTTTGATTCTTTCCCAGCATTAGATACTTCACGAAGATACTTGTCCCAATCACCACCGGTAAAAAAATTGTCGACAGGATTACCTGTTGCTTTCGTATCCATATCCATAATAGAGTCTGATGCAACATGCCCTGTTTCTTCATTGGAATTCCGATTCACACCACCAAAACTCGATTCATCGGTATCAACAAAGTTATCATAATGGTGTTTCAACAAGAAATCATCCTTCTTATCAAGTTTTGAGCCCGAATTAAAGAAGAAGTAAAGCAATAAGAACCATAAAAGAAACACGACCGTAAAATACCAGAATTTGCTGCAACCCCTTTTAAGTATCGGCACCTTCTTCATCAATCCCTCTTGATCATGCATGTATCTATTCTTCTCGATAAGCCCTTGCTGTAAGAAATGGGATTGAAGAGAGAATCAGCTGGGATTTGGTGTTTAAGGATATGAAAGAAAAAAAGAAATGCACGTAGGAATTGATTAATTTGTAGGGAAGGGATCTCCCTTCAGAAAGAAAATATTATAGAGAAAACCAATGATAAGGAAACAAGAGAGGAGCTCTATAATTCTGGTGGCGTTGAAGCATTCAAAGATTTTGATCCATCGAATGTTCAGAGAATAATTAATCAGTTTTAAGTGTCCAGTCTGTCCTTAATTGTAACTTACTTGATCAATAAAAATATACCAACGATAATAATTAATTAATAAACAAAGATCATAAAATTCAAGCTGATATTTACAATCCAACAGTTCAGACTTCAGAGCGAGCGAGTGCTTTTTTTTTAGAACGGGCAGCGGGTTTTCTTTTGTTTTTAATTTCTTCTTAATTGGTGCTTCCAATTAAATCATTTTTTTCTTTCTATAATTCAAAAAAATTCACCAACAAGCACATAAAAAGCAAATTATTTATATATATATATATATATATATATATAAAAAAGATGACTAAACTAAATATTCTTCATTAAAATAGTGTTTGATAACGTGATAACGATTATGGTTTAAAGTGTTTTTTTGCTTGAAAACATATTAAAATAATATATTTTTTTATTTTTTCAAAACTATTCTTAACTTTAGCATATCTAAACAATTTGAAAACGTTAAAAAAATTATTTTTTTAAAAGAAGAATTTTTAAATTTTTAAAAAGTATGATTTCAACCGCATTTCCAAACACTTTATAAGTCTTTTTAGGTAAATTGAGCTATATATTTTTTCTATTTTTAACATTAGCACATCCAAATAATCTAAAAATATTAAAAAAAAATTAATTTTAAGCAAAGAAAAATTTTATTTTTTAAAAAAAAACATGATTTTAATGGTGTTTTTGAACACTCCATAAATCTTTTTAGATAATTTGGTGGCCTTGGAAGGCGACTTGAGCTATTTGATTGCATTTTCAGATTTCTTAGGCAAAAAAAAAAAAAACAAGATTGATGTTAGGAAGCAATCCACCATATGCTGAGAACTTTCCAAGTTCTCCATCATTCCTCAAAGCCAACAACAGATAGTAGGCTTGTTATCCCTTGATGCATTTTGAACAAGCTCTAAAACCTAATTAACCCACATAATAAATAAAAAAAGCTAACACAGAGAGTCAAGAACATAACCTCGTATCTCTCGGCCAGACAAGACAAACAACAACAAACTTATACTTGAGAACTTCAGCAGAAAGCTTATTGTTTGTAGGTTGATCAGATAAAACCATGTTGTTCACCTTCTTCTGTGCTTCACCTCCTTCCATTTCTGCATATCAAACCCTTATATATCATTAAAAATAGCATACAATCATATAGAATCCTTTAAAAAAAAAACATGTTCAGACCATTAGCCTTATTTTATCCTGTCTCGTTTAGAAATGCGATGCAAACCACGTTTCATGAAATTTTAATTTTTTTGTTTAAATTTAATATTATTTTTTTGTTTTTTTATTATTTTGATGTGCTGATGTAAAAAGTTAAAAAATTATTACTTTAATGCATTTCTAAATGAAAAATACTTTAAAAAACAATAACTAACACACTTTTAAACACACACTACATTAGAAAAGGCTATAAAAGATACTTTGAAGGCAAATGAATTGCTCCATGCACTACAACTCAACACATGCTTTTTTGGAGAGTGTGATTGTGGTTGCTTTTTAAAGTGTTTTTCACGCTGAAATATATTTAAAAAATATTTTTTTTTATTTTTTTAAAATTATTTTTGAGATCAGCGTATTAAAACGATTCAAAACAAATATAAAAAAATTAAAAATTTTAAAAATACAGGTATAACCATGTTTCCAAACATTTACTAAAATAGCTGCATGAAGTCCTACCAAAACTAATTCTAATATCAAGCAACTAATTCAAAATTCAAAGAACAAAAAAAGATAAAATTATGATAATAATCAAAAATATGAAAACCATTAAACAGATTATCACGACTAAAGACTAGTTGATCTGACAATAGACAACTTGAACTGATTATGGCAATCTATTTTAAAAGCTGCCCTAAGATCAACATATAACTTCACAACAATTAAATGCTAAGGTCTGTTGCCTCAGTAGCCTTCATGTCATCATTTAGGAAAAAGTAATCTAAAAATGAAGTCAGGCTGTGAAATCACCTGACCTAATAATTTCATAGAAAAAATAAAAAAATTATAAAATTTAATTTTCTAACTAATTTAATATCAAAATTAAAAATAACAAAAAAAAAATCAAAACATCTTGATTAAACCGCTAAACTTGTAATTTAAATAATGAAATCAGGATAATTTTATAATTTTTTTTATTAAACTCAATCTCTAATAAAATTAATACTAAAAGATATAATTAAAAATAAAACAATTTAAAAATAAACCTAAAAGAAGGGAGAAATAATGAGGAGGGCAGTATAGAAATTAAAAAAGATGTTTAAGGACAAACCGGCCTTTTAGATAAAAACACAAACCCTAGGTTTCCATCATATAAATACCACACTCGAAGCACTGGCTAGCCGTCTCTCTTTCACTCTGTTAGATTCATAGCAAATTCAGGGTTTAAGGAGAATCAATTCGAAATAAAAATGGGAGTTTTCACCTTCGTTTGCAGGTGCTCCGGTAACGAGTGGAGTGCCAAGCAGATCGCCGAAGGCGATATTGAGGCCTCCGCTTCCTCCACCTTCGAGTTGCAAAGGAAACTTGTCCAATCTGCTCTCTCCGCTGATTCCTCCGGTGGCGTCCAGTCCTCTTTCTCTTACGTCACTCCTTCATCCGCCGTTTTCCAGGTCCTCACATTTTCTCTCTTTATCGTTTTGTTTATTTTCTTGCTTTAAACTACAATTATCTGATTTAGTATCTCTCATCATGAAGTATATCTTTTGTCCGTTTTGTTAATAAATCCTTTGCAATTTGTCAAATAGTTTAGGGTTTTGAACCATCATCTCATAATCATAAATGCATGTATGTGTGTTGGCTTGCACTGCAGTGAGAAACTTATTCATGTGATCTTTTTCAAGTTATTTTTATTTACTTGTACAATTGTTTCTAATTTGGAATATAATTTAGTCATCTAAATTAGAATTTATAGGCAAGAACAGTTGTCATATAAGAGTGCAAAATATATGTGGATGTGACATTCGATGTTCGTTTTAGTTGTCTAATGAGGTGGGTAAATTTTGTTTGGTGCAGGTGATCATTGGTGGCGGCTGCGGTGGAGCCTTCTTTGGCGGTGGTGGTGGAGGTGCAGCAGCAGCTCCAGCAGGAGGTGCAGCAGCTGCAGCTGAGGCACCTGCTGCTGAGGAGAAGAAGAAGGAAGAGGAGCCAGAGAGTGATGATGATATGGGATTCTCTCTTTTTGATTAAGGCGATTGCTTAGTTACTGTGTCTTTGTTGATCTGTCTTGTTTCATTCTGTATGGTTTTGACTCATGTTGCAAAATTTTACTAGCCCTGGTGAATTGGATTTAGATCAGATTAAGTGTTTTTGGATCAGAGATGGGTATATTGAATGAGTTCATATTTAGCATTTTATCATGTTTTAAGCTTCTGGTTGGTTATTGGAGTGTCGATTGTTATGTGTCTCTTGGCTGGCTCTTGTGATGCATATGCGAATCGGCTCCTGCCTCTGGTTTGATAGTTGATTTAACTAGAGTGTGGTTTTCTTTATCTAAGTTTTGGGTTTAGCAGTTTGCAAGTGGTGTTCATGGCAATTGTGAGAATCGACTTGGCTCCAACCTCCGAATTTAATAACATGTAATATAATTAGGGATATCCTTACTCCTAAGATTTGTGTTTTGAAAGGTTCTAGTATGCTGAATGAAAGATGATCAATAGTATTTCTAATGTTTCATTCACACCCCTTCAGTAGGATAGCCATAGATGCTTCCGATGTTAGTATGTTGCAGCTCGCTCTTGTTTTTATCCGTTTCAACAACAAACCCTCAATGGTAACAGAAGTACATGTTAAAGCAAGCTCCAGAGCAACAAATTTGCTTAGGCCTTGACATTACTAGTGGATTCATCTTTGTTGCCGGTAATATAGTAGCAAGGATCGTGGAAGATTTCCAAGATCCTTGCAACTTGCATGGAGACTCCCTGTGTCAATGGCGCTTCATCAATGTTTGGTGAGAAGGGATATTACTTGGTGAGAATTATTTGACCAAAATAGGTAGCTCTCAGACCGTTTAAACTGAAAAAAAAAAAAAAAAACACATCCAACGTGGAAGTCGATATTGTTTGGTCTTGGTCTTGGTCTTGGGTTTAGATTTGGACATCATCGGAATGGACCAAGATCGTTTGTCCAATCATGACCTGCTTAACTCTATCTCCCTAACTAAACTGGCTGGGATGCAAGCTCAGCTCAGCTGTTTAGGGATTTTCTTTCGCGCTAAAAAAAAAGAAAAAAAAAAAAGGAGGCACTTGGTTTTAATCGTCCGTCTCTCCGATTCTAGACCAATTTTCATTCTTCGGAGCTCTTAATAAATGACTTCGCTGAGTTATTAGCATTTAGAAAATAACTCTTCCATTGCTTTCATTAATGTTTTGGAATTGAACAAGAGGTCTCAACTTTGATAATTCTGCTGCTTGGCAAAATTAGTCTTTTATTAAATGGAATAACCTAGATTTCTGTAGTGAAATTAACCTGGACTGAAAGGCCATGGACGAGGTAACTAGAATAGTGCTTCAGGGGAGAGCCAAACGAGTCAGGACTCAGGACCACTGACTTATCCAACAAGATTTTAATTATGCATTTCTTGATATTACTTTTTCCCTTGCATATTCAATAAGACTTTGAACATCTATTCCAATAGAACTGTCAATCTTTACAGAATTGCACTCTGGAGCCGGTAACCTGGTCAAGTGATGCTTCTCCTAGCCTCTTATATTTCCATCTCTTTTTGCATATCCTTTGTATGGGTTGTTTGTCTATGGAGTGCTTTTTGCTCACCTTATTCTTTTGCCTCTCAATTTGGCTCCTAGTGGTTATGCAAAGCAGATAAGTCCTTGCATGAGCCAAAACTAGGATTGAAGCAAGTTCCTTCTCTTCTCTTTTCTGTTTTTGGTTTATGTAGTCTGTCAACACTCAAATCTTGTTTGAGGTCAACTTTGGGCTTGGTTTCTTCTGTATATTTTTAGAGATAAAACTGGAGTTCATTAATGAAAAGAATTAAAGTTTAATACATCTATTACAGATAACTCAAAAATAAGGCCGGAAACTTGTTCTCGAAAAGGACAATCTCTCTGTTCCCTGATGTGTTGTGAGCTAGATAATGAGCTAAATTTCTAGATTGTACAGGAATGAAGCTGAAACTTGAGTCCTGGAAGTTTGAGCCAATGTCTCTGATATCTGCAATGGTGAGTCCAATATAAGTTGCCTGGGGTCTGCTTCTGATGTTAACTGCCATGCTGACAGTCTGAATGTCACTTTCAATATCTAATTCAAGCAAACCTGCATCCCTGACCAACAGAAATCAAAATAAAATTGCTCGAGCTTCAAAAAATTCCACTGATGCTTGACCGCTTATTGTTTTGATGCATCCCTAATGTTCATTCCCTCTTCATCACAGACAACACCACCCAAACCAACTAAGCTTCCATCAAAACATTGCAGCCTCAGTATTGAGTTTATATTTAGGAGCTTGCAAAGGGATCCACGCTCAAGCTTTATCTGATCATGTTTGGGAAGGAGAACTTTGGTGCGCCTCTTGATGCTGACTCATAAACTCCAAGCATACTGAATTATTTGGAGTGGTTATGTCATTTATTTTAAAAAACCGTACTGTATTTTGATTTTTTACTTGTTCATCATAACTGAATATTACTCGAATTTCACTCAATTTCTTGTTAAGTTAAAAGTTTTAGGGAAAAACTTGAACAACAATCTAAATTTGAGTTTACAAGAAATTCAATACGACTAAACTCACAAATTTGAACAAATTTTGTTGCATTCGATTAGATTTCAATCAACAGTAGCTAATGATCAAAATTACCCATTTGATATAGTATCTTTGAATCACTGATGCCTATTATTTCCCCATTGTTAAATCGAATGATGTTTTTATCGCAGGGCTTTCTTTGGATCATTGTATAGATGTTTGGCAAGAGGAGCAAGAGCAGTGTTTCAAGTGTATCCTGAAAACATAGCCCAGCGTGAATTAATTTTGAGACCTGCAATGCATGCTGGATTTGCTGGTGGTGTGGTTATTGATTACCCACACAGGTATGCTAGCCTCTATTTAAAAATCTCATGATGGGCTTTTCATGACTGATAAGGAGATGCTTAGAAATATTATTTTTCGTATATAAGGTTTTCGCTTGGTTTTGATAGCACCAGCCCTTTCCAACCCTGTAGCCTGAATGTCCGGGTTGGGATTAAAAGCATTGATACATAAAAGGTTGCAACTTTTTCAAGAATATGAACCTTGAAAGCTTGATGTGCTAGATGCTCATTGTCTGCTAATTCTTCATTTCATCATGCACGGGCATTCACCAGTTGCCTCTCTATCAATTTGCTTTACATTCTGATATGTCATTTCCTTAAAATCAAATGAAGCGAAAAAGAGAATCATGCTATTAATCATCCTCTGGTTGCAAATTCCTTTTCAAAGTTGCATCATTCACTGACTCGACTATTTCTTTCTCCTCACAGTACCAAGAGTAGAAAAGAATACCTCGTGCTTACTTGTGGACCACCATTCATAAGCAATACCGTTCCCAGAGGGAAAGGCGAAGATGGAGAAATTAAGCAGCTCTGAAGATGGAAGTAGCGGAGATGAAGAAAATCAGACCTTGGGCTGCTTTGTCTTGATTTTGTTTTTGTTCAGGCGTCAACTGGGATTGTTTGTAAGCATAGTATCCTTTTCTTTTTAATTTGGGGGTTTTCAAATCACTAATTATTATATATGCATTTACCGTGGGAATGCAGGTATGCATCTCAGACAGGAACAGACCTAAGAAAAAACGGAAAATAACCAGGAAAGGGAAGGACAGAGAATGGATATTTAAAAAGAAAGAGCAATTGAGAAGAAAAGGAAACGTTGTGCCTCCTGACACCAGCCGAAAACGAAAGGATCGATTTTGATCTTTACATTAGATGTGAAGCCATCCTATAGGAAAACTATACATATAAATCATTTTGTATGCTGACCTTCATGCATTGCCTTGCCCGTTCCTGCTGCTGCTCAGTGAAATCCATGTTGAAGATCAATCACATCGGGTAGATAGCCAGCATAAAATACTTGGTCAGGCAAGTGTGAAATCAGAGGGCGGAAAATGATTTTCCTAGCCAACGCATGAATCTAGTGTCTTATCTATTTCTTACAATATATCTATCGATCTATTAGTTACAAACAGCTTGAGCATACTTAACATACGGTTTCTTCTTTTCCTAGATGACCAGGCAGAGATACAAACCCCCCCGCCGTGTTTTGTTACTTTTCGCCAAAATGAAAAACAAACAAGCAAAAACCCTAGAATATCAATGACTAGCACAAGGGTTAGTGTCCAAGATTGCAAGCAATACACTGCAAATGTTGTTGATCACACAAATGGGGACACAGTTTGGTTCTTGAACCTTACTTCGTCGATGAAAAGGCCGAATGGAGAACTTTTGGCAATGATGATGAGACTGATGAACATGATCCCAACCGCGGTGGTTCTCTCTCAAACCCTCTGTTAACTCATACCACACTAACAGCTACAATCTCCAAGCCTGCCATGGGTATTGATACTGCTACTACTGACGTCGCAGTTTCCAATAACTGGTTCGAAACCATTCAAACAATTGTTGGTAGTGTTTTAAAGTGTTTTTTATTTGATAATATATTAAAATAATATTTTTTTTATTTTTAAAATTTAATTTTAATAATAACACATCAAAATAATTCAAAAACATAATTTAATTTGAAGCAATATTTTTTTAAAAATAACAAAACAACAGTTCAATTACAACACTAAACATTTCTAAGTTTCGTGCAATTAATCAAGTCGAGGGTAAGATACAAAAAGCTCTATTTGGAGCAATTTTTTTTTTTAAAAAAGAAAAAGCACACAACTCAAGTTATAGACTTAACTGGAACAAATAAGATGAGTTTAATTTACTTAGATAAAAAAAAAAACAACAATAAATGAATCAAATTTAAAAAAATTTAAAAAGAAAAGTGATTAGGATAATTTGAAGAAAAAATCTTTTTTAAAGAAATAAACAATATATCTTAATTCACAACTCATTAAATAAAAAAAACTTAACTTTTTCAGTATTCAGTTTCTCGATGTAATTAATATCTTTTTATCAATAATATTTTAATTTAACATTAAAGGATATAATACGTCTGCCATGTTAAATCATATTTGTTCTGTACATAATAGTCATTAATCATTTTAATAAGATTTAAAACTCTTTTCAAATTTCATTCCACCTGACCAATGATTTCCTAGTCAATACTATTTAAGAATAGATGAAATATTTTTCCTGATTCATATAGGGTGATAAATATTTTCTTGATCACTCAAGTACCTTCATATAGTTCATGTTATAACCAATATCTTCCATTTTGTTACCTTAATAAAGATAACATGTAACATGATCAAAATATAACATTCTCTATATAAGATGACTTGGTGATCTCAAGTCTAAGGATCATTTACATAACTATCATGTGAGTCTTTTCATAGACATAAATGATCTTTTTATATGTAATTTTCATACGGGTCAGTTCGGTGTACATGTCTTATGACAAGAAACTACATATTAGTTCTAGGTATCCTTTATACCCCAACTTATAAGAATATCTACTTCCTTTCATAAAGAAAAAAACATAACATTTACCAGTCTTTACAGCTCTAATGAATGTCTAATATCTAAGAGAGTATCGACCATGAATATTTTAGGAACAATACTTTGATGCAATATGAATTATATAATTCTAACAATTTTATAATTTTCTTTACAAAGTATTTTTGTCTCATAAACTTTATATTTACTCTAGATTTATTAATATAATATTATATGAATATTAAAAATAAATTAAATATATATTTATTGATGAACAATGAGAAGTGTCTATGTCTATATTACTTTAATGATGCTTTTTAGTTTTTTTTAATTATGATATTGAAGAAATTCAGTTTAACTAGATTTTTTAATGCAATCAATCTATCATTTCTATTTTCTTTGACACAATTAGGAGATTTGGTAGAAAAATTATAAAGATCTGCTTTTGAAGACACTTCAAGTTGGTATGCGGTCCCACTTAAGAGTCAAATCAATACATGAGAAAACACTTCCAATTTTTTTTTAAATGGTTTATTTTGTAGAAGTAAATGCTAGTCATAAAATGGGTTTGAACTACGCTAATTTAGTAATTAGTAAAACTAAAGTCAACGAAAGTAATTATATTAAAAAAAATAAATTAAAACCTAATCTCGATGACAAAGTTATACTTGCCATACAAGTATTGCCTTGAAAGATATCCCATGAAGGATAAATTAAATTAAATACAAAAATATGACACCACGAGACAAAAGAAGAGACATCCTTCTCACGTGTCATCGAATTACCGAAGTCAACACGGCAATTACAAGTAACGACACATCACTCCATGACTGCCCCTGTCGCTTTATCCTCCACAGCAAGCAATTTCCTTCAACTGGTTACCTTTAGATTCATTCGAGCAGCCGGTGCTAATATTACGCCCCGTGTAAGAGATATTACTGCTGTTCTGGCACCCACAAACCATTATTTTAAAACCCGATCCGAACTAATGGGTTAAATTATGACCCGGGTGACACAGGACTCAAGTCGAACCGGGGTTCCAGTAAAAAAAATATATTACGACGGGATCCTGTCAAACTATGCACTAAACAAATAATTTACGACAACATCGGAGATGTGATTGGGAAAGTCCAAAGTCTTACGGTAGTGGTCGGTGAGATTTTCTTCTTGGTATCGATATTTTGAGGACCTCAACAGGTAAAAGAAGATATATAGACGCAAAATGGGCTGTCTTGCTCCTATTACGAAGGAAAACGCGCCACTCATTTGCTAGTCAGTCAGCGCCTCTCTTTTAATCTTACCCTTCCTTAATAGGGTTTACTCGGTTTCTCAGGTACGTCAATCACTCACTTTTACTCTTTCATTGACTGTCTCAGAGTTCAATTTGTCATGTTTATTTAATCTTATTAGCTGAAACTTTGGATCCTGTTTGTAATTTATTAGTTTTTCTTATGGGTTTGGATGTTTTTCTGAGTTTTAGTTTCAAGTAATGAAAAAGATTGTAACTTTATACGTTTAAAGAGCTCAAAAGCTTAGTTTCTGTCAGTTAAATTTTGGATATTGATTGAGTTGATTTGGGGTTTGATAATAGATGGGTTCGGATTCTCGCTACACTGAATTCCCTGGCTCTAAAAAATTTGAGGATGAGATCGTGTTTCCGGTTTCGAATCAGTATCAAAATGTTACTAATGGATTCAAAATTGAAGATTTAGACCTCGACCATTTAGAAAATCCACTTGTTTTGCCTGACCCCGATCCGGGTAACTCTGCTTTGTCATCGATCACGAGCATGGATGGAGATTCTCCTTCTGATGATAACGACTCGGAGAATCTCCTCAAATACATAAGCCAGATGCTTATGGAAGAGAACATGGAAGAGAAGCCCTGTATGTTTCATGACCCGTTGGCTCTTCAAGCTGCTGAGAGATCACTTTATGATATTCTTGGTGAGAAGAACCTGCCCTCCTCACCCCATGAATCTCCTTCTTATGGTGATCAATTTTTGGTTGATAGCCCAGATGATAATTTTTGGAGTAGCCGCAGTGATTATAGTAGCAATAGTAGTTCTACTTCCAATACTGCTAGTTTGGTTGATACTCAATGGAATGGTGAGTCTGGGGAATCCAAACCATCGTTTATGCAAATGCCTCTTTCTACTAATTTTGTTTTCCAGTCTGCTGCAAATCCCAGTTCACAATCATCATTCAAATTACACAATGGGTTAGCAAGTAATAGTGATAGTGCCATAAAGCCCTCTGTGGGTAACATTGTGGTACAAAATATTTTCAGTGACAGTGATTTGGCATTACAGTTCAAGAGAGGTGTAGAGGAAGCTAGTAAGTTCCTTCCTAAGGGTAATCCACTGGTTATTGATTTAGAGAACAGTTCATTGGCACCAGAGATGAACAGAAATGCCCCAAATGTGGTAGTGAAGGCTGAGAAGGAAGACAAGGAGTATTTGCCTGAATGGTTGACAGGAAAGAAGAATCATGAGCGGGAGGATGGAGATTTTGAGGAAGAAAGAAGTAACAAGCAGAGTGCAGTTTATGTAGATGAGAGCGAACTGTCAGAGATGTTTGATATGCTATTAGGAGTTGGGGAGGGATGCCAGCCTCCTCAGTGTATACCTGATGAGGCTGAACAACGTGAGTCAGGCAAGACTTTGCAGCAGAATGGGCAAACAAGGGGAACTAATGGTAGCAAGACTAGGGCTAAGAGACAAGGAAATAACAAGGAAGTTGTTGATTTGAGGACTTTTCTAATTCTTTGTGCGCAAGCAGTCTCTGTGAATGATTGCAGAACTGCTAATGAACTGCTGAAGCAGATCAGGCAGCACTCTTCACCTCTCGGTGATGGATCTCAGAGGTTGGCTCATTGTTTTGCTAATGCCCTTGAAGCACGTTTAGCTGGAACTGGTACCCAGATATACACGGCTTTGTCTGCTGAAAAAACATCAGCTGTGGATATGTTGAAAGCTTATCAAGCTTACATTTCAGCTTGCCCATTTAAGAAGATTGCTTTTATCTTTGCAAACCATAGTATTCTGAATGTGGCTGAGAAGGCATCTACACTTCATATAATAGATTTTGGTATATTGTATGGTTTCCAGTGGCCTTCCCTTATCTATCGCCTCTCATGTAGACCTGGTGGTCCTCCCAAACTGCGCATTACAGGAATAGAGCTTCCCCAAAGTGGTTTCCGGCCAGCAGAGAGAGTTCAAGAGACAGGTCGCCGCTTGGCAAAGTATTGTGAGCGCTATAATGTTCCATTTGAGTACAATGCCATAGCTCAGAAATGGGATACCATCCAAATTGATGACCTGAAGATTGATCGCAATGAAGTTCTTGCTGTAAACTGTGTCTTTAGATTTAAAAATCTGCTTGATGAGACAGTTGTAGTTAACAGTCCCCGGAATGCTGTTCTAAACTTAATCAGGAAGACAAAACCAGATATATTTGTCCATGCTATTGTCAATGGATCATATAATGCTCCATTTTTTGTCACAAGGTTCAGGGAGGCACTGTTCCATTTCTCTGCTTTGTTTGATATGTTAGATACTAATATGCCCCGTGAAGATAAGATGAGGTTGAAGTTTGAAAAGGAGTTCTATGGTCGGGAGGTTATGAATGTCATAGCGTGTGAGGGCTCAGAGAGGGTTGAGAGACCTGAGACATACAAGCAATGGCAGGTTCGGAACATGAGAGCTGGGCTGAAGCAGCTTCCCATGGACCCTCTTCTCATCAAGAAATTGAAGTGTAAGGTGAAGACTGGGTACCATGAAGATTTTGTGGTCGATGAAGATGGCAACTGGATGCTGCAAGGATGGAAGGGGCGGATTGTCTATGCATCCTCTGCTTGGATTCCTGCATAGGAATGCGGTAGCTTGTTTATGAGAGCTCACAAAGTTGGCAGAAAAGGGTTTTTCTTAGTTGAAGCAGTCCAAGTCAGCAGATTCTAGTTACCATTTAGGTTTTTGCAGCACACCACACCGTACTGTCAGTGAAGCATCTGTGCTGATTACGTAGTGATTTCATGTTGTCACACATGATTTTCTTGTGTATAGTAATCCTCACTCAAACCTAAACTGTCGCAAGCATACGAGTTTGGTAGCAACTGGTAGCTTTATCTGATTGTTCGCTATTACTCTTAGGTTTTAACTCGATAGATGGTGCACTGACACTGTCATTTAGCCAAAGCTTTGGCTGTTTGATGTGATCTTGTCTTTTTAGGCATTTTCTTCTACTTAGTTTCTTTTGCGTGTCACATCCATAAAAAAATGTCTTATTTTTACCAAAAGATTGGAGCTGGTAGTTTCATAAAACCCCAGTTCATTAATTTAGCCAAGGTTGCTGGTCATTAGAGAAGTTCTGATATCTGTAACCTACTTGACAGCTTGCTGCCCACAAAACTCAGGAAATGCTGGATCATAAGACCCCAGTTATATTCATCATCAGGGCTATTTGACAAACTATATACCCATAAGCAGTCTATTCTGCCTGCAGTTACTATAGAGTAATTACTGCTAGCTCATACAATGAGTTATAACCCAACTGATATTAGTGTCTTCTTTTCTGTAAACAAAATTACTGGAAAAAAATATACTGCTAATTTAGTTACTTCTGGTCAATGTATATTCAGTCGTCGGAGCTAATTAATCACTCGTAAATGCTAGATGAACACACAGTCCGCTATACGACCGTTTAGTATATTAATTAATTCACAACGCTGGCCGGCTTGAACGCTGAAGTAAACACTTCCGATCATTATTTAAGTCAAAGCATAAAAATCCAGAATTAATACTAATGGTCCTAGGTATCAAGCCTTAACCTGGGATATATGGATTACATTCAATGCATGGCCGATAGTGGGGAGCATTGACGTGTATTTTTGTATAGTTTAATCAACTGATTGTTGCCTTCTTCCAAGCTTAAAACAAAAAAAATTGCTTGAAAGATGACAGTCTATTTAATTATTATTTTTTGTTGCCATCTAATTAATCCGGTTTTACATGGAGAAGGTCGCCGTCCACAAATAAAACTCGAAGACAAAGATATTGGTAATGTTGGGTGGAGGCGAATCCCATTTCGCATGGCTTTTTCTGTCCATGACAACATTTAATTACATTTTACGAGATCAAATCTGGATCTCTGGACCCTTGTGGACTAAATGAATTAATCCTGGTAAAAGCCTATCCTCTCTCTTATCCCAGCAAGGTCTTCTGAATTGTTTAGAGCAGAAATTGCTAAAATACGAACCGGTATTTGGTGCACGTAGGTCAATTAGAACTGAGAGTATAGTTATAGGTATTTTTTAAAATGATTTTTATTAAAAAAATAGTAAAATAATATTTTTTTTTATTTTTTAAAAATTATTTTTGATATCAACACATTAAAATGATATAAAAATATAAAAAAAATATTAATTTAAAATTAAAAAATTTTAATTTTTTTTAAAACATTTTTAAAATGTAACAACACACAAGTTCTTAATTCTCCTTCAAGGCAAGAGTGGCAGCAATGATTATGCAAATCTGTCCAGTCCTCTCCCTCCACCACCTAGAAGATCCTGGTAATTTGAGCTTACTTTCTACTCTCCTCTCTCCTTCCACTCACTCTATGATAAAAATAATAATAATTATGTTTGTTCACTCTTCAATAACACTGTAGGGGTGACCACGCTTGGCTGCATCAAATTTTTTATAAAATAAATAAAAATATTTAAATAATAATAAAGTCATTTTGATGAACAGGTAATCTGGAATATAAAATTAAAATATCTGTATATAAAGTTTTTTAAAAAAAGTACAAGTACAAGGTTCGATATTTAAATGTCAAAAATGAAAATAAAAAAAATTAATTTTTCTTTTAAAATACATTAAAGAAAAAGACCCGAGTCAAGTCGGGTTAATTTTACGAACCCGTCAAAGTGATATGAGATCAAGATTTAAAAAATGTTTTTTTAAGAAAAAGACCTAAAAAAAGATCGAAGTTAAATAAAAAAATGATAAAAAAAACCGAGTCAATACGTGTTAACTTAACCACTCCGCACCCGGATAACCCCACATAAAGTAAAGTAAAAAAAAATCACAATGCTCAAGGATCAATAATTTAATGGAAAATGATAAAATTAAAAAAATCAATTTAAAAAAAAAGAGCCAACCCAGGTTAACTCAACTAGCTTGCGACTCGAGATATAAGATATGAATAACCTCATAAAAAGAAAAGCATAACAATTTACGAAGCTCAAGACCCAATAAGTCAATGTCAAATGATGAAAAAAACAGATTTTTAAAAATGATTTTAAAAAAAACCAAACTTATACCAAGTTAATCATCAAAATTGATCGACCGAGTCATGAGAATGAGATTACATTGTAAAAGGTAAACATGAAAAAATTACAAAGCAAAATTCTCAATCATGAAAAAATAAAAATCAGAGCACTAAATCTTGCAAAAAAAATAATTGAAAGAAAATATTTAAGGATTAAATTGAAAAACAAAATAAATGAAGAAAAAAGAGCAAAATAAAAAAATGAGAATCAAAATTGGAAACAAAATAAAATGAAATAAGATTCTAAAGGACAAAATAAGAATAAACAAATAAATACAAAAGATTAAAAAACATCAATCAAAAGAATGAGGACCATATTGGATACAAAAATTAAATAAAATTAAATGCTGATGGATGAAATTGAAAAAAAAAACTTCAAGAAGCATTAAAATCAAAAGAAATAGAAATAAAAAAAACAAGGACCAAATTCAAAACAAATATAAACTGGAGGGCATAACTGAATTTCTAAAGGCTCGATAGGAATACTAAGGCCCAAGAGAGAGAAAAGAAGAGGAGGAGAAAAAAAACCATCGCCACCAAACCGCCATCAACTCTAATAGCTTTGCCACTACCTTACAAATCAGATAAGATAATAATCGATAGTTTTTTGCCACCAGAATACTCTCCATACATCTCCAAAATGACATGAGGGATGATGATGCCCTAAGGCATGCTATTACTAAATATTTTAATAATGAAAATTACTAAACAAACCCTAAGGACATATAAATATTACCAAAAAAAAACCAGGTTGCAAAGATGAAAACACCCTTCCAAGCTAGCCTTAGATTTTTTGAAGTCAAAGGTTAAATATGTCAAGACAACAAAACTCTTCTCTGTAAGGTCAATATTTTAAAGCTTTTAAGGATATCAATATTATTTTACTATATATATAAATAAATAGAAAAAGATTTTAACCCGCTGCGAAGATAATTATTAAATATAATGAAGGATAAAATGATCAATAAATACATAATATTTCTCCAATGCTGAGTCCTTTTAGTGTTTTTATTTTATTTTTTATTTTAATGTTGCATGCAATAAACTAGCAATTAATGTGAGTGCTTGGTATTAATTAGCAATTAAAATCAATGAATCTCTCCCAATGAACTAAAAAGCAATAATGGACAGATATGAAGCATGATTCATGAGCGAGGGCATCCGCCTGGTTAAAGTTGGACCATCGAACTCTCCCGAGACAGAGAAGAATCTTTTACATATTAATCAACGGTGGTGCATGTGCGGCCCAGTCAGCGGTGCTGATTATCTTATTATTAATAAAAGGGTACATCGTATCTTACAAGGAACACTGCCCGATTTTAAGCTTGTAATGAAATCATACGTCCACCTATGCATATACGTGTACTTTGTTTCTCCACACCCTTTCAACTTTATTTAATTAATAAAAAAAATCCCTTCAAATTAATTTGGTTGCTATTCAACCAGAAGCATGCATGAAAACAATTAAAATTAGGGAATTATTAAACAAAATTATACTCCCTTTAATTATCTAAAAGTCATGCGGATAAGGAGATTGATTTTTCGTGTTCAACGACAATATAAATACGTAAATTGACATTGACCCATGAATTGACATTGGCACACCACTATATATAATTCCTCGAGACCTGAAATGAGCTGTATATTTTATAGAAGATTGTAATATTTAGTTTTTTTTTCCTAAATAATAATATATTTTTTTGTGTAATGAACATCCAATAAAAAAGAATAAAAAAAAGAAAAAAAAAGAATCCACGGATACCAATTACTCTCATTAAAAAAAACCCACAGTTTGACTGACATGTATTAAAGTATCGTTCAAATAAAAAACTAGTTTCTTGAATTCAAACTCTCACCACAAATTCGCTGCATCCTCAAACTTTTTTATTTCCCTGTCTGCCATCTAGCAATACCAACAACGAAAACAAATGATCCAACAACAATTTGCAGTCGATCCATCAACAATATTAACACCAAACTTTGAAATTTCTATGTATGCTATGAAATTTCTTAAAATAACTGGATTTTTTTTAATATTTTCAAATCCTTTTAATGTGTTGATATAAAAAAAATATTATTTTTAGACGAAAAACATTTTGAAAAGCAACCGTTACTAAAGTCCCTAAAGTCGCGCATCTTTTTTAGTTTTGTCCTTGATTTTGAATTTCTTCAATGAAATCTCTAATCACCCATCAAACTTCAAATTAAATTTTTTGATTGAGTTAAAGCCCAAATTAAACTTAAAAACTAATTTTTCTTACAATTAAGCCTTCAATAAATTCAATTAAACCCTGAAAAATTCTAATTGAGTTCTTAAACAACCAATTTTGAATTGTTTTTTCTCAAATTAAAATTTTCTTAGTAATAAGGTTTTTATTAGTCAAAATTAGACTGCCTATTTTTTCAATCTTATATATTATAATCCTCATTGACTAGTCTTTCATAATTTTCTAAGTGTTGTTCGTGTTCTCTCAATTGACATATAATTTTTTTTTAATTTTTAATATTTTTTTTGTATATTTATATGGGCCTCAACATAGGTAACAACATGTCTCACAAAAGCCATGCTTAAAAAATGCTAATGCTAAGTCGGGGTAGGAGATCAAATAGATAAAAGATCTACCTTTGTCTGCTTTACATTTACGAGAGAAACTTAATGACATGGAGAAGTAAGAAACAACAGGTCTTCGTCAGATCTAGTGTAAAATTAACTATAATTTCGGGTACGGCTCATGATGTATGTTAATTTGGCTCTGAGGATTGGAAAGACTTGCTTCTCACGTCTTGGGAAGAAAGATGCTTTTGACCTCGAAATTAGAACGATGGAGGAAGAAGATGGTTGGACTTGGTCGCCTGGGCAGGCAGGTAACCGGTAGTTTTCGCTTGTTTGACTTCATCAAGGCTGTAGTCTAAGCTTGTCACATGTCGTTTCGAGATAAAATTAATATTTCTAGATGAATCAAGATCACCAGTTTTTTATATATTGCATGTGCCTTCAGATTCATTATTATAAATATACTTGGAGGCCATCTTTGAAGATATTTCACAGCAATATCATTTTCTTTACCTGCCTTCGATTGCCGCTGTGGGAGCAAAAGTGACATGACTGTCTTTTGTAATTCCAGTCATGGGTGAGATATTCATTGTTTTTTCAAGTTATTTTTTTTCAAAATATTTTTTTATTTTTAAAATTTATTTTTAATATCAATACATTAAAATATCTGAATATATAAAAAAATAACTAAAAAATTAATTTTTAAAAATATTTTTTATATTTTTTTTAATTCCTCTTTTGACTCTTGGGCCGCAAGTGTGTGTTTGGTTTCTTGGATGTTGATGCTATTTTAAATCAACGTGCATGCATCCAGGGGCGAGGCCAGGTGTATTTTACAAGGGATGTCAAAATTAATATAATAATATATATTATTAAAAAAATTATTTATTTAAATTAAAAATATTAAATAATAAAAAATTTAAAATGTTTTGCGGGGTCCGCCCTGCTTGCCGCCCCTGATTCCGCCCCTGCATGCATCGAATTTAAATACCCGTTCAAATAATTGGGTATTCAGATGATTCTACGCTAGGAGACTTGTCAGATTTTTGTACTATTAATAGATTTTACCATAAGCTGCTTCTTTCATGTTCAATGGAGGCCTAGTTGAATTTCAGCATGTACTCATTATTTGATCCGTGATTTGCCATGAATTTGATACATTCTTTTCAATAGGAAAACATTTTCTACGTGTTTTTAATTTTAAAAAATATTAATTGCAAATCAAAATTTTCATATATACATTTAATTAAATAAATCAACCAAGACCTATTCATGCAAAAAATAAAATGAAATCCAATTACTCATTAACCAAAGTTAATCAATCAAAACTGTAATTTGAATCATGAATTTAATTAAATGAAATAATTTTTATTTATTTATAATTTTGTTATCTAAAATAGACACTTATAAAATTAAGAACTAATTAATTATTGAGGCAACTGGATAAAAATACCAAACCAAAACAAATTATGTTGCTCAATTAACAATCAACAAAATATTAAATGATGAAATTAAAAAACAAATAGGTAAGAAAAATAAATTCAAGAATGAAATTGGAGAAAAATTAAGCAAAATATGACACAGTGAGTCATATCATTTTTTTAACGTAAAAAATGATCTAGAAGTTACCAATGTGTTTCCTAATTAAAAAAAAATTTAAATTGTGTAGGGGTTGACCTAGCGTGACCTGTTCAACATGATGGGTCTATAGACAACCCAGATAACCGTTAAAAATATAGTTTGACAAAAAAAAAATTTCAAAGCGATGTTTTTTTTAAAAAAATATTGAGACAAAACATATTAAATCAATTCAGGTTAGTCTGGGTTAACTTGCCATATCCATATTCTGGATCATGAAATCAGAATAACTCCATAGAAAGAAAATGAAAACCAAATATGAAATCCAAATTTTCAATTAAACAAATATTGAAGAATGAAATTGAAAAAAAAATCAATTGAAAAAAGAGAAAAAAACAAACAACTTGAATCAACTCGGATTAATTTGTCAAAGCTACAACCCAGGTTAAGTGACTAGGATAATTCCATACAACGAAAATCAAAATAAATTACGAAGCTCAATTCCCAATTAATCTAGTGTTAAAGGATAAAATTGAAAAAAAATATCAATTAAACAAAAAGATAAAAAAAAAAACTCGATTCAAACTAAGTTAACCTATCAAACTCATAACCCAGGTAATGAGATCGAGATAACATCGTAGAAAGTAAGAAAATTAAAAAAAAAAATAGGACACAACAAAATAACCCGAGTCTACACAGGTTAACTCGCAAAAACTCAACCTGAGCCATAAGATTGAGGTAATCTCATAGAAAGCAAATCTAAATAAATCACAAAGTCTAATTCATAATCAGCCCAATACTTAATGATGAAATTTTAAAAAATATCAATTAAAAAAAACAAAAAAATAAAAACAAACATTGTAATAACCGGTAAAAACATAACTTAACTTTTAACAAATAATAATCTTTTTCACAAAAACTATTGAGACAATTACAAATTAGATCGATTTCAGTCCCCAAGCAAACATTATCACGAATTCCATTGAGTTTAATAATTTATTTTTCATAAAATATTTTTTAAAATTATATGATAAAAATATATGGTCACAAAATTGAGCACCAACCCAAAAATAAAGACTTGTTTGAGATAATGATAACCATAAAGAAAACAAAATAAATAAATAAATAAATCATGCAGTTTATTTCTCAACCAATCCAATATTGTAAAATAAAATTAAGAAAAAACTATTAAAAAAATTAACAGATCAAAAACCAAAAAAACATATCTAGCCAGTTGGTAAACTCGTCAAACCTATAAACCAGGTAACTTGAGCTAATATGCCAAACCTGTGAACAGGGTTATAAACTTTAGTGGGATTATAATTTTTTTCTAAAACTATTTTTTATTTAACTACATGGCCAAAAAAATACGATCGCAAAATAAAACGCCAATATAATACTGAGATGCTGTGAACAATTAAGCGACAAATGAAGATAAAAATACTTAACATCGCAACACAAGTAATTTACCTTGTTGTGTTTAATAACTTTCTCTATCAAAATAAATTTGTAATAAAAAAATACATAAAATTTATAATAGAAACCGACACACACATAAGATTTATTGAATAAAAAAAATACAAGGATTCATATATGAAAAATCTTATAAAAAAATTGATATTTTTTTTTATAAAAATTAATCTATAAAAAATTAAGAAAAAAGCACAGATAAATCACATTAACCTCTTTAAAAACTAAACACACTCAATATCTTTAAAAAATTATCACAAACTAATTAAAACATAAATCAAAAATTTATTTTAAAAAATATCAACTAATGCATTAATTTTTAAAATAAGCAATTTTTTATAAAAGAATCAAGTCAGGCACTATTAGGATTGGTAGGAAAAACAAGATTCTTTGTTTTTTTACTCAAAAACCTATTTTTGGCCTAAAACATGTAAGAAACACCCAAGAGACCTTGTTAAATCAATTCATAGCCATGAAAAGCATAAAAAACTGCCTTAAAATCCAAAATCCATCCAAAACAAAAAAAAAAATTTCCGAGCTCATATATGATTTTTTAGGTGTTTTCAAGTTAAAAAAACATATAATCTTAACTTTAACCATTAAACACAAAAAAACAATCATTTTGGTGACTAGATTCTTCAACAACAAAAAATTTCTCTCTCTAAGTCAGAATCCAGTAACTCTCTCTCTTCTCTAACAAAAAAAAACTGAAAAATAAGTAAAATTAAGTTCGGTATCAAAATTAAATTTTATAAAATTCAATAGACTAGTCACCTAATAACTAAAAAAAACAGAGAAGTCAAATAAGCTTTTAACAAAAAATCTCAATTTACCATCTATGTTACCTGTTTTTTTTTTTTTTCATTTCATGCCCTTTTCTTTTAATTCAACCTTCCCTTACAAAAAAAAAATTGCAATTAAGCTCTGATTTAGTCTAAAAAAAGTCAATTGTGCAAAAAAAAAAAAATTAAATTCATGAATTAAATTTAAATTTTTTAGAAATTGTACTATTATGATCCGCATTAAAATTAAAATGTGAGAGTGTAAATAGTGTTTTTGTGAACAATGGTCACCTGCCATCTGTATATGGGATGGCACACGATTGGGAGGCTCGGATAGTCGGATATATACATGTGATGTGATCCCTCCTCTCAAGTCTATTTAATATATTAAAATTTGTATTTCTTTTCATAAAAACATGAGATTAAAGATTTTCTTGTAATAAATTTCATATCTTTTTTTATAAGAAAGATGAGATATAATTTTGGATATATTTAATAATATCTCTAACAAAGTTGATGAAAATATTTCTTAAAAGAAAGAAAAGACAAAAAAAAAAAAAAACAAAAAACAAAAACAACGTCAATTTGGACGAGACCGCTTATAACCGGTAATACATCTTATCTAATATGCCGTGACAAGATGGCAACCCTCAAACTGTCTCTCTCAATCGCCACTCCATTTCTACCATTTCCAACTTCCATGAAGGATCCTTTATTGACACTGTTTCACTCTCCCTTCCCTCATCAGCTCTGTTTTACTGCTTATATAAATGCAGCCCCCCTCGCCTGATCACTTGAATTTCAAGAACCCTGTTCTCCTCTTTCATACTTCTCTACGTTCCAAGAAGCTAGTTGAAATGAACATGCTCCACTATAATTAAGCCTTTTCCTTGCTTGTTCCGTCTATTAGTTGCTCGGCTTCTATTCTTTGCTACTCTCACCTTTCCTTCTACCACTTCGCTTCCTTACAAATGTCTAAGGTGAAATAACCTTTCTTGTTGGCTTTAGCCTCTTTAATCACTCCATTAGATATATATCTACATGTTTTCTTTTTCTGTGTTTACTTAATCGGTTTCCATTTACTAATTCCTTTGAGTTTGTGTAGGCTATTGATGTTTTAGAAATTTAGGAGTATTAAGTTTAGAGCTTAACTTTGTAGGTTTCATCCTTGTCGTAGGGTTTTGAGGGATAGATAGATAGAATATAATTACACAGGACTCTCTGATTATCAAAATAATTCCAAATTTAATGAAACGATCATGTTCCCAAATTCAGATCTATACCCAGTCATTGAGCACGGACTTGAATTCAATACCCCTTCTCCTGATCTCAGCTTCTTCAATCTTGATAGTGATCCTGATAGTTTTGGACTATCCTTTAATTTGAATCCAGCGGGGGAGTCATTTGTTCCTTCAATGAGCTTGAGCCCGGATGGAGGGTTACTTGATCCCTCAACGGGCTTGAGTCCCGAGGCGGAAGCCTCTTCTTCTTCTGAGGATAGTGATTCCACTGACCCGCTTCTCAAGTACATAAGCCAGATGCTTATGGAAGAGAACATGAAAGATCAGCCACACATGTTTCATGATCACTTTGCTCTAAGCGCCACCGAGAAGTCATTGTATGATGCACTCGGTGAGCAGTATCCTCCTCCTCTCAATTCGTCCCAGTCTTATCTCAACCATGAGAGCCCTGACAGTAATATTTCGGGAACTGGCAGTAATTTTGGTGATAATACCAGTAATGGAATTAGCACAGTCACTAGCAGTTTTACCACTGATTTTTCTAAAGAACCTCAGTGGGTTGGTGGTGATGCCGATGTTGGAGGGTCGAATCCATCTTTCCAGAGAATCTGTCTTCTCGGTGATAACCATCTCCAGTCCAATTTGCGGCCCAATATGCAATTTTCAGTGAGTCCATATGGTTTCACGGATTCGCGTGACAGCCTTATGGGTTCCTCTGCGGGTGAGATGGTGCAGAATATGTTTAGTGATATGGAATCTGTTTTGCAGTTCAAGAAAGGGTTAGAGGAAGCTAGTAAGTTCCTTCCTAGTGCCAGTCAACTGGTAATTGATTTGGAGACAAATACATTTTCCACATGGAAAAAGGAGAAGACTCCTAGAGTGGTGGTGAAGGAGGAGAAATCTGAGGCGGACAGCTCGCCGAATGGTTCGAGGGGTAGGAAGAATCATGAGCGAGAGGATTCAGATCCAGAAGAAGGAAGGTCTAGTAAGCAGTCCGCGGTGTATGTGGAAGAGGGTGAACTATCGGAGATGTTTGATAAGGTATTGCTTTGGACTGGGGGACAATGCTGTGGCAATGACGCTGACAAGGAAGTAGGATGCAAGAGCTTGCAGCCAGATGAACAATCAAATGGATCCAGTGGTGGGAAAAACCGTGCTAAAAGACAGAACAAAAGGATGGAAACAGTGGACCTGAGGACTCTCCTGATCCTCTGTGCACAAGCTATCTCCGCCAATGACTTCAGGAATGCTAATGAACTACTGAAACAGATCAGGCAGCACTCTTCTCTATTTGGTGATGGGACTCAGAGATTGGCTCATTTCTTTGCCAATGGTCTTGAGGCACGCTTGGCTGGTAGTGGCAACGGAACCCCAAATTTTATCACTTCCCTTGCTTCAAATAGGACAACAGCTGCTGATATGTTGAAAGCCTACAAAACCCAGCTTCGAGCCTGCCCCTTTAAGAAACTTTCAATTGCCTTCGCAATCAAAATGATTTTGCATGCTGCTGAGAATGCAACTACTCTCCATATTGTAGATTTTGGTGTCCTCTATGGTTTTCAATGGCCAATTCTTATCCAGCAACTCTCTCTGCTACCTAATGGCCCCCCAAAGCTACGCCTTACTGGAATAGAGCTGCCCCAACATGGTTTCCGGCCATCAGAAAGAGTTGAGGAGACAGGACGTCGCTTGGCCAAGTATTGTGAGCGCTTTAAGGTTCCATTCGAGTACAATCCTATTACTGCACAAAACTGGGAAAAAATCCCAATTGAGGACATCAAGATTAATGGAAATGAGGTGCTTGCTGTGAACTGTCTATGTCGGTTTAAGAATCTACTCGATGAGACAGTAGAAGTGGACTGCCCAAGGGATGCTGTTCTTAAATTAATTCGGAAGATGAATCCTGATATTTTTGTTCATACTATTATAAATGGATCATACAATGCTCCCTTCTTCCTCACACGGTTCCGGGAGGCACTATTCCAGTTCTCCTCATTATTTGACATATTTGATTCTACTTTACCTCGAGAAGATCAAGAGAGGATGATGTTTGAGAGAGAATTCTTCGGACAGGATGCAATGAATGTTATAGCTTGTGAGGGTCAGGAAAGGGTTGAGAGGCCTGAGACATACAAGCAGTGGCAGGTCCGGACTGTGAGAGCCGGGTTCAAGCCTCTCCCATTTGACCAGGAGCTCATGACAAAGGTTAGGGGTAAGTTGAAGAGCTGTTACCACAAGGATTTTGTAGTTGATGAAGACAACCACTGGATGCTGCAGGGATGGAAGGGTCGAATAATTTTTGCTTCCTCTTGTTGGGTGCCTGCATAGGAGCATGGACAGAATTTGAACTTGGAATGGAGAGCTGTAAGTTTCTTCATTAGCTGGACAGGAACAAATAGTTTCAAATTCAGACTAAAGGTATGAGAGCCTTAAAGAGTTATAATATAGTTTTTGCTCTAGCTCCTCTCTTATGATCTGACAATTTTTATCCTTGTACGCTAGTTTTAGTGCTTCTAACTCTGAACATTTTACTGGTGTTCAAATGCAAGACAGAGGGTATAATAGGTTCTAACTTTGCTCCTTCCATGTTGTCAGATGATCCGTCGTGCTACCTAGCTCTTGAGAAGAACCCTTTGAAGTCTTAGACTTGATTTGTAATTTCTGGACCATCATTATCCTTCTATATATAAAAAAAACCCCCCGATGGTTGATGGCTTGTTCGTCTTTGTCTAAAGCTTTACTTTCCGAAAGCCAGTGGGGAGGATGTGCTTCTTACAGTGAGCTTTGGGAACAAGCTTGAAACCCTCTTATGTTTGAAGGATGTAAATTCATTAATGGCAACTGGTTTTTGTTGGGAAATTTGGTAATCAAGTCATGTAGTTTTTGTCTAGAAGATTTTCCATCTGGAGCGGTGATCAAGGGAGTTTTGAGACCGAGTATTTATACATAAATTCATCTTGGTTCAGCTTATCTCAGTATCTAATAAATCATGAATTTATTCCCTTTAAACTGCTCTGAGTTTTGTGCATATCTTCTCTTTTGATGAATGAACCCTTTCCTTTAATTAAAAAACCCTCGTCCTGATAAATTGTTACTGCTGATTGGAAACTGAAACCAAAAGGCAAAAATACCTAAAAGGCTTATTAGCTGTGGTTCTCTGATCTGAAGTTTACGATGAGACTTCTCTATGTAGTGGCAAGTGGCTATAGCCCATGGATGTTGTTGGAGTCGCTTTGATTTATTTCTCATCAAAATTTTGAAATATCATTTGGATATAAGCATATGCAGATTTCATGGTTTCGGGCAACTGATTTAATAATTTTTTTAAGATTATGTTATTGTGTTTTTGCATTTTAAAAATATTAAAAATTATCTATTTTTTTTTATTTTAAATAAATTTTTTTGATATTTTTAAATTATTTTGATACGTTGATATTAAAAATAATTTTTAAAAATAAAAAAAATATTATTTTGATATATTTTTAAATTGAATAAACTTTCTTTACTCTAAAGAAAAAATAAATGATTTTTCTCATCTAAAGAAAACGAGCCTGTTTAGCTCTGCGGTTGAACCTGCGTTTGACCAAATTTCAAATTTTTTTTGCTAAAATTGAGTGCGGTTTGTATTTTTTGGATCGTTTTGATGTGCTGATGTCAAAAATAATTTTTAAAAAATGAAAAAAACATCATTGACATGTATTTCGACACGAAAAACTATTTAAAAAGCAACCACTACCACACTGCCAAACACACTAGTTTCCTCCTCGGACTTGCATGTTGAAAATTTTCTCTTTTATTTAAAAAAAAAGAATAAAAATTGTTGAAAAAAAAAAGAAAAACTCTCAATGTCCTTTTCAATATATTATAACTTCCTTTCTTCCCGTTCATCTCATTAAAACTGTATCGCAGTATACATCCTTTTATCCCTTATATTTTCACTTCTATTACTTTATTCCTTTACATGCATTCTCTTAAATTAATAAATATTTTAATGAATTCTTAATTTTTTTTTTATAGGAAACAGGGCTAAAAGCCCCCCAAAAAAACAAGAAACACTACAAATCACAAAGTGGGCTGCACATATTAAAATAAATATTTTTTTTCTTTTTAGAAAAAGATCATTTGTATAAAACATAAAAAAATATAGAAAAATCATAATAGTATCTTCAAAAATTAAATTCATATAAAATATAAAAAAAAATTAAAAAAAGCTAAATAAAAAAAATAAAAAAAATCATAGAGGAGGGATATTAACTTGAATATAAATTTAAAAATTATTTTTATAAAAAAATATAATAAAAAAGTATCAATTAAAATAAAACCAAAAATTAGAATAAAAAATAAGAAAAAGGTAGTGATAGTTTAAGTGACACAAACACATTTAAAAGAAATTAGAAAAACAAATGATTTGGGTTACAAACTTAACTAGATTTAATAAATTGATTCTAATTTAATTAGAAGATAAAAAAAATAGACAATAATAATAAATAGATAATTTTTTTATAAAAATAAAAATCACGATAACTTGAAAAAAAAAACCTTGAAAGTACAAAATTGAATAAAGAAAACAAAAAACGACACGAGTCAACTCGAGTTAGCGTGATAGACATGTAACCTGGGTAATAAAAGATGAGCTAACTCAGGTTAACCTGCAAAGCCTATTGCCCAGATTATGAGACCGAGATAACCCAATAGAAAAGAAATTGAATGATAAAACTAGAAAAAATGAGTAAAAAAAAAAAGATGTTGACTTGTGTTAACATTTCAAATTCGCAACCTATGTCATTAGATCAGAAATATCATAAATGAGAAAATTGCGAAGCTTAATCCCTGGCAAATCTGAAAGTTGAAATCGAGAATGAAAATCAATTACATAAAAGAATTTTAAATAATATATATATAATTAAAATTAAAAGAACGAGGGTGAAAATCAAAACAAAAAATAAATGAGAGGGCAACAATTTTTTTTTATTGGATGGTTAAATTGAAAAGAAAAATAACCTTAACAAAAGGAAGAAAAAATTAAAAAAATGAGGGCCAAGTTGAAAAAAGTAATGCATCATAAACTTTGATTGAAAGGTGAAAATGAAAATCAATAAAACTTTAACTAAGAGGCCAAGGAACCGAAATTGAAAAAATATAATATATGATAAATTGTAATTAAAGGACTAAATTGAAAATAAATAAAATTTTTATAAAAAAGGTCAAGAAAAAAAAGTTGAAATTAAAAGAATAAAAACTAAAATTGAAACATTAAGAAAAAGGGATCAATGTGTACTTTTAGTGGGGAGAGAAAAGAAGGGAAAAACAAAAGAAATGGTAACCGGTGACAAACCACCTATCATCCATCAACACGTGCAACACCAGAGGAAAATAGAAGAGGTGACTCTTCCAACAATACCGTGGAAGGCAGCATGTGACGGCTAGAAGCCGCCATATAAGCCGCCTAAAAGGGTGTGGATGACGTTCATTTGTAGGCGTGTGCATGTCATGTGGTAATAAATTTTTCTTTTTTGAATATTTTATATTACTGAAAGATAGAAATGCCCATAACCCCACTCGAGAATTACAAAAAACTTAGATTCAAAAGACAAAAACATCTCTCTAAGGACGCTTTAAAATTATTTGATCCTAAGGGCATTTAAATGGTTTTACTATCTATTAAAAAGTAAAATGACGACAAAATCCCTGGACAAAAACTTTTTTTTTCTTTCTAAAAGGTTATTTTAGTAATTCTATTATTAAAAAAAGAGCAAAAAACCTTTTTGACCCCAATAAGTTTTTAAAAGGCACATGTGTCCCTATAAAAAGATTAAACTACCCCTATTACTAGCCTTTATTATTGTGTTGAGAGGGACAAAATGAGAAAAACAATGTGGATTCACTGTGCATATCCACAATGTTTTTCCCACATGTTTTTAGAGTTTCTTTTAATTTTGATTTTTCACTCTTTATTATGGAGGTAATGTTTTATCCATGATAGATTGCAGCATATATATATACAAGAAATAATTAGAACACATTCATGATAAAAATAGATTTACTCACTCCCTAGGCTGCTTCGCCACTGGTGATCCCTATTGAAATATTAGCCAAGAATGCATCAAGTTTTTTTTTAAAATTTTTTAATATTTAAGTTTTTAAATTTCCAAAAACTATCAAGCAAGTGCTTGTGTTCAAATCCCTTGGTAATACTTAAAAGTGTTTATTTCGCATCCTTAATTGACCATATTTGAACAAGTCCAATACAATAAATAAGAAAATTCACTGAACGAAAAGAGATTAAGAATAAAAATCAACATGTGAGGAAACTATTAAATTTCCCCCATTTTTTCACAAACCATACAAACCTAAATCTATATCTCAATTTAAAAAGCCAACAAATTTTAATTATTTTTATAAAATTAACAATTTTAATATATTGATGGGTAATGAAATCATTTAACACATTAAATTATTATGTTTAAAAATTAAACATATTTTTATGATTTTTTAACTAATCCTTTTTTTCTTTAAAATTTAATTTCTATGTACTCATGTTGATATGTGTGAATTTATTTTTGGCTGTCAAGATATCCTTTCTTAATGCAAGTGCATTTGGACTGAATCAATACAATATTTATATGTTCATTTAGTGTGAGTGGTGGCCTTTAGGTCCATTTCAATTAATATAATTTTGGATAAATTTATATCTATCGTCTGTTCATCATCCTTTAATCCACACAACCTTATTTCAAATAAAAGAATTGGATCTTATTACTATAGGGTCAGATCATAAATCATTGTTTTATATCTTAGTAGCATTTCATTTTAAATAAAAAACATTCATTTATCAGTTTAGATAAACTCTTAGCATGTAAAAATAATATGTACATTTATTATAAAAAACAAATGCAAAACACTTACCTTAAGTGGGATATATAGGATGATTGCTATTATTTTTTTTATTACATAACCAACACGACCTTTAAAAATTAATTAGGATTTTTTAATTATCATAAAATTAGGTAACAATTTGTTTTTTTTTACTTCTTTACATATAGTTAGTTCATCAAGATATTCTCTATGACAATGGTTAGAGGATACATTATTTTCTTACTCATGTTGTAGGGTGTAGACTTAAAAAGAAATGACATGTATAAAGTTAATGGAAAACACTTATAAAAAAACTCTCTCTATACATAATATAGACAAAGTATTTTTTTTTCATTTGAGAATTGAAATAAATATATTAATATTTTCAATTATATCATTTAAGAACATAATTAACTCTTTAATTGCTAACAAAATTATGCTCAAATTACTTATACACTAAAACACGTGAGATTTTCACTGTACATTTGTCATTATGCAAAATTTTGTTTTTTTAGTTTGATCCTCAAACTTTGTTTTTGGGTGATTAAGTCCTATTTAATGAGTAATTGATTTCAAATTCTTATGAAATGGTGGGATTGGAAGATGGGGGATCAAAATGAAAAATGCAATAAACATAGGTGGCGTATCATAAGTTTCGAAAACATTCACTTTGGTCCACCAATTTAAATAATCTTGCAAATTATACAATTGTAATCCCTCAAAATTGTTCCAATTCCATTTTGGTGAAAAGGTTTATTTTTGTTATTTTTTGGTCCCTGATTGAGAGAGGAGAGAAGGGTCACCGGATTTCTGCAGTAGAGAAAGAAACTTGCCGTTGATACCGATTTAGGACATCAAAAAAGGATTTTTTTGTGTCAAATTATTTCATTTGATGCGAGAAGTTCATATTTGGTGTCTTTGTACCTTAAAAGTTCATGAAAAAACATATCTGAACTCGGGTTGATTTTTGGTTTTAGGTTTAGTTTGGTTTTTGGGGTTTTTTAAGGCCATGAATGGATTTGTCTTGGTTTTTTGTGTCAAATTATTTCATTTGATGCGAGAAGTTCATATTAGGTGTTTTTGTACCTTAAAAGTTCATGAAAAAACAGATATGAGCTCGGGTTGATTTTTGGTTTTAGGTTGAGTTTGGTTTTTGAGGTGGTTTTTTGGGTTTTTTAAGGCCATGAATGGATTTGTCTTGGTTTTATGGTGTTTTATAGGTGTTTTGGGTCCAAACGGGTTGCAAAAGAGGTTTTTGGGTCAGAAAAGCATAGACCCTGATTTTTCAGCTACCATAATGGTCGGAATCTAGACAAAATAGGCGATATGTTGTCTATTTTGGCATGGATGCCAGGCTCAAGACACTTAGGTCTAACATGGCTACTATGAAAATATAACTTTAAAGAATGCAATGGAAAAGTAATAAAGTGACGTGATCGGTTAAAAAACTAAAAACCAAAAAAATAGACAAAACCTCTTCTCTTTTATTTTGTTCAAATGATCTTTTTTAAATAATATTTATTTTTTTGTTAAGTGTTTAATTTTCAAAGAGGTTTTTCTGGTTTATCTATGATTTTGTTTTTATCTTTTATATAGATAAACTATGTTTTTGAAAATAAAAAAATATTTTTTTTAGATGATATTTTTAATATGTGTAGCCTTACATGCTATTCCCTTTTATTTTATTCAATCAATTTAATGTCTTATTTTTTAATATTAAATATCTTAATTTACATCTATCTATCGGTTTTTCAACTTTTATTTTTAAGTGTTATTAATAATAATATATTTATTTATTATCACATATAACTCTTAGTTTATTTAATTACATGTGTGCATAAATTTTTTAATTTGTTGTATTTTTTGAACTACAAAAATATGTTGAAAAAATCTAAATATATAATATTTAATGAAAAATAAAAATATTTGACCTATGGTGAAACACTGGTAAACATTTGCTAGTTTATTCGAAAAAGGTTGAAACATTAACTAAGTATTTAATATCAAACTATATACTATAATTGAGATATATTTTTAAAATGTTGTGGATATTTTTGTTACAATATATATATATGGTTTTTATTCCTTTTACGATATGCTTTTTTAATGTATTTTAAGTTTATTGAAAGTTATTTTTATGAGTTTGGTATACCTAAGAGACTTTATGAATTAATTGCTAAAAACATAAAAATTTCTGCATTTTATGTTTCAGATCTTGCTTTTTGTAACAAGTTTTTCACCTAGTTATAATTTAAAAATGTGAAAGTGGACCGAATCAAAGTTAAAATACACATATAAAGCTTTTCAAGAAGGTATTATGGGAAAAAATCCGAGTTTGTTTAGACCCCTAATCAGACCTGCAAAATCAGGTTGAAATCCTCCTTACAGCAGGATTCTCTACTTTTACACTACAGATTCAAACGAGCTTATCTTGAGCCTCAGACATCAAAATCATGCGATTCAAAATCCCAAAATTGTCTACACACCTAGGACCACAACTTTTATGAAAGATGTCAAGTCAGATAAAATTATTTCAAAGGCGAAAACCTGGATGAAATTTGAAGGACAAGATTGGTCTCCTAATTTGATGAGAAAACTAACGATGCTGAGCATCTCACTACGGCCGAGAGTCTGACATATAAATTGTAGGTTTTAGGATCCAAGAAAGGTGCATATCAATCCTCTAGCATACCATGAATGAAAGAATATAGTTAGGATGATCGGATATTGGAAACCGAGTAAAAAACAAAGTTTAAGTTACAACAGAGTTGTGACAGCAGCAGAGTCGTGACAACAGCAGAGTCGTGACAGCAACAGAGTCTGTTTTCAACACAAATTCTAAGTGATTTAACTAACCTTAAGGACCAGATAAAGAAGGAAGGAATTAAGTAGCATAAGGACTTCTAATTAGCCTATGAATTCTAAAGAAATTTAGCAGTAAAGGGAGAGAATAAATAAAGCAGAACACGACTGAAACAAGGGCTCGACAACATTCTTTTCTTCTCTGTTTTTGTCAATTTTTTAGCAATTATGAACTAAACTTTGGCTTTCAGTTCAAGTGGAATACACACCATCTCCATTAGAAAGTTACGACAAGTAATGTTATCATTATAAATCTTTCAGATTCAAGTATTTATTTTTTTCTTGTTTAAAATTATGCTATTGATTGTTATTCAAGCTTATTGAATTTATTTGAGATGACATGTATATTTTCTAGTTTCTTTCAATCCATAATTGTTGTTAGGAACTGAAGTAAGAAGCAAAAGAATTAATTTGATTGTTGCAACTCTTATCTTGATTTATTAGAGAAGAATAAACTAAGTTAATTGTCAAACTTTTAAACGTTTGTTTAGAATAATTTCACAGACTTTATTCCTAAGGCTAAGACTTTACTCCCAAGGCTACTGCCAAGTGAATGACTATTACTTTCAATATTAAATTAGTTTGAAGGTAAGAAATTGATTAAAGAACTTTATCTAATTAATTTACTCGTAATCTCATCGATTTCCCTCATTTTAAGGGATATCAAATTTATTTGCATGACGTGAAAGAATATTTATTTTTACTTCGATGATTAATAGATTTATAGGAATGGATGCGTGGACCCTTGAACTGAGTTAACGACATATAAATTTATTATTTTTATTTTTAGATTTTTATTTCTTTAATTCTTTATTCAAATCTCCCATTCTTTTTTATTTCAGTATATTGTAGGAAGATTAAACATAATTTCCCATGGGTTCGACCTGGTTTTCACGATCATGTGACGAATTTATTTTGTTTGTGATAATAAAGTTAGAATTATATTTCAGGGGTTTTAACGACCAACTAATGATCAATACATCTACAACATCACCAACAAGATCTCGACAAGATAATTTCAATGACATTAAGGAAGGCAATCAATGGAGGTAGATGCGAGCCACACTCATTATCTAAAGACGGTAAGCCTGACTCACTTGTTGACTTGTATATTACATGAGCTAGCCAATTTTTCTTCTTCTTATTTAGTTCATTCCCTCATTCTCCCGCAATTGTCTAATTTAGTCTTCTAAGGGAGAAGGGGAAAAAAAAGGAGAAAATACTCAACTCATGTGCCATTTAACCACCTTTATTGGTACAATCACTACCCAAACACCTGATACAAATATGGAAGCATCATTTGTTAATACAATGCCTTACAATCATTCACTAGTGCTAATTCTTCATGAAAAGTAATTAGATCAGTACATAAATTGTTAGTGTGGTGCCTATCTTCCCTGCCAATGACTTCTCGCCAATATATCTCATCAGAAGACTCAAACTTTTCTCTTTATGCCCGAGGGTGCCCAAATTTTCCATCAATGGTGTGACACCTCCCTCAATATGACACCTACATTACTACATATGATGTTTACAATTCCACACTCCATGAGGTAAGTTCATATGAACTAATATATATAGGAACAACAGAGCAAACCATACAAAGCCACATTGCATTTCCCCAACTTTTACTCCACTCTTAATACACATTTCTCCTGCTCTACTTGTTATTCTTCTATTGTTCACTCTCTCTTACTTTTATGTATATTATTTATCTTTTTACATTTATTATCTTAAGCATCAAGTGGTCCTTTATTCTTATATAAGACTTGTTTTTGATAGTGGGCATTAAAGTTACCATGTCAACTCATCAACCAATGGTCAAACCTAGTAACTCCATCAACCCAAGACACGGTCATGGAAAACCCAATCCAGATTGAAGTTTTCACAACTTCATTAAAAAATATCTGGAATACATGTAATTAAGATTAAAGATAAGTTATATTATAATTTTGGGTATAATTTTATTATTAATTATAACATTTATGAAATATTTTCTTCATACAAGATTCTATTTGTAATGAACTTTAAATAATTTAATTGTTAAATTTATATTTTTATGAGTTTCTTTATTTATATATGAATTTCTTAGTTAATTGATTTTAAGATTATATTAGAAGTGAGAAGGCTAATTGTTTCAAAATAAATAATACTATACAAATAATGCAATTATTTATAATATATGTGTTGACATTAAGATTTCAATAAGTCTAGCCCATGAACCAAAGCTCTCTATGAAAAAAAATTAAATTTATTGGGTTTGGATTCAGATTAAATTAAAAAACTCAGTCAAAATAAATTTCATGATTTTTACTTTAATATCCTTCTATTAAGGGTATTTTAAGTAATTTTCATATCAAATTTCCTAAAATACCCTTTACATGAAGGACATTTAAGGTAAATTGCACATGATTTATTTATAAATAGACAATAAAGCCATCAATTCAAACATAAGTATAGAAGACAAGAAAACACAAAAACGTAGGAGACAGAAGAGAAGAAAAAGAAAAACTGAAGACCGAGCAAAAATACTAGAAGTTCTCTCAAAGAAATTCAAATTTATCAAAGAAGCAAGGGATCAAAATCCTTTCCTTCATTCAAACCAAATCAAAGAAACAAGGGATCACAATCCTTTCGTTCATCAAAACAAATCAAGTCAAGATCTCACATGGTTAAAACTTTTAGACTTGTGTGAGTACTCTTTGTCTTGATGAAATGAAGCCTAATCCATACATCACACAGGTTAAAGCTTTCGAGTTCGTGTGAATACTCTTCATCTTTATCAAATCAAGTTAAATCTATACATCACACAGATAAAAGTTTCAAACTTGTGTGAATATTCTTTGTCTTCATCAAATTAAGTTAAGATCTCACACGATTAAAGTTTCTGGACTTATGTGAAAATCTTCCCATCAAAAGTAAGATCCAAATCTGACAGTTAATTATCAGAGTTTTCATTCACCTGAAGAGTACCTCAAGAAAGTTTTTATTTTTTTTAATCAAATTCATTATTGTGATTTTGACATCATTTTTAGTGTAACAAGAAAACCCTTTTTTTCTTAAAATAATAATTATATTGTGTGGAATTATTTGAAGACTAAATCTAAGTTAAAATTAGTTTAAAACTAGAATATTTTCATATGACTATTGATTTTTTTTTTAATTGACAAGTGTACATTTAATGACAGGTCGAGCAGGTATGAATCCTAAAAAGAAATAATGGAACCCGTGATTTTTTTTCTTGGTAAGCGTATATTTGATAACAGAGATTGGTCAAGTAGTTAATAACTCAAAACCTATATTCATAATGTTTATGGTGAAAATTAATGGAACCCGTTAATATTGAAGACGCAACAAGAAATCATTGGTTTTTTAATCTATATTGATCAAGTCCATATATATAACAATCTGATTTAGTCATAGTTAAATCTCCTTGCCTTATGTGTGAAAGTGTATATAAGACTGCATCCCTTTATTAATTCATAATGTTTATGGTGAAAATTTAATATTATTTCTTGTTGGTCCACAAGTAAAATAAATTATGCTCTTTGATTGTTTCATGTGTAAATCCTTACTAATATGTTAGGATAATTAAAAATATGAATAATCTCAAACATTTATGAATACGCAGAAAGCAGAAAGCAGAAAGCAGCCGAATGCAGTAGAATATTTGACAATTTCACCACCAGTTCTTGTCGTAAAATTAATTATCTTCTGCTGCATCAATTTCAAATGACGGGAAAACTTGTTGCCTCGAATTTGCTTGTTTGTCAAGTCGGTTTGTGTGCTGGGTCAAGATTATATTATATGCTTGCCGTGTGTTCTCTGGTTTGTTTTGTCATTTAATATATTACGTGCCTTGATTTCTCTATATATATTTTTTTCAACTTGCAAAATAATTCTAAGGAGCTGTACGTAGCTTAACTGACATTAGCGGCGTCTTTCCATAACAGGTTTCGGATTCAAATCTTTTCTATGTAACGTAAAAAACACAACTTATAAAATAATTTACAGTTCATAATTCAAGAATTATATGTGTATATGAATGAAGTTACGTGTCTGAATTACCATAAACGTAAAAGAAATCAATTGCCCAAAGAGAAGTTGATGCAGTTGTGGCATAATTTCTTCACCCACAATGATTTAATTACTCTACGACAGTGCAATCCACTGCGGTTTATTAATGGCATTTTGCGACTAATTGTTATACTGCACAAGAAATTTCATAACCCTTGCTTTCTAGGACTCTCTACGACTACAGACCGTGAATTTTGACTTGTGAGCCGGTGCGGAGAAAAAAATGGAAGTGAATGCCGAGGACAAGATCGGTTCAATGCAACCTGCTTGTCCCTTCAATGGTAAGTAATATATATATATATATATATATATATATATATATATATATAGTGATATAACTAGAGATGCTCTCCGAATTGGGCGACTGCTTTGACGGAGATTACTTTTCCACACTCCTCACCAGTTCGCTTCCGGTTTTAGGCCCATATAATACAATTTATGGAAGACTAGAGCATCCCTACACATTTCTGATCCGATCAAAAACAGGTTATTTATGTTTCATAAGAGTATAATCTGGAATCGGTAACAAATTGAAGTTGCACGTTATGTGTTTCTTATTATTTATTCCTATTCACAGTTATGGGCCTGAAACTCAAGGGATGTTAAAAGACAGAAGTGCTTCGAGCTAGGTCAAATCCTTCGAGGACAAGCTAGGTCCCGTGAAAGGTAGGAAAACGCAGAATTTGGTTTCCTCATGCTTTGTAATGAATCTTGTTCCTTAACCTGCATAATTCTTTGGACATCCCACACGAGGGGTATCTGGCTTGTGGGTCAAAAAAATCTGCTCAACTCCACTTGTGTAGCGTGAAGCTCAACGACGTATACGTCATAGAATAATGATTTTGGTCTAATAATTTACGTTTATTTCTAAATTTATGAAAATCCTGATATTGATGTTCAAACTTTCACAATGCCAAGTTCAGGTAGGAAAAAGTTAGCTAAAAACTGTCTCCACTGTTCTGTACAGCTGAAATGACATTATATTGCAGATAAAAACAAAATGCTGTGTACCATTCCAGCATTATAAAAAGAGGTTATGTTCCTCGTCTAAGTGCACTAATTAATTGTGATATCGCATTAGGTTTCTTCCTGTTAAGCTATTACTTTTGGCTTTATTTTGTTACTATTCACAAACCAAATATCAAGTTTAAGCTAGCCCGATCTCTTTCATTTTTCCATATTCATGCAGAGCGTGTTGCTGCACGGATACACAGCCACGGATACTCAGCTGCTGCTCATAAATTCAGGTAAAGAAAAAAAATATGCGGTAAATTATCATGATACCTATTTAGCGATCTTCCATTCTCCGTTGCCTGTATAAGTTGCACACTTTTGTAACTTATATTTACTAATAAATCATAGAAATCTATTTATCCATCTCAGTTAACCAGATGGGGCCGGGCCATTTCTCCCAACAGCTTCAACTGCATACAAAGGAGCATTATGTGAAGAAGCAAACACAGACTTAGTGCATGAGAATGAAGTTGTGATCAGAGTACTTTTTCTTTATTGCCTTTTCTTGCCTGCTTCGTTTTGTACATTTCAGTATAAAAAAGTACATTGAAGTATATAATGGATCTCTTTGTATGCTACATGCATCTAAATACTGCCTGAGGACATCCTTCTCAACTCCTGACCTTCTATATATAGTTCCTCCTAATTCACACTCCCGAGAAATTGAATCCATCTCTGAACATGAACCCAGTTTTTAAAGATCCTACAGCTGATACTGTTTTGAAGTGCATCAGCCAGATTCTTATGGAAGAAGAGTCCAATGAACAAACCTTTATTGCACGGGACTTTTCTCTTCGGGCTGCTGAAAAACCCTTTTCTGATATCCTTGATCAGAAAAGTTCCTCGTCAGACAGTGAAGTATCCGATCCAAATCAAATTATAAAGACTGTTAGTACTCACTGTTGCAATATTTATGGTTGTAACAGCTCCGAGACAGCTGACAACATGGTTGTGTCCAGCTTCATACACAACAGAGAAGCTCCGTCTGTTAACTACACTGTCCCGTTGAGTTTGCAGGACAATTCACCTCCATTTTTTCCTGAAAGCGTTTTTCAAACTTTCCCTGAGCAGGTGGATTCTTCTGTAAATGTAGCCCTTGGTGCGAGCCAATTGGATGTGTTGTTTAAGGGAGGGACAGAAGAGACTTGGGAACTTCATCATCAGGCAAATGAAATGATTCTTGATTTTGAAAACAACAAAGTGACTCCAGTCATGGCGACTAAAGAGAAAAGTTATTGGGATCACTCGGCATGTGAGCTGAAGGAAAGAAAGAATCATTACAAAGTGGAGAAGAAGTCAGAAACGAGGAGAAATAAGCACTCTTCAGTTTATGCTGAAGCAGCTGAGCAATATGGAATGTTTGCTGAGGTATTTCCGTCTAGTGGTGGAGATGAAGAGCCAGTTTCGTTAAACCTTAATGAAACATTTCAAAATGGTCCAGGTATGATACCTTATCTAAGAGAACAATCAAGAGGATCTGATTATGGAATGCTCTTCAGGAAGAACCACGTTAGCTGCAGGGAATTGGTTGATACGAGGACTCTTCTGATACACTGTGCAGAAGCTGTAGCAAGCAACGATCACGGGAGTGCAATTGAACTATTAACACAGATTAGGCAGCATTCTACTCCTTTTGGTGATGGATCCCAGAGGCTGGCCCATTGCTTTTCTAATGCCCTAGAGGCTCGCATGGCTGGCAATGGAAGTGAGGTATATGCAAGTCTTGCTGCTAACAGGGTGACATCCGAATGCATATTAAAAGCTTGCAGACGATTTATTTCAGCTAGCCCTTTCATGGTCATGTCGAATCTCTTCTCAACGCAAACTATCATGGACCTTTCTGAAAATGCAGCAAGGCTGCACATCATAAATTTCGGTATTCTCTATGATTTCCCATGGCCTTCCTTAATTCAGCATCTCTCAGTAAGACCTGGTGGTCCTCCGGTGCTTCGCATCACCGTAATAGAGTTTCCCCAGACTGGTTACAGGTCAGCAGAAACAATTGAAGAAATAGGACTTTACTTGGCAAGTTATTGTGATAAATTTAATGTCCCTTTCGAGTATAATGCGATATCACAAAAATGGGAAAATGTCCAGCTCGAGGACCTCAAGATCGACAGAGATGAAGTAACTGTTGTTAGCAGTTTATACAGGTTTCGGCACCTCCTTGATGAGACAGTAGTCTTGAACGGTCATAGGAATGCTGTTCTTAACTTAATTAAGAGGATTAATCCAGCTGTCTTCATTCATGGGATCGTTAACGGGGCTTACAATTCTCCTTTCTTCGTTTCGCGTTTCCGGGAAGCCCTCTTCTACTTCTCATCATTGTTTGATATGCTCGAAGCCATTACAGCCCGTGAAGATCCAGAGAGGTTGGTGTTTGAACAAGAGGTATTTGGAAAGGAAATCCTGAATGTCATAGCATGTGAAGGATGTGACAGAATCGAAAGGCCAGAGAAATATAAGCAGTGGCAGGCTCGGAATTTAAGGGCTGGTTTCAGGCAGCTCCCACTGAAAGAAGGGATCATGGAAAAAGTGAGAGAACAAGTGAAGTCAAGTTATCACAAGGATTTTCTGATGGATCAAGATGGCCAGTGGATGCTTCAGGGATGGAAAGGCAGAATCCTATTTGCCATTTCCTGCTGGAAATCTGCCTAACCAGGAAATTAATCCATGCCTAGCTAGCTATGGATTTTTGCTCTTAGGGAGATTTTTTTTGTAGTTGGAGTTCTAACTCGCTATTGCTAACCTATTTCAGACATGTGCTCATTGACACTTTATTACATATGAGAATAAAATTTCGTTTTGACAAGCTTCGAAGTTGTCTTATTGTGTTCTCTTTAATTTATCTTTACACATTATTATTGTAAAATCATCTAATTAAGTTGAGAAAAAAAGTGAAAAGCTTTATTGCTAAGCAACAAGCATCTTGTATCAGAGATCCGGAGATGAGAAACGCAGCATCAAATTTTCTGGCCTATAATATAGAACATGGTTGATATTATGATAGCTTTTGTGTTGTGGTTTTAGAAAAATAATAAAAAATCACTTTTAATTATGGTTGCTAAAGCTAAAATTTATATTTGGTTAAAATTATTGTTTGATCAAAAGCATGTCATGAGATATTTGTTTAAGATTGTGGTTGAAATTATAGTTACACCTAAAATGACCAAAAATGACATAATTATTCAACGTATAACACTAAACATCGAATACATATAATAGGACTAACTGGTATTATAAAAACTTCAATTATTGTCCCATCAAACTTGATGTGATCCCACGTTGAACACTATCCATTCATGAATATCTGCTTCCTCCATATGTTTGTGAACGTAGAACCACATCACTAAAAATATTCTAAGGAACAAAATTTGGATGATGTTCAAACTAAGTAAATGCCATATCCCGTTTGGAATTCCTTCTTATTTAATTATGTAGAGCCATTGGCGCCACAACAATCTAAACTTGTGTCTTATACGGAAATATTGGCATGTTCTGCAAAATTCTTCATCTTCTTTCCACTCCCTAAAAGTTTGCTTTATTACACATTGTATTGAAGAATGAAACCGATTGAATAACTTCTCTCTACTTTGTGGATGCCCTTTACAATAAAATTCTAGCAGATGATATCTTTTACCTCTATATGGGCCCAAAAATCCATTCGAATAACTAGAATCAACAACATAATACTTTCCTACATTAATTTTTTTTCCTGTAAGTTATTCCTAATCACGTAATACAAGATAATATTAATGAAATTTATTACCATTTACAATATTAAACCTTAAGTACTTGTTGGTGGCTTTGGAAATTTGATATTAGGATTAACAATGGCTTCAAGAAAAATCCTTATATCATGTGCGTTATATTCTCATCATGTCCAAATAAATGTAAATTGCATGTCAAAGCTATATGATGCCATTATATTTTGTGTTGGTACATCTCTTTTGTCAATAAATGATATTTGATTTTCTTGTGATACACAAGCACAAACATGTGTTCCATCAATCGCTTCAATACAATTCTACATCTAAAAAATAGTTAACAAAACAATCAATTGAAACATAGTTGATATAATTTGTTTTGTTGTAACTTAATTATTAAGTCATTAAACAACTTTAATGTCACTTTAAAACATGACATATATCTATTGTGATTTCTCTCGGTGTTGTTAAAAATTCTGGATCTACTGGTTTAATTATTTCAACTACTAGCAAACACACCGACCCAAGAACTTCATTGAAATATCTACTCACAGTTTCACCTGAATATTAAAATCTCTCATGATCTTTCCTATTTGAAGCACCCATTACTAAAGTAAATAGAAACATGTTAACCTTCTCAATAACACACATTCTCCTTGATGGTTTTAATCCATACTATGTTTTTAAATCAACACACACACTCTAAAACGTGACTGCATCCTAAATATGTTAACACAATATATCCAATTTTCATTTAAAATTTCATTCAACCATTGCATTCTCATGTTGTGTGAAACCATATATGATTTTTTATAAATATAATTATTATAATACATGGCAATTGCTCCAGTTGTGCATAAAACTAGTTTACGCCAATCGAACTCTCTAAGCCAAAACAAATATCTTTATCATCATCATATTCGTTTTCATCATCATCTGTATTGCTATCGTATTCAATGGAATGGTCTTGTAAAAAGGAAGTTTTAATGCCATGTAATACTTAGGTTAGGAAGTATTTTAGGGGATTTGGCTAGCAAGAAATAAATTGATCTTTGATGCAGAGACATCAAATTGGAATAATATTTTTTAGTTAATCCCACTTTGCCTTGCATTATGGTTAAGGATAAATAATTATGAATGCTTCAGTTATACAGGCATGGACTTGATCAGGGGTCTGGAAGGTATAATGAACTAGACAAATTAGTTAGTCTTTAGATTTTGTACTTCTTGTTAGAATTGTGTTGATGAATGGAAACATGTAAATAATACGAGCAGAAAACAAAAAGAAACAGAGAACAGTAAAGCCGAGGTGTATACAAACATTGTCTTTAATGATATTTTCTCCACAAAGTTATCCCCCAGGATTGAATAGGTTCCTCCACAAGATGAGGTATGCAAAAATAATAAGTAAAAGAAAATAAAGAACCCAACAAGTTTTGAAAAGAAAAAAATAGAATAAATATTTTTTGGTTGTGTGCTACCTTTTACAAAGAGTTCATGGAGGAGATATATATAGGTTGAGAGTTTAAAATAGCCAATAAGAAAAATACATGGTAGAATAAAAAAGTGTTTAATAGAATTTTTGTAACATGTAATTGTTGGAGGAATATAGATGTTGTGGTGATTGTTAGAAAATTAATTCCAGGAGTTGAAATTTTTTTCAATTTAAAGGTCAAAAACAAATTATTATTGAATACAAAAGGTCCATAAAGTTTATGCGTTGCCTTGCGTGCAAGGGGGCAATCAAAGGTTTTCCTTTTGCTCAGCCCAACCTTATACGTACGAGCTTACCACCCTTTCCTTGTTAGTTATTAACCCACATCAAAGTTCACTATATAAATACTAGAAAAATATTTTATTTTTTCAATATGGGGTTGGAAGCCCATTAATATATATATTTTATGTTCACGAGAAGAAAGTTGTGTTTTCTAAAAGTGGAATAAAAAAAACCTTTTTGATTTAAACACTTTAATTTAAAAGAAAAAAATAATATTTTTTCAATGTGCGATAAAAAAAAATTTTCGAAAAGATTTTTAAATATCATTATTTACAACATTTCTAGCATGTTGCTTCTCATCTAATTTCTTCTCATCATACGCACTTAAAGACTTATTTTGGTCTCTCTCCTAATTTGTTTAAAGGTCTAAAACTTTTAAACTATTATGTAAATTTATGATGAAAGACCACATATATTTCTTATAGAATCACGTATAGAAAACAAATATGGTTGGAAGTTTAGTATTTTTTTAGTTATGTAGTTGTTAATTTGAAAAAACAACAAAAATCACAATAAAACCAAACACTAACAATTTTATTGAGCATAAAAATTTTATTAATTTCAATATTCATTAAAAAGTAATTTTACAATATCAAATACATCGCTACACAATAAATAATTTTATCAATTCCATAAAAAAAAATCAATTTCTCAAAATCTCCAACTTAACAATAAAATTTAAAAAATATGATTGGTACCTATTAAAATAACTCATCATTTCTTCAATTATAATACATAAAAAATAGGTGTCTTTGTTTGCTTTTTGATACTTCACAAAAAAAAAAATCAATGATGGATGTTGACACTACTAACATAGATGTAAATTGATGCAGACGAGTTAGGGTGGTCAGATTTATGAGAGAATAAGGGGTTGCCGGTTGGTTTTTTTACAAAAAAAAGAAGAAGAAAATAATGTAGGGAACTATTAGTTATAACTTATTTACATTTGCCGATGGAAATATTATGTCGGTAAGTCATGGCATGTAAATTTTTTGATGAATTTTTTGTTCATCTTTTATTTTTTTTTACAAAATCAGAAATTACCAACATAATATAATTCATTGTTATTTTCATCAAAAATTACTGATGAAAATACCTCATCGCTATTTTCATTAGAAATTAGCAACATAATATTATCTATTGATTTCTATTTTTATTTTCTAAATTCCTAGTAGTGTGAGGTAATGAAAAACTTAGCCCATGTTTTTATACAAATGATGTTGTTTATTTATTTATTTTTGAGAAGTTACAAAAACATTGATGTTATAAAATCACATGAACTATCTTAAGATTTAAATATTTAACATAAAATTATTTTCGTATTTAAGTAAATATTATACAAATAATTTTTTATCCTCAAAGTCTAATTATTTTTTAAAACATTAAGAGCATTACAAGTTCCAATAGAGGATTTTGAATCTCTTCTAACTTTTACATATTCACTATTGATGGATCGGTATATTTTGAAAAATTAATTTTGAGCTCGAATTCTTATTTGGAAGGTCTAAAGGCAGGGTGATAACCCAATGTTGGTGGGTGAGGCTTACATCCATAGGCTCGGAAGAATATCATGCCCAGATGACATGAGTCTAGCTCGCTTCTAGGCTCAACGCCCTTGGACATGGTTAAAAGCAGAGTCCAAGTGGGCATAGGTCTGGCAAGCTGCGAAACCCAATTGAATCCAAACAAACATGGTTTTAGCGAGCTGTCAGACCCAAATTTTTTGAGCTGAGCCTAAATGAACATGGGTTTAGCGAGTTGTCAGACCCAATATCCTTGAGTTTAGCTATACACTGAACACAAACGAATATGGGTTTGAAGAGTTGTCAGACCTAATATAAATGAGTTTAGCCACGTGCTGAGCCTAAGCGGGTATGAGTCTGGCGAGTTGCCGGACCCAACATCCTCGAGTTTATCATCCGATGATCCCTAAATCTCATCAAAAGAAATTATTTTATAGGTGTTAGATCTTTTACCACCAATCATCTACTTCTTGAGCTCTGGAGAATAAAATATTGACATGAATATATGATGACCCACTATCCAAACATTAAAAAACCACATTCCTAAGCATATTAAATTTTAGGACATCATCAACTAAATATCATTATATCATTTTTATTTTTCTAAACTATTATTTTTAAAAACATTAAGTTTCTTTGTATTTTAATAATAATAATAATAATAATAATAATAATAATAATAATAATAATAATAATACAGACACTTGATTGAAAAAAAAATCAAGGTACATACAATCAAATAAAAATTATATAAGAGTTGAAACATTTTATTTGAAAATTTGTAAAAGTATATATGATAATCGAATTTTTCATTACCTCTCCTTTTCTATGTTAGCTTCATATTTATGCCAACCATGAACTTTGCTTTTATAAATAATTGCTAATATGAACTTTTCTATTGGGTTTTGCTTTACTTGCATAAATTAAGGTGGTGTTTGTTTTTATAGCTGGAATGTGTTTTTAATTTTTTTAAAAATATTAAATTATTATTTTTTGTATTTTTAAATTATTTTGATGTACTAATATTAAAATAAAAATATATATTATTTTAAATAACTATATCCAGTAAAATACTAACTAAACCAGCTGGAAGAGTAGATAGGAATACAAGTGATTACCTAGGCAGCCAGGAAACGATTCATTCAATTTGAATATATTCTTTGCAAGATCGCTATCAAGAGGCTGCTTGTCACTATCATTGAAAATAGTGTACAAACTCAGCAAATGGTTAAACCTTTGAACATATTCCAAGAACTCCCCTGTCATAACCATGTACGTGAGATCTTATAGGCCAGAGTCGCATGGTGAAAGTTCCATGGAAGGTGAGATGAATCTGGCTATCAAGACAAATCACCTGACATTATGGTTTCATATAATTCTATCTGAATCGAGGAAAATGGTCTCCCATTCATGCTGATCATGCTAATATTAATTTGGAATCGAGGGTCCCTGCCTCAGCCAGCCAGCCCATTATTTCACAAACACAATCATTGACGCTCATTTTCTAATTTGGAGGCTTTAAACAAATGTTTGCAGTCTGACCTCTAGTTAGGTTAGATAGTGAGGCCGTGTCAAAAGCCAGTCATGTCTTTAGAAAGTGGGTTCATTGAGAGTTGAAAATATTTGCATTTGTATGGGAATCGAAATAATAATAGTAGAATAATTTCCATGGCTTAGGTAGTGACGGGTGGAGGGGTAGAGTTTATTTTTTAAAATATTTTTTATTTAAATATATTTAAAAAAATCAAGCAAAAAAAATTAAAAATCACGTAATGCCGGTTTCAACCGTAAAAATAAATAGCATCTTAATAATGCATTGTCTTTTACGTGGTGTTTGTCATTATGATAAAGGATATATTTTAAGGTGTTTTTTTATTTGAAAGTATATTAAAATAAAAAAATTACATTTTATTTTTTACATCAATACATTAAAATAATATAAAAAATTTAATTTAAAATAAAAAATTAATTTTTTAAAAAATACCGTGCGGCTGCTGCGAAGAAAACCACGCTCTTCATCCCCCCACCAAAGAGCTCTCAACCTGTTACTTCCCATCTCTGCTAGCATTGGTCTATACGAAAAGTGAAATGAAATCCAATTTCATTGTTCGGTTTCCGGTATCTTCGCAGGTGTTGCCCTTATAATGACATCTTCGGAGTTGTTTTTATTATTATTATTATTATTATTATTATTATTATTATTTATAATTCCTTGCTTTCATACGTAGTTCTAGACTCTTCTCTCAACTTTTCGCAAAGATTTGTATCAGATTTTGCAAAATTATATAAGAAGTTACAAAATAATCGGTTGTTTATCATCATAATAATAGGTTGTTTATGATCAATTAGAAGTTAAAAAATTCCAGTATTTGATTAAAGGAAAAATTATACTATTTTGTCTCGAAAAGTTTTTTTATAAATTATACTTAAGATGATGTGAATTTTGTAATCAACTGGTCACAAAACACACAATCAAGATTAAGATCTGATTTTGAAAAATCAAAACAGATCTTATAGAAGTGTGATACAATAAAAACTTGTCTCAAGACACTAGAACTATCTTAGAATGAAATTGAATAATGTCATGAAGCCAATTGATCTTCAATAAGTTAGATTCAGTTCATTCAAAAATCAAATAATCAAAGAATTAAAGAATCTTTCACACACGTTAAACTGAAAAGTTCATAAATATTATTCATCAAAGATTGAAAATTTAGGCTTACAAATATTTAAATATTCTGAGTAATTAACCCTAATGAATCTATCCTTGTAGGCTGAATTGATCCACAAACAAAAATTGACCTAAAATCTTTGATAATAAACTCATATCCTGATCCAAATAAGTCTTGTATCTTAGCTGAAAACAAAGTATTAATTAAGCTAAAACAAACCTTAAGTTATAGCTAAGATAATGAAAGTAAAACCCATAAGTTAATTCACTATGATGTTATAAGAAAAGAAAAAGAAAAGAAAATAATATAAGTTTGATAGAAGGTTTATTTATAGCTTACAATGCTGCCCAATAATCTTAGAAACTAATCTGTCATTAAATATCATCAACCTTTTTTTTTCTATATAGCTAGAATGAATAAAGAATTCTTGTAAGAAAATGATTTTGGAACATTAAAGAATTCTTTCCATACTTGAAAATTATGTTATAACTCTTTAAATATCCTTGTACGTAGAACTAAAAAATTTCCAAAACAAATTATCACATCCTAGTACGAAAAGGATCATTGCCAAATAGAAAGTTCACAAGTAAAAATAAAATAAATAATAAAATTTCTACAATCTATTTTGATATATATTGCAAGGACTTCCAGAACTATAATTTACTTGAAATTTTACCCAGCATATAAAAATACATCTAAATGTTTTTAGTAAAGTTTCAGTTCGATCAAACAGTTTGATTTGGAGTTATATTCAATATAATAAAACTAGACAATAAATTTTTTTACGTCAACTCATAAATTAATTTAAAACTTTAATCAAACCAAAAATTATTCTCATGTATATTATATCTGAAATTAGATAAAACAATAAATCTTTTTAATATTTATTTATAACATGTTTAATTTATATTTAACTTATCTATCGTATGGTCCGACTAATTACCCTCACAATTTTTTATAAGACTATTTTTAATTAAAAAAATATATATTTTCTTCCTAACATTGACCATGGATTTAAGAAGTAACAATTAACATCCTACTATTGGCAAGGACTAGAAGTGATGAAAAAGAATCATGAAAAAGCAAACCGATACCATGGGCCATACTCCAGATATCACAGAAAATGACAAGGACGGGGGGAACTGGAGACTGGCGGCTTCAGTCATTTTGAATTGTTCGCAAGTAGGAGAGAAGATATTATTTTTTAAAATATTATTTTAAAAAATATATTAAAATAATATTTTTTTGTTTTTTTAATATTATTATATCAAAACAAAATTAAGAATCTCTGTGAAGTTGAAGACCAGACTTGGTCATATAATACTAAAAGTTATTTAAAAAAAAAAAATTAACATTTGAGTCCACCTTTTCCACTTTCTTGTTCGATGATCGGTTAAGAATTTGAGAACATCTCGTTTCCGTACTAATGGTGATTGAGTCCATGGAACCACCTTCCTTTCCAAACATTTTACAAGCTCCTACTTTAGGGTCTAGCTCAGATGAAGATACTGCATATAGCAGTGATACGAATGACTTCTCTCATGTTGTTTTCAAGTACATAAATGACATGTTAATGGAAGATGATTTGGGAGATAAAACCTGTATGTTACAGGACTGTCTCGCTCTCCAAGCTGCTGAAAAGTCTCTTTATGATGTCCTCGGAGAAGAGCATCCACCTTCTTCGGATCACCGCCCTCCTTGTTTGGCTCAAATCAATGAGAGCCCAGATGAGAATTACACTCCAACTACAAGTGTTCAATCATCTGTTTTACAGTCGTTTTACTCTCCTGAAAGCGTCTTTGTGGTGCCGTATGTTCATACAGAAACGCATTCTTTTAGGCAGTTCAATGGAGTCACGGGAAGTGCTAACAAGCTCCTTCCATATAGTCATTCTGTGAAATTTTCTTCAATGAGGAAGGCATCGGATCCTCCAGAGCTAGAGGAAGAGGTGGTAGCAGACAGAATCCAGAACAATGGAGAGAACTACTCATCAAATCAGACAAGGGGAAGGAGAAATTATCAATATGACAGTAATGACTACTTAGAAGAAGGGAGGAGCAAGAAGCAACCTTCGGTCTCAGAGTCCACACACTGGGAGCTTCTTGATGATGACTTTCTAAACAGTATCGAGAGTGGAGTACACATGTCATGTCCTCTGTATGATAATTCACGAAGTGCAGCGTACAATAAGTTTCTGCATAATGAGCAGTTAACAGCATCTCATAAGCGCATGAGAACACTGGCTAATAAAAGAGAGACAGACCAGTGGACTCAGCTAATTCTTTGTGCAGAAGCTGCAGGAAGAGGTGATCAAAAGACAGCAAGTGTGAAATTAAAACAGATTAGGCAACATTCTTCTCCTTTCGGGGATGCAAATCAAAGATTGGCACATTATTTCGCTAATGGCCTCGACGAACGCCTTGCCGGCACTGGAATGTTACTCTCTGGACCCATTACACAAAATTCGACAACAGCTGCTGACATCCTGAAAGCTTATCAGTTTTATGTTACAATATGTCCTTTCAGGAAGATGACAAATTTGTGTGCAAACCGAACAATTGCGAGGGTAGCAGATAAGGCAACAAGCGTGCACATCATTGATTTTGGCATCAGCTATGGATTTCAATGGCCTTGCTTTATGTACCGTCATTCATTAAGGCCTGGGGGACCTCCCAAGATTCGCATTACGGGAATTGATCTTCCCCAACCAGGTTTTCGGCCTGCAGAAAGGGTTGAAGAGACTGGCCGTCGTTTAAAAAGATTGGCTGACAGAATGAATGTTCCGTTTGAGTACAATGCCATAGCCCAGAAATGGGAAACTATTCAATATGAGGATCTCAAGATCGATAGAGATCGAGATGAGGTGATTGTTGTCAACTGCATGTACCGATTCAAAAACTTACCTGACGACACAATGGCGTCCAACAGCCCCAGGGATGCTGTTCTTAAATTGATCAAGAGAATCAATCCTGATGTATTCCTCCATGGAGTGCGTAATGGCTCTTACAATGCTCCCTTCTTTGTCAAAAGGTTCCGCGAAGCATTGTTCCATTACTCTGCGTATTTTGATATGCTCGAAGCCAATGCACCTCGAGAAGATCAAGAAAGATTGCTGTTCGAGAGAGAAATGATTGGAAGGGATGTTATAAATGTGGTAGCATGTGAGGGTACACAAAGGATTGAAAGGCCAGAGACATACAAGCAATGGCAGATGAGGAATTTGAGGAATGGATTTAGGCAGATCCCATTACATCAAAGTATCGTAAAAAGGATGAAAAGCATTAAACCCGATTATCATAAAGACTTTATCGTTGATGAGGATGGAGAATGGGTACTTCTTGGATGGAAGGGAAAGATATTTCATGCTATTTCAGCTTGGAAACCTGTCCAGGAGTAACCCCATAAAGCTATGATGTTTTCGTTTTTTTTTACAAGTAAAATTATGCTTCAACTTCTTATACTTCGATGTTGAGCAACTATAACAGTCCTCTTTCAATGGTTTTCTGTGCATCTGATATCGTTATATTACTAAATGATCGGTCAGCCCTTTGAGCATGCCCTCGTTGTCTTGGATTAGCTAGTTAATAGTTTCATTGTTTTAATTTTGGAATCTGAATTATGAACCAAGAAGACGTGAATTCCTTAGTAAATATGCAACAAATTAATGAAACTAATACTACATGCTAAACAAAACATCAACATGGAACTAATTAATATCTTTAAATTAATTTATAAGTTTATGTTAACTATAAGATAATGTTTAATTGAAGAAAATCCAAGCAATGGAATATATTATTCCAAGTTCTCTTTCATGAATGATTAATTAATAATACGAGAAATAACTATTATTCCAAGAAAAATAAAATTGAATTTAAAAATATATAGTAGAATGTTTAAAAAAAAAAAAAAAACTGAACCTATTGAAACTTATTCATGTTTAACTCATCTTCTTACTAATGTATATATCGATTATATATAGTCCTGGTGTCTAGGCTCTTGCTGCTAGAATTATTTTATCAGTTGTTCTTATGGTAACCAAAAAGCTTTCAAGAGAGCTTTGATTTGCTTTTAATTTTGAATTGTTAATTCTTTGATTAGTATGAATTTGTTGCTACCTTTTTATTGTTTCTTTATAGCATCAATCTTGCGGAATCTTTTGTCAGCTACTGCTGTTGGATTTTCTGACTGCTGCTTTTGTTGCTGGGATTTTTTCTTCAAATTATGCTGGATTTTTTACTTCAATTTCTTTCAATCTGGATTTGTTCATATTAGATTTGTTGTATTAGATTTTTAATGGGTTTTTTTTATTGGAACAAAAAAAATGTTTTTGTGTAAACCCCATAGAGAAAAAATACAAGTCTCATGAAAGTAAAGCAAATTTGATTATGCATGCATACTGATATAAGTTACAGTGCCTTGCTGGGTTTGGATGACGAATGACCACGTCTAATGCAAATGTTTAAACTCAATTTCTAATTTAGTAATTAAGTCGGCTAGATTTGTTAAAAAGCCTAATAAAAGAATATATAAAAAGCCCACAAAAAAACAAAACTGATTACAAGAAATTGTTAAAGCCTTTAAAAACCCAAAAATAAGCCCATAAAATAAAGATTAAGTTTTTTGGTTTTAATAAAAAAAAATACTTTGATTGAACCGAACCCATTTAGTTTGAACTAGTTACATGCCCCACGCGATGCCGCGGGTCAATTATTTTTTAAATTTAAAAAAAAGTCAAGATTTAAAAGTGTTAGGTTTTTTTGCAAAGTTATACGCAAGAGTCTTAGGTTTGGTTGCAACGCCTGAACCAAGAGTAATATTTATAATATTAATAATAACATTAAATTTAGGTTAACCCTTAGCATAAAAGTGTCTGGATTGCAATACCAGACCCAATAACATTGGACGTGGGTCTTGCTGCAAGGTCGTATAATAAAAGTGTGATAATTAAATATATTAGTTAAAAAGAAAAAAATAAAGAAAAAAAACCAACATGAAAAAAAAAACTAACGAAGAAAAAAAAAAGAATTAACTGGGTTAACCCTTCAAATCAGGTTAACCCATCATACCTTGAATTCGCATCGTGAAAGTTTGATAATTAAAAAGGAAAAAACAAATTAATGGGTTAACCCAGAATTAACTAGGCTAACTCATCAAACCAGGTTAGCCTGTCAAATCCGGAATCCATGTCATGAAAGTTTGATAACTAAATAGAAAAACATTTAACATTAACAATTTAAATTAAACAAAAAAAATTAATTAAAAAAAACAAAAGGCATCATCAGCCTTTTCACTGTGGACTGCACTGTGCAGTCCACAGTCAAAGGCATAAAAACAAAAAAAACTAAAAGCATCAGCCGAGAACTACTTAGAAAAAAATTTAATATTAATAAACTAAATTAATTACATAAAATTAATTAAAAAGAAAAAAGAAAAGAAAAATTAACCTCTAAGAAGAAAAAAAACTAAATATAAAGAAATTTAACATTAACAAACTAAACTAAACGAAAAAAATCATTAAAAAGAAAAAAAAATTCAGGTTAACTTGTCAAACCAAGTTAACCCGTTAAACCCGGGATCCGTGTCATGAATATCTGGTAACTAAATAAAAAAAAATTCAAAATTAATAAACTAAACTAAATAAAAAAAATTAATTTAAAAGAAAAAAATAAAAAAATCCGGGTTAATTCGTCAAACCATATTAACCCGTTAAACTCAGGATCTGTGTCATGAAAGTCTGATAACTAAATAAAAAAAATTTAACATTAACAAACTAAATTAAACAAAAAAAAATTATGAAAATAAAAAAACAAAAAAAATTGACAGGTCAACCCATAATTAACTGGGTTCACTTGTGAAACCAGGTTAACCCATGAATCTCGGGATATGAGTCATGAAAGTCTGATAACTAAATAGAAAAAAAAATTAACATTAACAAACTAAATTAAATGAAAAAAATTAATTAAAAAGCAAAAAAAAATTTATGGGTTAACTTGTCAAACCAGATTAACCTGTTAAATCCAGAAAACGTGTGATGAAAGTGTGATAACTAAATAAAAAAATTTAACATTAATAAACTAAATTGAACAAAAAAAAATTTTTAAAAGAAAAAACAAAAAAAGAAGCAAAAAAATTCCCGAAAAACATAAAAAAACAGCTAAAAATAATAAAACAACTTAAAAAAAACACTAAAGAAATTAATGTTTTACTGTGGACTGTACAGTACAGTCCAGGATAAAAAACTGATTTCTTTTAATATATGGTACAATTGATTTTCAGATTACTCCAAGTTATTTTATTAAAAATTTAAATCCAAATCAAACGGAACTGGACCGTATCCTGCTTGAAATGTATATATGAGTTAAAAACTCAAAATATATATAAAAAATGTTCCATAGCACATGTACGGTGAGCCTACTTAGTACACTTATTTTATTTACCCAAAAAAAAATACTGCTTTTTTAGGTTAACTACAAAACAATCCCCCACCTTTCAAACCAGCATCAAATCAGTCCATTTACACTAAAGTTTGGGATTTTCCATGCACCAAACATTCAAGGATGTAACAATTTAATTAGGTTGATCCTTTTGTTGATATTGTAAGTACTAGGTTATTCCCTCAGGTGAAACTAAAATTTTCTTCAATGTAAAAATAATGTGAAGGAGAGAATTCTTTGATATTATAATTAAATCCGATTTATTAGGTTAAATTTGAAAACTTCCCACTATACATTATGTTTTTTAAAATTATATTTTATTTAATAAAAAAAATAAAAACTCAACTTAATACCAGGATTTTTGTAAATTGCAATCACTATTTTCTAAACAAAAATCGGTCTTAAAAGCAATTTTAAAATAAAACATTGAAATAATGTCACAATATTTTGTATATGGCTAAAGGAAAAAATATTGATAAATATGATAAAACTATATCAAAAGCATATTAATTCTTAAAAAATAATTTTTATGTTAATTAAATATTCATGAGTTTTTTTTTCATATTAGACACATATTAATTTAAAAAATCCAATAAAAACCTAAAATACTATTTATAAAAATGATAAAATTGAATAAAAGTTTTTTTATAATGAGTTTAAATCTAAATCCATAAAAAAAATTTAAAAAAAGATCTATGTAGGTCTATTCTAAATGGTCAAAGCTAAAAAACAAAGACTATGTGCGTCGATCTCCTAGCTCAGGCTCGCACCGAAGTTCCTAGAATGTTCAATGTGGGAATACTCTTCATGGTAGAAGCAACTCATTTAGAGGGTTAGAGTATGAATGTTCTCATATCTATTTATTTATATGTTATTCTGTCATATTCCTTTAAGAAAATGAAGTTGTTTACGTGCACTTAATAGTGCATGCAATGGAGCTGGTTATTGTATCACATGTTAGGAAAGAGTGAAAAGTTGTTTAATAGGTGTTATGTTAGAGATCTGAAGGAGCTGGAGTAGATACGGTAAGAAGATTAGTTACTCTTTTTTAACTTTGTGTTTTTAAGTCATTAATCATGAATAGAATTTTTGGTGATGAGGTGTGAAATGAGAATGAGCCCGTTTTTGTTCAAGTTTTCACATACGATACCATTAATGATGTAGTGAAAATTTCAAATTTTGTTTGCACTTTCCATGACTATGTTGTAGGCTGAATTGTCTAGGCTTGAATGTGGGTTTTGTCTCTAGGCTTGATGTTTCTTGCAAAATAAGTTCAGAATAGAAAACCTTTCGATGCTTAAATTAATAATTTGTAAGAGGAAATAAAGTATAACAAAAAAAACATATAAGAGTGAATGATTGTATGTGAAGTTATGTTCCATATGAAGTTCTTAAATGAATTATTTACTTTATAATCCAAAGTATTTATAAACCTCAATCATGTCATATTATCTTATTAAAATTGAATTAATAATTGAAAATAATTACCTTTTCTTGTAGGTATCTTCCAGAGAGTGGAGAAAACTAAGTTGTTAATTATTATGTCTCATTATGCCATTAATGAGAAGGATTGATACTCGTGAAAGATTAGTATAAAAAGTTAGTGCCCTCTACGAAGATAAATTGGATGAAAATATTCATCAATCAATGAGAAAAGTGGATGATGTTACATTGACAATTCATGCATGAGTATAGGTAGAGGTGTTCATTAAATTCATAATTATACCTGAATATATTAGATATATTGGGTTGGGCATATAAATTTTTTGTTTTTAATCACAAAACCCCTAAAATTATATATTAGGGAGAATAGAAATTGGTTTATTTATTTTTTTTTTTATCTTTAATCACAAAATAGTGAACACTCCAAAGTGCTTACACTTGCAAGTAGATTATCTAACTCCATTAAATTAAAAAAAACAAAAAAAAGAGTATTGCATTTGTTGTCTTGGTTCATTTCATCGATATTTCGGTGACAGATCTTGTTGAAAAAGACAATTGATGGAGATTTGTAAGGAGAAGCATCTGGTAATTCAACTCGTATCTTCCACACACCTCCTTCCTTGACAAAGACCTCCCATGTTCCCATGGAGAAAAATTAAAAGAAGAGATAATAATCTGATTATATTCATAATTATAAAGAACCGTGAGCTTTGTCTTCATTGAGGTAAATCAACAAGCAGCAAACCTGGAACAGAAAAACAAAAGAACAGCAATGCAATTCCATTGGAATCACGTTCTGCTTCAGAGTAAAAGCAAAACTGCAAGTTTCTTCTCGTGCATCAGTAGTCAAGATTTCAACTTCAAAAAAAATAAAATAAAAGGTTCAAATCATAATATATATATATAACACTTCTTATTGACAACAATCTTGGACACCAAATCCATGACCCGAAGTATCTAAATGGGTTTAGAAGAATAAAAAAAATATCTGAAAAACATAAAAGAACCCACCAAGAAAAACATTAAAAACAAAAGAGCAGAAAAAAAAAAAGAGAGGAAAAAACAATAAAAAGGAGGACAAAAAAGGGTATTGAAGGTTTTCTCGAGCCTGTTTGTGAGTGTAGTTGCGGTTATTTTTTATAGTGTTTTTCACTCGGAAAAGCATTAAGATGATGTTTTTTTATTTTTAAAAAATTATTTTTAATATCAGCGTGTCAAAATGATTTTTAAACACTAAAAAAATATTAATTTAAAGTAAATAAAAAAAATTTAAATTTTTTTTAAATATATTTTTAAAATAAAAAACAAACAAGTAATTGATCAGTTCCACGTAAGACTTGCATGCCGACATCGATTATTTTCACTTTGCAATCACTCGTCATCCTAGTCAATCAAGACCTATAAAAAAAAATCAAGAAAAAAGAAGAAAAGCAAATAAACCCAGTCAAATAAAGAACGAAACTTTGTCAAAAAATAGTTTACCTAATATTTGTTCAACTAAACCATAATCGTGATGTTGTAAGTAAGCCCATGCCTTGGTCTTTCATGTTCAACAGTTATTTGAATCTTCCTCCCTTTTCTATGTTCTTCAGTTTGCATTGAAGCATTTCAATCTCTTCTTCAATCTTTTCAAATCTCTGCTAAAAAGAGAGAGAGAGAGAGAGAAATGTTGAGATAATTTTATAAAGACCATAGACTGAAGTGGAAGGACTAAAGTGGAGAGAAGGAGAAATTTGGTTGGCATGTGTTATCATGTGAGTCAAGCCCAACTTTCGTCGGGTACGGCACGTGAGTCGCTCCTAACTTTGATCCTGGCTTTATAGTTGTATTTGTCTCGATGAAATTTTTATAATAACAGGATATTTATATTAATTAAAGTTTTAATGGGTCTCTGACGTTATATTCTTTTTCTTTTTTAATTTTTTTTATCTCTCTCCTTTTTTAAAAGCCATGTTGTTATTTTTTCTTTTTCTTTTTCTTTTTCCTATGAGAGTCCAGCTTCTTTGCCTTTTTTGTTTCTTTTTTTTTTTTAATAATAATGTAGTTTTTGTTTTAGTTTGGTCTCTGCCATTTAGGTCTAGGCCCAAATGACCGGGCTTCCTTTTACAAGGGGACAACTAGCTGATTGGGCCTAGCCCAAAAAAAATATTATTTTTTTCATCTACAAAATCAGTTTTTTTCTTTGCAATATATATATTGCCCACAGAAAAAGAAAAAACCATCAAATTAGCATCGATCCATCTCTCAAAACGAAACTAATTGACATACAGACTGAAGTATCAACCTGTAGGTGGATAGAAGGTCTGCATTGAAAAACAATCATGAAGTACAGTGCTCACAATGACAAATTAAATGGATGAGGTCCTGGATTAGTGAAATCAAAATAGTAGAGGGACCAACGAGTTCATTTAACAAAAAAATAATCTGATAACGTTGTGTATGATGGTGGCGTGAGGTGTGCTTGTGGGTGACAAGTCAGAAAGTAGAGGGGTGCGGATTCTTCAGGTATACATGGACGGGGGAGGAATATTCAATCCATTCATTATTCAATATTTTGTATCAGAAAGTAGATTTGTATTTTAAAAATCTTAAAGTTTCAGCGCTTGTAATCTTTAAATTCAATATTTTTTAAGGGGCAGGGCCAAAAACTTAGGATTGGAGGAGAGGGAGGGACGAAGAAGAAAACACTTTGATTTTTGAAAGTAAAAGCATATAAAACTGATACCATGTAAAAACTTCAAAAAACTTTAAGCAAAGATTGGAGCACTGTGGCTGCTAATAAACATGACGAACTTTCAAAGGTAGAGAGCCCTGCCTGGAGACGACTTTCAAAGAAGAGAGAACTATACTGTTAGCTGGAAAAACAATCTGGAGCCATGAAACCCAACCACAAAAAGAAAGCACATATGCAACTCCCACAGAAGATGACAAAAGGCAAGTATTTAATGACGGAAGGTAGGATTGCACAAGATTTCATGATGAAAAAAGGGATAAAAAAGCAGAGCGGTATCAAAAAAGCCAAATAATAACCACAAAAAAAGGGCAAAAGGCGCAGAGGGATAAGCAACAATGAGGAAATCCAAGGTAAAGAAAGAGAAAGCCATGGAAACAGGGTAGTTGCACTATGAGTGGAATATGCATGGATGCCAGAACAATCAGTTGAACTGGGGAAAACATTAATACATAGAGCAGAAGTAAATTCATTGCAGACTAATAAAAACATTATTAAAAGTTAACCCTTTTCCTTTATTTTCAAGATTCTTCCTTGAAATGGGATAACGGCATTAGCAGCTGAGTAAGAGATCATGTTTTTTTCCTTGCAGAACCTGAAATTAATAGCTACAGCAACACCAGCAGCACCGGGTTCACAAAACTATGGCATAAAACATAAACTCGACTCAATCGACAACATACAGACATAGAAAAATATATCATCCTCATTCTTATCCAAATAGAGGCAATGTCATAAAACTTCTAAACATATCTTGTGAATCGAAAATTAATATCTTACTTATCGCTGTAGCCATTCCCCTTAACAAAACAACCTGTAAATTATTCTTATTTTATAAAGTTTATTAAGCTAGTTTTTTAAATTATTTTTTATTTAACCAAATTTTTTAAAAAAATTAGACTATATTGTGATTGTGGGATATTTTTCCAATACCAATAGATTTTTTTTGTACTGCAATAACTATATAAAATATAAATTAAAATAAATTATTAACTCTAAACCCCTATAAACATATAAGGACTAAATTAAAAAAATCAAAATAAAAAAAATTACAAATGACTATTTTAATTCACGGTGCTAATGGATTTGGGCAACCACTTTCCCCACTCTAGACCCACAAATATATCATATAAAAACTAAATTAAAAAAAAAATCAATAACAAGAAGAAAAGAAAAGAAAGTAACACACACTGTTAAAAGATGTGGGTAAACAGTGTCCCTTTTAGCTTTATTTATAGAATATAGAGAGGGATAATGCGTTCACATTCTAAGATCCAGTCAAAGCCTTGTTGTCCAAGCATTAATAATTATAAAGGCAACCCTACCTTTAAACCAAAAAACCAACTTTGGACCAATGTTCACATGGTCTCAAAGATAACTCGTCACTGTGGCCCCCAAGTCATATGTTTTGTTTGGAAGAGTCGAAAATGGAAGGAAAGATAGAGGGGGCTGAGAAAATACAAGCCAAAAACTGTCGTAGTAATAGTCTTTGTTTCCCTCCCTCCATTTAGCTCCCAAACATAGTGTAACACCCTTATCTTTTTTGACAGTCGAAACTCAAATCTCTGACACACAAATCTAGTGTTGATGTGGCGGCTGCCTCGATCCTTCTTCCCTCCCCTTCCTGGAAACTTCAATGTTCAGTATTCGAAGACCTTAAAAATGACTCCGCGGACCAATTTCCTTTAAATAAGTGTGCGTGAACTCCTGCTCAAGAAGAAAATTACTTTGGTTTCACTCAGGTAAACTCCAATTTTCTACGCCTATTCTTTGCTCGCATATCGATCTTTTGAGTTTTTCTGCAGGACTGTTGATTCTTGATTGATTGTTCTGCAGGACTGTTGATTATTGATTGATTCCTGAGCCATTTAGTTTCTTATCTTGTTTTCTTTTAATTTCCTCATATTGTTCATGGATACCCTTTTACAAGAATACCCAAATTCCATGAACAGATTCATGTTTGACCATGCCTCGGTTTCTTTCTCTTCGAATAGGAATCTTTTTAATGGATATCAACTCAATGATACCATGAGTGATCCAAATCCTTCTTTTAATTCTTTCAATCCTGAACCTCCTAATGACTCAACATCGTCATCTTCCTCTTCAAATTCATGCTCTGAAGGATATGGTCCAAGCAATAATGTTACTCTCAAGTTCATAAGTGATGTGCTTTTGGAAGAGGACTTGGAGGGTAAGACCTGTATGTTGCAGGACTGTTTAGCCCTCCAAGCTGCCGAGAAACCCTTCTATGATGTCCTTGGTCAGGAATACCCCCATTCGTCGAATCAAATTCTTTCTTGTTGCGATAAAAAATTTGAAAGCCCGGATAATGGTTTCACTTGGAGTAGCGGTATTGATAGCAGCAACAGCAATCCTCCTGGTAAGAACTTGGTTGAAAAGTCCGATTGGATTTTTGATCAAGCTGATTTAGACTTATATCAAGTGCAAACCTCTCCAGTTCTCCCCCTCGAAAGAACCCTCCTAGCACCAGATCTCCACAGTCCGGTGCACCCGCACCCTTTTGAGGTGCTCAGCAAAGGGGGAGGAGAAGCGGACAATTTTCTTTCAGGTAATGATTATTTCATGGTATCTTCAAAGAGCAACTCGTCCAACCCTCCGGACAAGGACGAGGGAGACTACTCACCAAATAGTTCACGGGGAAGAAAAAATCATCAGCGGGAAGACAGTGATGATCTAGAAGAAGAGAGGAGCAAGAAGCATTCTGCACTTTCTCCTGCAGAGTCTGAGCTGTCAGAGTTACTTGATGAGGTGTTGCTTTGTCCAGTTGCACAAAATGAGTCAACTCCATGTTCTCTTCTGGGAAATTCACAAAATGGAGCAGCTGGGAATGAGCAGAGAAAAGGGTCTAATGGTAGAACAACACGAGGAAAGAAACGGGGAAAGAAAGGAGAAGTTGTGGATTTGAGCTCTCTCCTCGTCCAATGTGCACAGGCTGTGGCAATTGGTGACCAAAGGACTGCAAGTGAGATACTTCAGCAGATTAGGCAACATTCTTCTTCATTTGGTGATGCAAACCAAAGATTGGCGCATTACTTTGCCAATGCCCTTGATACACGCTTAGCAGGCACCACGACACCTACATTTACACTATTTGTAAACCCCAGAACATCAGCAGCTGAGATCTTAAAAGCTTACCAGGTATATGTCAGAGCGTGCCCGTTCAAAAGGATGTCTAATTTCTTTGCCAACAGGACAATTCTGAAACTAGAAAAGAAAGCAACAAGACTGCACATCATTGATTTTGGTATTCTTTATGGTTTTCAATGGCCTTGCCTAATCCAGCGTCTCTCGGAAAGGCCTGGTGGACCTCCCAAGTTACGTATTACAGGAATTGAGCTTCCTCAACCTGGTTTCCGGCCTGCAGAAAGGGTTGAGGAGACAGGCCGTCGCTTAGAAAGATATTGTGAGAGGTTTAAAGTCCCTTTTGAGTATATTCCCATAGCACAGAAATGGGAAACCATCAGATATGAGGATCTCAAAATTGACAAAGACGAGAAGGTTGTCGTCAACTGTCTATATCGGCTAAGGAACCTCCCGGACGACACAATTGTGGAGAATAGTGCAAGGGATGCTGTTTTGAAATTGATCAACAAGATCAAACCGGACATGTTTATCCATGGGGTTGTAAATGGTAATTTCAATGCGCCATTCTTTGTCACTCGGTTTCGAGAGGCGCTCTACCACTTTTCATCGTTGTTTGATATGTTCGAGGCTACTGTGTCTCGCGAAGATGAACACAGAATGATGTTTGAAAAAGAGCAATACGGAAGAGATATTACCAATGTGATAGCATGTGAGGGTAAAGCAAGAGTTGAAAGGCCAGAGACATACAAGCAGTGGCAGTCTAGGAATCTAAGAGCCGGGTTCAGGCAACTTTCATTGGATCAAGAGCTTTTCAAGGATGTGAGATCTGTGGTGAAATCAGAGTACGATAAAGATTTTGTTGTTGATGCAGATGGCCAGTGGGTGCTACAGGGATGGAAGGGGAGAATAATCTATGCTCTATCAGTCTGGAAACCAGCCCAGGAGTAATGCTTAAAAATACTTAAGAATTACTGGTTTTTTAGATCCTACTAGAAGTTGTTCTACATTGTTACATATGTAAAATTTTACGTCAGATATTTTTAGTATTGATGTAATTTATATCCTAATTCCAAGCAGTGATTTTGTTCATAGGTTTACCCTCATGTATTGAACATTCGTATTCTAGCCAAACAAAAATACATTCAAATTGCAGTCCATTGTATATGTGAATAAAGCAGGAGTGCAAGTCAAAGATACTAGTCTTAATAATTTTCAGTCGGCCATGAGATTCAACCCAAGTTGTAGTGAAGACGGCTAGATTCTAGTGGGCAACCTTGTCAATCAAACACCAAATTGCCAAGCCCGAAACATAGTAATTGGGGTGGACCTAGGTGAGAGAGAGAGATAACAGTTAACTAGCTGCTAATTTCCTGAAAGCATACCATTTCATTACACATGCAAATGTTCCAAGGAAGCTCCTTCTAATCCCCCACTATACATCGTTCTATATCAAAATGATTCGTAATACTGCAGCAGGGAAAACCTTGTGGCATTTAAGCCCCAAAAATTGTCCGATATCATCCAAACAAAATTACTCCAGTACCAAATAGGCACCCGGACTGACTCCCAACAGAGACCAAAGCAGGAGAATTTCGAAGGAGCAATTGCATAACTACTGGTGATGTTTGGAATGAACACTTACGGTCTATCTGGGAAATTTGAACATGCCTATTTGGTCTCCTTCCAGAACAATTGCTTTAACTAGTTTCCTTCAAGTGAAATTCATTATTAAAGCTAAGGGTGCAGAAGCACAATTTAAACGACCAAGAATTGGTATTGTACTTGACAACCTAGTTTAATGAGGAGATTGGCACACTAAAACTCTATGATTTTCAAACAATTTGGAAGTATACGAGGTACATGCAACTGCATTTGCAAGAAAAGACCACCAATCAACCAGTGACATATTGAATGTACATGTCAATAAAGAAGGCTGGACAGAGACAAATAATCCATGCCTTCATGTTTTACTAATTGAGAGAGAGCGAGGAGGCAACTCTTTAACCAACGAATCAGAAGGCTCAATAAGAAAATCTGGCCATTAATGATATGACAACAAGTTTGCACAATCTCTTAATTCATTTTGTATAAGTCAATACTCACTAAAAAAGAAAGCTGAAGGGCTAGAAAAGAAGTACACCCAGTTACAGAAGCAAATGCTCAACCTGACATTAATGAGACAAGAAATTTCACTTTTACCAAGGGAATGACCAACTAATGCTCACCCTCTTTTATTTTGATTGTGTTGACTTTTTGGTCTAAGAACATTCCAGTCCAGCTTGCCACGCTTTGGCTGCTTGAAGGAGCCTTTACTGCTATTCGGTGATGATTGGTGACCATCTTGAACCATTTTCGGTGATTTATTTTGATGTTGTATTTCAGATGCTACTTCATATTGTTTTCTTTTATGATCTCCATTTGCCTCAGAACTTGGTTTGGCAGTGTTTGAGCACTCTAATCCTTCTGGTGATGATTCATTTTCTCTGAAAATATAGAGAGAAGGAAATGCATATTAGAGGAGAAAATTATCTACAACGTGTTGAATTGTAGAAGTCAATTTATTTTGTAAATAATTAAATCGCCCACGATCTGTTTCTGTTTGTTTATTTAATCGTCTGACTGCTCTGTTTACTCACTCCTTAAACTACAGCTAGTTACTGTTGTAACTCCCCTTCATTCAGAGAGTAAAAGGAAACTAGTAAGTGGATGCAAAGAACAAGCTAAACAATCCCAATTCAGATGGTATCACATCTACCATCTGAAATAACTATGAGAAGTATTGTGGCCATCTTGCTATGCATTTTTAATCAATTACATAACAGCATCACAAAGAAAAACTTTTGAATTGATATTCCAAGTTATGAATTGACCACTCCAATGGCATCACATGTCCAGCCTGTATCAACTGACAGTTGCTCATCCTGGGTATGAAACATTTTCTTTTCTATTCCATCCAGGTATAAGATTCACAAAAGCAACTATTTTTCTCTACTTTGTAGAATTTACAAACAGTCACTGAAGGACAACTATCAGGATAGAACAAACAAGATTTGAGAAATCAAATTACCCACCTAAAAGATGTTCTTCCACTCTGATGGCTGGAAGTAGAGGCACGTGCATCAGATGCTTCATTTGCTGCTGCTTCATTTAGTTTCTACCAAGATAATGGTTTTGACATGAGGAGAGCAGTGAGCACATGCCAGAAGAGAAGCTTGGGAAGTGACTATTCATTGAATAAAAATAATCAGGTCACTTGACCTTCATACTCACATCAACAGAGGGATTGAAACTTTGAAATGACATTCGTCCTAAAACTGCTCCTGGGTGAGGATCCCCTTCCATTACTACCACACTGCAAATGTTTAAAACATCAATCTAAGTGATGTACTCCAAGCATAAATCAGTGATATCAAGAGTCACTGGCTAAGCAGCTGAGCTGCTCAATTAAGAACCTAGGGATCTCAATTTGCAACATAATGGCCTTTAAACTTGGACAGCAAGTATCACCAAATTATAGCAGATTCAGCAATAACATGAAGGACCTTGGTTGAATTACAAAGACATCTAAAATGCTAGTTCAAAACGCCAGTTGCATATATTAAGCAAATAGAGGTGCTCAAGTCTCAAGTTCTCAGCCTCAATCAACCTACTACGGTCCTCCATTGTCACAGGTACAAAATCCATGCAGCATGGAACCCAATTATGCAAAAGACCCAACTTCAATCCAGTGCCTTATATTTATACCAATGCCAAGCATAATTCAGCAACCAAAAAACCAGAAATTTTTCTAAGAAAATCTTTTTTTAAGAAATTTCAGATAAAATGCTCTGTATTCATTCCTTCATTTGTTCACTCCAAAAGGTTCCATAGATAAAATAAGCATTAAATAACAAGATGAACCAAAGTCGAAAATCATATGTTTATGCTTAAGCATGCAAATATCCAGTAAAAGCACAAACCAAAACAAACTCATAACCTATAAAATCAACATAAAAAATAACACGTGTAGACATAACATATAGGTTTAAGCATATCAGCTCAAAATTACCACTTCTTAATGGTACCAGGGGAAAAGAAATTCCCATCAGGTTTGACTTCTTCTTCTTGTTTCTTAGTTTTCTCCTCTCTCTGAACTGCTCTTTGCATGAACTATTATTCCAACAAAAGAGAACCCATAATGTAACAAGCTTAGTACTGACTAATTCATATTTCACAAAACAATTAAACCAAATTCTGATAAAAACGAAGTAAACCCAGATTAGTTTAAGCTAAACCCAACTCAAATCCCAAGTTTTGACTTCAAAAAAGAAAAAGCAGCAGAAAATAAACCACTAATGGAAGAAACAACAGAAAGTGTTTATTACCTTCAAGTTCTTCAAAGTGCTGGAGAGCTCCCGCTTCGCCATATTTTCCCAGTTGAGTTCTCTTTCAAGACAGCACAAAATAACAATAAGCTTACAAGCTTCTTCTCCTTCTCCGTCTCCGTCTCCGTCTCCGTCTCCCTCTCGCTGAGCCTGTGTAAAAGCAAAGAAAGCAAAGGCAAAACTTTTTCTTGAGTCGTAGAAGACGATCTGATAGATAATTTTTAGGGCGTCAAATCACGCTCTTCCCTTCTGGTCCTGGTACTGGTGTTGGTTTGGCCCAGCCCAATAAATTTATATGGGCTAACCCAAAAGGAAGGTCTCCGATTTTATTAGGATTTTTTTTAGAGCGAAGGAAGAAACTCTCCTCCTTTCTTAACTTACAAAAGCCAGAGACAGCAAAGCATCGTCTCTTCTTCTTCTTGTTCTTTCACCGACTGGTTTCTCTTTCGCAGCTCACCCAATTTTCATCGTTGCCTAGCATTAAAGGTTTTGATCCAAGATTCCCCTTTTCATTCATTGTTGTTCATAATTAGATGTAACTAATTAATTAAGGTCTTGAACTACATAATGAAGGTGGTGAATAATTATTATATTCTATCGTATCACAATCAACGAAACTCGAGTCTTTTAAATCCAAATTTTATTTCAATTAAAAGAAACTATGTTTATTGTGGTTTTTATGTTACTCAAGTAGCCCCATGTGTTCATCCTGTCCTAAATTTTCATCTTCACGGTAGGCAGCTATATGAGAGAGACTTAGCCTCTCCTTGGGAGTGCAGTCCATACAGGTAGTTCAAAATTTAATTTTTTTTATATTTTCAAATCATATTCGATATTAAAAATGAATTAAGCTTTATTAATCACGATCGTATATAGGTAGAGATACAAATTCATCAGTACTGCACAAGTTGGTGGTAATTAAGCTAACTAGGCAGTCACAGTTGTCTCCATGGAAACCTTTCTTGTAAAGCTTCTAGCTTCTGACTTGTCATTTGCTTTCCATAGGTCCGACAATGCTTCCTTCATGTTATGAATGCTCTCTAGCGCGTAATCAGCTCCATTTTCTCTGTTGGCTGTGCCCACCTATAACCATGTAGTATTTCTGATTCGTCAGAATAAAAATAGAGTTATAAAATTCTCAGATCGCAAAAAGTGAACAGCATGATAAGAACCACTCAAGAACTTGATTTACCAGCACGGTGTGGAGGCCCATTAGCTTCCCGGTCATTATATTACGAACGCTGTCATCGAAGAATACCTCCAGAAAGGAATAGAGTATCAGTAGTGTTGTTATATGTGCATATGGCATGGAAGATGATCGATAAGGAATATTTTAGAATTGTTAAAGAAACAATATCATTATATTCCAGATACAGTCCTAAACCAATCTGTAAAAATCATACCAGACATGATCTGAATTTCTGAGTTCTTTTGAAATGGTACTTACTGTTTTTTGAGGATTGATGTTGGCCAGCTTAAAGGCCTGCTCAAATGCGTCTTCAAAAGGCTTGCAGACAACTGGAGATTTTGGAAGTGCTGAAACAGGATTGGACTGACAAGGATGTTCAATGATGTCGAGAATTTGGCTTTTGGATGCATAGCTGGGACTCCAAGATCCAGTTCCATCACAAGCATTGATGTCTTCGTAATTGAAGGGATTGAGGGTCTCAAAGCATATAACCCCTTCAAAGCAATCCTCCAACCCAAGCCTGCTGAGAACTTTAGCCACATGTGCTTGATCGGCATTTGAGAATATCTATTACATAAAACCCAGAAAAAAAAATTGATCAGAACTAAGAAAGCTTGATTTGTAGTTGATTATCTACTTGTATTTAATTAAAAGGTAGCTTAAGGAACTTACAACTTTACGAATTGGCAAGCTAAGCAAAAGATTTCTTAGAACATGGTCAGGCTTTAGCCTCTCGTATGGCAATCTCCCATGAACAAATCTGCAAACATGAAAATGCAAGTAAGATCGTTTATATAGCAATAATCCATTTTATGTTAAAAGAAAACTAAAGCTATATGTGGGGATATTTAACTCGGTACCTGTGGTAGTCATCGTTGTCAAAATCATAACCAATGGCCTAGAAAGAGGAAAGAAATCGCAAGACATCAGTAAATCGGTTGGATTTTGGTAAAAGGTTTGTCAAGATGATTTCGTTTTTTTTTTTTCAAGGACGACCTACCTTGAGACCTGCCATGGATGTGCCATAACTCTTGTACAGAACACCATTCATTTGAGAGGCTTCAGTTTCTTCTATACCAAGCTTCTGAATCATGTATTCTAGACAAGGACATGCAGAGGTGATTTGTTATATATGCTCTAATTAATTAAGGAAGGAGTTATCAATAAGAAGAAATATTTGACGAGTCGTCAAGGTGTAGGCGTTAGATATACCTTGAATGTTCTTGGTAACTTCCTCCAACAGACCAGAACTTCGAGGATAAAGCGTATCATCAACATCTACAAACAAGACACGTTTCATGTGATGATTTTATTAATACATGGGCTATGGATTATGAACTGTCAGAGACTGTCTGCTTGAATGAGGGTTGCTTACCGAAGAGAAGACAGTCATATTTTGGTTTCAAACCTTGCTGACACTGATCTTCGTACGCCATTTTGATAATAAAAAAAAGAGCTCTGAAAAAAAAATGGTAGGAAATAATTACTTAATCTGACAAACATCGTGTCATCGATTCTCAATTGAGTTCTTAGAATTGTAGAGCTAATTGACTCCATTAATGCATCAAGCACACGGAGCACGTTCAAATCTGATCAGGTGACGATTATATAAATAAAAAAAAATTATCAGACTTGAAGATTTTATCCTTGTAGCTTTGAAAATGTCCATGGCATGCACAAATTCAAAGCCTCATTCCACCTTAATCTAAACACCAACCTTGCGTATATATGCAATTAATGTTGCAAGATAAATTTAGGAGTAAGTACCTGAAAGAGAGAAGGGGAGCTAGTGTGTCTGCGAGTGTTCGTGTGTGTGTGAGAGAGAGGGGAGAGCTGAGATTGAATGGTGAAATCAATGAAGGAGTTGGGACAGAAAAGAGAGCAGAGATAATGGGGAAGAAAGCCGAAGGCTTTAGCATGTATTTATAATGGTGCGAGGAAGAGAAGAGGGACTCCATCTCTGTTTCTTACCAGGTCCAACGTCCAGAAACCAGAACATGACCAGCTTCTGTAAATTGAAAAAACACAGCAGCTTCTTTTTGACTCCATAATGAACGAAGAAAACTTTCCCATATAGAAAGGTCTCGAGCATCAATATTCCTCCTTCCAAATTAATACGCATTGTATATGGAAGGTCCTTTTCGTTAATATTAATTTCCCGCATGCTTTTGAGGATATTAGCTGTTTATATCCATCGATGATCAATAGAAGAGGTTACGAAACAAGACTGCTATTGTTTCACTTGGTTTTGTGATTTTATTAAAAAATAATTTAATTACAAAGTAACTGGAGTTCAAATAATGCATGTTTTATATTTTTATATATTAAAGTGTTGATAATTATTTGGTGAGGTATAGTATTGAGACCCCACGCGTCTTTGATCCATTTTAGTCTTTCTAGTTCTAACGATTTGTTAATGTTTCCTCTGTTTTGTCATGGATTCACATTTCTTTTTGCAAGTACACGTTCCTCGTCTGGGTCTTCAGGATCGTCGAGAACAAGTCAAAAACTAATCATGGTAATATTGCGATCTACAGTAGAAAAGCCTTGGATTGGATCACCGTGGAGCATACTAAAGGAATTACTCTTCTGTCTATGGCTGAAAAATCAAATGAGTTTGCCTTAGAGAGGTAAAGTGGTTTTTGCATGATGTTAATTTGTTGTTTTTTATTTGTTTGGGGTAATAATATTTTTTTATTTTTTTTATAACAATGCAATTATCGTCTTGATCTTGAAAGTTAAAATCAAAACCTTTGGTACGAGAGCTTTATTTTATAATAATTGCATTTTAAAATGAATAGTTTAATTACTCTATTACCCTTAACATTTAATTTTTTTAATCTTGGTTTTAGAAGCTTGTTGTAATTTTATAATGGTTTTTTTTGTTACTATTGTTTATTCCTAAGGACATTTTTATTTAATTTACTATATTTTGTTAATTTAATTTACTATTACCCTTAATATTTAATTCCTTCGGGCGGCGCGTGAGACTGACTACGGTGGTTTTAATCGTGCTTCTGCAACATCAATTAATTCATCTCGGCCTTCTCTTCCTTTTTAGGTTGCGCATGTGTGGTGGTTTGATCTGGTTTCGCATTAATTTGTTTTTTTCTTTCTTTCTTTTCCTTCTCTTTCTTCTTCGGATTGCGTATTGGCCAGACAAAAAATTATATCAACCTTTCAATTTCTTTTTTCTTCTGATTCAGTCCATCTTCTCTTAATTGCAATTGTTTAAATTACATTGATTATTTCTAATTGGATTTTATTTTCGATTTCATCCCTAGTCATTTGTTTTAAGTTTTTTTTATCAAATTTAATCCTCATTCTTTTAATTGTTATTTGTTTTGTTTTGAATCATTTTCTTGATTGATTTTTTTTTTCAATTCCATCCTTAAGCATTTATTTTCATTTAATTTTTATGTCAAACTTAATCCTAATTCTTTTAATTGCTATTTTTATAAATTATTTTCTTTATTGAGTTTCCTTTTCAATTACATCCCTAAACATTAATTTCATTTAGTTTTTTCTAAACGTTTAATTTTAGTTAATTTTTATGTTGAATGTAGTCAATATTTATTTTAATTTCTATTTTTTTTGTTTTGTTTTGTTTTTCATTGTTTTTTTGGTTGCTTATTTTTCTCAATTTCATCCCTTAATATTTGTTTAATTAAGAATCCTACTTCTTTGTTTTCTCAGGTTTGCCTTTAATGGTGTCATCTCAATCTCATGACCTGGGTTATAGATCTGAAAGATTAACCCGAGTCGACTTCGGTCTTTTTTTAAAGTAGTTTTTTCAAATATTGTTTTAGCCTTTTTCACTTTCGTATTTATGGGGTCATCGTAATTTCATGTTCTAGGTCATGTGTTTGATTTGTTGACCTGGATTTGCTTGAGACTTTTTTTGTTATCTTTTCTATATATTTTTACATCATATCGGCAGGTGTTCATTTCTTACATTTTAAGTTCAGCCTAAATTACTTTAAATTTTTTCAACCTTATTAGTTTGATGACCTGAATCTCAAATTCTCTTTGAGTTCTTTAAAACGCTAGCGTCATATGATTTTTTTTTGCATTCAGGATAATTTGTGCCCACCCATAACGTAGCGATTAATCCAGGTTTTGAAGATTCACCTTGGTTTTTTATCCTTTATTTTTTTTTTTGGATTATGTTTCATTTTTTTTTTACTAATTTTAAAAATAACTCAAGCTATCTCAAATTTTTAAATTCATCATTTTTGTTAAATTTATGCCTTTTTTAAAAAGGGAGTTTGATTTTAAATTAAATTAGTTGCTCTGTTTTTTTTAATATATTGTCTAACATGTCACCATTTTTATATTTGTTCTTCGTATTTTTTTAAATTTCAGAAGAAAAAAAAAAGCTCACCTACACCACCACGTGCAAATCATTTTTTTCTCAAAAAATTATATATTGAGATGTTAGAAAATCTAAAATTTAATGCATACTAAACGAAAAAAACACTTTTTAAATACTAAAATTAAAACATATTGAATTACATCGTGTTTTAAATACTAGGTTACATCATAGTTTTGAAACCCGACTCAATCAATCGTCTAATTTTTAAATTCGATCATTTCGGGGCCCAGATCAACCCAAAAAAAATCAAATAAAAACTTTAACAAATACAATTCCCCCCCTTATCCCCGTCTTCCTCCCTTTCCCAACTTTCAATCCACTTTCCAGCTTTTCTTTCAATCCCCACTTCGTCCAACCACAAGTAAACATTCCTTTTTAATAAAAAATATGCATTCTTTAAATTGAGAATGTTTGGTAAAGGGGGGGGGAATCTTGAAGAAAGAGAGAGGGGGGGGAGAAACACGGGCATCAAAACAAAAACACCGGGGACACCACCACACGCATGAACTTTGAAGAGGACTTTAATTCGCCGATGCAAGATCAGACAAAACCGGGATCCCGCCCCATGGGAATCTCGAACGCGATCGTCTCCCCAGAGGATGCCAAAATTGGGGTGAGGTGCATTACTAAACGAAAAAAACCGACTGAATTTTAAATGTTTTTACTTTAAAATTAAAACATATTGAATTACATCGTGTTTATAAAAAAAACAAAGGGTTACATGACTAGTTGTTGTCGATTTCGTTAAAGCGGGTCAACTCCTAAGTTTCTGCTTAGATCCGACCGGTTGTGCAAGTTACCGGGAGACATAGAGGTTTCAAAACTATGGGTTACATGACTATTTGTTGTGATTTCTAAAAGCAATATCACAGAGTGCAAGTACCGAGAGACATAGAGGAAGCGCAGACAATGCTAACAAGGAGCAAGTCTATGTTCAAACATGGTGTGTGAGAGAGAGAGAGAGAGAGAGAGAGAAAAGCTTTGATCTCTCACAATTATTCTGGGGTTGGTATTTATAAAAGAAAAGCGATGTCCTTGATCGTCAGGATCACGCACATCATCTATGTTCAAACAGTCAAATTTGAGCTAAACAAAGAAAGTGGATTCTTTCGGTAAATTGCTTCAACGTCCTAGCAAGGTTTAAATGAAACATAACTCTGGAATTTTATTTTGATAAAGATTCAGCTCAAAAGAGAATTTTTTAAGCGAGAGGGAAAAGAGGAATTTTTTAAAGAAAAAAGTGAAACGACTCCCTTAGACAGAGAGTGGTGCTGTCGGAGCTATATCTTTTCCGTTCACCGTTGGATCGTCCTCCTTTTTTAGTATTATTGTTTGTCAGAACCTGCTGAACATCTTAATCGAACGGATTTCCGTTCCAATGAAGGAGTTGGGAGATTATGACATAGACATCACTCATGTTATAATACACATGTTTATTTTTTTATTTTTTATATTAATATGAATATTCCAACCAACTTGTATACATTTTATATAGCCCAAACCTTATTCTAGAACGAAGCTTATCATCAATCCATTTAGTATGGATCAGTACTTAATAAAATTAACTAATAATTAATTAATTTTAGGGATAAATCGAGCACATACATTTATCCCCTAGTTAAACAACCTTGTTAACAAAGGTGTTCATGCAATCTTGTATATTGAGATTGAGAAAATTAGAGTTACAAAAATGATCTAGCTTAAAATCCCTTCAAAAACAAATGAGTTTGTGCTCGCCTTTTGTACCGCTAGCAGGATGAAACTAATGCATACGTCGTAAAGTATGAGTCGTTCATTTTATGAGCACAAAACACTCAATGATTACAAGAGCTAAGAACAAGCTCATTACATATAATGTCGATAGATATATTAAAAAATGACAAGTGCAAGATCTATGTATTAAGCTGTTTGGTATATATAGGTTTTATCACAACCATTACTCATTCTTTTGTTTCCGCCTACTAGTGCCTTTGTTCTTGTGGTTAGTCTTGATAGCCACTGGCTTAATAGAAATTTGCCTAGGTTTGCCAGCCTTAAGCTCTCCATTAGTTGAATACTTGAAAGAAAAAAAATGATGCTTCAATAAATTGAGACTCGTGGCTTTCAGAAGGTGCCCAGCTTGCACTAGGAATGAAGACGTTAATTCATCTTTCCTCTCAATACCCTTTCATATGCTAGTGTTTAAAGGAGGGGATCAAATCATACTCTTGGAGAAGAGGCCTCTCAATTAGTAAGTGACAGAACACATGAGCATCAATGATATAAAAGCATGTCGGGCCTCAAGTTTAGAAGGAGATGTTGTCAAGGGCCTTGAGAGTAGTCGATATCTAATTCATAAGTCTCTCATCAATGCATGAACCTCGCAAGGTGGTAAGCGGTATGAGATTTAACAAGGAAATATTATCAATGAGGATCCTGTGTAAATGGGGCAAATCATTCACTTTACTCTCCACGTGATGTGGATACTTATGGTTAGTCTTCTCCACACAGTAATTAGCATCGGTGAAGAGCATGCCATTATCATTAGTTCGCAATAAAACTTGACCTATATTGTCACTTGGATATCTAGATAATGGCTATTGTATTTGCTTGTTTGGGTTCCTTATCAAAACCTAAAATATTAACAAAATTGAAAAAATTTAGAATGTTCAGTAAAGACTATGTAATGGAGGCATCAATATCATCTACTTGTTCCACATAAGATGGGTCGAGGCACACCACCTCTTAATTAAGGGCACTGTCAAACTGCCATTGTTAGTTTAGGGGACTTGGCCTACGTGTCCATCCTTAACATTGAGAAGGTTGACTTGTCAATATTGTTGTTGGGATCTAGCAAGGTCCCATCATCAAAGCACACAAAAGATTAACATTCTTCTTAATTTGAGGTCTTAGAAGGGATTTCATGATCACTAACTCTCCAATGGAGTCGATAAACTATAGGTAAGGGTTCTTGAGAACAAGTTAAAGACAGGTCAACATACCACGAGCTAGTGTTGTGACTTGAAAAAGCAATGGCACACCAGCAAAGTAAAAGGAGTGTAAGTAGTAAGAGACATGTGAGGAAGAGCAGGCGGTGCTAGCAAGGAGCAAGTCAGAGTGGTAGGCAAGTGGGTGAGTAGTCAATGTCCAAACAGATATATAGAGCTTTAAAGGTTATGTGATGGGAGAGTGGGAGAGCTTTGAGAGAGTTCTGTTTAGCAAGATATCAAGTCTCAACAAAATATCCCTTGTAATAGTTGTGAGGTTGGTATTTATAAAGGAAGATGGCTAGGATCACGCGCATCATCAGTGTTTATACAGTCAGATTACAGGGAAATTGAGTTTTTTGGGGGTTAAATTGCTTTAAATTGTTAGCAAAGGATAAATAAAGTAATAATTAGGCATTTCTTTAACAAGCATTGCTCCGAGCCTACCAACCTAATCTCCCTACTATATGCTAAGTTATAATTTGCTAATACGTACGTGCTATGATCCACGATTAGGGTGGGTTTAATGTACCGAATGATATTATTACATCAAAATGGACTAAAGATGGATTTTGATAAGAGTTATTTGGAAAGTGATTTGATTTGTCTCCACAACACCGACTAGCAAATTGCAGCTGAAAAACAAGGCTTTCTTCGATTAAAAGTTAAAAACATTAAAATCCTGTCTTGTTTGAAAGTTGAGGCATCAGATTTGGGAGCCAATGAAGGATTAATCATATATTTTTGGTTCCTCTTTTTTTGTAGTTGTTTTTTTTACATGATATCAAAAATGGAAGTTGGTCTCAGAAACCAAAAAAAAATCACAAAGCAGAGGATAGCTCAAACAAAATAAAGATTAGAGGAATCATGACAAGAAGAAAGTGTCAAGGAGTATAAGAACCAGATATGCATATGATTAATCCTCAAAAGGAGTGTACAAACTAACATCAACTCAAACACATGGTTGAAAGTCTGCTTGTCAATTCAATTCAATTCAATTCAAGAATCATGACCCAGGGAAGAGGGAATCAATACAGGATTTTTATTTTTGTTTTTGTTGCTAGCTAGACCATGACTTCGGCTCAGAAAGGCACGATAATAACAAAATATTACGACGACTAAAGAAGTAGGGTCAACAAATTATTTCTTCAGGGATGAATTGGGGGTGGAGCAGTACGGTAGCTTGGTGTTGCTTTTCTTCTGAGAATTTTGAATTAAAGATTACAATGATCACAAATGGCCAGTATACAAAAAATTCACTTGCCTAAGAAAAATGAGAAGCAGATTACAAATTTTATTGTACAAACGCACCAATGTCCCCACGGTTAAGCCGGTACAGCCTCTATGGGTGATGATTGGTCTTCATCCCCGTCAGTAGTACTTGCTGGGGTTTCGACTTTCTTCTCTTCTTCTTCAAACCCTTGCTTAAATATGTCATAATTTGAGACCTCACTTGATTTGAATGGCCGCTCGCCCAAAACTCGAATCAAGTCTTCTTGGTGGAGAACTTCCTTCTCGAGCAACAACTCTGCAATCTGCGCCACCTGTTCTTTGTGCTTTTCTACGAGTTGTACTGTATGGCCATAGGCCTTGCCCACCCACTCACGCACTTCACTGTCAATAATTGCTCCTGTCTCGTTGCTGTAGGGCTTGGTCATCTCAAACGAGTCCTCCTTTTGTGGGAAAGAGAGGAGACCAACCTTGTCACTAAAACCATACACTGCAACTTGGGCGTATGTCATTTTCGTCACCTTTTCCAAGTCATTTTGGGCTCCAGTTGAGATTTTCCCCAACAAAACCTACATCCAACAGAAATCCCACGCATTAGTTTCATAGCTAACACCCTGGGGGCATTCAACTGACTTGTTCATCAATCTACCAATTTTTAGTTTCCCTCACCCCTTCATCCAATTCCAACTGTTTTAACTTTAAAAAAGATGCACGTGAAGGGATGTGGGTTGTTTTAAACAAACACTAGCAAACCACAGTTCAATGCTGCCAATGGAAAGGACAGCATTTCATTTCTTTTGAGCATATCACAATTCAACCTTATCTGTTGAGGAAAGGACAGCATTGTAGATACCTGTTCCGCTGCTCGGCCACCAAGTGTCATGCAGGTCATATCAAAGAGTTGCTCCTTGGTGAAGAGTAGGTTTTCATTTGGAACATACTGGGCAAACCCCAGAGCAGCTGTTCCTCGCGGGACGATTGTCACTTTCAAAAGTGGTTCTGCATGTTCCAAAAACCAGCCAGCAACAGCATGACCTGATTCATGATATGCAACCGTTTTGCGTTCAAGCTTGCTTATTACCTGATTTGACAAAACAGGAACATCAAAATTGATTATTCAAAACAAGAGGGAATGCAAAAAGAATCACCATTATTCTGCCAATTTATGATCCTCACCCACATCTAGGACTCCAGATGCGAGAGAATCCTCTAACTAAATTACATCAGACAGCTCAAATGCAACAACTACAGAAGATTTACCTTGTTCTTCTTCTCCAAACCACCAATGACTCGATCTACTGCTGCCTCAAAATGTTCCATTGTAACCAGTGATCCTTCACTCCTTGCAGCAATTAGAGCAGCTTCATTACAAACATTTGCAATGTCTGCTCCAGCAAATCCAGGAGTAAGAGCTGCAAGCCTTTGAGAGTAATATGATGGTTCATGATCAAGTTTAATCTTTTTCAAATATATTTGAAATATCTGGTCACGGCCTTTAATATCAGGTTTGTCAATGCAAATTTGGCGGTCAAATCGGCCAGGCCTCAACAGAGCTTTATCTAAAATATCAGGCCGATTTGTACCGGCAAGTACAACAACTCCAGCAGTAGTTCCAAAGCCATCCATTTCTACAAGCAATTGATTAAGGGTACTTTCCCGCTCATCATTAGAACCGGAGAACCCACCACGCCCCCTAGCTCTCCCAATCGCATCAATCTCATCAATGAATATGATACTAGGAGCACACTGTCTTGCTTCTTGAAACAAGTTTCTCACCCTGGATGGTCCAACACCAACAAACATCTCCATGAAATCTGAACCAGATATAGATAGAAAAGGTACACCAGATTCCCCAGCAGTTGCCTTTGCTAGAAGGGTCTTTCCAGTTCCTGGAGGACCGACCAAAAGAGCACCTTTTGGAATCTTCGCACCTAGCTCCTCGTACTTCTTAGGGCTCTTGAGGAAGTGCACAAATTCCATGATTTCTTGCTTTGCCTCGTCACAACCAGCAACATCTTTGAAATAGATCTGCAGTCCCAAAATGATGGGAGAAACAACAAATTACAATCAATATCCTTCAAAATAAGCTTCGTGCTAAGTACATGGGTACTGCAATAAATTGGTCAATTGCTATATTTAACAGAACAAATGGAAAGCTAACCTTATTCTTGGAGTTTTTATCCGCTTTGGTTACATGAGCCTTCCCTATGTTGAATATTCCACGGCCACCCTTTCCACCACCACCGCCGCCAACACCTAATCCACCTTGCATTCTCCGTCCCATGTACATGAGGGTTCCCAAAAGCAATAGTGTAGGTGCAAACCTCATCAGTTCTTGGTACCAAACCATTTCAGAGGCATATGTAACTGGAACATAGTTATGAGGGTCTATCCCCAATGCTTCTTGGGCTTCCTCCAACTTCTCCTCGAAAGTGTCAACACTTCCAATAGTGAAGTAGTACTTATGTTGGCCCCCGCGACCTCTAGCAGGGACACCATTAACTGGACCTTGAACAAGATCATCACTCATTTGATTCTGTGCTGAGCTCTTCACATACACTTTTGCAACTGATTTATTAGAAACAACTATGTGATCCACTAGCCCCGGCTCCAAAAGTCTGTTTTTGAACTCTTGGAAACTAATCTGTCAAGAATAAAGTACACGGGGAGAAAATTTAAGAAACAAATGAACTTGATGAATTCATTTTAGGACCAAATGAACATGGAAAAGTAAAAAAAAAAACACGTTATGAATTGCATAATGTTATCCCATGCAAAAACAGAACCACAAGTAGACAGGTTCCATAAGAATTGCTCAAAGACATACCATGCAAGCAGGTTAAATAAGGAAACCTATCACCTAATATTCAAACCCGAATGATATCCATGAAAAAAAAAATGAACTAGTTACACGTATAATTAAAATCAAGTAGTTGATGCTTAGGAAACCATATTAATTGGATGCTAACTGCCAGGTGGTATTATGAAGTTAAGATGATGGAACCAGGTTTGTTGGCATAAACCACTCTAGCTCAGAAAATCATTTGGTTAAAAGACACAAAGTTCATTAGCAGATAGAACTGTACATATTAAATTGCAAAAGAAGAAGTTGTTAGGCAATTTGTGCCAGTAGACTGTTTTGAGTTCCCTTCAGCGGTAGTCATTATATTACTAACTTATGGCTCTACTTCAACGAGATTTTTATTGTCAGATCCACAATTTCTGCTGCAGAGGAATATGACATTCTTCCTCAGAGCTATCAGGACACAAATAATTGATCCTTTCCAAAATATATTATGAAAAAGAAAAGAAAAACATTCTCAAAAACTTCACTTGGACTACATTCCTTTTAATATGTCAATTTTGTCTGTTATTTCCGTAACTTCAGCAACAATACATCGATACATTGGTTAGTTTAGATGATCCTACTGATTTAGAAAACAATTCTAACGTGCAGTTGAAACTGACCCGAATATAGTTTGGTACACAGAAAAAATAAATAACATGAAAAAGAAGAAGCTTTTAGCATGCCAAGCCAAAAAGTTTAATAGGAGTGGAAGCAAAAACAGCACAAAATGGTGTAAAGGTTATTATTACTACGATTACCTGTTGCTTGTCACCATCACCAAAAGAGAAGGGATAAAAAAGCAGTTGAACCACAAATAAAGGGGCAAGTAAATAGAATGCCTTCATGAATGTTCCCTTATTAAAGTCTGACTCGTCATGGTCTGCATTCGAAGAATTCTCTGAAATTGAAGAAAGCAAGAATCAATAAAAGGCAAATTGGTTTAGGGCTTGCCCTCCAAAATAAGCAATCCAAAAAAATTACCTTTGGATTCAGATTTCTGCTTTTCCCCTTTCGGAACTTCCTTCTTTCCCTTGGGATAGAAATTCTCATAATCTGCAAATCAATCAAAAAGTCTCCAGGAAATGATAAATGTCTTATTGACTTCCAAACAAATCTTATTAAGAGGAAAGCAGAAGCTTACTCTTCTTCTTAGGAGCTTCCGTGGAGAAAAAGCGTCGAATTCTAGGGTTAGCAAGAATGGAATTTAAATCGGATAAAAAAGGATTATGAGTTCCTCTACTTCCAATTGAAGTTAAATAACCTCTCAGTAACCCTAACCCTCCCCTTCCATCGATGAACCCTCCTTCTATGTTGTTAATAACCGCCGAGGATCTCAAAACACCGCCATTTCCAGCACGCAGTGTATTCTATTAATGGAAAAAAAAATCAATCGATCATCTCAATACAATTCAATTCAAGCAAAACCAAAAGAAAAAAGAACTTACAATAGAGCGGGAGGATCGAGAAAGAGAACGGCCCAGCTTCGAAAATATCATTATTTCTGGATCATGTAAAATGAAAGATGTTTAGGTAAGAAATCAGGGACCTTTATATTTTTGGAATATAAAGAGGAAAAATATATTCGTGCAAGGTCTGTTTTCCTGGTTTTATAGGAGAAATAGAAGGGATGGCTATGGGATATTTGGGCAATGGGCGGGCAGGGATTGTTGAGGTCAGCCAAGGCGTTAGATTTTTAACTGGACTACTTGCTAAACAAGACAGACCCATGGATATATTCAATTCGCACCCACCTCCTGTCTATATAACTATTTTTTCAAATTAGAAGAAATACTAGTTATTATTAATTAATTAATTAATTAATTATTAACAAGAATATATCACTTTTCCTCTCCTCGTCGATTATTGTCCAATGGTGTTTTTTTAATTTAATTTTTTTAATTTTATTTTTTAACATTATATTTATTGAGAATTAAGGTTCATAATTTATTTTATTTTACTTTTTATAGGGTTATCTCAGTCTTATGACTCGAGTAATGATTTTTATGGATTAATTGAGTTTACTCGAGTTTTTTTATTTTTTTATAATCAATTTTTTTCTCAATTTCATCCTTTATTATTTGAGTTTATTAGGAATAAACGACATAGTCAGCCACCTAAAAAGACCACATATCATCCACCTACAATAATTTTGGTTATTAGAGGTGGTTTTGATGATTGGAAAATCAAGATTCAAGTTGTATCATCCTATAAATCCGTATTTAAACCTTTTTTAGCTAAAAACATTAAAATAACATCATATAAACATTTAAAACCCCATTTGTGTACAAAACATATTTCAAGAGATTTCTCTTATTGAACTCCCTATTTACTTAAAAAAAAATTATAAACACCAAAATCACAGCATTGATAATTGTAATTTGATCATTCAAGAGCTTTTGCTTTTTGTTTTAACTTTTTCTCTCATCTCTCAACATCTAGAAATTGAAAATTGAAAAATAAAGTTTAGGATCAAATCATAAAAATTTCAAACAACAAAGACTAAAGATTGAAAAATGAAATTTAAGGAACCAAATTGTATTTCCCTCACCTTTTGAACAATATATACGAGAGGAGGTTTTATTTTTTTTAATTTTATTTAGATCTTTGGTTTTTGGATTTTATTTTCAAGAACAATATAAAATTTAATTTTATAAAACCAATCTTTAATTTAATGTAACAATCATGTACACATATCAAGTATATGAGAACATACCAATCGAAATGGATTACAATATATAAAACCATGCTTATATAAGTCGCAATTGTCATAACTTATTTTTCGGTTCCTTTCCTCCCCTAAATTTACCTTTTTCCATTCAAAAAATAAAAGTAATAATAACAAAAAGACTGTAACTTGACAAAAACATGTTGTGCAGGGTTTCAAATATGTAAAAGAATCAAGCTGGAGTTTTGGATAAAATTGTGAGCCTAATCATACCTCATTGCACCCAAGACTAACAAGACAATATATATTCAAGGTCAAATTAAATAATTATTGGATGAATCCATATCAAAATTAAGTTCAGGAACCTAATTAGATTTTTAATATGTCAATTTGATTTAATTGTGGGCTAAATTAAGAGTTTATTTATGTTTAAGAATTAATTTGGGTTAAATTAAAAGATTTAATTAGGTGCAAAGACTAATTATATTTTTAATGGGTTAAATTAATTTTATTAGGGACTTAGTTGTTAAAAAATTAAGTTTAGGAGCCTAATTTAAGCTTAATCGAAAATATTAGAATTTTACAGAACCAAATTTAATTTTTACAAAGTCAATTTATTTAAATCATGGATAAATTTGCTAGAAAATCAAAGATTGGGGTTAAATTGAAAAAATTCAAACTCAATAACCAAAATGAAAAGGCACAGAAATTCATTGTTGATATTGGAGTTTGGCAAGGATAAAATCGCATAAAATTAAAAGTTTGAGGTCACTTAGGAATACAATTAAAAAAATCAAAAGCCAAAGGAATAAATTAAACTTTAGTCAAATCCCTAATTAAAACTCTAAGAACTTCAAAATGACATCGTTTCATTTAAATGAAATGTTGCATTTTGACCAAAACAATTTTTTTGGTACAAAACGATGCTATTTTGACCAACACATCAACAAAAAAAGAAATGCATGATGACTTGTCATCTAGCTATTGTTCATTGTCTTTAACTTTTTGTACCTGAAATGCTGCTCAGTTGGCTACTTTTCAAGAGCATTTAATGTCTCATTTCTTCACTAAACCGGACAAACAAAACACCACTCTGATGGCCTGATATCGTAGTATACCCTAATGTAATTCTTGTCAGCTAGTTGCCTCTATTGTTGTCACGTCGCCATCCCAAAGAGGCTAACCCGATCACAGCAACCAAATTTTTATAACTCATGATGATGCCTTTAAGCTAACAATTTAGATCCTTCTCATTTGAATCAAAGGCCAATATTGGTTTCCAATAAAGACAAGATGTCCCTCTTTCACCCTCTATAAGTAGGAGTGAATTTCAGGCATTAGAGAGCAAGAAAAAAGAGAGAGAAAAAAAGATGGAAAATCATTATTTTCATAATTTTTTGTGGTCCCTCTCAATTCAACCTCCTCACATCTTCTCTTTACCACCAAACTATCTTCCTGCCATTTTTGCCTTCACCAACATCAACCTCCTACACCAACAGTTGTGCATCTCTTTTTTCAGCAGGCACCTCCACCTTGAGCAATGACATCTCCCTTACCAGCATAACATCTTTGGCAAGACCAACACCTCCTTAAGGCACCAATTGTCGCGGGCCTTCAAAAGCTCCACCGTGAGCTGCTAATAGGACCGTCAACAAGCAACACCCCCATCCAGCCTAGGTAAGCTTCTCCGGTCCTTCTCTCCTGCATCTTATCTCTTGTTGCATACAGGACGTGAATTAATTCACGTCTTGCAGAAAAAACCAAGATGAGCTAGACCCACTTCAGGCTAACCGAGATGGCTGGATCAGGTCCAACCCATTTCTTATATATATATATAACTTAAAAGAAAATTGTTAAAATTTTCAAAAACCATTTTAAATTTTTTTGTGGGTTTGTTGCCCTTTTTCCATAACAATTTTGTCTAATATCGAGTCGTAGACTTACACTATAAGACACGGACCCAATATAAAAAATATCTGATTTTTCTCCAAAATTCCAAAAAAAAAAGAAAATAAATCTAAAAATAAACTTTATTTAAAAAATATATATTTTTTGTTTTCATGCATACAGCCAAATCCTAGAGGTTTTTCATTTATACCTTCTATAAAGATAAAATCATATTTTTATCATGTTTTAAAAAAAATACAAAAAAAGATAGTGTAACCGGTTTATAATTATCCATTAGGATTTAACTAAAATACCAAAAATGTCATAACAATTAGTTTGTTATTCTGAACATTAAGAATTAGTTATATGTAAGAAATAAATGCGATGTTAAATCTAGGCCTTAGAACGATTAAGATTTAATCCAATAAGATAGAGATTTTCTTACGTAAGGAGATCTTCCTTGAACAATAGATGAGACCAACGAATAGAAACATGAACTAGAAAAACAATAATTCAACAATGCAGTTTACCTTAGGTAAGATGTACTGGGGGTGATGTATCTTTCCCTTGCACAACGAGTCCTCCTTACCCGGACTCTTGCAAATCATTAGGTTTTTTAATGACTATAATACTAGATGACGACTTCTAAACCCCATAATCATAATTTTATTATTAAACCCAAAAACTCTCTTTTAATATCAGGAGATAGCTTCATCATTCAACGTTGTGCACGACATGATAACAATGATGAAATTAAAAATAAAAAGTTAAATGTCAAAGAGTAAAAAACAAATTAAGGAACCAAGAAGAAGAAAAAAAGTTATGAATAGTGGGGTGAATAGGCAAATGTGAGTGGGCAAAGTATAACAACACATGAAAGTATAACAACATAGGAAGATAATGTTTTGTTTTATTTTTTACAGTAAAATTTACTTTTAAAAATAAAATGATAAATAAATTTTATTAATATCAATAAATTCACTTTTCAACATTTTCTTATAAATAAGTTCATATTTTGTTGGAAAATTATTAAAAATATCTTGTGTTTTGAACATTTTGGTTACCAACATTTTATACATTGTAATTTACGTATCCAGTAGATGTCAATTTAAAATAATTAATTTTACAGTTCATACTGAGTCATTGCTTCGTCAACTCGATCAACAAAAAAATATATCTAAAATATTACAGATTTGACATTATAAAGTTTTTAATACCTAATGAGTGCTTAAAAATATTATTCACAAAGACACCACCCTTATAATTTCTTTCACATCATTTCCTTTTCACTGGAAAATGGCGACTAGCCAGACCCTCTCTCTCCACTAGCCTCTACATCAACTCTCTCGACACTGCCTAATAGACTAACATCGTCACACGACAACACCCCCCTTCCAGCCTCCACTGCAAATACCACAAACCCACTCTCCACACCACCCCGTCACCACAAAACCAATAATACCAACACAGCAGCCTTCCACGCCAGCCACTCAAACCTCCATCGTCAGCCACCATCAACTACGGTAGCTGTACCACACCAAGACCACGTCTAAGAAAGGAATCTATGGCTTTGATAATCTTTTCCCTTCTATGTTCACCTTCGAGGAGCTCAAATCCTCAACTAACAGGTTTGACCCCAATTGGTGATGGAGGATTTGGGTACGTGTAGAGTGTTTGGTAGTGTAGTTGTGATTATTTTTCAAATAATTTTTTCTTACTGAAATGCATGTTAATGATGTTTTTTATTTTTTTAAAATTATTTTTGACATCAACACATCAAAACAATTTAAAACATACAAAATATATTAAATTTTAACAAAATAAAAATTTTAAATTTTTTAAATACACGGTTTGCACCGTCCCAAACATATTCTTAGAGAAAGCACCATCAAGTTGCACTTGTATCTTAATTTTCATCCAACGCGCTATGGAACACAAAATAATAAAAATGGAATATATTTGGATCTAGGGTTATATATATATATATATATATATATTTTTGAAGATAATAACCATAATATAGATATAGATATCATAATTAAATATAATTTTTTTGGGAAGATAAATTATAAAATAAATTTATTGCTCTTAAAAAATATCATAGAACTTTGTGATCATTTATTTTTTAAAAGTGGACTTGTTAATTAGCATTTTTTTAAAAAGTATATTAGAAAATATAATTGAACTCAAGATTATGATTGATTGATTTTTTTATATTAAGATGCCATTGAGAAAACGTATAATATATAAGAGTATATTAATAGGTTTTCCATTTCATTTGTATTTTCTAATGTGTCATGCAATTTCATTGAACCAATGATTAAAATATCATAAAACTCCTCCTTAATTGTTTTACATTACATTGATCCTTGAATTTTTATTTTATATAATTAAACCTTTTTAAAACTAAATTATTATCCAATTGCATTATTTTTTGAGATGAAGAGTTTAATTAAAAGAAACAAGAATAAAATGGATAAAGCGAGTAAAATAGATGATAACTTTTAAAATTGTTTGAAAAAAATTTTTTAGTCGCTATTAGGTAATCGATCTCTTTAATTTTTTTAAAAATAGTTTCTATATCATATTTTTATTTCCAATCTCTTTTGGGTTGGAAGAGAGAGGAGCTCATCGGATTTCACCATACAAAGAAACTTGTCGTTGTGATGATTCATGCCACAAAAACAATTTATTTTTGTACCAAATAATTCTATGTATTCAGGAAGGTCAAATTAAATTTTTTTATCTTGAAATTTTTTAAAAAACAAATCTGAACTTAGAAAGATTTTTTTATTTTATATTGATTAAGGCGGTTTTTTGCATTTTTGAATGTTATGGATTATGTTTATGCTTGTTGATTTTTGCTTTTCAAATCATGATAATTTTTTGTTTAAAAACCTAAGCCTCTAATAAAAAAAGATATGCTTTCCTCGTAACATGAAAAAAAAACCATAAATAAGGAGTGGGAGTTTTGATTAAAAAAATAATAATTTATTTATTTATTGATTTAGACAAGTAGAACTTTTATGAATATTTATTTCAAATATCTTATTTTTTTATTCAAAAAATATATTGTTAATAAAAAAAATATATGTTTTATAAAAAAAGAGAAACACATGAATAAGAAATAAGAGTTTTTACCAAAAATTGTTTTTTATCTAGAATTTAAATCATTAGATTTTTAGCTGATATTTATTTTAATTGCCACATAATTTAATTAAGAAAATTAGAAAGGGCCTCACAGCACTGCATAGAAAACTGACTAGTGATATACTATATAAGCTAATGATACAATGTTTAATTAAATTCTCACGTTCTTCATCATCTACTTTACTAGTCTCTTAACATTCCTTAAATCTTGAATTTCTTCTTAATGGAATTATAGTATTAAAAAAGGGTTTTTTATATTTGAGTAAATTAAATAGGATGGTTTTTGTCCTCCTAAGCTAAAATAATCTTAAAAAGTATGTGGTTAGATTATTTAGTATGTCAATAGTGTATTTAATTAATCTATTAGGTTCAAACATGACACATAATTAAAAAAAAAAAAGAGTTTGGATGAAAAAATGTGGAAAATAATAAATTAAAATTAAAGATTTGAAAAGAAAATAGAAGACAAATTTTTTAAGAAATAATTTACTGAAGGAAGATGGGGAGGCAACATCATAAAAAAATAATTTATTTTCTTGTTGTATTTTTAATTTTGTAACAATTTTTGCAGCATTAATCATAATTGAACTAAAATCCTTTTTTTTTTAACCAAAAAAGAAAGAAAGAAAGAAAGAAGAAGACCATACCTCAGAATCTGTCAGTTGCTCTGCCCACAGCAGGCCCAGCTCGACCCTTTAATTTCACTAGACCATCAGAAGAATGGGCTGGAGGCTGGAGGCTGGAGGCTGGAGTTGGACTTAGCTAGCCCAGGTCATCAGATAAGAACACTGCTAGATTTTAAATCTATACTCTGGACCAGACCAGACTAGATCATCTTGTTCCTGGAAGTGGAACATGAAGCATCCCGTTTATTTTAACGTTAGATTTCCTTAATTGTTCCTTACAAAGGCATTCGCTTCTTTCTTACTGCACTTAACCATGGAAACTACATCAGTTCTCCTTCACTCTAAAACAATTCCATTCAGTTTCACTATTTCCATCAACAACAGAAAAAGAAAACTCTCTTTCCGGCATCACGACAAACACCTTCAATCCCATTTATCAAATACCAGTGTACTCTCTGGTCAAAACCTTAAACCCGTAAAAACCCCATCAAACCCTCCTTTTTCATTGTATCTATCAACTTCATCTCTGAAAATAACGGGAACCCACTTGTTATCTCCTCCCAAATGCTCATATTCCGGCGCTGTAAGCACAGAGGGGCTTCAGACCCACCAATTTTTAAAACCCTTAAAACACCTCTCTCTCGAGAAACTGAAAGCTACCCTTTTGGAATTAACCCCTGTTGATATCATCAAGTGGTCTGCTATCTTATCGGCTGCAATTGCTGCCACAAAATGGACTGTGAATTTGGTAATTAACCCGTTTTTCTGGATGTATTTTAGCTGGACATGGTTGTTTTGGCCATGGTTTGTGGCTATATCACTTGCTGTTTATGGGTTATACTGCTTCTATAAGCATTCAATCGGTGAAGCTAGCATTTTTGAGCAACTTGCAATTGTTACATCAGTGTTCACTTGGTTAACTCTAGTCCCTCCTGCCCATTTCAGTGGATATCTACAAGGATGGCCTTTTGTGTTCTTTTTTGTGTATCATTATTTCTTCTTCTTCAATGTAAGTGTGAGGAAACGTTTGTATGGGGATTATTATGCACGTCCGCATGACCCCAGGTGGGATTTAAACCCACCCAGATGGTGTCGCCTTTTGTTCTGTGTTGGGGTCATGGCTGGGCACTGGCTTGCAGCTTTTGAAGGGCCAGAACTGCACCTTATTCCTGGTGGGTGGATCAATGTGGGGGTTTGGATTTTGATATTGGCAACTTTGCTAATGCAATATAATTCTACATTTTACCTTGCCAAGTATTCAGAGAAGGTGGCGGTGCCTTCTGCTGTTGTGCAGTTTGGGCCATATAGGTGGGTCCGGCACCCTATCTATTCGTCCACATTGCTTCTCTTTGTGACTTATTTCATTGCGCTTCGTGCACCTTTGAGCCTGTTGTTTGTGGTAGCGGTATGTTTGATGTATTATGCACAGAAGGCAAAAATGGAGGAGGGTTTAATGATTGAGACTTTCGGGGAGAAGTATCTAGAGTACATGAGGAAGGTTCAGTACAAGTTCATTCCTTTGGTTTATTAGGATGGCCTCCAGGTATGCATTGTTGATTTTTCAATGTGACCAATTTCTCGGATATAAGTAGTTGGATTTTTGAATGAGAAGGAAAAAAATTAGATTACACAATGTGCAATTTTATTATCGTTATTTATGTCTTTCAGCTTTTCTTCATGTAAGTTTTCAGAGTGCTTTGCCATGACTTTTTTTTTTATTCATTACTATGCATCATGTAATTTGCATGAAAGAGTTATGGTTTTCCAGAGATAAGCTTGCTGGGCATACCATTTTGTCTGGGCATTTTTCTTCTTTTCTTTTCTTTTCTTTTTTCTAGCATTTGAATGATCAATGGTCATTTTTATTCTACAAAAAAACAAAAGTGATCATCTTTTAATATTTCCATGTTTCCTGCTTATATAATTGCCAACTTTGCCATAGCACAGTGCTTATTTGAAAATTTTGTTGCTCTAGCAGTTGGCTGTGTTGGCACTGCCCATGCCATTTTGCTGTTCTATCCGTCATTTAGTATTTGATAGATAGTTGTTAATAGCTCCGACTAGGGAATCAATTGTGGTTTATTTTCGCATGCATGTTGTGTGTTTTTCTCTTGATGCTAAAGAACACTTCTATTCTGGACATTAAAGTGGGTGGGTGTTGGTCTTTGGAGATCTTCAGCACTCCACATGGTGCCTTGCTTTGTCATGTATGGCCCATGGCTTTCAAAAATTTGAGCTCTTAGCCATTGTCTTTTTCCTATTGAGTTATATAGGGTTGTTTCAAGAAGAGGATAAAAAATTAAGTTTTTTTAACAAGCCCTGTTAAATTCTACAGTAAAGTGCTGGCAGAATGTTAGTTTGTGATTATTTGGATTATCAAATGTCTGTCGTTATTAGAACTTCTGATGTAGGGTAGGAAAAGGAACAGCAGATAACAGCAATCTAATGGCTAAAATTGAACAAAATTGAAGCTGGAACAAGACAATAAGGCATAGGGAACATAAAGAAAAAATCTGAGTAGATTGATAAATAAAAAAAGATCATCTATTAAACTAACCACCCAGGATCCTATCTATACTAATTAAAATTCTATAGCTTTGTAGGAAAAGGATTCCCTAGTCTTGTTCAACAAGAAAAAACACTTAACCTCCAAGGAAATATTTAAAAGTTCACATACTAATCATATGACCCTAAATTAATTAAATAAGCATTATTTCAGAAATAAAATAAAAACAAATTCAAAGAAAGCTCCTCCCTCAACTTGATTGTACTGTTTCCTTTGCTCTTTTTGATAATAAACTAAAAGGAGCTAGCCACGTGCATCAAATGGTAGAAATAAGGCAATCAATATTTTAGATCTTTGGGGATTTTCAGAAGATGCTTATCCCAAGTTTATGTTCCTAAAAATTTTAATAACACACAAAAAAATGGAAGTTTTGGAGTTGGTGTTTCATCATTAACAGTCCAAATGGTATTTTAGGAGAAATGTCATAGAACTTGCAATCACAATGATTTGAATCCTCTATTGGTATGTCTTGTCTAGCAAAGTGTAAGCATAGAATGGTGCGGCTAGACCTGCCTGGTGTGCAGTTGTGTTGAACTGATAGTGTGCCTAAGAGCCTTTAAATCTCCAGTCTGTTGAAAATTTGCTTAAAACCAATAAGGCTCTTTTTTTCATCCTGTAACATGTCATCTGATATATCTTCTGGAGATGACTTGCTTCAAGAATTCACACTGCCTTGAGGTCATTGAGATATTTATGTTTGAGTTGGGGGAAAATGCTTAATTCTTTTGTTGGGTGTCTTTACTAATCACACATTATATTAAGAATGCAATTGAAAGGCATAGAACCGCTGCTTTGGAAGACTTGTGATGGTCAGCAAAAGTTTGTGTGATTAATACTTTCTGTTTTACATTCCAAAGTTCCCTGCTTTCACCATTTTCTTGCTTAGAGTTTGCATTAATCAAATGCAATTCAGGTTGAAGTCTCTGTCAGATATGCAGCATTATAATGCAGTTTCTTCCACTTGTGTAGATACTGAAATGAAAATGCTGGGAATAGTTTATTCTGCTATATTAAACCAGCTGCTATCCTGGTTAATAATGATGGTTAGTCAAGTCCCTTAATGATTTTAAGTGAAGAGCTAAAATAAAAATACTTGGATGAATTAGTAACAAGACAACAATGAGCATTGAAATTGATTCTATCTATGAGGAACTACAATCAGCTCCTACCAGTGACGAGACTAGATGGTATACGTTGTCATATCTAAGAATTTCCTTTATAATTAAAGAGTCATTCATCTCAAGGGCATTTATAAGCAATATGATGACGCAACTATATTACTATATTACTGTTAGAAAATTAATTGTTCAATTTGGACACCTTAACGAAGTAATTTTCCATCGACAGAGACTTTTGAAGTCTAAAGACAAGTTCAGGTTTCTAGTTTTCTAATCTGGGCGTTTGCTTTACAAGTTGTTGAGGGATTTCTTTAGTCATCATGTTTAGCTGTTTTCCCATTTGGGAGTCATCATCCATTTTAGAAGGCTAGTTTATTTAGCAGTAATAATTGTATTTAGGAATTCTTGATGAACAAGGAGTTTACCTATCTAGAGGTACTTTGCTTATTATATAACATACTACACAAACTTTTTTGTCATCAGATTCATGGAATGGTATTGAGAGTTTTTAAGTTGTGTTATAGACTTGATGCCTAGGGTTTCCCCCCTTGCTCGTTGATACCATATCTTCTTAATTATTCCTTCTCAACTTCTACTTCTACAAAATCAGATCAAATTCTATCAAAGCATTGCTAAATCACGTATTGACTGTTCAGATTGATCCCAAATCCTAAGTAAAAACTTAAAATTTCTATATTCTTGAAGCTGTCCTGCATAAGCAACTAAGCACAAATATGTAGCATTATGAATGTTATATTCAGCTATAAATTGTAAATAAAGTGCGTCCTGCAATTCTAAATAATGATTCATTAATTTTCTCAACTTACTTTTTATGAGAAAGATGGTGTCGTGATATCATGCATGATGTGTGCATGTCAAATCTTTTGTTGTCGAGCACATGTTGTTAGGAAATATAAGTGTTGTTGAATATGGTGTTAGGAAATGTAAGTGTTGTTGAATATACTTCTTGTCTTCCATTCTCTGCTTGGAGTTCAGTTCCCTATTATCTAACGAAACCTTATTAGGACAAATACATTTCATTTTTTTCATTTCGACTGTCCATTGAAATTTGAAAGGATAGAAATTGTATGAACCATTTGTGATGTATGATAATTTAAATTTGATCCTAATACGAACTTTAACCCCATCCCTTTATGACTTGAATTGAAGTGTACTTGATTACAGTGCAGTTTAGGTGGCCGGTTGGGGGTTTCCTCTTCCATATAGTTAGTTATGAAGCATTGTTTTTGGATAGGATTCAGCAGTTTATGATTTCTGTAGAAACACCATGGAGCAAAGTTTATTTATTTTAGGGTCACCTCATTGACTTTTTAGTAGAAACATGTGTATCTCAATCCAACAGGGACGACTTGTTGTAAGACACATCTTGATGCCTACAACACCATGGAGCAAAGTTTATGCAGTATAGGTGGATCCTTATCTTTTTTATGATCTACAATTCAGCTGGAACTGTTTTGCCACGTGCTGAAGCTGTAGTATTGTGACGCGGACTGCATTCTCTTACAAGCCTACATCTCACGGAAGCTGACCCAATATCCCCTATAATTTGATTGGTATATAGATTAACACTTTAAGTTCAGTCCCAGAAAAAGAAAATCTGGGCATTGTGGAAGCCAGCTCATATGCACATGATAATCAGCTCATCATGATGAGAAGCATATCAACTAACACTTGCTTTGCACCACGTTGTAAGCATGCGGTTGAAAAAGTCAAGATAGAGCAAGAAATAAATCACTTGAAAATACGCAGGTTGTTTTCTTCTGATGGAAATCATTCTAGATCACTTTCTTTGATGTTTTTCCATTATCATGCAAATAGGTAACTGGTCTTCTTTTGGCTTCATATACCTGTCGAACTTTCCGTGCAGGGATGTCCAGGTTTCCACACTTGCGTTTATCGCCTTGTGATCTCTTTTTAAGGTGTATGATGGGGAGGCTGGCTGGCATGACTTTTCTACGTTTTGCGAACGTGTTTCTTGGAAGTTTACCAGTTTCAGTCCCACCTATGTGCTATAATTTAAGTATTTTTCTCCATGTGCTTCCCCGTTTCAGGAATTTTTAAGTTGGTTCGTACCAAGTGTCATTTTTAGTCTTGTGATAGATGGGAAGGGGCTATGATTTTTACATGTTATTTGGTATTCGCTTCCTTCACGAAATCTTGTAGCCTTGCTACATATGGAAATAGGGATATGGGTTTTTAAGTACTTGCTTTCCATAATTCCAATATGAAATTGATATGTAACAAATTAGTAAAGCTATTTGCAGCGCATGTAAAACAATATGGAAACTTCCATTTTCCTTTGCTCGTGTTCTTCTGTCTGGGACATGCTAATTCGTCTGAGAGACCAAGCTTTACTAAATACATTTTTTAAACAAAAAGCCCACCATAAAAGTTGTAATATTCATAAAAAAAAAAATCTAGTCTTCACAGGAAGAGGAATTTGATTGTTTTGGGTCCTGGTTGATCTATATAACAAAAATTACGTACGAGGAAACAGCTAGAATGCTTACTTCGACCTTGGAGGTGATTTGGTTTTGGTAGCATAGTGGTCGTAGAGTTTTGTTCGAAAGTTCAAAGTTCTTTTGTTGTCTCTAGCCTGAAAAGTTGAGTCCTTGTAGACGGTCTCTGGGTTTTAAATGCGCATGCAAGTCTCCCTAACTAGTATTAGCCTGCAAGTCTCCCGGCAGTGGAAAGGTGATCTTACAGTAAAGGACATGCAAAAATCATGGGCACTGCTTCTCTGGACTTGTAATATTGTTCTGCATGATGGTGCCTTCTCATTTTACTAAAGACATCATCTGTTACATCTGTGCTTTTGATATGATTAGGGCTGGCAGTAGCTGTGATCTGCATACATCGAGTTCTAGTGGCTCAAACCACTAGAACTTCGCCTGTTGTCTTCTTTTTTTTTTTTTTTATCATAAAAGTTTTCACAAAACTTTTTTCAAGATTTTAACCAGTCATGCTAACTTTATCATTTTTTTCTTACTTTTTATATATGTCGCTGTCGATATAGTTAATAGTTCTGCTGTTATTACTCTCTATTTTCTGTTTTTAAAAGACTATTTTAGAATTTTAAAAATAAAAACCAAGAATAAAAAATACCTAAGGGGCAAAGGTCATGTGAATTTGTTGGAGGAGATTTTTTCTTAACACACGTCTTTTCTTTCTGTTAACAGATTGAGATTTTTATACTAGATTTTAGAGTCATTGTTTGCTATAGTGTTAGAATTTCATAGCTATTTCATGTTGGGAATGCTTTCAAATAAGATTTGAAAGTTATTCTTCGATATTTACTATATATTTTTTAGTTAATTTAAGATTTTTTTTATTTGATTCGAACTCTTTTATTATTTTTTTAAACTTTATTTATAATGTTTTTTTCTATATAAGCTACGTAAAAGAGTTGTAATATTGAGTTTTAATTAAAAAAATATTAAAGCAATAAAAATTTAAATTAGGGTTTTTGTTTGTAGCTCTTGTTGTTTTTCTTATATTATTTCTGTCTGTATCAGTTAATATCAGAACCTTGCGATACCTGATGGTTAGTTGTTGTGTGTTGTTAAATAATAATGATGTTAAGAGATGATCATAGAATAGAATATGCTCATGTAGGAGAAGATAAAGAAGTTCTCCCTAAAAAATAAGATGTTCAAGAACTGGTAATAGAAAATATATAAAGATAGATTGCAGGATTGACTTTTTAATTAGAAGTAATGAAATTGCAGAGGTTAATTGAAGAATTACCTAGTCAATTAGTGGAGCTGAAGAAGAAAAAACTAAAAGATTGTAAGAAGAGTAATCACATATTCATGGTTAGCTTTAAAAACCTATTTAATAGGCACAAACAAAGCTGGAGACAATATCTTGATGAAGATGAATATGATTTTGAAATTAAAACTTTTTATGATTCTAGTTTTTTAATAGATTTAAATTAACCATTAAAATTCAATAAGAATGAGTAAGATGATGCTAAAGAAGAAGATTTTAATATATAAATCTTAATCTTTGATGACCCTATGTATGCGAAAGATGTTCATGCCATGTTAGTGAAATAAACTCAGATCTTAATAGTGAAACCATCTATGAGAAGAACACCAAATTAGACGTGGCTCCAAATGATTTTTGATTAAGTATATTGTGGAGAATGTGCCTCCCAATGGGGTCAAAGTTCTTTTTATTTTAGATGATAAAAGTTGTGAAGTAAATATCCAAAAGTTCTCTTGGTGGAGAAACCATCACATATTTTGCTGGTAATGTGAAGCTATTTGGTAGAAATTCTTTATTGCTTGTTTTTGGTGTTGTTTTCATCCGCGACAAAATTGGTGGCCTTCTTATATATTTGGGTGTTGCTTTATATGGAAAAAAAGAAGAAGAGATTTTAAAGAAAATGCTAGATTCTTTTAACTTTAAAAAAGTCAACAGTAATTTTGGGATTTTCTTGGAGGAAGCCATGGCGATTCAAGGCATCAAACCAAGGACTGGACCATGTTTAAATATCCTTCCAAGTCACGATTCACTATCTCATCCTTTGAAATTTTCAAGCACACATTTTACGCGACGAAAAGAATCTCTCCTGGCCTGTGAATATTTTCCTATCATCACATGCATGCTCTGCTCCAATGTGAACAGCCAGCCCGACGTGGAACTCTACCGAGCACAAACCCAGTAATTCCACGTGGCGCAAACCCAGTTGATTATCTTTGCCAATGTTATCTTTCTCTGGGTTCTTTGTAGACCAGAGGAGCAAAAGAAAAAAAAATCTATGGACATGATAACTGCTTCATTCACCATTCAAAGCCACATACATTTGATCCTCGAAATACACGAACTCGTGTCCAAAAGCTCAAATTCATAGTTCAAACAAACCTTTCTTTCTTTCTTTTGTTCCCTGTTTTCAATTCTTTTATTACTTCTTTTTCGTTTCTTCTGCAAGCAATTATATGTTACAAGGCGTCAAATTAAAGGCAGAATTAGACGTGAGGATGCTCTTGACATTGACTTGCCAACCTACGTACCGATATTAACCAACCATACACAGCCCATCAAATTAGAAAATTAAGGATCCCCAACAACGATTTTTAACAACCAAAATAAAACTAGAGGGAAACAAACAAAAAAGAAAATTTAAAGAAGAAACTCAATGGGGCCATCTTGCTTTTTTTGGCCTCATTGAAACAGTTCCGATCACTGTTGAGAATCCGATTTCTATCCAATCAGGATATTGCTGCTTTGTTCCTGCGGTTCACCCTTATAGGTAGCCCCAGTTTGGGCACAGGGAAAGGGCCATACTGTATACCATCCTCGTCTCCCACAGTTTGCCACCTGATCATGCCAAGAGCACCACAGAATTACAAATCAAAACAGAGGTTTAAGCAAAGAAAGGTAAAGGTAATCGACAGTAGAAGTCAAAATCTTGCAATGCTAATGTTAAAAAAATGAAAACAAATTAAATTTTTTTATTAAAAAATTGATCAATTTTAAAGTCTATGACTATATATATACATCAACCCTCTTTTTTCCAACAGTAGAGGATATTTTGAATGAATTTGTACGTCATTTGAAACCAAGTTTTTCCACTAAATACTCTTAAATACACCTCTCATATTAGCAACCAAATATATTCATAAAAAATATCTTCTTTTGATTACTATTTTAAGATTCGAGCTTAAGAGATGAAGAGAGAAAACAAACATTTTTTACTATCTGATCTACTTTTCTAAATCACATGTTGATCTAGTTTTGTCCTAATTGTAAAAAAATCAAAACAAAATAGAGTCTGTAGATCCCAAAACAGAGAGGACAAGAGAACAGAAATTATGTGGCATACTTTGAAGGTTAAGAAGAAATTAAGCTTGTGGTGTCAACTAATCCTGACTCCGTTCATCGGTGACACGCCATTGAATTTGTCTATAGCAATTTCTACAGCTAGCTCGTAGCCATTTTGATTTTTAAGACCGCGTAGCTGGCAACTGTGTCGCTTGCTAAGTACTAAAGACTAAAGGAGTGTGTGTGATTGTGATTTGCGTGCTTCACTACTATATATTTAATTCCCAAGAGCCGCTGTTGATGTGGATTAGAGCTATATATAGATACGAGAGGAAGCCAAGTATTTTTCGACTAAAATATTTCCTGGGATATATATGCACATGTGGTAATGAAAATCTCAGAAAATATTGTATGGCGATCATTATATCGATCCTTTACCACATTAATGCAATATATCATGGATAAAGCTTAGGATGCAAACAAATTCCTGTGGAGTATGTGACATCCGCGCGTTAATCTACAAGCATGCAATTATATATATAGACACCACTCAGCCATTATCAACTGCTAGCTGATCCTCTAATTCTAATTCTAACTCATAGTGTATGTCTCGTGCGAAGGCCATAGACTTAACGTATACGTTAGATAAATATATCGTGCATGAAAGCCATGCGTCTTGAGAATGATTCTGAATTCTGTTTTTGCTAGACTGGTATCCACTATTCGAATCCACTTGAACCAAAAAAAATATCTCTAAGACCGATGGCTTTTGCCTGTGAACAAGGACCACTTCCACGGCTTAAGGAAAACCAAGAGGACCACCACAGCACCTCCATCAAAGCCTCCCCAGTCGACCAACGGTAGACAGAAGTCCTTTTTAAGAAAACCTAACCTACGTGGCTCGACCTTTATCTCCCATTTCAAAACAAAATCAGTAGACATATATATGCAAGTACTGTTTCCCCCCTCTACAAGTGGGTGTATATTGTGAATATATTTAGAGACCTCTAGGACTGAAATAGCTTTGTCAGTGAAGTTAATGGAAAGTAGAAATGTCAACTCTCTAATAAAACATCGTACTCAGAACCAAACTCTATGAGAATATGCTAGCATTGTTAATCACAACGTTGTTTGCTAGTTTTAACATAATGACAACCTTTCATATTATATGTCTTAAGCTTATTTTTTGTACTCTTGATGTGTGCTTGATAGATTAGTTTGTATGAGGGGGGGGGACCTGTAAGTGGTTGTGAGATGGTGCAGTAGAATGAGCATCTCAAGCTTGGCTAGCTCACTTCCTGGACAGGAGTGCTCTCCATTGCCAAAGGGCATGTACGTGTTAGGTCTCGGAGGCACCTGCAACATCACAGAAAATACAATTTTACACCCCATTATATATCGTCTCTTAATTTCCTTGCCTATCATCATCATCATCATCAACTACATAAGCTCTGAATATATTTATCTTTTTCCATACAAATAAGAGATGATATATCATATATGTGATTCCAAACAAGACCATACTAGCTCATCACACTGCTACAGTCACTGCTTGTGTTTGGTACTAGCCTACAAAAACCAACTCACGTGATCTGATATTTAAAAGATTTCATGACCAGCTGATTGATCATTTAAATACAGGAAAGATTCACATAAACAAAATTGAAAAGGACATTACTCGTCAACCAGGATAATCTAGCAATTATTAACCTTATATTTCCATTCAGAAACAAGATAGAATGTAGCAGTGCATGACCCACTTCATGAAATTTGGTCAGTGACTCAGAAACACAGTATGCAAGGTCGACACACACACATGTATATACAATATCAGGTAACCTACATATATATGTGTGTGCATATGTATGTTTTTGGTATGTAGCTAAGTGTACGTACGCAAGGGGATTAATCATTCTGGCCCTCACCTCGAATCTTGAAGGATCAAATTTCTCGGGTTGAGGGAAAAAATCTGCACAATGATGAATGCTTCTAAAGAGAGGAAGAACCTTCCAACCTTTGGGGATAAAGTAGCCTTCAAACTCAACATCTTGAACTGCTTCTCTGAACGTGAAAGACAGTATACTTGCTGTTCTTAGCGTCTCTTGGATCACCTGAAATAATTTTTTTATCCCTTCAATTAGAATTAGAACACATTATAGTTATATATAAATTAAACTAGTTTCTTTTGTTTGAAAACGAAGACTTTTTTTTCCTCTTATTTATTTATTTATTCTTATACAATTCAAGTCCCGTAAAAGAAGAAGAAGAAGAAGGATGATAGTGTGTGTCTATATATATATATATATAGTCAATTGAGCAAGTAGAAAACTAAATTAAGTTGAATTAATTTGCCAAAATTGATATTTGTACCCGGCTAGTCAACGGCATGCGCCTTGTATCCTCCCACGTAAGCCCTCGATTTGCCTCTACTATTTTGCTTCTAATCACTTCCTGTTCTCTCTACAACAAACAATTAATTTTTTCCATGAGTGATACAGACCACACAATACATAATCGATAAATCTAAGATTTGATTGCTTTCTATGCCGCAAGCTTCTCTGCTCAAGGCATTGTTTTAACAGACCAATATTGATTGGTCATACTAATAAATAAAGAAATGAATCGAAAACAAAACCAAGTTAATAAGACAAAAGAGTAGAAACATAAGAAACTAGACACAATTGTACAATCATTCAAAATAGTAAAATGCAGGTTCCAAAGAATGATAAAAGAATGGAAGGAGGAGAAAGTTAATTAAAAGGGATGGAGTTAGATTAACGTGGGAGAAATTTACTGTGACAGCTTCTAGTAAATCTGGATTATCATGCAAGTACTTCAAGATCCATGTCAGGACACTAGCAGTCGTGTCATGAGCAGCAAATATCACTCCAATTATATTATCAGCAATTTGAGAATCACTAAGCTGATTCAGCTTCTCGTGATCTTTAGCTCCTAATAACACTCCAAGCAATCCTCCTTCACGTCTCCCGCTTTGCCTTCTCTTCTGTATCAATTTCCTCAATGTCTCGTTGAGTAGCTTCCTTGCCTTTTCAAACAAACATCAAAACCCAGCACTCATAATTATTACATTGTTACTTGTGTTTTTCAAAATCAATAAATTAATATATAGAAAAGTCATCATACACTATTTCTTCATTACTTTGTCGACAATGCAATGTGTGCGCACTTGAGGACAACGTAGGATAAAGACACCGATTTAGCATGAAGCAATAACCACAGAAATTGAAGAGAGAGGGGACCTTGCTAGCTAGCTAGCTCCTTACTTTCATTGCTTTGTGGAAGGGTGTTCCTGGTAAATCCAGAGGCATAGAATTATATCCCTTCTCCAGGCACCGATACAGATGCTTAATCCCGTCCATTTCCAAGTCTTGTTTCGCACCAAAGGCAGAAATCATTGCCACATCAAAAGCATACTAAAAGGGGGGGAAAGGAAAAGAAAAGTACGTTTCTTTTAGAATCTTAATGGGACAAAAGTTAAAGTAGTAAGGGATAAATCTAGTTTTTAAGAAACCGACATGTATACATACATACCCTCTTCATTTCTTGCAAAGTATTAATAGTGTTATTCTTCCAAGTGGGAAGAAGTCTGAGGACAATTTGCTCGATCTCTGAGACAGACCCTCTTATAGCGGAGGGTAAAAAAGAGGCCTGCACTAACTTCTTGAGTCTTGAATGATAGGGCCCTTGATGAAAGAACAGAGCCTCTGGTCCTATCATCTTTTCTTTACTGGTCGGATATGTAGGTTTGAACAAATGAGCCCGTGTCACTAGAACAATTCTTGCTGCTTCTGGACTTGAAATCATCACACAAGGACATCCCAATATGTGGGTCTTAAATATGTCTCCAAACCTACAAAATGAGCTTAATTATCGAGATCAAAAGAGAATCAAGCAACAAAACATATTTATACACGTAGGAGTATATTTATATGAACGTCAGGGATGTGCTATATGTCTCTTTGATGCTATATATGGTATGTATATATAGTGTAACTTCTGTATACCGTTTTTGCCTATTGGAGAAGAAGGAATTTGGATTCTCGGTATAGAGCTTGAGTGTCTCTCCAATATAAGGCCAGCCCATTGAGCCAGGTGGTAGGCGTTTGTCTTTGGGGTGATGCCATCGAAGAAAAAGAAGCAACAGCGAAAAACAGCAGAACAGGACTGGTGCCATCACAATAGCAACCTGAGAATATCGTAAAGTTGCAAAAGCAAAAGGTGTTGATAAACTAAGCTGCATGGTTGTAATAAAGAACAGTTGACAACAGAAAGAAGTGGGGGGAGAGGGAGAGGGGGATATGGCAGAGGCTAAATTGAACAGGTGCTAGTAGTGGTGACTTAGAGAGAGGGAGAGGGTAATGGGGTGAAGTTGTGGGGCTTATATAGAAGGGACAAGGGGTTTGTAGGTGACAGGCGTCACAGCGTTTATGGAGCCCCTTTCTCTTCAGCCCCTCCTTTACAATAATTTTCCATTCTCCCTTTTGACTTGATACCACTGCTGTTTCTTTTTGGACACGTTCTTTCGGACGATGATGTACGGCTCACGCGATGAATACCTCTACCATATCATACCTTATGCATTCAACATTTGTCTCACACAAATCTTCAATTTCAACAACTAATTCTTATACTACTTGCTCTACTTAGTCATTCCATCCAGAAAAGATGAGAAATCATCCAGTACAAATGCTATATATATATATATATATATATATATATATATATATATATATATATATATATACATGCAATAGCTAAGCCAATCAACAGCCAATGATATCTTCTTCTTTTTTTATATTAATGGAATATTGTATTAATTTTAAAAATAACCTCTAAAAAGTTAAAAGAAAAATAAAATGAATGCATTATAAAAAAAGATAAAATAAAAATAACTGCATGTTTGTGTGTGTTAACTGCATGTATACAAGGAAGGAAAGACATGAGATTGCCGCCGTGATTACCTCAAACCGATCGTCACCTGTAAGCCCTGCCGATCTTATCCCGGCGATGCAGTCTGAACCATTGTGTTAGTGCAGACGTGTAAGTAGCCAAGTTGCCTAGCCTGCCATGTCTTATGTTATCAATTTTACCAATTTGGACTTGGAGTTTTCACGTGTCACTATATTAGGCATGTGTGTAACTAAACTGTACCCTCTCCGTCCGTACCTTTCTGAGTAAAATGCGGCCAGCTTTCCGCCTGATATCAGCTTCTTCGGCAGCATGCTTATCATTATTTTTTAAATAACTTTTTATGTTGCATAATAATACTTTTTATTTTTTAAAAATTATACACACTACTCGTGCATAATTTTGAATTGTTTGAATATTATTTAATTTAAATTGATGTATTATTTTGAATTTATAACTTGTGTTGGTTTGTGTATTTATTTTTGGGATTGTGTTTGCTAATTGAAATTTAATTTTTAATTCATGAATTATGTTTAGGTTTAATGTTTTCTTGTTATTAAGTTGATTTTTATTAGTAAATAATTTATTTTTAAGTTGATATCTTGTTCAATTTAGAACACATTATTGTGTTTTGCCAAGTGTGACTTTAGTTAAATGTTAGGAAGACAATCTTGCAATTAATTTTAAATTCTCTATTTTTTTCTACCCTCATATATTTAATATTTGAAATCATGAACTACATATGAGACGCTTTTTATTTATTAAACAAATCGGTTTCTTTTCACAAAAACAACAACAACAAAAATATTTCTTTTAAAAATGCATTTTTTTTAATTTGTATATGGATAAGTATCTCAAAAAATAAAATATATTTGCATATTTTAGCATATTAAAAAAATAACAAAAATAATATTTTTTTACATGTATTTTTGGATTTAGTAACTAGTTTATTAAAGCCCTGAAAACTTGATCTATATTTTAAAAATACACAAAAAAAAAATTTGGTTGTCCCAATATCAAGGATTACAAATATACATAAGATGTATTCCTCATATAAAAAAATAAAAAAATATTTTTTAACTTTAAAATGATTAAGTTTTAAACCTGATAAAATAAAAATCTCTTTATTAAGAAGGAAATTTCTTAAAATACAATACTATCTTAATTTATATCAGGAAAACAAACAATGTAGCGTATCTTAGATAAAATGTACTAGAAGTAATACATCCTCCTTATACATAACTTGTTCTCTTATCCAGACTCAGAGACCAATTAAAGTTTCTAAAGACCAGAATACTAGTTGGGGACTCAATCTCTTTTTTACTTATAAGAAATAAGAATTTCTTGTTCTTTCTCCATCACCATAAAGATCCTAGCCTAGAAAAACAATCGCTGACATCGTACATGTGCAACCCTATTTATGCTCCTATGAAAATTTTGGATTCATAATTGGGAATAACTCGGAAATGGCCTTATTAGTAAAATAGTTAATGCAATATCACCATTTCTTTTTCAAGCTTTTTAATAATCAAATCCAGGAAAAGAACAATGCATTTTCAACAAATTCTAAATTCAAAGAGAACCCACCAAAAATTAAGTAAAAAAAGGCAATAACCTTAATGTTGCAACACAAATCATAAGGACAATCAAACAATGTGAGAAATGTTTACAAATATATAAACTATATAACCAATACTTCCATTACCATCAACATCACAACTCGTTAATAATCAAAATAATAAATAATTATAATAATGGTGGTGGTACTGATGATGATAATAGTGATAATAATAGTATAATAATTTATTTGATTGGAATATAATATAAAGTCAGTTATATTGTAAAACATTTTTGTTTTTCGCATTTTGAATAGTTACTATCACCAACATACATTCACCTTTTATATATATATATATGGATTGATTTCTTGCTTCTGCTTGGAATTGCAATTAAAATGAAAATTCAATCTTGAATAGTTATACACACACATATTTATAACTGAAAGAGAGAGAGTTTTTTCTATATCCCTTTTTACAAAGCACTATTTATTTGAATAATTTTTTTATTTGTTTTTTTCTCAACCAATGGTTTTTTTAAAAAAAATATTATCCTTTAATATTAAATTTATTTTATTAGGTTATCTCACTCTCAATACACATATTGTAAGTTAACCCGGTTGACTTTGTTTTTTTTTTAAATTAACTTTTTTTCTAATTTCATCTTTTAATATTAAGTTGATTGAGAATTAGACTTCATGATTTGTTTTCTTTATTTTATATTAAGTTATTTCGACCTCATGAACCAAGAAAGTGCTTAACACGTTAACCCGAGTTGATTCAAGTCATTTTTTATGTCCTTTTTTTAATTCATTTCTTTTTCAATTTCATTATTCAATATTAGATCGGTTGGGAATTGAGCATCATAACCTGTTTTAATATACTTTCTATGAGGATTTCTTGGTTTCATAATCAAGGTAGAAGATTTTGGTATTTGTAATCGAGTTTTTTTTAAGAGATTATTTCGGTCTCATAACCTAGATCACAGGTTCTTTAATATTGTATTTTTTATATTAGGTTGTTCCTGTCTCATAACTCGGATCATGAGGTTGGCGGGTTAACCCAGGTTGACTTGACTTATATTTTGTGTCATTTTTAATTAAATGTTTCATAGATTTCATCGTTCAACATTGGGTCCGACAGGATCAATTGATAAGTGAGCTTTATAATTTGTTTTGATTTTTCTTTATAGGGTTATATTAGTCTCATGACTAGAGTCACGAATTTGATAGGTTAACCGGGTTAAATCAAGTAATTTTTTTATTTTTTTCTATGAAGTTATCTTGATCTTATGATTCAGATCATGACTTTGGCAGATTGAATTAGGTCATTTTTTATGTTTCTTTTTCGAATCACATTCTTTAACATTGGATTGATTGAAAATTAAAATTAAAATTTCTTTTTTATTTGCTTTCAAAGGGGTTATCTCGATTTTAGGACCCGGATCGCTGGTTTGACAAGTTAACTTGAGTTGTTTTTTAGGTATTCTTTTAATATATTTTTTCAATTTTATCCTTCAACATCAGGTTGATTAAGAATTAGGTTTTATAAGTTGTTTTGATTTTTTTTATAGGGTTATCATAGTTTCATATAATCTGGATTGCAAATTTATCATGTTAATCTTGGTTGACCTAAATCAATTTAATATATTGTTATCTTAATAATAATAAAAAATATTATTTTAATTTTTTTTTTACAGATTATCCAGATTTCTTTTGAATTCACAAAGTCAATTCTCATGTGATTCAAATTTTTTTTTCCACTAGAAAAACCGTAGTAACATCTAAACATTATTTCTTGACACACGTGTGGAAGCAAAAGTCAAAAGAGTTAGCAACCAGGTCAAGCGGTACACCGGCCTTGATCGGTAACCTTCATCCAAGTGCCCTCCACCTTCCTCTGTCTCCACTTCGTATTCTCCTCCCTGACCAAATGCTATCCACCTATACAGTCCAACCTTGGAAACCTCTGCCTAGATTAGTCAGTTTTTGCTTTTCCGTTCGATCTTCTTTCTTTCTCTGCCACCAAAGCTGGCACCAACTATTATCTCTTCCGTACCACACCACATGTGCTTCACACGTGTTTGGTAATCCTGTAAACTCGTCCCTATTTTTCTTTCCTTGATACCAACTTCTTACTGCCGATGGGGTGGGGGGGTCGGCCGCAAGCAGGGGCGGAGCCTTGTAGAAGGCTTAGGTGGGCTGTAGCCCAGGTCGAAAAATTAAATATAAAAAATTCAATAACTCATTTATTCTGTCTTTTACGGAAACAGAAGAGAAGGAAATGTCCGTAGTGTAAGGTAGCTTTTATTTACGCCTACTCCCTAAAGGTATGGGTGTTATAGCAGGCAGTGGGAACTCTTGAATTGAGGCTTCCAAGATTGTATTAGTTAGTATGTGATATCTTTCCTGTGCTTGGGTTAGGGAGACCCTTTGAAAAGGAGTTTCTTTGTCTGGAACCTAATACAACTAATTAATTGATGTGAGAATCAGATTTACGTGCCTTCTAGCTAACCTGAAGTTTTTGCCTTTTTCTTCTCAATAGTATATAAAGAGCTACAAAAGTATAAAATCATCAAGATTTATTAGCACTGAATTTTCATTTTGAATTTAATATTTTATATTTATTGGGGAGGAGTGAGGGACTGGACTCCCTACCAAAAATCTAATAATTTGAATACATTAAGTTTTTTAATACTTTAATGAGTCTCAATTCATATGTCATGATTCACTGAAAACCTTGTTAAATGCGTTGTCTTAATTTGTGTAGAGTAGAAAGAAACGAGATCAAATTGTTTAATGACGTTTTTTTTTTTGTTTTTTTAATGAACCATTCTAGACCATATTTTTTAAATTTTTTGAAACCACTTCAAGCCGGAGCTAACATTAATTTGAGTTAAGCTGTGAACAAGCCAAAGGCTTTATACATAACAACTAGAACCGAATTATCGGGGACACAACAAAAAAATAAACACATGAAAAAATAATTTACTAGTTATTTCAAAGTTAAGTTTCTCAAATCTCCTCGTAGTCGCATCATTATTTTATCCTTTCTGCATTTGCATTTCATGAATATCGTTCATGCGGCAAGAATAAGGATCAATGACGGTTTACCAACATTATCATTATGATATATTTAACTTCGATAATAGATTTTCGCTTGGAAGAATTAAATTCTAGATTCAAGTGATGGGACTACCCTTGTACTTAGCCTCGTTTTAGAACCTAATGATAACTTTAAATCATTTAAAGTCGATGCTTTTTACAAACTTGTCCGTAGAAATTTTATCCCCAAGATTTCAATGAACAAGAGATGTATTATTTGAGATCTACTATAGCATTATCGATTGATGTGATTCATCATATGAGCTTTCAGAATATGTCTACTATTTCTGAATTATGTCGAAAAAAGAAATTAAACTAAAACAAATAAGTCACAACACTCCCATTTGTTTGGAAGAGTTGATTCATCTTGTTTTGACTTTCCTCCTCTTTTTTCCCTTCCTACGGGGTGGACATTTTCAATTATAAAACATGTTATAAAACGTGGTTTCGGCAATAAAATGAAAGAGGCGTTCTTAATGGATTCTATGATGATGTACATTGAACGAGAGCTTGTTGAAGATATTGATTCAGTCGGTCATAGATGAATTCTATTCTACAAAACACCCGGGTGCAACTTTGATAGTGTAATTTATTTTTATTTTTATGTATTTTAAATTTAATTTTAATTTTTATATTTTGTGTTATGTATTTAGATTGAAACTTTATTATTAACTTGATAAATTTATATATACAAGTTGATGATTAATTTTAAAAAATAATTTATATTTATTTATATTGTAGCCCAGGACAAAACAAATTCCTGGCTTCGCCCTTGGCCGCAAGGAAATCCCATCACGTTTACTATTGTCAAACAGAACTTTTCAAAGAGGGCTCAGTGCCACGTGGGTGGTCTCGATCTTCCCAGCTGTCGACTGACCTCGAGATCAAGATAACTTTGATTACAAGGGTGTCTACGTGGAGGGTTCTGGTTGGGTGGTCCTTGAAGAAAGCAGATTTCCATGGATTTGAATGGTTGTTTCCTATTTGTCAACGTATACGTGGCGATCCCTTGATATGACAGTGTTTTAAAGGACCCGGCATGCTTTATATTCCTGGACCCTGGCCACAGCTGATGGATGATATGGGTGTATCCTTGTGATCTTCAATGGGGACGGCGAGCGAGCAAATTGAATGTTCTGTCTATGATAGGTTTATAATGATATAGTATTATATTTATAAACTGTGACGTGCCGCATTGGATCATGTATCGATTTATTTAAAAAGGAGATTGCAAGATAGTTTTTGCTGCAGGCTCTGGTTTTCTGCCTGACGAAGAAGATATATATCTTGGGAAGGAAGACTGTATATTTGAATGACAAATGTCCAAGTGGGGATCTGGCAGGACCACAGTATCTTGCAAATTATCGACATTTTTGGATCAATAGAGATTGTCATATATTTAATCATTAAAGGATTCTCGAAGTTAGGCCGATACTGGAAATCATATCGTAAAAGAATATACTGTTTTTTCTTCTTCTAAAACAAGGAAGATATTTGCTTGTTAATATATAATTATTACAATATTATGCCGTCGATTGCTGATTTTGAACGAGAAAATTCTACAAATTAACGTGAGGTTTATATGAACATTACGATTATGGACTTCAACCAATCAAATGGTTACCTGGAGATCTATTGTTTTGTAGGGTTTGTCTTCTCTGTGGCTTGCACTGTTTCTTCCTGTATAGAGAGAGCTCTACCTTTGGAAGAAATCTGCAACATCTAGGATGTAATGTAAATGAAGGTGATCGTATATTGGCGGTTGAACGGTAGCGTTGCAAGAAAAGTGACGTGATTTTTTTAAGTGGTTTCTAATTATTACAAAAGCATATGTTTAATTATTTACGTGGAAACAAAAAGGTTTAAAAAGTTGTTTTTTTTTTTATTTACTAACAGAGAAATTGTTGACGGAAATAAAATAATTTTCCTTCTTAAAAAACTTATAGATGGAAATCCCATCCGTAAAAAATAATGTTTTTTTTTTTTAGTGTTGTCATCAACACTTAACAATACATAAATAATAAACCAATGATAGAGAGATTGTGATTATTAAAAAATAATATAAATTATTTTTAATATTTTATTTAATAATTTAAGTTATTGGATAGAAAATATTTTTTAATATAATATCAAAACTTTATTAACCAAGAAATTATAATTTCAAATCTCATTATCTCATTTTAATTAATAAAAATGAAATATAAAATAGTATAGATGTATATATATATAGACAGTTCAGTTGTGAGATACCTAAATGCTTTTATATATTATAATCTTATACGTACTAATCAGGCTCCTGATTGGTCATTAGTGTTAGGTAATAACTTTCATGAGTTAGTTGGTGGGCTGGAAATCTTAAATTATTTTTGATGTACTTCTGTTTATTGTCTGTAAAGAATATCATTTTTATAGAGCAAGAGGTTGAACTCTATTCCAAACATTACTGTTGAGGATGATAAAATTGAAAAGGATCTGAACCCATTAAAGGAAGCCAGATAAGGTCTTAGAAGCCCACAGACCATGAGCCCATGACCAGGAATCTATAGCCCGGTAATTAATGGCCGATGCTCATAACCGAGCTCCATGAAAAAGTCCGAACATAACTGCCACTTGGGCTAGCCTAAATGGCAGAGTGGTTGTTTGTTCAAGACAACTTATTTGACCTTGTTTTTTTAGACCCTCAACAATGTACAGTGTCCCAACAAATTCTCAAGAAGTTCAATGACTGACACACACACTATAAGACAAAGTTATCATCTTCAAGAAAATCAGTACCACGTTATACTCTCCTATGCTTGTACATGAATTGTCATTGTAACGCTCCCTTTCTCACTGACAATTATCTCCTACAATCTACCTTCTCAGAGGATATATATCAGGGGTGAATTATTTTTTATTCGGATTAATTTTTAAAAAAAAAATCTAATCAAACTAATTTAAAAAAAATAAAACCGAACCGAAACTGGTTCAAACTGACCGATTTTGATTCGGTTCGGTTTTTTTAGGACAACCTGGTTCAAACCGGTTTGGCTCGGTTTTTTCAGTTTGACTCGGTTTTTGCTCGATTTTTTTGGTTTTGGCTCGGTTTTTTCGGTTTGGCTCTGTTTTGGCTTGGTTTTTCTGGTTTGACTTGGTTTTTTCAGTTTTTTGCTTATAAAACCGAACCGGATTGGCTGGTTTTTTTAAAATTTTAATCGGTTTAATCAGTTTTTTTTACGATTCGGTTTTTTTGATTAATTTTTTTCCAATTTTCTTGGTTTTTTTGCTCACCCTTAATATCTACGTCCTCGCTAATGACTATCTCATTCAACCTATCTTCTTAATTAAAGAGTGTCTACTATCTCACCAATGACTATCTCCCCCAACTTATCTTCCATCTTCTCATAGGAGACTTACTTTCTTATTAACAACTACCTTTCACTAACTTGTCTCCTCAGATGGTGTCACCTTTCATGCTAATCACCTTCGAGCGCCAATATTTCAACCAATGACACAAAAAATCGCTACAACTAACGACTCCACTTTTCAAGTTACCTATGAGAGATATCAATTATTATTCATCATTACTTCATTCTCCACAAAGTAAGCTCAAATGACCGAAGTGTATAAATACTTTGGGTCACAAGTAAATAAGTTTATTCAACAACAATAATAGCATAACACAACCACCCAATATTCATTCTCTTAAACTTTTATTCTTTTGGCTGTAATTTATTTTCCTCTTAAAATTTACTCACTTACATGAATTAGAAATTATTTTGTAGAGAATATCAAGTCTAGAGATAAAAAACCACATTCAAGCTCATACACTTTAGCCTAAGACATATTCATTGAAAGACAATACTAAAAAAATCAAATATGAAGTTCTTACAACTTCACCATCTAAAAATTGTTTATACTTCCATACTTGTTTTTTTTATTTCTTAACACTTTTATAGTCCACACATATGTATTTTATTTATTTTGTTTCCAAACTAATTTATGTACAACATAACCTAATGTCTTAACTGGAGATATTATTATATTTAGATTTTTTATTCGATAATAAAAAAAATCTTAAAACTAATTTATATATTAACCAAGTTAAAATTCCTTTTCATAATTGTAATGAAGTAATCTTTATACAACATAACCTAATGTATTTAATTTATATAATTTTTTTTTTTTGGCTAACTGAGTGTCCATAAACTTACAATAACCCAATAGATCAAACCAAATTTATCAATATAAAAAAGAAAAAAAAAAGAAAATGAAATAGAAAAACTCATGGCGAGGTTCAAAAACAAAAGCTCCCGCGCTTAAAAAAAACGTTTGGCGCCATTTTAATTGGAGATGGAAAAGAGAGTAGTGGGCCACGTGTCCAGTCATCAGACCAAAGGCATAATTTTGCGACACGTAGATACCATCCATGCTTATCTGTAATTATATGAACCACAACTTGTGGTTAATCCTGGAATCGTCCAGAACTGGCCACATACATCCCCTCCCCAAGTCCTCCCCTCCTTGAAATTTGTCAAAATCTTAGTATATAAATACATAAACAAGACCCCCAGCTTTTGTAATTCCCTGCCTGTCAGGTTCGCTTTAAGCAATCTCTCGTTACAGCAAATCATCACCTTCTAAATTGTTCTAGCTCCTGTCCCACTTGCAGGGTTTCTTCTATCTTGGAGAGATGAAGAGAGAAGGGTCATTTGAAAGGATGGTGGTGGTGGTGGAGGAGGAGAATGATGGGTGTTCTACACCAAAACACCGGCGGATACCAGAGCCAGTGGTGTGTCCACCGCCACCAAAGAAGAAGCCCTTTAAGTTTTGGAAACAGAGGGACCCACCCAAGGACGGCTATTTCAACCCTCCTGAACTTGAGCAGCTTCTTTAATTTCCCCATGGTTTCAAGACGGCAAACTTGTGCTTAATTAGCTTTGGTTTTTTTTTTGTCCCTTCTCTCTTCGGGGCTGGTTTCTTGTTGCTTCGCGGGATTGACTTGTTTTTGTTAGGTCAGGACTCAAGAAAAGGCAGCCTGTGGATATATGTAATGTAGCTCTCTGTTCAAGAAGCAGTAGGTATAGCTTGCAATGAAGGAAGGGTGTTGAGATTTTGTGGATGTGCCATAAATTGAAGAGTGAAGTTTTAGGCTTTTGTTTCCTTTTCTTTTTGTATATAGAAATGGGGTCGATAATCAATGGATTTGTGTTATTGCAAGACTGACTGAATCTCTAACAAATGTTGTGATAATTTGCCATCGTCGTCTTGTATTTTTCTTTCCTTTCAAGAGAAGAGATGCATGCTGTAGTTTTAGATAGCTTCATGGCGTAATAAATTAATCCACGTTTATAATAAGGGAGTGCTTTGCGACTTCGCCAGTGGAATTGGACGATGACCCACCCCTCTTCTATGTCCAGAGAAAATGAACACCTCTTCAATTTAGACTTCGAAAATGGGCTAATCACTCGGGTCTACTTTCATGGAAATAATGGGCTCACTCAAATTGAAATCATTGAGGGATAAGGAAACCATAAGTTGTGTGTAGCCCATTCCAAAACCAACCTCCCTCCTAACAGGCGGCTTCTAAGCAGAGATTTTAATCCCGACCTGGTAGTGACAGTGGCAGACCCAACTCAAAATCTAAATTACAAGTTTTGATTGAGTCACCCTAATTTTTTTTAATTTTTTTATAAATAAAAAATGATGTTTTTGTTAAAAAAATTCAATCAAAAAGTTGTAATTGAGTTTTTAATCAAATCTTACCGAATCAACCTGGTTGTCAGGTCAACCCTTATTTCTTCTGAATTATTATTATTATTAAGGCTCATGCTTTTGATAATTTTTAGGTAATTATTCTTTTTTCTGAGAGTTTTCTTGATCTTTCCAGATAATATGTTAACTTTTTTTTTTCCTGTTTGATAACATAAGAGAAAAACTAAAAGATATATATATATATATATATATATATAAAAAAAAATAATTTAGTGCTTTTGGTAACTTGTAGATTTTTTTTCTAGACTCTGGGATTTTTCTTGATTCTTTCCACGTAGGATAACTTGTAAAATTCTTTTATTTTTTTGGTTTATAAAATAAAAGAAAACTCAGCAATATTTAGGGTGTGTTTTACTAGAACTCTTGGAATTTATTTAAGAGTTGTATATATTTATTAATCCCGTGGAATCTGTTTAACAAATAGAAACTATATATAATATAGATTAAAAATCATTTTTGCATCAAATAGATTATTTCTTTTATTTAGCTGTATTTGAAATCTTTTAAAAAAAATTAGCCCCTGGACACTTTGCTTTCGTTATCCCATGATTCCACATGTTGTCTTCGAATTAACCTACCGACTCGAGAATCATATATTACTGAGGTAAGTTTGAAATATATATTAAGAAAATATTTTTTATTCAGATAACATATCAATAATCAATGAAGTCTAAAATAATCGACTTCAAATTTTTTTGCAGAGCTGATTATCATGCTATGAAGGTTATATAAGAAGAGCTTGGTTAGTAATGCAAAACAATTTCTATATGTGGTGTAGAGGATATATATTCTAATGCTTAAATAATTAAGGATATAGGAATGCTACATCCTTAAAATTTTTATGTGGTATATTGGTAAATGAAGATGACAGATTTAAGAAATGTGGAAGAATATAATAATTTTTTTGTTTGTTTGTATGTTTGTTAATGAGTCAAATCATTTATCTATTGATTTTAGGGGTGATTATTTTTGGTTTGGTTTGGTTTTTATCCAAAAAAAGTAACCAAACCGAATTAAAAAAAACCCGAACTGAAACCGGTTCAAACCGACTGGTTTCGGTTTGGTTTTTTAAGATAAAAACAGGTTCAAACCGGTTTGGCTTGGTTTTTTTATTATTCGGTTCGATTGCCTCCTTTGTTTTAGACTTATAAAACCAAAACCAAACCGGTCGGTTTTTTCAAAATTTTAATAGGTTTTTTTTCACGGTTTAGTTTTTTTGATTTTTTTATTTTATTTTCTCGATTTAATTATTTTTTCAGTTTTTTTTACTCACAAGTTGCAAGAAGTATTGGTAAATATATGAATATATTGTGTGGTCTATTTTAGATAATCGCATAATGATGAGTGCTTATATTGTTGATTATAAAATAATATGGATGAGTACATATTTGGTTATGTAATACAAGTTGTTTTTGAAAATATATATATTTTATTTAAAAATATATTAAAATAATTTTAAAAATGTAATTAATTATCCCTTAATTCCACACAAAATTCTCCAGCATAATATAATCCAATGCCCCTAGTTTACATCGTTTGATCAACTATAAACACTTAAATACATCGCTCCCCCGAACACTACATGCATATATATGTGGTCGGCTCCAAGTCCCCTTTTGTTACCACAATTTGTTCTTCAACCTTTAAAAAACCAGCCATTAACAAATTCATCTATTTATAACCAATCATATATTTTCATTTAATACTAATATATTTCACACTTTATTAGCACATTACTAAACACAAAGATATTATAGAATTTAATAATTTTATATTCATGAAATCCCACAACCCAATAACTATCAAAATCCATACTTAATTAAATACAATATTTTTAAAAATCTAGTTAGTATTCAAATTATATTCTATACTTCTTTATTTATACACCACACACTCAAAACACATTATAATTATTATATTTACATGTCATTTCAATAATTTTCACTATTTTTATAATATGTAACTCATTTTCCTTGACATGAATTATAAGATTAAGACATGCACTTAAGTCACAACACATTTTCACATATTTCTTTCAAATTAACACACACATTCCATTAAATTATCATTTCCCTCCCACTCATTCAACATGGCCGCCCCAAGACTAATTGTCACCTCTTGATTTTTTCTTTACTTTTAACTAACTTTTACCCTACATAACATATATATTCCATGTCATTATAACAATTTCACAATCAACAAAATTCTCCCCAAATTTTATTCAAAATTCCTAACTTGAAAAGTTAGGGTTTTCACCCAAAAATTGCTCCAAATTCAAAATAACAAGAATTAATCCGTGAAGACTACATTACCAAGTTGTTTTCCACTTAATTGTATTGTCTACTTGCAAGTTTCTCCCCCACCTCTTCTCCCTTCCAAATTCTTTGTTTCTCTCTCAAGTTTCCAACTTTCTCTCTCTCAAACTCTCTCTCAAACCCATCTTTAATCTTGTTTTCTCTGTCAATAATCCCTCATAAACACACTCCAACTTTTATACTTAAAATATTAAACCATTAATTTATTTGAAAAAAAGAGAAAAAAACATCTCCTCTCTTTCATTAAAGCTGCTGCCAACCATTTAAATGATAAACGGAAGGGATTTTTGACTTAATTATGGAATTTTCATCACTTATGGCTATGTGTTATTTCTGAAATTTATTTGACTATTGGCACTTTTATTAGGTCTTTTGAAACTCCAATTGCCTGTAATTTTTAACCCAAGATAAAATAATATATTAAGAGATTGTTTATAAAATTTTAGATTGATCTAATAATTAGATTGAAAGTTATGTTTAATATCATAAAACCGGGTAGTTTGAAATTTCATGCTAAAATCTGATTTTGTGTACCATTTTATTTATTTAAACTGTCAAAATTTTCAAAATAATTCATTGTAGGCTCTCATCCATAATCATAATAAAATCTTTCCTCGGAGTTTTCACCACTTTTTGTCAAAATAACGCAATTGTACATAGGGTTTCTACCAGTGATCAACATCTTTCGCGCGTAAAATCATGTATTATTTGATTTAGAATTCCCTTCTATTTTTCTAAATACTTTCTCTCCAGATTTATTAAAATTTCTTCGTTTAAAATAATTATTTTATCCAATCAAGAAGTTTACGTAATTTACTACTCGTTAACATTTTGCGTACATATTTTATATACCATGGGAATATTCTTGTTGGTGTTTACTAATCAATTTAGTGATGGAAAATTCAATCAATAAATGTCACTATAATATACTGACAGAAAAATTCTGTTAGTATTTCTGTTTGTATTTGTCAATTTTCTAGTAGTGATTTAAGTTAATTTAATAGGGATATTCATCCCATATCGAAATAATTTCCCTCCTAATGTATCATTTTTGAATAAAAAAATTATCCTTTTTACTACCGATTCACTGATTTTTAGGCCCGGGGTTTACGCTTTCCCCCCTGTTTTTCCCTTTTCTCTTCCACTCTCATGCCATATCAGTTTTTCTCCTTTCTTTTTCTTAGCTATTAGTTCTTAAATATCATCTTTTGGCTATTGAGTTTTTGTAAAATTTTATGTTAACTTTTATACTTGTTAATTAATTTGAATAAGATATAAAATAACCACTATTCCTGGTAGGGATTGTGTTCATACCATTCTATTTTTCTAATATTTGTAAACCTGTGTTATTTTAAAATTTTTTATTACAAAAGAACATGTATTTCCTAGTTTACAAGCGATCTAGGCCTTCAATTGGTATCATGGTGGTGTAACCATTTTATGGGAGTAACACATGAGAAGCAACTACGGAGAGGACGAGTACAGACAAATCACTTGATGATTACGTCTTTAAATTACACTGACAAAGCTAACAGGCGGCGGAGCCATGCATCAATCAGAGACATAGCCACCATTAATTAACAAAACCAGAGGGCGTCGGTAGTTCTTATATATGCACAAGTTGCTATTAACTAATATTTGTCACTAAGCTCTAGACGAAGCACCATCAATGAATATAATAGTCCTAGGTTATCCAATTGATTGAGCTGATGCCTCGGATCACGCCGATTAAACTGATTCCTTCTAGTAAGATATTGTTTATAGGCAAAAGCATGTAGGCCTTTATGAAGTGTCTTTTGCCTTTACACGTAGTGCACACGTTTCCTTGCTTATTAGCAGCAAATCACAATTATGATTAGCATAAAGTTACATGTCAACATGGTGCCACTTGCCCCCATATGTACGAAATGCGCTCCACTTTTTCTTCTGAGAGTTGGACTGAATTGATGCCTTTCTGATCCATGGATGTGCAGCTCGCCTATTTTCTTGAAAGGGAATGAATTTTGTATTGACAGATCTTGTGACATCATAAATGTTAATCCTTGTAAGCAGTTCTGTGGTCCAATAACTTAGTCATGATGACCAGAGGTTGAGGTCAGAGGTTGAAAGATGGGTTAAATAAATAAATAGAAAAAAAAAGGGGAAATGAATGGGGATCCAAGTCACATGGGACAGAGAGATTAAAGAGAAAAACATGATAATCTAGCCATATGACCGACGGCTAGACTCGATCATGTTCGAGCCTAGCAAGCATCCTCTGCCTCATGTTTTAGGATCTGAAGGGGTTAGGTTATACGTAAGCTCTAAATTCGGTGTAGTTTAATTGACTCCAGAAAGGGCAAATCCCAAAAAGGTAAGGTAATTTTGCGTATGTAAAGTGAACATGTAGAGGAAAAACTAGGAAAAAAATGAAAGAAAAGCTAGTACTTCTGGTGTTTGAATCCTGGTACGTACGAGAAGTAAAACATCAGAATGAAGTTTTGCGTATGTAAAGGCTGTCTTAGTCCCACGGACGAAGAGAAGAGAAGAGAAGATTTTAGTACTATATATATATATATATGTATATATATATATATATGTATATATATATATGTATGTTAATTTGGCTGCTCAGAAAACTTGCAAGCAACACACTGAACAACCACATGCTATTTTACTGTATTTATGCTTCTTACTTCTCTCTCTCTCCCATGAAAAAAGCACACTTGTACTCTTTTATTTTTGTTTCTCAATTTTAGCTCTTAAGTTTTTTATTGTTTATTTTAGTCATTGGTCTTTTTAAAAAAGTTTTTTATGTTTTTAATTTCATTCTTGAATTACAATTTGTCATGGATTATTGTTTCCGATTTGATCCTTGTTCTTTTGATTTCTGATTTTTTTTCCTGACTCTTTTTTAAAAATTTTGTTGTTTTCAATTTCATCATTCAATCAAAGTTTATGTTATTTTATTTTATTTCAATTTAACCCTTATTCTTTTGATTTCTTTTTTCTTTTGATAAAGTTTTTTTCTTTTCAATTTAACACTCTAATGTTAATTTTTTTATGCCCTCTAATTTAATTTTTTATTTTGATTGTCAAACTTTTGATGCCCTCATTCTTTTAGTTATAGTTTTTTGTGTTATAAATTTTTTTCTCGGTTTTATCCTTCGACGTTTGATTTGATAGAGACTGCGCTTTATGGTTTTTTTTTTATTTGTTGTGCTTCTGATCTAATAATACAAGTCACGAGTTTTAAGAGTTGGTATGATTAGATATTGCTTTTTTCCGCATTTGTTTTTACGGTTTTATCATTATGTATTATTTTTTTTCAAAAAAATTGGTTTTGTAGTTATCTTCAAATTTTTATTCTATTGGTTTATTCCGATATTTTTTAATAGTTTTTTTTTAAAAAATTGTTTTGTATTTAATTTTTGAATGCGTTTTATTTTATTTTATGCTAATGAGATTTATTTTATAAAAAAATAATTATTTTGAAATAATATTTTTGATATGTCCGACCTTGCATAATTTTTTTTATTCACTCAATTTCATATATGTTTTTATTTTTATTATCTTCTATTGATTTTTTAAAAAAATTGATTGGTACAAACAGATAAATATCTTATTATACGAGATAAAATATCTTGATCTACATCAATCTTTAATTTTTTTTCAATTTCTCTTTTATTTGTTGTTAATAAATTTTATTTGTTTATTTAAATTGATAATTATCAATTTATTTTATTAGATGTTTGGATAAACTTTTTGAATTACACTATGAACTTTTTATCTAAAATAACATATCGAAATAGCCTGTCTAATCAATTTTTTTTTAAAAAGGCGCAGCTCGCGATAGAGCACATGCTAAATATCTAGTTATTATTAATCCTAATAGACAGTTAATTAACATAGCACAACTGATTTATACCAATCAAAAATTTTATAGTGCATAAAAAGTAATTAGTGATATCATATTAATTATTTTCTGAAATTCATTACAAACAAAACACATGAAAACAAGTAGGAGAGAAGATAAAAACCATACCTGTAAAAAATAATAACAATATCTCTACAAAGAATTTATTTCTTCTATTTTTATCTGTCTTTTTTTTCAAAGTCACATGAAATACTAATAAAATACAACTACTTAGAATATTTAATTAACGTGATAAACTTGGCAATTTGAATATATATATATATATATATATATATATATATATATATATATATATAAAAAAATTCGCTCTTTTAATTATGAAAAGAAAAATTTAATCTCCGAGATTCAATAAATTTATTATTTTTTTGAGAAAGTCAACACTTTGACGTACGGACGGTGAAGGAGCCAAAGATCTTGTTTCTTTTTTTTTTTCGGTACATAATGAAATACAGCTGTCAATATAGATTGAAGGAATTGCCAACCTCTTTTTTTTTTTTTTTTTTTTTTTCTCGTTGTAAATATGATGTTGCAACTCACAATTAGTAGTTAGAACTAGTGCGAAGCTAGAAAATTTGTTGTTACATTAAAAAAATATACAGTTATTTTATACAATATGTATATCTCCATAAATATTTATAAGATGTTTATATTAAATATCTAATAACTTAGATATTTATATTAAATATCTTAAATATTTTTTACATATTTATTCTAAAAAATCTATATAAAATAAAACTTCAATTCCTTAGACAAGAGGTTAAGAAGTCAAAAGTCAGAGCTCATCTCTCTAAAATTTATTTCTCAAACACTACCAAAAAACTAATAAATACAAATAGAAATATCGAGTGAATATTTTTGTCAGTAAATTTTCTAGAGAATTAACGGATACATTCAGAGGGACAAAAAAATTAAAAAAAAATGATTACGTATCAGGATTTACCAATGGAATTACCAACGAATCAATTTGATCAAAGGTGGAGTGTAAGTTAATTATCTAACCAAAACCATGAAGGTAATGGTTCTTTAACATATCTCAAGCTACTATTTAATTATGCTTGTTGAATGAATAAATTGTGTGAATATTTTAATTATCATGTCCTTCGGTAGTTTTCACTTGCCTACTTAATTTCCAAGGTTGGCGATTGATTGTGCAGTCAACTAAGTGAGATTTCGTTATCTGGTGTTGCTACAGAACACTTTTATGAATTAATGGAAGCTAAGAATGGTCATTACACGACTAGCTAGTCCTCCCTTTTCATTTTTAGGTGTGGTGTTTCAATCCGTCGGTAATTTCATTGGTAATCTTATTTATACTGTTCATCATGTCAATTATAAAAGGAATCACCGACGGAAAAAATCTATCGGTATTTTTCAGAGAGCTCTAGAACTGTTCACTTTCCAATTGCACTGTTAATTGTTGTTCTTTACAGACAAAATCACCGACGGATTGAAAAGTCATCGGTGTTATTTGGCAGTTTTCTGAAAAAATTCAATTGATTTAAAATTTTCATTTAAATATTACAGACGGAATCACCGACGGATTGAAAAATCGTCTGTAATTATTGGCGGTTTCTGAAAACTTTGTATGAAATTGAAAACTTAAATTAAATATTACCAATGGAATTACTGACGGAATAATTAAAAAATATTAATATTCAATTATCCGTCGGTAAATCCGTCGCTAACGCGTCCCAATAAAAAGCCCGGATCCCTTATTTCACAAGAGACAGACTTATTTCTTCTTCTTCTTCTTCTTCTTCTTCTTCTTCTACTTCTTCTTCTTCTTCTTCACTATATGTAAAAAACATCAATATTTATTTCTTTCTTTTCTTTTCTCTCCTCATCTCCTTTTCTTTTTCTCCATGCTTGGGTATGTTTTCTTCTTCTTTCTTCTTTTATCCACTTAGTTTTTTTTAATTAATATGCTTTACGAAATTTTTTTCTCTCCTTAGCTTCACTTGCAACTACATTAAGGTAAGATTTTTCTTCTTTTTTCATGATTTTTTTCACTATATTTGTTTTTTATTTTATTTTTAATTATTTTTGTTCTTAATAATTGTATAAATGTTGTTGTGAGATTTGGTTTTTCATATGAGATTAATTTTTAGTTGGTTTATTTATAGGATTTTTAAATTTTTAGCAATTGCAACTTCATTTTTTTCATATGAATTTTTTTAGTTGAATTTATTTTTTTCATTTTATTTATTTGTTGCAAATTTGTTTGAGTTGATTTTCTTATTTTTTTTCAAGCATTTTGAGTATATATTATACAGTGTTGATTTATGTTAATTTAATTATTTTATAAAATGAATTTTTTTTTAATTTTTTTTAAATAATTACTGACGGAATTACCGATGGAATTTCCATCGGTAATTCCGTCGGTAAATTCATTGGTAATAAAAAATATTATTACCGAGGGATATACCGACGAAATGAAGCGGGTAATTTTATTTTTTTATTTCCGATGGATTTACCGACGGATAAAAAATTACCGATGAAGGATTCACCGACGGAGCATTTCCGTCGGTGATGTTGTCGGTAAATTAATTACCGATGAAATATGTGTCTTACACCGACGGAAAAATTCTGTCGGTAAAACTGTTAAATCTTGTAGTGAAATCAAGCACAACACAAGTCTAATACAAAATTTAAAGAGGGTTTAAAAATATTTAATTCAAGATAATACTTATTCTTCTCGTTACATGTACAGACATTATATTGATTTCAGCATTAAAGTGGGTTTTTTACATATATTGCCACGTCTAAGTATTCTAGATTTAGTTTTATCAGCTCATGAAAAGCAGCTCAGTTTCTTTACTTGGTATTTTTTCCAGCATCATCGGAATATATTAAGAACAAACAATTATTAAAACATATAAAAAATGAATTTAAAAATTATATATTAAGGACTAAATGGTAAGTTATTGTGTCAAGCCTGTGGAGAGTCCTGCGCACTAAAAATTGACTCGTAAGTCTGTCAACATATATAGGTGAGTTTACTCACAAGGATCGATATAGCTTATAAATGGAATTAAAATGTCACAAATCTTAAACTTGTCGAATTGAAAAAGAAAAAAGAAAAGATGTCGTCAAGAACACCTATTCATCTTTAAATGATCGATCGTGCTAGGGCCACAAAAAAAATGCCAGGTGGCGTGGTCTAAATTGAAAAGCAAATTAAGGCATTTGAAAAGCTGAGTGTGGTAAGAAAGAATCCAAAAATCATTGGAGAAAGCAGCGTTAGATATCTGGGGTCGCATCCCTCTGCGTTCGTACCCACAGTCCACATGGAATGCTTGTCTAATCCTGGGTATCTTCCTATATAGTATTTGGTTATTTACCCATCCTCAGAACCTGGGAATCGGCTTTATATAAAGGAAAATTCAGTTCTTACCAATCTTAAAAGCCACCACTCCAGCATATGTTTGTCATTTTCTTTTTGGGAGATCTTACAGATTGCTTAGCTAGAAAAAGATAGATCTTGCCAGTTCCTTTCTGGACACCTGTATGTAGAAGCTGTGGGCATGTGTGGATCAGTCCTTGGAATATTTTTTATATTCTGGCATGGACTGCGGATTAACTTGGATTTCCAGCTGATTTATTCAATATTTCGAGTCCAATCAAATCATTTCTTTTTGCTAACATGTACTACTTCGGGTCTATATCCTTCCAATATAAATTACACACACACACACACAATCAACTTGATATAATCGGATTCATGAGCTTAGTTAGCAGCCCTTATGATCTCAGAAGTTACCCTCAAACCAAAGAATCATCTTCGTGGGTTAATCAATTATCTAACCCCTCCTTCAACTCCATCTCTCTCTCTCTCTCTCTACATATATATATATATACCCTTTCCTCTCTTCATCCGTATCTTCACAGAAAATTCACACACACAAAGTTTCTTGTTATCCTGCTCGTTTTCAGTCTGTATTTTTTTTTTCATTTTAACGTGCTCCAACAATTGAAGTCTAAGGTGTGTATGTCGAGAATATTGAAGAGGTGTGATACTGTTGTTGGCCATCAGTTTTTTTTTTTTTTTTGGCCTCTCGTTTAACCACTAGTGGGTCTCTCCTATTTAGCTCCACAATGATTAATTCAGGTGGATTTGTTTGCCTGAATTACCGGGTCATTCATATTCATTCCTTTTCTTTACTCTTACTTCATGGGCTATTTCCTTTTAGGGTTAGGGTTGGTCCATTCATACTCGTGAAAGATCTGATCAAGATTATCAGTCTATGTTGGCCGATGCGGCAGCATCAAGATTCACAAACTTTAAGGCTTGAGTTGGGGTGGTACACGGTCACCTCCTTTACTCGAAAGGTTCCTTAATTTCTGGTGGGAATCTTGATGATGCTGCATCGGCAAATATATGACTATTCTTCTTAATTTACTGTTGCATACCAAACATGTACAACGAGCTCTGCAATTTGATCAAAGGTGGAGTGTAAGTTAATTATCTAACCAAAACCATGAAGGTAATGGTTCTTTAACATATCTCAAGCTACTATTTAATTATGCTTGTTGAATGAATAAATTGTGTGAATATTTTAATTATCATGTCCTTCGGTAGTTTTCACTTGCCTACTTAATTTCCAAGGTTGGTGATTGATTGTGCAGTCAACTAAGTGAGATTTCGTTATCTGGTGTTGCTACAGAACACCTTTATGAATTAATGGAAGATAAGAATGGTCATTAGACGACTAGCTAGTCCTCCCTTTTCATTTTTAGGTGTGGTGTTTCTGTCAAACCTCAGCTTAGTTTTGAGAAATTCACTGAATAAATAAAGATTACATATTATCCAAAATTCTTTCGGTGTTTATTTCAATTTACACAATGATTATTCTGCACTTTTATGGCATCAAAACGGCAGCCGGAAAGCTTCTGTATATAGAAGGTTCTCAAAGGACTATTAATTTTTGTAATCTAAGTTCATTTATTTATCATAATTCTGGTAGCTCGATCTCTAAAGTTATTAAGCTCTCTCTTTCTTTTCTGGATTCATAGGAGAGCATATAGCTCCAGGATCACTTCTTTCTTTTAAAACGTTGTCTTGAGGTTATATTTATGCAGCAGCTTTTCCTTAAAACTGAGTTCTTTCTTTCTTTCTTATTTTTTGATTATTAATTTTTTTTATAATAACAAAACGTTGATTTTCAGGTCATATTTATGTAGTAGCTTTTCCTTATAGCGATGACTACAAGGTGGGGGGTTAGCCTTTTCGTTAATTAGTTGAATGGTTCCTCAGCAAATCCTTTGACAAATAACTTACTCTTGTTTTTTATTTTATTTTATAAATTTCTAGGAAAATGAATATTCCTTTTATAATCGTAATTATCTTATTCTTCCCCCCCTGAGCTTCTCTTTTTTGACTCGTTTTCTTATGACGTCTCATGCGTGCAAGATCCTAGCTAGTAGCATTTTAGAACAAGAAATTAAAGAATTTTTATTTGAAATGATTGTTGGTTTGACAAAAATTAAGGACTGGGAGATGAATATATACTGTGAGTCTATGACTATATATGTGATGCCTATATCCTACATCTCAGGATTATGAAGAGAGATTAAATAAAATAAAATAAAAATGTTAATGGATCTATGTATGATAGAGAATTTATTTTAGATAATAAAGTCCAACTCAATACTGTTGTGCTGATATATATACACTTCATATGAGCTCGTGAACCTGTCTCGCTAATCAATACGAAGGATTTAGATTTGCTGAAAAATATAGATCAAGGGCTCCACCGCCCGATGTATATCTTTCCGTCGTTCTTTCTTTTTTATAATCATGCACGGATTGATTGCCCTATGAATTAGCTAGCTAGCTAGCTAGGTACACCCAAATAATTAGATTGATATCAAAGTGGCTGGGAGAGTGCGTTAGCCTTTTATTCTGGGCGACTTTTAAAATGTATTACTTGGAGAGAAAAAATTAAATTAATATTTTTAATATTTTTTTTAAAGATTGTGATACATTGATATTAAAAATAAAAAATTATTTAAATATATTTTTAAATAAAAAAACATTTTAAAAGAAATGCTATGCGTCATTATATCAAACACACTAACATGTTTGCATGTTTTGATCATTGCTCAATCTGTAATTTGTCTTCTAGGTGGCTCGCCTTTGGTCTCCTAATGCGCTTAATGAACTTGTCTGATTTATCGGGGGGGAAAAGAACAATGACTACAATTATTGTCTACTTTAGAGATCATTTAGTTCTTATGGTGGTGGCGCTAAGTACAGATGAGTGAGTAGTTTTCAATCTCCAGTGATATTACAACGAAGGAAGGGAATAGGAAAAGCAAATCAAGGAAGGTACCATGTATATGCTTAGTTTTGTTTTATTTTGAACTTATTGATGGAAAATGTAAACCTAGATTCATTGCTAAAGATCAATGGTAACACAGATGATATTTGAGTCATTCATGGCGCTGCTAGCCTAACTTGTGGCAGCCACGTACCGATCTTAATTTACATTACTGATATAGCCGTTGACGATAATAGATTCAGACTCTTTAGTTGAAAGGATGACATTAAGAGAAGATGGAGAAGAGTTCGTAGCTCAAAATAGGCATTTTGTTTATTCCTCTAATACATTCTTTATTATCTATCAATCGATCCTCTCTCTTCTTTTGATTCAAACGCATAGTGTTGCAAGAAAATAATTTATATGAACCATTAATTATTAGATTTAACAGTTTTATTGATGAAAATTTTTGATGATATTTACATTAATAGTTCATTTGTGATTATTTTCCCAATACAATCATGGACAAAAAAATATCTGTCGGGTTAATTCTGTTGATAATGTTTTCTGCAAAACTTACATGTTATCGTATTTTTTTTCATTGTGAATCTCTTGGTACATACCGTAAAAATATTCGTGTCGGTGTTTATTGATAGATTTAATGATAAAAAAATTAATCGGTAAATTCACCATCATATACCAACTAAATTTTTTTTGGTTGGTGTTTCATTTATATTTGTTAATTTTCCGACAGGAAACTATATATATTTGTCCTGTTTAAGATTATAGGTCATGCAAAGGGGTTGCATGAGTGATGGATAGCTGCATCTTCTTATTGTGTTTTTGTTTTGATAGATCAAGACAATTCATAATTAAACACCATGGATAATTCAAGATGAACTACCAAGACGAGAAATAGGAACATCAAGCTGGGCCTATACAAGACCAACAAGAGCAAACATCTCGGAGCAATTAACCAGGATATTTAGAAACAAAAGACAAACCAGCAACGAAAACTAAAAGCAAGCATAAACCTAGCTAATAATGCAACTAGAAAACTAGAAAACATTAATTATAAACCCTATATATTCTGACATCAAATGAGAAAACCACAAACAGTAGCTTGTGAAACCTCCACCATATTTTGAGATAGAGATTCCACAACTAAATAGCCCCACAGTCTGATCTTCATGAGTCTCAAAGAAAATTAGTCTTCACATTAGTACGTAGGAAGACCAGGATTAGCTAGAAAAGCTAACGAAAATTAAACGCTGCCAGCAACTAGCCATAAATGACAGAAACCCAATAATCAAAATGCAATTAGCTTCCTCATTACAATGGAGTTTTTGCATGGATAAATACTTGAGTAGGAAATTGCAATGTATTTAATTTGACGAAGACAAATGCATATATATAGTCTTCCAGGAAAAAAAAAGAAAAAATAATAAAGACTTGATATCAATGTACACCTAGATATAGAATGTAACAAAATTATTAACACAAGTTTCTTGATAGAAGGAAATTTAGTGACTGAGAAAGTCTAGTTTTTCAGAGTTTGCAAGTTTTGAAAATTAACTCAATTTTTAAAGATTTGTTCGGTTTTTTATCATTTTTTAAAGTTTTTTGTTTCTTTAAGTTTCACCCTTTAATATTTATTTAATTTGATATTGGACTCTGTTTTTTTTTCTACTCCCTACATCTTTTTTTTTAATTTAGTTATTTCGGGTCTTTTCATATGTTGTTTTTTTGTTAAATTTATTTTATTTAAATAAATTTATTCTTGAATTAAATAGAATTCATTGATTAAATATAGACGGATGCTCCTTCCTTTTGTTTTGTTCAGTTTCCTTTTTAAGGGTGTTGTTCTAGCGGCTCATGCAACTTCTTTCGATAATGTCGTGCAATCTTTGATGACGAAGTTTGAATCATCTTATCAAACTCTTTTTGTTGTGGGCAATATCCATAGTGGAGTGACGATATGTCTCCAACAATCTTTTTTTCTGCGCCTTATATATATGAGATTGGTAAATCGTTTGTTTTAGTTAATTGTTGTCAAATATTATTTTAATTATTTGTTTGTTTTCGTTGTAAACGCTTTAAATCAGATTATTAGATTACCTAATATTATTCGATCCAGTCAGGTTAACTACCCTACTGTGATATCAAGTTTTTCTTGCTTAATAAATATGATTGCTCCAACTCTATTGTAATGTTAACTTCACCAATTTCTCGATTTTCGTTTGCTTTCCAATGGGAACAGAGTTCAAAAATTGAAGTGTAAAAAACAGTTTCCTTTTTTACTTGACATTTCATTCAATATCACGCATCAAATGATAATTTAGTTTCCTTAAACATTATATTTATTTATTATAGAGAGGGAAGAATATTTCCAGTCCACTCCAATTAAGTCAAACGCCAGTCAATATCTCAATGTTAGTTAAACAAATATAAGGAGCTTAATCAATATTTTTCAAAAACAATTAAATGGTTAATCGGATATGGCATGGGCTATTAATCTTGGATGAAATTTAGTTGAATTTTCATCCATTATGCTATTTCAATTTAATTTAATTTTGCTTGAGCTTATCTTATGGGCTCATGTTGATATTATATGATCTGAATTGTGATAGCTAGAAGCATCAACAAGTCCATGTTGTGGGCCCGAATCCAAAACAAATTGGTGCTAAAGACCAGATAGTCATTCTGTTCTCATGCGCTAGAGCCTTAACGCTCTAAATATTAGGTTGGCCTTTCAAGTGTCAGGCAAAGTATTTAAACCTGGGGTTCTAAGGCTAGAGTTATGGGTTATATAGGATTTAAGTTCATCTGTCTTAATTTTAAAAAAAATTAAAATTAAAATAATATTATTTTAATTTTTTAAAGTTAAACCGAGTTTTAATAAGGTTTTAACCGGATTATAGATTAACTCACTAGATCAACAAACTCTACTTCAAAATTTTTTTTAATCTAAAATGGGATTATCCAGGTCATCTTTCAAACTGGGTCGTGACTTTAGGTGAAGAGTAAATTTACACTAAATTACTTATGTTAGTCATGTATAAGTGTGTTTAAAAAAAAAACTAAATTTAAAAGCAAATAAAATTGTGCTTATAAACTCATTTTTATATGTATATGTATAAAAAACTAAAGATGAAGGAAAAAATATTGTGCTTATAAACTGATTTTGTTATTCACTAGTAAAATGATATCTTTGCCCAGTAAAAAAAAAAAAGTTGTCTTTTATTTAAGGATATTTTGATCTTTTTTCATAGCATATTAGTCATTAAAGCTTTATTCAAGATTTAATTGTCTTTTTAACTTTTTTTGAATACACCAGATGAGCTAATATACTCTCCAGATCAAATAATTTAAAACTAACTAAGAGAGGTATTTTTATCTTTTTATTTTTTAAATATAGTAAAACGATCAATTTTCCCATGGAATGAAAACAAGATTAAGCCATGCAGAGAGGGGCATTTTGATTTTTTCATATAGGCTTATTTGTGAAATTCAGAATCATCAAGGGCACTTTTATCTTTTTAGTTTTATAAATTATTATTTTTAATCTAAAAAAATATTGGCGCGTGAGAGGTGTTTGCGCATTTTCAATGTCATGTGATGTCTCTTGGTAGTTGAAACTGCCCTTTCGTTATGTTGTTGAATGCGTCGCTACGTTCTCTTCTGGTGGTGAGGTGCGTGTCAGCAGAGATGACGTGGTTTGTCAACGGTGAACCTTTTTTTTTTTTTTCTCTCTCCTACCCTAAAAATTACAGGTTGGTCCTCTCTTTTTTTACTATTTCAAATTAAGTTTTTATTCTTTTGATTTTTTATTTTTGTTATTGGCTCTTTTATAAAAAATTTATTTATTTGTAATTTCATCTTTTAATCTCAATTTATCAAATATTATTTTTTTCAATTTGGTTAATTTTTTTATTTTTTTCTTGGTTTTTTTATAAAAGTTTTATTGGCTTTAAATTTCATCATTTGACCTAAATTTATGATATATTATTTTTTATAATTTGGTCCTGGTTCTTTTTATTTTTTTCTTATTCTTTTGTCAATATTATTATTTTTTTCAATTTGACTCTCAAATTGAAAATTGTTGTTGCTCTCTAAGTTATTTTTTATTTTAATTTTAACCCTCATTCTTTTAATTATTATTTTTTATTTTAAATTTTTATCTAATTTTTTATTCCACTTAAGTCCTTCAACGTTTCATTACTTAAGGATTGGGCTTCGTGGTTTTTCAATGTATAGTGCTTTCAGTTTGATGACCTGAGTCACAGGTTTGAAAAGTTAAAAGAAGTTAACATTTTTTTTGGCTTTTTTTTTTTTTATGTCGTCGTTCGACATTGAATTTTTTTTTTTAAAAATAACTTTACAGTTTTCTTTAATTTTTTTCTATCGGGTTATCTAAATCTCATGACCTAAAATACGAGTTTGAAGAGTTAACCCAAACTGGCTCGTCACTTAATGCCTATATAGCATGTCTATCATGCTAGCTTGTTTTGACTCGCACTGTTTTTTTTATCCCTTTGTTAATCTATCTTGTCATTTCGTATTTAATTGGTTAATAATTGAGCAAATTCATTTTTTTTTATTTGATAAAGATTTTTTCTCTAGGTTTTTGTGATTTTTTTATATTTATATTTGTTTTATATTATTGTTTTTTTTCATGTAATTGAAATAGAACCAGTTTTTTGTTTTTAGATTAGAACTCGAGTCATTAGATATTTTTTTTAAAAAAGCACTTATAAAATCTAAATATTTTATATTTTATAATAAAAATAGTAAGGCCCATGACATAGCATGGGCCCGCCTAGTATATGTGTGCCTGTTAGTGCATTGTAGTTAGCGAGAGACATGAGCCAAATCCAAACGCTATCTTTCACTTGTGTAGGGATGGCGTGAAACAATACCCGTTTAAAACCGATTTTAATAGATTAGCCTCCAACGTACATGTTATTAAAGCATTTTAATTTGGTATTAAAAATAAATTTTAAAAAATAAAAAAAATTATTTTAAAATATTTTAAAATAAAAAATATTTTAAAAGATAAACACTGCCATATTTTTAAAGAGTACATTGAATACAAATTGGATATTTTATGGATCGGGTACGTTTAAGTATTTAAAATTCATATCCTTTGAGCAAATAAGTTAAGTATATATAATGGTTTTGGGATCTGAAATGAGTATGAACAATACCAAAATATCCCGTGAATATCGATAACCATTCTTAGTTTTGTGTTTCAATATTATAGGTAAATGTAGCCAATAATATAGATTGTGAAAGACCCTCTATTCTTTTGTTTTTTTTTAAAAAAAAATAATTAACCATTCAAAAGGGTGTTTGTTTATGCATTTATAACTTTGTTTTAAAAGTGTGTTAAGCTTGAAAAAATATTAAATTACATTCGATTATGATATACTAATATTAAAAATTAAATAATAAAAATTAAATTAATAATGAGTTATTCACAGAGGTATTTATTTTTACGTTTATAATTATGTTTGGGTGTGTTTTAAAAGTGTGAAAGTTTGGAAAAAACATCGAATCGATTCTTTTTAAGTGTTTTATGATTTTGATGTGCTGATGTAAAATCAAAATGCACCATTCATAGGGATGTTTGTTTTTATATTTACAATTATGTTTGAATATGTTTTAAAAGTTTGTTGAGTTAAAAAAATATCAAATTAATATTTTAATAATCTATTATAATTTTAATACTATGATATAAAACATTTTTATATCAAGATACCAACCCATAGTGATACAAAACCATGGAAAGTTTGACTGTTGTTTTAATGGAGTGTACTAGTAGCATATAAAGGGGCACTGGCCCCTTGTGCAGCTCACATGTCTCCATGTGTGTCTCCCAAAATGTTCATGTTCTCAAGTCCACATGATTAAGCAAGAAAACTGCTATGCCCAAAGAGTCTCAGAGAAGGGGAAGAAGAAAAAAAAAGAAGGTGCATTGAATACCCAGTAGAACATACCATGTGGCTAGATGTTGACTCCTCTGTTCTATCTCTTTGACCACTCAAATCTTTATTCCAGATTAGGATTTATTGGTAAAATAAAAAAATAAAAAAAACACCAAACAAAGACCAGTCATTACACTTTCTGATTTCACCTCTGTTTTTTTTTTTTTTTTTATCTCCCTTTTACTTTCACATTAAGGTGAAATTGTGGTAGAGATTTATGGCTTTGAATGAGACCTTGTCAATATCAGGCTCGAGGAAGGAGATGTCTCTTTCATATGGTCTTGTGTCATAAATCACATGCACAAAACATCGTCACTTGTACACGAGAAATTCTAAATATATTTTGCATGATTCTTCTGATTGGAATATTATATCATGATGATTGAAATAATCTGTGAAGGTCACATGGAGATGGCATCACGAACAAGATTATTTTGTACGAAACTCACAGGCCACGACCGGGATTGCTTGTATCGTTCAGTGCTGAGCCAGGTGGGTGGCATCTGCATTTGTATTTGGGCACATATTGACCAGTCAAACAGTAAAATAGCTCCTCTGCTCCCTTTTGTGATTTCAATTTGAAGGATATATTATTCTATACCCTCAATATTGAAACACAGAGGTAAATAGGATTATGCCAAACCTCATGTTTAAAGATCTCATAATAGCTTATTCAATTTAGAATTAGAAGGTATTTGAATCTGCTGATTAACTAGCTAAGTGGCATGAGTAAGTATTTACAACGTATTTTTGACACCAAAAAAAAATATAATCGCAAACCAAAAATTATATGCATGCATTAAATTCAATAAATTGAGAATTATCTATGATAGTAAATGCAAAAAAAAAAATCGTTGATAATAATTAAAGATTAAATTAAAAAATTAAGAAATAGATGTGTATCGAGATACACGATCTCGCAATATCGGTAATGGACCTAGTTGTGTTGAATAACTTTATTTTTTAAAATTAGTTTTTTTTATTGAATTGGATAAAAAAACAAGCAAAAAAAAAGGGGGTTGGACTAATATTTTTTTCAAAAACAAAAAAAAATCAAGGCATCGCTAAAGTTTTCTCTAAGAAAAAAATTAATCATGAATTAAAAAGTTTGACTCATATTGGATGGTATTTGTTTTTTTTATAAGAGTACGAGATGACAATATATTGTATCAACTTAGGTAAAATGAAGTTAATCAGATAAATCTGCGACTTAGATCATAAAACCGTGATAACTCTATAAAAAAACAAACAGAAATAAGCCACAGTGCTTAATTCTCAATTAACTAAATGTTAAAGAATAAAATTAAAAATAAACATATTCAACTCAAAAAATAGCAAAAAAAAAGACCTAAGTTAACTGGTTTAACATGTCAAACACACGATCCAGATTATAAATCCCATTGGATTCAAATGCTTTTTAATTCCAAAATTATTTTTTATTTAATTATATGTCAACCAATTACATGAGATTTTTATATATATATACCAAGCAATAACTTTAAAAAAAAATAGAGGGGGAGCTAGAAAATTTGGCCTTTTTTTTTTGCTCAAAAATTCAATTTTCAATTCGTTATCGACCCAAAACATTTAAAAAACACAATAGATGCCTTAATAAACCCATATGTGATCTATAATAACCCAAAAATTAGTCCAAAAAACCAAAATCAACCTAAAATAATAATAATAAAAAACTTCTTCATGTTAGATTTATTTTTTTAGGCAATTTAAAGATGAAATAATATCTAAATAAAACTCTCCTCATCGAATGAAACTCATTGACATCAAGATTTCTCTTCTATCAAATAAAATACTGGAAAATAAAAACAATAAAGTTTTAAATCAAAATTTGATTTTCTTGAAATTTCAAAAAATAAAGGGATCTAATATTTATAATTTGAAAAATATAAGAACTAAAAAATGTTTTGCCAAAATTTTTAAAATATCACATATTTTCTCGGGGTTTTTTTATTTTACTTTGATACTTTATTTTTTAATCTCATTGTTCCCTGACAAATTAACTTAAGATTGGCTTTCAATTTTGTCCTATAAGAGCTATATTAAAAAAAGAAAAAAAGTTTTGGAACAAAAAATAATTACACTTTATCAATCCACGGTATAATAAATTAGCGTTTACAGTAATATGGGCTTCGTTGTTTTGCGTTCGCCTTTTAGATAATAGTTATACATAGTACTTAAATACAAAATCCAAGGTTGTCAATTCCATTTTAATAGGTGTTTTGTTTTTTTAATTGGAATAGAATGTTTCAGTTTCGAAGTGTTTCGGCATGCCGTTTCAAGGTTGTACTGATCATATATATATATATATATATAAAACAAATATAATTTAAATTCAAGGTAAAATAATTATAAATTATGCAATACAAACACAATGCCAAACAAATATAATTTCAAAATTTAAAATATTTCTAAATAGTCAAGATTAAATAGATATTTAACTTAAAGTAATTCAACTTAAATAAAATATCAAAATATTATGAAAGTAAAATGTTTTAACACAAATATTTTAAATATAAAGTTAGGTCAATATTATCAAGAGTAATGGAATCTAAAACATTCCTTATTTTGCCCAAATTCCTACAAAGTATAAACATGAAAAAAAAAACAACATGAATATAAACCATATATATTAGTGATAAATCTAATTTTAAAAAATTAATATCATTGTTAATGAAAATAGTAATAATAATTTTTAATATTATTATTAATATCATCGTTATTGAAAATAGTAATGAAAAAGAGCTTTTTTTACTTGGATGATTTAATTAATTAAATTGAACAAGGTTCAATTTAATTCTATGGCTTTTCAAGAGCGGAATGGAACATGTGGAATGAAACCGGAACATTCTAGCTGAAATTTAGCTGAAAAATCTAGAACGGACCGAGATTTAAAATAAGATGAAAATTGTTCTGTTTTGTTTCGCTTTTTGAATTGGTATGAAATGTTTCGGCCATTCCAGACGAAACGGAACGGAATTGACAATCTCAACAAAATCAATGTTTTTAGTTTTGAACTAAAGGCATCAAAGACCATATCTCATTATAAATACAATCGTGAGGTTCAATAAAATATAATTCAAGTTGGATTGGTTGAGGTACGTGCAAACTGACTCGAACATCCATGTTAATAAAAAAAACTGACTCGAATATTCATATTAATTAATAAAAAATATGATTCAAGTTGAATAGAATGTAAACCAAATATATTGAACACTGTACCTCAATTTAAATGCAAGAACTTTAATGGAAAGTTAATTAACATGCTATCAAAGTTGGATGGAGTATTTAAATATGTAGATTAACATAAAGTTAATGCATTCAATTTTCAATCAAAGGTTATAAAGACCACAATCTCAATTAAATATAATGATTAAAGTAGAACATGTAAAAAAACTATCTCAATTCATTTAAGTTATTAGATGTGATTATAAAAATAATTTTGCACTAATTTTTAATACATTTTCTTGAGTTAAAGTTATTTAGATTATTTTATATTTAATTTTATTAATCTAATTAGTTAGAATATGATAGTAAATTTCAAATCATTTTCAAGACTCTAATATTATTTTGATTTAAAAATTTAAATTATTAAGTTAAACTAATTTTATATTCTTGTTGTTTTGAATTTGAATTATACAATGAATACTTGTGAGAAAGTTTTGGAATCAATAATTGATTAAGAATGCATTAATTTGATCATGGGTTAATCTGGCTTTAAATAATCTCTTACGAAGAACAATATTCTTGGAGTGTGCTGTCCACCACAGGATGACGCAGAGCACAAATCAATTTTAAAAATCACATGGCGAGTCTCAGAAGAGCACCATTGGTGAATTACTTATCTGTGGCAACTTCAAATTTCATTTGTTTTCTATTGAACAAAGATTTGATTAATTGAAGAACGTTGAGCTTCATTTCTACTGATCCAGAGGGTTGCATGTGCCTGTGAATCTAAAATTCCAAGGTTCACACATAGAAATATGAAATGCAGTACAGTCTCCTACGCTATACAATGGCATAATAATTAAGGGGTCATGGAGCTGGCTGGCTAGCTAGCATGGAAACATTCTGGACGAGAGATAGGGTACATATACATACCAGTGGCTCACGGATATTAATCCAATCTGATAGGAACAGTAACTCACTACTCTAATTAACTATAAATAAAAGACATCACTCTTTTAGCATCGGCGACCAAAAAATTAATTTTAAATTCAAAAATTACTGGCGCCGCGCATGTTTTGGGTGGCGCAAGCGATACCCACACATCGTTGAATGTCACTATTCAAGGTGGCATTTGATGCGCCTCACCACCCATCATGATGGTGAGGCATGTGTTCGCCAATAACGTGTAGAGGAATGCTAGCAAGGAGTTTTTTTTCTTTCTTTCTCTTTTCCCTTTCTCCACCTAGAAAAACATGTTAGTCATTGCAAAAAACAAAAAAGTTTAGCTATTTATTTGTTAAGTTAAATTAAGTCCTTATTCTTTTAAATGCAATGTATTTGGTCTTAAATTAGTTATTGAGTTAATTTGTTTTTTTTTTAATTTCATCCCTTGATGCTTTATTTTTATATCAGACTTGGTCATTATTTTTTTTAATTGCAATGTATTTGATCTTTTATCATTTGTTAAGTTAATTATTTTTTCAATTACATCCCTTTACACTTTGTTTTTATATTAGATTTGGTACTCATTCTTTTAATTATGATATTTTTGGTCTTAAATCCTTTATTGAATTAATTTGTCTTTAGATTTCATCCCTTGATATTTTATTTTTATATCAAATATGATCCTTATTTTTTTGATTGTTATTTTTAATTGTTCTTATTATTTTCTTAATTTAAATTGTTGTCCAATTTCATCCTTTATGATTTGATTTTTCTTTTCTTTTTGTGTCAAATTTGATTCTTTTTCTTTTCAAATCTACATTTTTTAAATGCTTTTTTTTTAATTTGTTGTTTCATGTTCATCCCTAATTATTTTGGTTAGTTTAGAATTTTATATTGTTATTTTGTTTGTTTGCCTTTTACGTTATGATCTGGCCTCATGATTTGTGTTATAAATTTTAAAAATTAGACCGGGTTCGCTTCAATTATTTTTAAAAATTTAATCCATCATCATTGAGTTCATTAAAAATTGATTTCCTTTGTTTTTTATGTTTTGGATTCTTTTGTGTATTTGATTTTTCTTTCTGATTTTGCCCTTCAATTTATTTCTTTAATATTTAAGGTTTAGCATGATTCTACTCGCGGGTTTTGACAACGTCATTTGGTTTTATTGTTGCTTTGTTTTTTAATATTTTTGTTCATGGATTTTTTTTCCGATTTTATTATTTTACAGTTTGATTCATGGAGTTTAACAATTATTATTTTTTTTAGTTTTTTTCTATTATATCTGAGTCGTTGATTTTTTTTTTTCACTCTTAAGAATACAACGATAATGTTTTGGCATTATTTTTTTCAGCTATAAAGAAATTGACCTCATCCACATTAAATCTCGGGCCATCAATCTAAGTATAAACCAAATTAAGAGAAGAATCACAGGAGAAGGAAAGGAGATTCTGCATCCAATGCATAATAAAAAAAATCCTTGAAGGCATTTTTCGAAACAGTTTCCTTTCTTTCCAGAATGATTTTTATTTTCTGAAACAAACATGTTGTTTTTCGATGATTGCTGGGTTTCATAAAAAACCAATTAAATTATAACCATATCAGGTTACACATTGACACAGTCGATGTTGAAAAAGGTGCCCCAGAAGGCACCAAACTTGTGGTGGGAAATCTGTGTCGTTGTTAAAGTAAATTTATGATAGTGAAAGTTATATTCCTGGTAGACAGATTTTCTACACGGCACAGTGACTCGGAATGAAGTTAATGCCAAAGCCAAAGAGAGAAAACAGGTAGATAGCAACAATGACTGTGACCTCAGGTTTTGCAAGGACAGAGTCACAGAAGCAAAGGAGCCCTACTTCAATGCAGATCGAACGCACTCCTGGTTTCACCACAAGTGATAAACACTTCAATTATTATACAGATCGAGCCCTGTCCTTTGTGGAACAATGGGCACAACTCTGTTCGCTGAACCAGCTAATGACTGTCTGCTGATGAGCTCTCTTCACTTGCTCCTTCTGTATGGAGTACGTACTGTGTGATGAACTTTGAGTTTTTTTTAAAAAAAAAAAGGGACCACGATGGAGCACCGTAACACAGCAGCAGTGTCTCCAAAATAAACGATGGATCTCCAAGAGGAAGGAGGTTCAAGAATCAGGAGATCATATGGTAAGAATAGAGACCATGAGACTTCAGAGAACCAGCCAATAATATGATGCCATGAGAGCAAATAAAAAAAAATGGATACAATGTGACCAAATATACAAAAATTTGAGTAGCAAATTGAACACTGGTTCACATCTTGAAGCCCAAATCACTATTACTATATAAAATATCAAAGCCCCACCACAGTCCCAAGTCCCATCCTAGATCATATATCTCCCTCTACCTCTCACACACTCACTGTTTCTCACTCTCATACACATATACATACAAAGAAGTATCATATCATATTACTTGCTATTACTAGCTAGTCGCTACTAGTTTCCAAGGTTTAGATGGCTGAGAAGTGGAAGCTATCGAAGAAAGAAGGTTCATCTTCTTTCACAAGAAGTTTCTCAACAAAGAGTTCGTCTTCCAAGGCTCCTCTCTTGAGGAGCTCATCCCTTAAAATCTCTTCTCCAAAGTGTCCTCTTCCAAGGAGTTGCTCTCAAAAAAGCTCTTCCATTTCACGTAAATGTAGTAGCTTAGCCAAGGAACAGAAGGCAAGGTTTTATATCATGAGGCGCTGTGTTGCCATGCTTGTTTGTTGGCACAAACACGGTGATTCTTGAAGGAACATGCAAAGAGATCGAGTAAGGGATTAAATGTATCTTCTTGGTTGGTTCTTCTTCCTTTTTTACCTTTCCCTTTTTCTTTCTGAAAGATGGATGTTGGGCTTGGCTGAACTCGTAAATTTTCTACCGTCTGACCAAGAAGATATTGGTATCATAGAGAGTTAATATCAGTTGTAATTACAATTTGAAGAGAGATAGAATTTTCAACTTTTTTTTGCAAGAGATCATACATCAAATATAATCCAACAAAAGCTCCAAATAACTTTCTTCATTCATTGATTTTTATTTTCTCTGCATGCATTCTTAGTCCTATTGGATCTCAACACTAGCAAGACTTGTTTTGCTCTGTTATTGGGGAGTTGTCTGATAGCAGTCTTATCTCATCTCTTTTCTGTTTCCGTTTTCCTCTCTGTTTTTTCTTGATGGGAGAGAGATTTATTTCAGCTGTTGGAACTGGCAGTAAGGTAGGACATTATTAGTTATCAGATCTGCATTGGGAGTGTCACTCATCTTTCAACCATTGATAAAAAAGAGTTCTGTAAAAGGTAATACCAGCAAAACTGATCCTACTATGAACAACTTGCATACAATTTGGTTCTAAAGTAAGAATATGGATTCTTTCCAAGCATCTCTCTCCACTAATGAGCACATAGCATCTAATTTTGTCATTTAAGCACTGAAAAATGTCAGAAACCACAAATGACTTGACATGACATGTCTCGCCTGTTTGATCAACTTGAAGATAAGAACTTGTCATAATGGAGAAGGTATCTAAGCTCTTAGCTCCTCGATTTCATCAAATCTTTCAACAGTCACACTCTGGCTAGGATGCATCAAGCCATCCCAATCTATAATCCTAAAAAAAACCTCATATGTGCAACTAGATGAGTCAATAAAACTCAAGCCCGTGTGCTATTGTGTGGAATGGAACATGTGAAAGTGATGCATTTTATTGGAGAAAGTATGCAGTACACATGGTATCTACACTATTTGTCACTGGAGAAACTGCCACCAGTCATTGTTTCCTCAGAAGAACATTGGAAGAATTTAGGGTGAAAAGCAAACAAAAAGAAAAGAAAGAGGTTGCATTTTCTAACTTTCCAAAAATCAGTCGTGGAAGACAGAAGAAAAATGTTCTGCAGTTTTAAATTTGAGCAGAACCAAGCATTACAAGCTTTTGTTTTTTGTCTAATAATTAAAAACCAATGACTGTATGATAATTTAATGTCATTTCTTCATTGCAACTGGCAGGATTGAAATGGCATCAGATCAAGCAATAACATGGAAAAAGACCACTTTATGATCAGGATGCCATTGATACAAAATATTCCACCACAAGGTTATTTACATGTCACCTGCGATAAGAGCAGCGTCGGAAGTTGAAATGAAGCCGCAAAATCCCTCTATCAAACGCGCTCTTGAATCCCTTTTCATGTCTCGTGTCCCAATCTCTGTCCACAATTCGGAATGCCATGTCCTCAGAAGGTGGCCCTGCATGAAACCTTAGAATGCGGGTCTCACCATTGATCCCATCATCCTCACATGTATAAGTTGGAGTTTCTGTCCTGTTAATCAGGTCTGGTGAAAGATAGCAAACTTGTATCTTCGCACGATCTTTGGAGGTGGATTGTCGTGATCATAGTGAGTCCTCTTATATTTGTTCCATTCATATCCAGTGTGAATAGCATCGAAATACTTGGGCTTTCCCGGTCGGTACTTGTCGTCGTGCCACCATTCTACATGTGAATCCTGGTTCACTTCTGCTGGCGCGGGCCTAGGAGTTTGTTTTATTTAGTTTCCTTTTCTGTAATTGATGTTAACAAGTCAACATTTATGTAAGATTAAGAAACTTTTCATGGAGGTTTCAAAACTTAAATTTTACTAGTTTTGAATCTAAAATTTAAAATTATTAAAGAAGAGCTAGAAATATTATTTTTTTTGCAGGGCCCGTCTCCTTCCACCATCCCTTACCTCAACCCCCCATCCATAAGATGTTTAATGCATGCTTTCATTAAAAATTTATTTGTTTTTACGTTTTATATATATATATATATTAAAAGCAATCATTATCAACTCTAAACCCCTCCTTCAAACATGGAGCATGATATTAGAGTCGACCCTACCCAGGATGGAAACTGTAGTGTTACACGGAACAAAGCGCTGCATTTTTGTAAAGGATTGAGGACTCGATCCTGTAGCAAAAATCCTGTAGCTAAATTTACTATTCGAGAAAGAACATAAAAGCCATTAGGACTGTAACCCTATATACTTTATACTCCATTATTTTGTCTTTCTTATCTAAACTTACAAAACTTGCAATTTAGATAAAATTATTTTTTCACATTGGACGTTACAAGATTGTTTGTAGACAAATTGATTAGTACACTTTTTTTAGTACATTTAAATTACTTTATTGTCTTTAAAAGCAAAAAAAAAAAAATTAGACATGTATACTTTTCACTCATTAGATTTTTTGTCTTTTCAAAATTATTTGCACAGTATAATTATTTTAATACAGAAGAAAAAAAAAGTTTTGCACTAAGGAATTTCTTCATCTTTTCCTTTTATTTAAACAATAAAGTCACAGGATTGCCCTACAAGTTAAAAAAAAATGCTTCTTTCAAGAGCGTTTTAGTCTCTTCCTTCTATTTTTTTCTCGCAGTGAGACCATCCAGTTACCAAATTCTCCTATCAGGGGCGGCGTTAAGAGTGGCGGATTATTTTTTTTCTGACGGTGTGGTGGGTGCTTGTGGCGAAGACTTAATTGGCCTCCAACATTATTTTTTTCCTTTTTCCTAACTTTGAAATTTGTGTCAACCCTTCCAAAAAAATAATTATATACTCTGATTTGTATTTCGATCAATTTTAATATTTATTTTGTTTTTGATGTTTTTGAATTTTAGATTTTTTTCAATTTTATCCCTAAGAATTTTATTTGATTTGATTTTTGTATCTAATTTAGTCCTTATTCTTTTTATTGCTTTTTTTTTGTGTTTTATCATTTCCTCGATTTTTTTCAATTTTATCCCTAATCATTTTATTGCATTTATTTTCTAATCTAATTTTTCTAGTGTTTGCCTTTCTACAAGGTAATCTCGGTCTCATGATCTAGGTCCAATTTATGTTGGTTTTTTTTGTTGTTTCATTAAAAATTAATTTTTTTTCAAATTCATCATTTGACATCTTGGTTATTAGGCCGCAAACTTCATTAGTTGTTCCACTTTCTTTTTTTGTTAAGTTATCACATTATCACAATGTCATTTTTTTATCTTAGATCCTTTGTGTAATTCTTTTTTTTTTCGATTTCATCCTTCAACATTTAATTTGTTAGGAATTGGGCATTATTTCACTATGCATAGTGTTTTTGATCTAATGACTTTGGTCATAGGTTTAAAAAATTAACGTGGTTGACTTTCTTTTTGGCTTATTTTTTTTTTATTTCATTGTTCGACTTTGGTTTTTTTTTTTTAATGTGCTTTGTGGTTTTCTTTAATTTTTGTTTTATTTGGTTATCCTAATTTTATAACCTAGGCTATGAGTTTTATGAGTTGGTTAGCCTCTTATTATCCAGGTTACATGTTTGTCACGTTACCTTAGGTTAATTTGAGCCAATTTTTTGTCTCTTTTTTTTTTTATAAAATCCCATACTTCCGAAGGTTTTTTTCCAAATTATTGTGATTTAAAAAAAAAACAATATGAATGTTTACTATCGTTGGATTTTTTTTATTGTCTAATTAAAATAAAACCAACTTATTAAACTTTATCAAAATTATAAGCCGAGTTGTTTTTTATATATATAAAACTAAAACATGCTTTGGCGCCTAGACTATCATAGCCTTTTTTTAGACCAAGAAAAATGAAAATGATTGTGATCTTGATGTTTTCTAGGAAAAAAATCAAATAATAAATTAAAAGGATCGTGCACATATCTAACTAAATAAATCATTAACTTGCGCCTCGTTGCAGGTCATGATTTCTTTTATTATAAAAATTAGAGCGCATGATTTTTTAATGTCTTTTTTTAAAAAAAAATCATAAATCGAGAATCTCACTATGGGCAAGCGGTCACACTAATGAAATGATGAAAAAGAAAAAGAAAATTATCTAGTAAAAATAAAATATAAATAAGCTTGATATCCAAAGCCAAAATTGTCTAATGCAAATGTATTTTTCTTTGTCGCAAAGCTTATCTTTTACCACAAAATAAAATTTTTTTATCCCTGAAAAAAAAAGTTAATTTATATAAAGCACAAAAACAAATCATGGAAGATGAAATTATGCCTCGCAATCACGTTTTAAATATAACAAAGTTAAAATCCTATGTCCACATCATATCGATTAAATGTGTCATCATCTTAATATGTCATCCAATATGTTTAGCTTTTAGTATTTAAAAAGTGTTTTTGTCCAGTATGCATGAAATTTTAGACAAGTAGTAATTAAAAGAATTAGGACTAAATTCGACATAAAAATTAACTGAAATTGAACGTTTAGGGAAAAATTAAATGTTTAGGTATGTAATTGAAAAAAATAAAGAAAATGATTCAAAAATAGTAATTAAAAGAATTAAGATCAAATTTAACATAAAAATTAAATAAAAACAAATGCATAGGGATAGAATTGGAAAAAAAAATCAATCAAGAAAATGATTCAAAACAAAACAAACAGCAATTAAAGAATGAGAACTAAATTTGATAAAAAAAAATTTTAAAAATCAAAAAAATCAAATGACTAGGGATGTAATCGAAAAAAAATCCATTTAGAAATAATCAATATAATTAAAACAATTGCAATTATGAAAAGAGAGACTAAATCAAAAGAAAAAGAAATTGAAGGAATTGTATAATTTTGTACATGACTAACACGTAACCCGAAGAAAAAAGAGAGGAAAAGAAATGGGGAAAAAAAGCAAATTAACTTCAAATCAGACCGAACCACAATGCACGCGTCACCTTGAGAGGAAGAGGACACCGAGACGAATCCAATGATACGGTGGAAGCATGATTAAAACCATCGTAGTCAACTTCACGCATCAACAGTTTTTTCTCTTTTTTTTTATTATTTATACAAAAACAAAAATGCCCTTAGAAATAAACATTAATAATAATAAAAAAAAAAAACATTATTATGAAATTGCAACCAAACCCTTGAAGTTAAGGCAAAGAAATTTAAATGTTAAGGGTAATGGAGTAATTAAACTATTCATTGTAAAATGAAATTAATATAAGTCTCTTGGACAAAGGTTCTGTTTTTTAACTTTTAAGGTTGATACGGTAATTATACTGTTATAAAAAAATAAAAAGAAATTGATGCCTCCAAATAAATAAAGAATGATAAATTGACCTCGTGTAAAGACCACTTTACCCTTCAACGCAACTTATCTTATTTTTCAGCCAATAACAAAAGAGTAATTCTATTATTATAAATAATCCATAGTAATCAACGTATCTACATTAGTTTTCTCACGGGGTTTAGGCTCTTGATTTAATGCACGAGGATCATCCTATTTTACATTCACTTTATGATAACTGTATAAAAAATGCCATTAGTTCTGAAATTAGGTGAAAGCATCCTTGGATCAACAGCTCCTCCAGAATTGCAAGAAAATGTAGCATAAAAAAGCAAAAAACAGTTCCTCTAAAAGGACTTTCCCTCTCAATAAACAGTTAGATGACACGTTGTGTAACTTAATTAGCCTCTCAATTTAGATTGTATTTATTATTGTGGTAATTTTTTTAAAAAAAAAGTTTAAAATTTTTTTTAATTATGATTTATTTGATTAAAATATATGTTATGTTAAAATTATAATTGAAATTATTGTTTTGTAAAAATATTTCATGTGTTTTTTTAAATTATAATTAAAATTGATATTGATAATAAAACAATAGAAAAGGATAGGATGTATGTTAATTTTTTGTTTTTGAAATATATTGATTTGCATTTAATTATTAATACATTGTAACAATACTTATGCAAATTAGAACACTGATTTTTTTATTATTTCATTAAATTAACTGAACATAATTCATACGCATTACGTATTTTACTGTAATTAATGTACTTGTTATTTATTATTAGAGTATAAAAACAAGAGAAATTAAATTTATTTATATATTTCTTTTTACTTCATCATTCAATAAATATGAAAATAATCGATATAATTTTTTTAAAAAAACAATGATTATGAAAAGTAAATTCGTGTCTTTCTTGTTCACGGATCAAAAACATCAAGTTTTGTGATCTCCATCTCATCAAAAAAATTCATTCGAACTCGCAAGAAAAGGGAGGATCTTAGTTTGCTCGTCATTCGTAGACAAAGGCATAGATGACGTGTTAAAAGTATAGTTTTCATGAGCATGCAAACGCTCATTAGTGAATTAAGGATATATACAGGACAAAATGAGGGAGGGGAGGGTTGTAAATTTCATCAATGGAAAATTTTTATTTATGCTCCAATGAACTCTGTAATATATTACAAAACCTCCAGTGAACTCGATGGTCAGCTTTTGATAATGGCAAGCCAAAAATACAGAGAAATCCAATAGGAATGCTGGTGGGCGACTAACAATTTTTCAACGAAAACATTAGGAAAGCAGCAGCAGCAGCAGCAGCAGCAAAATTTTAAGTTAAAATTCGCAACCCAAAAGAAAAAATGATGATCATAGCATTGTTCAACACTTGGGAAGATCAGATGGTGGAGGAGGGAGCTTCTGACTGGGAAGTGTTCCATCCAAGACAATCCATGCCATCCTTAACCCCCAGCTCAAATGGACATCGAAGTGGCAGTGCATAAACCATACTCCTGCGTCACAACACATTAATAATGTTGATATGATTAAGAAAACATTAGAAAACTCTCAAAATATATAACAGAATAAAAAGGGAAAGGGTGTGCTTTAATTTATTAATTATTATTGTTATCATTGTTATTATTAAGAAATAGTGCTACGAACCTGGATTGTCTGCATGAAAACGAATTGCCACCCAGCCACCAGAAGGCACACCAACAGTGTTCCTTTCAACAGGATCAACAAGGTTAAAGTTCTTGGGGTCATTATTTGGATCAAAATTCCCAAACCCTTCTCCAACAACATAGAAATTGAAGCCATGGAGATGGAGAGGGTGGCTCTCAGCACCCAAAATGCTAGTGCCCTGCATCACTACCTCCACGCTTGTGTTAAATGGTAGCACTACAAGCTTGGTACCATTGGTCACAAAAGTATTATTTGGTGGGGTCCCTGTGTAGTTGAATGGATGGAGAGGAGAGCTTGGAAAATCAGAGGTGTAAACCCCATTTGATTTTTTGAAAAAATAGGATTGAAGGAATGCTGTTGAAGGGAGAGCCATGGAGATGTTGTTAACAGAAGCTGAAAATTTTGTGCCATTAGGCCCTTGACATGTCTGATTTTTTGGGCACGGGCTGTTTCCCAGACCAACCGTGAAAAAAAATTTATTGTCCACTGTTCGAGGGACATTAACCGGGAATTGAGAGTTAGCCAAACTGCGAAGTTTTCTTGTGAAATTCGCAACGGCATTTGTAGCATTAATCGGAGGAAGGGTTGGTTTAAAAGTTGTCGAGTTTGAAGAAGTTTCATACTCGAGTATCCCTGCAATAGTTGTGTTGTCAAATGTGCCTTGGCCAGTAAAATATGGTCTTGCTAACATGTAGAATGATGCATTGGGGGCAATGGGTTTGGTCTTCAGAAGAACATTTGTGGTCTGTCCTGGTGTGATAACCAGAAGGTTGGTCTCAAAAGGCTTCACATAAGTTGCATCCACTTCAACAACGGTGAAGGTGTGGTTTGCAATGCTGAAAAAGAGCTCATCATTGAGTGCAGCATTGATCAATCGGAGAAGATATGTATTTCCCGGCTTCACCTTTAGCTTGTATGTATCTGCAGGTTATAAACATATGATACAAAAATAAATGTCCAGGCGTGTGTGTGTAATAAGCTTTCAAGTATCAATTGGGTGACCAAAAGAGCTATGATCACTTACTATTTGTTGAGCAATTATATAGTGGACCTGGAAGTCCATTAAAGGTGTAGGCTTCAGAGACATTTGGCCCCCCTCCTGTTTGTAAAGCCTGTCTAATCACTGCCTCAGGATCAGCGTTGAACCACTCTCCTGTGGTTTATTCAATCAAATGCTTTATTAATTAGCTTGTTTGACTTCGAAGAAGATAACAGTCGGTGAGTAAAATAACTGAATTATTTAGAATATTTGTAAAAATCAATCTAAGATTAATCAAAAAAAGATCAACTTTAGAAATTAAATCTGAATATTTGGTTAGAAAATTTAAAAAAAAAAGGTAAATAATTACCCAACATGATAGTCACTTCCTTGTGGGGTTTGGCAAATGGGTAAGAAACGTTGGGCTTAGGGAAGATGATAAGAGGTCCATAGACAGAAGCTCTAAGCCATGAGAGGTGAGCATGCCAGAAGAGAGTTCCTCTTTGTCCTGTAACAGTGAAGTTGTACACATAAGTCTGGTTTGTTTGAATAGGGCATTGTGTGATGTATGCTGGCCCATCTGCCCATCCACTTTGAAGTTGACGAATTCCATGCCTGTTCAATTCATTTCATCACCAAAAGTACACGTTAATATTTACCATCAACACGAATCATATAGATATAGTTTAACTACATGTCATTGTTAATCAATCCATGAATAACAGTGCCATACAACAGAAAACTTGATCACTTTCATACCAATGGATGCTAATGTTATTTGGAACATGATTGACCACCTTCACCACTAAACGGTCACCTTCTCTGGCAACTACGCGAGGCCCCGGGAACTTCCCATTAACAGTCACCATGCTCTTAGTGTGGCACAACCGGGTGACATTTGTCAGTTTTATCTGAAAGAAAATTACAAGTAACAAATGTTACTTACATATGAACATGATGATAAGCTAGCTAGCCAGACAAAAGCATATAATTAAATGCTTAGCTGAGTGTTAGCATGCGCAAAGTGTGTGTGTGTGTGTGTGTGTGTGTGTGTGTGTAGACACGTACGTTGAACTTGTAGTGCCGCGTGATGCCTGCATGCTTTGCACCGGCAACCTCAGGAAAGGCCCAGAGGCAGCTCATAGCAAAGAGTAGAATTGTCAGAAGAATTCCTGGTGATGCAGGGACTGGAGCACCCATGCTTTGCGTACCAAAAGTGAAGTTAAATTTGCTGCTATTGGTAGAAAGATGGATGGAGATAGGAGCGAGGTACTATTGGTGAAACTCAAAACTTTGCTTCTCTTACTGGAATTATATGATCATTAGACCCAGAGGAGGGTGTTTATATAGGCCAATCGCTTATAGTAATTAGAGTAGTAGTGTCTGGTTGATTAGGTAACCAGATGTCTCGGATAAGACAAAAGAGAGAGAGAGGGAGGGAGTTACCTACTGTCGGTTCATGTTTGATTTGGAGTGTAATCAAAGTCAAATAATTAGTTAATTTAACCTGTGCTTTAGCTTTAGTTTGAATAATATGGTGGACGATAGCCTCAACTTGTTAATTACATAAATATTTACCATTATTGGTTAATCGAAAGAAATGTCAGCATGGCATTAATTTTCCTCCTTCGTAAGTAACCCTTTTTTATTGAAAATTCTTCTCGTAAAAAGTTTTCCTCAAAAACTTATAAACAAGTCGCATGCTTGTAAATGAAATTTGACTTATTATGCCCACGTTAAGTGATGAAATGTATCTTCCACCAAAAAAGCTCGAGAACATGAGGGATAGGAAAGATCATAGTCATTCCGAAACCTATGTTCCGCGAGGATATATATATTGGGGGCTACGTAACTGTAAATAAAAATGAAACCTCTATCATATTCAGCTACAGAATTCAAAGATCAAACCGTTGGTGTGGATGACCATGGCAATCAAAGAGATCCCGTTTGCCGATGACCAGGTTGTTTTTTAGTCAATTTAACGTTTCATGCTAATTTATCATATTCATGAGACTTACTCACTGGGACTGTGGGACATGTACAGTGGTTGGTGATAACCTATGTGTCAACCACACTCAAGCACTTGAAAAATCACAAAGCCAAGGAAGAGAAGGACATCTGAGCCACCTTTCTTCCAAGCAACAAAAGAATGATCGATATAGAGATTCAGTTTGTTTAATATTTATAGTCACTTCTTTCTGTAAAGAGCAAAGTAATCTCTTGATCTTAAACATGAAGGTACAATTATATCGAATCAGAAGTAACTGATATATATTATGTAGGAGTTGACAGTCGAGGTGTGTGAAAGATTTTACTTGTGTATCAGTTCACAACATATATAATGAATTCGAGTTTGTATGTAGGTGCACCAACTACGCTAGCTCCTTTTAGGATAACCCTATATATCTCCAGATTTGTATATCTATAAGCAAGACATTATTTAGTTATGTGTCCAAGCTTGTTAGTCATTTTTTATTCAGTAAATTAATCAAAAGATAGAAAGTTCATCAGATCAGTAACGTTTTATGCTCTTGGCGCATATATATGCATGGAGAATTGAGGCGTCCATTTTATGCGAATCACATGACATATATAGCCCTGACCATTATAATGTATCAACCAAAAACACTAATGTATGCTTAAAATCTTAGTGAATTTTAAGTTCTGCAGTGGAAAAATCATATACAGGAATTTCCTGAAGTAATTAGAATATTGTTGTGTTTAATTAACGTTGTGACTACAAACAAAGGAAAGACGAACTCCCAGTCTGCAGCCACATATATATTTTTTTCATATGTCTACATGGACATTAAGCAGAATTATTTTAATCAATCCCAAATCATAACAACTGCAATAACTCCCACCCCAAGGAACACAGCAACAAACTTGAAGAATGGAGTGTCGAAGTACAATTTAGCTTGTGGATGGAATCCTTTAGCTATGAGATGGTTGATGGCAACATAGATAAAAACTCCACATGCAAGCCCCATAGAGATACCAAAGATCCAATCAGCTTCTTGGCCCTGAGCAGTGGCATCGATGGCAATGCCTATCCCTACTCCAAGGGGGCTGGAAATAGCAAAAGCAAAAAGAATATGCCGCTGTTAATAGAAATGGCCTCTTTGGGAGCATCCTAAGCAGAGCGATTCCCATTCCAATGGCTGCAAAGATTTTGTGCAATGATATAGTCCAAAGATTCTTCCAAGCCTCTCCCTTAGTCCCTAAAACAAAAATTAAACACACGACACTGAGGTGTCAACATTAAACAAGAAAACTCCCACGCTAAATTTTGCAACTCGACCCTAGCTGCTCAAGCTAACAAGTACCATTACCAAGATTCATATGTTCTTGTCAAATTATGCGTTATCAGCTATCACTAAATATAAAAGGCACCTCTGTGTGTGTGTACTGAGTAATACTCATCCATTGCACATGAGTGTATTGGAGCTAATTAAGAATGACGCAATATATGCATGGATCATTGATAACCCTTTCATATATATAGTTTCAGTTATGAATTGATGAAGGCAACTGCCTGTGCTTGCTAACATATTTAGCTCTTATAATAATTACTTATGACTGTATGAGCTCAACTACAAGAAGAAATTATTAGAAGGTGTTAAGCATCGCATACATAAATATAAAAAAAGATCACAACAAACAACCAGAAAAGAAATAACAATATAACATATATAGTGATTTTACGTGATTCGGCTATGTGTTTAGATCTACAAGTAAAGAGAAGAAATTTTACTATAGTCACAAAATCTCACAATTTGACACGCTAGAAAATAAACCTAAGAACATATTTGCAGGAATATGTTTTAATCCTAATGGGAAAACAAAAATATTCACAAAGATTTCCATTACTAGCTAGGTCAATCATAACCTTAAAAGAACTCATTTTCAAATTAATCCTTATTAGAATTAACCACATCATAGCAAAAGGAGATGGGATTCAGATTGATAAACTATCATAGAAGTTACCAAAACTAATATTAACAATGAAATCAATCTACCAGGTCCAGATTGATTAATTAATAACTTTCCTGTCAGCAAGCTTTGCTAAATATGGAAGTTGCCAAAAGATATATAACTACAGTTAATGAACCAGTGGAAGTTCATTAGCATATCCCTTTGACAGTTGTTATAGCAGTCGAGGGGACCCCAAAATCTCTAATTTTGTAGAAAGTGACTTGACTAATTATCCAGTAACCAAACCCAGATGATACCTTGATGCATCTCATGCGGTTTCATTGCAATGAAAGAAACTAACCAGTTAAGAAAAAGCAGCATGGATGAAGAAACATGTGTTCGGGCAAACTATGAACTGAAAAATCAACTTAAAGAGGTTTAATTACCTGCAACTCCAACGGCTATTCCCTCAAAAACTGAATGAAAACACAAGGCAAGGATGAGTAGTATGGTGTCCCCAAGAGACGTGGTCTTCAAGAAAATGGGATCGGCATTCATGGCCACATCTTTATCATCCTCTTGAGCTTCCCCTCCTTCATCCACTTGCACTCTAGCTTCTCTTTCAGCACCTGACCTTGTTACGAACATCACTATGCAATCACCAAGCATGGTTAAAAGATAGCCAGCAGAGGCTAGCATGAACGAGAAAGGGTATGTCTTGGTAGTGAGATTGCTAAGAGTATCAGCCGAATCGCTCAAGAAATGCATGAGAGAGGTCCCTAGAAAAACCCCGCCGGCAAATTGTGTGCCCAAGAGAAGGAAATTCTCGTTCCATCGATAGAAGTAGGGAGAGATACCACCTGCGAATGTGGTAACTAGCAGTATGATCAAACACCATACTTTCACCAGAATCAAGCTTTTCGAATGCAAATGTACGTTACCCTCGCTGCTGTCGTTTCCATCATGACCTCCGTGGCTACTGATTAAAGAGAATTGCAGGATCAATATCAGAGAGATCAACAAAGAGGTTGACTTGGGAGTTTTCAAACAAGGCATGAAATATTTAGCCATGAATTAATTGAGTGGATGTATCATCAACTTTCTTGATCTGATTTTGCATGATTACTTTCATTTCCCCTATATATATCATATATTACACGACTTTTTTTCATTTTTAAGCGAAAAATATTACTTCATCCAAAAGAAAAAGTGAAAAAAATATCACATATATATATAATGTTATCTGTATACAATGAGATCGAATCAAACGGAATAATTAAATACAAGCAGGCGGATGATCTCATGCATCTGCTCCATCCATTTGTAGTACAGCTTTATCTGCTGTACTACACACCAAATAAATCAAAGGACTTCCAATCTCGAATATATATATATATATATATATATATAGCATGTTGTACTTCACTCTTGATGGGAGTTCGAGGCATGTATAATAGTCAATACTTAGTTATCGAAGAAATATAAGAATATTAATTTGTAATTAGTAATAATTTAATTTAATGACCTAGTTGTGAACAATTGCTTGAGGCTGATCGTTGGATATATAGTTAAATGGCACTCCATTTTGTTTAATTGCTTTTATATATGTAATCCCTTCTGGGTCCAATGTTTAGCAAGTCTTACACCAATAATTCATATAAAAAAATAAGGCTAAATTGTATTATTGGTCGGGGCATCGTTAGTCTTTGGACTAAAAATTACGTGCCAACAGCAATCCAGACTAATTCCGTCGGTGAAAATTAGGTTTCTAGCCAAATGAAAGGTTTATTAGGGTAATTTTTTATTGAGGTCACGTTAAGGGCTCCAACATCCTTTTAGCTAAGAACAACTCTGGTTAATAACCATATCTACTCGCGAAACACCAGGAAGAAGAGAGGAGCTAAGAATTGAGCAGCCTTACATTCCACAACAACAACGAAACAAAACATGCAGATCCAAGAGCACTTTCAAACTGTTGAGCAGCCGGAGATTTTCTTTAGCCTCTCTGTTTTTCTAAACTGATTGAAGGAAACTCGTGTGTGCATGTAAAATGACATGAACAAGAAACAGTAAAACACAGTAATCGGTCCCCGCCACCCGGCAAAGTGTAGACTGTAGGGCAACCTTGAGTTTAGCCCCGGGTCGAGGCTTTCTGATAGTATTATTTGTGATGTGTAGACTGTCCAACGATGGGCTTTGAGATTGACAAAGTTTTGAGAAATGTAACTTTCACAAACGTTTTATATTACAGATAGGTTGGATTCATAATGCATCACGCCTGAGCAGGAACATCGTCATCAGCCATGCTCAACAGGGGTGACCGCGTCACAACTTTTCTTTTGCTTTCAGATCAATGCTCAACAGTTGTTTTTGCTTCTTTCTAATCCATAACATGCAGAGCTAAGGATGAGGAAGCGATACAAGCTAAATTTCCCTCTGGTCAAGCAAAGGTTAGATAAAAGCCCATCCTATAAATTATTTACACAGGCACAAGGGAAATTCATTTTCATGCAATCACAGATTGAGACATGAGAAAAGTTTTCCTACACAGATTCATTGATTTACTTGGGCAGTCATTAAACCATGTCTGACCCATCAGATTCACTCTCTCTGCTTTCCTGCCATCCAGAACCGATCAGAAATTTACACACAGGGCACGTGCCTTGTTGCCGCAGCCATGGATCGATACAGTTGGTATGAAACTGCAAACGAGGAGAAAACCATCATAGATTTAAAGTCATCAATACAGCATACAAATTAAATGGAATGCTTGTTAATGACTTAATATGCCAAGCATTTACCACCAGATGATATTTAAAACAGTTGATTCAGGGTTAGCTAACCATACAGCAACCATTGAAGAAGTTACACCGGGACTCAGTGAGAGAATACAAGTCAGAAAGGCAATGGTAACGAAACACTCAGCATAGATTTTTGGTATTCAGTTAAAAGAAAAGGATTTTCAAAGAATAGCAACTTTAGCTAAAACTTTGAGGAATATCTGGTTCACTCACATTACAATGGAAGGCAATGCCGTTGCTAAAGTTGCTTGGTTCTGATGCAAGTTTGGTTTCATCTGTGGTTTTTAGGTTTTCCTTGTCCGTCCTAACTTTTGTGTAATTTGCCATTTTCTTGATGGCTTTCTATATATATATATATATATATATATAAAGATTTTCAAATAATAGACAAATGCAGGTCATTGAAGACATCCATAGCAAGCTAAAAGATGGGGTAATGGGATAAACAGTTCACAAATTTAAAGATCAAACTTCAATATAAAGACAATTAGACTGTGATATATCTTAATAGTTTCAGAAATTCTTCCAAGATAATAACCCAAAATAGCATCTAATATAAAAAAGTTGCAGTTGGACTAGCCCGTAGGTCAGCAATTAAAAAATAAACTTATTTTTAAGCCAGTTATAGTCATAAATTTGGTAAGGGGGGGAGGGTGAGTATGCCAGATTCACAGGTGATTCATGTAAAGCATGGGAGGCCTCAAATAATTAAAAGGACAGTTGATAATATAAGTTGTTAATGAAGTCTAAATTTTTTGGCAGACAATGATGGGACTTGAGAGCCAGAGGAAAAACCTGATGCAAACATGGCAAGCTACGAACTAGTTCCCCCCTGTTAACTTGCTCCAAACAAATAGTGCAAGTCAATTCATCTTCTGAAGTTTTCATGTTCCCATCTGCATTTTTCGAGTCTTGCTTTGTCTGCTTGTAAAATCAAAAGCAAGATTCTAATTGACATCCATAAAAGTGAACAGAATAACTATTAAGAATGCTTTTCAACTCCACAAGCATGAAAACCATACATAAATGAGTTGTTCCATCTACGGCCTAAAGTTATTCTGTTGCTCATTGATCAAATAACAAAAAGTGATGAACTACAATGCGCATGGAAAAGTTGGATCATTAGTTTCTGGTCAAGTCCAGAACTACAGTCACTGGGAAAGGAATATTTTAATGCAATGCAGGTTGGCCATTAAAAGCAGTGATTTAACTTTCACTGTGGTCCATTTCATTATTCATGATGTTGATCCAAAGACTAAGATGGCAAGATAGCTCATCACAATTTTGGATCAACTTCTTTAGCACTTTATATATTCCTCTGCTTTCAATGTTCTTAAACTGAACTACCAATTTTATGTAGAAGTCAAGATTAAGTTTCCTAGATTAACCCTCAGCGACTCAATCTTATTCCCCTCATGTCTGCTGCAGCTCAGGGCAGGAACACACCATATGCTTTTGACCAAACCCAAATATCATCAGAACTGAACCATAATGGCATCCCGCAAAAGGCAACTTAAAATTATTCAATGAGAATTAATAAATGAGAAGCGGCAAATGAATGCTTGTTATCTGTGAAGTTTTATGTTCTTTCATCTGTCCTCTTGGTACGTGATTAGAGATTCACAAATATGATGACCACACAAACTAAATGAATGATGAATCATAATGACTCATCAGAACACATTTCCATTGACTATGAAACTAAACTTCGCTGCAAAAACAGTACCTCAGCTGCAGCTGAAGAAGATGAAGCATGCTGCAGAGATGCACTACCACTGTCAATGACAAAATGGAACTCATGTCAAAACCCTGCAAGTGTTCAGGGGGCAAGGATTAATGCAAAATGCAAAGCATGCCAACTTACTTCTCCTGAACAGGGACCTTATACTTGTGAACTGGCAAGGCATTTATCTCTTCCTCGCTCATTGAGGTAGTAGAAGCATTACCAGAGTCCAGTGCTCTAAGAGTATCATAATCTGCCACAGGAGGGAAGGATTACCATCAGCATGTGCACATTCAAAATACACACAGCAACTAAATCACAGACCTTCTTTTGTCTTGAACATCTCCAGGTGCATCTCCAACTTTCAGGAGATTACAAAACCTTATATATGGAAGTACACATCATAGAAAGCGTCATACCTAAATCATCAAATTCACGGTCAAGAAGAGCAAGCTGGAGCCTTAGTCCCTGCAACCGTCCTCTTGTTGCAAAAGCTATTGATGGAGGCATATGCAAACGCAGTTCAGTGTGACCCATCAAGCCACTGGCTGCTGCAGCATGAGCTCGTGCCTGAGCTTGAAGTTGTTGACAAGTTGCATACATTCTCAAGCTTGTGGCCATCAAAAAGACACCCACAACCAGCCAAAGCTGCGAGCATAGATAGACAGGACCGGTGAATTCTCTGTTAATATTTCAGATATATCAGAAACACCAGTAAGGCCCATGCCTCTAGCTCAATGAGGGCATACCAGGAAGTTTGGTGACATCTGATGAGAGTTTAGAATCATGAACAGCAAAAGAACTGCTGAATGAACAGGTCAGATTTGGGTTAAAAAGGATTTTTTCTAAGGTGGAGTTAAAGATGTGTATCAATAAGATGGAATAACAATAGACCAAAGAGGTAAGAACATTACCCGTAACGAGAAAAGCAAGTGAATTGGAGTTAACTGGTCGAGCTGCATGAATACGCTGATAGGAAGAGGATAAAGTTAGTCAAATTGAATCTCTCATATTGCATATTTAAATATATTATCTCAGCAGCAAAATACAAGTACCCAAAAGCATACATGCAAACAAGTGAACATACCACTGCAGGTCTTTCAGGAATGAAGCCTGAAAATCCACTTTCAATATCTCCTCTCGAGCCTCGAAACACGAAACTCATGGTTGCGAGAGCTTACAAAGAACCACGCTTGTCTAAAGAAGTGACAGATAGTGCCAAAACAAACTTAAAATCAACCAATGCCTCCAATATGTCTTAGAGCCAAAACAAACTTAAAATCTACCAATGCCTCCAGTTGTCCTTGAAACCTTCAAAATTTTCCAAATTGAAATGGATATAATACTGCAACTTCAATTAAAGTACAATGAGCCCTTAATTGTAACATGATAACTCTCCTACAAAATGAACAGGATAGTAAAAGACATTTCTGCAGAATACAATATTTCACACTTTTTCAGCGGAATACCTCCATATGACAGTTTATTGGTGCTACTAAACTCTCCAAGCAAAATCATTGTTCCAACTGGTATAGGAAAATGCTAGCAGCAGTGTAACTACCTCAAAATACAAATATGAAAATTGGTTCTGCTGGCTTGTCTTAATTCAAACATCCTCAAAAATTACAGGTTAACCAACTTATTTTGGATTCTATTTCTGGGTAAAGTAAAAAAATCGAGTGTGTTTTCAAGAGAACTTCTTTTGATGGTGAGTTTTCTTGTGTGTTCTTAGTTTTTATTTCCCATCAATGTTCTCATCAACACTACAATTTTTACAATATAATACGATGCTCAATAGAGCATAATGAATGGACTATCTGGGAAGAAGTCAAGTGCATCGAAGACGCAGAGGCTCGTTTGTGCTTCTATGGTAAAAATAAGATATTGTTCTTGGCAACGTAGCATGACCAAACATGAAGTAGAATGACAATATTAATGAAAGGACTTTAAAACTAAACAGCTGTTTAATTGCAGAATCAAAGTTAAGGATCATGTCAATTGATCATAACTGAAGAAAAACAATTTTCTCAAAGAAAGATTAACAAAAGCGATGAATGGCTAAGGATTAATTTTTTAAACAATCATGCCATCCATCTTGTCTTGTACATAGAGCATTTATGAAAATTCCCTAGCAATCATCCACATAAGCAGCAGAATATGATATTTACTTAATTGAGAAACCAAACTAATATGTTGAGAAAACAAACTAATATGCCCCCCTGAACCTGCATTTTATATTTTACATGCACTGACATGCAGACCAAAATTTTATGACTCCACTGTTAATTCTTCAAAGCATTGGAAGAGTCTAAAATATAGAAACCATATCCAATTATAAAATTTACAGACCAGTGCACGAAATTCGAACTTTCTCCGAGATAAATGAGAAGAAATTAAGCACATTTTTTGTCATGGAATGAAGAAAATAGTAAAAATTTAAGAAACCCCAAATTTATAAATCATCTTTAAAAATTGCAAGCTAAGAGGAAGATCAGATGAATTACATGATCTCCCAAAACAAAGCGGTAAAAACCCAGAAAGTTGCAGTCTATAAGAGAAACAGAAAAAAGAAATTCAAAATCTCTCTTAATAAAAACCAAAGTAAAAGTTTTTGGAATGAAATCTTAGCGAGGGATCATGATTAAGCAAACATGAAAACAGAAATGCAGAAGAATAAGAGAGATGGACTTACAGTACTAATACACAAAGAGAGAGAGAGAGAGAGAGAGATCAGAGAGCAAAGTTGAAACTTTGGACAATAGAGAGATCTTATAGTTAAAACGATGTAGGAGATAATGCAGATCTCTTAGTTAGTGGGGTATTAAAAACAGTGGCTTGCTATTATTGCAATAACGCCTTCTTAGTAACTCCTTGTCCGAAATGTAGTTGTCGATGTTGTGTTTTGTCTTCATCCCATTCTCGGGAGACCTCTAGTGCCTGCCACGTCGATTTTGATTTCGTCGAAATAATGCCACGTAAATTATTGTTTATATATATATATATATTAATTTTTTTGATAAATGATAAGGGTATTTTGGTACCAAGATAACAACCGCATTCATCGAAAAATAGATGCAAATCTACTTGCCACCGGTTGTTTTTTAAAAAAATATTGTGTATATTTTAAATTAATATTTTTATTTTATTTTTTTAATATGCTGTTATAAAAATATAAAAATATTTTAAAAATATAATTCACTGTTGATTTTTGTTTTTCTTCTTAACCTTTTATAGTTTTTTTTTTATTTTAACCAATGAAAACGAGGTTCGATTGAACTGTAAAATTTATTTTAAAAAACCATTTAGAAATTAAAAAAAATGAGAAGTTACAGGACGAAATCTGTTGAACTTTTTAAAATATTACAACATAAAAGTATTTCAACAAAAAAAAAATACTAAACATAGTTTTTTTTTACAATTATGACAAAAACAACTATCAGCAACAAGCATAGCAAAAACTACAGTAAAAAGTTGCAATTTTTTCAAACGAATCCTTAGAGCCAAGAAAGAAAAATGCTCCCCGAGAATCTCCTCCTCCCTCGAGGCCAGATGTCGTCCATGTACTGGCGGAGGTTTCTCTTTCAGCACAAATCATCGGTGGTCTGGGAATAGAAACCCCGAGCCCATGACATGTCTCTTGACTCTTGAGCTTGTGATGTGAACCCCGAGCTTAAGGAGGCGGACAGCTGGTCGGAGAACTGTCCCACCACCACAAGTTTTTTCACCAAAGAAATGGCCGTAGTCGTGTTCCTTTGATGACCCATGGGCCTACCTTCCTCGGTCTACCACCTAATGCTTGTCGTCCTAGACCTGACTTGGTGATCCAATTTAGTAAATACATGAAATCTCCACATTTCAGGGCCTATAGGTTGAGTTTGGTACGGGGCAAAAAAAAGGACAAAAACTTGTTTTGCGTGAGAAATAAAAACAGATATAATTATTTATAATAATATAAATTATATTTTAAAAACTTTACTGTTAAATTTTTAGTTTGAATCATATCAAAACTTTAATAATCAAGTGATTACGAGTTTAAATATTATTATTTTATTTATTTAATAAAAATTAAATACAAACTAGTGTTAATTTATATAAATTTAAAACTCAAAAGACTTTCACTTAAAAAAATATATTAAAAAATAATATAAATTATATATTAAAATTATACATAACAACATGAGTTTTTTAAATTAAATTTTTTTTTGATAATTTTTAAAACATGAAGTACGGGTAGCACTAACAAAATATAGTCTCATTCCCTGGCTATTCTATTATCCATTGGCAATTAGTAAAGAAAACTTAAATTAAAAAAGAAATACTACATGCTTTAAAAAAAAATGAAGGATTTTTTTCTTTAAATTATATCTAAAAATAACTAATAATTAAATGTTCCTGGTTACTTCTTCATAATAACCTTGAAAATTCTCACGAATGACATTTTTTTCTTTACTCTTTATTATCTCAACAGTTTCCTTTTAAAAATGGAAAGACTACAGAGGCTTGACTGGGAATCGGTGCAACTTGTCTTTGGTTGGTAGGTGAAAGGGACAAGAACCTCTTTTTAATTTATTTACCCCAGGCTAAATTGTTTCTAGCTAGCGGTGCAGATCCAGCTGGCCCATATTAATTACTGAATTCAAGGATGACGACCGTTCTACATTTAAAATATATATATTAACTAGATATCTGGACGCTAATTATATAAATTCTAAAAATAATAATTATATAAATCTTTAATAACTTTAATACCAATAAACTTTAAAAAACAAACATAAAATGATGATAGTTCACATTTAGACATGCCTGTTGTGGACAATTGTAGCTGTTGGAAATACTTCTACTTAGACTATAATTTCAAAAATTATATGGTTATAGAAAATATTTATGGAGTTCATCTTACATTGTAGTAAAATCTTGAGTTCCAAACAAGTATGAATTTTAATTTTTTCTTGAATATATTTTTTTCAAACCACAAAAAGTAATTTCACTTATGAGCATTTTATTTTATTTTATTTTACTTAAATATTTTATTTTTATATCGAATTTAATTCTAATTCTTTTATTTATTTATTTATTTTTTGCTTTTCATTGCTTTTTTATTATTATTTTCCTCAATTACATCCCTCAATATTTGTTTAAACAAGAATTTTGCTTCTTTATTTTTTAAGACTTGCTTTTAATGGGATCATTCTAGTCTCATGATTCGGATAATAGATCTAAAGATTAACGCAGGTCGACTTTTATCTTTTTTAATGTATTTTTTTATATTTTTTTGCTGGTGTTTTTTTCGCTTTCTTGTTTATAGGGTCATTTTAATTTCATGTTCTAAGTCATGTGTTTGATTTGTTGACCCGGGTTTATTCGAGGCTTTTTTTTTAACTTTTTTTTTGTCTTGACAGGTTTTTAAAATTTATATTTTTAAATTGAATTATAATAAATTTATTGATTGGACTTGGATTCAGGGCTTCAAAAGTTTTGAGCTTTTTAAGATTGACCATATTTAAGATGTTTGTCCAAATTTTCTTGGTTTTTACACATGTTTTCAATTTCATCACTTATGATTTTTCTATATTTAAATTTTGATTCTTATTCTTTTAATTGATATTTATTTTATTTGAGATTATTTTTTATTTTTTTCATTAAATTGCATCCTCCTTGAGTTTATTCTATCAAATTTTATCTACATTTTTTTTGTTGCTTTTCCAAGTTTTTTGTTAATAATTTTCCACCGATCACATCATTTGAAATTAATTTGGTTGAGAATTATACTTCTTTATTGAATACGGCTTTTAGAGATTAGATCAGGTTTAAGAGGTTTGCCTTGTTATTTTTCTTTTCCTAAATTGATGTTGTCTTATTTTTTATCATTTTCTTTTAACTTTTCTTTTGTTATTTTTTTCGATTTAATTTTTTTGGGTTAGCCCTCAATAATTATTTTCCATCTCACTCCTACCATTTTTTAATATATAAATAATATATCATATTACAAATAATTTTTAATTTCACCTCCTATGATTTTTTTAATCTTTCAAGTTTGGTCTTAATTCTTTTAATTATGATTTTTTTCTTAGCTATAATATTTTTAGCCCCATTCTTTTATTTTGTTCCTTTTCTTTTGAAAGATTTTTTTATTAATAGTTTTTTGAACGATTTCATCCTTTAATGTTAAATTGGAGGATGTTTAAGTTTTTTTTATTGAACTCAGATCCATAATTTAATAATTTCAAGTTTTTTTTATCGAACTGGATTTAGAAGGTTCACTTATGTTTGCTTCGTTCTCTTTTTTTTTTGCTGATTTTTTTTTTGAAGTTTGACTCTTTTTTTTTCTAGTTTTCTTTTAGTTAGGTTAGTATTTGGTTGTTTGATAATCCAATTAAACTTGGGTATGGTTTTTTATTTGTTTTTTATCAGTTTATTTATTGTTATTTTTTTGTATAAATATTTAAATTGTCAATTTAAGTAATGACTTGAGATTTAATTTTTTTTAACCTATCATTTTTTTTACATGAAAAAAATTTATTCAGCAGCAAGTCAGCGACACGCTTCCAACATGTCTAGTTAACAACGTAACTGTCTGTCATAAAGTGATTCTACCTCAGTTTTCCTATCTTTTACAACCCTAGCACGCAGGAGTTTTTAAATCAAGTAGCCTCCTTGGAAATTCAGGATCAAAATAGGTAAATAAGGATGTTATGGTGGAATCAAATTTGATGATTTAAAAAGAATTGATTTTTTTCATGTTTTATAATTCAATATTAAATTTGTTGAAAATTAAACTTAGATCTAAAATTTTATAAATTGCAACTTTAGATTATCATCCAAGTCTAAAAATTTCACCCAGGTTTACTTGGATTTTCAGTTTTATTATTCAATCTTTATTTAATCAAAGGTTGAGTTTTGTTATTTTTTTATAAATTTTTTTATTTTGAAAACTATTTGTGTTATCTCATGTCTTTTTATTTGTCGTTCTTTATTAAATTTGATTTTTTTTAAAAATATATTATTTTTTAATTAAATTAAATTAATTGATTAAATATAAATATGAAATACTCGCTCTATAATATTTAATTTAATTTAATATAAATAAAGAGATTGAGATTTCAATATTCATCTATTTCTCACCAAAAAATAAAATTCTTATCACTTGAATATTTTTTCTAGTGAAAAAAAAATATTGAGTGGAGTCTCGGTATAGCTAAACCCCGTGGCTAGTGTGTATTGAGTGCACGTATATCTCTAGGAGCCCAAGACCTATCACGAGACCAAATGGAAGATGGTAGCCCTACCTCCTCCCATTATGAATCCATGGTGAGCTATACAGTAATATTTTTTTCAAAAATTTTTTTAACAATAATAATAATGATAATTGTAATTATATTTTTTTTAATTTTCTTTTATTCTTAATATTAATAATTTTAATTACAATAATGATAATAATATTTAGAATACAAATAATAATATTTATCATATTAATAATAATATCAAACTTGTTTGGCCCAAGTTTCTATAGTAATAATATTTTTTGAAAAATTTATTCACAGTAATAATAATGATAATTGTTATTATATTTTTTTTTATGTTTCTTCGCTGTAGGGTTTGCCAATCTATTTTGGCGGGTTTCTAAACCCAAAGGCTGTGAGAACAGACCTCGGCAGCCGGGTCTGCACCCAGCTCGCGTGTCTGCTGGTCAGGCGCTCGGGGCTGCAGACCTTACCTTGCGGGAGTCCGTAGACCCCAGGCTCAGTGGGCTGCAGGCTCGCTCGTCCTGAGACTGCAGCTAGGCGTGTGGGTCTGCCCCTAGCACCTAAGACTAGGTAGACATCAGGGCAGATGTCTGCATGATAGGGCCTCGGCCATCCCGGCGGCAAGGCGACCGCGCCCGGTGTTTGTTGCACGGGGCCATGGCCGACGCGGCGTAGGGCGTGCCCACGCCCGGTTTGGCGACCCTAGTGCCGGTGTTGACAACTTTGAACTAATTAATTATAATTAATTAATACTTTTAATTACAATAAAGATTACAATATTTAGAATACAAATAATAATATTTTATCATATTAATAATAATATTAAATTTATATGATCAAAGTTTATACATTAATATTTTTTTCAAATTTTTTTTAACAATAATAATAATGATAATTGTTATTATATATTTTTTTAATTTTCTTATATTCTTAATATTAATACTTTTAATTACAATAAAGATAATAATATTTTGAATACAATAATAATATTAATAATAATATCTAACTTGTCTGCCCAAAGTTTCTATAGTAATACCAATAATAATAATAATAATTGTTATTATTTTTTTTCTTCTTTACAGTCTGCCCGATCCAATGCCGCCGAGTCTCTAAACCCAAGGGCTATAAGAATAGACCTTGGCGACCATGTCTACACCTAGTGTGCGGGTCCGCTAGTCAAGCGCTGAGCTGCTGGACCCGCTTACCCTAGGGTTGTAGCCGGCCCGCAGATGTGGCCCCTAACACTCAAGGTTTGGCGGACCCGTGCCGTGTGTCCGCATGCTCACGGCCTCGACCGGTCCAACACCAAGTGGCTCTGGCTTAGGGGCGGGCGGTGCGCGTGACTTGCCCAACGCCGAGGCTTGGCGACCAAGCACCATTTGTCCACGGCCCTAGGGGACGTGCCTCTAGCCGGCACTTGGGGCCCCGCAAGTTGCAGCCTCACCATGTCCCTATTAAGCAGTGCAAGTACTCACAGTGCACAATAACCGACGCTATAATATAATACTGATAGTTTTAGTTATGATTAATTTGTTTTTTCTTTAGAACCTATAAAAAAAACATGTAAAATCACCTCACTGAAAGCTTCAGCATACTTCCAAATAAAATCTAAATCAAGGTAGACAAGTGACCAAGCTACTAAGGAGCGCTTCTCGTATAATCATAAACAGTTTTTTTTTCTATATGGGAGGATAAAAAATAGAAGTTATCTCAGTAGCAAACCGCTAATAAATAAATTTCCTCTTCCACTTTCTACACTCTATTTAGCATCATCGTTGTTGTTTCAGCTATTATCCTCATCTTCAACCAGCCCACCATATTTACTTAGTCGTCATCCTTCAAGGATTTACAACCTCATCAATGTAATAATTGGATTTAATTTCATCATCATTGCTCAAAGCTCCAAATTTAGACCACTCACGACACTGTGAAGTTGAACAAAAGGCAAAAGAAAGCCGAAAATGCAAGCACATGCAAGCAAAAGCTGGTGCTTTTTTAACCAATCTGGCCAAAAATTCCAGACACTCGTCATTTTACAAATAAAAAATGGATCAGAAATGCCCCATGAAAGCATTAAACTAGTAGTGCCATAATTAATTTGACCAGCAAATATGACTGATCCGATCTCATGCTGCTTTTAAGCTCTTCATGGTCAATAATATTTTTGTGCCGCGAGGCAGGATCGTATTCAAATGACAACTGGGCTAAATTCAGTCACCAATCCCATCTAGATAAACAGCAAGCACTCAACAACAACAGTGTGATTTGCATGAGAAGAGCAGTCAGAAAACAAAGACAAGAATTTAATAGAATGAATGCCAAGTTTAAAATTTAATTGATTGCAATAGATAACAAGGAAATGCTTTAAGACTAAGGCCTTTCGCTCTTCTCTACTACATTGCGGATTAACACCTAAACCTTCAGTTCAACTATCTTCTAAATTTCAGAAACGACAAAACTGAATAATTTATCCTTTTGCTGCAAATACAAAGAATTTTTCAATATGAAGAGATAAGAAATCTCTGCTCTCTTTCAGTAAATGAAAAAAAAAAATTAATTCTTAACCTGTTTTAAGTGCCAAGTAGACAGATACATTTATGTGAAGGATAAGAAGAAGCAATCAAGTGATATCACCGCCTATCAGCCCCTTCCTCAACTTCCACATCCAATCCTCTTCTCCTCCTTGTCACGCGACTTGAATAACTTCTATCAATCGATCAAGGTTCTTCAGATCCATCACGCATTCTTGACGACGAATTAGGCCTAATCCTCCTTAAAAACGAAGCCATACCACGAAAAACTCTCCTAAAACCCCCAATACCACTAGTACTCTCTCTTCTTCTACTCCTCCTAGTCACCCAAGAATCCCAATCACGAGACGGCCTGCTGTTCCCGTTAAGCCCACCATTCCCACCACCATCCATCTCCGTAAAAACACCCGGAAACTCTCTCTCTCCACCGCTCCTTCCCCCACTAAACCTCCCAACAGCAAACCCACCACCAGGCAACCTCCATACAGTTAGCCCCACAAGCTCCCCTTCCACCTCCTCCTCTCTGGAATTCTCCACAGGCAACTCGTGCCTGCAAACGGGACAAGAGTTTCGCATCGCAAGCCAAGGAAAAATGCAATCAGAATGATAAATATGCTTACAAGGCATCTCACGAGCTTCGTTTCCTATCTCGAAAGCCTCTTTACACACTGCACAGTACGTCTCCGAAATCACATGAGTTTCGTTTATTTCTACACTCGGCATTGATTCAATCACAACTTTCGATGCCGGCGGGTTAGGAACCGACCGGCCTAAACTGTTTATCTCTACCTGTGATAACTGGTCTAGTAAGCGGTCAAAACCTGAACCCATTAAAAACGCAGACATCATCTCCGGTACGGGTCGGAGACCCGTACCGATTCCATCGTCATAGTAGAACTCGTAGGCGCGTCCATCTTCGTTGTCTTCAGCAGCGGCGGCGGGGGTGGTTCCGCGGAGGACGATCACTGGGTTAAACGAAGACCGGTCGCCGGCGTTGCGGCGGTTTCGGGTAAGGTTGGAAACCCGGCTACGGTTTTGACGGATATCAGAGGTGGAGTTGGATTGGATCTCTTCGACGAACCCACCGTCGCAGTGAGGACACGTGATGTTGCTTGTGTGGCTGTGTTCTTCGTCTTCGTTGTGAGGTGAAACGGTGACGAAGCGTGAGCATCTGTAACACCAATACGACGTTGTCGTCGTCGTCGTCGTCGTTGAAGCCATGCCCAGACAAGCAAGTATCCAGAGAGAGAAACAGAGCAATAATTCTTGAGACAGGAAGAAAAGAGAAATGGAGAAGGGGAGGAATGGGTTTATAAAGGGAAGAAGCGTGGACGGTGCCTTGAATATAAATTAGAGGGTTGATGTGTACAAATCTAACACCTGATGTTAACGCGTGAATTCCACGGAGTGAAGCGCTTTCAATAACTGGGGGCCCTTTAAGCGCCCCTGGTATTTTATTTTGTTTCAATGTCGTCCCTTTCTCTTACGAAATTTAAAATGGGATAAATTCCTGTGTCAGTAAAATATTTGTATATAAATTCTTTTCTTTTCTTTTCTATCCTCCATGAGAAAATTTGAAGTCATATTTATTTTTTTATTAATTAAATCATTTCCTGATTTTAATAGATTATTATTTAATTTTCCATAAAAATTACACAAATAAAATTGATTGTAAAACTACAATCTCAAGGGAAATTTGAAAAATTAAAATCCTAGTTTAAGAGGTGACAAAACATTCAAACCATATAAAAGATTTTAGTGTCTTTCAGTGTGATATTGATTATTTTTTAGAAAAATAATTTTAAAAATATATTAACATAATATATTTTTTAAAAAACTTATTCTTTAAACCAACATATTAAAATTAAAAAATATATATTAAACTTCTTCACACGTGCGAGTAAAGGATGGGCGGTGATGGGCAAGGGCGGGGGGGAGGAACTGTGCTTCAAATTTAAACGAATATAAGACGAGACAAGGGGGCGCGTAGGGTTTGACCGGAGAAGCAGAAGAGAACGCCCAGTTTGAAAATTCAAAGCTAAAAGGAAAGTCACCAGTCACCTGTTGATTTGAGGCGTTTCGCAGAAGATTCAAAACGCCGTTTGTCTCTTTACTCTCCACTGTCGGATGGATTGGGCCCTACTTGTCCAAAACCGAGGACTCTGATTTTTATTTTATCCTGCAATTAGATTTTATTTAATTATTGCTCCAATTTTAATCCTTCCCTGCGGACTGATTCGGGTGGTAAAAACAAATTGTTCCAATTCATAAGGAATTAGGTGTGTTTAGTTACTAGGTGTATGAACATTTCCTGTGACTTTTATTGTTTTTTTCCTCTTATTTTCTGAACTTCTTAAGGGCATATGTTTGAATCCCTGCCGCATAGTTTTGAAACCGGCCTGGCCTAGCGGTGACGTGAGATCCAGCTAATTCAGGACTGAAACTAAACTGAGTTGAAGAAAATAAAAAAAAAATCTGATATGACCCTGTTAACTTGGTGACTCAGTTAAAAATTTACTTGTAATCTATGGATTCTTTTTACTAAAATAACAACATTTTAATTTAAAAAAAATTAATCAGGATAATTTGATAACCGGTTAAAATTCAAAACCCAAATCTTAAACTGGATCTAAAAACCATGTTATGCGGGTTAGAAATCCAGAATGATTTTTGGTGACAGCTACAGAAAAAAAGACAAAAAATAAAAAAGAAAAAAGAAAAAAGAAAAAAAGAGGCGAGCTGTCTCTCATGAATCCCATGGATTAGGGTGCCTGTATTTCTGTTTAGGTGCATGCGTTTAAAGCAAGTAATTATTGGGCTGCTAGATGCTATGGACTGTTACTTATCGTGTGACACAAATTAGGTTAAAAATGAAATAGAAGTGAATTAGATGGTTTTCTTGTGATGCGTTACAGGTTAGATTGCATTTTTAATGTAAAAAAAAAAAAATTTAATCATTGCTAGTATTTTTTAGTAGAAAAATAATATAGGGTTTAATTTGTAACTATCAAATAACCCAAATCAACAGGTTTAACTTTTCAAACTCATAACTCATGTTACAATATCGAGATAATTTCGTAAAAAGTAAATTAAATAAAAGATCAAGTTTATCTGCCAAACTCGAAACGCATGTCCTGAGATTAAGATAATCCTATAGAAAGCAAATTGAAACAAATTACGAAGCTCGATTCTCAATCAGTTCATTATTGAATAATAAAATTAAAAAAAATCAACCTAAAAAACAACACAATAAAACGACTAAAATATACTCGATTTATCCTAAAAAACCTATGGTTCATATCAAGAGATCAAGATAATACCATAAAAAATAAAGTAAAACAAATCATAAAGTCTAATTCATAATTAACTCAATATTAAATAATTAATTTTTTTAAAAAAATTATTTAAAAAGAATTCGAGTCATTAGATATTAAAGTAAATATGTAAAAAAATAAATTATAACAAATTATAAAATTAAATTTTCAATTAAAAAAAATTATTAAAATAAAATATGTTTTATGAACACCGCCTCTTTTATTTTATTTTTATTTTTTTGTCAATATAAATGTTGATGTTAATTTTTAATTGGTAGCGTTAATTAATAATAGTAGTAGTGGTATGCACAAGTGGCATCTGGACATATATTTTTTAAAGTGAACAAAATTGACAAGGCTTTCCTAATGCCCGTCTCTTTGACTAGTGAGATCTCTTTCTTCGCATCATCTTCCTCATCATTTTTCTAGACGGCAAGGCACCCTCCACGCAGATTCATTTATTTTTTAAAATGTTTTTAATTTAAAAATATATTAAATAATATCTTTTTATTTTAAAAATTATTTTTAATAATTTAAAAACATAAAACGACGAAACCTGATATCGAATTGATATTGGGTTGTGTCATTTCCCACCCAATCCATCGTGCGATCGTCTTGTGTGAAACCTTAAGCTCCAAGTGGCTGAGAAAAAATAAACATTGACTCGGTAAGAATGTCGTGGTTCTATAAACCTCAAATATAATCACGTTTACCTTGTTCATCGGTCAAAAAGCACTATAATGTATTTATTCATGCGTTGACCCTGTGCTTTTCAAAAAATCTAAATTTTTTAAATTGACTTGGGATTATTTTGATGTAAAAATTAAATTTTAAAATAAAAAACACATGAAAAAATAATATTTATCGTAATAACAATGTGCTGTGGAGTTCACTTCTGTCTTCTAGCCATCCCCAATTTTCACCTGCGTGAGATTTCACGCTGCTAGGTTCCATTGAAGGCTTGGCCCATTAGAATATAAAAACCACACCAAACTAAGCGAAACAGTTAAGCCCATTTGTTTTATTAACAATAATAAATAAAAATTCTTAAAAGAAGCGGGAATTTATTGTACCTTTTCTTGTAAAATGATATTTTTATTTAATTATTTAATTATTTATTTTTATTTTATTTTTCAATATTAAATTTATTAGAAATTAATATTTTGTGATTTGTTTTGCTTTATTTCTTGATGAAGTTATCTTCGTCTTATTATTTAGATCATAAATTTAATGGGTTAATCCTGGTTGATTCGAGTTATTTTATTTTATCATTTTTAAAAAATTTATTCATCAACATTGAATTGATTGATAATTGATCTTCATAATTTGTTGCAATTTATTTTTTATTGGATTATTCTAGTCTTATGACCCGGATCATGAGTCTGGTAGATTAATCCGAATTGTCTCGGGTCATTTTCTTGGATCCTTTTATAGTTGATTTTTTTCCCTTGGCTTCACCCTTGAATGTTGAGTTTATTGGAAACTGATCTTTATATTGTGTTTTTTATTTGCTTTTTATGAAGTTATCACGACCGTAAAAAAAAACCGATTAACATTTTGAAAAAATTGACTGGTTCGGTTTGGTTTTATAAGCTTGAAACTGAAAAAATTGAACCGAATCTAAATAAAAAAAATTGAAAAAACCGAGCCAAACCAGAAAAAATCGAGCCAAACTGGTTTGAATCGGTTTTTCCTTAAAATAACCGAACTGAATCGAAACCGGTCGGTTTGAACCGGTTTCAGTTTTTTTAAAAAAAACTAGTTTTGATTACTTTTATTTTTATAAAAACTAAACCGAATCGAAAATGATCACCCCCCGAACCAACATCTCCAAGCCTACTTGACCTTAATTATAGTGTGATATTTTAAAAATCCATCTTTTATCCGGTAAAGCTCTTGAGAACCGATTGCCAGTTATTTATTTCTTGGAAATCTAATAACCAAAATAAATAAGTTTTTATATCTCATTTTGAGAATTAAAAAAGAAAATAAAAACGAGAATGATATTAAACAACATGAACATTTGCCTATAACCAACCCCATCATGATACGAGACCTGCCTGCCTGCTCCAGCCTGCCCAACATGTCAACGTTAATGCAATAAATAAATAAAAGGAAACCCTAGGCATTGAACGACGCGATTCACATAGGAAATAGGTAGCCAAAATCAAATGGGCTTTGCTTCTTTCTAGAAAAATCGGAGTGAAAAGATCTTGAACCCATCATCGGACGAGTAAAAATAGAAAGACTTGTCGTTTGCTGTTTCCTAACGAAAACAAAAATGGTAATGAATCAATTCATCAGGAAAAAAAACAGAAAGGAAAGATGTCTACACATACAAACCATTGATAAAAAGGGAAGTAAAGATGGTCGAGAGATATTTTAACTCAACTTACCTGTACTTTCCCTCTTTAACTTACTTTTCAATTTTAATTAATAATGCCTAAAATAAACAAATAAATAAAAAGACCGTAAAAACAGAATTTAAAATAAAAATGAGTAAAAAAACTAAAAAACTGATTAAATCAAGAAAACTGGAAAAACAATAACAAAAAAAACCGAACTATAAAACAAAACTGATTAAAATTTTTAAAAAACTGACCGGTTTGATTTTAGTTTTATAAGTCTGAAACCGAAAAAACCGAATCGAACCGAACCCAAACAAAAAAACAAAAAAAACCGAGCCAAACAGGAAAAAACCAGTTTGAACCGGTTTTTGTTCTAAAAACCGAACCGAACCGAAACTGGTCGGTTTGAACCAGTTTTGGTTTTTTTTTTAATTTTGGTTTGGTTATTCTTTTGATAAAAATCAAATCAAACCGAAAATAATGACCGCTAATTTAAAATGTGTTTTGGGCATTTCAATAAAAGTTTTTTAAAATTTTAATTATTTTAATATTTTTAAAATTATTTTAATATATTAATATTAAAAATAAATATATATATTTAAAAATAAATATTTTTAAAACCAACCATTTAAATCCTGTTTTGGGACACGGTGGAGAGGAGCAAAAACAAAACATTATTATATCTTTATTTCTCCGACTACCAACTTCCCTCCATCGGTCGGTTATCACTTGGTCAATTGCCCGCATCGTTAGGACTTGACAAAATAATATTTTGTTTTTTCCCTTTTCTTTTCCTTTTTTTTTCTCCTTTTCTTTGTAGGTTTCAAAAACCCAATAAAAGAATTTTTTTAAAAATATATATAAATATCTTACTGTATTTAATCAACTCCTGTGGTGGTGATATTGGATACTCAATTCACTCCAACATTAGAACAAAACCCTAAGGGTTCTTGTAAGAACCAATCGCCGCCAGATTGATCTTCTCCTTCAATAGAAGTATAAAACACTTTTCCTCTCTTGTTTCTTGAAGAAAAATTTCTTCTCTTTCATTATCTCTCTTCCACATACAATATTTGTTGCATGTAAACATGGTGCACAAAGTTGTGTACTTTGTTTCATGAAATTGATTATGTAAGACAGGAGAGGAAAAACCCATCCTTCTATGTTGCTGTTTTATGCTTGAAAATGGAACCTTTTTGCAGTTAGGACTGGGTAATTATATTCATCCATAAGGTAGGTGTAAAAGTTTTGATCTTTTTTCTAGTTAAAAAGGTACCATCTTCAAGCTGTAAGTAGGGTCTTGGCTATTTCAAGCGTATGCAAGTTTTAATTTTCGAGACTGTTTAGGGTGTGATTATAAGTTGTGGGTGTTGATCAGTTTTTGAGTTGTTATAGTGGGTAATGGTCAAATTGGAGTCTTGAATATGTTATCTGAATTGGGCAGGAGACCGATGATAGGAGCTAATGATGGATCATTCGGTGATGATTTAGAGAAGGAGTTAGGGTTATTGTTGCGTGAGCAACGTAGGCAAGAGGCTGATGATCGTGAGAAAGAGCTCAATTTGTACAGGAGTGGCTCTGCACCTCCAACCGTGGAGGGTTCATTGAATGCAGTCGGGGGCTTGTTTGGTGGCGTAGGCCATGGTGGTGCCTCTTTCTCAGACTTTGCTAGCGGAAAAAATGGGAATGGGTTCATAACCGAGAAGGAGCTTAGGTCTGATCCAGCTTACTTATCTTACTACTATTCGAATGTGAATTTGAACCCAAGGCTTCCGCCTCCCTTGCTGTCGAAGGAGGATTGGAGGTCTGCACAGAGATTGAAGGGTGGAAGTTCTGTTTTAGGCGGGATTGGAGATAGGAGGAAAGCTAGTGGAGCTGACAATGGTAATGGTAGATCAATGTTTTCAATGCCACCGGGGTTTGAATCGAGGAAACAGGACAGTGAGGTTGAGTCAGAGAACGTTTCTGGCTCCACCGAATGGGGAGGTGGTGGGCTGATTGGTTTGCCAGGATTTGGATTTGCCAGCAAACAGAAGAGCCTTGCTGAAATCTTTCAGGTTAATTTCTATGATTTTGCTTAAGTCATGTTTCCTTTTGTTTGGGAATTTCAATTTTTTTGTGTGGTATCTTCTTTTTATCTTTATGGCATCAAGAATATCATTGGATTATTTTCCTTGAAATTTCAGATGTGGTATTCATTACTTCCTATTAAGGACACGTAATCTGATTTGTGCATGGAAGAAATAAAGAAGTGTTTTGCTGTCCTTTTCTGATTGCCTACTTTTAATGTTATTGAAAACCAGTTTTGTTTTCTTGGGCTATTTTATCTGTGTTTGTTGAGTTCTCTATGGCTTGCAATCATTTTGCATTCAGTTTGTTAGTGTGCAAAAACGGTATAGGTGATGTATCAAGAATCTGGCCATGACAAATTGATACAATAAATAGTTATTTTTATTCTCAAATACATGCGAAGTAGTCATTGAACTGCTCGGTATGTTTAACTTGTGAAGTCTGAGGAGCTTTTGGTTGTAATGTGGGATTTAGTTATGTCTGTGAATGTTCAGAGGCCATTATGAGGCCTATGCAAGACATATACTTTGAACTTGAGCTTTGGATTGTGATTGAGTTTCAAGTGCATCATATATGGCCTAAAAGTTGCCTCCTTTGGATTGTTCACTCCACTATTATTCTTATGATCTGGTGTCTTGTATCCATGCAGGATGACTTGGGCCGTACAACTCTTGTGACAGGCCCCCCATCTCGCCCAGCTAGCTGTAATGCGTTTAATGAAAATGTTGAGATCATAGGTTCAGCTGAAGCGGAGTTGGCTCATTTGCGCCGTGAATTATCATCTGCAGATACTTTACGGTCGAGGGTGAATGATCAGGGCTCATCTTCTGTTCAAAATATTGGCCAGCCATCTTCTTATAGTTATGCTGCTGCTCTTGGTGCCTCCTTGTCTGGGAGAACTACTCCTGATCCTCAACATGTTGCCAGGGCTCCTAGTCCTTGTCCTACACCCATTGGACAGGGGAGAGTTACCACATCTGAAAAGAGAGGCATGGCTAGTTCAAACTCATTCAATGGCATCTCATCTGGTATGAGGGAGTCTGCAGAATTTGCAGCTGCCTTTTCTGGCATGAACCTGTCAACAAATGGTGTAATAGATGAAGAAAACCATTTGCCATCACAGGTTGAACAGGATGTTGACAACCACCAGAATTATCTCTTTGGTCTCCAAGGTGGTCAGAATCATCTGAAGCAAAATACTTACTTGAAGAAGTCTGAATCTGGGCATTTACACATGTCTTCTGCTCCTCAATCTACCAAATTGTCATATTCTGATTTGGTTAAGAGCAATGGTGGTGAGCCAGACCTCATCAACTCATCCTTGATGGCTGATAGGCAGGTTGAACTGCAAAAGTTGGCTGTTCCTAGTGGCAATTCTTACATGAAAGGATCACCTACCTCCACCCTTGGTGGTGGAGGTGGCTTGCCTTCACAGTATCAGCATCTAGATGGTATGAATTCATCACTTCCAAACTATGGATTGGGTGGGTATTCCATAAATCCAGCATTGGCATCCATGATTGCTAACCAGCTTGGCACAGGTAACCTGCCACCATTATTTGAAAATGTTGCTGCTGCATCTGCTATGGCCATGCCTGGAATGGACTCAAGAGTGCTTGGAGGAGGTTTGGGGTCTGGAGCAAATCTAACTGCTGCTTCATTGGAATCTCATAATCTTGGGAGAGTGGGGAGTCCCATAGCAGGAAGTGCTCTTCAGGCACCTTTTGTTGATCCGGTGTATCTCCAGTACTTGAGGACTCCTGAGTATGCTACTACCCAGCTTGCTGCTATTAATGATCCCTCAGTTGATAGGAGCTACTTGGGTAATTCATACTTGAATTACCTTGAAATTCAAAAGGCTTATGGTTTTCTGTCATCTCAGAAATCACAGTATGGAGTACCATTAGGTGGTAAATCTGGTAGTTCTAATCATCATGGTTATTTTGGGAATCCTGGCTTTGGTGTTGGTATGTCATATCCTGGAAGTCCCCTGGCAAGTCCTGTCATTCCAAATTCCCCAGTCGGACCTGGGAGTCCCATAAGACACAATGAGCTGAATATGCGTTTTTCTTCTGGAATGAGTAACTTAGCCGGGGGCATCATGGGACCCTGGCACTTGGATGCAGGATGCAACATAGATGAAAGCTTTGCATCTTCCCTATTAGAAGAATTTAAGAGCAATAAAACTAAGTGTCTTGAACTTTCAGAAATTGCTGGTCATGTTGTTGAGTTCAGGTATTTATTGCACAAAAAATCATCTTATGTTCATTCATTATGTTATTGTTTTGATTTAATTCAATGATTTGTAATCACTTACGAGCAGTGCCGATCAGTATGGGAGCCGATTCATTCAACAAAAACTTGAGACTGCCACAACGGATGAGAAAAATATGGTTTATCAGGAAATCATGCCCCAGGCTCTTGCTCTGATGACTGATGTGTTTGGTAATTATGTAATTCAGAAGGTACCAGATATCTATGCTTTGTCAATATACATTTTGTTATGTTTTTATGGTTTCTTCTTATGAAAGTGTCTGTATTTGTATAGTTTTTCGAGCACGGGCTTCCATGCTTTGTTAATATACACTTTGTTAAGTTTTAATGGTTTCCTCTTATGAAAGTGTCTGTATTTGTATATAGTTTTTCGAGCATGGGCTTCCATCACAGAGAAGAGAATTGGCTGGCAAGCTTTTAGGTCATGTTTTGACACTTAGCCTTCAAATGTATGGCTGTCGAGTGATCCAGAAGGTATCGTTAGCTTTTCTACCATGTTGCAATTTAATGTTACATGATACACCCTGATACATCTTCATTTGTGGATTATATTATGATGGTGCCTGAAAGTATAATTCTGAGGAAAAAATGTTTACTTCTGGTTCATGTGAAAAGTGTTGGTCTAATGGCTCAAAAAATCCTTAATTACTGGGGTTGTGGACACCAATTTGCATAATGAAGTGTCCTGCATTTGCACCTTGGTGACAACAAAGTTACCTATTCGGAAGGGTGCTTGTATTTGTGTCTTGCTTTGGCCATTGCACCATAGAATAGAGTAATTTGCCTTGATTATGCATGAATTTATGGAGATCCTTTGAAAACACTCACCAATCAACCTAAGTCCAATATTATCAATTGCACCTACTGAAGTTTTTGATTGTAACATATTCTTTTTTATATTGTTCAGGCCATTGAGGTTGTTGACCTAGAACATAAAATAAAGATGGTCGAAGAGCTTGATGGTCATGTAATGCGGTGTGTACGTGACCAGAATGGGAACCATGTCATCCAAAAGTGTATTGAATGTATTCCTGAAGATAATATTCAGTTTATTGTCACAACATTCTTTGATCAAGTCGTGATTCTCTCCACCCATCCATATGGGTGTCGTGTGATACAGGTTTGAAATGGCTTCTTGCATTTTTCAATTCTGTGGACCTTTCTGGAAGAAAAGAAAATTACATGGCCATTTCTTTAATTTGCAGAGGATACTGGAGCACTGCAAGGACGCAAAGACACAGAGTAAAGTTATGGATGAGATTTTGGGAGCTGTTAGTATGTTAGCACAAGATCAATATGGAAATTATGTGGTTCAGGTTGGTTTTTCCTTTCAAGGACTCCCACTTTGGATGCATATATGCCACTACCTTTCTGATTGAGTGCTATAACTTTTATCTCATGTAAGCTACTGGGTATGGACAGTACAGTTCTCTGTTTTTCATAAAAGAATTGGTGGTGATGTTTGCTTACAATTTATGAAAAGTGGTCCAGGTATTCTTGAGAAAACAGGAAGGAAGTCTTAGCAGTGTTTAGGAATTTTAATGTGTTTTTGATACAGCTTGGCTGAATCTCCAGCTCTATTGCCTTCATGTTTCTCATCCTTTATCTCTGTCAGTGCTTTAGGAACATCCATTCCTGCTTTGGAAGCTCTATCACGTGAATGAGTTTCTTGTCATTATCCCCCCCTAAGACGTGGTTCTGTTTGGTAATTAGATAAATACAATCATCAATAGAGTGTATTCCACTGCTTCTCTTATTTCTCTTACAAAAGAGTTATGTGCACCCCTGTATTTTTTTGAACTGACCAATAACATTTGAGTGCTACATAAGCAGCATACTAATGACATTTATTTATCCATATGCAAGCATACTGATAATATTTAAGAAAGAGATCGCTTCTTATGGAATTATGAATAAACTTTCATTTCTAAGATACAGAAGCTGTCATTTCTTTTGTTACTGTTTTATGGCAGTTGGAATTTCTTCTCCGGATGCTGCTTATTAGCCATGCTGTGTGTTTGTAGAAATTACATTTCCCAATTATTGTTAATCACACTTGTCGTGTTGTCTTATTTTTAATCTTTATTGATTTGATTGGGTACTGGCTTCTGTTTTAACAGCATGTGCTGGAACATGGAAAATCTCATGAACGATCTGCTATCATCAAGGAGTTAGCTGGGAGGATTGTTCAGATGAGTCAGCAAAAGTTTGCCTCCAATGTTGTAGAGAAGTGTTTAACATTTAGTGGTCCTTCTGAACGTCAACTACTGGTCAATGAAATGCTAGGCACCACTGATGAAAATGAGCCTCTTCAGGTTTTGCAACTTTCTATGCACTTTTGGTTGCTAGAATCAAAGAACTTTGTAATTTTCAACTATCTATATATATTTTTGTGCGGGTGTGCTTGTGCGCGTGTGCATTTTTCAAATTTTGCATATGCCCATGTCATGATTAAGTATAATCATTTCCCAATTTCTTCTGCTAACGTTTCCCCTCATCTGTCCAGGCAATGATGAAAGATCAGTTTGCTAACTATGTTGTACAAAAAGTGCTGGAGACATGTGATGACCAACAACGTGAGCTGATCCTTACAAGAATAAAAGTTCATTTAACTGCATTGAAGAAGTACACCTATGGAAAGCACATTGTTGCACGTGTAGAGAAACTTGTTGCTGCTGGGGGTAGGCATTGTTTCATGCTTATGATATTAACCTTATTTTGATTTGTAAATATGTCTGTATATTTGAAGTAAATAGCACTAGTACCTTTTCACCTTCGTTGGGGACTTTGGCATGGCACATACTAGTAAATTTTTGAACTGTTGTCACTCAGGATCCCTGGGAGCCTTGGTGGAGCACTAGGCTCTGAAAGAGGAAGGTTAATGTGTTTAAAATAGCTGCTTCATGTGGTTTGAAGACATCTATCTGCCTCTCTCGTTTGCAGTTTCAGTCTGTTTAAGAGCATGATTAGTTACCTGGAATTTACTGTTGCATCTTGAAGTTATCTGCCAATTATTTGTTCATAAATTTCACCAAACCAATAATTGACTGAGTTATTTTGCATTACTATGGGTTTGCATACATTTGCATTTGCATATAAGCATATATTTTGCTTTGGAAAGTTGTCATTCAGTACCTGTGTATACATTCTTCAATTGACTTCCTCAAAAAATGAGCCTATTGTTAAATGTTTCATGAACGCTCTGTTGATTGACAATATAAATGTATAACTGAGACATGTTTATGTAAAGAAAGTTTATGCTTTCATTACCATTTTCTCCTCTATAGAAACAAAACAGACCTGGTGTATGCAAGACGAAGCTGGTAATGCTTTATAGCTGTGATGCTTTATAGCTATTTTGTTCTGAACTATATCTCATGTCATATTGCTATGTGGTAGTAAGACCATACAATTTCTTCAACATCGACTAGCTCTCATTAATCTTAAATTGCTTGCAGAAAGGAGAATTGCGGCCCAGTCCCTGCACCCTGCTGCTTAGTTCTAATAGGAAAGAAAGTTGTTTGTACAGCTAACCGAAGCTAGTGTGAGCTTCCTCTCTTTCTTCCTTCCTGTTTTAGAGCAACGTATTTACCTATCTTTTCAGAGAGGTATGGGCTGTTTGAAAATAAAGCTGCTTGTACCTGAAACTGTACATTCTGTAGTTTAAGGTTTATACATAGAGTCGAGCAAGCTGAGGTTCAGATGTTGAATACAACCTGATGCCCCCTGCAGAGGAGTTAAATGACATACGACTTTTTAAGGGTTTAAAAATGTGGAGGTAGTCTAAACGTGATATGTACAAATGTTGCTACGTGGAGAGCTGCTAATGTTTAGGTGAGGCCAGAGTTTCTTTCCCATGTATCCGGATTTGACTTTTTTTTCTTCTCTTAAAGTACATTTTTCTTTCGTTATTCAAGTGTGGTTTATGTTTGTGCGAGTGTGGTTGCTATATATCTATTATCTTGTAATGATGCTTCTGTGGTTCTCTTCTTGCGCCTGCGTCTCTTGCTAGAGAAAGAACAACCTTGTTCAGTTGTGATTTCTCATCCTTTATTTGTCTTCTGCGCTCCCCTTTTGGGCTGATCAAAGTTTGCTTGTTAGGCAGGGAAAACCAATTTTTATCTTCTTTTGAAGTTCACGAATTCTTTTAATGAGTCATAATAATACTACTCGAAAATAGATCGAGCATTCTCACATAATTGCGTCATGTGCTGATGGGATCTTCCTTCATGCCATCTCCCTGATTGCATTACAGTTTTGAAAGGGTTGGAGAGATGTCCACTTGCCATAAAATATCACCGTATCCAGTTTCAATCTGTGGAGTTTACAGACAAGCAGGGAGAGACATGTTTTATATTTGTTGGTGAGAACTCTCGAACATAATTTTTTTCGAGTCCAGGGTGAAGAATCCAGTCGAATTTTAACGAAACTAACCAGCAGTTGTTTCACCTATGTTCAAGTGAAACAACTAATGTTCTAGAAGAGCAGGTTAGCTTCTGTTTTAAAAATATTGACATGAAAAATATATAAAAAAAACCTCGCAAATAATCTCAAACACACAAGCCTGCAATTTTCGTTTATAATCGCAATAATCTCAAATATATAAGAAAATTAGTCTGAAGGGAATTATGTTTTGTTACTGACGATTAACTAATTTAGGAGTCCCATGTAAGCTTGAGTAGTCTTTTGTAATAGATATGGGAGCTTTTCTTGATTCTTTCTATATATATACATGCATAGAAAGAATCAAGAAAAGCTCCCATATCTATTGCAAAAGACTACTCAAGCTTACATGGGACTCCTAAATTAGTTAATCGTCAGTTTCATCATCCTCATCGATCTTCTGCTCAAAGCCTCTTGGCCCAGACCCTTCTATCACCTTTCTGTTCTCCCCTCCCTCCTTCTTAGACTCCTGTTCCTTCTGAAGCTTCTTTGTCTCCCTTTTCTGCAAGAGATTAGTCACTCCCAGGCAGATTACCTGCGCAACCAAACAAGCCACCTCAATTTAGCAACAGTCCACATTCCAAAGTCAAAACTTTTATCAGCCGCAGTAAGAAAACCCATAATATTATGTGAATCTTGAAAAGTAGTGATTAGAAATCACCTCAATGATGAGAATGGATAGAGCGGACTGGAGTGATAGTGCCGCCTCCACCATCATTTGTGGTGGACAACGTCTGATGGAAACTCTCGAAGTGGGGCTGTATCTGAAGGCACGACGACGACTTCTTCAGGGTTGGCTTAAATTCTCCACACTTGCATGCTCCTCGAGAACTTCCTTGACCACCAAACCAATATCTTGCTGTCATTAATTCATGGTCATATTCATGCATTTAATATTACACGCATGCACGTACTATTCCTAGGAAATTCAAATATATTTTTGTTTATTTTGATACTTTATATTAGAACATATGATATATCGATGACAAATTTCTTTTATTAAAAAATAAGAAATATATATTAAATTAATTAGTTTACAATAGATGTATTAGAGATGTAATCCTCGCAATATTGACCATGATACTGCTACAAAATACACAATAATATATAACATATATATATATATATAATGTTATATAATAATTATACATATTAATTAGATCTTCTATTTCTTGGCTCAACCAAATATCTAAACCTAATTAATTCTTTAAAGAACCTTTTTCATAAATCACTTTTCAACAAACAAATGCAGCCTAATACATGTGCTTAATAAATTAAACTGGCCCTATATGTGTTTCTTTTTTTTCATTCACTTAACGCTATACATTAATTTTTTTTTGTATGTTTTTTTAATTGCATTCTTTAATTTTAATTTTAATTTTTTAAAATTTGGTATAGATTTTTTTTCTTTATTTTTTCTTACATCTTTTTAAACTTTCAATTATTTTCAATTTTATCCTTTAATTAAAATTTTTAACTTGTTATTTTTAAAAAACAATTTGGTCTTCCTTCTCATTGTGGTTTCTTCTTTATTTCTTTTATGAAATTGTTTTTTTTAGCCACTTAATCCAAAATTATCTATCCTCTCATTTTTTTTAAAAAAATTCATTTTTATTTTTTAATTGTTATTTTTTCTTTAGAATCATTTTTTTGTGATTGAGTTCTATTTGTTAAATTTCATCATTTAAAATTTTATTTATTGAAAGTTGGGCTTCGTGGTTTTTCCAGGTTTAATGCTTCTAAACAAATGGTTTGAGTATTGGGTTTTACAAGCTAACACGGTTCATATTGTTTTTTTTTTTTCCTTTTCGATCTTATTACTAAACATTGATTTTTTTAAGGAAAAAAAAGAGGTTTCATGGTTTTTTTTATTTTCTTTTTCGATCTTATTACTAAACATTGATTTTTTTAAGGAAAAAAAAAGAGGTTTCATGGTTTTTTTTATTTGTTCTTTTATAGGGTTATCCCGATCTCATGACCTGACCTGTGAGTTTAACGAGTTAACTCGGGTGAGCTTATATTTTTTTAGTTTTTGGATTTTGATTATTTCTCTTTTCTCATGGTTTTCTTCATTTTTTCTTTTATATGGTTATTTCGATCTCATGACCTGACCTATGAGTTTAACGAGTTAACTTGGATGGGCTTGCATCTTTTTATTTTTTGGTTTTTGATTATTTCTCTTTTCTTTTGGATCCTCTTGCGTGATTAATTATTTTTATATTTTATTTTTTAATATTCAATTTGTTGAGAATTGTTCTTCATATGATCCAAGACACTGATTTTATAAACTAATAAGGGTTGACATTAATATTTTTTAACTGATTTTTTCCCCAGCTCATAATACCTTGGTTTTTATTTTTAAAAAATAGGTTTTGTTATTTTTTTTGGTTTCTTTTATGTCAGGTTATCCCAATCTCACAACTTAACTTGTGGTTTTGACGAGTTGACCCGAACATATTTAGACCTCTTTTTTACTTACAATTGTTTTTTTTTATCATTTTGTATGTTTATTATTTTTTTTAATTTTATCATTTAATATTTAATTAGTTGAAAATTAAGTTTCAAATTTTTTCAAATCTATTACTTCTAGTCATATATCTCGGGTAATGGATCAACATTAGTTGATATCGTGTTTGTTTTGTTTTATTTTTTTATTGTTTTCATCATCAACATTAATTTTTCTAATTCGACATTAATTTTTTCCTTTTTTTTAAACTTGCTTATATACCATCATTTTTTTTTCTCAATTTTTTTTTATCTAGCTAACAATATATAGATCACTAGTCACATGACTAGATATTTATATAGCTTGTTATTTATAATCAACTAGCAGTGATTAGTGTTGGTAATGAATAAGGATATGTGACCGACAAAGTACGTAATCGAATTTCTTAATAACTGAACCACTGGACTGTTGAGGTTGTGATTTTTTTTTTCCATTTGATTAATTAGAGAATATATCACGTTATTACATGAGGTGAGGCAAAGCTAATCTAAAATATTTTAGGAATAAAAATTAAAAAAAAAACCCAAAGAAAATTAATGGAATATTGTGGAGAAAGACTCGTTGTGTTGTGGATTAGAATAATAGTTTCCACCACAGCAAAATCCAATGAATTGTCCATCAGCAAAAGATATATTTTTTTTCTGGGTTCATTTGTTATTATAAAATCAATCAAGGTTATAATGGTCTTTTCATATTTTTTAAATACAGTAAAATGATTTATTTAGCTTTAAAAGAAAAAAAAAATACTAAACTAGTATCTAGAGACTTTTTAGTCATTTTAATTTTTTGCCATAATAAAATGATTAAAGTAGGGGCTTCTCCATACTTTCATCATGGGTTTTTTTTTTTGGTGGTTATATTTAGGGTGGCTAAGCCCGGGAGACAATTTTATATTTTAATCAATACATAATATTATTAAAAAAATAAACTTGGCTGGCTTGTGTGGGTGTTCAATGCATTCCTCGGGTGATATGTGAGGTGCCGTCTAGCAGCAAAACAATGGCTATCAAGACGACATTTAAATTGTCTTGGTGGCCCCTCTACTATTGAGCAAAGCTCGTGGTTAATGGACTTCCTGTCTGACATCAATATCCTTTTCCCCATTTATTTTCTCTTTCTCTCTCTTTTTATTTTTTAATTTACCTTCCTTCCTGTTTGTTTTATCTAAAATAATTTATAAAATTAAATTTTTTTTCAATTTTATACCTTTAATTTTTTTATATGATAGATTTGATCCTATAATTCTGATTGCTATTTATTTTATTTTAGATGATTTTTAAAATTTATTATTTCAAGCAATTTCATACTCCAATTTTTTTCTTACTAGATTTGATCTTCATTTCTTTTATTGTTATTTTTTTACCTTGATTTTTTTTAAAAAAAATTCATATTTTTTTTTTGATTTCATACTTCAATGATAAATTGGTTTTGAAATTGAGCTTTTTGATTAAGTATGAATCTAGAATTAGACAAGTTGTGAGTTTGAGAGGTTAACCCATGTTTATAATATTTGCTTGAGTTTGTATGATTTTTTTAAGCTCTTTTTTTTTTTCCTGTTTTATGCCTCAACATTTACTTAATTAGATGTCGTGCTCCATTAATTTTTTATTTTCTCTCTATAGGGTTTCTCACTGATTTTGAGAATGATGCGAGTTATCTTTGATTTTTTTATTTTTTATTCTCTGTTAAATTTAGTTTCTTTAAAATATTTTTGAATTAAATTAAATTAATTGATTGAATATAAACATTAAATGCTAACTTCATAATATTTTATTTGGTTTGCTTTCCATATCATTGTTCTAATAGTTTGTGCGATCTCATTCGGAGTTTCGCTTTGACTTTAAATTCATTTTAGTTAGCTTTTCCTAGTAGTGAAGCAGTGTCCTTGATGGAGTGACGGTGAGTCTCCTATATGCTTTTTTTCCTTCTACTTCAGAGTATGATATTAACAGTTTATTTTTTATGGTTAATTATTGCTAATTGTTTTTGTTCACTTTATTTACTATTGATATATATTTTAATTATTTTATTAAATTTAAATTAACTCGACTTATTAAACTCAATCATATCAATGATATGAATTTCAAATCTTTTTTATTTTTAAAAATATTAATGTAGCTTGAATATTTTTTTTTATATTTAAAAAATTCAACTCCTCTCGCAGCGTGTCTCATGCCACTATATAATAATATACAAAAACATGCTGGTAGGTTTTTTCATATTATTATCATTTAACACAGAAAATAATTAACATGTCACCATCCATTCTAAAAGAAACAGGGAAGAATTATTCCGGGACAAATGATTCTTTCAATTGGCATTACATTATTATTATTATTATTATTATTATTATTATTATTATTATATGGCGGCCAACCAGCTCATATTCTACCATACCCATATTTATTGAAATAACTACGAGAAAATCATTGAATATCTATCTGGTTCATCATTTATCATTTCTTCAGAGAGAACTTTAAATTATTTTATGTAAATATATTTTCTTTAATTACATTTTTATCTGTTTAAAAATAAAAAAAATCATGTTATATTACTCTCACAATTATGCATGGACTTATTTTAAGGGAGATATAAATAGAAAGATGAGAAAATTATAATATATATATATATATATATATATATATATATTTCATATGAAATTATTGTCGGAGGTAATATCAATACTTTATATGTATAGATTATAAAACGGTCTATTTTATATTTCATGAAAAATACTATGTATAAAATACGTACTTATCTGGAGAGAGCTAAGAACCCAAAGCTTATTAAATAAAATATTCCTTTTTCTTGTCACCGTTTGAAAGAGATGGTTGCCTTGTTTTAAATATTACACGCTCCTGTTTTATTTGGTTAAGGTTGTTTATGTTTTTAAAATTTATTTTTAATAATAACATATAAAATAATTTATTTTTAAAAACTTTAACAGGCAAACACTCTAAAAAAAAAAAAAAAAGTTTGATCAACTATCCAAATTGTTATCTCTACTTTTAATATTATTATTTTTAAATAAATGTAGTCTTTTTATTTTTTTATAGTATGTTTGAGAGTATAATTACGGGTTTTTAAAAGGGTTTTTACTTTGAAATGTATCAAAATAATATATTTTTAATTTTTTAACATTATTTTTGATATTATAACATTAAAATAATATAAAAATACTAAAAATATATTAATTTAAACCAATAATATAATTTTTTTAAAAATATTTTTAAAATACAAAAATAAATAAGATATTTTATCATCTACCGCTACAGCTGTGCGCCAACCACGGCTGTCTCATTGGTGATTGGTCCATCCCTAAAGAATAATAGAAAGAGTAGTCGTAGGGCAAAGACGGTTCTAAATTAAAGTTACTCCTGAAATTACCAATACAACCTCAAAAGTGCACCCCCTTTGCCGACTTGGCATTCAACAACCAGCCTTTTTCACACCAGTTAAGTACTTTCACTCCCCCAATCTACCACGATCCACATCTTACGTGTCCGTCCTTCATTGGATTACTTCACATCTGTCAAATAGATAAGGCGAGTACCCATCTCCTTCTTCGAGCTAGGAAGTGAGAAAGTGAAGATATTTAGAGGATAAAAAATATCTGACAAAGTCATCCACGTTGGCAGTGGTGCGAGACCAATCCATCCGGAATCTCTATCAGATATTGGGTTAATTGTATATTCCACCCCTATACTTTTTAAAGTTTATCAATATGGTTCATATGCTTTTATTTAATTCTTGATTAGTTAAGAACGTAGTTGACAGTTCTCCGTAATTAAAATTATAATCTTACATTATCTCAATTCGAGTTCTTGATTTATTTATTTTATTTTTATCTGTTAACGAAAATTGTATTAAATTAAGAATAGAGAGATAGAAGAAATAAAAATAAAAGTAAAAGGACTACATTTATAATATTATAGGGATGTAAAAAAATACGAGTAGCCCATTGGATATTCGCACTTTTTCTCTCGCAAGAAAACACCCTCAAAATTATTTTCCTTCCCTTTTCTTTCCTGAAAACCAAAAAATAACGTCTACCGCTTCCCTTAATTATCTCCAATTTCTTCTCTGACTCCGATCCGCTTCTGTTTCCATTTAAAAAAAAAAAAAAAAAATTTCTCCAAAATTTAAGCTACCATGGGAGAAGAAGTGAAAATGAGTGAATACGAAATCAATGATGGTGAAGATAACATCAACGGAGACGATGAAAGAGTTGCAGTGTGGGAGATAGGATTACCTACACCTGATGATCTCACTCCCTTATCACAAGCGTTGATTCCACCTGAACTTGCTTCGGCCTTCAGTATCTTCCCTGAGCCTCACCGTACTCCACTCGATGTCAACCGCGCTTCTCAGACCACTCTCTCCAATCTCCGCGGTCAATTAAACGCCTTATCGTCTATTAACTTCAAGTCGTTCAACGAAACGACAGGTCAAACGCACGACCCTATTGAAGTTGATTTAGATAATAAAACCGGAGCGGTGGATCGGGACGGGTCTGGATCCGAAGCGAGGAAGTTGAGGAGGATTGATTCGGAAGAGGAAGATTCAGCTTTGAGGACCGAGAATTCGGCGGAAGACCCGTCGTCTGCGGCGGCGAGGAGTTTGAAACGGCCACGGCTCGTGTGGACCCCTCAGTTGCATAAGAGGTTTGTTGACGTGGTGGGCCATTTGGGGATTAAAAACGCGGTTCCGAAAACGATTATGCAGTTGATGAATGTTGAAGGTTTGACTCGCGAGAATGTAGCCAGTCATTTGCAGAAGTACCGGCTTTATTTGAAGAGGATGCAGGGGTTGTCGAGTGAAGGACCTTCTGCTTCTGATCAGTTGTTTGCGTCCACTCCTTTGCCGCAGAGTTTTCCCGAGAGTAGTGGCGGCGGCGGCGGCGGCGGAAATGGGAATTTTGGAATCCCAATTCCGATGCCTTATCATCACCCTGCCACGGCGGGTGGGATGATGCCAATGCCAGTATATGGACATATGGGGATGCAAATGGGGAATAACAACGGTCATAATAATAATAGTAGTGATAACCACCAGCATCACCAAGTTAGTATTAATGGTCATCAAAACGGGTATAATGGAAATGTTGTTCATGATCATATGTTTCAGCAGCGGGATTGGAATGGGAATCATTATGGTTCATACACGCATCATCCTCATCAAGTTGCACCTAATGACAACATGTGATGTTGGGAGGAGATATTTTTTTGGCATGCTATAGAGAAAGAGAAAAAAGAGGTTAGTGCATCCATCCTCTCCAATGTCTTCCACTATCAAGCCTGCACAAAGACTTCCTTAAGATGATAATGACAAAATATTATGCTTACAGTTCGTGCATCCACAAACCCCTTGGCTGATAATACTTGTTATAACCGGGGGAGTGACAGTCGTATATTGATGGTCCATGTGCATGTTAGCATCACTTTAAAAAAAAAAATAAAAAAATTCAGGCTTTTTCATGACTACTTAATACTTCCATTGCCATGACCCTTAATCTGAAAGAGCTTATTTCGAAGATGAGAAAAAAAAAAAAAACTTGCTAGATGAAATATATGTTAATTTGCACCCTTGTACTGAAGTAGGCTCGTCTATAGATGCTGGGAGGTGCATTTTGCTGCATCCGTCGCCGTCCTACCTTCGTCTCAAAACTTTTAGGTCTGCCTATCAGCCTATGTATTTTGAATGATGTTTTTTATACATTTGGGTTTACAATTCATTTTCCCCTCTCTTTTGTCCTTTCGATTCTATTTTGCATAATGTTGTTATGTGATGGTTTATGTGCAGATCGATTTAGTATGGTTAGAATTTTGCTTTTCATTTTCTATGACACAAGTCAATCAGGTACCAAAAAAGAAAAGAAAAAAGCTTTTTCCAGCAAAAAATAAGGTATTTATATTTCATGATTTGATGCAGTACTTATGCTGGAGTGGTCTTTAGTCATTTTCTTTTATTTTTCTTGTATTGAGAATGAATTATATAGCCTTATCTTGCCAACTAGTGCGATCTCTTTGAGCTGATTTTGATGCCCATTGATTCAGACTTGTACTAACTTTGAGCTTGCAGGTTTGTAGCCTACCTATGTTTCAATAAGGTCCCCATTACAGGTTCCAAGATTCCCATCCCTGCTAATTGCATACTTTCTGTTATTGGACCTTTATCTGGCTGGCTGAGAGCTATTTTTATTAAAATTATCCCTTTTTCTGTAGATTCTGGAGATTGAGCAACCTGATGTAACTCTTGTGAGTTGCTGAGATTTCCGCTCTTCACAGACATTAGAGGGTTCGCAGGAAGAAATGCGTGGAGGCATATCCAAGGCATACTTCTTCCAGTGGTGATTTAGGTTCTGCACGTGTCAGGAAAACTTGCAATCCTTCTTTGAATATATCTCTAATTGTGGTTACCTGATGGCAGCAGGAATCTCACATGTTACTTATTGCCGCTTCCACATTGATAAGTCATAGCTTACATTCTTAACTTGTTCTTCAATTGATAAATGCTAATTTTTTTTTTTTTTTTGTATTATTGGATATGTTGAACTTTCTTTTAGGGTAACATAGCAAATCTTTAAGGAACGCTACGCAAAGTCAGCCTGTCAGCTTTACCTTTTTTACCTCTCTGTTTTTACTTCTAATTCTTATTCATTTCTAGTTGTCTTGAAAGTTTGCTGATTATCGAACTTAGCTGCGTGTACTTAGATTAACGCTGAAAAATTACTTTTAATGGAAGCCTTTTTAAATTTTGGTGGAAATTTTCTCTATGGAAGATTCTATTTTTATTTTGAATGTTTTGTTCGCATTTCTTGAATCCCTTTTGCTATTCTGCCATGTTTAAATTATTGTTCACTCTTATGAGGGAAATTATACATTGGACTTTTCAGACGTGAAGTTGAGTTGTAGGTCTTAAATTCCTAGCTTGTAATAATGGCACTATCTCTGAGGGGGGAGTATTAACATAAGAGTCTTGTCGGATCATGGGTATATTTTGAATAGGCTTTGATCTAATGCTGGTTGCTGCAGGTACGAAGTTAATGTATGAAAATATTAATTATTGAACTAACAGGCATTTAAACCATGGGTTCATAAAATATGCATCAAATGCTGCTGTTCAAGGATTTATAGAACTGAACTTCCTATTTTGACAGAAGAAACCACCCGTCAGACGAGGATGGTTGTTGATATACAATGGCTTCGAAACAACAAGGCAGGATTAACCCCTCATTTTTTATCCTGGACACTTTTGAATTCGTCCCCCATGGCTCTGTTAATTTCTCTGCTGTTGAAATCTGTTGAGATGTTTTATGTACTTTTTATTTAGGGCAAGGGTGGATATTCTGAATTTTTCCTGTCTCTGAAATTGCTTGCTCCCTGCAGTAAAAAGTTTAGTAAGGCAATGAGAAGAATGTGAATTAAATATAATTGAGAAAAAATTAAAAAAAAAAGAATAAAAAAAGAATTAAAGTTAATATAAAAATAAAATTATATCAAATTCTAAGACACGAAGCTAGAAAAAATTAAAACAGTATTCAAAATAATATATATATATATAATAATTAAAATTGAGGAAAAAATTTGATATAATAAATAAATAATAAGATGTTATTTTAATTTTCTGTAACTTTGCAAAGTGTATTTCACTCAAAATAAAAATAAATAATTTTTTTAAAAATCAAGTAAAATTTTTCTTGTACTGAAATGTATTTTCTGTAAACTATTTTTTCTAATGGTAAATAAACCAAGAAATTTTTAAAAATAATTTTTTAAAAATCACTTTTCATAAAATAAAAAATATAAGTAATACTATCTAATTATAAAAGGCAACTTTGTATTTGTAAAATAAAATTAATAATAAAATATCACAATTTAAAAAATATTTAAGAAAATAACCCATTTAACAAGTTGCACATGATATCTACAAGTTGCGAGCCATGTATAATGCCTGACATATATTACAATATTGTTGAAGGTAGAGAAGTGATTCATTTGTCTTTAGATAACTCATGCAGTCCATTTTAATAATATTGTTAAATCAATTTTTTTCAATCTTAAATTAAAAGCTGGAAAATCATTAGCAAGAACTGGATTCCAATATTTTGTTCTAAATTCTTGACGTTAGCAATGACATGCGTTGACGAATGAAAAGGGAGGTTTCTATTTGAATTTTTTTCCTTAGCTAAAAAAAAAAGAAAAAAACCTTATAATTTGGGGTTTAAACTCAGGTTTCGAGTCCAAATAAAAAAAGAAATGGCTTCCACATCTCATGCAACAATCACCTCCTTGTTCTTATGTAATTTGTGTTTAAAACGCAAGAATTGAATTTGTGATAATAACATTCGGATATTAATTGGAGAATTCTAAGAAAGTGAAGTTGGAACAATCTGTTCTCTTTTAATCAAAGGGTTTCTCTTCTTTTGCACAACAAATTCTCTTAAAAGTTGATGGATACTATGGTGAAAGAATCCCAACTTGTTTGTTTTTGCGGCAGGAAAACTATTTTTTATTTAAAATTAATTTTTTAGTGTTTTTACATCGTTTTAATGTGTTGATATTAAAAATAAATTTTAAAAAAATATAAAAAATTATTTTAATATATTTTCAAATAAAAAATACCTTAAAAAACAATCGAATAACAGAATCACCCCCGGAATAAAGAGAGCTATGCATGGGACCACGAATTAAAGAAACTTTGGGCAGAGGATAAGGAATGAGGCACTTTATGCCATGAGACTTTTGTAGTATGAGAGTGGGCAAATTGCTTTTCCATTATATTGCGTGAAAAACAAAACTCATTTCCTTATTTTTGCCACAAATATGAAAGCAAAAGGCTGAGGATTTTGTTTTTAGGGATAGCCAAGGCATAAATTAAAAGAAACATAAGATATTTGTTGATTTCATTTCCAATCCTCTCAAACAACGCTGTGTTTTGTCTTTTTTTTTTTTAATTTTAATTTAGTCATTTTTTTTAATCCTTGTACACTGTTATTTTGGATTCTGGCCTACAAATTTGTTTCAATTACCATGCCACGTGGTTCTCCGGATGTAAAACAAAAAAACAAAAGTCCTTATATTTTAGTTGATATTCAATTTTGCAAAAAAAAAAAAAAAAAAAACTTGGTTCTATTTATTGAAAAATAATGAACCTAAATGGACCCAAATTGACATCACCCAAACAGTTTTTCCTTTTTAAATATTCTAAACGTGCCATTTTATTTTTTTGCCTTGAGATCTTGTCAAGTTTTTTTTTTTTATCCCTTTAGTTTGAAAACTAATTTTTTCTTCAAAACTTTATTTTAATTATACTTCATTCTATGATTTTGAGAGATAAGAAAGAAAGTCACTTGTAAACAAAAAATAAAAGAAAATATTCAGTTAACCACATTTTAATAATAAAATAGTTAATCTTGATGTTAACATGTTCTATTTGATGAGAAAAGTTCGATAATGATCGTTTTTTTTTCCTATAAACATGCTTGAAAAAATAGATAGGAGCGTGTTTGAATTTTTTTGATTTGGATGATTTCGGGTTTTTGAGTGATTTTTAGATTGATAAAGTGATTTTAAGGTATTTTGGGTGCTGTAAAGTAAAAATAACTTGAAAATTAGATTTTAGGTTATTAATTTTCTGATAATTAAACATACGTAAAAAATATAATAGTAAACGATAAGTCGCTTGTCATTACAGGTGACTTGTTTCTCATTAAAAAAAAAAAGCAAACAAAGTTTTTTTTTTTAAAAAGATGAAATTCAAAAATAGACCAGGCTTTTTAATTAATACTAGACATACCAGTCTAACCTAACATCCTCAATGAGCCTTTTTAGAAGGCCAAACCCATTCTAGTATATTTAACTATTAAAGTTTTTGTCAACGTATCTATATCCTTTTTGTTACATAAATCCTTCGAGCATCTCTTCTTTATTAAAAATAGCAATTAAGGTTTACTAATTTAGAAACTATTTAAAGAATGAATGAAATTAATTTTTTTTTTATATAATAGAATGTGTAATTAAACTAAAATAATAATGCTATAATTTTACTCTTTTCTTTTCCTATTTTGATGGTAAATAATGATGTCGTGAAAACTTTAGATTGAAGTAGACTTTCCACGGCTATATTTTGAACTGACTCGGCCTGATTACTAGTTAATGAGCTTGACAGGGTGACTGAACTTGACCATTCCATGCTTTCTTGCAAACACAAGCTCTCCCGAAAACACAAGTCCTCTATCAAAATATGGGAATATATAATGTTTAAGTAATTAGATAAAGAAGGAGAAATAATGTACATGAAAGAAAAGGAGAATGAAGAGTACAGAAAGTGTACGTGTGATTGTATGAACTTGAGTTGTTTTGTGTGATGTTCCTGGATGAACTTGTGAATGAGATTGTGTATAAAAATTATTAAGTAAACTAGTGTAATGTCTTTGTGATGACTTTTTAAATTGTTTTTTTATTTGATGACCTGAAGTATTTATAAACCTCGGTCACAATAACTTATCTTTTGAAGAGTAGTGTAATAATGAAGAATTTTTTTTTCTTGTAGGCATCTATTGATGAGTGGAGAAAAATGAACTATTAATTGTTGTGTCTTATTGTGTCAATGGTGGAAAGGGTAGCACTTGTGAAAAATCGGTAAGGAAGGTAGGTGCCCTTTGAGAGGACATGCTTACAAGGAGATATCTATTGGTGAGAGAAAAGCACAGGAGATTAGGTGTCATAACGACTTTCTTAGAAGTCGTAATTGTTGACCTTTGGGTCACATATTAATATTTATATATTTTGATGATAACAATTGAATAAAAATGATCTAATGATATACTTGGTTGAGAATAAATTTAAACAGATTTTATATGAAGATCACATCAACACGCATGAATAATTAAATGAAGACATCAATTAACAAGTTCATGATGCAAAGAAAATGGAGATTTAGTTCTTAAGGATTCATTTTAGTACAAATTATATAAATCTTTATATTTTACTTGATATCACAAATTAAAATAAATTCACACTTCACATTGCATGCATTATAGGATTGATATGCATTTAGTCGGTTCAAGATTCATCAGGCTTATAACTGTTAAATCTATATTTTAAGTTAAACCGGTTGACTATTTGACCAAGTGAACTAGTCGACTGCTTGTTCATCAGGGATGAACACCTGAGAATCTATAGGAACTGATCAACCAATTAGCTTGACCAATCTGAACCGGTTGACCATTTGAACTGTTAGAGGAGCAGTAATGACTACTGTTTGTTAGAATCATACATATAGCTTGTTTAATTAAAGAATTAAAAACAAATTTTGAATATATATCACATTCAAGCTATTTTAAGAGAAAAAACAACTTTAAAATTATCAATGCTAAACCATACTTATATTTGTGCATTAAAACCTTCATATTCTTGCACAAGAGTATAAATTCTCACATTCACTATGCTTAAACATCTTCATACATTCTAAGTGCTAATGAGTGAGTTATAGAGATAGAAGCTCCGATTGTATTATCTACTATTTGAGAGAGTGTTGTTACATTTCAAACAATTGTAATCCTTCAAGAGTTTAAGTGAAAAACTATTAAAGAGGGTATTTCTATAATAAATATAGGGAAAAATCATAGTCAATGTAGGGTATTTCTATAATGACCTGCTAACAAGTTATAAGCCTGAAAAGAAAAATAATGAGAAAGTGAGTTCAACAACTCAATGAGTAGCTAATGCTCAATATACATACACGAGGTAATACAACAATTAGGAATATATATACAAATATGACTTTAAATTCTTACATGAAAGTTTCTCAAATAGGTCATAACAAGAATATCATAAGGTAAGGCTCATCAGAAAATCTAAATGCAATGAGCATGACGTTCTGTACTGTGGGATGATCAGTCGCCACAAGTTGGTGATTTCCCCAACCAATTAGGGTTCAAATACGATGAACATAAAGACGTGTTAGCATAAATATTTTGACTGGCATGCTAAAGGTTCATATCATAATCACACGAACAAATTCATAAATTAAAGCTCAACTCACGACATCAATCAAATGAGCAGCTATCAATTCAGAAATACATAATGATTCATGTCAAAGATTCAGTTTTAATAAGTGACCAAGGTTAATCATAAATAAAGAATAAATAACAATATATGAATTACCAAGAAGTACAATCAATTCTATATTAACAATTCAAGTATTTATACTAATCCTCTAGCATATAGAAAATTATCCATTCATCTGACTCAAAAGTAGAAATAACACAGAAATAGACACCGAAGACAATCCTACTAATGTCCTATAGGTAGAATATCAAGATTATCTGAATATAAAAAGAGACATACTCAAATACAACTTGAAAAGAATGTACAATCTATTTAATACATCTTGCTATGTTTTAAATCGTGTTATATTAAGACCAAAGTCAAAAAAGATTTCTTATGAGTTTTGAAGAGATAGGAAACCTAACATCTTGTATTTCAAATTTTTTGGTTTAAAATATTTTATTCTTAACACCTAACATAAATTTGGATAAATTTAACTTAAAATCTGATGTTGGTATTTTTCTTGGTTATTTTTTTTTGACGAGACTTATAAAGTATATGGTAATAAAACATTTTATCTTGAGGAATTCATGTATGTTGTATTTAAAAAATATTAAAAACAATAAAATTATTGAAATTTTAGATGACATTTATACGAAAGTTATCCAAAAATAGTCTTGAACTTGGAAAAGAAAAAGAAAAAGAAAAAGAAAGAAAATCTTCAGGAAACGTAAAAGTCACCGCTTAGGAAAAACACGGATCAGGACGCAAATCAGACGGAAAAGGGTTATGGGCTGAAGATGGACAGGTACAGACAGACTGACCTGAACCTGAAAATCGGCTGGGCTTTCATTTCACATTTGAACGAACGAAGGCAATGAGCTTGTGTTCTTCTGCTTCTCCCCTACGGAAACTGAAAGTATCCAAATCCGCCAACCACCTGCTTTCCCGCGCTTTAACAAGCCACAACCACCATGAGGAACACAGTAACAGCCGCACCTTCAATAGCAACCAGAACGCATCAAGTCCAGTTGATTCTGATCTCATTGCTGAATTCACGCGACATGGCTCTCTATCTAATCCTTACTTTCTCAACAAAATCATGTCCTTTTGTGCTAAATCCGGTTCTTTCGATTTGGGCATTCAAGCCCACTCAACCATTCTCAAATTGGGTTTTATTTCAAACGTGTATATTTGTAGTGCTGTTGTTGATATGTATGCAAAATGCGGCGAAATTTCAAGTGCACGAGTATTGTTTGATCAAATGCCTCAAAGAACTGTTGTTACGTGGAATTCGTTGATTTCCGGGTATTTGGCTGTCAATTGTCCGAAAATAGCTATTGAATTGTTTATCAAGATGTTAAAAGCTGCTATAAATGTGTCAGCGTTTAGTGTTTCGAGTTGTCTGGCAGGTTGCTCGCAATTAGAGGCCAGAGAAGTCGGGACTCAGGTTCATGGGCTAATTTTGAAAACTGGATTGGGTTATAATGTTGTTGTGGGAACGAGCTTGGTTGATATGTACTCAAAGTGTGGCGATGTTGATGATTCCAGGCTGGTTTTTGATCATATGGTGAATAGGAATGTAATTACTTGGACTTCTATGGTTACCGGGTATTCACAGATTGAAAAACCTGATGAAGCAATGGCTTTGGTTAAAGAAATGGTGCGTCAGGATCTCAGGCCAAATTGTGTAACCTATAACAGCTTGCTAAGTTCATTTTCTGGTCCTGATTGTTTAAGTTATTGCTTGCAAGTTCATTGTTGTATAATTCAATTAGGTTTAGAGTCTAATGTGTATATAGCAGCTACACTGGTCACCGTGTATTCAAAGTGTAGTAGTAGTTTAGAGGACTTCAAGAAGGTGTGCTCAGTTGTTATGACATGTGACAATATAACTTGGAATGCAGTCATTGCTGGTTACTCTAAATTAGGGCGTCATGAGGAAGCTCTCAGATGTTTCCATGAAATGAAGCAGGCTGGTATTGATATAGACTCTTACACGTTAACAAGCGTGGTAGGAGCAATTGGGAGTAGTTCATTTCTTGAAGAGGGAAAGGCAATGCATGCTCTCATTCACAGAACTGGCTATATTTCACACTTGAATGTTCAAAACGGGCTTGTTTCCATGTATGCGAGATGTGGAGCCATCGGTGATTCGAAGAGGGTCTTTTGGTTCATGGAGGAACATGATGTGATCTCATGGAATGCACTTCTAACAGCATTTGCTCATCACGGATATGGCAGAGAGGCTGTGGAATTGTTTGAACAAATGAGAAAAACTGAAATCAAGCCGAATAGTTCTACCTTCCTTGCTGTGTTGTGTGCTTGTAGCCATGTTGGTTTTGTGGATAAGGGAATTGAGTATTTTGACACGATGAAAAGTGATATTTTGCTAGAACCCCTTAAAGTAGAGCATTATGCCAGTCTTGTAGATACTTTTGGTCGAGCTGGGTATCTTAATGAGGCGGAAGCCTTCATTAATAGGATGCCTATATTACCTGCGCCCTCAGTCTATAAAGCTCTTCTTAGTGCTAGTCTGGTTCATGGAAATAGAGAGATTGCTGCACGTTCTGCAAAAAAAGCTTCTAGAGCTCTGGCCTAATGATCCAGCGACATATGTACTGCTATCCAGTGTATTGACTGTGGAGGGAAATTGGGACGATGCAGCAGATTTACGGAAACTGATGTGTGATAGAGGGCTAAGGAAGAAGCCTGGTTATAGTTGGACTTGAGAGAACGGATGCCTGGTTTTTTTCTTGCAATATCCAGCCCAGTGTCATTGCAGCAGAATAGTAGCTGGTTTTGAACAGTCATTGTCAGGCAGTGGCTGACAGAACCTTTTACCTGGTTTGCTTTTAGCATACAGGAGTGATCAGCTATTTGGGTGAGAAAAAAATGGTAAGAAATTTTCCATAAAGCTCCATTTTAAACCACTTGGTGTATCTTCTTTACTATATTATTGAGAATGCACAATGGACTTTGCAAATCTGCTATCGTAATTGGCTTAGATTATTGTACGGGGCATGAAATAATGATGGATTTACTTTTGACAGTTCTTAAATCAACTGTCTGAAAGGATGAGTCAAGGTTACAGATTTCAAGTCTCTATTCTTTTGATCCAGCCATACAGAAGAGTGCGGATGGGTGATTGTGCATGATGAACTATGGGAATGGGAGGAAGAAACAACATGATGAACTGCCGGTGAACCAAACTGCTAGCCACTAGTTTGTTGTGCTCTCAGATTTGCCCTCCATCAGAATAGAAGCAGAACCATGAAATGCAGTGTGTCTCATGAATTACTAAAATAGCCAAGGCGGGCGCTGCACCTTTTGGCAGGGTGCGAGCCATCCCCAACACCCCCCGCGCCCCTCTATTATTTTTCAAAAGTTATTTTGACCCCATATGTCTATGGTTTATATCAATTACCCCCTCCAAAAGTTTGCTTATTTTAGTTGTCACCTTCATCCTTGTATTTTTCTCACATTTCCCCCTCATTTATTTTACTCCATCCCTGCCACTGAAGACAGTCATCGATTGTTCAACACCAGTCATGAGATCCAAATAGTCAAAGCATCATGGGGGTAAAAAAATTATATGGGAACATCCAGAGATTCTCGAGAAGGGAGAAAAGGAAAGAAAAATCTCATAGATGAATTACTAACTTATTCCCTAAAAAGTTTAGATTGTAATGAGATTCCATCATTTTTTTTTGTTCATTATCTTTCTGCTTTTCCTCGCTCTTTCACTCTCGTTTGGGTTTGGCTGTCCCCCTCAATCTTTAGCTTTTGGTACAAGGAAGTTTCATGAGGGTCATACATTTTCATGTGATGTAAACTTTTTTTTCCCTCGTTTATTGGCAATTACATTTTTCCTTGGACAAAAAATAAGATGGAAAGTCACAATGTACTTCCACCAGACCCCGAGCGATCTGGGATTAAAGTTGAATTGAGTTAAATAGAAACAGCTAAAGGTTTGAGAAGAATCTACATAAAAATATATTTTTGGTTGTGATTTTTCTTATCCTATAGAAGCTTGTGCTTATTTGAAGTGAATTTGATATGAGAGAAGTCTAACATGCGAAGAATTTAGTTGTTCATAAATTTTGTATCTCTTCACGCTTTGGTTATTGTTTTGGATTTGATGCTCACACTCTTAAGGTTTTCTTATAACCAAAGTTTGTGTGTTCGAGACAATGTAGTGTAGTAAGTTTTCCTTGTCAGAATTGAGACAAAGCGGGGCGCAGCTAAATTGATGGCGATAGTTAGGGTTAGGATGGTTGTCGCCTTCTGTATACGATTATGATCTGGAAAAAAGGAGGGCGAGCGGGCGGGCGGGCGGGGGGGCTGCATTTTTTAACCATGGACCATGGTGGCTAGTGTTTTGCTGCGGTCGATCAAGGCGACCATGCAAGAGGAAATACCTCTTTGAAGCCATAGGACTACAAAAGGGGAAACATTCATGCGGGCTTAGTCAACTTGCTATTTCAGGAGGTGACTTTTTGTGACAAGCAATTGCAATCAATTTAACTGCATTATCTTATTGCCACATGTAAAATTGGAGCCCACAAATCTCTCTACCTTTTGGCTTTTACCACAGATGACATGCGGCTCTTGTTCACTGCCTGTGCAAGAACTCCGGGAAAGAGATGCTTGGGCATCCCCCGTTCTCTTAAATTTCCCTCTCTGTAATAAGAGATGCAGAAAAAAGGATGGACATTTGGGGAGAAACGCAACGCTGAAGGAAATGATGGCACACCCTCAATCACGTACTGGAGCAATGGCTCCAATTGCTGTCAGGCACAGACATGGTAACGGCCCTAGAACTCCAACCAGCCCAACCGTGGAAGAACTTCTACGAGGTAATTGCATAAACTCTAATATAACCACCCATGATAGAAGAAAGGGTTAATGGTTCTGTTTCTCCAAGGAGGCTTGAACTCGAGTGTAATAGGAAATGGGAATAACAAGTGGTTGAGCTATTGCTTATCGGCAGCTTAAGAATATTTTAGGATTTGTTTATGTTCAGTTCATACATCAACTCTTTCTTCAGATATTGAGAATTGATAACAAATGTGTTTTGATTTAGCTTACAACGTAATTTGTTCGTGAAAAATAAATGCTTTTAATTGATACCAAAGTCACGAAAATTCATGTTCCTGTCACTTCTGACCTATGAGGTTTGCATGAGCAGCTGAGGAAGTATCTAGGTGGTCACCACACTCCTCACCAACTTTTTGGAAGGACCATGACCTGGAGTATGATCAATCCCCCAATCACAAGAAATCAGTTATTGCTAAAGTGAAGGAGAGGGCCAAGAAATGGCGAAGCAATCTCATCAAAAAGAAGCATAGTGATGACAGTAACACCACTCCTCCATGGGGTGTTAGCCTGGATGATGATGAAGCTGAAGAAGATCCTGAATATCTTGGAGCGCCAAGTAGGAACACCATAAAATCTAAAGAGAGAAAAATTTCTTTGGAATATTTGCCTAAATGAATGTGCATTTAATTAACTCGTCTACATGATCTCTCAGTGTACGAATCAGAGATGGCTCCTGAGGGGTACAAGGAGGCAGCTAGACAGCATCCAAGAGCAGTTCCTGTGATACCAGAGAAGCATGTTTTGCCAAGTAGTGTGACCTGTGCTGCTGAAGACAAGCCAGTAACTGAAACCGTGAACGGGAAACAAGAAAATGAGAACTTTTCCAAGACATTATCCGAAATTATGGCAGAGAAGCTGGCACCAGCATATGCTACAGTATCTGATGCCACCCATGCCATAACTTCCAAGATTCAAAGCCTTGATATTTCAACCCCTGAAGCATCAGATGCAACAAGATTAGACCCCGCGGGCAAAGGCAAAGCATCTTCATCTGTAGCAGTACCAACCAAAGTAGCACCAGACCAAGTTGCATCAGATCCAGCCCGAGCCCCGACAGATGCAGCATCTGGTTACCATTTCAGAACCGGGGAGCAAAAATGGGATAAAGGAGTTTCAGTGAAGGAGTATATAATCCACAAATTTGAGCCAGGAGAAGATGACAGAGCACTTTCTCAAGTGATATCTCAAGCAATAAGTCCAAGAAAAGCTGCTGGTGATGTGAGTATGGTGGATAAGGTGAAAGATGCTGTCAACTCTCTTCTTCGGGGCTCGGAGTCCTCCCAACCTACAGTTTACCATTCAGCTAAGAACTCATCCTCAAATATCCCCATCTCAATCGATGCTCATGAAGGTAACTTAATTTTTCCTTCATTCTCTAGTAGCGCAATTAATTAGAAATATTGGTGGAGAGAAGCTATAATTAGAATGGATTATAGGTTGTAACATGATTTTATCATATTTACTATTGTTAAAAGGTTGTCCAGACCTGCTATTAGGGCTAAAATATTCAGTATAATTTGTTGACAAGTACTTCAGGAATTACTCCTTCTGCTCATGGGATATCTTGTCGTTGCAGTTACTGAAGAAGAAAATCATGGAAGGATACTTCAAGCCAACTGAATGGGGAATTCGATAGATAATATATTTATTTTTGCTATTCAGCGTACCAAATTCTATATATGACAATAAGTAGTTTGCCAATGACGGTGGCGATAATTGCTTAGAATTAGCGATAAGTAATTGGAGATTGTATTTTGTGGATCCCTGCACTGAATGTAACATTTCTTCCTATTCCTCATCTGAAACTAGTTCAGTCATCAAGGTGGTAGTTTACAATCAGCGATTTTAAATCACCTGATGGGATTTATCTCTAACGGCTCACTTTTGAGCAGCAGGTGAGCTTAATATCAGTGGCAGAGTGGATGGAATGGAATTCTGGAAAACACGAGGAATAGCTATTTTCTTTTACTGCTGTTTTATGAGCATCAATTAACTGATCTCTGTTGATCGTAAGGTGCATTTTGCCTTATTTTTTGACTGTGAACATTACACACAGGGAGAGAGAACACAGTAACAAAATGTGTACATTCAATGCTGTTAAATTAAGATTATCAGTTCATTAATGCTGCTAATTACTTAATATAAACTACATAGCAGATATTCAAAAAGGGACATCATGGTGGTGGGGCTAAGATTCGATCATTCTGGCAGGAAGGTTGATGCCATGCACTTGTTTTTCATTATACTCAAAGAAAAACTAACAGTCTTAGACTCTTAGCCGATGGTGAACTGATACGATTAAGTACCTAAAATGACCACCAAAACCAGAGAACTGCCCTGGGAAAATACCAAAACCACGTTGCTCATGATCGCTGTCACATGTCCTTCCCAGATAGTAGTTTCAACTTCTATTACAGTAGTGTGAAAAGAGACCACCAGGACTGGGATCAATTATCGTGCATGTTCCCGTGGTTTTATAACGCCTCAACATGTTTTTCCTCGATAAAGCTGTTCCCATTTTCCAAACATGTGTCTTGACTGTGCTTCGAACATCATTTCTTGTAAAGGAATTCACCAAACCCGACAGGTGACTGTTTGTAGTATCCTTAGCAATCAGGGATGACATAAGACTAAATATTATCTTAAGCATGTCATTGAATTTATAATTGGGACTTGAAGGGGAGGAGCAACTGTCAATATTATGTGGTCATTACTACTTTATTTATTTATTTATTTTTTTCTATGTGGACAAGTCAAAGAATTTTAAAAAAATCACCTTAATTCTTCTACTATTATTTGTCATGAAAATTCAAAGCAGACAACATTGGACTTCAGATGCCTGCATTTGTAGAAACTTGACCAAAATGGGAGGAACATCAGTTTAAATTATTGGCATCAAGCTTAGAGCAACCAAAACTCTCATTTTTTCTTCAAGTTGCCAAAATTGTATTTCTTACCATAACTCATCTTCCAAGACAACATAGATGTTGTTCTACTTGTTTTAAAAAACGAACCGCCTATGATTGACAAATTGCAATTTCATACTGAAACTTCTGTCCCTGAAGTCGTTAGAACAAGCTCAAGCACTGAATGTCAACTATATGTAGTTGAAGTTGAAGTGTTATAATTCATGTAGTTAAAATATTCTTGTTGTTCTTCCTTGAATAATAATTTTTTTGTTCTAGAATTGTCTTTGTGTGGGACCTATAGAGCCATTTAGCAGTCGCAAGCTGTTTCTAACTTCAGTCGCACAATGTTTTATATTGTCATTACTTTTCTCAAGTCCAAGTTGTTGACGTTGCATCTGCGCAAAGCATGTCGATGTTTTGGCTGAAGGATTCGAATGTAAATGCAGCAAAGGTTACAGCTTCATATCACAGAAGTTCTTAAAAGGCTGAACACGCAAGCATCACCTCCGGTCTTTAATTTTCTCAATGGAAGCCTTACTTAGATCACTCCATTTTCTTCTAGCTCTTTTCATATCCTTAAAACACTTGGCTTTGGCTCAAGAGGTAAACCAATTCATCTACCATGGCTTCACGGGAGCCAACCTGAGCCTCAACGGGATTGCAAGTATTCACCCCAATGGCTTGTTGGAACTGACAAACACTTCAAAGCAGCAAATTGGTCATGCTTTCTTCCCATTTCCCTTCCATTTCAAATCATCTTTCCCCAACAATTCTAGGTCCCTTTCATTTTCTACGAACTTTGTGTTTGCCATGGTTCCCGAGACGCCTACGCGTGGTGGACATGGCATTGCGTTGACTATTTCTCCATCTACAGAGTTCAAGGGTGCCACTGCCACTCAATATCTTGGTCTCTTTAATTCTACCACGGTCGGTTTATCTTCAAATCACCTGCTTGCCATTGAGCTTGATGCTGTGAGAAGCCCTGAATTTCGAGATATCGGAGACAATCATGTTGGGATAGACGTCAACAATTTGACATCCATTCAATCTGCTCCAGCATCATACTTTTCAAAACATGAACGGGAAAATGAAAGCTTGCAGCTCATAAGTGGGGACCCAATGCAAGTGTGGATAGACTATGATGAAATGGAGAACCTACTCAACGTAACACTAGCTCCTGTAAGAATCATGAAACCTCAAAAGCCTCTCTTGTCAACACCTATTAATCTCTCTCTAGTTGTTTTGGAGTCCATGTACGTTGGTTTCTCTTCATCCACTGGTTCTGTATCCAGTCATCACTATATTCTTGGATGGAGCTTCAACAAAAGTGGGCAAGCACAGAGCCTAGACACTTCAAAGCTCCCTTCACTTCCTCCTGAAAGAAATTCAACTAACAAACCATATTTACGAATTATGATCTCATTGATAACAGCATCTCTTTTACTCATAGCAAGTTTTGCAACTATGTACATTATGAGGAAGAGATATGAAGAAGTACACGAAGATTGGGAGCAGCAATACGGTCCTCAAAGGTTTCGCTACAAGGATCTCTACAAAGCAACTAAAGGTTTCAAAGACAAAGGAATCCTTGGATATGGAGGTTTTGGAAGGGTTTACAGAGGAGAATTACGTTCTTCCAAGGTGGAAATTGCAGTCAAGAAAATCACTCATGATTCGAACCAGGGAATGAAGGAATTTGTAGCTGAAATTGCCACCATGGGGAGGCTAAGGCATAGGAACTTGGTACAGCTCTTAGGCTACTGTCGGCGGAAAGGAGAGCTTCTCTTGGTCTATGATTATATGCCTAACGGAAGCCTCGACAAGTTCCTATTTTGTAAAGTAAAACCAAACCTCAATTGGGCGCAGCGATATCAAATCATCAGGGGAGTAGCATCTGCCCTTCTTTACCTCCATGAAGAGTGGGAACAGGTTGTTCTGCATAGAGATGTGAAAGCTAGCAATGTTCTTTTTAGATGCCGATCTTAATGGACGGCTAGGAGATTTTGGGCTAGCTAAGTTTCATGACCATGGGTCAACTCCCCAAACAACCAATGTGGTTGGAACAGTTGGATATCTTGCACCAGAGATTACTAGAACAGGAAAGTCAACTACCTGCAGCGATGTTTTTTCTTTTGGGACATTTATGCTCGAAGTAGCATGTGGAAGGAAGCCTGTAGAGTCAGAAAGACCACCTGAGGAGGTTGTTCTGGTTGACTGGGTACTTGAATGCTGGAAGAGAGGTGCCATTCTTGGGACAGTTGATCCTAGATTTGAAGGTAACCACGTGGAGGAAGAAATGGAGTTGGTCTTGAAGCTAGGCCTGCTATGTACACATCGCACTCCGGCAGCCAGACCTAGCATGAGGCAAGCGGTGCAATATCTGGATGGAAATGCTACTTTACCTGATTTGCCAGTGCACGGTGCAGGAATCGGTTTAGTTCCAGTTAGCAATGAAGCATCTACAGAACATGTTTTAACAATCCGTATATCGTCAGATGAAATTTCTTCCTATTCCTTGTCCGACTCTGAATCAATCCTTAGTGGTCGTTGAACCAGCAATGCATCATGGAGGATTGATTACGTAAATATGTACATTAAGACTTGTTCCATGTGAAATATAGAGGAATGTGCCACCGAATTTTGAAGATCGTAGCATTTGTGCAATTTTTTCCCAACCACTTGTATCTTATGAGCTGTTATTAACTTGTACTGTTTTTCTTTACTCTTTTAAATTTATTATTTGCATCAGTAAGACTTTAGTATAACATGTTCCGATTGTAATAGACAGGAAAAGATGCAATGCATTAGTTAGATAATCGAGCTACGAGCTCGTGAGTTTACACTAAGAAAAATATCAGAAAGTTCATGAAATTGAAGTGACAACACATGCTACTTCAACTTATACAAAATGCAGTCTCCTCCATGAGAATAGCACAAAAGGAGCTTGATGATTAAGCTGAGTTCAACTCTAGTCTCTTTATTAACGAAAGTTGTGGTTGGATCAAACACTAATGGAGGCTGGTCTATACCTAAGATATGCATACCATAAGACCATAGGCAAGGAGGGCTTGTTGGAGTTATTCAATTGTGTCAAGATTGTAAAGTTCATTTATTAGCAGAATGTTATGGAACTTCCTGCGGCAGCTAGCACATCTACCCCACAAGCTCACTAGTCCCCGCTGGAGTCTTCCAACTCTCCTAAGCAACTTAGATGAAAGGCAGAGAAAAACATGACTCGGAGGTTCTTTTAGGAGGAGATCTACAGCCCCAGGAAGATGAAAGGGTCTTCCTTATCCAACCATGTATTGTTCATGCTAGTCTCTAAGGAGTATATTTTCATAAAGATAGCATTTGCAATATCTATGCGCATTAAATATGTAAAAATTTAGAGGGTTTCTGATGAATTGATGTATCTTCTCTTGAAAACCATTTTTTTTCCTCGTAAAGCCCATGTCTACAAGGGATTAAAAAAAAAAATATCCATTATAGAAGCTCAGTAGAGGCCAAGACCCATAGCACAAGGGTTTGGTAAAATTCCAGGCCCAATCCCTCCTGAGCTCAGCTACGTCTCGAACCCAAGCTTCTATAGATCTAGTAAGATATTAGACCTAATATTTTTAGGCATAGCTACGCGTCAGGCCTAAACACCTGTAGGTTTAGCGAGATGCTAAACCCAACCCCTTTAAGCTTGGCTATGTGCTAGGTCCAAGCGTTTATGGGTCTAGCAAAATACCAAATTCAACTCTCTTGAGCTTGGAAACATACTAGAACCAAACACACATGGGTAAGGCAAGATGCCAGACTCAATTCTTTTAGGCTCAGTTACGTGCTAGGCCCAAATGCCTATGGGGATGACGAGATGGCAGACTCAAGCTTTTTGGGCTCGGCTGCGCACCGAGCCCAAACGCTTATAGGTCTAGCAAGATGAAAGACCCAATCCGCTTAGACTCGATTACCCGTTAGGCCCAAAATACCATATCATTGCCCTTTTAAGCCAATAATTCCTCTTGATACAAGCACCCAAGATGAGAATCTAGGGTCATTATTTCCCTACACCCTAGTTGTGCAAAAAAGCTTCTAAAGGCTATCTATACGTCAATCAATATTAATATTGATTATAAAAGATAATCCAATCAACATTAATATCATATGTAAATTGATGTAGGACTGTCTTATATATGTATGTGATACTCTCATCAACAATTAGTGTCATGTAAGGAGACACTTATAATCAATATTAGCATTGATTATAAAAGTTTTTCTCCCACTTAGAAGTGAAAAATAAAACTTTAAGGTTATAAATATTCTATAAATGATCTAGAAAAGATGTTCATTATTTTTACTATCTTACAACTTATTCTCAGCATTTATCATACATAAATTGAGGACAAACTTTTTTTATTCTTAGAATATAATACTCATTTACTACAACTCATTATAATAAAATCAATAACTTAATCATCGAAAAGTCTCTAAAATCCTAAAAAAAAACTGTTTTGCAACAAATCCAATTTTTATTATCAATCCCTAAAATCCTCAGTTGTGAAAAATAGAAAATGGACATGAACATGTGATTACCCATCATCTAAACATGGTGAAAATTTTTTTCCTAGCATTTTAAATTTTGGAGCATCATCAATCTGAATCTAAACAGACAAAAAATTAGAATTATATATTGAACATCAAAAAGCCCATGTCTCTTAAAATCTGACCAACCTTAAATATTAGAGTTTTTGATAAATTTAGCATCATAGACAAAATACATAAAATTGTCATTTCGACCTATCAATATTCAACAGGCTAATGCTTTTTCTAAGATGGTATGAATAATATTTTGTTAAAATGAAATTTTCTTGTTATGTTTATGCATTTACAATCTAAGACCCCATTTCCATCGATTCATAAGTATCAGGCTTGAATTTACTCTTATTTTGGTTTAGATAAATTGTTGAAATACCAGAATGGTGCTCTTTGTTACTTCAATCTTCTTTTTATCCTAAATTAATTACAATTCTTTCAACACTTCAAATAAATGAAAATAAACTAGGGAATTTTGGAAAACCAGGTCTAAATTCGGACACTTGCACACCGCATATCTGGACAATGTAGATTCAATTTGCAATATTTAGTAAAATGATAATTATTTTGGAAGTCCAATTGGTAGTAGAATTTGTTTCTTGCTATAGAAGATTTTAGAATTTTATTTTCTTTGATCTTGTATCAACTATGAAAAGTAGTTTCCCCCTCTTTTTTTTTTCAAGAAAAAAGCTTTGGAGAGGGTTCACTTGTTTATAAATGACACACGGACGAAAAACAGAACATAAAAAGATAGCAAGCGAAGAAAAGTAGAGATGTTGTCCAAAAGTTATCATCACTATAACCTTAATTTCTATTTTATTTTTGAATATTTTTCTGTAATTTAATATGTTTTTTTAACAGGTTTACAGCTTTTTAAATATGTCAGAAATCATTGTAGAAAAATTAGGATCCTAAATCAAATAAAAAATACAACATATATAAAGTAATATATTAGACTAACAATCTAAAATAAAATAAAATAAAATAGACTCAAACAACACATTCCAAATCTAATTCGATGATTTTATAGACCTTGACTGGTTATAAGTAACCGACCCTCTATAAAACTGATTATGTAATTGTACAGTAAAATTTAAGTTTGAATCCGACCCAACAATAGCATATTACATACTTTTCTTATCATTTGTTTAAGGTGAAAAAGGCTCAGTTGGAGCTTAGCAATGGGGGCAGTACTGGTGTATAAATGAGTCTACATGGTAAATCCATAATAGATTGTATAAATAAGTCATAACAATGGGAAAAAACCTGATAATATTTTAGTCTTTAGATTAAGGATTTGAACCTGGAGCAACGATTAAGGAAACCTCGAAGTGCAAAGTTTGTTTGTTTGTTTTTTTTTTTTTTTTTATCTTTTAGATAATAGTCGATCATTTATTATTTATTCGTACTAATGACTCCTTAATTACTGACTTTTCCATGCGTTAATAGCTAAGTAAATACGAAGTTAATCCTTTCCGCAATCAATTAGATAGAATAAAAGAGATATCCTATCAATCAGTTTATAACACGTTTTAACAGACCAACTTTTTGGAATCATTTTTCCACTTGAATCCTTCAATTTGATCAAGAAGACTTTAACGTTGCTCTACTGTTTTCTTTTACCAATGTGTATCTGAAGAAGCAAAAACAATCTTCTGCACGTTCTTATGGTGATTGCATCGTTCAAATCATTGCACTTTCTACTCGGCCTGTTTGTTTCCTTGAAGCTCTTGGCCTTAGCTCAAGAGGAAAACCAGTTCATCTATCATGGCTTCACTGGAGCCAACCTGCTCCTCAGCGAGATTGCAAAAATCCATCCAAATGGTCTCTTAGAGCTGACAAACACTTCAAAACGGATAATTGGCCGTGCTTTCTTCCCATTCCCTTTTCAGTTCAACACATCTTCATTCAACAATTCTCGGTCTCTCTCATTCTCTACCCAGTTTGCGTTTGCCATGGTTCCTGAGCTGCCTACACATGGTGGCCAAGGCATCGCCTTCACAATCTCTCCATCTGTGGACTTCACAGGGGCTTTGGCAACTCGGTACTTTGGAATCCTCAATTCTACAAGCAATGGCCTGTCTTCAAACCATCTATTGGCAGTTGAGCTGGATGCAGTTCCAAGCCCGGATCTTAAAGACATCAATGACAGCCACGTTGGAATTGATGTAAACAGCTTGATATCCATTGAATCTGCTCCGGTGACCTACTTTTCAGATGAGGAAAAGGAGAATAAGAGCTTGACTCTCATAAGTGGTCATGTGATGCACGTGTGGATAGATTATGATGAAGTAGAGAAGCTACTCAATGTTACAGTTGCTCCTGTCACAAGAACAAAACCAACCTTGCCTCTCTTGTCAACATCGCTTGATCTTTCTTCAGTTATGTTGGATTCTATGTACGTTGGTTTTTCTGCATCAACTGGAGCGGTGGCTAGCAGCCACTATATTCTGGGGTGGAGCTTCAACAGAGGCGGACAAGCTCAAAGTCTTGACGTGTCAAAGTTGCCTACACTTCCTTCTCAAAGAAAATCAAGAAAGAAACCACATGTAAGAATTGTGGTCCCAACAATAACAGCAATCATTTTGCTGGTAGCAATCTCTGGTGATGTTTGTATAATAAGGCGGAAGAAATATGAAGAACTGCGCGAAGATTGGGAACAGGAATATGGTCCTCAAAGATTCTCCTACAAGGATTTATACAAAGCAACCAAGGGTTTCTCAGACAGTGAGTTGCTGGGACGTGGGGGTTTTGGAAAGGTTTACGGAGGAGTACTGCCTTCTTCCAATATGCAAGTCGCGATCAAGAAAGTATCCCATGATTCCAGGCAAGGTACTAAGGAATTCGTTACTGAGATTGTTAGCATGGGGAGGCTGAGGCACAGGAACTTGGTCCAGCTCTTCGGCTATTGCCGGCGAAAGGGAGAGCTCCTCTTGGTCTATGATTATATGCCTAATGGAAGCCTTGATAAATTCCTATTTCGCAATGACACACCCAGCCTTAATTGGGCTCGGCGATATCAAATCATCAGGGGAGTTGCGTCTGCCCTTCTTTACCTCCATGAAGAGTGGGAACAGGTCGTTCTGCATAGAGATGTGAAAGCTAGCAATGTTCTATTAGATGCCGATCTTAACGGACGGCTAGGAGATTTTGGGCTTGCTAAGTTTCATGACCATGGATCAGCTCCTCAAACAACCAAAGTGGTTGGAACAGTTGGATATCTTGCACCAGAGATTACTAGAACAGGAAAGTCAACTACCAGCAGCGATGTTTTTTCTTTTGGGACATTTATGCTCGAAGTAGCGTGTGGAAGGAGGCCTGTAGAGTCAGAAGGACCACCTGAGGAGGTTGTTCTGGTTGACTGGGTACTTGAATGCTGGAAAAGAGGTGCCATTCTTGGGACAGTTGATCCTAGATTTGAAGGTAACCACGTGGAGGAAGAAATGGAGTTGGTCTTGAAGCTAGGCCTGCTATGTACACATCGCACTCCGGCAGCCAGACCTAGCATGAGGCAAGCGGTGCAATATCTGGATGGAAATGCTACTTTACCTGATTTACCAGTGCACGGTGCAGGAATCGGTTTAGTTCCAGTTAGCAATGAAGTATCTACAGAGCATGTTTTAACAATCCCTATATCATCATATGAAATTTCTTCCAATTCCTTGTCCGACTCTGAATCAATCCTCAGTGGTCGTTGAACCAGCAATGCTTCGTGGAGGGTTGATTACGTAAATATGTACATTAAGACTTGTTCGATGTGAAATATAGAGGATCTTATAGATCCTGACTGGTTATGAGTAGCCGACCCTCTATAAAACTAATTATGTAAAATCATCTAGTAAAATTTAAGTCTGCCCAACTTTCGCATCTAAAATTACAGATTTTTCTCATCAAACTATTTGTTTGAGGTGAAAAAGGCTCAGTTGGAGCTTAACAATGGGGGCACTGGTGTATAAATGAATCTACATGGTAAATCCATAATACATTTTTAAAAACTATCAGATTTTTCTGACCAGCCTATATAAATAAGTCGTAACAATGGGAAAAAACGGGGTAATATTTTAGTGTTTAGACCAAGGATTTGAACCTGTAGCAACGATTAAGGAAACCTCGAAGTGCAAAGTTTGTTTTCTTTTTTATCTTTTTTATAATAGTCGATTATTTATTATTAATTCGTACTAATGACTCCTTAATTACTGACTTTTCCATGCGTTAATAGCCAAGTAAATACTAAGTTAATCCTTTCCGCAATGATCAATTAGATAGAATTAAAGAGATATCCTATCAATCAGTTTATAACACGTTTTAACAGACCAACTTTTTGGAATCATTTTTCCACTTGTAGCCTTCAATTTGATCATGAAGACTTTAACGTTGCTCTATTGTTTTCTTTTACCAATGTGAAACTGAAGAAGCAAAAACAATCTTCTGCACGTTATTATGATTGTAATAACTCAATTTTGAATTCTTTGAATAATATTTTATTTCTATTTTTATTTATAAAAATCCAAAAAATTAAGAAAAAAAAGTTTAGAATTCAAAAATATATTTTCTCAGTTCAACCGTCTTTTTCCAAAAAAAAAAGAGCTTATTGGGTCAATACGGGTCAAACCGTGTTGATCGGGGTAAAAAATGAGTTTCATGCTGTTTTGGGTCAAAACCATCATTTCCAGTCAAAACCAAGCCCACCGAGTTAATACAGGTCAAACCATGTCGACCGGGATAAAAAATGAGTTTCGGATCATTTTGGGTCAAAATTGTTATTTTCGGTCAAAACTCGGTCCACCAGGTTGATACCAATCGAAAAATATTTTTGGTGTTTCAAATTAATTTTTCAGTAATCAAGAAGTGATTTTTAACGGTTGAAACAAGCTTTTTTCTAATACTAATTTAAATTTTTAGTTTTATCTATATAAATATTTATTATTATATATAATAAAACAAAATCAATAATACAGAAGTTTTTATTTTTCGTAGATGGTGTAGTTGGGGTGGTGAAATTTTTTCTTCAATACATAGCAGTGTCTCCTAGTTATAAATTCCCGTGTCCCCTCAGTATTTGCTATAAAAAGCCACTGAAAATTTGAAAAAAAAGGGAAAGAAAAAAGAAAAGAGATACTAATAATACTATTGAAGTTTTTTTTTTAGTTTTTCTTCACGCAAATAAGATATTGATTTTTTTAAAAAATAATTTTAAAAAATATCAAAAATATCCTAACCATTAGATCTAATAGTTGTTAAGGAAGCCTGTTGATCACATAAACGGCAGTTTTCATTGTTTCTGCCCAAAAAGTCCTGGAACATTCTTTGCATGGAGCATACTACGGCAGAGTTCCATGATATGTCTATTTTTTCTTTTCGCGATGCCATTTTGTTGTGGAGTGTTGGCACATATGAATTGATAATGTATTCGATGTTCCAGTAGATAATTAGAGAATTCATTTGATGTGTACTCTCCCCCATTGTCTATGCGTAAATAACGAATTTTTTCACCAATCTCTACTTCTGCTGCACTTGTAAACTCCTGGAATTTTGAGAAGGTTTCAGATTTCTCTTTTTGAAAATAAACCCACACATACCTTGAAAAATCATCAATAAAAGTCACCATGTATCTTATCCCACTGATAGAAGCTTGCTTCACAGGTCTAAAAACATCGGAGTGGACTAATTCCAATGGTTTCTTGGCTTTAAACTTGCACTCTTCATACGACAACTGGTGAGCTTTCCCATATTGGCATCCTGCATACACTGTGTCTGTTCTTACTTCAAGTTGAGGAGGTCCCTTAAACATCGACTTCTTCATCATTACAGGTAGCTTAAAATATCTAATATGACTCAAACGCAGATGACATAAGTCTGTTGTCTCATTCTTTCTGGTCTTGTCTATGTATGCAGTTTCTGTAGACATTGCATATACTGACTCTAATCTCTGACCCTTCATCAGTGGTTCTTTTGCAATCTTAAGATTGTGATATACTCTAACATATTGTGGACCGAACATAATAAAATGCCCTAAAAATGTTAATTGTGACACAGAAAGAAGGTTTTTCTTCATACCTGGAACATGATAGACTTTCTAAAGTGATACCTCATTATCACTGTAATGGTTAGAGACCATTGTATTACCAACATGAGCTATTGGTAATTTTGAGTTATTGGCTGTTACCACCACACGATTTCCCTTGTATTCTGTCAAATTTTGCAGCTTCTCTTTATCTCCAGTCATATGATTGGAGCAACCGGAGTCAACTATCCAGTCTTTCTCATAGTTGATTTGATCAGATATTGTTGCAGTAAGGGCTAGCTCATCTTCTTCTTCTCTTCTTCTTCTTCTTTTTCTGTAACAAATAATGCCTCAGTATCCCATTCGTCTTTAATTTTAGAAGTAACAACATTACTCTCCATGAACTTTGTCTGCAACGTAAAAAATTTCGCCATATGACCCTTCTTTCCGCAATTGTAACATTTTCCTTCAAATTTCTTTTTGGTACTCTGATTTTTCCAACCTCCCATTGCACGACTAATTCCTGCACCTTGATGATTTTTCATCTTGTCATTATGTCGTTTAAATCCACCATTTCCATGTTGTTTGAAGTTCCCGCTGCCTTTATGGATGCAGAGTGCTTCCTCTTCACTCTTTAGTGAGGCTCCTCCCATTTGCTTAGCTAAAGCTTCTTAACAAGCAAACAAATTTTCAAACTCAACAAGTGATGGTTAATCTTGCCATCTCTGTACTACAGTAATGAAACCCCTGTATTCAGATCTCAAACTATGGATAACGATTCTTTTCATCCTGGTTTCCTGAATGGGAGCTTGTGGATCCAACTCAGAATTTTCACAGCATAACGACTTCACTTTGTGAAAATACTGAGCAACTGTCATGTTGCGTTGAGTTATTGATAATAACTCACTTTCAAGTAATTGGAGCCTTGTATTGTTCTTCTTGGAGAATAGCTTGGCAAATGTATCTCAAGCTTCTTTGGGAGTTTTGAAATCCCTTAAATGCTCCAGCATATCATAATCAATTGTTGTCTTCAAAGCGAACAGTGTTTTTCCCACTTTTATCTTCCACTTCCTCAACGTACCATTTGTGTCTTCTGCTTCTGGTTGTAAAGTTTTACTTCCATTGACAACCTCCCACAAATCTTGACCTTGCATGTAGGACATCATACATGTAGACTAAGTGTTGTAGTTAATATGGTTGAATTTTTTAATTCCACCAATAACTTGCAGATCACCCATTTTACAGATAGAAGAAAGAAAAGACACAAGAATATAATGGCCATGATTGTAAGGCTATGATACCAAACTGTTGAATAAAATGAGAGAAGTTGGAAAATAGAGGACAAGATGATATATTATTTTGCAGAATTGAGTTGCTTTATATAGGCAAGTCAATTACATAAAACTAGGAGCTAACGGCTATATTCATTATTTTAGCCACAAAATCCTAAACAAACTTCTAAGAATAGCAAAGCAATATTGAAACTAAACAATCTGCAAAAGAATCGGTAAACAGAGCTGACTTGGTCAGTAATTTTGCATGACTAGTATTGTAGTTTTTCCAACTCCCCTAAGCAACTTAGATGAAAGGCAGAGAAAAACATGACTCGGAGGTTCTTTTAGAAGGAGATCTACAGCTTCGAGAAGATGAAAGGTCTTCCTTATCCAAACATGTATTGTACATGCTAGTCTCTAAGGAGTACATATTCATAAAGATGGCATTTGCAATATCTATGCGTATTACATATGCAAATACTTAGAGGGCTGCTGATGGATTGATGTATCTTCTACTGAAAACCATTTTTTTTCCTTGTAAAGCCCATGTCTACAAGGGACCAAATTAAAGAATATCCATTATAGAAACTCAGTAGAGGCCAAGACCCATAACATAAGGGTTTGGTAAAATTCTAGGCCCCATCCCTCCTAGGCTCAGCTATGCCTCGGACCCAAGCTCCTATAGATCTAGTAAGATACCAGACCCAACATTCTTAGGCATAGCTACATGTCAGGCTTAAACACCTGTAGGTTTAGCGAGATGCTAAACCCAACCCCTTTAGGCTCGGTTATGCGCTAGGTCCAAGCGTTTATGGGTCTAGCAAGATGCCAAACCTAACCCTCTTGAGCTTGGAAACACACCAGGACCAAACACACATGAGTAAGGCAAGATGTCAGACTCAATCCCTTTAGGCTCAACTATGTGCTAGGCCCAAACGCTTATAGGGATGGCAAGATGGTAGACCCAAGCCCTTTAGGCTTGGCTGCGCACCAAGCCCAAACGCTTATAGGTCTAGCAAGATGAAAGACCCAATCCCCTTAGACTCAATTACCTGTTAGGCCCTAAATACCATATCATCGCCCTCTTAAGCCAATAATTCCTCTTGATAAAAGCACCTAAGATAAGAATCTAGGGTCATTACCTCCCTACACCCTAGTTGTGCAAAAAAAAAGCTTCTAAAGACTATCCATACGTCAATCAATATTAATATCATATGTAGATTGATATAGGACCGTCTTATATATGTATGTGATACTTTTATTAACAATTAGTGTCATGTAAGGAGACACTTACAATCAATATTAGCATTGATTATAAAAGTCTTTCTCCCACTTAGAAGTGAAAAAAGAAACTTCAAGGCTATAAATATTTTATAAACGATCTAGAAAAGATGTTCATCATTTTTACTATCTTACAACTTATTCTCAGCATTTATCATACATAAATTAAGGATAAACTTTTTTGTTCTTAGGATATAATACTCATTTACTACAACTCATTATAATAAAATCAATAACTTAATAATCGAAAAGTCTCTAAAATCCTAAAAAATAAAATTGTTGTGTAACAAATCCAGTCTTTGTCACCAATCCCTAAAATCCTTAGTTATGAAGAAAAAAAGGGACATGAATATGAACATGTGATTATCCATCATCTAAACATGGTGAAAATTTTTTTTCCTAGCATTTTAAATTTTGGAGCATCATCAATCCGAATCCAAGTAGACAAAAAGTTAGAGTTACATATTGAACATCAGAAAGTCCATGTTTCTTAAAATCTGACCAACCTTAAATATTAGAGTTTTTGATAAATTAAGTATCATAGACAAAATATATAAAATTGTCATTTTGAGTTATCAATATTCAACAAGGCCCAATGCTTTTTCTAAGATGGTATCTTCTGTAGGCCTGGTATGAATAATATTTTGTTAAAATGAAATTTTCTTGTTATGTTAACGCATTTACAATCTAAAACCCTATTTCCATCGATTCATAAGTATCAGGCTTGAACTTACTTTTATTTTGGTTCAGATAAATTGATGAAATACCAGAATGGTGCTCTTTGTTACTTCAATCTTCTTTTAACCCTAAATTAACTACAATTCCTTCAACAGTTCAAATAAGTGAAAATAAACTAGGGAATTTTGGAAAACCAGGTCTAAATTCGGACACTTGCACATCGCATGTCTGGACAATGTAGATTCAATTTGCAATATTTAGTAAAATGATAATTATTTTGGAAGTCCAATTGGTAGTTTCTTGCTATAGAAGATTTTAGAATTTTATTTTCTTTGATCTTGTATCAACTTTGAAAAGTAGTTTCCCCTTTTTTTCCTGAGAAAAAAGCTTTGGAGAGGGTTCACTTGTTTATAAATGACACACAGACAAAAAACAAAACATAAAAAGATAGCAAGCAAAGAAAAGCGAAGATGATATCCAAAAGTTATCATCATTATAATCTTAATTTCTATTTTATTTTTGAATATTTTTCTTTAATTTGATATGTTTTTTTAACAGGTTTACAGCTTTTTAAATATGTCAGAAATCATTGTAGAAAAATTAGTATCCTAAATCAAATAAAAAAGACAACGTATATAAAATAATATATTAAACTAACAATCTAAAATAAAATAGACTCAAACAACACATTTCAAATCTAATTCGATGATTTTATAGACCTTGACCGGTTATAAGTAACCGACCATTTATAAAACTAATTATGTAATTGTACAGTAAAATTTAAGTTTGAATCTGACCCAACAATAGCATATTACATACTTTTCTTATCAAACGATTTGTTTGAGGTGAAAAAGGCTCAGTTGGAGCTTAGCAATGGGGCACTGTTTGTTTCTACTCGGCCTGTTTGTTTCCATGAAGCTCTTGGCCTTAGCTCAAGAGGAAAACCAGTTCATCTATCATGGCTTCACTGGAGCCAACCTGCTCCTCAGCGAGATTGCAAAAATCCATCCAAATGGTCTCTTAGAGCTGACAAACACTTCAAAACAGCAAATTGGCCGTGCTTTCTTCCCATTCCCTTTTCTGTTTAACACATCTTTATTCAACAATTCTCGGTCTCTCTCGTTCTCTACCCAGTTTGCGTTTGCCATGGTTCCTGAGCTGCCTACACTTGGTGGCCAAGGCATGGCCTTCACAATCTCTCCATCTGCGAACTTCACAGGGGCTTTGGCAACTCAGTACCTTGGAATCCTCAATTCTACAAGCAATGGCCTGTCTTCAAACCATCTATTGGCAGTTGAGCTGGATGCAGTTCCAAGCCCGGATCTTAAAGACATCAATGACAGCCACGTTGGAATTGATGTAAACAGCTTGATATCCATTGAATCTGCTCCGGTGACCTACTTTTCAGATGAGGAAAAGGAGAATAAGAGCTTGACTCTCACAAGTGGTCATGTGATGCACGTCTGGATAGATTACGATGAAGTAGAGAAGCTACTCAATGTTACAGTTGCTCCTGTCACAAGAACAAAACCAACCTTGCCTCTCTTGTCAACACCTCTCGATCTTTCTTCTGTTATGTTGGATTCTATGTACGTTGGTTTTTCTGCATCTACTGGAGCAGTGGCTAGCAGCCACTATATTCTGGGGTGGAGCTTCAACAGAGGCGGACAAGCTCAAAGTCTTGACGTGTCAAAGTTGCCTACACTTCCTACTCCAAGAAAATCAAGAAAGAAATCACATGTAAGAATTGTGGTCCCAACAATAACAGCAATCATTTTGCTGGTAGCAATCTCTGGTGATGTTTGTATAATAAGGCGGAAGAAATATGAAGAACTGCGCGAAGATTGGGAACAGGAATATGGTCCTCAAAGATTCTCCTACAAGGATTTATACAAAGCAACCAAGGGTTTCTCAGACAGTGAGTTGCTGGGACGTGGGGGTTTTGGAAAGGTTTACAGAGGAGTATTGCCTTCTTCCAATATGCAAGTCGCGATCAAGAAAGTATCCCATGATTCCAGGCAAGGTACTAAGGAATTCGTTGCTGAGATTGTTAGCATGGGGAGGCTGAGGCACAGGAACTTGGTCCAGCTCTTCGGCTATTGCCGGCGAAAGGGAGAGCTCCTCTTGGTCTATGATTATATGCCTAATGGAAGCCTTGATAAACTCCTATTTCGCAATGACACACCCAGCCTTAATTGGGCTCGGCGATATCAAATCATCAGGGGAGTTGCGTCTGCCCTTCTTTACCTCCATGAAGAGTGGGAACAGGTCGTTCTGCATAGAGATGTGAAAGCTAGCAATGTTCTATTAGATGCCGATCTTAACGGACGGCTAGGAGATTTTGGGCTTGCTAAGTTTCATGATCATGGATCAGCTCCTCAAACAACCAAAGTGGTTGGAACAGTTGGATATCTTGCACCAGAGATTACTAGAACAGGAAAGTCAACTACCTGCAGCGATGTTTTTTCTTTTGGGACATTTATGCTCGAAGTAGCGTGTGGAAGGAGGCCTGTAGAGTCAGAAGGACCACCTGAGGAGGTTGTTCTGGTTGACTGGGTACTTGAATGCTGGAAAAGAGGTGCCATTCTTTGGACTGTTGATCCTAGAATTGAAGGTAACCACGTGGAGGAAGAAATGGAGTTGGTCTTGAAGCTAGGCCTGCTCTGTACACATCGCACTCCGGCAGCCAGACCTAGCATGAGGCAAGCGGTGCAATATCTGGATGGAAATGCTACTTTACCTGATTTACCAGTGCACGGTGCAGGAATCGGTTTAGTTCCCGTTAGCAATGAAGCATCTAGAGAGCATGTTTTAACAATCCCTATATCATCAGATGGAATTTCCTCTTGTTCCTTGTCCGACTCTGAATCAATCCTCAGTGGTCGTTGAACCAGCAATGCTTCATGGAGGATTGATTATGTAAATATGTACATTAAAAGTTGTTCGATGTGAAATATAGAGGAAGGTGCCGCAGAATTTTTAAGATTGTAGCATTTCAACCACTTATATCTTGTGAGTTATTACCATGAAACAGCCGTCCTCCCTGCAGACCGTAAACCCAGAGGCAAGGAGGGCTTGTAGGAGTTATTCAATTGTGTCAAGATTGTGTAGTTTGATTATTAATATACAAATATTTATTTACTAGCAGAATTGATAGATTTATGGAAACATATATATAACAAATTCTATTTAAACTTAGCATGCATTGTCAATCGATCCTGGTTGATTATTAATGTCTATCTTTGTTGATTATTGTCTATTTTGTTAGAAAATAATTTTGATGCCTTTCACATCAAATAAATAATAAATTATGTAAACAAAATATATAGATGTAATTACTTACTAAAGAATTATATAAAAACAAAGAAAACATGTTATGTTGGTTTTATAAGTAAGTTATAAAATTTTATAATCTTTCAATTTGAAATTAATATTATTTGGATTTTTTAAGAGTAATTAATTTCTTATCCATTCATAGTTTATTTTGAGCCTACTATTTTTCCATGTTAAAATAAATAATTAATTAATTAGTTTGGCAAATTTGTTTATTAAATGGTATTTCATCACTCACCGACAGATTTACCAGCGGTTAGTTTCCGTCAGTCAATCACAATATCACCGACGAAATACAAATCCGTCGGTATATTTCAAGCAGGAATCTTTTTTTTTTGGCGCGCAAATTTCGTCTGTAAAACCATCGGCAAATGATTTTTTTGTTTTTCCGACTGATATAGCCACGAAAGGGGGAATCACCAACAAAAAAAAGCCGACGAAAGTAATCCATTGGTAATGACGTCAGTAAAAAAATCACCGACGAACTTCTAATCACACACCGACGGAATTTTTCCGTCAGTAAAACTGTGAAATCTTGTAGTGTTTTCCATGTTAAAATAAATAAATAATTAATTAATTTGGAAAATTTGTTTATTAAATGGAGGGTTAATTCAAATGATTCCATAAATCTTGTCATTGTTTCTTAAAATTGATAAGATTATATATAGAACTCAAATATTACTTAATCAAGAAGGGAAAAAAGACGAGAGCTAAATGGGTAGAGGCATAATTGTAGTGGAGGGGGTTCAAGGACAAGAATAATCTGTGTGCTATGCCAACGCATTACGTGTCCACCTCAAGTTTCTTTCCTAGCCATTACGTATCGGCTACGGCATCGCATCGCATGACGTATTTAATTTGTTTTATTTGAAAAACATTGGAGCCCCTAATTCAGTTCCTTCAACACTTCAAATCTGTGAACAAACTAGGGAATTCTGAAAAACCAGGTCTGAATCCGGACACTTGCGCATCGCATGTCCGAGCAACAGAGGTTTAAAACTATTGATTCAATCTGCAATATTCAGTAAAATGATAATTATTTTAGAAGTCCAATTAGTAATAGAATTTGTTTCTTGCCATAGAAGATTTTAGAATTTTATTTTCTTTGATACTGTATCAACTTTGAAAAGTAGTTTTCCCTATTTTTTAAGAGAAAAAGTTTTGGAGAAGGGTCGCATGCGCGCAAGTCATAGCAATGTGAAGAGACGTGTTAATAATTCAGTCTTTAGACCGAGGATTTGAAACTGTAACAACAATTAAGGAAAAATTCGAAGCGAAAAAACTTTTACCAATGTGTATCTGAAGAAGCAAAAACAATCTCCTATTTGTTCATGTGATGGTTGCCGCTTTCAAATTATTGCACTTCCTGCTCGGCCTGTTTGTTTCCTCGAAGCTCTTGGCCTTAGCTCAAGAGAAAAATCAGTTCATCTATCATGGCTTCACTGGAGCCAACCTGCTCCTCAGCGAGATTGCAAAAATCCATCCAAATGGTCTCTTAGAGCTGACAAACACTTCAAAACCGCAAATTGGCCGTGCTTTCTTCCCATTCCCTTTTCTGTTCAACACATCTTTATTCAACAATTCTCGGTCTCTCTCTTTCTCTACCCAGTTTGCGTTTTCCATGGTCTCTGAGCTACCTACACTTGGTGGCCATGGCATGGCCTTCACAATCTCTCAATCTGCGAACTTCGCAGGGGCTTTGGCAACTCAGTACCTTGGAATCCTCAATTCTACAAGCAATGGCCTGTCTTCAAACCATCTATTGGCAGTTGAGCTGGATGCAATTCGAAGCCCGGATTTTAAAGACATCAATGACAACCACGTTGGAATTGATGTAAACAGCTTGATATCCATTGAATCTGCTCCGGCGACCTACTTTTCAGATGAGGAAAAGGAGAATAAGAGCTTGACTCTCATAAGTGGTCATGTGATGCACGTCTGGATAGATTACGATGAAGTAGAGAAGCTACTCAATGTTACAGTTGCTCCTGTCTCAAGAACAAAACCAACCTTGCCTCTCTTGTCAACACCTCTCGATCTTTCTTCTGTTATGTTGGATTCTATGTACGTTGGTTTTTCTTCATCTACTGGAGCAGTGGCTAGCAGCCACTATATTCTGGGGTGGAGCTTCAACAGAGGCGGACAAGCTCAAAGTCTTGACGTGTCAAAGTTGCCTTCACTTCCCCCTCAAAGAAAATCCAGAAAGAAGCCATATTTAAGAATTCTGGTCCCAGCAATAACAGCAATCATTTTGCTGGTAGCAATCTCTGGTGCTGCTTATATAATACGGAGGAAGAAATATGAAGAACTGCGCGAAGATTGGGAACAGGAGTATGGTCCTCAAAGATTCTCCTACAAGGATTTATACAAAGCAACTACAGGTTTCACGGACAGGAAGTTGCTGGGAAGTGGAGGTTTTGGAAAGGTTTACAGAGGAGTATTGCCTTCTTCCAATATGCAAGTCGCGATCAAGAAAGTATCCCATGATTCCAAACAAGGAACTAAGCAGTTTGTTGCTGAGATTGTTAGCATGGGAAGGCTGAGGCACAGGAACTTGGTCCAGCTCCTAGGCTATTGCCGGAGAAAGGGAGAGCTCCTCTTGGTCTATGATTACATGCCCCACGGAAGCCTTGATAAACTCTTATTTCACAATGACACACCCAGCTTTAATTGGGTTCATCGATATCAGGTCCTCAGAGGAGTTGCATCTGCCCTTCTTTACCTCCATGAAGAGTGGGAACAGGTTGTTTTGCATAGAGATGTTAAAGCTAGCAATATACTGTTAGATGATGATTTCAATGGTCGACTAGGAGATTTTGGGCTTGCTAAATTCTATGATCGTGGGGCTAATCCTCAAACAACCTGTGTGGTTGGAACAGTTGGATATATTGCGCCAGAGGTTACTAGAACAGGAAGGGCCACTACCAGCAGTGATGTTTTTGCTTTTGGTACTTTTATGCTTGAAATGGCTTGTGGAAGGAAACCTGTAGAGCCAGAACAATCAGCAGAAAAGATGATTTTGGTTGACTGGGTTCTTGATTCCTGGAAAATAGGAGATATTCTCCGAACAGGTGATCCAAAATTGGAAGGTAATTACGTGGTGGAGGAAATGGAATTGGTTTTAAGGCTAGGTCTGCTTTGTTCTTTCTCTACACCACAAGCTAGGCCAAGCATGAGGCAAATTTCGCAATATCTGGATGGGAATGCTAGCCTGCCAGAGATGCCTCTTGATGGTGCTAGCATAGGTTTGATGCCAGTTAGTCATGAAGAGCCTGGGGATTTCACCTTGTCTTTCCATAGATCTAATGATTACTCTGCTCATTCCTTCTCTAGTACCGACTCTATCCTCAGCTGTGGTCGTTGAATCATGGCTTAACGAGGTAAAAAATTCTTTAACCTAAAGACTAACAGCTGGCATGTGGCAAGCCTGGTATTAGTGGTGAAGAGGAAGGTAGATTGGAATACTTAGAGGGTTACCTTGTTTGTGCTTACCATAGTAATCCTCAAATCACAACAAAGACTGCTCCATGAGGGGTTAATTAATTAGCTTACAAACATAGGTATAATTTATGATTTAAGCAAAACACATGGTTGAAATAGTACAATGTTTGATGAAACAATGCTGGTCAATGATGGCCGTGTAGCTTCTTCCATTCTCCTCGGTGCTCTAACCCCACCCCACAATTCAACTCAACTATGCCTCATTCCCAAACTAGTTAGAATCAGTTTCACAGATCTTCCTTCTCCATTCATTTAGTCCTTGTTCCTTTTTTGATAAAACTCTCCACTTACTTCTGTTATGGACTAAAATGATTAATCACTTATGCCTACCTCGTTTTTACATGGGAGGTTAATTACATATTGAACTATTCTGACTTCTGATATAGTGATCTGCAGAAAGCATAGGCTTCAGTCAACTTTCTAAAATACAGAAAATCCAACACCCAGCATCATCGATTATCCTAACTAGAGTGCAGTTCAGTGTGATATGGCTGCTGGCCGGGTGGTTTATTCACAGACTAGTAGTGGAATAAAAAAAATGGTGATAATATATCTTGATGCTGATGTTATACACACATATTACTGTTTTAATCTTTCTACAAACAGTTAAGATTGCAAAAACCATGTTCAAGGAAGAAAGAAGATATAGACAGCAGCTTTGTAGGTTGAAAAGGGATTAAAACACCAGCCAAGAAAAAGTAAAAGAAACATTGCAACAAAATTTGCAATAAGAAGGCAGCAATATTAATAACCCTGCTTTCAGAAAGAGTGTAGATAGCCAATTACCTGATGAAAAGGCTAGAGATGTCTGATCAATAAGCTTCCATCATTTCTCCTGGTTTTTGGGTCACAGCTTGTTGCAGATGAGGCAGCGCAACCTCTTGGGACAGGGTACGTTCACTTGCTGTGCAGCCTTTCCTGCATCCAACTACCCTAAGTGATTAAACAGACTCTAATTTATCAAGCACTGGAGATTAGTTGTAATGATCAACTTTAATTCTAATTTGGGTCCCTCAAAGAACTTACACAGAGCAAGTTAAACATGAAGTGACTTGATTCCATCTTAGGAAAAACAAGCTCGTACTGGAAAGATTTAACAGACATTAACCTCCCCGAAAAATACCACAAAAAAAAAGGAAGTTGATACAGATGCAGGATAGCCATCAATGTGAAAATTACCGGTACTGATGTGTTCATATGAACTCATGGTGCCCGTGAGAGCTTGGAAGAGAGAACCAACCACTCCCTTTCCTCCTGCTAATATCTTGCTGGTCACAGAGGTGTCAAAGGCAAGGACTGCAGCCATGGATCAACTGTTGTAGTGGTTGTGACTGACCAAATCACCTCACTAAGATAATCCGCCAATAGGAAAAGAAATGAATCAGGGAAGGATGATCTGTGAGTGGTGTGGTTTTTATTATGAAATAAAAGTTTGTTTTTGTATTTTAAAAGTGTTTTTTAAAAAATTTAATTTATTTTAAATAAGTTTTTTTATGTTTTTAAATATGTTAAAAATATATATATATTTTTAAAATATATTATTTTAATATATAACAAAACAAAAGGAGCTTGAAAAATAGCTAATTATCACTAAAAAGTGAAAGGGAGACATCTTAATGGCGAAGTGATGGCTGATGTTGTAGCACTATTATGCCAATGACAGCCATGAATACCACTTATTGGGACCATACATAGACAAACATCTTAGGTAATTCTCCGGTCATTGATTAACTCTTTCAAATTACTCATCTGATTGAGGATGACAGGCAAAGCTCATGAATAGAGCTCATGAATCGCTTCAACCACAACCTTTTAAATAGTTCCAAGATACTTGAAAGTATCTTGTGAGGTTGCAGCAACCCGTTCCATCTTTCCCCTTTTGCAAGTATCACATGCTTACACAAACTATTTGAAACTGCTAAAGAATTTTAATAAAAGAAACGCCAGTTGATTGCCAGTTTTGGTGAAACGTTCAAAAGGCTTTGGACAAGGTTAAAGTCGGAGACAAAATCAAAGCTACAGTAGCCCTCAATGCTGATGTTTACAAATCATCTTCCAAGAACCCCTCTTCGGTGTTGGGAACGAGCCTTTCTTGTCAAGTTTTAATAGCACTTGCGATAATGTTATGTTTACGTTTCCAGCATTGCAAGGCGTTCACAAGGCTTAGGACAATGATTGAGTCGGAGATAAAATCAAAGCTACAGCAGCTCTTAATGTTGATGTTCATGAATCATCTTTCAACAAACCACCCGATGACAATTTTCGTAACAACGTAAAGGATGTCACGATTCATACTGTGAAGTTTCCTCGTCAAATTAAAGTTTTTTTGCCTATAGATGGTAACAGTGCTGGCGATTTGAAGATCATAATGGGAGAAGTTGGCTGGCCTACAGATTGGTAACATTAATGCCGATCCCAAATTAGCTAAAACGATCCATGGCGGTCTCCTTAAAGAAGGGAACCCCTGTTCGACCAGATTAATTGGATGTGTATCTCTTTGACCTAATTGAAGAATCAGAAGAGCATTGCACCAGGACATTTGGAGAGACACTGGGGACTCTTTCACTACGATGAACAGCCAAAATTTCCATGGATTTATCTGGAAAAGGTGATGAAGAGATGCTAATAGCAGCATATGGAGTCCAATACATGTCATCTCAATGGTGTGTGCTTGATGAGGAAAATAAGAACTTGACCGTGATAAAATTGAAATCAGCTATGCCCTGCTCTTTGTCGTGAATGTTGAATATTTACATATCATTTAGAAATGCAGTTTTTTAATTTTTTATTTAAAATTAACTTTTTTATGTTTAGAATTATTTAGATGTTCTGCTATTAAAAATTATTTTTTAAAAAATTAAAAATATTATTTTAATATATTTTTAAATAAAAAATACTTTATAAAACAACCTCCAACATTTTTAAATACCTTCTTGCGAGAGTTCAGCCCTTGGCAAGCATGCTGGCTACCCATCATTATTAATTGTGTCTATAGTTTTGGTTATCCCGTTTTTCTATTTTTTTTTCTTGTAAATGACAAGTTTCATTATGTATTTTTTTTCATTTATATATGTTTTTATATTGTTCTCCAAATTTTTAAAATGAAATATTTATTATCATAAAATTTTATTCTTGTCAATTGTCATAATTCTTTGAAAATTTTTGAAGCATGTCATTATGCTTAAAGATATTTAAGTTTTTTATTTATAAAAATAAAATTACATATCTGAAAATTTATATATATTTTTTTATTTTTACAATCATAATTTCATTTGAATAATTTGTAATAATGGTAGTATAAAAAAAGAATAGATTATAATTATAAATTGTTTTATAAATGAGAAAAAAACATACATTCAAAAACAATATTATGAAATATTTTTTGAAAGAAAAAACAATTAAAGGTAATTTTTTAAATATATAAAGCAAAATTAAATTTGAACTTTCTTGGAAGATAAGCTATAAAAATAAATTTATTGATCTTAAGAATTAGCACACGAAGATTTATTGATAATTTATCTTTTAAAAATTAAATTTATAGATACTTCTTTCAACTTCCTCTTTCTCTTTCTATTTAAAAGTTGTGTGGCACAAAAATTACACGTTGAAGGAAAGAACGCGTGTATATCCTCTTTTTAAGTGTGTTTAGTAGTGCATTATATGTTATTTTTAAAAAGTATTTTTAATTTAAAATATATTAAAATAATGTATTTTTTATATTAATACATTAAAATTATAAAATAAATCTAAAACAAATATCAAATTAATATTTTTTTTTCATATAAAAAATTGGCTTAACAAACAATATAAAAAATAAATCGAACCAAAAAAACATTAGCAGCCTTAAATGGAACCAAAACATGCTTAAAGCAAGCATTAGGTTTTAATAATAATAATAATAATCAATGGAGAAGCCTCTGCTTTTCTTTGGCCCACCGTGGGCTGGTTTATTTACTGTAACTAAAAAATATCAGTATTTTATTGTAGTGAGAGTTACTGTAGATACTAAGTGTTTTTTCCGTGTATTACACTGTTTGACACTATAACGGGAGTTATTGTAAACTGTGAGTGATTTCACTGTGGATTACACTGTTTGGTGCAGTATGGTGAGGTTGCAGACCCGTTTCCCCGGGTCAACTATAATTTTAGTGAGGCCGCAAACACCTGGCGCTGGGTCTGGTAAGCCCTGGGTACCCGCGCGCTCGGGACTGCAGGCCCCAGGCTGCACACACATGGTGCTGAGACTGGGCCGCGAGCAGGTCTACACCCCCGCGCCCCAAGGTCTGCAGAACTGCGAGCAAGGGCTACATACCTAGGCGATGATTACAGACCCAGGCGAGTGGGTTTGCAGACCCCCGTGCCTGGGGTCTGCAGACCCGCTCGTAGTTTTCAAACCCTTACCTTGGGGCTGCAGACCCACTCGCCTGGGTCTGCAGAACCCCACACTTGGGGTGTGCAGACCCACCCGTTTGGGTTTCTTCTATTACACCTAGGGTGTGCAGACCCCCCAGGAGTTGCAAAACCTGCAGAGAAAAATAACAATTTTGAAAAAAAATATAATAACTAATAACAATTATTATTATTATTGGTATTGTTATCGTTAATAAATGTTATAAAAAGATTATTACTATAAAAACTTGGACTAGACAAGTTTAATATTATTATTACTATACTAAATATTATTGTTATTTATTGTTGTCATTAGTAAATTGAAAACAAAATTATTATTTATTGTTATCATTTCATTTTGGATTGAATTTTCTTATTAAAGCATGTTTTGTTTTAGTTTTTAAAAATATTTTGAAAAAATTTGACAATTTTTTATTTTTTTCTTTATTTCAAATTAATATTTTTTTATTTAATTCATATTAAGTTGTTTTTATATTATTTTGATGTGATTATATAAAAAATATATTTAAAAAAATAAAAAAATATTATCTCAATATATTTTTTAAAAAATATTTTAAGATATTTCCAATTTTATTTTTTTCCCTCTTGAATTTTTTTTTTCTCTTATTGATTTTTTTTTTTTACTTGTAAAAGATGAAATAAATTAATATGACTTTTTTTTATATTATACAAAGGTTGGGTGAAGATAATTGTTTTTCCATTTCAAGTTGGGTTGAATTTTTTGATTACAGTATGTTTAGTTTTGCGTTTCAAAAATGATTTGAAAAAAATTTAATATTTTTTTATGTTTTTGTATTTTTTTAATTTTGTTTTTAAGTATATTGAGATTGAGTCTGACTGCGCAGTCACACTCGAGAGAATATATTAAGTTGGGTCGTGTTCAACAGGACCCATTCAAGTTGGGTCCTGCCCCGAGAAGGACCCAAAATAGCTTTGGGTTCCAGCCGCCGTTGGACCCATCAGGCTTGGGTCCTGTCCCTAACAAGATCCATCAGCGTTAGGTCCTGCTCCTAGTAGAATCCATCAGTAATTTTTTTATTTATTTTTTTCTTTCCTTTTGGGTCATGCATTCTCTTCCAGGCCGAAGAAACTTGGGGTAAGAAATGGCGTCTCACCTAAGGAGCTTAGGTGTGGCTAGACGCAAACTCAAATCCAAATCCCTTGGGTCTTAAAGATCTGCCTGACCCAAGATCATTGGTTCTTCGTCAGGACCCAAGGCTAAAGGGTCTTGCGTCAGGAATCAAGGCTAATAGGTCGTGCGTCAAGACCCAATGCTCTTGGGTCCTACGTCAAGACTCAATTCCCTTAGGTTGTGTCAGGATCCAAAGCTAATGGATCTGACATCAAGACCCAAGATTCTTGGATCTTAGATTTCTAAATATAATTATTTGTGATATAAAAATAATTATTTTTATTATAATTAAAAGTATTAATATTAAAAATAGTATTATTTGTGATATAAATATTTATTTTTAAATAATTAATATTATTAATAAAATATGAATAAATTTGAAAAACATTATTATCAATATTGAAAAACAACTATAGATTTGATGAAGTGTAAAATAATAATTAATAATAATAATAATATTAAATTTTAAAAAACTATTATTATTATTGAAGAAAAAACATAACTTTCTTTGAAAGATTAAAAAAATAAAAAATTTGACAGACAAGTTAAATATTATTATTAATATTCTAAATATTATTGTTGGATTTGGCGTTGCAGCTAGACGCAACGTTCTTGGGTTCGCTGTTGCAGCCAAACACAACACTTTTGGATCTTACATTTTTAAGATATCTTTTTATTAAAATAAAAGGTGAGCCTGCAGCGTATTGCGGGCAAAGAAGAAAAATGAAAAAAAATATCAATTATCATCATCATCATCATCATCATCATCATCATCATCATCATCATCATTGTTAATAAAAAAATTTAAAAACATTTTTACTATAAAAAATTTGGCTAAACAAGTTTAATACTATTATTAATATGATAAATATTATTATTTGTATTCTACATATTATTATTTTTATTATAATTAAAAATATTAGTATTTGAAATATTATTATTTGCGATATAAATATTATGATTTTATTTTATAATTAATATTATTAATATTAAAAATACTATTATTTTTATTATAAATATTATAATTTTTATTATAATTAATATTATTCTTATAATAATTAATAAATTTGTAGAAAATATTATTAATATTGAAAAAAAATATTTGATTTGAAGGGTAAAATTAAGAATTATTATTACTATTATTGTTGTTGTTATTGTCATTACCAGATTTTAAAAAAAAAATTATTACTATCATCGAAGAAAAGCATAATTGTTTTTTTTTAGATTGAAAAATATAAGAATTTGGGAAGAGAAGTTAAATATTATTATTAATATTATAAATATTATTAAATTCATTAATATTATTACAATAAAAGTAAATATTATTGCTATAAAAAAACATAGATTTGATTTGAATGGTAAAATCAATTATTATTATTATTATTATTATTATTATTATTATTATTATTATTATTATTATTATCTTCACTTCAAATTAATATTTTTCCTTAATTCATAATAAGATTTTTTTTGTATTATTTTGATGTGATTATATAAAAAATATATTTAAAAAAAATAAAAACTATTATCTCAATATATATTTTTAAAAATATTTTGAGATATTTCCAATTTTATTTTTTACTCTCTTGAATTTTTTTTTCTTTTCTCTTATTGATTTTTGTTTTCAAACTCTAAAAAAAATTAAATTAATGTGACTTTTTTTATATTATACAAAATTTGAGTGATGATATATATATTTTTTTCATTTTAGGTGGGGTTGAATTTTCTTATTAAAACATGTTTGGTTTTTGTTTTCAAAAAAGCTTTGAAAAAAATTTGATAATTTTTAATTTTTTCTTTATTTAAAATTAATATTTTTTTCCTTTAATTGATATGTCATAACCCAATTTTTGAACAAATAATATAAAAATTAAATATAGTTGACAATGGGGTTAAGACAACAAAATTTGAAGTTTGGGGATGTAATTTGAGAGTTAATTGATCAATTTTGAAAGAATTAAAAGCTAAAAATTTAATTAAGGGCTAAATTGAACAATCCAGAAATTAAGGACTATTTTGTAAATAGTATTATAATTCAGGGATTTAATTGAAATTAATTCAAAAAGGGCAAAATTAAAAAAACAATTAATTAAGGACCAAATTGAGCAATTCAGGAATTAAGGACTGTTTTGTAAATAGTGTACCAATTTAGGAATTTAATTAAAATTAACCTAAAGGGCACAATTAGAAATCAATTATTACTGATTAAGGTCCCAATTGTTGAGATTAAACTGATTAGGGGTCAAAGTGAATATTTCCATTCCTGTTGAAACGACACCGTGGTTAGGGAACAGTCGTGCGTCTTCTTCATTCCGATTCAATAGGGAAGCTGGAAAATCGACAGCAAAACCGACCCAATCGTGACCACTTTCTCTGCCCACAATCCCGTTCATGGAGGGATAACAGTCCTGCAAAGCCAGGACTGGTTTGGGGGGCAAGTTCTTAGGGCCTTTTTGGGGGGCAAGTTCTTAGGGCCTTATAAAAGGCAGTGTAGAGCAGAAGAAAAGGGGGAACCAGAGCAAGAACGAAGCAAAAAAAACAGAGAAATAATACACAGTAAGAAAAGGAGGAAGAGGAACCCAGAAATAGAGCAACCCACAGCACCCGACGGCAACAAAAAAAACCCAGAAAAACAGAGCAATTAACCCAAAGAAAAAAAAAACATAGTAAATAAAACAGAACCCACCCAACAAACACAGAGTCAAGAACAGAAACATCACACTAGCCCAGATTTCGTCCCTGTAAGAAACAAGATTTCGTCAAAAAAAATAGATACACAGAAAAGAAGAGAAAGGGAAAGGATCACGGATACCCTGTTTTCGTCCCTGCAAGAAACCAATTGATCACCGAACCATTGGTTTTTTGACAGAAAGCAATCGAACCAATACCGGCGTTGCAACCTTCCTCAGCATCGCCAGAAGCAGAAAAGCAACCGAATCAAAATAGCCACGCCAGCGTTGCAGCCTTCTCCAATCCCCAGAAACAGGTGCGCCCGTTTCCATTTCTTTTCTTTGGTTTGCTCTTTGGTGATTAAATGATGTTTGAACAGTGCGAAGGTAATTTAATTACCTTCACATTGTTGATGCATGCGTGAAATTGTTTCACGCGTGCATCTGTTTTAGTCGCACCGGCTTGGGCGATGACCTTAAGTGGGCTGGCCGGGTCCAGCTCCAGACATGTAATGGTTGGGGCCCAAATCAAAAATGTAAATTAAAAAAATAAAAAGATAAAAAATAAAAAATACATAATAAAAAAGATGTGTATGTACAAATAAAAATAAAAATATGAATTTATTGTTTTTATTCATTAACGCCAGAGTCAGAATAAAACTATTGATTCAAATTTATTTCAATTTATTTTATTTAAATTACAAAAAAAAATATGCATGCAAAAATAAAATAAAATAAAGTAAATTTATTGGTTTATTCACTGACGCCAGAGTCAGGAATAAAGATACTAATGTAAATTTATTTTTTTTTAGCTACATAAAAATAAAAATAATGCGATTGCGTAAAAAAATAAATTGATTTTATTTGTTTATTCCTGACTATGTCATTGTATTTTATTTAAATTACGTAAAAAAACATGCATGCAAAAATAAAATAAAATAAAATAAAGTAAATTTATTGGTTTATTCACTGACGTCAGAATCAGGAATAAAAATACTAATGTAAATTTATTTTATTTTATTTTGTTTTGTTTTATTTTTTTTTTAGCTACATAAAAATAAAAATAATGCGATTGCGTAAAGAAAAAAATAAATTGGTTTTAATTGTTTATTCACTGACGCCAGAGTCAGGAATAAAAAAAATGATGATTCAAATTTATTCATTTTCATACCTACATAATATTTACCAATGTCAGAGTTGGAAATATCCGTAGTTGAATATTCACTGGCGCCAGAGCTAGGAATATTACACACAAAACAAAAAATCATAGTATAAACAAAAAAAATGTTAGCAATTAATGACTAAGATCACCAATGCAGCCTGCCTTAGGTAGGACGTTTAAGGGGTGATAATATCTTCCCTTTTATGTAACCAGTCTCGGACCATAGAATCTCTGTTGACCAGTTAGGGTTCCTAGTAACCGTAATACTAGGTGGCGACTCCTTAAACAAAGAATATCCCCATTAAAGAATAGGATGCCAGAAATCTGTTCTTTTCCAAAGAATTAAATTTTTAAGGTCGCCGCGATGTCGGGTGCGACATGATATTAAGATATTTTTGTATTATTTTGATGTGATTATATATAAAATAGATTTTAAAAAATAAAAAATATTATCACAATATATTTTTTAAAAAATAAAAATATTTTAAGATATTTCCAATTTTATTTTTTTCCCTCTTGATATTTTTTCTTTTCTCTTATTGATTTTGTATACTTGTAAAGAGAAAATAAATTAATGTGACCCTTTTTTATATATTATACAAAAGTTGGGTGATGATATTTTTTTTATTTCAAGTTGGATTGAATTTACTTATTAAAGCATGTTTAGTTTTGTGTTTCAAAACGCTTTGAAAAAATCTCAATTTTTTTTATTGTTTTCTTTATTTTAAATTAATATTTTTGATGATTATATATATATATATATATATATATATATATATATATATATTATTTTGTTTCTAAATATATTGAGATTGGATCTGGCTGCGCAGTCACACAAAAAAAAAATATATTAAGTTGGGTCTTGCCTCGAGAAGGGTCCAAAATAGCTTTGGATCCAGCCATCGTTGGACCCATCAGCGTGGGTCCTACCCCTAGAAGGACCTATCAATTTGGGCAGTCTCTTCCAGACCCAAGAAACTAGGGGCAGGAAAAGGAGGTCACACCCAAGGGAGCTTGGGTGTGGCTATGGAGTAGACTCAAATCCCTTGGGTCGACAGTTCTGCCTGACCCAATATTATTGGTCCTTCTTCTGGACCCAATCTCTTGGGTCTTGAGTCAGGATCTAAGACTAATGTGTCCCGTGTCAAGACCAAATTCTATTGGGTTGTGTGAGGACTTGAAGTTCTTGGGTCCATCATCAGAACCCAAGGCTAATAAGTTCTACGTTAGGACTCAAGGTTCTTGAGTTTTAGGTTTCTAAATATTATTATTTTTATTATAATTAAAAGTATTAATATTAAAAATAGTATTATTTATGTTGTTGTTGTTGTTGTTGTTATTATTATTATTAAAATAATTAATAAATTTGAAAAAAATTATTATCAATATTGAAAAACATCCATATTTTTTATTTGAAGTGAAAAATTATTATTATTATTATTATTAAATTTTAAGAAACAATTATGACTATCAAAGAAAAACCAAAATGTTTTTTTTGAAAGATTAAAAATTAAAAATTTTGGAAAACAAGTTTAATATTATTATTAATATTATAAATATTATTATTAGGTTTTGCATTGCAGCCAGACTCAACGCTCCTAGATCCGATGTTACAGTCACACCCAACGTTTTTTGATCTAAAATTTTTATGATATTTTTTTATTAAAATAATAAGTGAGCCGAGTTGTAGTGCGGGCCACTTAACTAGTAATTACTAATTATTAAGTAAAAATTAATGAGTTAAAATTGAAAATGGGTTTGGATTTCTTTAATTTTACCTGAGTTACTGGATTGGATTATGTGAAAAAAATTAAAAAGTTACCCTAAATTTTAAAAGTTTATAATACTTATAAATTAATAAAAAAAAAATTAAAGTATGATAAGTTCGTCATTATATTACATGTTTCAGGTCATTTGGGTTGCCATTGTCAAAACCACAGGTAGTAGAGTTGTTAATTCCGTTTCGTTTCGGCTGGAATACCCGAAACATCTTGTACCAGTTAAAAAAACGAAACAAAACGAAACAAGTTTTACCTCGTTTAAAATCCCGGCCTGATCCGGAAATTCCGGTCAAATTTTGGCCGGAACGTTCCGGCTGAATTCCATGTGTTCCGTTTCGGGTTGAAGCCACCGAGTCAAAGTCAAAGACTCAAAATTAAACCCGGTTTATTTTCATTAACTGCACAGTACACCCACGCTGTTTTTTCTCTGAAGTCTACTCTAAAGTAAACTAAACCAAACCCCTAATTTCTCTTCCTCCTCGCAGACTCAAGTTCCCAACCAAAACAATTACAATCGGCATCTTGTCTTTCAGTTTCAACTTTCACTTTCACGAACTCCCCTTCCATTGGAGTTCAAAGTTCAAACAGCTGTTTTGCTTTATCCCTGGTTTGGTCGTTCGATCATCTCTCAAACTATTACATAAGCATTATCTCTCAATCGGCAAGTATTGTGGGCTTCTATACGGTGGATGCCCAGGAGAGAAGCCTTGTGATAGCTTTGATGCTTGTTGCATGAAGCATGATGCCTGTATCCAATCAAAGAACAGAAAGTACTCTTCCATGATATCCGATTTATCTAGCAGGAATATTTTGGTATACAGCAAAGTTTAGCTACAACTTTTTGGCTAGTAATTGTGATTTAGTAACTGGGATAACATGGTGATTAGTGTCGATGGAGGTATATAGAAAATAAGTTAAAACTGGAAGCCCGATTTTATAGATGGGAACAGTAACACCATTAGAGCAGGGATATGGGGCAACAATGAATTTGGTTGCCTGTGTGTGTAACTGATAGGAGATTTGCTGTTTTGTGTTGCTTGTGACTGTAGAACTAATAATTTTTTGTTCTTGTTTTTGTGTGTCGATGGTGCAAAATTGCAGATAGCTATCTAAGTCAAGAGTGTAGCCAAAACTTCATCAGTTGTACGAGCAATTTCAAAACAGGTGCTCGGACGTTCAAGGGAAACAAATGCAGGGCTGATGAAGTTATTCAAGTTATATCTGTAGTCATGGAAGCTGCTTTGCTTGCCGAAAGAGCACTTCATAAGCCATAAGAGTACAAAACAGAGAAGGAGTCCCCCTGCAACCTGGCAAAGAACCAGAAGACTCATCAAACCTCGCTTTGTGGCCATCCGTTCACTTCTCAAATAATTGTCTCTGCAGAGCTAAGGTGCAATCTTTTTTCTCTCTTCAAGTTCAAATTGGAAATGGAAAATGCATGAACTTAGTTCTGTTAACTTACACTGCTGGAATGTTAATAGTCTCAGGCTTGCCATAAATTCAAAGGACAAAACACTTTAGAAAGTTGTCTTTTATGATAAATGGCTTTGATTTCTACGTTGATTTTTTTTTTTTGATAAATCAAATTAAGAGATGGCTTACTGCAATGAATCCATTGTTTGGTACTGCGTTTGTACCTGCGTTTCCTTCAAATTTGATTTTTTTTTTTGTTAAAATTGAGTGCGGTTTATACTTTTTAGATCGTTTTGATGTGCTGATGTCAAAAATGATTTTTAAAAAATAAAAAAACATCATTGGCATGTATTTTGGCACGAAAAGCTATTTGAAAAGCACCCGCAACCACACTGCCAAACACGCTCTTAGATGGTGTTGAATATGACGTTAGATAAAAGAGAAGGATATGCCATCTGAAAAATATTTTAGCATAGAAAACCAACTTCTTTGAATGGATTGTTCAACGAATCTATATAATATGATATTGATCTACGGAAAACAATAGATATCTCACCAACAAATAATATTTGTAAATCAATATGGTATCTTGAGAAATGTCATTTTTTTCATTTTAAATTATTAGTATGATTACCATCTATTTTACTTTAAAAATCACGTTGATGTAAATTGTAATAGCTGAAATTAATTGTGTTTTATTTTTTTTTCAGATCAAATTACATGGCTGAAAACTCATCAAGTGGTGGTTCTTCTATGGCTTCAGCTCAGCAAGATTAGATTCTTATTTCTATGTTAATGATGGAGATGATGTTTAATTTATGTTTTTTTGTGTTAAAACATGTTACTTTTATAATATTTTGGTATTTTGTTTAAGTTGAATTACTTTAAGACTTTAAGTTAAAGTTCTATTTAATCTTGACTATTTAGAAATATTTTAAAATTTAAAATTATGTTTGCTTGACATTGTGTTTGTACTTTGTAATGCATAATTTATAATTAATTTATCTTGAATATATATATATAAATAAACAGTACAACCCCGAAACGGCACGCCGAAAGGCTCCAAAACCGAAACATTTTGTTTCAATTGAAAAAACAAAACACCTACCAAAACAGTAAACAGTATTGACAACCTTAGATAGCAGGGCCAAGTCCTCTTCCTGCGACATCAAAGCTTCTAGATGCTTCAATGCTGTTGAATTTGCCAACGGCTGCTTTTAATTATTCAATCATATATTATGAAGATTAAATTGCTTGTCACTTAATGTAAACGGTCTAAATACAAATTGCTTCTCGGGATTCAAACAATTTTATCTTAAAATATTGCACCTATAAATATTTAAATTTTTTAAGATTAATTTTTTATTCATATATAATTTATTTTAAATTTTTATTTTTTTGTATTAAAATAAGTAATTAATTTGGAAAATTTGTTTATTAAATGAAGGGTTAATTCAAATAATCTATCCTCACGAGAGCCACGCCACCGCGTGAGGTGTCTACCTCAAGTTTCTTTCTTAGCCATCATGTATCGGCTACGGCATGGCATCGCATCGCATGACATATTTGATTCCTATTATTTATTATATTCATTTATTACTATCTTCTTTTGTAGGGAATTCCGAGAGTACTATTCATTATTTTAAAATATATATATATATATATATTAAAAAATATTTTTAATATCATTATATTAAAATATCTGAAAATATGTAAAAATATTAATTTAAAATAAAATATAAAAAAATTTAATTTTTTAAAAATATTTTTAAAACATAATTTGAGTTGATGGAAAGAATGAATACTTAAACTTGTTTATTGTCAACTTTACCCTCTTCTAGTTTATATCAAAACCCAAAGTAAACTAGTATGTTTGGAAGTATAGTAGCAGTTGTTTTTTAAATAATTTTTCGTGCTGAAATACATGTTAATAATTTTTTTTATTTTTTAAAAATTATTTTTGATATCAGCACATCAAAACGATCTAAAACATGTAAATCATATAAAATATTAATTAAAAAATTAAATTTTTTAAAAATACGATTTGCAACTTATTTTCAAACATGGAAACGGAGCATTGGAATCAGAGGGCCCACTTTGACCATCCTTCCAAGATTAGAGCTGTTGATAGAATTAGCATATCATATACAGAATTGTCATTTTCAGTTTGCTATCAATTTTTAACAAGGCGCAGTGCTTTTTCTAAGATCGTATCGTTCTTCTGCATAGAGTCAAAGATGGCCACTTAGGAATAACGTCGTTGAAATGGATTTTTCACCCTTTAAATTAAATTAAATTATAAATAAATAAATAAATCTCAGACACGTGCTTGACTAAGCTTATTCATTGGAATGGTGCGCTCGCAGATTTGCCCTTGCACTGAAATATTGAGGTCAATTTAGTCTTTTCACGGTATCCAAATTAATCAAGAGCAAAAAGTTATTCGCATGTTATTTTTTCACTTTAAAATGACAAAAAATAAAAAATAAAAAATATCCCTTAAGTTATTAAAGTGATTCTTATTATTTTAATTATTATTTATTTATTTTAGATGGTTTTAGAATTTTATTTTTTATGATTTCATCCTTTAATTTTTTTCCTATTAAATTTTATCCGTATTTTCTCCTTTATTTTAAGCTCGGATCTCTTTAGCTTCATCATTCGGTATTTATTTAATCAGAAATTAGACTCCGTTATTTTTGTATTTTATTTCTATAGAAACTTTCATTGGTTATAAAAATAACATGGATTATATTGAGTCTTTTTATTTGTTACTCTTTGTTAAATTTAGCTTTGTTTTAGAAATTTGATTTTTTATTAAATTAATTAATTAATTAAATATAAGCATAAAATGCTCATTTCATAATATTTTACTTGGTTTTATTTCTGGTGATAAGAGGTGTCCACAAACTTTTCCTTCATTTGCTATTAAGTATTATATTGGTAATTTATTTTTTATAGTTAATTATTGCAAAAAAAAATTATTTTATTTACCGTCGATATCTTTTTTAATTATATTATTAGATTAATTAAGTTTATTAAATCATGTAAAATTAATTTTCTGAATCTCAAATTTGTTTTGCTTCTTTAAAAATGTTGGCGCCTGAACTTTTTTTTTGGTCAATTTTTTGTCTCATTAACTTTTTAAAACATTTTAGAAAAATTGTGCCATCTTAGCATCTTTTTTACCGTTACAAAAAAATAAATTCAGCCTATGCAAGCCATCCATCTATTACCCCATTTCCATTGCTCATAAGAATCAGGCTTGAACATCCTTTTATTTTGGTTTGGATAAATTAAAGAAATGCCATTGCAGTGCTCTTTGTTACTTCAATCTTCTTTTTACCCTAAACTAAGTAGAGTTCCTTCAACACTTTAAATCTGTGAACAAACTAGGAAATTCTGGAAAACCAGGTCTGAATCCGGACACTTACGTACCGCATGTCCGGAGGTTTAAAACTATTGATTCAATCTTCAATACTCAGTAAAATGATAATTATTTTGGAAGTCCAATTCGTAATAGAATTTGTTTCTTGCCATAGAAGATTTTAGAATTTTATTTTCTTTGATACTGTATCAACTTTGAAAAGTAGTTTTCCCTATTTTTTTTTCCAAGAAAAAGCTTTGGACAAGGTTCGAATGCGCCCAAGTCATAGCAATGTGACGAGAATTGTTTATAATTCAGTCTTTAGACTGAGGATTTGAAACTGTAACAACAATTAAGGAGAAACTCGAAGCGAAAAAATTTTGTTTTCTTTTACCAATGTGTAACTGAAGAAGCAAAAACAATCTTCTGCACGTTCTTATGATGATTGCATCGTTCAAATCATTGCACTATCTACTCGGCCTGTTTGTTTCCTTGAACCTCTTGGCCTTAACTCAAGAGGAAAACCAGTTCATCTATCATGGCTTCACTGGAGCCAACCTGCTCCTCAGCGAGAATGCAAAAATCCATCCAAATGGTCTCTTAGAGCTGACAAACACTTCAAAACGGCAAATTGGCCGCGCTTTCTTCCCATTCCCTTTTCAGTTCAACACATCTTTATTCAACAATTCTCGGTCTCTCTCGTTCTCTACCCAGTTTGCGTTTGCCATGGTCCCTGAGCTGCCTACACTTGGTGGCCATGGCATGGCCTTCACAATCTCGCCATCTGTGGACTTCACAGGGGCTTTGGCAACTCAATACTTTGGAATCCTCAATTCTACAAGCAATGGCCTGTCTTCAAACCATCTATTGGCAGTTGAGCTGGATGCAGTTCCAAGCCCGGATCTTAAAGACATCAATGACAACCACGTTGGAATTGATGTAAACAGCTTGATATCCATTGAATCTGCTCCAGTGACCTACTTTTCAGAAGAGGAAAACGAGAATAAGAGCTTGACTCTCATAAGTGGTCATGTGATGCACGTGTGGATAGATTATGATGAAGTAGAGAAGCTACTCAATGTTACAGTTGCTCCTGTCACAAGAACAAAACCAACCTTGCCTCTCTTGTCAACAACTCTCGATCTTTCTTCTGTTATGCTGGATTCTATGTACGTTGGTTTTTCTTCATCTACTGGAGCAGTGGCTAGCAGCCACTATATTCTGGGGTGGAGCTTCAACAGAGGCGGACAAGCTCAAAGTCTTGACGTGTCAAAGTTGCCTTCACTTCCCACTCAAAGAAAATCCAGAAAGAAACCATATTTAAGAATTCTGGTCCCAACAATAACAGCAATCATTTTGCTGGTAGCATTCTCTGGTGCTGCTTATATCATAAGGAGGAAGAAATATGAAGAACTGCGCGAAGATTGGGAACAGGAGTATGGTCCTCAAAGATTCTCCTACAAGGATTTATACAAAGCAACTACAGGTTTCACGGACAGGAAGTTGCTGGGAAGTGGAGGTTTTGGAAAGGTTTACAGAGGAGTATTGCCTTCTTCCAATATGCAAGTCGCGATCAAGAAAGTATCCCATGATTCCAAACAAGGAACTAAGCAGTTCGTTGCTGAGATTGCTAGCATGGGAAGGCTGAGGCACAGGAACTTGGTCCAGCTCCTAGGCTATTGCCGGAGAAAGGGAGAGCTCCTCTTGGTCTATGATTACATGCCCAATGGAAGCCTTGATAAACTCCTGTTTCGCAATGACACACCCAGCCTTAATTGGGTTCAGCGATATCAGGTCCTCAAAGGAGTTGCGTCTGCCCTTCTTTACCTCCATGAAGAGTGGGAACAGGTTGTTCTGCATAGAGATGTGAAAGCTAGCAATATACTGTTAGATGATGATTTCAATGGTCGACTAGGAGATTTTGGGCTTGCTAAATTCTATGATCGTGGGGCAAATCCTCAAACAACCTGTGTGGTTGGAACAGTTGGATATATTGCGCCAGAGGTTACTAGAACAGGAAGGGCCACTACCAGCAGTGATGTTTTTGCTTTTGGCACTTTTATGCTTGAAATGGCTTGTGGAAGGAAACCTTTAGAGCGAGAACAATCAGCAGAAAAGATGATTTTGGTTGACTGGGTTCTTGATTCCTGGAAAATAGGAGACATTCTTCGAACAAGTGATCCAAGATTGGAAGGTAATTACGAGGTGGAGGAAATGGAATTGGTTTTGAAGCTAGGTCTGCTTTGTTCTTTCTCTACACCACAAGCTAGGCCAAGCATGAGGCAAATTGCGCAATATCTGGATGGGAATGCTAGCCTGCCAGAGATGCCGCTTGATGGTGCTAGCATAGGTTTGATGCCAGTTAGTCATGAAGAGCCTGGGGATTTCAACTTGTCTTTCCATAGATCTAATGATTACTCTGCTCATTCCTTCTCTAGTACCGACTCAATCCTCAGCTGTGGTCGTTGAATCATGGCTTAATGAGGTAAAAATTCTTTAACCTCAAGACTAACAGCTGGCATGTGGCAAGCCTGGTATTAGTGGTGAAGAGGAAGGTAGATTGGAATACTTAGAAGGCTTGTGCATCCCATAGTAATCCTCAAAGCACCACAAAGACTGCTCCATGAGGGGTTAATTAATTAGCATACAAACATAGGTATAATTTATGATTTAAGCAAAACACATGGTTGAAATAGTACAATGTTTGATGAAACAATTTTGGTCAATGATGGCCGTGTAGCTTCTTCCATTCTCCTCAGTGATCTTCCTTCTCCATTCATTTAGTCCTTGTTCCTTTTTTGATAAAACTCTCCACTTACTTCTGTTATGGACTAAAATGTCACAAAAAGAGTTTTTCAATTTGTATTCACTCACTTGATCTTTTAAGTTTACAATGCTCCTATATATATACACAGAGGAGGTGTTCTTGAAAGCTACGGATTCCTGCCACAGACAGGACTTATACAGCTGTGGAATAAATCAATTACTAAACTTCCTCCTACAAACTCTCAACTAAATCAATGTACAACTAATGCCAACACTCCCCCTCAAGTTGGTGCAAAGATGTCTTTGATGCCCAACTTGTCAAGAGAGCTCTGAAAGTTTTTACTGGAGACGGCTTTTGTAAGGATATCCGCGAGCTGATTCTCTGATCTGACAAATGGAAAATTAATCACTCCTTCGTCAAGATTTTGTTTAATAAAATGTCTGTCTACCTCAATATGTTTCGTGCGGTCATGTTAAACTGGGTTATGAGATATTTCAATGGCAGCTTTATTATCACAGTACAGGTTCATTCTTGATTCGGGACCAAAACCGATTTCTGACAATAATCTTCTGAGCCAAAGCAGTTCACATAGTCCCTTTGCCATCCCTCGAAACTCAGCCTCTGCGCTTGACAAGGCAACTACTTTTTGTTTCTTGCTCCTCCATGTGACCAAGTTGCCACCAATAAACGTGAAGTATCCAGACGTAGATTTTCTATCCGATATGCTTCCTGCCCAGTCAGCATCTGTGTACCCCTCAACCTCTAGATGACCGTTCTTGGAAAATAGAAGCCCTCTTCCAGGAGCTGATTTCAAGTAACGAAGTATTCTTACTACAGCATCCATATGTTCTTCACTTGGACAATGCATGAATTGGCTGACTATACTGACAGCATAGCAAATATCTAGACGAGTATGTGATAGATAAATCAATTTGCCCACCAGTCGTTGATACCTTTCCTTATTGGTTGGAACTTGCTCTGAAAAATCCCCAAGTTTCTGATTCTGAATAATTGGGGTGTCGGCTAGCTTGCAATCAAGCATCCGTACTTCGGTTAGTAGGTCTAGCACATACTTTCTCTGTGAAAGAAATATGCCTCGTTTTGACCTAGCCACTTCAATCCCTAAGAAATACTTCAGTCCTCCTAAACTCTTCATCTCAAACTCAGTAGCCAAATGTTTTTGCAACTTATATATTTCTTCTGTAACGTCTCCAGTAATGATCATGTCATCCACATAAATTATCAAGGCAGTTACCTTTTTCTGTCGTTGTTTTAGGAACAAAGTGTGATCAGAGTTGCTTTGTTGAAAACCATATGTTTTCATAGCCATACTAAACCTGCCAAAGCAAGCACGTGGTGATTGTTTCAGCCCGTATAAAGCCTTGTGTAATTTGCAAACAATTCCAGCGGTAGGGGATGAGGTATATGCCGGTGGGATGTCCATATACACTTCCTCCTCAAGGTCTCCATGAAGGAAGGCATTCTTGACATCAAATTGGTGTAGTGGCCAATCTAAATTTACTGCCAAAGATAATAACACTCTGACAGTATTTAGTTTTGCTACTGGAGAGAACGTCTCCTGATAGTCCACTCCATACGTTTGTGTGTATCCCTTAGCTACCAATCTTGCTTTATATCGCTCAATTGTTCCATCTGCTTTGTGCTTAATGGAGAAAATCCATCTACACCCAACTGTCTTCTTCCCCTCTAGCAGCGGAATAAGTTCTCATGTTCTGTTCTTTTCTAGTGCTTCCATCTCTTCCTCTACTGCTCGTTTCCATCTAGGATCAGTCAAGGCTTCCTGAATTTCATGAGGGATATAACAGGCAGATAGCTTATCGGTGAAGTCTTTGAGAGGTTTGGGCAGCCTTTAAGTAGTTACATGATTAGAGATAAGATACTGTGATTGTTTTCCTTCAGTGCTGGGTGAGTATCGAGCTGGGGGCTTACCCCTATTATGCCTGGCAGGTAACTGATAACCAACAGGAGTATCTAGAACAGGGTTAGGAGGTGGAGAAAGAGAGGTTACCTTATGGATATTCTCTGGTGAAGAATGATCATTGTCGGGTACAAGAAGTAGAGGGGTTTGTCTGCTGGGCGTGTGATGTTCAAGATTTCCTGCAGCATCTGTTTCTGTTATAGCTACATCATCCACCGTATCATCCTTTTCTACCACTAGTGTTGTTGTTACTGCAATATCTGCAGGAAGATCAACAACACCCGCAACATTCCTTTCTGTCACTGCAACATCCCTTTCTGTCACTGTTGGTGCTATAACTGGGCAGTCCCACCACTTCTGTTCTTCCTTCCATGTCTCCCCCTGAAGAGGAGAAGTGGATACTGATGATGAGTAATAATTCTCAGATTCTGAGAATGTAACGTCCATTGTGATGTAGGTACGTTTTGTGGTAGGATTGTAGCAACAATAGCCCTTCTTGTTTGTGTCATACCCCAGAAAAATACACCGATTAGCACATGAATCTAGTTTGCTTCGTTGGTTTTTATGTAGATGGACAAATGCTACACATCCAAATACACGTGGGGAAAGCATGAGCACAGATGGTAATGGAGCATGATTGGACAGAACCTGTAATGGAGTCTTGAATTCTAACACCTTAGAAGGCATGCGATTCAGTAGGTGGACAGCGATTACTATAGCTTTATCCCAGTATTGGTGAGGTATGTGTGCCCCAATTAGTAATGCACGGGCAGTTTCCAAAATGTGTCTGTTCTTCCGTTCGGCCACGCCATTTTGTTGTGGAGTTTGGCCTGCAGGAGAATTCATGGAGGAGACCATGTTTGTGAAAATATTGCACAAAATCTTGGTTTACATATTCTCCTCCATTATTTGATCTCAGGATTCTGATTTTTACTGAAAATTGGTTCTGAATCATAGCATGAAAGGCACAGAATACACCAAATACCTCATCCTTACGTTTCAGCAAATATAACCATGTCATTCGGGTACAATCATCTATAAAAGTCACAAACCAACGTATACCATGAACCGTGGTGATAGGAGATGGTCCCCAAATATCCGAATGAATCAACGCAAAAGGGGCATCACTTTTATTAAAACTAATAGGGAAGGGTACACGGTGGCTCTTTGCTAAAATGCAAGTCTCACATTTGAACTCTAAATAATTCAGACTAGAAAATAATTATGGAAATAACTACCTCATATAACTGAATGACGGGTGTCCCAACCGAGCATGCCATAACCAAATCTGTTTTTCTTTTGTGCTGGATGAATGTTTCATCGTATTGACTCTGCCAGAACTAAAATCATCCATGTAGTATAACCCCTCTCTCTTAGTACCACGCCCAATGATCTCCTTCGTAAGAATATCCTGAAAAAGGCAAAATGTTGGATACATTAGTGCTATACAATTTAATTCTTCAGTAGCTTACCCCACGGACAATAATTTATTTGTAAGAGACGGTACTAAAAGAGTATTATGTAAAGATATTGATGATGATAAGTGCACTGTTCCAGCCCCTATAACTGGATACATGACCCCGTTAGCATTAGAAATACTCGTTCTTCTTGGTTCTGTGTGATTGGCAAGATCATCTGGACTAAAGGTCATATGGTCTGTTGCACCAGAGTCCACTATCCAGTCATCTTTTCTCTGTTCCTTAGAGACTATGAAAGCATTGATGTTGTAATAGCAGTCGTTACCTTGATCACTGTGATTAATAGGAGTCTCTGTTTTTGATTCCACAGGAGGACTAAGAGAAAGTTGGGGTCCTGCATATGCTTTTGATGCTCGTCCAGTTCCACCATTAGCTTCCTTTAGTTTCTTTGCTTTGAGTTCATTCCACCATTCTGGGTAGCCATGCAGCTTGAAACAAGTTTCACGTGTATGTTTTATGTTCCCACAATGAGAACAACCATGTCCTCCACCCTCTGTCTGTCCCTTAACCTTTAAAAAATTTGGTTTCCCTCTACCCGGTGCTGCATACCCTGTTTGTCCTTTGGTCATATGTAGTGGTGGACTAGTTTTCCCCCCTCTAATTGCCATTACTGAAGCAGTAGGACCACCATTGGTTGTGAGCATGACTGATTGTCTGGTGTCTTCTCTTCGAACATAGGCATAGGCTTGTTCAACGGTTGGAAAAGGTTGTAGTTGAAGTACATCACTCTTGATTTTATCAAGTCTATCATCTAGTCCATCAAGGAAAACATAAACCCGATCTTCTTGAAGTAGGGTGTTATATTTCTGTATATCACTTGCATACTCCATTGGATTTGGGCGGCGAAAGTCGATTTCCCTCCATAGGCCTTGAAGACCATTGTAGTATGACTCAATGGATTCTCCACTTTGTCTCATTCGAGTGACCCGTCTCTTCAAATCATATACCTGAGATTTTTCATTCCCGTCAAAATAGGTTGTAGCAATTGATTCCCATACCTGTTTTGCTGTTGGAAACCGAATAAAGTTGCCGAATAAAGAGGGGTCCATTGAGTTGATCAACTAACCCTTTACAATAAAGTTTTCTGTCCTCCATCTTCTGAATGTAGAATCGTTCGGATCTGATTGTGGAAGATCACCATTTATATATCCTAGTTTGTCTTTTCCTGAGATATACATCTCGACAATTTAGGACCATAGAGCATAGTTGGTTCCATTAAGTTTGATAGTAATCGGTGTAGCAGTATCAAATGTCACTGCAGAGGTCGGGGTCTGGTTTTGTGTCAAAACCTGAGTCATTCTTGTGGTTAAATCTTCAAGGATAGCAGCGGTTCCTTGTTGATTTTGTTCCACTAAGTCAGTAGGGGTTGCCATCGTCTTCTGTGTTGTTTGCTATTGTTACAATAGCAGCTTTCAATAATTTAAAGAAAAAAGAAAATAGTTTTTATGTATCGCTCTAATACCATGTCACAAAAAGAGTTTTTCAATTTGTATTCACTCACTTGATCTTTTAAGTTTACAATGCTCCCATATATATACACACACACACACAGAGGAGGTGTTCTTGAAAGCTACGGATTCCTGCCACAGACAGGACTTATACAGCTGTGGAATAAATCAATTACTAAACTTCCTCCTACAAACTCTCAACTAAATCAATGTACAGCTAATGCCAACATAAAATGATTAATCACTTATGCCTACCTCGTTTTTACACGGAAGGTTAATTACATATTGAACTATTCTGACTTCTGATATAGTGATCTGTAGAAAGCATAGGCTCCAGTCAACTTTCTAAAATACAGAAAATCCAACACCCAGTATCATCGATTATCCTAACTAGAGTGCAGTTCAGTGTGATATGGCTGCTGGCCGAGTGGTTTATTCACAGACTAGTGGTGGAATAAAAAAAAATGGTGATGATGTATCTTGATGCTGATGTTATACACACATATAACTGTTTTAATCTTTCTGCAGACAGTCAAGATTGCAAAAACCACATTCAAGGAAGAAAGAAGATATAGACAGCAGCTTTGGAGGTTGAAAAGGGATTAAAACACCAGCCAAGAAAAAGTAAAAGAAACATTGCAACAAAATTTGCAATAAGAAGGCAGCAATATTAATAACCATTTACCTAATGAAAAGGCTAGAGATGTCTGATCAAAAAGCTTCCATCATTTCTCCTGGTTATTGGGTCACAGCTTCTTGCGGATGAGGCAGCGCAACCTCTTGGGACAGGGTACGTTCACTTGCTGTGCAGCCTTTCCTGCATCCAAGTGATTACACAGACTCTAATTTATTAAGCACTGGAGATTGGTTGTAATGACCAACTTTAATTCTAATTTGGGTCCCTCAAAGAACTTACACAGAGCAAGTTAAACATGAAGTGACTTGATTCCATCTTAGGAAAAACAAGCTCGTACTAGAAAGATTTAACAGACATTACCCTCCCCGAAAAATACCACAAAAAAAAGAAGCAAAAGGAAGTTGATACAGATGCAGGATAGCCATCAAAGTGAAAATTACCGGTACTAATGTGTTCATATGAAGTCATAGTGCCCGTCAGAGCTTGGAAGAGAGAACCAACCACTCCCTTTCCACCTGGTAATATCTTGCTGGTCACAGAGGTGTCAAAGGCAAGGACTGCAGCCATGGATCAACTGTTATAGTGGCTGTGACTGACCAAATCAGCTCACTAAGATAATGCGCAATAGGAAAAGAAATGAATCAGGGAGGGATGTTCTCTGTAGTGGTGAGGTTTTTAATACGAAAGATCAGGTTTGTTAGTGTATTTTAAAAGTATTTTAAAATAAAATTAATTTTTTTAAAAATAAAATTTTTTATATGTTAAATTGTTTTAATATGTTTATGTTAAAAATAAATTTAAAAAAATATTATTTTAATATATTTCCAAGTAAAAAATACTTTAAAAAACAATAGTTACAATAACATTACTAGCTTGAAAATGGTTAATTATCGACACAAAATGAAAGAGTTTGTTTGCTTTTTTTATTTTAAAAGTGTTTTAGAAATAAATTTAAATATTTTTTATTTTTTTTACTTCAAATTAATATTTTTTATTATTTTTTAAATTATTTTGATGTGCAAATAAAAAATATATTATTTTAATATATTTTTAAATAAAAAATATTTTAAAAAATAACTATTATCAAACTGTCATATACTTCAAAAAAAAAAAAAAAGGCTAAAGATGGTATCACCACTTAAAGTATCACTTTTGAAATAAATTTTCTTTTATATAAGTAATTTTCAAGTAATTAACTGAAGAACCTCACAATAAAACTATATACACACACACACTTTTATACCAAGGGAACTAAATATGTGTTTAGCATCTTGACAGGTTTTACAGTTACGATTTAAATATTTGTTAATAGCAAGAGAATTCTTTCGGCTTCCAGTTTGGATCTTTTATTATTGAATCAGAGCAGCATTAGGTCAATGCCATGGAGAAAAACATCGTTCAATAATGCTAAGCCTCAACCTTAACAACTAAGAAACTTAAAAGAAACCATCTAGGTGGTGGCCCAGTGATAAAAGCTTGGAATCAAGAGGTTTGCTCTCCTTGTGGTTTCAGGTTCGAGCTCTATGGTTGCTCATATAATGGCCACTGGAAGTTTATATGGTCGTTAACTTCAGGGCCCGTGAAATTAATCGAGGTGCGCGCAAGCTGGACCGGACACTCATGTTAAACTAAAAAAAAAAAGAAACTTAGAAGAAGAAAAGTTCAATAATGGATCTTTTATTATTGTTAATATGATGATTATTGAAAGCTTACATAGTCGTTAATTTCAGGGTTCGTGAAATTAGTCGAGGTGCGTCCAAACTGATCCGGACAACCAGTTAATCAAAATAAAAAAAACTTGGAAGAAGAAGAGAATGTACATAACTGTTGTGTTCATTACTTGTCCTACACCCTAAGAATTATAGTAGCTAATCCATGTTTTTGATCTTATGTTGCTGAATACTGGAGCAGTAACAATACTCCCCTTTTGAATGAGTTCTTGTCCTCAAGAATTAGCATTAAACTCTGGAAATTGTTCGCTCGAATCCTCATGATCCTCCCATATAGAGTTTTCCTCAAATAAGATGAACCATCGTACCAGCACCATGGCAGCAGCTTTGTTTTTGCAATAGAAGTCACTCTAGCCTTGCCATACTCATTAACTGCTGGCAGATTAAAGGATATTACTTCTTGATCTCCAACCTTCTTTTTTTTAGTAATGAAACATGAAAAACATGATGTATTAATGTTCCTTCTGGTGGCAGTAGTTTGTAAACCACATATTTCACCTTTTGTACCACCTTATAAGGTCAATAGATCAATCTAGGATTAAGCTTTAAATTCTTTCTTAAAGCTACTCTTGTCTACTTATATGGTTGCAATTTAAGATAAATCAAGCCCCCCACATTGAACTCTCTCTTAGATCTGCGTTTATCCGTCGTTGTTTCCAACTGCCTCTGAAGAATGCGTTCCATGTTTATTCGAACCTGCAACATCCCAACCAGAACAGCTACCGGAGAAACATCTTGAACTATAATGGTACATAACCATACAATGCTTGAAAGGGAGACATCTTAATGGCAAAGTGATGGCTGGTGTTGTAGCACTATTGTGCCAACCATGAATACCTCTAATTGGGACTATACATAGATATACATCTTAGTTAATTCTCTGATCATTGATTAACTCTTTCAGATGGTCCCTCTGATTGAGGATGATAGGCAGAGCTCATGAATAGCTTGAACCACAACCTTTTAAACAGTTCCAAGATACTTGAAAGTATCTTGTCTCTTTCTTGTACAATTAAAGCTAGCAGACCATGAAACTTATAAAAAGATCCAAAAATGTGTATGCAACCTCTTGAGCCGAGAATGGATATGCTAAGGCAATAAAATAGGCATATTTTATATCCATTGCTACTATGATGGTATACATGCCTTCAGATTTAGGAAGTGCATGCTTCAATGAAGTTCATTGTGATATTCTTTCATGTACCTAATTCTGATAATAGTAGAGGTTACAGCAACCATGGATAAGCCACTCGTTTCATCTTTTCCCTTTTGCAAGTATCACATTCTTACACAAACTATTTAAAACTACATAAGAATCTTAATAAAAGAAACGTTAGTTGATTGTCAATTTTGGCAAAACGTTCAAAAGGCTTTGGACAATGTTGAAGGCGAAGACAAAATCAAAGCTACAGTAGCCCTTAATGCTGATGTTTAAGAATCATCTTCCAACAACCCCTCTTCGGTTGTTGGGAACGAGCCTTTCTTGTCAAGTTTTAATAGCACTTGCGACAATGTTGCGTTTACGTTTCCAGCATTGCAAAACGTTCATAAGGCTCAAGGCAATGACGGAGTCAGAGACAAAATCAAAGCTATAGCAGCCCTTAATGCTGATGTTCATGAATCATCTTCCAACAAACCACCTGATGGTAATTTTAGTAACAACGTAAAGGATGTCATGATTCACACTGAAGTTTCTTCATCAAATTAAAGCTCTTTGGCCTGCAGATGGTAACATTAATACCGAACCCAAATTAGCTAAAACATTCCTTGACGGTCTCCTTAAAGAAGAACTGCGCGAAGATTGGGAACAAGAGTATGGTCCTCAAAGATTTTCCTAAAAGGATTATACAAAGCAACTACAGGTTTCACAGACAGCAAGTTGCTGGGAAGTGGAGGTTTTGGAAAGGTTTACAGAGGAGTATTGCCTTCTTCCAATATGCAAGTCGCGATCAAGAAAGTATCCCATGATTCCAGGCAAGCAAGTAAGGAATTCGTTGCTGAGATTGTTAGCATGGGAAGGCTGAGGCACAGGAACTTGGTCCAGCTCTTCGGCTATTGCCGGCGAAAGGGAGAGCTCCTCTTGATCTATGATTATATGCCCAATGGAAGCCTTGATAAACTCATATTTCGCAATGACACACCCAGCCTTAATTGGGCGCAGCGATATCAAGTCATCAGGGGAGTAGCATCTGCCCTTCTTTACCTCCATGAAGAGTGGGAACAGGTTGTCTTGCATAGATATGTGAAAGCTAGCAATGTTCTATTAGATGCCGATCTTAATGGACGGCTAGGAGATTTTGGGCTTGCTAAGTTTCATGATCATGGATCAACTCCCCAAACAACCAATATGGTTGGAACAGTTGGATATCTTGCACCAGAGATAACTAGAACAGGAAAGTCAACTACCTGCAGCGATGTTTTTTCTTTTGGGAGATTTATGCTCGAAGTAGCATGTGGAAGGAAGCCTGTAGAGTCAGAAAGACCACCTGAGGAGGTTGTTCTGGTTGACTGGGTACTTGAATGCTGGAAGAGAGGTGCCATTCTTGGGATAGTAGATCCTAGATTTGAAGGTAACCACGTAGAGGAAGAAATGGAGTTGGTCTTAAAGCTAGGCCTGCTCTGTACACATCGCACTCCAGCAGCTAGACCTAGCATGAGGCAAGCGGTGCAATATCTGGATGGAAATGCTACTTTACCTGATTTACCACTTCACAGTGCAGGAATTAGTTTAATTCCAGTTAGCAATGAAGCATCTACAGAGCATGTTTTAACAATCCCTATATCATCAGTTGAAATTAATTTCTTCATTTTCCTTGTCCGACTCTGAATCAATCCTCAGTGGTCGTTGAACCAGCAATGCTTCATGGAGGATTGATTACGTAAATATGTACATTAAGACTTGTTCCATGTGAAATATAGAGGAAGGTGCCGTAGAATTTGGAAGATTGTAGCATTTGTGTAATTGTTTTCCAACCACTTGTATGTTGTGAGCTGTTATTATAGAATAGTTGCCCTCCCTGCAGACCGGAAGCCCAGAGGCAAGGAGAGCTTGTGGGAGTTAATTCTATTTATATTTAAACTTACCATGCATGATGAATCCATCCTGGTTGACTATAAATCAAGGCCCTAAATATTTTTTTAAAAAAAAATTAAATAACCTCACTAATCATGCGTATTAATTCATGTATTGATAAAAAAATATTTTATAATTAACTCCAGTCCTAGTCAATCACGTGATTTAAGTTCAAAATCTCTCATCTAAAAACTTTTTGTGTTCTATAAGTCAATTTAAACATTCAACTTCATCAGGTGTTCCTTTCTCCACCTCAAGCTTCTTTCTTAGCCATTACGTGTCGGCTCCGGCATGACATGACTTATATAATCTCTACTATTTATTATATTTATTCATTATTATTTTTTTAAAGACTATTTAAAAGTACACTTTGACCATCCTTCCAAGATTTTAGAGGTGTTGATATATTTATGGGGTATTTGGGGTGTTTTTGGAATTATTTTTTAAAGTATTTTTTATTTAAAAATATTTTTTTTATTTTTAAAAAAAAAATTTTTGACATAAATACATTAAAATTATCTAAAAACATAAAAAAATTAATTTGAAGTAAAAATAAACAAATAAAAATTATTTTTTAAAATACTTTCTCCTTGAAATTGAATACAGAATTGTCATTTTCAGTGAGCTATCAATATTTAACAAGGCGCAATGCATTTTCTAAAATGGGATCGTTCTTTTGTATAAAGTCAAAGATGGCCACCTAGGAATTTTCGTGTTATGTTCACCCTTTAAATTAAAAATAAATAAATAAATCTCGACACATACTTGACCAAGTTTATTCACTGGAATGGTGAAATTTGCCCTTGCACTGGAATATTTACCTTATTAGTCCTTCCACTCTCTTAAGTGTAGTAAAAGACTGATATGCACTTGCAAGCAAAAACAATTATCTTGCATTGGCGTTTTCATCTTTCAAACTAGTTTTTTGGGTTATAAATATTTTTTTTTGCTTGCATTTGTATAAATATTAAAAAAAAAATTGAACACATGAGCTTTTCTTGTGTTATTTGTGTGGCTAGTACGATGATGTTTCGAGGTAAATAATAGCTTTTAAGATAGTGTTGAAATCATTTTGGTAGCCCCTTCATATTTAGGCTACGCTTGTTGCCAACTCACCCTGAGATTTAGAGCTAATGACATTTTTTTTTTCTTGATTTTCGCACCTGTCTCACTAGATTTTAAAACCAGCCCTTCAATTAGTTTTTTCTTTGAGTTTGGTTTTTTTTTTATTATTTGTTTTATTTGAAATAATTTATAAAATTAAAAAAAAAATTTAATTTCATCCTCCCTTATTTTTTTTATTTGTTAAATTTGATCCTCATTCTTTTAATTGCTATTTATTTATTTTAGATGATTTTTAGAATTGAACTTTTTTTTTACAATTTCATTCTCTTTTATTTTTTTCTATCAAATTTTATCCTCATCTTCTCCTCTCTTTTTTTAAGCTCGTGTTTCTTTAGTTTCATCATTCGGTATTTATTTAATAAGAGATTGAGCTTAATTATTTTTTTATTTTATTTCTGTAGAAACTTTCATTTGTTTTTAAAATGACATGAGTTGTCTTGAGTCTTTTTATTTGTCGCTCTTTGTTAAATTTAGCTTTTTTTTTAGAAATTTTATTTTTTTATTAAATTAAATTAATTGAATAAATATAAGCATATCCGAGCAACGAAGGTTTAGGATCTGTTTGGGATTTTGATAACAGTGGCGGTTCAAAATGTTTTGCGCTTAAAAATGCATTAAAATAAAATTATTTTATTTTTAAAAATTATTTTTAACACCAACACATCAAAACGATCTGAAAACAAAAAAAAATAATTTTAAGTAAAAAAAAATTCAAAATTTTTGGGATCTCTTAAAACTATTGATTCAATCTGCAATAATCAGTAAAATGATAATTATTTTGGAATTCCAATTAGTAATAGAATTTGTTTCTTGCCATAGAAGATTTTAGAATTTTAATTTCTTTGACCTTGCATCAACCCTGAAAAGTAGTTTAGTAATAGAATTTTATTAGCAAAACACTAGTGTATATCTTTCAGAGAAAAAGCTTCGGAGAAGGTTCGCATGCGCGCAAGTCATAGCAATGCGAAGAGACGTGTTAATAATTCAGTCTTTAGACTGACGATTTGAAACTGTAACAACAATTAAGGACAAACTCGAAGCGAAAATAGTTTGTTTTCTATTACCAATCTTCTGCACGTTCTTATGATGATTGCATTGTTCAAATCATTGCACTTTCTACTCGGCCTGTTTATTTCCTTGAAGCTCTTGGCCTTAGCTCAAGAGGAAAACCAGTTCATCTATCATGGCTTCACTGGAGCCAACCTGCTCCTCAGCGAGAATGCAAAAATCCATCCAAATGGTCTCTTAGAGCTGACAAACACTTCAAAACCGCAAATTGGCCGCGCTTTCTTCCCATTCCCTTTTCAGTTCAACACATCATTATTCCACAATTCTCGGTCTCTCTCATTCTCTACCCAGTTTGCGTTTGCCATGGTCCCTGAGCAGCCTACACTTGGTGGCCAAGGCATGGCCTTCACAATCTCTCCATCTGTGGACTTCACGGGTGCTGTGGCAGCTCAGTACTTTGGAATCCTCAATTCTACAAGCGATGGCCTACCTTCAAACCATCTATTGGCAGTTGAGCTGGATGCAGTTCAAAGCCCGGATCTTAAAGACATCAATGACAGCCACGTTGGAATTGATGTAAACAGCTTGATATCCAATGAATCTGCTCCGGTGACCTACTTTTCAGATCAGGAAAACGAGAATAAGAGCTTGACACTCATAAGTGGTCATGTGATGCACGTGTGGATAGATTATGATGAAGTAGAGAAGCTACTCAATGTTACGGTTGCTCCTCTCACAAGAACAAAACCAACCTTGCCTCTCTTGTCAACACCTCTCGATCTTTCTTCTGTTATGTTGGATTCTATGTACGTTGGTTTTTCTGCATCTACTGGAGCAGTGGCTAGCAGCCACTATATTCTGGGGTGGAGCTTCAACAGAGGCGGACAAGCTCAAAGTCTTGACGTGTCAAAGTTGCCTTCACTTCCCCCTCAAAGAAAATCAAGAAAGAAACCATATTTAATAATTCTGGTCCCAGCAATAACAGCAATCATTTTGCTGGTAGCAATCTCTGGTGCTGCTTATATAATAAGGAGGAAGAAATATGAAGAACTGCGCGAAGATTGGGAACAGGAGTATGGTCCTCAAAGATTCTCCTACAAGGATTTATACAAAGCAACTACAGGTTTCACGGACAGGAAGTTGCTGGGAAGTGGAGGTTTTGGAAAGGTTTACAGAGGAGTATTGCCTTCTTCCAATATGCAAGTCGCGATCAAGAAAGTATCCCATGATTCCAAACAAGGAACTAAGCAGTTCGTTGCTGAGATTGCTAGCATGGGAAGGCTGAGGCACAGGAACTTGGTCCAGCTCCTAGGCTATTGCCGGAGAAAGGGAGAGCTCCTCTTGGTCTATGATTACATGCCCAATGGAAGCCTTGATAAACTCCTGTTTCGCAATGACACACCCAGCCTTAATTGGGTTCAGCGATATCAGGTCCTCAGAGGAGTTGCGTCTGCCCTGCTTTACCTCCATGAAGAGTGGGAACAGGTTGTTCTGCATAGAGATGTGAAAGCTAGCAATATACTGTTAGATGATGATTTCAATGGTCGACTAGGAGATTTTGGGCTTGCTAAATTCTATGATCGTGGGGCAAATCCTCAAACAACCTGTGTGGTTGGAACAGTTGGATATATCGCGCCAGAGGTTACTAGAACAGGAAGGGCCACTACCAGCAGTGATGTTTTTGCTTTTGGCACTTTTATGCTTGAAATGGCTTGTGGAAGGAAACCTTTAGAACCAGAACAATCAGCAGAAAAGATGATTTTGGTTGACTGGGTTCTTGATTCCTGGAAAATAGGAGACATTCTTCGAACAGGTGATCCAAGATTGGAAGGTAATTACGTGGTGGAGGAAATGGAATTGGTTTTGAAGCTAGGTCTGCTTTGTTGTTTCTTTACACCACATGCTAGGCCAAGCATGAGGCAAATTGCGCAATATCTGGATGGGAATGCTAGCCTGCCAGAGATGCCGCTTGATGGTGCTAGCATAGGTTTGATGCCAGTTAGTCATGAAGAGCCTGGGGATTTCAACTTGTCTTTCCATAGATCTAATGATTACTCTGCTCACTCCTTCTCTAGTACCGACTCAATCCTCAGCTGTGGTCGTTGAATCATGGCTTAATGAGGTAAAAATTCTTTAACCTCAAGACTAACAGCTGGCATGTGGCAAGCCTGGTATTAGTGGTGAAGAGGTAGATTGGAATACTTAGAAGGTTTGTGCATCCCATAGTAATCCTCAAAGCACCACAAAGACTGCTCCAAGAGGGGTTAATTAATTAGCATAGAAACATGGGTATAATTTATGATTTAAGCAAAACACATGGTTGAAATAGTACAATGTTTGATGAAACAATGCTGGTCAATGATGGCCGTGTAGCTTCTTCCATTCTCCTCAGTGATCTTCATTCTCCATTCATTTAGTCCTTGTTCCTTTTTTTATAAAACTCTCCACTTACTTCTGGTATGGACTCAAATGATTAATCACTTATGCCTACCTCGTTTTTACATGGAAGATTAATTACATATTGAACTATTCTGACTTCTGATATAGTGATGTGTAGAAAGCATAGGCTTCAGTCAACTTTCTAAAATACAGAAAACCCAACACCCAGGATCATCGATTATCCTAACTAGAGTGCAGTTAAGTGTGATGTGGCTGCTGGCCGGGTGGTTTATTCACAGACTAGTAGTGGAATAAAAAAAATTGGTGATAATGTATCTTGATGCTGATGTTATACACACATATTACTGTTTTAATCTTTCTACAAACAGTCAAGATTGCAAAAACCACGTTCAAGGAAGAAAGAAGATATAGACAGCAGCTTTGGAGGCTGAAAAGGGATTAAAACACCAGCCAAGAAAAAGTAAAAGAAACATTGCAACAAAATTTGCAATAAGAAGGCAGCAATATTAATAACCCTGCTTTCAGAAAGAGTGTAGATATCCAATTACCTGATGAAAAGGATAGAGATGTCTGATCAATAAGCTTCCATCATTTCTCCTGGTTATTAGGTCACAGCTTGTTGCGGATGAGGCAGCGCAACCTCTTGGGACAGGGTACGTTCACTTGCTGTGCAGCCTTTCCTGCATCGAACTACCCTAAGTGATTAAACAGACTCTCATTTATTAAGCACTGGAGATTAGTTGTAATGACCAACTTTAATTCTAATTTTGGTCCCTCAAAGAACTTACACAGAGCAAGGTAAACAAGAAGTGACTTGATTCCATCTTAGGAAAAACAAGCTCGCACTGGAAAGATTTAACAGACATTAGCCTCCCAGAAAAATACCACAAAAAAAAAAAACAAAAGGAAGTTGATACAGATGCAGGATAGCCATCAAAGTGAAAATTACCGGTACTGATGTGTTCATATGAAGTCATAGTGCCCGTCAGAGCTTGGAAGAGAGAACCAACCACTCCCTTTCCTCCTGGTAATATCTTGCTGGTCACAGAGGTGTCAAAGGCAAGGACTGCAGCCATGGATCAACTAGTGTAGTGGCTGTGACTGACCAAATCAGCTCACTAAGATAATGCGCCATAGGAAAAGAAATGAATCAGGGAAGGATGTTCTCTGTGGTGGTGAGGTTTTTACTACGAAAGATCAGGTTTGTTAGTGTATTTTGAAAGTATTTTAAAATAAAATTAATATTTTTAAAAATAAAATTTTTTATATTTTAAATTGTTTTAATATGTTTAGGTTAAAAATAAATTCTAAAAAAATATTATTTTAATATATTTTTAAGTAAAAATATTTTAAAAAACAATAATTATATAACATTACGAGCTTGAAAATAGGTAATTGTTAATAAAAAGTGAAAGAGTTTATTTGTATTTGCATTTTAAAAGTGTTTTAGAAAAAATTTAAAAAATATTTAAAATTTTTTATTNGCTNCAAANTNATATTTTTNTATTATTTNNAAAATTATTTTGATATGCTGATATCAAAAATAATTTTAAAAAAATAAAAAATTTATATTATTTTAATATATTTTCAAATAAAAAAACACTTTAAAAAATAATTATTACCACACTTTCATGTACTGCTAAAAGAGAGGTTAAAGTTCGTACCACCACTTAAAATTACCACTTATGAAATAAATTTTCTTTTATAAAGTAATTTTCAAGTAATTAACTGAACCGCACAAAAAAACTATATATACACACACACACTTTTATACCAAGGGAACTAAATATGTGTTTAAGCATCTTGACAGGTTTTACAGTTACAATTTAAATATTTGTTAACAGCAAGAGAACTCTTTTGGCTTCGAGTTTGGATCTTTTATTATTGAATCAGAGCAGCATTAGGCCAATGCCATGGAGAAAAACATCGTTCAATAATGCTGGGCCTCAACCTTAACAACTAAGAAACTTAGAAGAAGAAGAAGAGGAAGAAGAAGAAGAAGAGAATTTACATAACTGTTGTGTTCATTACTCGTCCTACACCCTAAGAATTATAGTAGCTGATCCATATGTTTGATCTTATGTTGCTGAATACTGGAGCAGTAACAATACTCCCCTTTTGAATGAGTTCTTGTCCTCAAGAATTAGCATTAAACTCTGGAAATTGTTCGCTCGAATCCTCATGATCCTCCCATGTAGAGTTTTCCTCAAATAAGATGGACCATTGTACCAGCACCATGGCAGCAGCTTTGTTTTTGCAATAGAAGTCACTCTGGCCTTGTCATACTCGTCCACTGCTAGCAGATTAGAGGATATTACTGCTTGATCTCCAACCTTCTTTTTGAGTAGTGAAACATGAAAAACATGATGTATTAATGTTCCTCCTGGACCACTTTATAAGCCACAGTTTCCACCTTTTGTACCACTTCATAAGGTCCATAGAATCTAGGATTAAGCTTTAAATTCTTTCTTAAAGCTACTCTTGTCTACTTATATGGTTGCAATTTAAGACAAATCAAGCCCCTCACATTGAGCTCCCTCTTAGATCTGCGTTTATCTGTTGTTGTTTCCAACTGCCTCTGAAGAATGCGATCCATGTTTATTCGAACCTGCAACACCCCATCCATAAGAGCTACCGGAGAAACATCTTGAACTCTGAAGTTCATGAATCTTCGTCCAACAAACCACCCGATGGCAATCTCCGTAACAACGTAAAGGATGTTACGATTCACACTATGAAGTTTCTTTGTCAAATTAAAGCTCTTTGGCTTACAGATGGTAACAGTGCTGGCGATTTGAAGATCATAATGGGACACGTTGGTTGGCCTACAGATGGTAACATTAATGCCGACCTCAAATTAGCTAAAACGTTCCATGACGGTCTCCTTAAAGAAAGGAACCCCTGTCCGACCAGGTTAATTGAATGTGTATCTCTTTGGCCTAATCAAAGAATCAGAAGAGTATTGCACCAGGACATTTCGAGAGACAATGAGGACTCTTTCGCTACGATGAACAGCCAAAATTTCCATGGATTTATCTGGAAAAGGTGATGAAGAGATGCTAATAGCAGCATATGGAGTCCAATACATGCCATCTCAATGGTGTGTGCTTGATGAGGAAAATAAGAACTTGACCATGATAAAATTGAAATCAGCCATGCCCTGCTCTTTGGTCGTGAATGTTGAATATTTAGATATCATTTGGAAATGTAGTTTTTTTTTAATTATTTTTTTATATGTTAAATAAAAAATTATTTTTTAAAAAATAAAAAATACTTTATAAAGCAAGCTCAATCATCTATAAATACTTTCTTGCAGAGCTCGGCCTTGGCATGCATGCCCATTGCCCACTACCCATCTTTATTAATTGTTTCTATGGTTTTGGTTATCTTGTTTTTCTATTTTTTATTCTTGTAAATGACAAGTTTCATTATGTATTTTTTTTCATTTATATATGTTTTTATATTTTTCTATAAATTTTAAAAATTAAATATTTATTATCATAATTCTTTGAAAATTTTTGAAGCATGTCATTATGCTTAAAGATATTTAAGTTTTTTATTTATAAAAATAAAATTACATATCTGAATATTTATATTTTTTTATTTTCACAATCATAATTTCATTTGAATAATTTATAATAATGGTAGTATAAAAAAAAAGAATAGATTATAATTATATATTGTTTTATAAATGAGAAAAAACATACATTCAAAAAAGATATTATGAAATATTTTTTGAAAGAAAAAACAATTAAAGGTAATTTTTTAAATATATAAAGCACAATTAAATTTGAACTTTCTTGGAAGATAGGCTATAAAAATAAATTTACTGATCTTAAGAATTAGCACACGAAGATTTATTGATAATTTATCTTTTAAAGATTTAATTTATAGATACTTCTTTCAACTTCCTCCTTCTCTTTCTATTTAAAAGTTGTGGGGCACAAAAATTACACTTTGAAGGAAAGAACGCGTGTGTATCCTCTTTAAGTGTGTGTTTAGTAGAGCATTATTTTTTAAATGTATTTTTAATTTAAAATATATTAAAAATATATATTTTTTATATTAATACATCAAAATTATAAAAAAATATAAAAAAATATCAAATTAATATTTTTTTTATATAAAAAATTAGTTTAACAAACATTAAAAAAAAATTCGCACCACAAAAACAATATCTGCCTTAAATGGGACCAAAACTTGAGCAAGCATTAGGTTTTAATAATAATAATAATCAATTGAGAAGCATATGCTTTTCTTTGGTGTACTGTGGGCTGGTTTATTAAACTATAACTAAAAGGAGTCGGTGTTTTACTGTGGCACTTACTCCTTTCTTAGGCTTTTTTTTTTTTAAGGTTATCTAAGTTTTTTTAACTGTTTTTTTTTATATTTTTTAGGATTTTTTTTGCTTTTTTCTTTATTTTTTTAATTAATTTTTTTCGTTTAGTTTAGTTTGTTAATGTTAAATTTCTTTCTATTTAGTTATTAGACTTTCATGACACATATTTCGAGTTTTACGGGTGAACCCAGTTAATTCCGGGTTGACCCGTCAATTTTTTATTATTATTATTTTCATAAATATTTTTTTTTTAATTTAGTTTGTTAATGTTAATTTTTTTTATTTAGTTATCAGACTTTCATGACACAAATACTGGGTTTAACAGATTAACATGGTTTGACGAGTTAACCCGGATTTTTTTCTTTTTAATTAATTTTTTTTGTTTAGTTCAGTTTGTTAATATTCACTTTTTTTATTTAGTTACCAGACATTCATGATACAGATCCCGGGTTTAACGGGTTAACTTGGTTTGACGAGTTAACATGAATTTTATTTTATTTTTTGCTTTTTTTTTCTTTTTAATTATTTTTTTCGTTTCGTTTAGTTTAGTTTGTTAATGTTAAATTTCTTTCTATTTAGTTTTTTTTCTTCTTAGAGGTTTTTTTTATTTTTTATTTTTATTTAATTTTATTTAATTAATTTAGTTTATTAATATTAAATTTTTTTCTAAGAAGTTCTCGACCGATGCCTTTAGTTTTTTTTTTTTTTATGCCTTTGATCAGTGAACCGCATAACAGGATCCAATCGTGAAAAGGCTGATGCTTTTTTTAATTAATTTTTTTTGTTTAATTTAAATTGTTAATGTTAAATTTTTTTCTATTTAGTTATCAAATTTTCATTACACGGATTCTGGGTTTGACAGGTTAACCTGGTTTGACGAGTTAGCCCAGTTAATTCTGAGTTAACCCATTAATTTGTTTTTTTCTTTTTAACTATCAAGCTTTCACGATGCAAATTCAATGTATGACGGGTTAACCTGGTTTGAAGGGTTAACCCAATTAATTCATATTTTTTTTCTTTTTTTCATTAGTTTTTTTTTCCTGTTGGTTTTTTTTTAACTAAGTTATTAAATTATCACACTTTTATGACACAACCTTGCAGCCAGACCCATGTTCAATGTTATTGGGTCTGATATTGCAATCCAGACACTTTTATGCTAAGGGTTAACCTAAGTTTAATGTTATTATTAATATTATAAACATTACTCTTGGATCAGGTGTTGCAACCAAACCTGAGACTCTTGGATATAACTTTGTAAAAAAACCTAATACTTTTAGATCTTAACTGTTTTTAAAATGCAAAAAATAATTGACCCGCAGCATCGCGCGGGGCATGTAACTAGTTATAACTAAAAGAAAACAATGTTTTACTGTAGCAAAAATTATTATGAATGTTTTTATTATGGATTGAATTGTTTGACACTATAAAAAAAATTACTATGAATTGTGAGTGATTTCATTATGAATTGTACTGTTTGGTGGGGCATGGTGAGGCTGCAGACCCGCTCCCCTGGGTCAACTACAATTTTGGTTAAGCTGCAGACCCGCTCTCTTATGTCAACTATAGTTTTGGTGAGGCTGTAGCCCCCAGGCTGTAAACACCTAGCACTGGGGCTGACAAACCCAAGGCACCCGCACACCAAGTGGGACTGCAGGCCCCAGACTACAAATACATGGCGTTGAGACTGGGTCGCGAGCGGGTCTGCACGCCGGTGCCCCAAGGTCTGCAGAAACGCGTGCAAGGGCTGCATACCTGGGGATGGTTGCAGACCCAAGCGAGCCTGCTAACCCGGCCGCGGTTTCGGACCCCTCGCCCCGGGGCCGCGACCCGCTTCGCCTAGGTCCCGGAACCCCGCGCCTGGGGTGTGCAGAATCAGGAGCAGGGTGCAGACCCGCCCGTTTGGGTTTCTTCTGTTGCGCCTGGGGTCTGCAGACCCCGCAAAGAAAAATAAAAAAAAATTGAAAAAAAATGAAAACAAAGATAATAACTAATAACAATTATTATTGTTATTATTATCATTAATAAATTTTATAAAAAGATTATTACTATAAAAACTTGGACTAAACAAGTTCAATATTATTATTATTATTATTATTATTATTATTATTATTATTATTATTATTATTATTATTATTATTATTAGTAAATTAAAAAAAAATTATTATATATTGTTATCATTTCAGGTGGGGTTGAATTTTCATATTAAAGCATGTTTGGTTTCGGTTTTCAAAAATGCTTTTAAAAAAATTTGAAATTTTTTATATTTTTATTTACTTCAAATTAATATTTTTTTTCCTTTAATTCATATTAAGATGTTTTTCTATTATTTTGATGTGATTATATAAAAAATAAATTTAAAAAAATAAAAAATATTATCTCAATATTTTAAAAAATATATATATTTTAAGATATTTCCAAATTTATTTTTTCCCTCTTGAAATTTTTTCTCTTATTGGTTTTTTTTTCATACCGTAAAGAGAAAATAAATTAATGTGACTTTTTTTATATTTTTAAATTTCAAGTTAGGTTGAATTTTCTTATTAAAGCATGTTTAGTTTTGTGTTTCAAAAATGCTTTGAAAAAAATTTCAAAATTTTTTATTGTTTTCTTTACTTTCAATTAAAATTTTTTTAATTTTTTTAAATATATTGAGATTGAGTCTGGTTGCGCAGCCACACCCAAGAGAATATATTAAGTTGGGTCCTACCCAATAGGACCCATTCAAGTTGGGTCTTACCCCAAGAAAGACCCAAAATAGCTTTGGGTCCAACCGTCGCTGGACCCATCAGCCTTGGCTCCTATCCCTAACATGATCCATTAGCGTTGTATCCCGCTCCTAACCCCATCAATAATTGTTTTTCATTTTTTTTCCTTTCCTCTTGGGCCAGGCATTCTCTTTCAGACTCAAAAAACTTGGTGTAGGAAACGGCGCCTCGCCCAAGGAGCTTGGGTATGGCTAGGCGCAGACCCAAATCCCTTGGGTCTTAAAGACCGGCCTGACCCAAGATTATTGATCCTTCATCAAGACCCAATGCTCTTAGATTGTGCATCAGGACTCAAGGCTAATAGGTCAAGCGTAAGGAACCAAGGCTAATGGGTCTTGCATCAAGACCTAAAGCTCTTAGGTCTTACATTAAGACCCAGTTCCCTTAGGCTGTGTCAGAACCCAAGACTCATGGGTCCGACGTCGGGACCCAAGGTTAATGGGTTCGGCATTAGGATCCAAGATTCTTGGATCTTAGATTTCTAAATATAATTAATTTTATTATAAATATTATTATTAATATTGAAAAACAACTATAAATTTGATTTGAAGTGTACAATTAATAATAATAATAATCATCATCATCATCATTATCATTAACAAATTTTAAAAACTATTATTACTATCAAAGAAAAATCATAATTTTTTTAAAAGATTAAAAAATAGAAATTTTAGCAGACAAATTAAATATTATTATTAATATTATAAATATTATTGTTGGGTTTGGCGTTGCAGCCAGACGCAACGCTCTTGGGTCCAATGTTGCAGCCACACCCAACACTTTTTGATCTTAGTTTTCTATGATATCTTTTTATTAAAATAAAAAGATGAGCCCGCGTAGTGCAGGAAAAGAAGAAAAATGAAAAAAAAATATCAATTATTATTGTTGTTGTTGTTGTTATCATTATCGTTAATAAAAAAATTAAAAATTATTACTATAAAAAAATTTGGCACACAAGTTCAATACTATTATTAATACGATAAATATTATTATTTCTATTCTAAATATTATTATTTTTATTATAATTAAAAGTATTAGTATTAGAAATATTAGTATTTGTGATATAAATATTATGATATTTTTATAATTAATATTATAAATATTAAAAATACTATGATTTTTATTATAAATATTTTAATTTTTATTATAATTAATATTATTCATATAATAATTAATGAATTTGTAGAAAATATTATTAATATTAAAAAAATAATAGTTTTGATTTGAATCATAAAATTAAGAATTATTACTACTATTGTTATTGTTGTTATTGTCATTACCAGATTTTAAAAAACAATTATTACTATCATTAAAGAAAAACATAATCTTTTTTAAGATTGAAAAATATAAAAGGAAATAAATTAATGTGATATTTTTTTATATTATGAAAAATTTGGGTGATGGTAATTTATTTTCATTTTAGATGGGTTGAATTTTTTTATTAAAGCATATTATTGTTGTGTTTTGCATTGCAGCCAAACTCAACGCTCTTAGATCCAATGTTACAGCCACACCCAACATTTTTAGATGTTAGATTTTTATAATATTTTTTTATTAAAATAATAGGTGAGCCCGCAGTATAGCACGATGCACCTACTAGTAATTACTAATTCTTGAGTGTTCTAACTTAAGTAAAAAATAATGGGTTAAAATTGAAAATGGATTTGGATTTCCTTAATTTTACCCGAGTTACTGGATTGGATTATGTAAAAAAAATTAAAAAGTCACCCTAAATTTTATAAGTTTATAATACTTCAAATTAAAAAAAAATTAAAGTGTTATCAGTTTGTCATTATATTTTATTTAACTAAAAATCAGATACATCAAATTAACAAAAATGCTACTATGCGCACATCATCAAGAACAATCATCATTGGGGCTCTAATTCTCCATTAAAATGCAAATTCCGTTTTGGGACCAAATCATTTCCCATTCTTCCATCATCCCCTCCATGACCCCTTGTTTATCTGGTGGCCATAAGATCCATTTTATTATCTCTTTCGCGACGCGTTCTCAAGAACCGAAACCTCAAATCGAACCACAAGTTGCAAAGCCGAAGAGGAAAAGAAAAGCAAAAGCAGGGAGTCTTTAAGTTTCAAACAAAAGAAGAGATTTTGAGTCGTGGGCTTTTCACTTCATGATCCAAGGTTTTACCTTTATTTTTGTTTCAGGTCATTTGGGTTGCCATTGTCGAAACCACAGGTAGCAGGGCCGAGTCCTCTTCCTTCGACATCGAAGCCTCTAGATGCTTCAATGCTGTTGGATTTGCCAACGGCTGGTTTAGATGGCAGTGAGATAGGGTTTTCCACTGCTACTACATTCTTCTATTAAGGGAAAGGCATGTCATGTCCGTAACAGAGGCATAAGATGAGGTGCGCTGCCTGCACAATCTGGTCCCAACAACAACAACAGCAATCATTTTGCTGGCAGCAATCTTCCAATATGCAAGTCGGGATCAAGAAAGTATCCCATAATTCCAGCCAAGGAACTGTTCAATCTTTTTCCAACCACTTGTATCTTGTGAGCTGTTACTATAGAATAATTGCCGTCCCTGCAGACCGTAAGCCCAAAAACAAGGAGGGCTTGTAGTATCAAGATTATATAGTTTGATTATTAATATACAAATATTTCTCAAGGAAAGCAGGTTATGTTGCTGTAAATTAATGATTCAATCATTTATTATAAATGTTAAATTTCTTGTCTTTATTGTAAACAGTCTCAATATTCAAGATTCAAACAACATTATCTTAAAATATTACACTATAAATCAAGGCCTAAAAATAATTTTTTAAAATGCAAACGCACCACTACATTTACTTGTTTATTACCATCTTTACCCTCTCCTTCTTTCTTGATCCAAACCCAAAGTAGACTAAAAATTTAGAGTTAAGCATTGAGACTCTATCAGAGAGCCCAAGAATAGATTTGTTGATAAATTTACTACGTGTTTGGAATTTGGCAGTTATTATTTTTTAAAATATTTTTTATTTAAAAATATATTAAAATAGTATTTTTTATTTTTAAAAAATTATTAAAATTAATATCAGCACATCAAGATATCTAAAAACATTAAAAAATATTTTTAAAATACAAAAATAAATAATAAACTTGCATTAAAGACAGAATTGTCATTTTCAATTAGCTATCAATATTTAACAAGGAGCAGTGCTTTTTCTAAGATGGGATCGTTCTTTTGTATAAAGACAGATGGCCACCTAGGAATTTTCTTGTTATGTTCACCCTTTAAATTAAATTAAAAATAAATAAATAAATCTCGACTCGGAATGGTGAAATTTTCCCTTGCACTGAAATATTGAGGTTAATTTAGTCTGGGATCCATTTATCAAGAGCAAAAAGATCTTCGCATGTTATTTTTTTCACTTTAAAATGACAAAAAAAGCCTTTAAAAGAAAAGAAGATTGTCCAAACATTTTCTTAATTGTAGTAAAAAACTGATGTAAAAAATAATTAACTTGCATGCTGGCTTTTCTATCTTTTCAAACTATTTTTTTTTATAATAAAAGTAATTTGATTATTTAATAAATATAAATATTAAAAAAAACAATATGGCACATGATCTTTTCTTGTGTTATTTGTGTGGCTAGTAAGATGATGTTTGGAGGTCAATAGTAGCTTTTAAGGCAGTGTTGGAATTGTCTTGATAGCTCCTCTATATCTACTACTGCATTTATGACCAACGAATCTAAGATTTGGTGTTAATGATTTTTTTTTATTTTTCCTTCTCGATTTTCACACTCGATTCTTTAGATTTTAAAATGAGTCTTTTAATTTGTTTTTTTAGTTTGATTTTTTTTATTACTATTTATTTTATTTAAAATAATTTATAAAATTTTAATTTTTTTCAACTTCATCCTCCTTCTATTTTTTTATTTATTAAATTTGATTCTCATTCTTTTAATTGATATTTATTTATTTTAGAAGGTTTTTAGAATTGAACTTTTTTTTATGATTTCATTCTCCTTCAATTTTTTTCCTATCAGATTTTATCCTTATTTTCTTTTTTTTTTTTAAGCTGGTGTTTCTTTAGTTTCATCATTCGATATTTATTTAATCAGAGATTGAGCTCTGTTATTTTTTAAATTTATTTTTGTAGAAATTTTCATTGGTTTTAAAAATAACATGAGTTGTCTTAAGTCTTTTTATTTATCACTCTTTATTAAATGTAGTCTCTTTTTTGAGAATTTTATTTTTTTTAAATTAAATTAAATTATTTAATTGAATATAAATATAAAATACTCACTTCATTATATTTTTTTTTAATTTTATTTTCTAGTTATAAGACAATGTCAACGGTAAAATGATGATAAATCTCCAACAGACTTTTCCTTCATTTGCTATCGGATTATAGAACGAATTTTATTTTCTTTGATACTGTATCCACTTTGAAAAGTAGTTTTCCCTATTTTTTTTTCCAAGAAAAAGCTTTGGAGAAGGTTCAAATGCGCCCAAGTCATAGCAATGTGACGAGAATTGTTTATAATTCAGTCTTTAGACTGAGGATTTGAAACTGTAACAACAATTAAGGAGAAACTCGAAGCGAAAAATTTTGTTTTCTTTTACCAATGTGTAACTGAAGAAGCAAAAACAATCTTCTGCACGTTCTAATGATGATTGCATCGTTCAAATCATTGCACTATCTACTCGGCCTGTTTGTTTCCTTGAACCTCTTGGCCTTAACTCAAGAGGAAAACCAGTTCATCTATCATGGCTTCACTGGAGCCAACCTGCTCCTCAGCGAGAATGCAAAAATCCATCCAAATGGTCTCCTAAAGCTGACAAACACTTCAAAACGGCAAATTGGCCGCGCTTTCTTCCCATTCCCTTTTCAGTTCAACACATCTTTATTCAACAATTCTCGGTCTCTCTCGTTCTCTGCCCAGTTTGCGTTTGCCATGGTCCCTGAGCTGCCTACACTTGGTGGCCATGGCATGGCCTTCACAATCTCTCCATCTGTGGACTTCACAGGTGCTGTGGCAGCTCAGTACTTTGGAATCCTCAATTCTACAAGCGATGGCCTACCTTCAAACCATCTATTGGCAGTTGAGCTGGATGCAGTTCAGAGCCCGGATCTTAAAGACATCAATGACAACCACGTTGGAATTGATGTAAACAGCTTGATATCCAATGAATCTGCTCCGGTGACCTACTTTTCAGATGAGGAAAACGAGAATAAGAACTTGACTCTCATAAGTGGTCATGTGATGCACGTGTGGATAGATTATGATGAAGTAGAGAAGCTACTCAATGTTACGGTTGCTCCTCTCACAAGAACAAAACCAACCTTGCCTCTCTTGTCAACACCTCTCGATCTTTCTTCTGTTATGTTGGATTCTATGTACGTTGGTTTTTCTGCATCTACTGGAGCAGTGGCTAGCAGCCACTATATTCTGGGGTGGAGCTTCAACAGAGGCGGACAAGCTCAAAGTCTTGACGTGTCAAAGTTGCCTTCACTTCCCCCTCAAAGAAAATCAAGAAAGAAACCATATTTAATAATTCTGGTCCCAACAATAACAGCAATCATTTTGCTGGTAGCAATCTCTGGTGCTGCTTATATAATAAGGAGGAAGAAATATGAAGAACTGCGCGAAGATTGGGAACAGGAGTATGGTCCTCAAAGATTCTCCTACAAGGATTTATACAAAGCAACTACAGGTTTCACGGACAGGAAGTTGCTGGGAAGTGGAGGTTTTGGAAAGGTTTACAGAGGAGTATTGCCTTCTTCCAATATGCAAGTCGCGATCAAGAAAGTATCCCATGATTCCAAACAAGGAACTAAGCAGTTCGTTGCTGAGATTGCTAGCATGGGAAGGCTGAGGCACAGGAACTTGGTCCAGCTCCTAGGCTATTGCCGGAGAAAGGGAGAGCTCCTCTTGGTCTATGATTACATGCCCAATGGAAGCCTTGATAAACTCCTGTTTCGCAATGACACACCCAGCCTTAATTGGGATCAGCGATATCAGGTCCTCAGAGGAGTTGCGTCTGCCCTTCTTTACCTCCATGAAGAGTGGGAACAGGTTGTTCTGCATAGAGATGTGAAAGCTAGCAATATACTGTTAGATGATGATTTCAATGGTCGACTAGGAGATTTTGGGCTTGCTAAATTCTATGATCGTGGGGCTAATCCTCAAACAACCAGTGTGGTTGGAACAGTTGGATATATCGCGCCAGAGGTTACTAGAACAGGAAGGGCCACTACCAGCAGTGATGTTTTTGCTTTTGGCACTTTTATGCTTGAAATGGCTTGTGGAAGGAAACCTTTAGAGCGAGAACAATCAGCAGAAAAGATGATTTTGGTTGACTGGGTTCTTGATTCCTGGAAAATAGGAGACATTCTTCGAACAGGTGATCCAAGATTGGAAGGTAATTACGTGGTGGAGGAAATGGAATTGGTTTTGAAGCTAGGTCTGCTTTGTTGTTTCTTTACACCACATGCTAGGCCAAGCATGAGGCAAATTGCGCAATATTTGGATGGGAATGCTAGCCTGCCAGAGATGCCGCTTGATGGTGCTAGCATAGGTTTGATGCCAGTTAGTCATGAAGAGCCTGGGGATTTCAACTTGTCTTTCCATAGATCTAATGATTACTCTGCTCATTCCTTCTCTAGTACCGACTCAATCCTCAGCTGTGGTCGTTGAATCATGGCTTAATGAGGTAAAAATTCTTTAACCTCAAGACTAACAGCTGGCATGTGGCAAGCCTGGTATTAGTGGTGAAGAGGTAGATTGGAATACTTAGAAGGTTTGTGCATCCCATAGTAATCCTCAAAGCACCACAAAGACTGCTCCAAGAGGGGTTAATTAATTAGCATAGAAACATAGGTATAATTTATGATTTAAGCAAAACACATGGTTGAAATAGTACAATGTTTGATGAAACAATGCTGGTCAATGATGGCCGTGTAGCTTCTTCCATTCTCCTCAGTGATCTTCCTTCTCCATTCATTTAGTCCTTGTTCCTTTTTTGATAAAACTCTCCACTTACTTCTGTTATGGCCTCAAATGATTAATCACTTATGCCTATCTCGTTTTTACATTGAAGTTTAATTACATATTGAACTATTCTGACTTCTGATATAGTGATCTGCAGAAAGCATATGCTTCAGTCAACTTTCTAAAATACAGAAAATCCAATACCCAGTATCATCGATTATCCTGACTAGAGTGCAGTTCAGTGTGATATGGCTGCTGGCCGGGTGGTTTATTCACAGACTAGTAGTGGAATAAAAAAAAATGGTGATAATGCATCTTGATGCTGATGTTATACACACATATAACTGTTTTAATCTTTCTCCAAACAGTCAAGATTGCAAAAACCACGTTCAAGGAAGAAAGAAGATATAGACAGCAACTTTGTAGGCTGAAAAGGGATTAGAATACCCCTAAAACAGAGGCTAAAGTTCGTATCACCGCTTAAAGTATCACTTTGAAATAAATTTTCTTTTATAAAGTAATTTTCAAGTAATTAACTGAACCGCACAATAAAACTATATACACACACACACACTTTTATACCAAGGGAACTAAATATGTGTTTAGCATCTTGACAGGTTTTACAGTTACGATTTAAATATTTGTTAACAGCAAGAGAACTCTTTCGGCTTCGAGTTTGGATCTTTTATTATTGAATCAGAGCAGCATTAGGCCAATGCCATGGAGAAAAACATCGTTCAATAATGCTGGGCCTCAACCTTAACAACTAAGAAACTTAGAAGAAGAAGAAGAGGAAGAAGAAGAAGAAGAGAAAGAAGAAGAAGAAGAGAATTTACATAACTGTTGTGTTCATTACTCGTCCTACACCCTAAGAATTATAGTAGCTGATCCATATGTTTGATCTTATGTTGCTGAATACTGGAGCAGTAACAATACTCCCCTTTTGAATGAGTTCTTGTCCTCAAGAATTAGCATTAAACTCTGGAAATTGTTCGCTCGAATCCTCATGATCCTCCCATGTAGAGTTTTCCTCAAATAAGATGGACCATTGTACCAGCACCATGGCAGCAGCTTTGTTTTTGCAATAGAAGTCACTCTGGCCTTGTCATACTCGTCCACTGCTAGCAGATTAGAGGATATTACTGCTTGATCTCCAACCTTCTTTTTGAGTAGTGAAACATGAAAAACATGATGTATTAATGTTCCTCCTGGACCACTTTATAAGCCACAGTTTCCACCTTTTGTACCACTTCATAAGGTCCATAGAATCTAGGGTTAAGCTTTAAATTCTTTCTTAAAGCTACTCTTGTCTACTTATATGGTTGCAATTTAAGACAAATCAAGCCCCTCACATTGAGCTCCCTCTTAGATCTGCGTTTATCTGTTGTTGTTTCCAACTGCCTCTGAAGAATGCGATCCATGTTTATTCGAACCTGCAACACCCCATCCATAAGAGCTACCGGAGAAACATCTTGAACTCTGAAGTTCATGAATCTTCGTCCAACAAACCACCCGATGGCAATCTCCGTAACAACGTAAAGGATGTTACGATTCACACTATGAAGTTTCTTTGTCAAATTAAAGCTCTTTGGCTTACAGATGGTAACAGTGCTGGCGATTTGAAGATCATAATGGGACACGTTGGCTGGCCTACAGATGGTAACATTAATGCCGACCTCAAATTAGCTAAAACGTTCCATGACGGTCTCCTTAAAGAAAGGAACCCCTGTCCGACCAGGTTAATTGAATGTGTATCTCTTTGGCCTAATCAAAGAATCAGAAGAGTATTGCACCAGGACATTTCGAGAGACAATAAAGACTCTTTCGCTACGATGAACAGCCAAAATTTCCATGGATTTATCTGGAAAAGGTGATGAAGAGATGCTAATAGCAGCATATGAAGTCCATTACATGCCATCTCAATGGTGTGTGCTTGACGAGGAAAATAAGAACTTGACCATGATAAAATTGAAATTAGCTATGCTCTTGGTAGTGAATATTGAATATTTAGATAGTGTTTAAAATGTGGTTTTTGAAGAAAAAAATATTTTTAGTTAAAATTATTTTTTATGTTTTGAATTATTTTGATGTCAGGATAGAATGCTCTTTTTATTTTTCGATTAGGTCAAAGAGATACACATCCAATTAACCTGGAACATAATTTCATTTGAATAATTTATAATAATGGTGGTATAAAAAAAGAATAGATTATAATTATAAATTGTTTTATAAATGAGAAAAAATATAAATTCAAAAAAGATATTATGAAATATTTTTTGAAAGACAAGCAATTAAAGGTAGTTTTTTAAATATATAAAGCACGATTAAATTTGAACTTTCTTGGAAGATAAGCTATAAAAATAAATTTACTAACCTTAAGAATTAGCACAAGAAGATTTATAGATAATTTATCTTTTAAAGATTAAATTTATAGATATACTTCCAACTTCCTCTTTCTCTTTCGCGACGCATTCTCAAGAACCAAAACCTCAAATCGAACCACAAGTTGCAAAGCCGAAGAGGAAAAGAAAAGCAAAAGCAGGGAGTCTTTAAGTTTCAAACAAAAGAAGAGATTTTGAGTCGTGGGCTTTTCACTTCATGATCCAAGGTTTTACCTTTATTTTTGTTTCAGGTCATTTGGGTTGCCATTGTCGAAACCACAGGTAGCAGGGCCAAGTCCTCTTCCTTCGACATCGAAGCCTCTAGATGCTTCAATGCTGTTGGATTTGCCAACGGCTGGTTTAGATGGCAGTGAGATAGGGTTTTCCACTGCTACTACATTCTTCTATTAAGGGAAAGGCATTTGTGGCTCACCTGCGTTTGTCATGTCCGTAACAGAGGCATAAGATGAGGTGCGCTGCCAACTGAACTGGCAACAAATAGTGGCTTCACCACCCTTTTCTCCTTTAAACAAGGATAAATCAAACAAAATGCATTTTACGTATGGAAGAGGAATTCCCTTCATTGACCACCCCTTTTAATCCTCTTTTCTCCATGAAAATTGGCTCTTGGCAGGGGGTGGGGGGGCGGCGCACAGATTACAGAATCTCATGCAATATTATTGTAGTCGTGCATCAGGTAGAGGACAATATTTCTTGCAATTTTTTTATTTTTTTTTAGATAGAAGCTATCATCGTATTCAAGAATGGAGCAATATGATGGCAACATATTTCAAAGACAAGCACAACCAATACCCAAAACCAATGACAAAGTAGGGAAGCCATCCACAAGGCTACAGAAGCAAGCCCCACGAGCTCTGGATCTCGATCAGCTCTCCACCCCTCTTCTGCCTGCTAGTCAGGCCTCTCCTCCTCCTACTCCAATCCCTCTTCTATCACCACTCTCTGTATCTCCTCCGCCGTTGTAATATGTGGGGATAATGACAAAGGGAGGGAAGATGATGTTCACGATGCATATTCAGAGGCAAGAGTTTGGCAACATCCAGCAGTAGCCAGTGGATACATTGAGCCGTCATCCTTGTTTACTTTCTTCCAATCTAAATGTCTTCTCGTTGATCACGCACAGTCATGATTTTCAATTGTATGTTGAGCTATTGTGCATGATTTCAACTCGTTGCAGGTTCTGTTTTGTTGTTTCAACCTCCGAGGACTTCTCTCCAACACAGCTCACAACTCAATACAGCATTTTCTAGGATGGAAATCCCTACAATGTATAATTGTTTCCTTTGTTGATCTCAATAGGAACTCTCTTGGAACGTTTTCGCCAGAAAGATGTAAATAAACATAAATTAAAGAGTTTTTCTTACTTTCGAACAATGTTGCTATCACGACAACCTTTTTGAAATGCTAACTCCTACCATACAAGAGGAATGGCCCCCCGCCAAGAAACCTCGTGATATGATAAATCAGCTCTATGAAACAGGGTTTGTTAAGAATTGACGCACACCCACCACCAAATCCACAAGAGAAATGGAAATCTACAACCCCTATAGGCATAATCTTGGCACCAGAATTCAAACGGTTTGGCATGTGGCCAATGTCAGATTTCGACTGACTATACAATTATCTACTAGTACCGTTTGCTTGGCAATATTTTTCCACGTGTACAATACAGACTTGATGAGGAAAGCAAAATACTGAAGCATGTACAGGAGAAGGCACCAGTGGCACAGAGCATGATCATTGTCAACCAAACTGAACATAAAAGGTGTGAATAAGCAAAAAAAAAAGGGGATGAAGCAGTTTGTCCAAGTGTATGACATAAATGAAATTACATTGGAATCTCAAGAAAAACCTCCTGCAGTCATACATTATAAAAGCTGAAAAGCTCTTCCTTTATGTACAATAGGCCAACCATCCAATCCATTCAAAAGGGTTTCAATTCAAAAATAAAAAAAGCATCTCGCTCACTTCCCTTGAGCTCTCACTAGAGGACATTTTTGAGAAACCTTACCACACAACCAGTGGTAACTCAGGATACGTCCATTAAAAGCAAATGATACTAGCTGCCAAGCAGACATTCCCCTAACAAAATCAAAAGTCAAATTCTCCTGTTGCCTGCAAAAGAGAGCCAGCATTCCAACAAATATTTTGGAATTTCAGTACAATACAGAACCAAATTGTAACATCAATTATTTGATGGAAGACAGACCTTATTAAAGAGAATGTCTTTGTTGTTTATATGCATAATACCATCCTTGAGTATGCATTTCCACCTGCTCTTGGTACGGGTCACCTATCCATGCAAGAAAAATGTTATTATCAGAAGACTAGCATCACTGGTATATTCAACCAACTAAACCAACCTGTTATGATGAACACTACCAATCAAACAAAAATAGAACAGGGTGAAAAGAAGAGTGCATCTTTACCTTGTCAAATTGAGCTAAAACCAAATGTTGCGGCGTATTCAGCTCCTCTCCTTGGTCCACATCATCCAGGTCCTCATCATCATCATCATCTTCATTCAGTGGCTCATCATCATCATCATCATCATCAGCAACATCATTTTGACTGACAACAGCTGGGGTACTTGCCAGTGGATCTGAGAAGTGGAAAGGAGAAACAAAAAACAAATACCTTTGATTGTCACAAACATACTCGGCAAATTTATCAAATTAGAAAAAGACACATATTACATAAACTAACCATTGGGAGCTGGTGTGTTTGCTATGTTGTAATCTTCATTGGCAACTCCTTGATAATTGTATATCTTCAACAGAAAAATCAAAGACAGAAAAATTAGAAAGAAAATGGTAATCTCTGGAGAAAACAATATGTCCCATACTCAATTTTCAAAAGTTCATTGTTATAAATAATGAAGGTATAGTCTCAGCAACATAGGACTCCTGATAATATTTCAGAGACAATCTCATCCTACAGTACATTAACTAAAAAGGCTGCTCTCAAGACTTGAACATCACCCTTACATGCAAACCAAGGACATAAATAGTGCTGGCTGCTTTAACCACCATTTCCAATTACATGTTCGAAGAGCAATTATATATAGTATTTGATCCAAATGAACCAGATGGTGGGAGCTACAATCATTCTTCAATACTTTGCATGTACCAGCTACCTTACAATCAAGCCATATCCTGAAAAAATCAACTCATTCCACATCCTAACCTCATGGCATAGATAAAAACATGGAAGGGATTTTGGTTTAAGCCTCATCAACTTTTAATAATATCCTACTAGCTTTCAAGCAAACCACATTCAGGGTATGAATCAGGAAAAAATGAGTTTTGTGTTCTAATTCCATCTATAAAGAGCAACCAATACAAAGCACGAACGTGGAAGCAGCAGCATGTATCAGAAAATAAAATAACAAGTGCTTCAGTTACACGTTCTGAGCCAACTGCACACCTTAGTATGTCCATATTTCCAAGAAACATGATACATAATCTAAACTGCTGTCAAAAAAATCCGAATTTTGTAAAATTACTGTGAACTTATGCACATTGTCGCTTATGGTATTGCTAACTTTTCATCTCAAGACAGGGTTTCTTCACAGACAGTATATGTGTAGGTATCTAGAGGCATGCTTATACATGTGGGCATGCACAAAACATGTGAAAACCATCTTCAGATCACAGCTACCTGATGCTACTCCAGATTAATAAGTCCTCCAAAACAAGGCGGGTGATGATGAGACAGATTGTGCATCACTTTGCCAGTGCATGAGTGAATGAAAGGGTTTTTCTATCCTTCTTTTCTCTTTTGCTGGATGAAACATTGTATTTCTAGTTACAAGATAAAGAATCAAGAAATATATGATCCTATACTGACTGGGCCAACACAGGCTGCCCTTTATGAAGCAGGAAACACTGGAAATTAGATAAATAGAAAAACACTGTTGGGACAAGGATGGATGCAGCGTAGCACTTTGCCAGTGCATACATGATTCTAGAGCAAGGAAACCACATTGAATACATATTGCATACTTGATTGCATCTTTGTATTTCAAGAAAATTACAAAAGCAGTAATACATACATTGGGAGTAGAAAGCACATCATCATAAGGATCAGGAATTGGCCCATCCACTTGTGGAATCTTCAAATATGACCTCGACACACGTGCTAAGATCTCTTTATTTTTAGTGGTGCTAGTGTCACATCTTCCGAGAGGATCATTCCCTTGGCTTACCTGAAATTTACCGTTACATGAGCTAAAGATATAGCAAGTTTCTGAAAACATACAGGTCTTTTAAAAGACACGAGCAGTTAAAATGAACCCTGAATATTTCACTGTTAGGCTAACATGCATTTGATTTCAAAGAAAATAAAGAGCTAGTGCTTGAGATAAACTGAGGCTTCCAGGCATATATCAGCTCCTCGTTGCCGTGAATGATCGATTTTCAAAAATTTAGAGAATTCTCAAGTGGCAAGGTTGAATCAGAACATACAAAACAAAATGAAATAACTGCAATGGTAAGACCTGACTTGGTCACAGACAACCCGGCTATTTCCCAAAAGGCTGGAATTCATGAGAACCTCAGCATCATGGATACATGCAGTTAATGATGCTGATCGACAGTATTTATCCAGGGCAGTAGTTAATGATGTGATAAATAGTATCCGTCCATTCTTCACTTAACCTAATTCAAATATGTAGTCAATAATGCCTATTCATTTATTTGGTCATCTTCAAACTAATTTACAGAAGCTGGACAAATCAAAGGATTTTGTTCAGAAATGTCATATGACGGGGGGTGCAATGATTGTGGTGGCAGGGAAGCTGAAACTGGTCTGGTGAAAGTTAGAAGCGTTGGATCACAATGGCATTTTAAGAAACAATAAAAGCAATATATTTTTCAATCTCATTTAATGATTAACTAATATCACAAATGTTTCAAAAGAACAACAAAGATTGTTTGCGCCTCACAATCAAGTTGTGATTCATAAAATCCGATTACCAACTGACTAAAAGGAGCATGAGTATCAGAGTCAAAGTTCGATAATAAAAGAGTATCACAGTCAAAGATGATAGCTAATCATATCCCATCTGCTACTCCCCATTCTATGGAGAAAAGCAGGCAAGCCCTACCTTCTCTAGCAAAGATTCTGCATAATGCAAGGTGTGCCAGCAAAAGGACATGGAAAAGGATGAATGGTTCCAACTCACGCGCACTCTCTTTCTCTAGAGGCATAAAAATCTCAAGCTCGTTTCTCAAACACATCAGAAGAATCTAAACTTGATGCTAATGACATGAATTGGTTCAAATTTAAGGATGGTCAATCGAAACATGGTAGAAGATATATCAGCAGCTATGTTTTCTTTTCCCCTTCAAATGGCATCAGTCCAACAGTTGATAGCTCTATTAGCAGCAATGAAGGAAATCCTTTGGAAATGAACTTTAAACTGAGTAGTTAAAATGGCAAACAAAAATATGATGGCCAGAGTGTAATTCTTCTTAGTTTATTGCTTGTCCAAAAGAAAAGGGAACTATCAAGATGCATTTGGTACGTGGGACTGGACGGGTTGTGTTGTGTTGTGTGTGTTGCACACATTGGACATGACAGACTGTGTTGTGTTTGGTGACAAGAAAAGGATTCAATCCTCTTCCTGTCCAAAGTTGTCCCAAAAGCAAAATTATTGTCCCATCATGGGGTGGAACAGGCTTGAAAGATACAATAGACAAAATCATTATTTCTCAATTTTCCATATTATCTGTTATTTATTTATCACTCGTTGATTTTTTAATTTGGATGACTAAAGTTTGACCAAGTTTACCTATATTTTATTAAAATGAATTTTTAGATGTAGGAGCTTAGTTGCTAAAAAAAATCCAATTCAGGACGAAATTGCATTTACCAAAAAATTAGAGGAAAGGAAAATTTAAATAAGGGCTAAACTGTAATGAAAATAAAATCTAGGGACTAAAACATTATTGATAAAGTTCAGGGACCAATATGAATTTTTACGAAAACTTCATTCACTCTTGTCCTGTCAAGTGCACCAAACACAAGACACGACCATGTATTTGTCCAGTCCACTTTCATTTGTCCTGTCATTTAAAATGATCTTCCATCCTTCATAACCATAAGTGACAATTTCATTGACCATCTTAATTGAAAAACCAAGAGTCGATGCCATGGGTTGAGCCACTATCCTATTAAGTATTCCCATACTATGATGCAATTAAATAGTTCCTAGAAGTAATCCAGCATAAAATTTACTGAGTTAAGCAAAGAAATGTTTCTCAAATGATTAAACCTTTTCATAAAACAGCAAAATCCATGGTCCTCTCATGGTACAAAAAGATGATTATTTGTAACAGAAGAACTCCATGAATAAAATTAAGAAAACCAAACAAGAACAGATCAGGAAACAGTAATTTTAGATAGATGTTCAGAAGCTATGTAAGGGAAATTCTCTTTGATTAAAATACTCCTTCAATGCACCAAAATGCTTGACATGAACTCTCTTTCCTATAACGGTTTTAGCTACCATATGTGAAAAGCACTCACATTAACTTTAAGTCTACAAACAAAAAAAGAGAACATGTTGCAAGATAAAGATCAGCAAAACTCTATGTATCTTATTGTCCACCTCTGGCTTATCCAGTGGCTCAAAAACTCCAAAGGTTCTACTCACAAAAGTTACACCTTTATAAAACATTGATCTTGGTTTCAACCCACCAATGAGAATGAAGCTCGCTGTTGCCTAAGTCAACACATCTTAGACATAAGAGTACATGTTGGTTATTTTCCACTTGTTGAAATTCATTTTTTTCTCCGAGCAAAAACTCCACCTCAAAAGAAGAGCACAATATAAACTACTTACAGCATAAATTCATTACAAATAACTGATCTGGATTTCAACACATAAACTACAAATTGAAGTTAAATTCACATACAGCACTCAGCTTTATAGTCAAAACCTGACGAGTCACAAGACTCAATTTTAAAGTTAAGGTCCTTTAGGATGCATGCCCTGACACCTTTGTGGAAAAGAAAGGTTTTCATAATATGAGAAAGTAGAACATCAATGAATAAAATAAATAAAGGATGAAAACAAAGTCAAAATTTTGCTTGCTAGGAGGAAGCCCATAGTAACTAAGAGAATTAAAGTTAACATATATCATAAACAAATAAGAATTCACATTCAGCTCAACCTGAGAAACCTCAGAAGCAGAATCCCCAGCTCCATCTTGCTGGGGTATGAATCCACCATTGTTATATTTCGGAGCAAAATCCTCGCTTCCGTTTTCCAGAAGGCATGAAGAAGTCCTGGAATTTTCTCCAATATCAAAACATAAGTTACCTCTGTGGCAACAGTATGTTATTGTTTCGGATGACAAATAAGGGAATTGTTTCTGAAAATAAACCTTTAGCATCCCGAACCTTTTGACCATGAACTCTCCTCAAAGCACAAAACTACACAGTACAAACAAAAGTTACCTGTGTCAAGGCTTGGTGAGAGGTCCCTCTGTCCACCTCATCCCGCCCTTCAACATAAGCTACAAATGCACAGCACTTATTAGTTAATACTCTTCAAAGACAACAATCACTAAACAACTTGCTAATGTGACAAGACTTGCCAACATTGACATCAACACTAAGAGGCGGCCTTTGATGCATCCAAGTGGGAGGTTGCTGTTGGAAGACAACAAGGAAAAGATCAGTCAGCATACCCATAACCAAATAACAACTCTACATTAGTGCAGCAAGCTTCTGGCCACTAATCTCCCAGGGAAAAAAACAAAGGCACACACCCCACACCACACGAGCACTCACACACACACACACACCCCACACCACACGAGCACTCACACACACACACACACACACACACACACAAAAAACATGTGAAACCACACTGAAACTAGCATCTGCTAAACAAAGAGGGCTGAAAGATCAAATCAGTGCTTACCATGAAAGGGCTGGGTCTCCCAGCTTTTCCATCGGTACTGCCCCCAGCATCACTGACAGGGGTGGGATAATCACTAGATCCAGTAGGAATGTTATACATGGATGAATTGTCCACACTTCCAGGTAAAGGTGTTTGCGCATTTCCAGGTAAAGGTGTTTGCGCACTTCCTGGTAATGGCGTCTGCATGGGTGTTTGCATTGGTGTCTACAATTCCAAAAACCCACATAAAAAATTCTTGCTGACAAAATAACTGAACTCATAAATCAATTCAAAATCCACATACAACAAACAGATATCAAAACTACCACTGACAATTACTTAAAAATTCAAAAACAACTCAACCAAAAACACATTTTACCAATAAAGATATGACAGGAAAGAGTTTCCACTGGCCCATTTCAACTTAAGGTTCAGCAATCACAAAGAGGTGCTAAAAATTAGTAAATCAGCTAAATCACTTCACCAAATTCAGCAGACATGACAACAAAATTGATACAAGGAGCATGTCGCAATTACTCACAGGAGGGAAGAGTATCTCAGCAGTGGGAGTCTCATATTCCTCGGTCCCTTCATACGGTACATTAAGGTCGTGTACTGGAGTAATTGGACCACCAGGTACCGGCAGCTTATTAGCTGATGACCTATCTATTGTGCCACATATAGCACCTGCTTGCATCATTTTCGTCTCCCAAAGCTAAACTCCCCATACAACAAAAAAAAAACAACAACAACAACAACAAAATCAGCAACTTTACAGCTCCCGGTATGAAAATAGATTACAAATCTGAAAACCCTAGAACTCATAGTAATACTAGATCCAAAGAAAATCACCAATCAGAGAAAAAACTAAGATTTGAAAAACCCTAAAAAATTAACAGCAAAATTTAACCCAAAAAAAGGAATAGGGAATGTTGATTACTCCTTGAAGCTCATAAAGGACGGTCTCACCGGGCCCACCGTTATTGATGAACTCGTCGCGGACCTTGTTGATGACGTCTTCGATGACGTTGATGTAAACGGGGCTTGTTGCATCCGATGACGCCATTCCTCTCCTCTCAATTTTTTTATCAAATAATTCAATTCGACCGTTTTTGATAATATCCAAACCCTAATAGAGATGATTTAAGACATAAATCATAAGAAAATCGTTTTGGAAAGGGAACAGGGATTTCTAGGGTTTGGATTTGTGGAGGGAAGAGAGAGGATGAAGTGCAGAGAGAGAGACGAGAGAAGAGGCGGACGAGAAAAGAGAATAAAGGGTGGAATATAAATAGGTTTGCATCCGATTCAAGGAGTGGGTCCACGTGTCGAGATCTGCTTTGGTCTTTATATTTTTTACCCGGTAAGTGTACAACGTTTGATTTTATTTGTACACTCACTCCCTCTCAGAGTAGCCTGCTAGTGGACAATTGATAGGCCTTTTTATTTTTTATCATGTACACTTCCGAATTTGAAATAAAAAATTATATTTAATTAAGTATGTTTTAGGCAAAGATGAATTAAATGAAGTTAGGTGTTAAAAAATGCGTACTAAGAGGTCATTCTATGCTCAACATTTAACCATAAACCATTAACAATTATTATAAATTTAAGGAAACTCAATTTCATTGTGGAAATGGCACAGTTAAAATTTTCTCCATTTTTTTTACTGTAGCGGGTTTTACAGCAGTAACAAGTTTGTAATTTTTTATATTTTATTTTATATACTTTATATTTTTATCATTTTATATTTAGTCTATTTATCACAATTTTTTTATTTTCATTTTTTATCATATTTTTTTAGTTTATCTTTTTTTTTCTTTACATGTTTTTTTGAAATATTTATTACTTTACATTTTTTCTATTTATACAATTCTTTTTGTTTTATTTTTATTTTTTTGTAATTCGTGTTTTATTTTTTATCTTTACACTTTTGTTTTTTTGAAAAATTATTATACAAAAACTAAGGAAATGAGGTTTCATTGTAACAATGACAACATTGTCTCATCTTTCTAATATGTTAAAAATTAATTTGAGATCTTATATATTTTTATTAACAAATATGATATTCATTATATTTTATTATATATAAGTATCGATTTTTTGATTCACGGATATATTTTTTACTCGATGTCAAAAATATATATTAATAACACCTACACATTAATTATTTGCATAGGCTTTTTAATTTAATATTAGGATTTTTTTTGTAAAAATAAATGCATTTAAGAAACTTGCATGTTTATTTATTTTTTTACCAAAAAATATTATTCAACTCGCAGCAAAGCGCGGGTCAAAGAACTAGTAACAATTAAAACAACATTTCTTTTTACTATTCAAATTCAAAAAAGCATTATTCACCCGCACAAATAATTGTCCATTTACTATATATTTTTGTCCACTTTTTAATTTTTGGTATTTATATTGTGCAAGGTTTACATTTTGGTCACCGGAACTTTACTTCTTTTTAATTTTATCCTTTCAAGCATTGTTGTCAAAATCACGATTTGACTCGTAAAATCATATGATTTTACGAGTCAACATGTATATAACGTGTGGAATCAGGTTAAAAACTCAAAATCGGTCAAAATCGGTAAAACCGAACCAATTTAACGAGTTTGACCAAAGTTAAAAAAAAATGTTGACTCCTTGAGTCTTTATCCCTGACCCTGACTCCCCCGACACTCCACTCACAGTCCCCATCCCCAGTATCCCCTTTTTTCTTTGCTCAAATCTCAATTCTCAAATTCTCAACCCTAACGACTAACACTAGCAGGCAGCAGCACAGCTAGTTCCACAGTGGTTAAAACTGTCCTTTTTCCTACTAACCTAGAGCTAGACATCTTTCTATCATTATTTGCTGGTGTTGGAGGAGATCTCTTTCCTGCAATAGATCTAGAAACAACCTTGGCACTGCCACTACTATTTCTTGATGGCGACCCATTACTAGCACCCGATCACTTTTCTATATTCTTGATCATGGCCACAAAAGAAAAAAAAAGAAAGAGATGTAAACTTACTGATGAGAAATGCTTTGGTTTGGTTCTGACTAGAAGTGAAAAAAACGCTCGCTGATGAGAAACAAACAAACAAAAGTGGTTTTTTTCTATACTAGAAATGAATATAGATCAACAGCAAAAAAAGGGAGAGCATAAAATTTAATAACCACCTAAAATAAGAAGAAGAAAAAAAAGAAAAGCATATAACCAATACCAAGTTAAGATTAAAGTTTGACACCTAAAATAATATACATAACTCTCAATTGTGTCTTAAGAATGAAAAAAAAAGATTACAAAACACATTTTACAAATATCACCAATACCAAGCTAAGATTAAAGTTTAGTATAAGTATTGTCAGAAATTTTTTAGTGAAGGCTGTGTTTAGTTTATATGACACACCAACAAATTGTTTGTTTTAAATTTGTTAATTTTTAATTAATGAAATTTTATAGACATAATTGCATTATATTGTATTTTTAAGTTATTTAAACCATGTATGAATTTTTATTTGAATTATGTATTTTAAGATGTTTGGACATTTGTATTGTTTATTTTAATTTTATTTTAATTGTGTTATATTATTATTTACTACTTGACTGAAATTGTCAATATATAATTAGTTAAAATATTTTACTTGCAATTTTATGATTTTACAATTCGAGTTTACGATCCGAGTTTATATTGTATATTCTGTGTTATGTTAAAAAAACATTTTTAACAACTTTGCTTTCAAATAATGTTCCATGGTTTTATGTGTATGGATGTGTTTTGAAATATTTTCTCTAATTTACCTCACGTGTTGTTAAATGTTTCATTATTAAATTAAAAATCAATTTTAGAAAATAGAGTTTTTCCTTATTCTTAAAAACAATTGAGAGATAGAGGATTGAAATTGATATAAATGAAGAAACAAAAGGCTCTTCCACAAAAAGCATGCAAAAGTTTCATTTAATCCATCGAGTTTCACTTTTTTTTACATTTTAATCTTGAACTTCATTTGCATCGTCTTTCCGTCCTTGAAAATTGAGATAGAATAGAGAATGTCACCTAAAGTATTGAGAATGTTTCAATGACCTTCACTCATCTTGCATGTTGTTGATTCAACTTACCTTATCCTTTCAAATGCTTTAATGATTCATGATCCGAACAAATCACAGATTCTTTTAGCCACAAGTGATGCTATCACGTCTCTAAAGTTATTATCAAAGCATAAAACTCCTTATTATAAGTAGTGTAGTTCAATGTTGTACCATTGAGCTTCTCATTGAAATAAACAATAAGTCATTTATCTTGCATTAAAACAACTTCAATATCTATTTTTGAAGCATCACTTTCAACCTAAAAAATTTCATAACATCAGGTAAAGCTACTAAAGGTGTTAAAAAAAGTTTTTTCTTTCAACAAGTTAAATACATTATCTTGTTCAATACCTAATTTAAAACCAAATGACTTTTTGACAATCTTAGTGACAAGTGCAACTAGTGTGTTAAAATCCTTAATAAATCTGATATAAACTAGTCAAATTATGAAAACTTCCTACCTCGGTCACAAATTTAGCTGTAGGCAAATCTTAGATGGCTTTTACCTTGTCATCTATCTCGACACCTTATGGAGTTACAACATATCCAAGAAACACAATTTTCTTCATGCAAAGATACACTTTTTAAGATTAACATACAGTTTCTCACTACGCAATGCATTGAGTACACCACACAAATGATTAAAATGCTTGTTTAAGTTCTTGTTATAGATCAAGATGTCATCAAAATACGCAACCATGAATTTACCTATAAATGCATGCAATACATAATTTATTGGCCTCATAAATGTACTAGGTGCATTTATAATTTGAAGTCACCTTTACAAGTTTTAACCTTTTAAGGTAAGTTTAAAGTATACCTTTATCATAACATTCACAACTTTCTTTATCAACAAAAATACATAAAATAAAAAACTATGACAATGCATAGGTTTTTGGCAAGTTATAATAATATTTAACAAATCTTGAATAATTCACAATTATTTTTAAATCAATTGATTGGATAATTTTTTTGCATGGCTTGAATGGTTAAACCACAAAACCAAACCAACCTTCTTTTGGTTTGAATGTATGTTCAATAATGCAATGTATAATACTTTTACAAAAGTGCTTTTCAATTAACAATAAATGAAAAATTGCGTTGATTATTCTATATTTTAATTGTTTTTATATTTATTCTCGTGTTTTGAAATATTACATTTTATATTTTTGATGAATGTAACTAAACAATAAAATAATTTAGGATATAAACGGTTACACAAAAATAAAATTTAAAATGTAAATTATAATTTTCAAAACACAAAGAATAAATATAAAAATGATCAAACTTTAAGAAGTTCAGGTATTTTTTTTAAAATATATCAATATAATACATTTTTAGATTTTTTTTATTTTTAATATCAATAAATTAAAATTATAAAAAAACATTTAAAAAATTATTTTAATTCTTTTACATGAAAAAACAATTTGAAAAAGAAATTTAACCACATAAATAAACCGTCTTGAATTGGATTCATAATTATTTCAACTATTAAAATCCAACTAGTCACATAACCCGCGCGACGCTGCAGGTTACTTTTTTTGGTACAAAAAATTTTAAAAAAAATTAAGATCTAAAAGTGTTAGGTCTTTCCAGCAAAACTATATCCAAGAATCTTGGGTTTGGCTATAACGCCTTACCCAAAAATAATATTTATAATAATAATAATAATATTAAACTTGCATGACCAAGTAAGTCTCGCTCTTATATCAGACCCAATAGCCTTGGATGTGGATCTGACTGCAAGGTCATGTTATAAAAATATAATAATTAAATAAATTAATTATAAAGAAAAAAAACCAATAGAAAGAAAAAAACTAATGAAGAAAAATAAAAAAATATGAATTAACTGAGTTAACCCGTCAAATTTTGGATTCGTGTCGTGAAAGTTTGATAAATAAATAGAAAAAAAAATTGACGGGTTAACCCAGAATTAATCGGGCTAACCTGTCAAACCAGGTTACCTGTCAAACCCGGGATCCGTGTCATAAAAGTCTGATAACTAAATAGAAAAAAAATTGAACATTAACAATATAAACTAAACGAAAAAACATTAATGAAAAATAATAAAAAATAAAAACAAACAAAAGACATAAGCCTCTTATTAATGAGGAAAAAAAAATCTGAATCAACTGAGTTAACCCGTCAAACCTGGGATTCGTGTCATGAAAGTTTGATAACTAAATAGAAAAAAAAAATCGATGGGTCAAACGAAAAAAAATTAACAAACTAAACTAAACAAAAAAAATTGATTAAAAAGGAAAAAAACAAAAAAAAAATTTAGATTAACTCGTTAAACCAGGTTAACCTGTCAAACCCGAGATCCGTGTCATGAAAGTATAACAACTAAATAAATTTTTTTTTCACATTAACAAACTAAATTAAACAAAAAAAATTCATTAAAAGAAATAAAAAAAAGTGAACATTAACAACCTAAACTAAACTAAAAAAATTAATTAAAAAAACAAAAACAAACAAAAAACATAAGCATATTACCAATGAGAAAAAAAAAAAAATCTGAATCAACTGAACTCGTCAAACTTGGAATTCGCGTCATGAAAGTTTGATAACTATATTAAAAAAAAATTGATGGGTCAAACGAAAAAAATTGATTAAAAAGAAAAAAAAAATTCAGGTTAACTCGTCAAACTCGAGATCCGTATAATAAAAATATGATAACTAAATTAAAAAAAATTCACATTAACAAACTAAATTAAACAAAAAAATTATTAAAAAAACAAAAAAAAACTTATAGGTGAAAAAAAAGAAAAAAAAATCAAGTGTTTCACTGTGCATTATATGCACAGTGATACATTATATGTAAAAAAACAGAAAAACAAAAGCGAAAAAAAAAAAACTGGTGCTAAGTGAAAACCATTATCCAAACGTAGCGCAAGATCAGAATGAGAATCCGACCGTAAGAGAAGGCCTTTCCTGTCTTTTCACCTTTGTCCTATAATAATAATTAAAATGAAAAATAAAAAAAGAATTGCATAATCTTTAAAATAGGAGTGTGATTCCTTCATCTTTCTCTAGCCAAACACAAGCTACTTACCCATCAAAACCCTAAAAAAAATGTCGGGCGGGTTTTTCCGGGTAAGCTTCACTCTTTTCAGATCCGAATATGAATTTTCAGTTCCAGATCTTGGAATCCGATTTGATTTGTTTTTTTTTAAATCTAGGGCACGTCTGCTGATCAAGACACTCGATTCTCCAACAAGCAAGCGAAGCTGTTGAAGTCGCAGAAGTTCGCTCCCGAATTGGACCATCTGGTTCGTTTTCTTTTCTCAATTGAGTTGCTGAATCCTTTGTGGTTGAAATTATCTAATTTGTTTCAAATTTTTAGGTGGATACGAGGAAAATGAAGATGGATGTTATTAGACCGTGGATTGCTACTAGAGTGACGGAGCTTCTCGGATTTGAAGATGAAGTTCTTATCAACTTCATTTATGGCCTGCTTGATGGAAAGGTATTATTGATTTTCTGCAATTAACCTAACTTTTTTTTAGTGTCTGAAAATAGTTCATGTTTCGCTTTTCAATTGAATACTGCACGCGTGGATCCTCCGTCTTTGCTAATATAATTTTACAATACTTGCCTAAAGAAGTGTTGAGAGTTCGTTTGGTGTTAGGCATTTTGTTTCTTAACAATAGTCAAGTGTGGTTTAGTTATCATTTTTTTTCTTGTTGTATACTGTATTGATGCAGGAAGTGAATGGGAAGGAGGTTCAAATATCGCTTACAGGATTCATGGAGAAAAACACTGGGAAGTTTATGAAAGAGCTTTGGACACTTCTTCTTAGTGCGCAGAAGAATGAAAGTGGTGTTCCTCAACAGTTTTTGGATGCCAAAGAAGAAGAAACACGGAAGAAGCAGGTTTGAAATGCTTTTCAAGTCATGATGGTATGACATTCAATATCAGAATGGATCTTTATTTACTTTGTTAACATGGGTTATTGCAGGCAGAGGTCGATAGGATAGCAAATGAAATCCAGAAGAAGAAGGAGATAGAGAAGGAGATGAGAGAACTTGAGAGGGAAAAATTGAAGAAGATGGTAATGCTAACTCATTCACGCTGGAGTTAGATTCCCTAGAATTGGGTTTTTGGTTTTAACTTTAGTTTGTGTTTTCATGGTACTCAGCTAGCTTCTGCAATTATTTGGGTTCATGTCCTTTACCTCAAACTACTGTAGGACATTGAGGTTGAAAAGAAAGCCAATAATGCTATGGAGCCAGCCTCAAAGCACATGCTGCCTAAGGGTTCAAGTGGCCATGCTGAGGATGAGAAAGAAACTGACATGAGGAATGGTGCAAGAGGAAGGAAAAGGTTAGGAGTTTTATTTTATCTTTTTAAATTTCTTCTGAAGGAGCAGGATATGAATTATTTTTCAGGCCTATCATGGTAACGTAGACTCTTCATTCTTCAATCTTTACAAATTTATAGCAGAAAATATTGCATTAATGTGGACTTCAACCTAACCTATGTTGGTAAATTTCTGCACAAGCTTTTATCATGATGTGATTCAGGAGCATGTTAAATAAGTGCTCATTTAATGTTCTGGAAGATCAGCTGCATAGTGCATTTCATTGGTACTTTATGGATGATTGTTTCTCATTTCACTCCTCCCTTTTGTGTTAGTAGTGACTGTATAGGGTGTACTATGTTGTTTAAAACGCGTCTAAGGTGAAAAAAGCAGTGCAAATTAGCAGCCTCTAAGAATTCTGCTTAGTGTAAAATGCTGTTGGATGCTTCATGGAGCACAAGCACTTATTTTCATCTTCCTTGATTGGATTTAGAACCTATCCCTAGACATGCACGCAAGGTTCATTAATGCTTATATCATAGCATAAATCTTGGTGGTTTCTACAGAACCGTGCTTCAAGATGATGTCAAATGCCACTTGCAAGTTCAATTTTGTGTCTTACCGGTGACAAAGATGTTGCATTATGAATTTGAATTGGTGGGCATCCATCAAAGGGGACTTCAACACTCTAGTTGACTAGTTGATACACTGCAGCTGCTCTATACCTGGGGTTACCATTCTTTCTTGTTTATATACAAGGAAGACAACATAGCTCCCTATTTGCTCACCCTGGTCACACCCTTTAAGGTCTTGGTTACATTGCACATGGGCACAAGAACAACTGTCTAGATTTGCATAGACAAAGCAATCCAACATTGATTCAAGCTGTGTATTTCCTACCTAAAACAATTATATGTTTGTAAAAATACTCTCCAATGATGATGAAATAGCCAAAAATTATACTTAACTAGTTGGAAGAAACTAAAATCAATCTCTAACATTTGCTTTATCTATTAGGAATTATTCCAAAAAGGAATTTTTTCTTATCTTAGCATTACTTTTGGATGAGATGCAGTTTGCATGTGTGTCCATGTGTTTTTTTAGGCAAGATTGGAGTTGTGAAATATTAATGAGAAATCTCTTACAGGGCTTCTAGGTCTCCTCATTCGACTGATCGTTCATTTTCATCTCCTCGGTAATTTTCCTTGCCATCTTAATATTTGATCATACTTCCTGGTTTGCATCTAGAGGATGAGCTAGCTTACCAATAACTTGGGTTGTCTTGTGCAGAGGCTCACCTTCTAGGACTAGCAGGTCAATTTTAAATTCAAGAAGTCATTCAGGGTATGTCTTTTTATGCAACAACATTAATATTATAGTCACATCATTTAATTACTTGGATTTGGAGTTTTGCTTCCTTTTCTTTTCCTTCTTTGGTCATTTTATTTAGGTGCAAATGAACATGCCACATGCAAACATTTCTAAATATAATAGTAAAATGGATTGCATGATTTACTTGTATCTTTTGTCAATTGTTCATTATTCCCTTTCATTTTTTTAATCACAACACCTAACTTTATGTATGCATACCTCAATTGCAGGCATAAGTCAAGAAGTGTGTCTAGATCACCTGAAGTACGAAGGCATCGCTCCATATCTTCTGATAGAATGCGCTCACTAAGAAGGCGCTCAATTACTCCTCGTCGAAGGCGTTCACCCAGAGATTCACCCTCCCCACCTCGGAGGAAATCATCATACTCCAGGCATATATCTAGATCTCCTTTAAGACATAGGTCACCATCCCCTATACGACGTAGATTGCGTTCTCCCTTTAGACGCAGGTCACCTTCACCCTTGCATGATAGATCTCCTTCACCAATTCGACGTCGCAGATCCCCTTCACCTATTCGACGTCGCAGATCCCCCTCACCTATTCGACGTCGCAGATCCCCCTCACCTATTAGGCGCCGGAGATCCCCCTCACCTATTAGGCGTCGTAGATCCCCTTCCCCTGTGCGCCGTAGATCCCCTTCCCCTGTGCGCCGTAGATCCCCTTTCCCTATGCGCCGCAGATCCCCGTTGCCTTTAAGGCGTAGATCACCTTCACCTGTGTCACGTAGATCACCTTCACCTCTTCGTCGTAGATCACCCCCTTCCTTACGACGCAGATCACCATCTCCTGTATGTCGGGGGTATCAAAGGTCTCCTTCTACTCCTCGTCGTGGGTCTCCTTCTCCTATGCAACATAGGTCATCTATTATTTCACGCAAGAGATCTCCATCTCCTCATCGTCGGTCTCCTTCACCTTACACTTCAAGCTCTCCATCTCCTGTCCAGCATAGGTCCCCTTCTCCAGTGAAATCTCCAAAGGAACACAGATCACCCATGCAGTCTCCTGGAGAAAGAGTTAGGTATGTTCATTTCCTTGGTGAGAAACTCCTCTTAACTTAATTAGTTTACATTGAAACCAAATCTGTAATAGTGAAAATATATATTGCAGATTACAACAAAAATTGTTGCCTATTCCACGCCGGTCCTCAAATTCTTTGAGGTCACCACAAAGAGATCAGAAGGATCAGAAAGATTTATCCAATAGATTGCCAGCTTTATCTCCTTCACCAGAGAGGTCCCCACTCCGGCCAGAATCTCCACCATTTGCAAGAAAGAGTGCCAGCAAAGATGGAAGGTGATTTTATTTTCATTAAAAAATGTAGCATTAAGTTATCTTCAGAATTCTGATCACTTGTGCAGATATTTTATACACATGTTTACAATTTTTGGTTGCCAATGAAGGTCCCCTAGTCCATATGAGAGTCCTGCCAGGCAAAGAAAAGAGCAAATTACACGTGATGGTAGCTTAAGTCCTCAGAAACAAAGAGGGAGGAAACCTCTTAAGGATAGTCCAGAAACTAGCAAAGACCATGATGAAACTGGTCATACTCGGTTAGATTTTGAGCTAGACATTCTCTGTTCATTCGTGTATCTTTTTTGTGATAGTATTTTGAACGTTTTGGTTGGTTTATTACTTTAATTGATTGCTCTGTTTTTAGGGAGGGTGGGGACTATTATTCTAGGTCATCATGGAAACGACCTATACATCCTTCTAACATTAATAAGCAGAAAGATTCTCCTGTGAAGGTTCACTACAAGGACGAACAATCTTCTGAAAGATTAGCCAGTCGTCGGACTACTGATTCCAGAAACTATCCAGATAACATGGATTCGAGGAAGAAAGACCAGGATATAAAGATGTATATGTTTCTTGCTCTACATCTTTTGTTCTTCTACCCCCACCCCAATTGTGTGCATACATTAACCAACTAGTAGTTCTGATGTCTATCACATTCCTTACAGTGGGAAGTCTTCTGGGAGGGGCGCTGATCATGATCTTGATGCAAAAAAATCTCCAACTTTGTACAAGGATGAGAAAGACCGTTCATGCTTAAACAGTGTTAAGGATAGTGATAAACATCCCAAGTCAGAAACCGCACCAGTGACAGCTGAAAAAGTCCATCATAGTAATGGCAGTGGTGCATTCGATTCTGGTTCTAAGGAAAGTGATAAGCATAGAGCAGAAAAGAGGGAAAAGTCAAAGCATAAAAGGTCGCATCGGCTTGAAGTGGCTTCAGATGATGATGGCAGCCATGGTTCTGAAATTGAGGAGAGGAAAGAGGTTAAAAGGAGGAGGAAGGAAGAAAAGAAATTGCGAAAGGAGGAGAAGCATCGACGGCGCGAGGAGCGACGCCGTAGGAGGGAGGAACGGCGTGCAGAGAAGCTAAAATTGAAGGATTGTGGTGATGCTAGTTCTTCAGATGATGAACATGTTGGCAGGAGGGAGTCCCATCCAAGTGATGATGAGGAGATAGAGTCTGATCAGAAAAAACTTGAGATTGAGTTAAGGAAGAAGGCTCTTGAATCACTTAAAGCGAAGAAGGGCATCAATCGCTAAATTTGTTACAGCATTGAATATTAAGCTTTATACTTTAATCATGTTAAGCTTTTCTTTATATTTGCTAGGAGCTTTTGCTATGGATTTTTTTTTTTTTTTGTGTAACCTTTTAATGTAGTCTCTGTTTCCTGCTGGCAGCTGAAATGGATAGATGAGGATTTTCTGAGCTATTCTCTTGAGTGCACCTTTAAGCAGACCTTGCTGCTAGTTTTTCTGGTAATAAATGTTGTCCCTTGGCTGGGAATCTGTTTTTTTAGTGGATTTTAACAGTGACATGGATGTTGACGGAACATATATATGAATGCATCATTGCCTTAACAGCTTGATTTTCATATTGTTTTCTCTTTAAATTATTAGACTTAGTTACAAAAATACTTTTTCTTCGCTTCTGTGGGACAATGCAATTTCTAGTGTTGCTCCCCACATTTGCAAGATCAGGTGTGCAAGATTAAGTGACACTATCTCTTAGGATGAAAAGTGAACCTACAGGTTATTTCAGTTTAATTAATACGAAGTTGATACTGAATTGGCTTTCTGGTCAATTGTTAGATGAAATTACTGTCAGCTAGATGACTTGCTTGAGCAGACCATGTGCAGATCCACTTTTGAGCAAGATTCAGTTTCAGTTTAATTAATACGAAGTTGATACTGAATTGGCTCTCTGGTCAATTGTTAGATGAAATTATTGTCAGCTAGATGACTTGCTTGAGCAGACCATGTGCAGATCCACATTTGAGCAAGATTCAGGTGAACTGTTTTCATTCTATATTGTCTGTCTTACGATAACTCTGTGCCTATTGTTGAACTTTCTCTTGTTTTTGTTGGCTGCATTCTCACTGTGTTTTGGTCTGACCTGTGTGGATGACAGCTTGAGCATTGTTCTTGGGACTTTGTTTTCTAAAATTCTCCAGGTGCTGTAGTCTTGGGCTCGTCTTGTCCGGATCTGATATTTGCTTGATGTATATAGCAAAAAAATGGCCATGTATATATATGCAATAGTTAGCTCTATATGAACTATTCTTTGCATTTTGAAAGTGTTGATCTCTCATTCATGAATTAGCTTAATTGGTTTTGGGTTGTCGGTATTTATCCATTGTTAATTATTTTATTTGACTCGGTGAGGGGAAACTGGCTGCTATTTTATTTGTGGCAGTGATATATTCTGTAAAATTGTGTTTGTTGTTTTCTATGCCTGTATTTTGCTTTGACCTTTTGACTTCTCAATATAAAAGATTTTATGGCATTAGGACAACTTGGGAGGGTGTGAGCCCTTGGGAGCTGTTTTGGACCTGAGTTTCTTTGGCATTGTCTCGCGATTTCTTACCTTTGCCAACCATTGTGCTGAGGTGTTCATTATAATTTCTGCAGTCACTCACAATGCATGCATACTATACGCTCTTACTGGGACCTAGAAGATATAATATTTCATTTGTCTAGCATTCTTTTGTTGACTTAATGATGAGCATTTAGGGTTACTCTAAGCAGTATGTATTGCTTGCTGTGTAATGCTGGCTTAGAGCCACGTTTAGTTCGAAGTCTTTTTCTGACTTGATGCTTGGTCATTGATTACCAAATTGTGGGAGAACACTCCCTGTGAAAGTTAGGTTAAGAACACAAAATGATTGATGAGCCTCATTATCTCATTTTCGTTTCTCAAGTTGGGCAACTTGTGTTCTGTTGATTCCAATCAGGACCTTTTTGTAACTACTTTAAGTTGATTGGAAATTTTCGCAAGTATTTCATTTTATTGTTATTTAAGGCAGCTTTATAGTGGTCTTTTTTCTTTGAACTGTTTTTGCTTGAGTTATGTTTGCTAGGAATTTGTCTACCAATGGAGCATAGACTACTAAATAGATAAATAAAATTGGAGTTTTTGGTCACTACTTTGGTGCTCTCGCCGTCCCATTATTATTGGCCTTTTAGCAAAAAAACACAAATTTTAAGGAAACTCTAGTAGTGGTGTTGGCTTTAGTATTTTCTACTCCTAAGCTGACCAAAATTAGCGCGTTCTTGATTTGTAAATTTGAAAGGTAGCTGCTAGAACTTATAAATTGATTCTCTGTTTTAATAATGGGCTCGGAAGTATATTCATGAGTTCCAAGTCACACATTAAAAAGCTTGATATTTTATAATAATGTTGGATTTGGCCAAGGAGTGCCCATAGAAACATTTAATACCGTGAATGTAATGGCAGTTTAAGAATTTATTTATTCACTCAAAAGCCAAGTTTTCAAAATATGGCTTCAGTGAATGAATTTCTCTCTTATTTTCCAATACGTATTTCTCTCTTATTTTACAAAATATGGCCTTTTTCTCTCTCGTATTTTATAATAATGATGGGACTATTGCTAGAGGTCGATAAATACATGATATTTGGATGGCAATCGTGCATCATCATGCTGCAAGGGGTCTGAGCTCTCCTATTAATGTCTCTCTCGGCTTGCGTGGGCCAAGCAGATTTATTAGGGATTGAGGCTCTACCTCTTGCATGATACATGAAAAATATGTCATTTTCTAGCAGCTCAACATGACAAAATGGCGAATTTAAACTTCTGGTGCCAAATACTTTCAAATAGATAACATGGAACTACGTGGCTCAAGTTCATTTGCTGCCAGTCCTTTGCCTCCCCATCCCGATATTATCCAAACTAAAAACACTAGGATGGCCACAGGACACAAGCTGTAAGGCCTTGATGGATATAGTGTGATGCACAGAAAACATCAGAACAACATAGACTTGAAGGAGGGAGGCATCGTTCGGGAACTTCTCTTTTCCCTTCTATGGCTCCAGCTCTCACCTCCAACTCATTTCTCCTGAACACCACACCCCATTCAAGACTCTCCCTCGAGAACCCAAGACTCAGAGTCTTTGCCAAAAAAGCTGGACCCTTCTCCACATTTCAGTTCGGCAAACCAAAAGATGATGAAAGTCAAACTGATGGTTCAGGCAATTCAAGTCCCTTTAATTTCAACTTTGGCAAGGTACCTGACATGAAGTCTTTGGTGCCTGTTGTGAGCAAGCCTTCTTCCGGGTTGTCATTTGGGAACATCAGAAGGAAGGACCCTGGCACTGTTTTTGTTGCTGGTGCTACTGGGCAGGCTGGCATTCGTATTGCACAGACGCTACTGCGTGAGGGTTTTAGTGTAAGAGCTGGGGTTCCTCAGCTTGGAGATGCTCAGGAGTTGGCTCGTCTTGCCGCCCAGTACAAGGTTAGCTACTTCACACAACTGGAAAATCTTGGTTCAGTCTGAGTATGATATTTATGGAACACTAGAGGTAATTTGTCTATTCCAATCCTAAATGGTGCATATGTGGATCAAGTTCACAAGTATATCCAAAAAAGAACTATATTCTGCTTGATGTGGTCAAATTATCATCAAATACATTGCTGGACTCATTAACCAATGGAAGGGAAACCATGTTAATGAATAGAAAAAACTACTCAGTTTGTACCCATATTTGATTTAAGGTTTCCAACTTGCCTAATTCAACTTTATGAATCGAGTGAATGCTCTCTAACGTTTGATTCTAGACTCCACGTTTTGGACTCAAATCTTCAGAAACAGATTTTAGTCGGAATTGTTCCTTGAAGAATAGAGGAGCAACGTTCTAATGAACTGGTCTATATTGTTGTTGAGAAAGTTTATATATATATAGTTCTTCTATCCTGGCGTAACCTCTGTTATCAACTCTATAGTTAAAATGAGTATGGATAGTGTTGGATTGGAAGTCAGGTTCGCAGAGGCAACGTCTTTACTATGAGACACTGAGCTGATATATATGCTTTTATGTTTATATGAATTCCTATTCCTGCAACAGATCATATCAAATGAGGAATCAAAGCGCCTCAATGCTGTTGAATCCACCTTCCAAGATACAGAATCAATTGCCAAAGCAATTGGCAATGCAAGCAAAGCAGTGGTTACAATTGGTCCTACAGAGAATGGCCCCACCTCTGAGGTCTCCACATTGGACGCCTTGCAAGTAATCGAAGCTGCTCAGCTAGCAGGAGTCGGCCATGTTGCCATAATCTATGATGGGAACCCAGCCAGTTCATCAACTAACAATGTGCTAGATGGATTCAAAACATTCTTTAACAACCTGTTCTCGCAATCTCAGCTTTCTGTACCTGAGTTCTTGCAGAAAGTGATTGAAACAGATGTCAGCTATACTTTTATAAAGACAAGTTTGACAGAAGACTTTTCACCAGAGAGTTCTTATAATGTTGTTGTGTCAGCTGAAGGAAGCACTGGTACAGACGACTTCAAAGTAATGTAATGTATGCAAATAATTTTCTGTTTCATTGTAGTATTTATTTTTCGTATTGCTCTTTCCTTTATGTTACTAAGGCTTTATTTTTTGGATTTCACATTGTTAGGTAGCCAAGTCCCAGATAGCGTCCGTGGTGGCAAATGTTTTCTCAAATACATCGGTGGCGGAAAATAAGGTAAATGTCTGAGAAGATTGGAAGGTTATTATAGAATCATGGGTATGGTCTTTACTTCTAATGTTTTTTAAAGAAAACATTTCAATGACTCCTCTTTAATGACCTCAGTTCCTTCACACAACACACAATGTCTTTACTAATTCTTTCATGGTAAGGTGATAAATAGGCGTGAAGCAGAACTTTCCATCTCTCATTTTATGAAATGCTACTGTACCCTTACTGATTACCGAATAACTTGCAAATTGCTGTTGCTGCACGTATTCGGTATCAGGTTGTGGAAGTTTTTACTAATCCATCGGCACCATCAAAACCTGTGGATGAGCTTTTCAGGTAATTGGGGTTTGAATTTTTATTTCAACTTGGTCTGTTTTTTTGTGAAAATAAAACTGGCTAATTTGTGCAAGTGATAATTGCATCCAGTGCCATTCCTGAAGATGGAAGAAGAAAAGTCTATGCAGAAGCTCTTGCAAAGGCAAAAGCAGAGGAAGAGACAAGGGTAGCTGCTGAGAAAGCATCCGAGGCAGCTGAGGCAGCCAAAAAGCTGGAAGATGAAGTGAAAAAGCTTTCAGAGCAAGGAGCTAAAGCTGCTAGTCTAGCTGAAGAAGCCCAGGGGAAGGCCGAGGCTGCAGGGGCGTCAGTGGAAAACTTCTTGAGTAAAGCAACAGAAGTTGGTTCAGGGTTCTCTTGGGAAAAACTTAGCTCCCAGATATCAACTGCGGTTCAAACGACTAGTGAAAATACAAAAAGTGCAGCTCGCAACTGTCAGGGGACAAGCCAAGGCTCGTTCTTTGCCGGTCCAGAAAGCTGTAGTTAAACAGCCCTCGCCTAAACCTCGTGCTTTGAAACCAAAGGAGGAGCCAAAGCCGAAAGCTAAAGAGACAGAGTCAAAGGCAGAAGTGCGGAAGGTGTTTGGTGGCCTTTTTCAGCAAGAAACCATTTACATCGATGATGACTGAGACAATTAATTTCGTTGTAACCATCTTATCTTTCAGGCTAGTTTGATGTAGATGTGGTTTAAAGCTTGTAATGCTGTTGAACGTGAGTCTAAGCCTATCATGTACACCATTTTTAAGCTTTCAGATCATTTTCCATATGACTAAAAACATGTCTTCAATTTGGAAAAGGCTCCAATCCAAATATTTCCGATTCTCTCATTAGTTCTTCATGCTCTAGAGCAATATGAACATGAAAGTAGATGCAATGGATGCATGCAGTATACAAATTAGAGTCCATCAGACGCTGGAAAATTTGCTTCAAGGTACAAGTTGTTAATGCCGAATGCTAGGCTTTTGATGATGATGTAGAAAATGGAACAAAGACAATTATTTAATCTGGGACAACAAGAATTATATCCAGTTTTCCCTTACTATTTCTAAAAGTTGAAATAGCTCGCAGTCCTCGTCAATTTTTCATGGCCAGTTTGGAGGAAGCTGGCACCTGGCAGCCTTCCATTCCGTGTCTTTCCCAGCGTCCCCTAAAATGATGGGATTAGACTAATTATACATTATACAATAATTCTAGCATGGTGAAATCTGATTCAGAGTGATAACACCTATTAATTGAATAATAAAAAAATTAATGAGTTGGTTTTATTTTAATTAAATAAAAAAATAATATTAATTAAATATTTATTTTAAAAAATATTACGATACCTTAGAAAAAAACAATGAAAGCATGAAATTATAAAAACAAAAAGATAAAGGTTAATAAACACAGAAAAACATAACGGGAAAAAAAATTAACTACATAAAAAGATCTAAAATAAAAAATAATAATTAAAAGAATAAGGATGAAAATCAAAATAAAAAATAAATTAAAAGGCTACTAAATTTTTTCGATTTTAGGATTTAATTGAAAACAAAAATAACTCAAGAAAAAAGAAAAATAAATAAAAGAAAGAAAGAAAGAGGGAAAAATTAAAAAAAATAATAACACATCATAAACCTGGATTGATGGGTGAGATCAAAAACCAATAAAACTTTTATAAAAAGATTAAGGACAAAAAAAATCCAAAGAATAAAAACCAAATAAACAAAGAAATACATGAAAAATTATATCAAAAAGGAATTACACTTATCCAAAAGGACAATGAACAAAACAAAATATAAGAAAAGGAACAAAAATTTTCAATAAAAAAGTTAAATTAAAGAGAAAAATAACTAATATACTAAGGCGTATTGTTCTAAGGTCATTTTGATTATTATTACTATTATTATTATAATTATTATTCTTATTACTATCATCACTATAATTATTGTTACCGTTACCATTACCATTATTATTATTATTATTATTATTATTATTATTATTATTGCTCATCCTATTACTATTATTACTGAAATAACAAAAATCATAAACTTGTTTTGAAGGATAAAATTATTAATATTATTACTATCATTATTATTATCACCATTATTATCATTATCATCACTACTAGCAGCACCATTATTATTATCATTATTATTTTGATTATTATCACAATTATTACTATCACCATTACAATCATAATAAACTATTATTATTCTCACTATTTATTATCACTATTCGTACCATTATTATTTTTATTATTAGTAATATTATTATTATTACTACTAATATTACTATACCATTATTATTATTATTATTATTATTATTATTTATTACTAGCAAATCAAGATCGAATTAATTTGTCAAGAAAATTAAGTTCTACGCCAACACTCAGCTGCTTTGCTTCCTGTCTGTCACCTGCATGTCTCCATCGTCCCCGGCCTTCCCTCCTCGGCGAGCAACAACAGCTCAAAATTTCTTGCCGTTCGGTCGACCTGTCTTTCCATTAATCAACTCTCATCAGTCAGCTAGGGCATAATTTCAAGAGTGCACTATTTTGTTAGCATTTTTGCATTTTGTTCTCTAACTTTTTCTAACATTCAAGACATTGCAGTACGGACTCACTGACTTAAGTACAGAAATACTAGCAGAATACCGTCACCTTACCAAATCTAGTTCTCGACATTCTAATTAATTTAAAAAACTTAATGAAATAAAAATAATCAATATTAATTGTGGTGAATTTTTAATTGAATGTGCATTTTTTAGTATTTAATATCATGTGTGATTCTATTCTAGAGTTTATGGAAAAAAAGACAATAATTAATCACAACGAAATGGTGCTTAAATAGCTAGAGCTTGTTTGAGAGTGTGGTTGCGGTTGTTTTTCAAAGTGTTTTTCATTCTAAAATGCATTAAAATAATATTTTTTTCATTTAAAAAAATTATTTTTGAGATTAGCGCATCAAAACGATCCAAAATATAAAAAAAATATTAATTTTTAACAAAAACAAAATTTATTTTTTATAAAAACATGGATTGACCTGCATTTTCATACGTTATTATAGTATTTGTTATTATTAATTATTTCACATCAAAGTAGTAATTTTGAGTATTAATATTTTAACACGTGTCAAAGAATCATGATAAGTTTTAAAGCGAGACATAACCCGTCAAGATTAATATTATAAACTAAAAGATGCATGATAAATTATTAATTATCAAATCAGACCCTTTTTAATTTCTTCTATACGCTAATCCATGGATAGTGCTTCTATTCTTTTTAAAGAAACAAATCTTTGTTTTTTAGTGTTACAGTTATTAATTTTTTTAAGATTAATTATTAATTATCAAACCTCTATATATTATTGTCAAAACAATTGGCAAGTAATCATTTATTTTTCATAAGGTTGCATGAAGAATAATTATTGTTTACACTAATGATTATTATTTATATTAATCTTGAAAAATAATAAAAAGACTCAAAATTCATGATAAATATTTTTTTTTCTATGAAGCTCGCGCATCAACTCGGGAATTATTTTTTTTAAAAAAAAGATAACGGTGCTGCAATTTTGACACCATTGTTTATAATTTACGGCGATCGTTCGTCATATATAAAAAATAGAGGGGCCGCTGTTTTTGCCCCCCGACACCCATTTTCGATATAATTTTCATCTAAAAATAATTATGTAAGAACCTATTTTAAACCTCAAGAAATTTCAATTCCACCCTTGAAATCCAAAAAATCAAACCCCCTCTCTTAATTTCCTACAAGCTTTTCTCTCTACTTTTATATATGTTCAAGGACCTGGCTTGTTATAACACAAATGAAGTTTAGGAGTTAATACAAACCTAGAGCTTCAGGGATCAAAGTAAGAAAAAAAAAACATAAAAGTTCTAAAATAATCACTTAAGATTTTCAGGAAAACAACATTTCAAGCCAAGAAAGCCTAGAACAATGTCTTTTTGTACAGTAAAAAATGCTTTGTAGTGAGAAAGAATTCCGAAAAGAGTAATGCAAAATATTGAGAAAAAATAATAAGAGATTTTTTTCAAAAATATACGTGAACGTTCACAAGATTAGTGGGATCCAATATCTTTGGATCCTCCATTAAAATCACGATCAAATGATTCACGATCTGTTTGGCACTTCTTTTTTCCTTGTTATTTAGCATTTTTCCTTTGAGAATTAGAGATTTTAAAGTTTAGATGAACCCTTTAACTAGGGAAATGTCTGCTTATAGCTAGTGGCTGAAATATAGAAGCTCGGAGTATTTGCTCAACCAGTCATGCATATAAGTACTATAAGCAAACATACCAGGCAAGCATGCATGAATTCTAGAAACTGCTAGTAATTGCACCTTGCTACACCAAAATCTCATATTTTTCCAGCCTTTATAATATTATGCTTACGCCAATGAACTCTTTTGGTGAGATGGGATTTTTTTTCTTTTGGGATCAATATATAAGAGCTGCAGAAACTATAGTCTTCGCGTATTTCAAGTACTTTTTTTGCAAGACGTAGAAAATGCATGTTCTCCCTTCTATATATATTGGTGCCTTTTCTCAAAAAAGAAAAAAAACAGTAAAAATGGTGCATATATATCTTGTTCGTGCACTAATTAAATGCTGATAAAAAAGAAAAAAGAAAAGAACGATGACTAATTTAGGACAAAACCCGTCAAAGATTATTCTCTTTTGCGTGTTCAGAGATTCAGAACATGTTATGAACATGTATGCATATATATATATATATATATTTTCCTCTTGCGATCGTATTGACTGGCCTCCTTCATGAGATGGATTGGAATATATATGGTTTGATGGCCTTCGACCTCATCCTCATGTAACATGGAGCACAATATAGAAAGAGGGGATCGATCTTGTGAATTTTTGCATGTTTTAGATATAAAGAAACTACGTCTTATCGATCTGGAGAAGAAGCGCCGGCCAGGATGTCATAGCCGATGAACCTAAATCAATCAAGTTCCTCATTCTTGACGACGTTGTTGCTGAGCATATGCATGCGTGCACTGGCCGGATTGGAAAATTATTTTTTCCACGTACTAGAAAGAAGCTTCCCGGAAATACTGGCCGCCTAACTTGATTGATTACAGTGAGAAAACAATCTAGCTAGGGTTGTAAAATTACTTACTGGTCATTAATTCCATTTCAACACTAATTTAAACTACACAATATAAGGCTATCTTACATTTCCTCGACTTGAAGTTTTATATGATATGATGATCAATGAACTAATCGCAAAAGGGAACTTTCATGTGTGTTTACTAATTGCAATTCACTGATAAAGAACTATATTATTAATGGATTATATAACATTTAATAATATAGAGCAGCTTCTAAATAAAACTTGAGAAATTGTCTTTCTTGTAATAAACTATATCCCACGATAAGACACAAACCGTAAACCATCAAATTCCATGTTCGAACAAGAAGATACAGTGCAAAGCAAAGATACGTACCATGTATTTTGCTTTGAGTACCACCATATGGAACCCTAAAATTAAAAAAAATTGAATAAAGACAGATATAATATATATAAGATATTCAATCTCAAAAGAACTTTTTGGTACCCGGTGATGATTCCTGCGGCTCAGGCCATAGTCTAAGCTCAAGGTCTATCTCTGAGCTTGACGACAAATCACTCTTCTTGCTGATACCATGAACTTGACTGCTTGGGTTTTGATGATCTTCAGTACTGGATGAATTTTGGAGAAAAAATCCTAGTTTCTGGATTTCTCCAACTTGGGTTTTGTCCCTTTTAGTGTCATCATGATCACTTCCTGCAGCTTTATCAACAATAAAAGGCCACTTGATCGAGCTCTCATCTCTTCCGGATTCCATTAGGCTAGTAATAGCTGGAGAAAACGAGGGATCTATCTTTGGGATATCCAAAGATTGTTGAGTTTCACTTGAGGAGTGCTTGAGCTTGGCTTTGTCCTTTCGATGAATATTCATGTGGCCTCCTAGCGCTTGTGCATTAGAGAAACCTCTCTTGCAGAAGGTGCACTCATAGGACCTTGCTTGGCTTGTACCTTGTTTTTCATGATCTAAGGTCACCTGATCAGGACTTTCCTGGCTGGGTTGATCATCAGTATCCATTATCGAGAAATAATCTTGCTGAGAGAGGGAGAGAATTGTCAACTGACTGTTTTTAGTGTACATAGTCTCTGTGCTGAGGGGGATTACAAGGACCCTTCCTTCTAGTCCTCTAGATAAAAAAAAAAAAAAAATGATTTGAGAATTACTGTAAAGGACAAAAGTGATGTTACAAAAATTGATGTATTTTTCTTATTTCTAAATGAGAAGGTGTTTTTTTTTCAACCATAAAAGTTTTTAAATACTATTTTGAAAAGGACCTTTTCAACTTATAACATATATTTTTTATATATATAAAAAAAACCTTTTAATTAATGTTTACTTAATAAACATATATTTAACTTTTAATAAATATAAATTAATTTCATTTTTTTAATAAGATACACATTTCATTAATATTCTTAATTTATTGAATAGAATATTCTATAATTTCTAGTAAAAATATATTTTCAATCAAATTTAAATATATGTTTTTAAACAACTTTGTTAGGATTTCTTCACCAAATAATTAATTGTTTGGTTTTTAATAAATAAGAATTAGTTTCAATATTAATTTGGCCTATGTTAATGTGATGTGTTGTGAGTATTATATTGTGTTGTGCTCCGTTATAAGATTAAGCATAAAATTATATGATGTTATATATATATATATAAAAACGTTCAGCCGTTTGGTAATCTATTATAATTGTATTGTTTAAGCTAAAATTAATTACTATTAAACACATAACTTAAAGATTTTAATTAAAAAATTAAAATAAATTACTTGAAGACATAAAAATTACTTTTTTAATTAAAATCAAAAGTGAGAAGTAGTATAAGTAAAAAAAAGAAATAATCAAAACATAATATAATGTTTTTAATCACTATTTTACTTACATATTTAATTAGATAGTGGAATTAATTTCGAGATCGTATCTTTTCACGAAAAGTTTTACATTTTTATATAATTAAGGTACTATCGGAAATGTCATCAAGGCGTAGATTGTGTCCTTTTCCGCGCACTCTTTTCTTTTCAAATTTGAAGCAAATTATAAGTTAATAGTTTTATGTGGTGTCTCAATTCCATCTTAAAGTTTAATTGTTTTATATCAACCACTGTTGTAAAAATCTGGTGAGTTAATCTGGATCTGGTTAACTCGGGGTTAAAATCGATCCAGGGTTTTTTTTTTTTAAAAAAAATAATTTAAATAATTGATGAAAATTTTAGATTAATTTACTATTCAAATTAAATTGTTAAAACTTGATCGATTAATCTATTATTTAAAAAAAAATTAACAAAACAATGTTATTTTAATTTATTTATTAAAAAATTAAATTGAAGGATTAACTTTTCTGATATGGTATTGTTTTGGGTTGACCCAAGATAGATTATATAATAATAATCAATAAAAAAAAAATTAGTGTGATGAACACGAACGTGCCAGTTTCTTAGTTTGAGATTATAGAGCAACTTCATATATAATTAATGAAAATATAGTGAGGTATTCTATAAACTATAAAATTGAAATTTAATTACTTATATTTCTCCGTTATTGTTACAGATGGACAGTACTACTAGGAGGGATTAGAACATACAATGAAAGTTTAGGAAGATTAATTTACACAAACCAAGTTTTTGAGATGAAATCGAGACACTGATCCATAAACCTGGAGAATGGATAATAAATTAAGATTCACCCTTCACACACACACACAAATCCATCGTTTCTTATAGATGAAGTGGCTTTATCCAAGAAGAAAAGTTGTCATTCTCTTGATTATATAATTAAGTTTGTACACTAATTTATTCATCCATGACATGACTGAGAAATTATTTTCGTTCTCCATTTTAGAAAGCTTGAATATATATATAAATATCCGAATTACGTTATGTATATTTTGATTAATCTCACAGTTTTAAAATTAATAATTATATATATTTTTAATAATCCTGAAATTTATAAGATATAATTTTTAAAAAATAAATTTAAAATTTAAATAGTTAAACTCGAATATTTATCTTTGTGGGAGGTGGAGAGAGATCCCATTGAGATCAAATGATCTGGCCGCCGTCGAAGTGCCCTTTACTTGTTTTAGCCGTCGTCAGTCAATCAAAGCCGGAACCTATGTACAGAGGGAAGACAACTAATGGAGGTTTTCTCCAAGGCAAGCTATTGTTGTCTGCCATTTTTGGGCACCGATTGTCTGCCAAGTGGAAGGAGCTTAAGAGGCCTGTAGACGATTCCATTCTATGATAACAATAAACTAACAAAAAAGAAATCATAAAAAGCAATATAATATTGCTAATTTATTCTTAGAGGTGACTTACTGGCAAAATGCAATGTTACCTAGCTATCTCCTCCAGTGCTTAATTATAAACTATAATATTGATAGACATTGCTGGGCTGACCATTTTCTATTCTGTATATGCCCTGTTTTTATTTTCATCCAGGTATTTTTATATTTTTTTAAAGAGCAAGACTAGTTTATTCAGGGTTTGTGACTGTTTCTCTTAATAAATATGTTTTTTAAAGATTAAACTTGTATTTTTATCTTTACGGGAAAATAAAAATACCTTCTAGATCAATATTTTATTTTATTGGTGTATATGCCCTGTTAATTGATATTAAATTGGAACATAATTGAAGAGGAGATTTGGGATGCTAGTACTCTCAGTGATGATGTAGTTTGCAGGTAACGCTTTTGGTGTCTTTACTTTGTAGTTGAGGGTATTTAATATTATAGTTATTATTATTTTTAAAAGTATTTTTAATTAAAATAATATTATTTTTTTAATTTTTAAATACAGCCATTTTATCTAGAATTGCTTGGTCAAGGATTCATCGAAACTGATAGGATTGAACTAGGGATGAGAATATCCACTCAATGAGCCCAAAAATACACATTAAAAATACTTAATGGGTATATATTGAGACGGGTGAGAGTAAAAGAAATAAATGTCCGCTAATATAATTTCCGGGCATGGATACCCACTTTAATTATGCCCTACTAATTAATACCTGTTAAAATAAATAACATGCAGGAACTTGTAATTTTTAGGACTGAAATTACCTTTCTAAATTGCAGGGATTAAAATATGTTTTCTTGACAAATCATATTTTAGCGGGTATTAAACATGTGGGTAAACCTGCTTTGGGTTGGGTATGAGTTTAGAGGGTAATTTCTTAGTAGATTTTAACTAGATCTTACCCTCCTAGTTTATTTTTTTTAATATAAAAAAAACATTTCAACACTAATATTTTTTAAAAAAATTAAAAAAATCTAAGATTTAAATAATTAAAAAAGATTGTATGAGCTATCAAAGCAGTGACTAGAGAAGCAAACAACACTATGGAGTAATTTTCTCATATTTATATATAATCAATTAATTTAATCAAATTAAAAAAACAAGATTTTTTTTAAGAAAATCTAAATTCAATATTGGCAAAAAAAATATAAAATAACCCAAGTCATTTTAAAAATAACTTAAAAATCCCGTAGAAAATAGGGAAAATTCAAAAAACAATATTGGGGGATGAAATCAAAGAAATAAGCTTAAAAAATATTAAAAAAATTAAAAAAACAAGTATGTTCAAGTAAATTTTTTAAACTCGAATTAATCTGTCGAACAACATTTCATTAAATTTTAAATATGAACTTAACTAACAAGACTCAACACTTACTATTAAAATCTTTATATTTATTAATGGAATATTCTGTTGGTAGGTAAAGAATGAGTCTGTCGAGATGACTTTTACTGATAGGATTACAAACAATTACTATTCATCAGAAAAAAATTTCCTTGCTGTTTCTTGTTTTGTATATAATTTAATTGGTAAAATATTCATATATAGATGGATTTACATACAAGAAATATTTACGCTTCACTTGGTACTTATCTCGGTTAGATGGATAAGACCTGTGTTTGTATATAAATGTTAGATTTACAGTAAGAAAATAAATTTATAACATTAACTAAATATAAAGAAAAGGTAATAACTTTAATATTTTACATTATTAAAATGTGTTTGTATATATATATAAAAAAGTATTATATTATTCATCATTTTAGTTTTATTAATTCTGAAAATAATTAAAAACTTGTAAAAGAAATTGTAAAGAAATTCAAAAATGTGTTTTCATTTTTTTGAATGAAGAAATACTCTGTTTAAATATGAATTTTTAGTTTTTTTCTGTTTTAATTTCATTTTTTAAATAAAAATTAGAGTTTTTTTTTAATAGCATCTGCTATTTTTCCTTTCAAGTATTTTATTTATTTATTTATTTAACGGATGTAGTGGCAATTAGTTATTTAGTGTAGGAGAGATTTAATACTCGATCCTCAGGATAATTTGATTATAGCAAATCAATATATATATATATATATATATATATATATATATATATATATATATATATATATATATATGAAGTGCAAATTTTAACAACTGAAAAGTCCAATGGACTAATAAGAATTGATCCCGAGACGACTGCGAACGGTAGCGAAAGGCCCATGGGTCTCTTTAGAGGATTGGGATGATTTGTGGTCTGGTGGGATGATTAGTGGGTCGGTTTGTGATGTCTCTGGTGGAGCTCGAAGACTGGAGCTTATGGAGACTGTATCTTCAATTTTTGGTGGCAAGCTCAACATCCTAGTAAGCTCTTTCGTATCGTCGTCTTTCTTACTTGGAATGCTAGACGTGTAATTTTGTGCGGGCACAAGTCTTTTACCAATGAATCTGTGCTCAATGCTTGCTTACTGCAGCAGTGGCAGGTGAAGGGTTTCAAAGTCACAGGTTCAGTGTGCAATGTAACCTCTGAATCTGAACGAAAGAAGCCAATGAGCACAGTCCCCTCTTTGTTCGATGGGGAACTTAATATCCTTGTTAGTCACCCTTTTTAATATCTTTTGCAAAAAATCTTTCATTATTGTTCAAGAAAACTTAAGATCGGATTTCCAGTTCTTGAAGATTTAGGGTTCAAATGCGATCCCCGCTAGTTCATTCGTAATGTATTTAAGTTTCCTTTGCTTAAGAACTCAATATATAAAGTGTAAAACGTTGTTCTTGTACCAATTTCTGATGTTTTTATCTTGTTTTTTTTTAGAGTATATTTGAGCTAATAACATTGCTATTCTGTTTCTCCAGGTCAACAATGTTGGCATGCCATGTTTTAAGAAGAAGACGGATTTCCCTTCCAAAGGTATCTCACTTTTCTTGACTACCAACCTCGAATCTGCCTACCATTTACATCCTCTTTTGAAAAATTCAGGACGAGGAAACATCGTTTTTATGTCTTCTGTGTCTGGGGTGGTATCAATGAGTACTGTTAGCCTATTTGGAGCAACTAAAAGTACGTACCTCTTTCAATGTTTCTTAATCTGATTTAACTTTTGTTTCAACCTCGTTAGCTATCCGTTTAGAAAAATGAATCGTGGATATTAGAAGGTTGTGAATTTTTGTGTTCTTTTACTTGCTTGCAGGAGCAATAAACCAACTTACAAAGATCGAATTTAACATGCTAGCTAGTTCATAGTCAAGTGAGAAAGAGATAATTTTATGAAGAGAACATATCTGGTTTGTAAATATACTATCGACTGGAGACCTTGAGATGACAGGCTCTTCCATATCATTTGATTTTTGGGAGTATCTACTCACAGTTCGATCACATTCAGGAATGTATCCAACTTTGTTACAACATGATTGATCAAAACTTCATTTGTTGACGAGCAGGTAAGAATCTTTTATACATATGCTTGTGTTGTGCTCTATATATGTTGGCTAGCTAGTTTGAGAGTGTTTGGAATAAAGATGTGGTGTGATTTGCTCTTTTTTTTTTTTTTGTGGGATTAATACTAAAAGCAAGAAAAACTTGCTTTTAATGATAGCTTTTCTACAGTTATACATTAAAAAAAAAATCACACCTTACCACATTGCTATCTCAAACATTAATTCTCGATCACCAGCATACACTGTAATTGATTTTGTTGTTGATTTTTGTTGCAAATTGATTTCATTATAACCAATGATTTGAACTAAAATCAGTGCAGTTATTTGCAGAATGTTACCTAACAAACAGATTGAGTTCAAGGGATCGAGTTTTATATGTTTAAGGATCTTGAGAATGAATTATTTTCATATATATATATATATATATATATATATATATATATATGAGGGAGAGAGAGAGAGAGAGAGAGAGAGAGATCATTGCGTTACATGCTTTAGCTCGATCGGTAAGGTTGGGAGTTTTCTGCAATTAGGTTCGATTGCCGTTCTTGTATTATGGGATTCATCAGATTCATGGGTTAGGAGCTGCTCATAACCTCGGAGGCTTATAGACGGGGATGGGCCAGAAGAACTCGACCCGAGTGGTTTTCCTCATAAACGGGAAATGTAGTGTCTCGACTCTAAACAAAACAAACTCTGCCATGGATTTTATTTTCTTACTACTATATTTTAATGTTCACTAGCATGACAATGCTTAGAAGTTACATAGTTAGTTTCCCATGCGCTGCTGTCAGTCTTAAAAAAAATTAATTAAATTCTATAATAATTAAAATAAATATTGGCAAGAAATTCAACCATTTAAATTCCAGAGAAACAGTGTGTTTCTTCCATCAAAACTCCTCATTTTTATTCATGCATTTCTTCCTCTTTCATATAAAAAAAATATCCTTTTTAATTGACATTATAATTTTTTGAATAAAAACAAAAAATTAAGATGATTAAAATAAATATTCGTGAGAATTTCAATGGTTTAAATTAAGGAGAAAAAAAAATGTATTCCATGAACTCTCATTCCTTATTTAAGCAATTTTTTTATTATAATGAAAGCATGTCTTTTTTTATTAGAAGCATAGTTTTTTTTATAAAAAAAAAATTGCCATGATCTAAAAGTAAATTTCAATAAAAAAAATACATTTATAAAATTAACATGATTATATGAAAAAAATAAAAGAATAACTAATTTAAAAAAACTATATAAAAAGTCATAATAAAAAATAGATATTTTATTCTTATTAAATATTTATGATTTTTTTTAAATAAGTTATATATATTAGACTTATATATAATTATTCATAAATAAATTGTTAATAAAACCATAACAATTGTTTATAGTTATTCATATTAGGTTGATATTAATTTTATTCTCATATAAAATCCCATAGCCGGGGAAATGTCCAATGCATTAAAAAAAAAAAGAACATGTAGGACTGAGGCCATATGATAGCTTAGTATAAAAATAAAAATAAGAACTTCATCTTATTAAATAATCATCTTATTCAAAAATTTAAATTATTAAGTGAGATCTCAATATATCATTTATGTAATTTTTTAATGCTCACACAAACTTGTGTTTAAATTTTATCAAATAGAATAGAGGTGGTGAGATTTAAACTCGTGACCATTTGGTTACAAAATTATAATATTATATTAAAAAACTATCTTATATAAAAACTTGAATTGTTAAGTAACATTTCAAAATATAATTTATATAATTCTCTAGTAAATTACTCTAGTAGGTTCCATCAGCTAGGTTATTTTTAGTTATCTCTATGATGAGGTCACACCACATCGATATCTTGAGTGACCTCCTTCTTTACTGATGATTGATCTCTTTGCTTTTCCTTTGTCAAGTCTTCCTCAACATCCCTCGAAGTCTTAAAAAAAACAACAAAAATAGAATTTGAGAGGATCAAATTGAAAAAAAATTATTATCCTAGTCTAAATAAATAAAAAACTTAAGGGACCAAGAAATTTTCAAGTGACAACTACAATTAATAGTAAAATATATGAATAGTGGTAGCACAGAATTTTACCATCCTCCTGTCTTGTTGTTATAATTTTGTGACTAGAATCACTAAAAAATATTGCATATAAAATTAATCAATTATTTGATTTCAAAACGGTATAAGTGTAAAATATACATATAATTTTATTCCTTTTACATTGTTTTTTTAAATGTGTTTTGGTCTTATTGGAAGTTATCTTATGAGTTTGACATACTTAAGAGATTTTGTGAATGAATTATTAAAAGATAATAAATTCAGTATTTTAGGTTTTAAATCTTACTTCCTGTGATAATTTTTTCACCAATTTAGAGTTTCATTATATAAATATGGATATAATTTAAATTGAAGTACACATATCAAGCTTTTTAGAAAAGATATTATAGGGAGAAATCCAAGTTCATTTGAACCTCTAAATAGACTTGTAAAAATCAGGTTGAAATCCTCCTTGCAGTAGATTTTTTTTTTTCACACTAACATTTAAACAGGTATATTTTGAGGCTCGGCTATATAAATTAGACGATTCAAAAAGCTCAAATTCACTACACATTTAGGGTTACAATTTTTTTGAAAGATTCCAAGTCATACAAAATTGTTTTTAAGAAAAATTTCTTATGCAAGCTAAATGACAAGGTTTATCTCATGATCTGATGGGAAACTAACAGTGAGAGTTTTATTGTCAAGAAGAAAACTGATGGGATTAAATAAATTTTCTCTACAACCTATAACCTCTTAATCCTTAGCCTTGATATCTTATAATGAGAGTTGCCTATTGGGATACGAAAACAGAGGAGATCAACGTGATAAAGGATGTCTTGGCTGCTAGAATTTCTTAAACCATGAGCAACTAATTCTTAAGTTCGGTTCAAGAAAAATAAACTCCATCTCCATTAACAGTGGTGAGAAATAACGTTGTTATTATAATTTTTTCATATTCAAGTATTTATTTATATTAATTTCAAAATTACGTTATTAATTTTTGTTCACGCCTATTAAATTGTTTTAAAATGGTATATATGTTTTTTAATTTCTTTTAATCCGTAATTATTGTTAGGGACAAGAATAAGAAGTAAAAGAATTAATTTGATTGCTAGAAATATCATTTTAATTTATTAGGAAGGAATAAACTAAGTTAAATTTCAAATTTTTGAACAGTTGCCTAGAATAAATTTTACAAACTTTGCTCCTAAGGCTACTACCGAGTGAATAAAAATTGTTTTTCAATATTAAATTCTCTTAATGGTAAGAAATTGATTAGAAAGTTTTGTCTAATTAATTTATTCATAATCTCTTTGATTCCTCTTAGCTTTAAGACATATCGAATTTATTTTACTTCGATGTTTAACATATTTTTAGAAATGGATGTTTAGGCTCTTGAACTGAATTATCATCACATCAATTTATCATTTTTATTTTCAAAATTGTGATTTTTTTATCCAAATCAACCCCATTCTTTTTTTATTTCGATATCTTGTAAAAAGATTAAACAAAATTTCTCGAGTTCGACCTGGTTTTCATGATCATACTATAACATTATTTTGTTTATGATAATAATATTATAATTATATTTTAAAGGTTTTGACGATCAATCATCTATAATGTAGTGTATATGTGATAATATGCCATTTAAAAGGAACATAAAATCTAAGAACAACGAAAATAAAATTTATGAGAATAAAATTAAAAAAAAATAAAGTTCGTTAGCAAGTCGAAACATAACCGATATTTAAGAGACCAAGTAAAGGAAATTAGCCAAGTAAACAGAGCTTGTAAAAATAAAATTGAAAGAAAATAAAGTTTGTCGACCAAGTCAAAAGTCAAAACAAATAAAAAATATTGAGGAAAAATTTGCCTAGTATTTCAACGTACCCTCCTTTAGCGTCATTGTTAATGTTAATATATTATAAAGATTTTTATTATTATTATCAACATTTATCAAAGATCCTTGGAAGGTAGGAGACCTACTCAAGATTATTTTGCAGATGAATTGATGGTGACTCTGATCATGTCTGCTGCACAAGAAGCATCATTGCCTATCTTCGAGAGCATGGATATCTATGCAAATTAAATTAGTGTTTGTTTTTATGATTTAATTTGTTTTTCAAAATCTTTTTATTAATTAATATTTTTATATGGTTTTTAATGATCTTGATATGATACTATCATAAATTAAAAAATATATTTTTTTAAAAATATAATACAGAGTTATCAAGTAAACACCAAGAACATGAAGCCAGAGACGGGATTTGCAGTGTAAAGTCGTTAATAAGTCATGGATAAACGGACTGCTTGATCTTGACCTTTGTAGGGTATATCTGATTTAGACTATGACGGGAAAGAAAGCTAGCTGTTAGTATGCCAGCACTGACCCTCGCCCACATAAGAACACACATCTTCATGAACGCTTCCATCCATGCGACGGCAGATACAACCTTTTAACCAGTTGATGTGTGAACCTGCCGGAATGCTCCGCCCTGCCACGCAGAAAACCAGCCAGAAACCTGCCGGAACCCTACCCTTTATCAACCCCAAGAGTTAGCCACCACGTAACCAGCTTCCCGTATTTTCAAACGTCAAACTGTTTCACCAAACCTTCCACGACTCACTGCTCCTCTCGAAACGTGTCCATCTCCTTTACTCTCGCTTCCTATTTCATCTCGCTGCCAACGAACCCCCCTTTTTACACCGTCCATAGTTTCACCCCACGTGTCCTGCTTTGACGTATTCTGATTTTGGAACTCCGTATACGTTTTTGGAAAGAGAGTAGTGCAGCACAGTGATTGGTTTGGTGGTGTTTCAATTCCAAAGCGAGGAAGACGACTCCCTAAAGAGTAAAGACTAACCTAACCAAGCGTTATTCCCCGAAGCTGAGAAATTTCCTAAAAAGTAACCATGGTTCGGTCAGTGCTTTTGTTTTGCATTATTTTACGATAACACGTGTCACGTGGCCCTGTAACTTTGCCATCCTGTCAATTTCATGCACCGGAAATCTGTGTTGTTGTACACGTATAAGTTATGATATATATATATATTTTTATGGTTACAGTGGATGTTTTTTTTTATTGGAAATATTTTTTTAAAAAATTTATTTTCAATAATAAATACATTAAAATAAGAATAAAATTAATAAAAGAAACAAAAAAGTTCTCAAAAGCATTTATTTAATACAAAAGCAAACACTCTCTGCAACTGTTTGCCAGCCAGATTTCACACGTGGAACCATCACTATGGCTTCAGTTTTTATTCACTTGTGGCCCCCACTTACAGTGCTATCTTCTCTGACAGATCACACGTTGTCCACCTCACTTCACTCCACGTATAAAGAAAAATCTACTTTGGGTGATTTGCTGCAACCTACCTGAAATCATGGGACCAGACTCTAATAAATGTTAATTTTGTGGGGACGAATTGATATCATATGGATTTTCGGGTATCAGGTTACGTTTTTTAAATAAAAATGACTAATAAAAAGAATGTGATTATTGAGAAATAAAGATAAAAATATAAAGTAAATTTGGTTTTATTATAATTTTAAAAAATATTTTTAAAATAAATTCTGTAAAAATTATTTTTTTTATTCCGGTAAAATAATCGAGTGTTATTTTATAAAAATAGATGATACTTCTTTGCTTAGATAAAATAACAAAAATAATAATGCTTTAATAATTTTGGGTATTTGATGGCTTTGTTAAAAGGAGTTTGGTTTAAATTTTGAAAATTATAATTTATTTAATTATTATATAATAAAATATTATTTATATTGTATAATTATATATTCACATTTAAAATTAATTGTTAAATATTATAAAAGGAATGAAAACGCATTATCTTTAATAAATTATTAATAATTGGAGAAGCTGATGAAGTTAAACTTAACTATTTGGAGTATCTTTTTTTTTCTAATAAAATCTTAATTTCTAACCTCTAACTTTAACTTGTTGAAAAAAACGTTTCATTGTAAGCCTAATAATAGAGAGGTTTTTATCTACAAAAACAGCATAAATTTCGATCAATAGCAGCTTCATCAGGAGAAGTTTGCTGTGTTTTAAATATTGTTTTTAAGAAATTTTAATTTTTTTGTTTAAATATTTGTTTAAATTTTTTAGATTATTTTAATAAGTTTATATAAAAAATAATTCTTAAAAAAATAAAAAAATATTATTTTAATATATATATTTTTAAAAAAAGCACTGTAATTTTGTGCCGTATGGAGGGTTCCACAATGACACGTGGCAGGGGTGAGAGACTTTGATGCTCAGATGTTCTAGAAAAGCGTCAACGACTGGGACATAAGGGTCCCAAATGTCAACGTCAAACAACTGATACGTAATGCAATTTGATTGGTCCAGAAGAGCAGGAAGGAATAGAATTGGAATTTTAAAACTCATTTCTTCAATCTAGTACTCTACGATGTAGACACGTGTTACCAAAACCCAAGAGATCAAAAAAATCAAAACTTGAGGATTTAAAGTTAGAAAAAACCTAAAAGGAGGCAAACAAGGACCACATGCGTGTCAGGAAAGCAAGTACCAATTACGGTCGTGTTTAGACATTACTGGGCCACGTAACTTGACACTTTGTACACGTTTTTGATTTTGATGTGGAGAGGTCAGGATCCAACGGTCAATATGTGTTTGATTTAGGCAAAATAGAACTACGCCACGCCACGCCACGCCTAGCCTCAAATACTATGGTCCGCCCGTACGGTGACGGGCAGGCTACCCGTGGCTACCATGCTAAAGCAAAAAAGGAAAGAGAGAGAGCACTGGCAGGCCTGTGATTTTGAAGCTCTCGCTTAAGCGCTCGAGCGCTCTCTTTTCATCATCTCTCTCCAGTTTCAATTCTCTAACCCCACATAAGCTACTTAACTAAGAGTAGGGTTGACGATTTTGTGGGAGGAGGGGTGATAATTTAGTGTTTAAATGGCTGATATTTGTTGTGGAGTAGCGAGGGAGAACGAGGCATCGTCGACGCCATGTGAGCCAACTTCAAGAGCAGCTAGGCGGAGAAGAATGGAGATCAGACGGTTCAAATTTGTTCCAGGAGTGGCCTCAACAGAATCTGAAGCTGATGGCATAGGCGCTCATAAAAAGCAGAAACTACAACTTAACGATAGTGTTAGTAGTCCATTTTCTCGTGACTGCCAAAACGCAGTAGAGAATTGTTTTTCTGATCATCGCAGCACAGATGAGAAAAAACTGTTGGAGAATGGAAAATCATCAGAACTTAAAATTTCAAGGCAGTACTCTTTGAATCTAACTTTAAGTCCCTCCATTTTATCAACACTTTCAATTGATCCTCCGGAGCTGTTTCCAAAATTTGGGGTGGCTTCAGTTTGTGGAAGGAGAAGAGACATGGAAGATGCAGTAGCAATTCACCCCTCTTTCTGTTGCAAAGACCATGAAACCACGACCGAGTTACACTATTTCGGTGTCTATGATGGACACGGTTGTTCTCATGTATGATTTCCACAATGAAAGAGCTACAAGTTTTTTTAAAAAAGAAAAATATTTTTTGACACGGAAATGAAATGTGAAACTCATTTGAATTTCGTCTTTGTATAGGTGGCAGTAAAGTGTAAGGAGAGAATGCATGAGCTGGTGAAAGAGGAGGTGGAGAACAAGGAGGAGTGGAAAAGCGCAATGGAAAGAAGCTTTCGGCGGATGGACAAGGAAGTGATAGCGTGGAATCAAGGGATGGAGATTAGGGCGAATTGCAGGTGTGAAATGCAAACTCCAGAATGCGATGCTGTTGGATCTACTGCTGTTGTCGCCGTTGTAACTCCTGATAAAATCATTGTCGCTAACTGTGGCGATTCACGAGCTGTCTTGTGTCGTAATGGCAAACCTCTCCCTCTTTCTTCTGATCACAAGGTCTGTCCATCAATATCGACTTTCCTTTATTATTATTATTATTATTATTATTATTATTATTCTATGCCACTTTCTTTACTTTTTTGGCAACTTTCTGCTTAAAAACTCCCTGGTCTCCACGTTGCTCGTGCCAACAGCCTGACCGTCCAGACGAGCTTAACCGGATCCAAAACGCGGGTGGCCGGGTCATCTACTGGGACGGGCCCAGGATTCTTGGAGTTCTTGCCATGTCAAGAGCCATAGGTAAAAATATATTACAGACACCCAATTACCCAGTTAAAATCCTAAACCATGTACTGGATCTGACATTACCATAATGAACCGATTCACAGGTGATAACTATCTAAAACCATACGTCAGCTGCGAGCCAGAGGTAACAATAATGGATCGAACGGCAGAGGATGATTGCTTAATACTGGCAAGCGATGGTCTTTGGGACGTGGTGTCCAACGATACAGCATGTGGGGTGGCTCGTATGTGTTTGAGGGCGAAAGAACACGCGCCGCCTCCATGTCCACCTAGGTTGGTGGAGAATAATGAGGTTTTGGGGATAACCACCAGCAGCAGCGGGAGCGGGGAAATGTCGGACAAGGCCTGCTCTGATGCCTCAATGTTGCTGACGAAGCTGGCGCTGGCCAGGCACAGTACTGACAATGTGAGCGTGGTCGTGGTGGATTTAAGGAAAGACACGTAGCAAAGCAACCCAATGAATGCTCTTATCATCTCTCTTTTTATTATTCATTTTTCTAAATGTTTTTGAGTGATAAGGCTAAGGGGAAAAAAAATGATGGGTGGGTTTATATTTCCTCTGTAAGGAGGAAAATGGGAATACAAAAATATCAACTGATCAAAGAAAATCAGGAGACCAGTTGTATTTGCAGTTGTATTTGTTGGGTTTTTTTTTTTAATTTATTTATTTTAAATGAAATCATCTTTTGCCAAAATTGGGATGCTAGCCTGCAGCCCATATAATTAATTAATGTCCAGTCCTACGTCTTTTATATGTTTGTCCGAATATTTCCTCTTTGTCCGGAGCATTTTGAGAGTGTGATTGCAACATGATCGAAAACTTGCTCAAATTGAGCACTTGAATGTGAAGTTCAAGAGATTCTTGGTTTAGAGCGTGTTTGTTTTTGCTATTATTGTTTGTTGGAAAAAAATATTTAAAAAAAAACATTTTTGATGTGGTTTATGTATATATTTTTAGTGTTTGGTTAAAAATGTGATTTGATTTTATTGTTGTTAAAAACATGTTTGGTTAAATCTATAGTTGTGGTTGTTTTTGTACTTAAAATAACAAAAAGGAACAAATAAAATAATTCTTTGTGTTAAGAGAAAATAAAACATTTTATCCATAGAAATACCGGCAAAATAATAAAAGTGTGATTTGTTATTACAATTAAATATTATTGTCTCATCAAATTATTTGCAATGCCTTCACAAATATAATCCATACGCAACGTCCTCTGGTGTCCAGTTATTTGTGATTGTGGAACGACATTGAAAAAAGTATCTGAAGGAACGAAATCAGGATGACTATCAAACTTGTTGAATGCAACAACTTTAATGCCATCACGAATGCAAACCAATGTTTGCATTGCCTAGTATTACAAATATTTCTTCAATTTTAATGCCAATGAAGATAATGATAATATATTAATATGTGATGTATAGAGTATTATAGTTGACAGAAGTTTAGACAAAGAAAACCTTCCGTTTATATTCTACAAAAAAAAGCTTATATGTTACTATGAGACCTGTGAACGAAGACTATTTACAAGTATATAAAATACGAACATAAGAAAAACAACCGTGATGTTGAGGACAGATAAGGCTAATTAATTTTTTGGTAAAGGTTGCAGTGTTCTCTGAACAGCGGCCACGACAAAAGCAACAACGAGTTGCTTTTGCTTAACCTGTGTTTGGAATGCAATTTGTGTGGGCCTCATGGAGTTTGAAAACGTGGGTAGCTGTTAACCAAACAGCTTGAAACAATAGAACCGCAGGAAACATGGACGCTCCCACGTAACCAAACAGGTTCTTAGTTGTCAAGGGGGACGGCACTCCATAAATCTCCTATCATTATTAGAACAGATTATACTTTCTTGTTGTCGCCTGAGCAGTTGTCGATGGAAGCAGCCCTGCCTTGAATTGCTCAAAATAGACGTTTAAGTTGGGGGAAGAGCGGTGTCGCTCCTCCGATGGGTTTAGCAAAAGAGAAATTTGTTCAATTTGAAGTTTCGCTACTGAAATTCGACAACGTCTTGTTATTGTTCCCCGTAGTGAGTATAGTAAGAGATTTGTTACGGTTTGAAGTTCGAATCCCCCGTTATTTTGTTTCTATTTCTTAAATAGCTTTTAGTTTAGTTATGGATATGGGTCATAGTTTTTCAACTTGGTCTGGTTCAAGGTCCAGGTTCTGGGTTTTGACCAGATCACTGGGTTTTTGACCAGGTTTTACAGGGTCAACCTACCGGGTCGGTCGGGTTACATCGGGTCATGGTTTATCTTATTTTTTTATCAATCTGGTTCGGTTCTAACCCCGGATCGGCTGGATCCTGCATCGACTCGCAGGGCTTGGCTGGATTTTAAAACTACAATATAGGTAGAAAAAATAAAAACAATATGGATGCAAGATAAAAACATAAAAATAAATATAATTTTAAAATCAGCTTTTTCACAACAGAGGTTATACATCTAAATTATCTATGCAAGAAACTTTTAATTCTAAATTTATCCTTTAATTATTATTATAATTTTAAAAATAAATTGTCTGGTGAGAAGTTAATGATGACAACAAAACGAAATGAAAGTAGTGATTGAAATGATTTCATGATGCTGAAAGATTTTTTATAAATGGATTTTTTTAAAATATCTTATTATCTTGTTATTTTTGTTAATAATGATTTTTTATTTTTTATTTTCTTCTTCGTTCTTAATCTAAACCATGACCAAAAAATGACAGAACTTAGTTTTTTATTGTATATTTAAAATAAAAGGTGCGTGAGGCATCATAATATCATTTGTATCTATTAATGGGAAACAAGAAATTTAATTTGATAAAATATTTCAAAAGGATTCTATTTAATGAAATTTCAAGAGTTTAGAAATAAAATGTGTGGCATTGCATAATATTTGGTTTTTTCAGTTTAATTTTATTTAATTAATTTAATATGTGTTTTTATTTTTAATATTCTTTGATTGAATAAAAAATTAATGTTGATAAATAAATTCAGTAAACATAGCCGAGTAAATGTTTTCTTTATAAACATGTTTGATTTTTTTATTTTATTTTTAGTTATTTTTAATACTTTTTTTCCTATTTATTACCACACATAGTTCTTGATTTTTTTATTACATGTATGCATAAACTTTTTAATTTACATTTTAAATTTTTTTACGTAAAAAAATACATTGAAAAAGCTTGTTTGTACAAATTTTTAGTAAGAGGAAAAAATATTTGGTTTGTGGGTGACACGTCATCTAATATTTTTCAAAAAAATTAAAGTGGATAACATGATGTAGAAAAAAACAAATAAGAACCCATTCAGGCGGCCCTTCTAGGGCAAGCCTGTGCGTAGATCTTAACATCATGGGTTAAGCAAGCGACATGGCTTGCTATGCCCAACAAAACTTGGCATTTTCTTCTATTTTTTCTAATTTTTTTTTTATAAATTACTGTTTTTTTATATGGTTTTTTCAAATATTTTTTATTTTTATTTAGATCAATACATCTTCTTTTTTTTATTTTGTTTAGAGAGCATGCTTGAAATGACAATTATTTTTTAGTTATGCATTTAATTTTTGAAGAAGTTTTTTTGATTCAGTTATGATTTTTTTTTAATCTTTTGTATAGATGAAATTTATTTTTAAAAATATAAAAAATATTTTCAGATAATATTTCTAATATGTGCAGTCTTGGGTAATATTTTTTTTCTTTTATTTTAGTCAAGCAATTTAATGAGTGTGCCTATTTCTATTATCGTTTGATTGAATAGAAAAATTATTTTAATAAAAGAATTTAATACACGCAACTGAGTAAACATTTTGTCTTGCGAGATTAAATATTTTGATCGACGCCAACCTCTCAATTTTCCAGTTTTATTTTAGGTATCGTTCATGATTTTTTTTTTGTTAACATGTATTTTTTAATTTATTTAATTACATATATGCATAAACTTTTTAATTTTTAATTAGAATTTTAAAACTATACTTTTTTTAAAAAATCCATGTATAAATTATTTTATTGAAAAAAAAAATATAAAATGCAGTGAAGTACAAGTCAAATATCGGGTAAAAGCCTTACAATGATTGGGCGACACTGTTTCTATGAAGAAAGGGGAGCATAATTGTTCTTAAAAAAAAAATCTTGAAATGGGACAAAAAGGATATATGAAAGTTAAATAAAAATAGAGATTTAGATCCTGTTTGTTTGCTGAAAAATAATTTGTTTTTAAAGTGAATTTCGAGAAAATATATTATTTTTTGATGTTTGGCAGTATAATAAAAAATAAATTGGAAAACACTTTCCAGTGTTTCGTTATGTCATGGAAAATGAGCTAAAAAATAATTTATTAATGTTTTATTTTTTTTCAAGTTTATTAAAATAATGAGAAACAAATCTTACAAATTAAAAATTTGAATAAGAATGAAATTAAAAAACATATAATTTAATAAATTATCTCAAATAAAATAAATAATAATCAAAATAATAGAGATCAATTTTTAAAAATAAAAAATTTGAAAGATGAAGAAATTAAAATAATAATAATTAACATTTTATAAATTATTTCAAATAAAATAAGTAACAATCAAAAGAATAACGATCAAATTTGATAGATAAAAAGTTTCAATTAAAAAATAATAAGAGAAAAACAAATAAAATTTTTAAAAATATTGACCAAAGTTATATAAAAATTAAATTGTAAGGGGTGAAATTGAAAAACAAAAAAAAATATATAAATATATATATATATAGCAATCAAAAGTTTTAGGATCACCTTTACTATAATCAGCAAATAATATAATATTTCTAAATTTTTTATAATTTTTAAAAAGTGTTTCCACCCAAAATAAAAAAAATACTTTTCTGGAAATCAAACCAAATTTTTTTTGACTAAAAAATATTTTCCATTGATCAATTTTTCTAATGAAAAGTAAATATGAAAAATTTTTTAAAATAATTTTTCAAAAACTACTAAAAAACTAACGCTTAAACAATACATACGTTCCCGAGCACGACACTTTATAATTACTTGTTGGTATCTCAAACTGTGATTTAAATAAAAAACAGTTAAAATAATGCTTTTAATTTTAAATTATAATATAAAAAGCGGCATAGACAATAGGGTTCTTTGGGGTATACTTTGCACTGTACAATAAAAAAAATATATAAAAAAATAAATTTAAGAATTTTCAAAAATACTTTTAAATTGCAAAAACAAATCCAAAAATGAAAAAAAGAAAACAACTATTTTGGAAAATGACACTTCCTTGCCCTGCGATACATCGCGATCTCCGAATTTCACATCTGGGGGAACATTCTGAAAATGGCAATAAATTGTGGTGCAGATGAGAGCATTTTCCTGGAAACTGAGTGCCTGTTTATTCATGCAAACATCACTTTCTACAAAAGGTGCAGCCGAAAGTCAACCACAAGAGTAACTGTTGCACTTAATCTAGGTTGAGGCATAAGGCCTTGTATAATTTGAAGAGTTAGATTAAGGTGAATCAAGGGAAAAGAGCATTTAGAAAATAGCCTACAAGGAATTGGGATCCAGCACAATTAGAGGAAAGGATGCTTCTGAATAATTTGAAACAAAAAGGTTTAAATAAGACAGCAACTCCATTCATGCAGGGAACATATGAGCACAAAATGTCTGGAAAAAGCTTTCCATTGATTCACAGTATATTGACATGCTGTAAGATGAGCATCGACTAAACACAGGTAGTGGTTGCACAAAGATAAAAGGCCGGGAGATTCCCTCATATCAGGAACAAATTATCTGATGTCAAGCTAATATAAAAGAATCTTCTCTACATTACATTTGCTTGCCGCCATTTTCCACTCCAGCATTCTTCAATGCTTGCAACTTTCTGTAACCTTTATCGGTACCGAATACCCTGAAAGTATGAAAGAGCGAAAAAACCCATCATTACATCATGGTCAGTAGAAACTATGCAACTATTTCCCACACAATAGAGAGTATGAAATTGGACGTTTGGCATTAATGAAAGAGCAAATGAACCCTGGCAGCAAAAGAGCATACCAGTTATGCTTCTCACTTACATCACAAACAATCATAACAAATGATCATCCTCAGAAAGCAAGTCACTGTTGCACAGCTAATACTATGTAGTTTATGCATATCATGTTCTGCAAATTCTCTTTTCATTGTAACTGGTGGTAAAAAACTATTGATGCACGTGCAACAAGCATTACCAAGAACAATAAAGGAAATAGTTTCCATCGAAATAACACAGCAAATGAAAGGGGCAAATTTTATGCAGAACATTCTCTACTAAAAGGGGTCTACAGGATCATTAAAACATCGGGTGATAAGAATATTATCCGATACCTTATTGTCCACACTAGCAAATGGACTGGAGTCAAACATTGGTACAACTGACAACAGAAAATCATTAAAACATCGGATGATAGGAATAATATTGGATACCTTATTATAGTCCACACTTGCAATTGATAATGGACTGTAGTCGAGCACTGGTACAACTGGCAATGAAACCGAGCCCCCACCCCCCCTCCCAATTTATAAAGCACAAAAGTCATCTAAAGTGAATGAGTCAATGTCAATATGGTCAAAAACCATATAAACTGTGACTTCTTTTGACACATGACCTGCAAGGAGGAGTCCCCGCTGCTGCAAGTCTTATAGCATTATACTGCACTAACATCTACATCAAGACAAAGGACAAGAGTCTGGCCATAATAGCTAAAAGTACTCAGAATGCCGCACTTGGTGATGCAAAAGCTGAGGAAAAACCTTATGGATCAAAGAAGAGGTTTTGAAGGACGCATGGATGACTGATTTACTGATATCTTAGCAAAGACCACCTCAAAGGATTTCAAATGAATTTTATGAGTTTACAATGGGAAGGACTGAGATAATTTCAATTAACAAGGACCATGTGAATTAAGGCAAGTCTGTCATGGAGAGGACCTTTTAGTAGGGTAACTCTCTGTAATGGTGAGGACCTTTAATATGCCTCGTAGGATAGCTGAGACGGGTATAATAACCTAAAAACCAAGCGAGAAACCCAGCTATGCAGAGTCAAGAGTGCAAATCAAAATCCAACCCAGGTGATTGTTTGCAGAGTGAATACCCAGACAAGGAGCAGATCAGGCCTTCTAGCCTTTTACACAAGCTTTAATGAGTCAGCCGCATACGACTCAAATAAATGTAACCATAGATTACAGTTGAAGCACATAGCAGAAATAATGATAATGCTCTGAGGGGGCTAAAACTCACCAGTCCATGTAGGTGAAAGTAGATGAGTAGTTTCCAGATTTAGTATACAGCAACCGGTGATGGTAGTCATGAAAATCAGCACTGGAATTTTTTTGAAACAAATGTCAGAAACTACGGTATAAATGAACGTGAAACATAGAGGTTAACAAACACTCACCCTCCATACAAAGGCAAGAAGTTGGAGAGGCTCCATGGGAAATGATAACCACAATGGGCTTCAACTGTCTCCAGGACCCTTAGTACCATCCATAACCACAAAGTAAGCAGATGGGGCCCAGTGATGGCAGGACCAATAATGGTAGCAAAGCCAAGGAACAGTATTTCAGCAGGGTGAGCATATTCAGAAGTCAATCCAAATGGTGTGGCATATCTGCACATTTAACAAGCACATTAAAAACTATCCAGTACAACATAAAAGCACCTAGTCGATAACGATGGTAACAAAAAATTATGCTAGAGAGAAACACTTAGGGCTCTCTACATACTCATGATGAACACTGTGCACATGCTTGTACAGCCATTTTGTGTGTAAAATCCGATGTCCCCAGTAGAATATAAAATCTTCCAGGATGAAGTAGAATGTTATCTGCGTTAGAATTACATTCCTGCAGGATAAAAAAAACATTATCTTTTAACTCTGCTCCAGAAGTGATGAAAATAGCATGAGAAGGAATTAAGAACATATATTTTATCCAAAAAAATAAATAAAAGGATAGCTATATATCGCTTCACAACTATAGAATCAGACACAATAGTGTCTGGCTAGGGAAAGCTTTAGGATATAAAGAACCTGAAAATACCAGGACGGGAATGGAAGACTACTTTGCATGCCCATGTGTCTGAAGACAGGATAAGAGGCCACCATAACTGGTAGGTTAACACCAAAATGATATAAAAGTAGGCGAATAATACATTTCTCTTGAGATGCAGGAGTGTTGTTTTTCATCTGCATGCAACCACCAATTAGCAACAAGCCTAAAGAACACCACTTTTGGGGATGCAAATGTTCCGAAAAAGGTTTCACAGCATCATTAATTGACCTCGACAAAAAGAGAAACTAGAGGCATTACAATAGCAATGCAGATTAAGATCAACCATGCAGACCCTTTTCATCAAATTCAAGTCAACAATTGCAATGAGAGAAAAGCAGAAAATGAGCAACCTGGATTTTGTACTTTTTCAGCCATCCAGCCCTTTCAAGATATATGAAAGGAATACCAGACAAGAAGAAGATGCTTTCATGAAGAAAGAAACTTCCAAGACATGCCAACTGAAAATCGCTGAAATGCGTGATCAAATACTGCATCGAAAAGAAAACCATCAGTCCTATAAGCTTAGAGGAACCCAAAAAAAAAAAAACACTTCCATTATCTCATTTTCAAGCTAAATTCTAATACTCCCATTAAACAAAACTTGCAGTCACATGCTTAAATATAAATAACAAAATCAGCCAAATGTTTCTTCCATCACAAAAAACAAAAAAAAACAAAAACTCCACATGGAATTTAAAAACTAAACCTAGATAACATTTACCAAGCAAAACATTAAAGTGATAAGAAAAATATGGATTACAGAGATCTCAATCTCAAAATGGCCAACAAGCAATGTGAAATCAAATATTATCCATCACAAATGTTAGTTTATTCTATTTTCCAAAAACCCATGTTTCCACCACTCAGGCCAGGCCCCAAACGATCTGAAAAAAACGCAGCTGCCCCCTCATTCACTTAGCTTATGTAGTGAAGCTTAAAAAATGACCACAGAGAGTACATTACAAGTAAGCAAAACACATACAGATCCATAGAAATCAAATCTCCCAGTAAGAAGAACAAAATGAAGAGGAAAAATGGCGTTGGTTGGTGTTAAGAAAGAGGGAGGAAAGAAAGGAAATACCAGCCAGCAAGATTCGATGAGGGAGGCCATGGGAGAAGAGAGTGAAGAAGTTGGTTTACTCCTTCCTTGATTTTAATAACAAAACTGAAAAACAAAGAAAAAAGATTTTATAAAGTGATAGTGAGGTTTATGAAGCAACAGAGGCCACGAGGTGAATGAGACAGAAGAGCCTGTCACTAGTGAAAGAGAATATCAGAGAATCTGGGCCTTTTCTTTTCTTTGCGCCTTTTTTTTTTCACCTCTGATTTTTGCTGTCTATCTTGGGTTTTTCTGAATTAAAAATAATAATTTTTAGGTTTATTTTTTTTATTTTAAATATATCACCTAAAAATCATTCAAAAATATAAAAATATTAATTTAATATTTTTACATAAAAAATAATTTAAAAAATATATTGTAATCTAAAAACAAAATATCTTATAGGTTGGTTTTGAAAATAAAATTAATCTATCAAATCTTAAACATGTCGGCTTCATGAATTTAAGTTCACAAGTGTATTTATTTATAAAAAAAACCTCATAACTATTTGTTTTTTTTTATTGATGATAATATAGAAAGTAATTCACTTTAGAATCAATTTAGACATCAAGAAAAAATTTAAAAATAAAAAAATATTATTTTAATATTTTTCCGAATAAAAAACACTTTAAAAAACAACAACCGGTATTATATTCTTGAACACCGTCATAATATTTTTTTATTATTATTATTAATGTGGGTGTTCGGCTCAGCTTGCGCGTACTTCTACTAATTTTACAGATCATAAAATTAATAACCAAGTAAACTTTCAATAACCCTAAAATATATAAAACTTAAACTAATAATTTTTTAAAAATAAATTTAAAATCTCAGGATATAATCTACACGGTTGTAATCTTGCATGGCCAGCAGGAGATGATGTATATTTCTATCCATGTAACTCTCCAGCCAATCAATCATGCACTTTGACCTCTATTCGTATTATTCTCCATAGGTATAATTGATATTGCTGAGCCTGCTGATGGTCGAGTAAATTATTCAACAAGCTCTCGAGCATATCCGATTGAGCTTCTGATGAGGACAGCAAATCTTATATACTTCCGTATACAGGAATATTAATGATGGATACTGAGGTATAGTTGTTTTTTAAAATATTTTTATTTAAAAATATATTAAAATAATATTTTTTTATTTTTAAAATTTTATTTTTAATATCAGCTCATTAAAATAATCAAAAAATATAAAAAAATTAATTTAAATAAACTTTTTAAAAAAAATTCAAGCTTTTTTAAAAACACGAAAATAAACAAGCGCTAACTCTCAAGAGACTAATAATTCAACTCGACCAATTATGAGAGGTGTAGGTTAACTAGTTAGGTTCTAAATTTACTCACTAGAAGTCACCGGTACGAGTCCCACAAATCTCAGGACTATTGAAAGCTTACATGATCATTAACTTCTAGGTCCGTAAAATTAGTCGAAGTACACGCAAGTAGTTCCGATATCTACATTAATAATAAAATAATAATAATTCAACTGTAACTTTTTATGTCTAACTTGTTACACCTACAGGGCTACAACAAGACATCAATCACATTGTCCAGCACCATCTCAGGCTGCTCCTATGAAAGCAAATTAAACTATTGGTCAGGAACTCAAAATGCTTTAAGAGGATTTCGTTCTCAGTATAGAATTCATGTGAAAATATTTTTTTCTGAAACTAAAGTAAAATTCAAGAACGAAGACCCATAAATTTAATACAATGTTTTTTTTAATGGTTTGATATATATAGTCTTACAAAAGAGATTTATGTCCAAACAAAAACCCGAATTGAAACCTACCCGAACTAAAATATATATTTATATTATATAGATATATTTCTAGATTATTTAATTTTTTTTTAATATAATATGATACATACATATTTTAATATTGACATAGCTATAATACACGTGTATGATATATATAATTTTATCATTTAATATATATATATAGACATACTTTAAATATATATTAATTATTTTATTATTTTATTAAATATTAAATAATAGTTAGATAATGAATACCCATTCTCACTAATATAAAAGATAAAACAAAAAGAAATCATAAAAATACATGCATACATGAATATATACATACACGTGCATATATATTTAGTTGAAGAATAATATTATTAATCACTGTATGTAATGTTAATATTATTATATCGATTATGAAATAGTTCAATAAAAAAAAGATTTAATCTCAATTAATATATATATATATATAAAGATATTTCTTATGGTTAATTGAAAAATAAATCTCATCCAACTTATTACATGTAAACATTAAAAAAAAATATTTTCCCAAGTCATTGTTTATTAAGTTTATTTTTCAAAACATATATAGCAAACTAAGCGAGAGACATCGAGGAGAAGTTTATTTACTTTTCGGCTTTTTATCTTCTCATGGCTAAGGATGAGAAAAAAATTAGAAAAATTGATTAAACTGAAAAAATTAAAAAAAAATAATTAAAAAAATTAAATAGTGAAAAAACCAATTAAACCTATTAAAATTTTAAAAAAACTAATCAGTTTGGTTTCAGTTTTATAAACCTGAAATCGAAAAACCGAACCGAATCGAAAAAAACCGAGCCAAACCGAGTTAAAACCAAACCAAACCAAACCAAACCAAAAAAATCGAGCCAAACTAATTTAAACCGGTTTTGTCCTAAAAAACCGTATCAAAACTGGTCAGTTTAAACCTATTTTAGTTTTTTTTAAGAAATTTAATTTAATTATTTTTTATAAAAACTGAATCAAACCAAAAATAATTATCCCTTCTCACAGGTGCAGGTTTTAACGTTTAAATCGGTTTTAGGTTCTTTTAAAAAAAATTAACTTAATTATTTTTTTTATAAAAACTGAATCTAATAAAAAAATAATTACCCTACTCACGGGTGCAGGTTTTTGCGATAATTGCATAGGAGGCTTCCGCCAGCTCAGTCTGCCAGGGTGGCCCTCCGCTCCACTTGCACCATTTGATTACCTTCCAATAATCAAAAATATCAAATCACATAATACAAAGATTGGGTCTCGCCGCCTCGTGCGTGCACATGCCTGTTAATGTGACAAGGTTTACCTCTATAATTCGCTTCTTTATTTCTAAATGGACGTGCTATTTTAATTAATATAATTAAAAAGATATTTTACAGTATAAATATATTTTTATAAATTTTATCCAGTTAATTCACATAATTAAAAGAATCACTATCTTTTAAAAGTAAAAATTATATTCCTATAAAACAATTTACTAAATCTTCTCAATATTTAAATCAGGCTAATTTTTTATCAATAAATTAGATCTAATTCAATATCCAATAATAAAGATCAAATGCCTTGATTACCCTCAATTCACCTCCATTTTTATTTTTTTAATATGTATATATATATATATATTTGATTTTTTTAATAATAAATATTCATACGATACCTGAAAACCAATGAATTTTATATAAATATATAAATATTTTACTTAATAAATAACAAGTATATTATAAATAAGAAAAAAACCCACACGTGAGTATCCATAACCGAAACCCTCCCCATATCATGTATGCTTGCCACTGTAAGAATGGGGAAATCATGGCATTAATTACAAATATAAAGTATATATGCTTTTCTGGGTTGATCGAAGAACGTATAATTAACTAACCAGGTTGATATATAGCAAATGCAGTGCCCCTCCCTGTTTCAGCAAAGGTAAACTAAAAACAAAACAAAAAACAAGAACAGCAAGCACATCACAGATGATCTGGAGTCGAAAAGTTCATACATTTTGTTTTTTAGATTATGGAAGCTGAGTCTCACTCACTAGATACCAGTAGAAATTAACAGGAATTACAAAGGCAGCACCAATTAATTAACAAAAATATTACGTGGGAAATAAATATTGAAAGATCTGAACATAGAGCAGAAATGCATCGATCCCCTCTCTTCCTCATAAACACCACACACAAGAAAATACTAAAAAATAAAGAAAAAAACATCGCGCACATCACAACCATGGCTTAATTTCAACATCTTACAGATTCCACCCCAGATCCCCTGGTTTCGCATTCCTGTAGCCACTCAGAGCAATAACTTGAAACAAGGAAAGTAAAGAAGCAAGCAGCAGTGATTCATGATAATCCAAGAGAAAAAACCATTACCATATCAATCAAAAGAGTCATGAACACAATCAAACGGGGACTGCTTAATGATTAACCGTCACCGCCACCTCCGTCGCCGCCGCCGCCGCCACCATGAGAACTACCTTCCATGTCAGACATTTGGGTTGCAGTCATAACTACAACAGCTGCGCCACCAATATCAGCACTACTGGCAGCATGGGTGGTTCCTTGATGGCTGCTGCCTTCAGCTTGGTCATCAGGACCCCTAGATTCTTCGCGGGAAGGTTTTTTCCTTAAAGTTTTCTCCGATTCTTCAGTCTTGGTTTCTTTCTGCTTACGGCCTGGGATGCAGGCAGTACACCAGCTGGTTACGCTTCTCATAGCTGAACCTGAACTACAGGGGCACTGACACCTTCACATTAATTTCCTCTCTGCTGCCATTTTTTTCTTCTATAAAGAACACACTAAAAAGGTTAAACAGTCATTAATTGTTGTAATGATTGCTGAGTTAACAAGCATTGCTGGCGTAAAACAAGGAATCAGGCGAAAACCTTTTTCTTTTGATACATGTTTTCCTCCTTGGTTGCTTGTCTTGGTCCCACCGTTTCACTACACCATCACACCAGCAAGGTGTGACCGATCAGTTTAACACAGTACTTACTAATCTGAGGTAGTTTTGAGATTGAAATAGTAAAATTTGTTTTTTAAAATATATTTTTTAAAATTTTATTTTAAACATCAACAAATTAAAATAATTTAAAATAAAAAAATTAATTTAAAACACAACCAGTCCACAAGTTTACATTACCAGACGAGACTTAATGATTAAAAATCCCAAGCTGTAAAGCTTTATTGTGCAGAACATTAAAGTAAAAAAGATATATTATGTTGATACTAGAAAATACAAATTCAAGAGTTTTTATTTTTAAATAAAAAAAATTTACCTTGGTCATGTGGCAACCTAGACCTTTTTTTTTTATCCCTTCTCTTTTTTTTTTCATCGCTAAACTAAGTACATTATATTATTTTTTTTTATTAATATAAGTATTTGGATTAACTCGGGTGTATTTTAACTAATTCTATGATCTTAAAGTTAATAATTATAATAATTTCTAGTATTTTTAAAACAGTTTAAATTTATAATTATTAAAAATTAAATTCAAAACATTAGCAACTAAATTAACTCCCGTAACAATTTCTTCTCTGCAAAAGGCAACACACGTACATACAATGTCTACTCTTCGCTGCTAAATGAAGGAAGGGATAGTCTGTGGCCACCAAGCTTCCTTTTTATATAACATGTAACTGTCTGCCCTATAATTACTTTAGCTTAATATTATGATTAAAACTTAACGGTGTCGTTTAGATTATATAAGGAAAAAAAAAAACAGAAGACTTTGGAAGCAGGCACAATCAATGTGCTTAATATTATTATTATCATTATTATTGAGAAAATGAGACTTAACATTATCAAAATTATTACCTGATCTCTCCCTGTCTTTTTAATTAAATAATTAGTTTTTCATCCCAATTAAATTGATATATCTATTTTTTTAATCTAAACTATTCTTTATTTGTAACCAAACTAGGTTCAGCATGAAAAATGTCTGAGCCCGGGTTCGAACCGGGGACCTCTAGTGTGTGAGACTAGCGTGATAACCAACTACACCACCCAGACAACTTGTTATGATTTTGAAAACTTTATATAATAAGCTAACTCTTTGCGGCAAATGTGATGGGCCTGATCTGGGCCAGTTCTTTGAATCTGGTGTTAAAGCAAACAGGTTAATTTGTATATATGTTTTGAACAGAAACCGGCTTAAGAGTTGAGACACTGTTCTTCCACAATTTGAATCCTTACAAACAAAAACTAATAGATAGGTGCACAGAAGAAACGAAATCATTCGTTGCGAATTTGAATCCTTACAAAAAGAACGCAGTTTGCTGGAGATGCTTCTCTTTCTTCTCGGAGTTGGTGTCAGTTCTTTGTATTAGAATTTTTCCATGGCAGTACTTGCGTTTTTAGGAACAAGTATTACATGTATTTAAAGCAATGTGTGTTGAATAGGTTTCACGTCTTATTAATATGGTTGAAATACCCGACAGAGGAAAAGGGAAAAAAGGGGAAAATGCATGTGTACTATTACAACAACAATCATGACTCTGACTATTTCATATGGATTTTAGTCGTATTTTTTACATGTTTTTGCCTTCTGGATTTCCCCAGTGGTGCATGTGTGCAATGTCAACATGCTCCGAGGTTGAATCGGAAATCTATCGTCTCATTTCCCTTACGAAAGTTTGATTTGGGAATTTAAAGATGTTTTCCTTCGAGCTGCTACTGCACAAGGGGCGGCTCGGTTGAAAAAGGAAGGGAAAGATTCTTGGCTGTGGAAGTTAGTAGCTTTTTTGAATAAAACAGAGTAAGAAACTGCATGTACTGTGTTTAGTAATTATTTTTTAAAGTATATTATAAAAATATAGTATTTAATATTGTAATAGTAATTGTTTTTTAAAATATTTTTTATTTAGAAATATATTAAAATAATATTTTATTATTTTTAAAAACTAAAACAATTCATTAAAAAAACAAGAAAATTCAAAATTTGTGAAAATCACGACTAGAAGCGGAGACAAATGGATAGGAACGGTCCCTGTAAAAGAGCATGTAAAACAAGTAATCAAAACGGGAGGCATAGCTTTGCTGAAGATTATATAGTAGAACTATTAATATTCAAATACTTCAAGTTGCTACTGTACATGTATCTCTCTGTGCTCTTCTGAAAATTATCACCAATCATTAGGAAAAATAAATCAAAAGAAAAAATGATTACCGCATGTAGTCACCAGTAGTCTCCACAGGAACAAACCCCGTCACGAAAATGGTGAAATCGATTCACATCTCTTACCAGAATCTCCTTATTAGCGAACTTGGAAATGAACTTAGTAAAGGAGTGACAATCTTCGCATAACCGCAAGCTTTTGGTTATCCGAATGACTCCCCCCTTGCTACTGTTGATAAGTCCAAAGGCAACAGCCAGTTTTTCGCTATGACCTAGCACAATCCGTTCCTTTTCTGCTGCCTTGAGATCATAGAGCACAACTTTGGTCTGTGGCACGTAGCCTTCCTCCTTCAATTCCATTGACAATTTAACCAACAAAGCATGGAGCTGCTCCATCCGTGGATTAACCTCATCAACAGAGACAAATGAGTAGATTTTCCTTTTAACTTCTATCCAACTGCGACCTGGGACTTTTTGCAATCCCCTAGCTTCTAGGAGCTTCTTAACTCTTTTGACTCCATCCCACATTCCGGCTTCAGCATAAATATCAGCAAGGAGCACATAGTTCCCAGCATTTGTAGGCTCAAGGTCAAAAAGCCTTATGCTTGCCCTCTCTGCAAGCTCAACATTACAATGAATCCTACATGATCCAAGAAGAGAACCCCAAACCTTAGGTCCTGGTTCAATCCGCATATTCTCTATAATCTTAGCAGCTTCTTCTAACCTATTGGCACGCCCAAGAAGATCCACCATACAAGCATAATGCTCAACACTAGGACATATCCCATGCGCTACATGCATCGACTTAAACAACATCTTTCCCTCGTCAACAAGTCCTGCATGACTGCAAGCTCCCAAAACACTAACAAAAGATATGGGGCTAGGTTCTACACCATTGTAGATCATCTCTTCAAAAATTCCAATTGCTTTCTTTCCGAATCCATGAACCCCATAACTTGAAATCAAAGAATTCCACGAAACAACATCTCTCTTATCCATCTGATCAAAAACTCGTTGCCCCAATTCAAGCTTACCACATCTAGCATACATAGTAACAAGGGCACTAATTACTGGCAAGATACTGTCAAGTCCCTTTCTAAGAATATATCCATGTATCAACCTCCCTTGTTCCAGTGCTGCAAGTGCAGCACAAGCTTGAAGTACACTAACCATTGTCACAGAATTCGGACATAAATCTTGAGTCTCAAGCATCAATTCCCTGAACAGCTCCAATGCCTCGAAAGCCTTCCCATTCTTCGCATAACAAGCAATCATAGCACTCCAAGAAACAACATTTTTCACTGGCATCTGATTGAAAACACAGCTCGCATTAGATACACAACCAAACTTTGCATACATATCTACCAAGGTGGTCATAATATGGACATATCCATCATATCCATGTCGCAAAATATGGGCATGAATCTCTTTTCCCTTGTTTAGCAGCGACACAAAACATTCTGATGCAACACAAGCTTTAAGCACGTACGTATAGGTGAACCTATCAGAGGGACTCCCAATAGAATTCATTCTACGGTACATGTTCAAAACCTCTTCTCCATGACCCGCCAACGAAAGCGCTCGAAAGAGCGCATTATAAACATAAATAGTTCTGCTTCGCGTTTTATCAAACACCTTGCGTGCATTGTCAATTGAGTCAAAAAAGGAATACATGTTGATGAGTTTGGTGGCCAGAAACGGATCCTGGTCGAACCCATTTTCAAGGAGGTGGCGATGAACGCGTTGGGCGTCAAGGAGAGAGTTTTGGCGGGTGCAAGAAAGAATTAGAAGCTCATAAGTGTGTTGGGCAGGATTGGGCTCATGAGAGAGGAGCTCAAGAGCTTGTGTGAGGTTGCCTTGTTTGCAGAGAGATTGGATTAGTTTGTTGTTGTCGGCAGTGGAAGCTGTGGGATTTAAGGTTATGGAGCAAATCGGGGATTTTAGAGAAGGGCGAGGCAAGAAAGTGGCGTGGGAAGGTAGAAGCGTAGTTTTGGGAGACTGAAAAGCCCACATTTAGACTAGAAGTTCTGGTGTCTGCTTGCAAGGCACGATGTGGTTTTTCTCTCAACCTTGCAGAATGAAGGTGTGTGATGATTTACCGGCCCTTCTCAGGAAATATACTCTCTCTCTCTCTCACTCTCACTCTCACTGTGTTTTATGGGTTAAGGTGGATTTGGTCCTCTTTCTCTTAAATTTGGTTGAGTTTGATTATTCTATTGTTTTTTCATCCTAATATAGTCCCTCAATTCCTTGTTTCTCTAATCATTTGATCCTTTCAAAAAGTTGCTGGCAGAGCCCCAACTGAGTTCGATGACTCTTTTTTAGTATTCCGGTGGCGGTGGCGGTGGCAATTATGCTTGAAAGATGTAGTAACAGTTTAAAAATTTATTTTTTTTTAAATTTTATTTTTAATATCAATAAATATGATCAAGAAACACAAAAAAAAATTCATTTAAAATACATTCATTTTTTTCCAAAATAATTTTAAAAACACAGAAGCTGCTCACTCAAGGAAACTAAAGAGTCACCTTCTTGGAAGGGATACCTTTCTCACTAAATGGCAACCAAACTCTCTCGGAAACGTGAAAAACACAATCCTTACAGGCATCCTATGACCTGCGGCATCAAGCAAAACGAGCGTGCTACACTATATTCCTTGTATCTTCTATGACTGCATCAAGTTGTGATTGTAAAAAGAAAAGGTTACAGTACTCTTTCTGATGGCATTCAAGAAGAAAAGAACGGAATTGAGACCAATTCTTAGCGGCACCAAGCTGAAAGCCAGTCAAATTGTAAAACAAGAAATAACTTGCATTACAACCGTCAATTTACCCATTCATTGGACTTCTTTGGAACACTCCAGCAAACTGAAGTTGGCAACTCAGTCAAACCACATACTTCATCTGACGCTTGAGTCCCAAGAAAACCCGAGAAAATCAGGGGTCAGAAACCTAGTGCACTAGTTTGCAAGTCATTTGTGTACTATGCACCAGAAACCCTGGTAAAAGGCTATCGTGCACTGGTGTATCAATGCAGTCATTTACAACAAAAAAACAAAATGTATCTACAAGGGCATCATAATTTACGTGAGAAAACTTTAAAAGGGAAAAACTTTTGGCCTTTGTCAGTGCTCTAAAACAACAGTTAGCTCCAAACTACGAATTTGGAAAGCTCCTGCAAACACAGCCTTTTCAACAAATAACCCATCCCCTTGAAACAAGAAACATTGTAACATCATGTTGGCAGCAGCTCAAAGTTGGAGCAGCTTTGATGACAACATCTCCATCTCCAAATGATCCTCCTTGTGATACACTTGAAAAGACGTTCTACAACAAAGGTGCGCAAGTGATTAGCAAAATAGCAAGCAACGCAACGAGAATAGATATCAGCGTATTAAAATTCAGAACAATGAACACCAAAATCTGTCAAGAACCAAGGAATAAAAGAATAATGACGGAGACAAATTTGAACTGTCATTAGAAGAAACTAATGGAAGATGTATTAATCCAGCTAAGCAGCAGTAAGAACTCAACACAGTAATATCGATTATACAAAGTAGGCCCGAGCATTGAATTGCTTGATCGCTCCCCATTCCCTTAGTTTCTATTTTTTATATGAGCGTTTCCTTTAAATTGTTGAAGCAATATATGGCATTCTCATGGTTGGTATATATTACATATTCCCTAATCTAATTACATATTTAATAATTTATATCATGATGATGAGGAAATAATGTATTGCAACAAATATATATTAATGACAAACTTCAGATAAATTTGGTGTACGAAAGATCTAATCAGATTATAGCTCCATTTAAAATTATTGTGTCCAATTTGTAGAGGCATGCTCTATTACTTGTATTTAATGGAATATTATTAGTAGACAATATTGTTTCCTTAAATATTACTCTAATTAAATAATCATCTAAAACGATGCTGCACCCTTCCCAAGAAAGGTTTTTAGCCTTTCAAATAACTAAACAATGGAAATGGATTTTGTTTCATAAGAATCATGATTTAACACAAAAGTAACAGCTAATAGATAAAAGAGAACTTATAGCATGAAACTTACATAGAAATGGTACGTGGTTATAGGACAGCAAACAGCAAACATATCACATGAACATGAACCTTTTTTCTGCTGGCTTAAGTATTTGGAAAGAGCACATTAGGGTTTCGTCAACACTCATCACTGCACCGGCATTATCAAATTCACCACAATAGTTGGGAGCTGAAAATATTGTTACAAGCTGCCTCTCTGCGAAGAATTCATATCCATCCTCAACAACCTGATGAAAGGGGAAAAAAATGGAGGCATCATGGAAAACTGCTTGAGTTGAAAGAAGCAATAGAAGAAGCAACTTCACCAACCTGATGAGCACGACAAACAAGGTCCATATCATTCTTCATTAAGAATTCTGCAACCTTATCAGGGCCATAGGTATATGAGACCCCCCGGTCATTCATTCCCCAGCCTTTGATATCCTTGTCAGGATCAGACCAAAGTAAATCACAAAGCAAACCAGAATCTGGGACGTCAGTTGGACGAGGTAAGTTCCTAATTTGATCCAAATTTGTTAAATCAGGGGAAAGCCCACCATGCATGCACAATATTTTGTCATCTATAAGAGCAGCAACAGGAAGACAGTTAAAACAATCTGTAAATGTTTTCCAAAGTTTCACATTGAAGCGTCTTTTACATTCGTCATAGAATCCATAAATTCGATTAATAGATGCAGACTCATGGTTTCCTCTTAAAAGGAAGAAGTTCTCAGGATACTTGATTTTGTAGGCAAGCAAAAGGCATATTGTTTCCAAACTTTGCTTCCCACGGTCCACATAATCACCTAGGAATAAATAATTGGCACTGGGAGGAAAGCCTCCATATTCAAAAAGCCTCAAAAGATCTGAATATTGCCCATGAATGTCACCTGGAAATCGAAGGGGAAAAGGCACAACCATTAACAAGATTCAAAACAAGAATATGAATACCAAAGAATCATGAAAGTGTACTTTATTTTAAAGAATGAAGAATAAATTAGAGATTTGCAATTGATTATTTGGGGATTTCTTTGTTACTGGTAATACTATTACTTTGTTCCCTATTTTGATTGGGACCACTTTGAGGTTTTTGGTGTGCTTATATAGTGGCCATTTTAGCATTTTGGAGATGCTGTTCCAATAAAAGAAATTTTTGCTGTTCCAGTAAACCAATTATTTTTTATTCCTTTGGAGTTCAAAACCCTAGCATTTTGGAGTTTTTTTTTTTAAAATTCTTGCATCCTTTACAAATGTCAAGGATTTAACCTAGTGGATTATAGGGTTTATCTCCTTACTCCATTCCTTCTCCTTCATTGTACACTTTGTGATTTATTAAGTAATACTTGAAGCTAACAATTATTCAATTACATGAATATATTACAACAATAACCTGCCAAATGAAGTGAATTATGTAACAAGGCACTTCAAACCCTCAAGTTTACTCTTCTTTTTTACTCAAATTGCTAACTCTCATGTTAAATTGACATAGGAGGGTAAGAACAGATTGAAGCGATTGAAGAATTTCCTATAAGGGAGGGGTAAATTGAATAAGAGAAAGAAAAGCACCCTATAGAATAGGGTGGATCCATAAGAAAGGGATGGGAAAAAGAAAACCCTATAGTAATGGGTTGAAAGAATGAAGAACAAAACAATTCTTGATTTTTAAGGTTTAATTCATCATATATGTCTGCTCCCAGAATATGCAGAATATGGTGCCAACATAGACACCCAAACACTGAAATAAGTTTAAGTTGGTTAATATCCATAAAATATTTTACGTAACCAGCTAACTAGTAACATATTTATGAGCTAAAAATATTTTTCAACGAATGAACCAAATTTAAGTTGACCATAAATCTATGTTGACCAATTTCCTGTAAAATATTTCAAGCAAAAGAAATACTCCCTTATTGTCCACACTATGGTTGCACTACACAGACCAACTAACTAGTAACATAAACCTATAATGCTGAGAGGCTTACTTAAAAAGATTGTAAACCACCCTTTTCAGCTTGGTCTAATCAACAAGATGTCCAAACTCGAAACTATGCTTGTCCTACCATATGTAAGGATCAGGAAAATAATTAAAATCACCTAGCAAAATTTAGATTGAGATTAGCTCTTAAGTTTCCATGCAAAGAACGATAGCCATTGCTTAGTCTGAAGTGAACAAAGCTTTTCACCTGGAAGGAAAAGTGTTGTTATTCCAGCATTGTGGAAGGGATCTGAATCTAGGGATGCACGTTAAGCATGCATAATAATTGTCCATGCAATGTGAATTATACAAGCCACCCTTAAAAGAAACAAGCTCAGCCAAAAATCGCTAAACCTAACATTGAATTCTATTACCAAAAATTGCTGCAAGGTACATTTTTTGCTTCTGTTTTGTTGAGAACATATTTGATGTTAAGTTTCTGCTAGTTTAATAAGTTTTGTATTCCAGGCCCAAACTCTCCCGACAACCAGACAAAAAAAAAACCCTCTCCTTACAGGCCGACACAAGGATTTCCAATTTATGAGAGAAACAGCACGAGGCAAAAAGGTACTAAAGCATGGAAACCCAAATCTGTTATTGCTAACAAACCATAGAATATCAAGCACACTAACCAATTCTTATCCCATCCTGTACACCTAATGCTTATGCATATGATGAAATTAACTAATAGTGTCCTAGCAAAATTGAGACAATTAAAATATACATAATATTAAATTATGGCAAATTACAACAGAGGAAATATCAAGCAAACAGCATCGGGCTAGTTTCTACACTTTCTGGATTCTCAGGTGAAAAAAAATGACCATGTGTCTACTTCCCACTATGATGCATTGAGAAAATACTATGGGACCAGGCATTACGATAACTCTTGCTTGTCTAGACAAAAGCTTTAACCTTGGCAGGTCTTTAGCTGTTCAAAAGCAATTGACCTGAGGAAAGCATAAGTCATTTGTGAACATGTAAGCTCATTCAGCTTAATGTATGACCACCCAAGTTCACTATAACAATATACAACAACTGAACTACAGATATATTTTATTCATCATGCAATTACTTCCACATAAACTTAATAAATATGAACCCCTTAGTGCAGCCTCATCAACTTTTAGAAAGAGTAAAATCTCCAGTGAAGAACTAGGATAACAACTTCAGGTTTTCAAAAAAAAAAAAAAAGTTCATAAAGATAGCATCACCATCACCATCTCTTCTACCTTTATCTAAGCATGGGCATGGGCATGGACATGGAATACAAGTACGGAATACAAGTATGGCATGGTATGGATATGGATATGGGGATATAACAATTCTTAAACACGTAGGATACAATACGTGATGGATATGTTAGATTTTTAAATATTTTGAATATTATACATTAACTTTTAACAAGAAATTAAGAATAAAACATAAAAATCAAAATAACCAATAGCAATATATAATCAATTGAATGTATGAACATATGAAGTATAAATGAAAAAGTTTGACATCATGTTCTTGTATTTGGTTTACAATTAAATGAGATTGGATATCTGAAAATCATATATCTCGATCATTATTATGATGATTATGAAAGGATCGACAATAATTTTATTTTTCTTTTCAAATTTAATTATTGTTACATATCACCCTTTCAATTTGGCATTTATGATAAAAAGAAAATAGATAAGTTTTTTAAACTAGAAACAACAATATCATGTTTCATGTATTAAAAATTACAAAACAAAAAAGATTATTATTATTATCTCTTTTATTTAAAATGTTTCTCGTATAAGAATATGATCATTTATCATTAAACTATTGCAATAGTTAACACCATTGAAAAAATAAAAATTGCAAATAACTTATTAAAAGTGTGGAAGTGTAGCTTTATTTTAGTTAAATGTTTTGCATTTCAATTTATAAAACTTTAAATTTATACAATCCACTCTTTTTCAAATAGCAAATTCAACCCTACAACATATACCGACTGTATCCCTCATGCATCTTAGTTGTATCCCCATCCATCCAAAATTAAATTCAGTTTTTAATAATTTTTTTTGAAATATAACCACGTATCCGACATGAGTCGGGGCATTTTCAGCAAGTATCAAATTCGGGCCCAATGATTTAACATCTTGAACAAGATAAGAAAAGGAAAAAACAAAAACCATTGTTCAGATATAGTCCACCTAAAGATTAGGCTTCTTTGTTTTGCTTGATGTTGCTGCTATCTCAAGTCTTGAAGGGGCTAGGAAGAGAGTTCCAAAACAGTCTTATTTACCAAATTTTGATATAAAAAATGGGTGCTCTCAAGACCAAGACTTTAAACAAATGGATCAATCTAGAAAGGAGACTTCATCCGCTCCACAGACCTATGTCAACCAATTCATCAATTACCATAAACAACATTTTGTCTTCCCTATCAAACAACACATAGAATATAATAGAATCCCTATATAAATTGCTGGAACCGATAATCTTTCCAACCAGCATTAAATTAACTTTTCCCAAATTTTTATTTTTATTTCCATCAATCCAAAGTCATCAAATTTTAATCCTAACAAAAAACAAACAAATAAATTGTATCATTCTATCACCTATATGTGATAAGGAATTGAGATGCAATCAGTTGAATGAATCCCCCAGAAAACCACACCGTAATTCTATTTCATAGTGAAAAGTAAACGGAAAAGAAGAGGGTGGTTTACCACAGATCTTGATGGGGGCTTCGAGCTCGAGAAGATTGGGTTGCTGAAGAAAGATATCTCTAGAAACAGCACAGAGTTGGCGGATCTCGTTTTCGCTAAGCTGAACCTGCGGTTGTTTGGCTAACCTCGCTTGTCTAAATTCTAATAAACGACTTATTATGCTGTCTAAAAGACCTGCCTCCATTGTTGTTGCCCCCTTCTGCTGCTGTCCTTCCCCTGCCATTAATATAAACAAAACCTACTTGTAGATCTTCTAGATTATTTCCCTCTCTCAAATTATTATCTTTGAAAAAAATTCGATTTTGAATCAGTGCTGATAGAGAAGAGAAAGAGACTAATAATAAAATGTTTGCTTTCTTCACGTCGTGACAATGATAATAATTAAAAAAAAAACAAATTAAAAAAAAAAGGAGTGACCAGGTGGGGCCGCCTGAATTGCTTTGCTGGACAAAAAAATCTTGGAAAATCCGTCCCTAGCATAGATATTAGATATTGTTTATGTGTACGGTTGAAAAATATTTTTATAAAAATTAATATTTTTTAAATTAAAATTTTTAAAAAAATTTAGTTTTTTATTGTATTTATATTAAAAATAAATTTTAAAAAATATAAATATTATTTTTAAATATTTTTAAATAAAAATATTTAAAAAAAATATGGGCACTTTGTTTACCTAAAACTTTATTGATTATACAAGGAAATCAAGTAATTTACTTAAATATTTAATTTTTTATGGATAAAAAGATGAATTTAATAAACCTGGACAAGTATTTTATAATAATAATCTAGAAGGATCACCGAAAAACCGCAGCGACCTAGACCTGTGAATTTTTATTTCAAGGCAAATATTAAAAATATATTTGTATTATTTTTTTAAAAAATATATTTTCAAATTAACGCATCAAAATACTTTAAAAATATAAAAAAATATTAATTTAAAATAAAAATAAAATAAAATTTAAATTTATTTAAAAGTATTTTTCAAATACAAAAACAATCATGACCTAAATAAATTTAAAATTATCAATAAATATGATCATGAATAAAATTCAATTAAGTAGGTTTGTACATGTTATATATAAAAAGGTAGATTTGTACAAAATATTTACGATATGAATTTGATTATCATTTGAATATATTAAGTTTATTAAATTAATAAAATAAGAATTTATCTTAATTTAATCCACCAATAAACGGACCCGAAATAAAAATGCTAGCTAAAATACTCTCTAACACATGATCAGTAATGTATATAAAAATGATTAGTGAGAAAAGTCCTTTGCTAATGTAATGTTTAAACTTTAAATCAATTCAAATTAATGTCTAATGTTTCAATTTATGTAGGATTTATGGTCTTAGTGATTAAATTTTAATATAGTGTTTGATTATTATTTTAAAATAAAACAGATGAAGAAACTAGAGATATATAATCTTATTTATTTTATGTTTTTGTGTTTTTTAATATTTTTATATATTTAACTTTTTATATTTATTTTGTATTTTTATTTTTATAGGAGTTTGTTCCTACAAAGAATTTTTTTTATATCATATATAACTGTGGCAGAGGAGAGGATTTTTTTAAAATAAAATAAAACTGGTACAAATGTGTACAATAAAAAAAAAGATTGTGTTTCTGATTATAATTTAGTGATATTTTTAAAAATATTTTTTATTTAAAAATAAATTAAAATAATATATTTTTTATTTTTAATATTAACACATTAAAATAATTTAAAATATTAAAAAATATAATAATTTAAAATTTTTCATATAAAAATTAAAAATTTGGAAAGATAAATCCCACCACACTTCAAAAAGGTGTCCAAGACTGATAAGATTGATGTGCTCTACAATCGAACGTTTTAAAGGATGCCTTTCCTGTTGAACAGCGGTCCCGCCGGCTGGTCTTTCACATCGAAAATATGGAAAGGACTCGAATCTTTCTCTGTCTCTCCATATAAGGAGATTCTTAACCAATTTCCAATCAAGTTTTGATCTTTTTCACGTTTATGATCAACCCAATTCCTCAATTCTTGATATTGAAGCCCTAAAGCGTATCATAGGTATAACCACCCTTTCCCTCCTGTGTTCACCATGCTTCTTCTAATTTTTGCGACTGTCTTTTAGATTTTATAAATGGTTTTATAGTTTTTTTATCCCAAAAACAATGCTTGATCAAACATGTTAGTTTCATTGTGCAGATCAGTTGCCTTACTTCTTTGTTTGAGTTTCTTTAAATATATTGTTGGTTAGACAAATTTTGATTTTGTTGCTGTTCTTGACTTTTCAGTTCCTTTTTTGTGTTGAACTTGGATTGCGGGAACAATGTTTCTGAACTTCTTGGTGTATTTTTACATGCTTACTGAACTAGTTTCTCTCCATAAGGCAAAGCATTGCTGTTTGGAAGAAAGTGTTTTTTAATTAATAGACAGAACATTTCTTGAATGGATGAAATTGGAATCATGTTGTTGAGATGGAAATTCTACAAGGAAAGATAACTGAAAACATGCACACCTTTGCCATGCCATGTGCTAAGAATAAGACTTTTATAGGACAAGCTCATGTATGTCACCTAAGATGATTTGTCTGTTTGATTCAGCTATATTTGCACTATAAGGATCAAAGCAATAGTTTAGTATGGTTTTTCTATCTGCAAATGAAATTCAGTTGGGAGAATCAGTATACTATGGTTTAAGATTGCCTGTTATGTGTAATGTGATTGCAATTGCAGGTTTATCCGTTGTTTTTCCAAAAGTTTAGGTTCTGTTTTTGCTTTTGTGATTTGGAGAAATTTCTGCTGCTTGCCTGTTTGTGGATCCAATTAGACTATCACATTTTTTAGATAATTTCGTTAACATTTGCTTTATCTATTCTTTGTCTCTTTGTTTTTCTCATTGAATTGATGACATCTTATCCAAGCAGATGGAACACGAGGAAGTCTCCATTTTGAGATCGGAGGACCATAATGATATTGAAATGGCTATTGCATCCAAGGAAAGATCCGTCCTTCCTATTGAACCCCAGCTAACTTACAGTCCTCTTTGTACCTTCTCCAAACAAGAAAGTTTTACTGTGGAATCAGAAGAGCGATCAAAGTCAGCAACGAAACTTTCTGGACTCATAATTTTGTACTTAATAGTTATGGCGGTGGAGGTCACTGGTGGTGTGAAAGCCAATAGTCTTGCAGTTATCACTGATGCTGCACATTTGCTAACTGATGTTGCTGGATTCTCTATTTCTCTTTTCACAGTGTGGGCTTCAGGTTGGGAGGCAACATCACACCAGTCTTTTGGATATGGTCGCCTTGAAGTTCTGGGTGCCCTTCTATCTGTTCAGCTCATATGGCTGATATCTGGATTTTTAATTTACGAAGCAATTGACAGAATTCTTCACAAAAATGCAGGGGTGAATGGAGGACTCATGTTTGCAATTGCATTATTTGGATTTATCATTAATTTTATCATGGTCGTGTGGCTGGGCCATGATCACTCTCATCATGCATGCCATGATCACAATCATGATCGTACCCACAACCACGAGAGAGAGGATTTGTGTGCAGCAGATGAAGGGGGGGAGACTAAGCTGGTATCAAGTTCTCCAGCAAATACAAAGATGTTGAACATAAATATCCAAGGGGCTTACCTCCATGTTATGGCTGATCTAATTCAGTCTGTTGGTGTGATGATTTCTGGAGCAGTTATATGGGCCAAACCAGATTGGTTGGTGGTTGATCTGATCTGCACTCTACTCTTCTCTACTTTTGTTCTGTTTACTACTTTACCGATGCTTAGAGATATCTTCTGTATACTAATGGAGAGCACACCACGCGAAATCAGTGTTAGCAGGCTGGAGAGTGGTCTAAAGTGTATTAAAGGAGTTCAAGATGTTCATAACCTGCATGTATGGTCCCTAACAGTAGCGAAACCAGTGTTGTCTTGCCATGTAATTGCTGAGCCTGGCGCCAGCTCTACTGAAATTCTTCTTAGGATATGGGACTACTGTGAGAGAACACACAGAATTCATATTGTAACTGTACAAATTGAGTAGGAAGCTTTCAGATCTCTCCAGCATGACTTTGTTTCTACATTTTTCAAAATTTTTATTTCTGAATCATTTTACGGCAACAAAGTATATCAGAAAAGAGTTGAGCAGAATACAACCAGAAGAATTGTTTGAAACCACAGAAGAGCCAACTGCCCTGCCGGTTTCTCTTGTAAACGATCATCTGACCTGGAAGTAATGACCTGAAATGTTATGCTTGGTATCTTCCGGTCAATGAGACCTTATTGAATATCCTATTACCACTTCTGCTGAATATTGTTTTTGAAAAAAGAAAAATAATAGTACTTGAAGGGCGAATCATTGTACTGGGAGGAAAAGCACTTCGCCTCGTATAGGAACTCCATAATCAGGCAACCCTTAAATATAATATTCATACGACCTCATGTTAGGCAATGCCTTCTACATGAGAGTGGAAAATATAGTCCATATTGAATGAAAGGATGACATGAATGGCTTGGCCTTGGTGTAGCAGATAAGACACGCCATTGGTGACCACATCAAAACAGACATGGATGGGATGGCAGTGCAGTTAGTGTGCGCGTCAGCGCATGCCCAGAATTAGCTGATTTTCTTGTTTGGGATTTGGACACGAGAGCAACCTTGACCTTCGGGCATCTAACTCTTTGGAGTCTTACGTGTCACAACAGAGGTCTATCTAAATTACAAAATGTAAAAGTCAAAATTTTAAAAATAAATTTTAAAGGAAAAAAAAGTGTTTAAAAGTAAAACCTGATTGATTCTAACTCATAAAAAATACTCCTTGTTTTCTTGGCTCGTGCCTATTATAATTTGTGATTGGTGAATTCTTAAATTTTATTTTTTTATTCAATAATTTGTTTTTATTTTTTATTTTAAAATACAAGCATTGATTATTGTTCAAGAGTAAGAACATTAATTTATATAGAGATATTTTCTTATTATTTTTAAAAAATAAATTTCAAGACCTTTTTATGTTAAATGCTATTTTCCTCCTATAGGTTGTAGGGAATTTTTTTATTGTATTGTTAAATTTGACTCAAAAAGTTAACCGTAAAACTTTTTAATTCATACTTAACTTGAGTTTTAGATTAAATCATGTGAGAATTGTCTTAATATGACACAATTAACTTCACATATCTAAAGACAATTCAGACAACCAGTAAAAACACGATTTTGATTAAAAAAATTATCATGATTTTTTTTTATGCAATTGAGATGATGACATATTAAATTGATCATAGGTAAACCTAGTTTAACCAATCAAACATGCAACCCATAGGTCATGACCTATACTAGGTTTAATAACCTTTTTTTTATGAAACCATTTTTATTTAATTACATTATAAAAATAGATATTTGCCACCAACCCAATGCATAAGATTTGTTTGAGACCACGATAATTCTATAAAAAAAAATATAAAGTCTAATTCCCAATAAATCCAACATTAAAAAATAAAATTGAAAAAAAATAGTTTTAAAAACATTAACTCATGTTAACTCATAAAACTCGTGATCCAGGTCATTGATTGCACCAAGTTTAATAACTTTGGTTAATTTGTCAAACCAGAGATCCGAACCATGAATTCAACTTGATTTGATAATTTTGTGTTCTTTAAAAATATCTTTTATTTAGTAAAATAATATTAAAATGGACACTCGCAAAATCAATGATAAACAAAAAATCAAGATACTTTCTAAAATGTAAGAAATGTTTTCTAATTAAAAATTCATCATGATCTTAAAAGTAAATTAAAAAGATTAAAACAAAGTCTTGGTACTTTGTACATGATTAAAGACAAAAAAAAAGATAAATGTGATAAAATTATATAAGAAATATATTAAAAATCTTAAAAAATATGGTAATTTAATATTCATGCGTTTTTTGTTTCATATTATACACATAATAATTAGAAAAAAAAATGTTAACATTTCCATAAAAACCAATAATATTATTTGATAAACATAATAAAATTTAATAATAATCTAAACATAATGTTATTTTTTTATAGTGCATTTAAATCTAAATCCAAAAGAAAATGAAAAAAAATTCAAAACAAAGGGCCATAACTTCACAACTGACCCAATATATAAAGAGCCTGATATGTGTGGGCCTAAGAGGCCAAGCACACACAATTGGATCTATATTATTATTTTTTAAGGTGTGGGCAACATGTCTTGCACTTATTTTTTAAAAAAATGCAAATGACACGGTGTTTTCTCATCCTAGATCCCCCTCCCCGCTTAGATGTGGTTGGAAAATCGGTGTTTTTGGGTTCAAAAACTATTTTTAAACATATTTTAATCCAAAAACATAAAATAAACATCCTTAGCACCTTATTAAAATCAATCTCTCAACTCAAAATACTTTTAAATTAGTTCAAAAACACAAGATCAAACCTAATAAAATTCTTTCTCAACCCCAAGTTATTTTTTGAGTCAAGTTGGAGATCTAAATCACCTTAATAATTTTTTTTTCATTAAATGGACTGTTGATACTAAGATTGTTTTTTTTTATTGCTAAAAGATGACTTTCTCTATCTTTTACTATTCTCTTTTCTTTATCAAAATCAAGAATTGAAATATGAAAAAAAATAAAAATTTTAATCAAAATTAAAATTACAGAAACTATAAGGATCATAGAAAAAAAAAAGGGAAAGTAAGTGAAATAAACATCACCTTTTCATCTAAAATTGAGATTGATCATGAAATTTTTCCTTATTTTGCACTTGGATTTTCTTTTGTTGAATTTTGACTTGTTTAATTTTTTTAACAATTAGTCATTGAAGGATGCAATTGAAATAAAAAAAGGTTTGAGTATGAAATTTTAAAAAACTTATAGTTACCGTGGATAAAGATTTAGTATATTTTGTAACTGTAACTAATTGTAATGTAATTAAAATTGTAATCCTATAATAAATCTTTTCCTGGCCTTTTGCGTGAACAAATCCAGACCGAAGGCCCACTAACGCTGGCTGGGTCACTCCTATAAATAAATGCACGCACAAATTTGGAGCCACATGACTCCCTGCATTGGAACACTGCAAGAGAAAAAGAAAATCAGTTGGAAAAGAAAATAGAAAATGAGAAAGGAAGATACAGTGAAGCTGATAAGCGCGGAGGGTTTCGAGTTCGTGATCCACAAGGAAGCTGCTATGGTTTCACAAACAATCCGCAACATGCTGACTTCTCCAGGTCCCCTTCTCCTTTTCTTTCTGCTCTTTTTATTTTATTGCCCCCCTCCCCTCTCCGCTCATATATTTAATGGGTTTCTTTTCCCTCTTTCATTGCAATTATTTGTTTCCATGTAATTAATTACCGTTGGATTACATGGCTCTGTTTTGTTTTTTGAATTATTGCAAAAATCAAATTATTTAGGTTAATGTACAATTCTTGCGTGAATTAGGGTTTTCTTTTTTCCTAAAAAAATGTTGCAGGGAGTTTCGCGGAGACGGAGCATGGAGAAGTTACTTTTCCGGAGATAAGCACTACCATTCTAGAGAAGATCTGCCAGTACTTTTACTGGTCTCTTCAGTATGCGAAGTTCTGTTCTTTTCCCTCCACTTTTGTTTCATGTTCCCATAATTTGTAGCTTTTCTTTGTCGCCTTTCTATGTATAGTAATTAATCTAAATGAATCTGATTTGATTCGGAATATATTGAATTCGTAAATTAAGTCATATAACTCCTGTAAGTAGTATTTTCGTTGCAAACATCTGTTGTAATTTTCTTTTCCTTTTTGAAAATTGTGTTATGATTTTGAGCAAATTAAGGGCTTAACATCTTGTTTTCTTTGATTTTTTTAAAAATTGTACATGTATGTTTTTCTTGAGCCTTTTTTTGATTATTTAATACCAGCCAATGACTTCATAGTAATTCGTAGTATTGTGCAGAATCTCTTAACACTTGGGTTTCTTTATTTTTTTATTTTTTTCGGTATGCTAGTTTTCTATTCATGTGTGCGTGTAACATTCACACAGAACATAACCATCACCAAGTGTTTCACAACATTATGTTTCTAAGTGTGCCATGTCCGTGTCTGTATCATGCAGTAATGGGCGGAGACAAACATTTTGTTCCACATTCGAATGATGCCACTGTCTATATGGTCTAGGGCCTAGGAAGCTGACACTAGTTGTTGCTGTTCTTGTCGCTTGCATCAATCTTCCCTTGAGTGTTTCCAGTCTGGTTTTGGATTCATATGTGAAAATATTCAGGAAAAAGCTTTCTATAATCTTTCATGTTTTGTTTGGTTAGGATAATTAAGATCCAGGATTAATACTTGTCTTGTGTTTGGTTTCTTTTTGAAAAGAGGCCATTGGAACTCTTGATTTCTTTATGGGGAACCTGGAGATTGGGTGCTCATTATGAATTGTACAATTCTTGGTGATGTTTATATTCCTAATTCTCCACTACGGGGATAGTATTTGTTCTTATTCAATCACACTGTTCTTTCTATCCTAATTATAGAGTTCTAACTATCTGAGACAATTTTCTTTTCTTATGTGGTTTAAGTTGAATTTTTCTCCTGCTTCACCCAGTCAAGCCTGTCTGGCTTAGGGATTGAGCCAGCTGAATGGGTTTTCCTGGAATTTTTTGGATTTGCATTGCATGCAATTGTTGTGAATATAACAGCTTGTTTCTCATGTCAATGCATGATTGATATATTTCATTTAACTTTACCGTCAACAATTTATTTAATTTCTTTTCATATACATTTATTTGCTGTCGCTGATTTTTTTATCTCCTGTTTCTACAAGTTGTTGAAGGTTTTGATTTATATTATTCGTTCCAATTAAGCAATGTCACAGGCATATTATGAACTCTCTGTATTTCCCTATCTTCTATATTGACAAGCTATTGCTATCCTTCTGACAGTGGAAAGGAGACTGAATTCCCAATTGAACCTGAACTGACACTGGAGCTGATGATGGCTGCTAATTATCTCCACACTTAAAACTAGATTTCCTCACTTGCTTCTAGGGTGATGAATCATGATGCCGTAAGCATTCTGCTTAAATCACTTCCTGATATAAAGCATCTGTAATTTGATTTTCTGCTAAACCCATAGATGTTTCATCATAGCTATAGTTTTATTGCTATTCCTAACAGGATAATTAAGGATGACATTATTGCCCGAGAAGACCGTGGAGTTCCTGTATTTATGCTGTGGACTGGAATTCACCTCTTCCTGTAGTTATTTGTCAAATTACAATGCCATTGATTTAACTGAGAGCAGTTTGAGAGTATGTAAGAAGATGATTGCTGTGATGTATAAACTTACCTTTTCAAGCAAATGAAGTGGGGGATGCTAAGAAAGGGACTTTGTTCTCATGTGATGGTTACTTTGTTGTATTAACGGGTGTTTTTTTAAAGTTAACTTGCATCGCTTTTCACCGTGGTTCGTCAGGATAAGGGAGAGAACCTACAAGGTCATTACATTTTTCTCTCGAAATTCCACTCCGTTTCTGTTCTTGCATGTGTACATTGATTATATGAACGATGGAGTTCATGTTAGTTGAAATCTGTCTGGCGTTTACATGTATTCCGAAAGCTCACTGTTACTGTAAACAAATGAATGTCCATATGAGCATATTTTAAAATGGAGCATCACATGGAGTTATTCTCATGCAAGGGCGGGGCTCTCACAATCTGACTGTTTAGATTGATGTCTTTTCCGCCTGTCAGAATTTGTGTCAGATTGCCCCATCAGATACTTCATCGAGAAAGGTAAAAAAAGAAGAAGAAAAGGAGGGGAAAGGCTTAAGACTTTAGAGGATTGACTGGGTGACCTTTTTGTCCTTCGAATTCTCAGTGGGACTTTTCGAGTTACATCTCTACATGTGTTTAACTAGGGGGTCGAGCCTCTTCCATCTCTCTGCGCTGCTTTTGAAGATTTTCTTACGTAACACAGCACATCTTTGACAGGTGACAAAGGAACTTCCACAAAGACATGATTTAGACCTGACAGTGTCATTTTATGTAACCAACCATAGATGCGATTGGTTCAGATCCAACAGAAGTGGATTCTGAGGTGGGTGGAATTTGTCAATCTCAAATACCAGAAGCTGAGATCGAATCATAGGTTCTACCATGGATCTCTTGTTGTACTTCCCCGTATATTTTTGTCTCTCAGTTCTAAACGACCAAGCCACCGGGAAAATAAAGTCCAAGAGTATCAGAAATCACCACAAAAAAAAAAGGTTAACTAAGCAAATGAAAATGAAGTCTGGAAAACGACTATCAACCAATGAATTTTTCCTTGATAAGCTTGAGAGATGCTTCCCGTGCACACGTTATGGATCCTGTAACTTCTTCCTGATTATAGTTTATGACCCTCTTATGTTAGGGTGCCCATGTTTGCCTTAGAAGCTGATTTTTTTGAGCCTTCCATAACTCGTCAACTCCAAATATCTGTCCTCTAGATTTCCACATCAATGATTCACTCTGTTCAGGCTATTTATGAAATCAGAAGATTTTTTTTTTCTTGCAACTCGCTATGTGTTTATAAACCATCTTGGAATGGTGTCATAATGTTGAACAGAGCTACTATTGTCTTACTAATAAGTCTGTTGGCTTCTAAGTTAATCCTCTTCCTATTTGTAAAGCATGATGCTTTAGGACTTCATGACTCGTCATTAAGAGCGGAGGCAAGAATTTTTCTTGTCTGAGCTATTAAATAAATATATAATTTTTTTTAAGATTAATTATTAACTTATATACATGAATTTTTAAAATTAACAATAAAGTTTTAATTCAAATACATTATTCAAAATATTAAAAAATAAATTTAAAAGTATATAAAATTGAAGTGAAAGTAAAAATAAATCCACTATTGAAGTTACATCCTTCGATATTTTATGAAATATAATTCATTTATAATCGAATCTGAATTAATATTGTAACAACCCCTCAATCAGGATAAAATAACAATCTCATGTCAACTAGAAAACAAAGTAATTAAATTTGTTTCCTCTCTCAATTCCTTCTTCCTTCACTTGATTCTTCCTTAGATTAATGTTTTATAAGTTGGACTTTGTAAGTTTACAAGGGTATTCTCTCACTTTTTTTTATTTTTTTTCTTGGATTTTTTTATATGTTTTTCCCTTACTTTCCTCTCTTTCTCTCTCGCTTTTCTTTTCTTTCGTTTTCTATTCTGCTTCTGCCCAGTTGGCAACATATAAAAGGAAGGAAGAGCTAATTTGTTTTATTTTGGTAAATAATCATTTTACCCTTAATGAGTCGTTTTGCTTTTATTTGACAGTTTTTTTTTTGTTAGCACTACCAAGCTCTGTTTATCCTTAAATTTTAACCAGATTTTATTCAATATATTTTAAGATCACTTGTAAAATTTTAGTTCAATATGATGGTCGGATTGAAAATTACACCCAATAACATAAAATTAGTCAAATTGTGATTTTTCATCAAATTTATGAATTTTTCTAAAAATTCTGAAATTTTAACCCAAGCTAAAGCATCATATTAAAAAGCTCCACATAAATTTTTAGAATTTTTTAATAACTCAATGAACAATTATATATTTATTTTATATAAAACTAGTAAAAAAATACTGATAAAATCTTAACCTGAAATATAGAACACCGAACACCAAGCCTTTAATATCCATCCGCCCTTGCTCGTCACGGTGGGCAGCTGCTTATGTTAATACTTGATTTCCATTCTAATTGGCCTCTCATGGCTATCAAATCAAATCTACTCAAATGTCAATCAATAATCTCTGAGCAGTCTTTTTATTCATATTCTCTATTCCGTCTTCGGGTTATAACTCCCGGTAGTTATTTGCCACTTTTGTGTTTTCAATCCTTAATGCCTCCACTATCATTTACTTAGCATTCTTCGATGTTGCAATTTCTACTCATCAGTTGATCATTTATGTTCATGTTTCATGGATCACTGTCTTGTATAAAAAGTTTTGGAGGAAGAACTTCAGGATGGCGAATCTCTAGAAGATGGTTAATAGGACAAGCAGCTAGCTCATAGAAGGATGGAAATTAGGAAAACTGTAATCGAAATCAGTTGGTAAACAGCATTAGCAATAGCTTGACAAACACATTATGGACCGAAGAAGAAGGATCCTCGTACCTATCTCATTAGATGATCGTGTAAGGTTCTCCGGTAATTTTTCCACTCCATAAAGCAAATATGGCAATCCATATGGAATTTGAGTCAAATCCTAACATGGCAGTCAATAAATCTTGTCCGAGTGGTCTCTTGGCCCAAATACCACGAATGTTACTGACAACTTGAACAATATATGCTATTAATTACTTAATTCTTGATTGCTCCAGTGTCACAAAGAATCAAAAATTGGCAAAAAAAATGTGCTTGCTCCTCTTGCAGATTTCGTCATAAATGACGGCGTCATCCTTATAGGAAAGCAGACCTGTAGCCTTCCTAAATATAAAGGTGACTGGCTATTTCTTTTCTATGGTGTCATAAATACCCAGGGTGCTGAGCTGTGGACAAATGAGCAGAGTTCTCACTTCCATAAAAGCTTCATTTGACAAAAAAAATACATCTGCATCACTATGAACATTCCCTTCTAATCTGAAATATATACAATAGTAATAGTTCTGAAGTTTTGCATGTCACATAATGGCTGGAATCTTCAGTTCTCTGTCTTCATACTGCATCCTGTTGGTTTTCATTATTGTTGCTGACCTTAGTTTATGCACTGCTCAAAATGATAAGCAGGTAGCCCGTGCTTAATTTTTTATATTTTTGCGTAGGCTTTTTTCTCTGATTGACCACAGGTTAATTAACTGTGTAGATGAACTGATATGTTGGATATATATATTGGCATAAATCTCTTATAAATTCAGGCGTCTGATTTATGTCAATGGTGATGCAGGTCTATATTGTGTACATGGGCTCGCTTCCTACGGGTGAATACTCACCCACTTCTCACCACCTCAGTCTTCTTGAAGAAATTGTCGAAGGAAGGTGAGTGTTCTCAAGTCCATTCTTGTCAGAAAGCTTCTCTGTTTTCTTGTTTTACTTTTCTTTAATTTTCAATCACAATCATTTGGTGGTATGTAACGAGGAACTAGGTGGATGGGGTTAATACTCTAACAAATCACATCCATATCATTTTAGACTAGAAAACCTGTTCAACTGGCATGACCGTAACCAGAAAAGGATATTACTATTTCAATTATGTTCAGTGATGTTTTAATATTTCCCTTCCATTCCAGATCTGCGGATGGTGCGCTAGTTAGAAGCTATAATAGGAGTTTCAATGCATTTGCAGCCAGACTCAGTCATGCGGAGGTAGAGAGAATCTCTGGTAAGTTCTTTAAATCCTTCTTCATCAACTTCTTGGTGGAATTGATATTTTTTTGATGTGTGATGACAACAATATGCAGGCCTGAAGGAAGTGGTGTCTGTATTCCCTAGTAGAAGATCTCAACTTCTGACGACAAGATCATGGGACTTCATGGGGTTTCCTGAAAATGTGAAAAGGAACCCCACAGTAGAAAGTAATATAATAATTGGGGTTATTGACTCAGGAATCTGGCCTGAGTCAGAGAGTTTTGCTGATAAAGGTTTTGGTCCTCCTCCTGCAAAATGGAAGGGAACTTGTGCTGGTGGCAAGAATTTTACTTGCAACAAGTATCTATCATCCCTCTTGCTCTGTTTCCTCTATTACTTCTACACCAGTAAAATATAATTGGATGAGTTAATCTGTCTAAAAGGCTAGAAATGAAGGGTTTTCTTTCCCATTCTTTATAATTTTGCAAATTTAAGCCAAACAAATGTAAGTTCAGTGTTGTTTTTCTTCTGACTATAAGATTTCTTATCATGGATAAAAAGTCCAACTTTTTATGAATTAAGGGAAGATTATTTGCCAAAATAAGGTTCCAAAAGGAGCCATAAAATCATCTTGATATGTACTTTCAATATTTAAATTTGTATCATTATGGTAAGAAAGAAATGTATGAAAGCCTCCTATATCCATAAAATGCAATGGTTCACCTGGAATTTGTTTGACATTAACACATAACTACGAGCATGACGGTATTTAAACATCAAATGGGAACGATTAGACAAAAATAGAAATGATACTGACATTCTTCTTTTTCCTTCCATATGATATATGAAAGAATCCATTGACTCTATTACTGGACAGAGGAGTATTTGTTAGATTCTGCTTTTATTGTTACTTTCAGTAAGATCATTGGAGCTCGAGTTGAAGTCACTTCAGGGGCTGAAGCTACCGCAAGGGACACTGAAGGCCATGGTAGCCACACAGCATCAACAGCAGCTGGCAACACAGTATCAGGCGCGAATTTTTACGCACTGGCTCAAGGAAATGCCAGAGGAGCGGTTCCATCAGCAAGGATTGCTGTTTACATGGCCTGTGAGGAGTTTTGTGATGACCATAAAATACTTGCTGCCTTTGATGATGCCATTGCTGATGGGGTTGACATAATCACAATTTCAATAGGGAAGGATGTCCCATTTCCATATGAAAACGATCCTATTGCCATAGGGGCCTTTCATGCAATGGAGAAAGGGATACTCACTGTACAAGCAGCAGGAAACAGTGGTCCTGATCCATTTACTGTATCAAGCCATGCACCATGGATAATTTCAGTTGCAGCTAGCAGCACAGATCGTCGGATAATTGATAAGACAGTTTTAGGGAATGGACAGACCTTCGTTGTAAGTAGCTTTAATATCTCAAATTTATGTCATAGTCCCAGTCATTTTGTTCAAATTTACTTTGTTATCATAATTTATAGAGGTACTCTTTGTTGTTATTGCGATAGCTGTCCATCTCTTCACTTATCCAGCGGCACATGGCCGAAAAAGATGAAAATTAGCATAGTTGAATGTGATTTCACATTTTTTTTTCATGTTGGATAGTCTGTAAAATATTTATCTGCTTTTACTTCTATATTTAATCAGGGAAGCTCTGTTAATTCTTTTGCACTAAATGGAACAAAAATCCCTCTGATTTATGGAAAAGCTGTCACGAGTAATTGCACCGAGGATGATGCTTGGTAAGTGCTATCCCTTTGGTTATTCTTAATTCATTGTCCTTCCAATAAAGAAACTAACCTTCATCCATGTGGTATATCAGGTCTTGCTGGAATAATTGTATGAACAGTAGCTTAGTGAAGGGAAAGATTGTCATATGTGATATGACAGATACATCAGGGACAGATGAAGCTTTTAGGGCCAGGGCCCTTGGCTCAATTATTTTGAATGACACATTTGAAGATGTTTCCAATGTAGTGCCCTTACCTGCATCTAGTTTGAACCCTCATGACAGCGATTTGGTGATGTCCTACTTGAAATCTACAAAGTAAGATTCTAAACACCCACGTAAAAGTTTGGTAAATTAGTCATTAAACAGTAAATTAAATTCCCCTGCCATAGTTAGAACTTTATAGCTGCTGAGATCATTTCTCCGGCTGTTAATCATGCAGAAATCCTCAAGCAACGATATTGAAAAGTGAAATTACAGAACATAATACGGCTCCTGTAGTTGCTTCGTTCTCATCACGCGGTCCAAATAACATTGCACCTGAGATTTTGAAGGTTTGGGAATTGTTATGACTTTCAGAATCTTTGCATATCTTTATGTTTTGGGCACGACGGAAGGGGTTGCAAAGTGCTGCCTTTTAAGTTATTCCATTGTACTTATCAGATATGTTTCTGGTATTTTCTATTTGCCACAGCCGGATATAAGCGCCCCAGGAGTAGAAATCTTGGCTGCGTATTCTCCAGTTGCTTCTCCATCAGGTAATGCTGATGATAAGAGGTCTGTGAAGTATAACGTAGTGTCTGGGACCTCCATGTCTTGTCCACATGTTGCTGGTGCTGCTGCTTATGTTAAATCATTTCATCCAAATTGGTCTCCTTCAGCCATCACATCTGCTCTAATGACCACTGGTATTATTCACTTCTCGAGGTCTTTCTATACTTCTTGTTTCTCATTAGCCTACCACATGAATTTCATTTGTTAAGCCAGTTATTTAGACCCATTATTTACTCTTCCCTGCACAGCTTTGCGTATGAACACTGCCAAGCATGCAGATGCTGAATTTGGATATGGAGCAGGCCACATAAACCCGATAAAAGCTGTAGATCCTGGTTTAGTGTATGAAGCTACCAGAGACGATTATATAAGAATGCTGTGCAGTATGAATAATACTCTTTTCAGTAAATGTCCGCAGCACATTGAAGGATCTCCAAAGGATCTGAATTATCCTTCAATGGCAGTTCGAGTTGAAGAAAACAGGGCTTTCACAGTTAAATTTCCAAGAACAGTCAGAAATGTTGGACTCGCCAAGAGTTCATACAAATCCAACATCACAACAGGTTCTCAGATTAATGTTATGGTGGAGCCAAGCAGTCTGTCGTTCAAGTCGGTGGATAAGAGGCAATCATTTGTTGTCACAGTGGCTGGGAAAGGATTGCCAGCAAATTCCATGGTATCTTCATCACTGGTTTGGAATGATGGCACGCATAGTGTGAGAAGTCCCATTGTGGTTTACACAATTAAACCTTCAAACTGAATGCCTTCATCTCATTTTATTTTCTTTAAATGGCGAATAATTTTTCTTTTTCAGTTTCAAATCTGAAAATCAAGGTATGATGAAAAGTTGTCTTCTATTTAGAGATTGAATAGAGTCCAGCAGTTGTCTTCTTTTTCAGTTTACACAATCAAGTCCCGTTTCAGCTTTATGTAAAACTTTAGAGATTGAATAACCCTATCCTCACTATATGCTGCTGAGTGAGAATCTCTCTAATAATGGCAAGAAAATATTACAAATATTTGACCAATCATACAATAAATTTACTTTTAATATATTAGTCTCCTAGAAATTTCGTTGCTGATATAAAAATAATCTTTTCGTGTCCAGCAGCAATGAATGCTCTGCTCGCTAGCAATTTCCTATGAGAAAATCTCACCCACGAAAATTATTTCTCCTCTACACTAAATATATACCATAAATCAAGACAAAGAACAGGATTAAAGGAGTGAAATAATGCATTGTATCCCATTATTGTTTCGAACACATTAATTAATTCACCTGGCAAATGTCAGCAGGTATAGAAATAAAAGATTATGAAATATTGTGTGTGCCCATCTTAGGTAAGAAAATAACAAGATTCTGCAATATTAGAATTATTATTCTTTTGCTTAACTAATATAGGAATATATTCCAGTTATGCACGAAATTTATTCTTAATGTATTAAGAAATCTCAGGTGTAATTCTATAGAAGCATTGTTCTCAAGGTGAGAAAATTTCATTGATGGCTACTGAATCCTTGACTGCCCAATCCAACATATAAAATACTCCTCGGTCCCTTTAGGTTCGAGCAATATACAATGGCGCAGTACGGATCTATCCCGCTCTGTATTCTTACACTAAGCATTAGTGTATTGTTTTGCAGTGCTACTGGTGATGATAGAAAGGCAAGTGCATGTCTTTGTTTTTTCCTTTGTTCTTTCCATGCATGATAACTTGAGGGGATGAGATTTTCTCCCTTTTTTTTAATACTACATTGGATTAACTATGTTTATAAAGCAGGAAGACATAGTGTATATGGGGTCACTTCCAGAGGGTGAATACTCGCCATCATCTCACCACCTCAGTTTGCTTCAAGAAGTTGTTAAGGACAGGTTGAAATACTTTTCAAATTTCAAGATTAGTAGTTCTTTTACCATTCTTGTATAAATGTTGCCTTTCGCTTGTTTCTCTCTGCAGCTCTTCTGAAAATGTCCTTGTTAGAAGTTACAAAAGGAGTTTCAATGGATTTTCTGCAAAGCTCACAAGTGAGGAGGCACAAAAGCTAGCAAGTGAGTTTTGCCAACAATTTTTTTTTTAATGTTTCACATAAATTACATGTATTTAATCGGTCTTTTTATTTTTTACATGATGTGGTATGCAGGTAAGAAGGAAGTGGTCTCTATTTTTCCGAGTACAACTCTCCAACTTCAAACAACAAGATCTTGGGACTTTATGGGTTTCAATGTGACTGCAAGTGGAAAACGAGGCACTCATAGTGATATTATTGTTGGTGTCATTGATACTGGAATTTGGCCAGAATCAGAGAGTTTTAATGATGATGGTTTCGGCCCTCCTCCCACGAAGTGGAGGGGTGCCTGCGAAGGTGGCGAGAACTTCACTTGCAACAAGTAAAACAGTTCTTTCCATTAATTAAACAATGCATTCTATAGTCACTGAATAATTGATACCTTGTATAGATTAGTTGTTGGTAGCAAATTCCTCAGCTATACAGATGCTATTGATCTAACATTAACAATATAGGATGGTGTTTTCAGCAAAATCATTGGAGCTAGACATTATTCATTTTCGTCTGCAAGGGATGATCTAGGCCATGGATCACATACCGCCTCCACAGCAGCTGGGAACATAGTAAAGAAAGCTAGCTTTTATGGACTGGCACAAGGTACTGCCAGAGGAGGGGTACCCTCAGCGAGAATTTCTGCATATAAAGTATGTGGTCCAGGTTCATGCCAATCAAGCGATATCCTTTCCGCATTTGATGATGCTATTGCTGATGGAGTTGATATTATAATCAATTACTTGATACTGATGTCATTGCAATTGGTGGTTTTCATTCAATGGCGAAAGGAATTATTACTTTACAATCTGCAGGAAATGATGGTCCTGTATCAGGATCAGTGGCAAGTGTGGCACCATGGATATTCACTGTTGCTGCAAGCAGCACGGATAGTCGGATCATAGACAAAGTTGTTCTTGGGAATGGAAAGACATTAGTCGTATGCATCCTTGACTCTATTCTTTTAATCAATTACTTGATACAATCATACACAGACTTGCACACGCATTTAACCACATGTATAAGTACGCATATATGCATTCATGCATGTATGTATTTGTATCTGCACTGAAACCAGTGTGTGGGTATTTCTAACTACCAGGTTTGTGAAAACAGGGGAATTCTGTTAATTCTTTCAGTCTAAAAGGAAAAATGTTTCCTCTGGTCTACGGTAAGAGTGCATCAAGAGAATGCAAGCATCTTGAAGCAAGGTGAATCTTGATGGTCATTTCTTTTATTTTAATTTCTAAATGTTAAAAAAAATGTCCATAACTTGTATTCTGAGCTGGCATTGATTTTCATATTTTCAGCCTTTGCTATAGCGGCTGTTTAGACAGAGCTTTAGTGAAGGGAAAGATTGTAGTGTGTGATGATGTGAATGGAAGAACTGAGGCTAAAAGAGCTGGAGCTCTTGGCGCGATCCTTCCAATTAGTTTTGAGGATATTTCCTTTATCTTACCTTTGCCTGGATTGAGTTTAACAGAAGACAAACTTAATGCTGTCAAGTCATATCTGAATTCCACGAAGTATGTTTTCTTTTTCGCTGAGCAGCATCCATTCCATTAGAATTTTGCATTTAGTTCCTTCAAATGACGTGATCCTTGTGTGTTTATAGGAAACCTTCAGCAAACATATTAAAAAGTGAAGCCATTAAGGATAATGCTGCACCTGAAGTTGCTTCTTTCTCTTCTCGTGGTCCAAATCCCATCATATCAGATATTTTGAAGGTAGGCATTATAGTTTTCTTTTCTATATTTTTTGTATTTCAATTTGCTCATATATGGATCAAATGAACTGCAGCCAGATGCCAGTGCCCCAGGTGTAGATATCTTGGCTGCATTCCCACCTGTTCTTTCACCTACAGACGACACTGCAGACAAGAGGCATGTTAAGTACAGTGTGATGTCTGGAACCTCCATGGCTTGCCCTCATGCTGCCGGTGTAGCGGCTCATGTTAAAGCAGCTCACCCTGATTGGTCTGCTTCAGCTATTAAATCTGCTATTATGACTACTGGTAATCTTGTGTAATCACTCTAGTCCTTTTCATTTCTCTCAGTCGGTTATATCACTAGAGAATATGAATACGTAGATCACATACCTTTCGGTTCCATTATGTAAAAAAGGTTATATGCAATAACCAACTTTCTTTCTATGATTCTTTTTTTTCAATTTTCAGCTTGGCCCATGAATGTTACTGAAAGATCAGACGGAGAATTTGCTTTCGGATCTGGGCATGTAAATCCAGTAACAGCCATTCACCCTGGACTTGTTTATGAAACACAGAAGAGTGACTACATACAACTGTTCTGTGGCCTGGGATATACTGCAGAGAAAATCCGGCAAATCTCAGGAGACAACAGCAGCTATAGTAAGGCCGCTAGAAACACCCTGCCAAGGGATTTGAATTACCCTTCAATGCCAGCTAAAGTTGCAGTGGAGTCCTTCACAATTAAATTTCATAGAACAGATACAAATGTTGGCAATGCAAACTCAACCTACAAGGCAAAAATCTTCTCACGTTCATCACTCAAGATCAAAGTTGTGCCTGAAGCTCTCTCCTTCAAGTCCTTGAAAGAGAAGAAGTCGTTCGCTGTAACTATTGTTGGTCGAGATTTGACATATAACTCAATTCTGTCTGCATCGTTGGTGTGGTCTGATGGTTCTCACAGCGTGAGGAGTCCAATTGTTGTTTACGGAGGGGGAGATGAATTTACAACTCCATCAGCTTAGAATTAGCATGCTTGCCGTATCCAATTCCAGTGTACTCGTGAAATAATGTAGACTTAGAATTTGCACCAGTTATGATATGTTCAATTTCTAGGGCAACTAATACATCCAAGCTTGTAATTTCTCATGAACAGAAATGTTACAAATTATCATAGTTCCTACTCCGTCTGTACGAGTTTTGTTACAGATACGCGCGAAAAGTAATCTTCTAAAAACTCCAGCACATTTGATGTTCGAAACCAGTTCACAGTGATACATGGACATGTTAAAAGAATAAACCAGCCATGATCTTGACCGAAATCCCAGCCACCCAACGAGCCAAATTATGGGAGGAACGTTTGTTTTGGGACTGTTTCCAGATTCTGATGGCTGTAAGCTTTCCTGGAGTCTCGGATAGGCCATGTATATATCTTTTGAGCACTCTTCTTGGAAACATATGCTATATAGACTATATAATGCTACCTTTCATGTTTAGTTTCTTTTTAATTCCAACCTTGAATTTCTTTTTATTGAATTTCTTATCTAATTTCATAAGATAAATTTTTAAATTGTAGCAGAAAAATAAAATTAAAAGAGAGAAACATAATGTAAAATACAAAGAAAAAGCGTGACTAATCTCAAAGTTCTTAGAATTTTGATTTTGATCCAAAAATTTATTTTGCTTATTTTTTAATAATTGGATTTGAGAGATAAAAGGGAAAAATTTTAAATTGTAGCAGAAAAATAAAATTAAAAGAGAGAACCATAATATAAAATACAAATAAAAAGTGTGACTGTTCTCAAAGTTCTTATAAATTTGATTTTGGTTCAAAAATTTATTTTGTTTATTTTTCAATCCTTAAGTTTGAGAGATAAAAGGAAAACTCATTTAAAAATTGATGAAAAAAAAAGAAAATTTTCAGTTAACCACAATTCAACAATAAAAAAAAATCAATCTTGGTATCAAATGAAAAGAGTTCCATAAAGATGTTTTTAGACATTCATCTTATTAGAGAAAATAGATTGGAGTCCAAAGAGAATTTTTTTCTACATTGATTTTATATTTTTGAAACGATTTAGGGGTGTTCTAAGTTAAGAGATTGGTTTATCAACATGATAAGGATGTTGAATTAAGTGTTTTTAGGTGAAAATAGATTGAAATATAAATTTTTAAATCCAATAAATCCTAGTGTAATTTTTCAACCACCATTCCAGTTGTCGGAAATTGGGCAAACAGACGACATGTATGCCATTACAAACAACACAATGCCTTTTTTTTTTTGAGATAAAATGCCAGACAACATGTTCTATCCACACACACACACACACACACATATATATATATATATAAAAGAATGAGATTATAGTTTTTTTTCAAAATTATTGAGCACTTTTTTATTCTACCCTTTGTGATTTGAATTTCTTAAATTATCGATTTTTATTAAATGAAGTAAATTGTTAAAAAAATTATATTTAAAAATACTTCTACTTATATCATTGGTTTTATTTAAATGATGTATTGTGAAACTATATTAACTTGTTTTTCTTAGATACATGTTATGTAAGTTTAAAAAATTATAAATCATTTAATAAAATTAAAAATATTTATTAAAATATTTTAATATGTTACAATTATTATTTTATATCCCAAAATCACAACAATAAAATTTTACCAAATACTATTTAGTTACTTTAAATGTGTGTAAATACATAATAGATGATATATGACTTCTTAAATTTTATATAATACGTGAAAATATTTTTTTTAATAAAAGTAACTTTTAAGTTTAAAAAAATAAGTAAAGTGATAATCTATATAGACACATCATTTTAATAAAATTATTGATATAAAACATTAAAATAGATTATATAAAACACTAGTATATATGTACAAGTGATTTAAAAAAGAATAATGAAGAATGTTGTCATGTTAACTAATGGGTATATACCTTGCTTAGTTTAAAAAATAAAGTTTTTTTTTTTTAAATATCACCTACTTTGATTTTAAAATAAAATAAATATTAACCAAACACTGCTTGTAGATAAAAAAAAAAAAGGGTATAAAACTAGAATTAATCAGTTTTGATTTAAAAGTATAAAAATACAAAACAAGCTCTAAGTACGTAGAATACGATAATTACGTACATTGAATGCTAATTATATTGTATTTATATTTTATCTACTTTTGTGTAACCTTTGACAAATTGAATATTTAGTGCCAAAATTTACGATTCCAAATCAAAGGTATATCGATCCTTGCACGATTTATTCTTCTTTCAAATTGTTTTTTAAGGCAACCTTTATTAATAAAGGAAGCCTCGCGGCCTAATCAAGTGCTAAACCTGAAGTAATTAGGAGAGAAAATCGTTCCCGCTATCCTTAAATCTTATAAAACCATCCTAATTAAACAAAATTTTAATATAAAAAATCAGGGAGTTGATGCGAAAACAAAAATGGTATGGTGATTAAGTCGACTCTATACTCGCTCCTATGATGTCTCCTACGTTTTACTATATGAAATTATTGTTTTCCTAATTGCTTTCGATATTTAGGAATAATATAACGGAGGGAGATGATATTAATTTATGCAAAATCAATGCAAGAATATTAACTATATATATATATCAACGAAATCATTGCATATCTGCAGAATATATTAGAGAAGAAAGCCAGAATATATTCTTACTCAAGCACATCTTTCTACCAGTACTTGACGCTGATTTTTGTTCTTGACCACAAAGAGAAAAACAAGAAACAAAAATGGGTTTTACTCGGATTCTGTTCTTGACACTGCTTTTTGTTTGGGCTGCCGATGTTCAATGTCAAAACGTCAGGATTTTCAACGTGAAGAAATATGGTGCAATCCCTGATGGCAGGACTGAGAATAGCAAGGTGAGTCCTACATTTGATATGCATAAACTACATATTTAATTAATCAAGTATCTTTTGTTTTTTAATATATATATGTGTGTGCCCGCGCGCATTCATGCTGTTTAGGCATTCTTGGAAGCATGGGAAAATGCATGTAAATGGAATGGAAAGGCTGTGGTTTTGGTGCCAGCAGGAACATACCTGCTAGACTCGGTGAAATTTGAGGGCGAATGCAAGGGTTACATGATATTTAAGGTGAAAGGGAATGTAATGGCCGCAAGCAAACTGAAGGATATTAACCAATGGATTACTTTCAAATATGTTAATGGCTTAACTGTGGCCGGTCGTGGGACCTTCGATGGCCAAGGATACAAGGTTTGGCCTTGTAAGATAAACGGACGATGCCAAACTCTTCCTATAGTAAGTTCATCGTTCTTTTTTCTGAGAATTTTCTTTTTTACATTATACTGTCTTCGCTGCTAAATACTTTTCGAAACGTGATTTTTTTCTCGAATTAAACCAAATAACAAAACGTTTTCTTGCTAGCCTGTTTCATTTTCTGAATAAAACCATATTAAATTAAACGAGAATAACTATACCTATGTAATTAGCTAGACATAATAATTAGAACTCTTTGAAATATACAATTCTGATCTATTAATGCATTTTTCTCAATATCTTTTATATGTGGATTAAGAAATTGATTTGATTATTGTTTTTTATTATCTTTTGGGCAGTCATTAAGGCTTGAATTCATCAGAAATGGGAAACTGCAAAACATAAGATCAATCAACAGCCAAAATGCCCATATTTCCATCTTTGCCAGCAGCAACTTGAATATCACTAATGTCAAGTTGTCTGCTCCTCAAGATAGCCCTAATACTGATGGGATCAAGATTAGTTCTTCAGAAGAAATCAGGATTACACGCACATCAATCAGTACAGGGGATGATTGTGTTGCCATACTCAATGGGAGTAAAAACACTCACATTTCTCAAGTTTTCTGTGGCCCTGGACATGGAATCAGTGTTGGGAGTATGGGAGGGAATACACTTATTGATAATAAAGACATTGTGGTGGGGTTGGCCGTGACGAACTCCACTTTTACCAATACCAGCAATGGTTTAAGAATCAAAACATGGGCATCTCGCTATGAAGGTCTTGCTTCTGGTTTCACTTACGAAGACATCATAATGAACGACGTCGAACATCCCATTATTATTGATCAGCAATATTGCCCTAGTTCTTCCTGTGATTCCAAGGTATTAATTTGATTGTCTTTCTATTAATTAATAAGCTTTTTCCACTTTTAATCATTGAACTGACAGTGTAATCCATCACCCTTTTCCTTTTCTTTTCTTTGCAGACTGCTTCACGTATTCAAATCAGGGATATTACATACAGCAACATTAGGGGTACTTCGAAGTCGAAGGCAGCAGTGACATTAAATTGCAGCAGCATCGTTCCATGCAATAATATAGTGCTGAAGGATATCAGATTGGTGTATACAGGAAATGAAGGTCCTGCAAGTTCAATATGTTCTAATGTCCATGGCTACTCTTATGGCCTTCAAAACCCACCCCCATGCTTTCGCTCGGCTTAGTTTATATCCATAATTATATGTGCTTAATTGCTAGGGCCTCACCATGAATGAAGAGTTGCGTTTGAGTAGCTTAATCGATGTATGATATCAGGCTGTAGTCTAGTAACCTTGCATGGTCGAGGACCAAATCGTTTATCTTTAAATTAAATAACATTTATTATTGGGTTCATTTTATTACTATTTCAAACTTTATTTATATAGATTATGATCACTACCTATATTTGATGAACCACGATGTTTGCTTGCTAACAATAGTTTTCGCGAGTATTTCTTTTTATGTTACAATTTATTTTTTAAAATAATTTTTACATGAAAATATATTAAATTAATTATTTTAAAGTGTTTTTAAATTATTTTAATATACTAAAGTTAAAAATAAATAAAGAAATTAAAAAAATATTTTGAAACACTTTTAAAAAATACTATACACTGTAATACTAAACACATACTTCAAATATCCAAAGAATTACAAAACTTGTTTGTCTTTAAATTAAATAGCATTTATTATTGTAGTTATTTTATTATTATTATTTCAAACTTTATATATATATATATATATATATATATATATATTTACGTAATAAATTATTTTTTAAAATTTTTTTCTTGAAGGTTTATTAAATTAAGTGTTTTTAGAAGGTTTCGATATAATAATATTAAAAATAAATAAAAATCTTTAAAATATATTTTTAAAAAATTTTAAAAAAACACTTTGTATTATAATATCAAACACATACATTTCAAATATTCAAAGAAGTATAGAATTGGTCATTTCTTTTCAAATTGTTGGGCACGGATTTTATTTTAATCTCTCTATAACAAAACCTTTGCAAAGTTTAAAAAATATAAGTGAATCGAATCATATGCTATAATTTATCTAAAACAAAATAATATGTAGGACATGATTAATGAATAAATTGAAAAGGTAAATTAACATCTTAAGAAATTGAACTTTATATTGATGCATTGTATGTTTTCAAGACAAGGTTCTCAGATATTATACATTTAACGATTTAAATATTTTAGAAAATAAAAAATATAAAAGATAAAGCTTATTCCTTTTTTAAAAAATAAAAAGTTGAGGACGAGAGAAAGCACACGAGTCGAGCCCCTCAAACCCGTCCCGGAAATATATCAAACATAGACGACGTCGTTTGTTTTATGTAGTTTAATTAAAACGAAACCATTGCTTTCTTCTTCCCCACAGGCCTCTGGGAGCTGCTGCTGTGGTTCAAAATTGCAATACAAAAACAGAAACGAAATCGTTTTTTGTGACCTAACCCCAATCAATTCTTTTGCAATGTTAACTCGGGCTCTTTCGAGGTCAAAAATCCCAAATTTCAGTAGCATAATAGTTATCCTTCAAAACCTAACAAATAAACAATCTATTATAGGTCAAACGCAATTGCCACTCTCAAAAGCCTCAAATATCCAATCTTTTTTAGTTCCTGCTGGGTTGCGACAATATCACGATGGAAGGCCAAGAGGGCCACTCTGGAGAGGCAAGAAGCTGATTGGAAAAGAAGCCCTTTTTGTAATACTTGGATTGAAGAGGTTTAAAAATGATGATGATGAGAAGCTTGACAGATTTATTAAAACCCACGTTTTCAGACTTTTGAAACTGGACATGATTGCTGTTTTGTCTGAGCTTGAGCGACAAGAGGAGGTTTCTTTGGCTGTTAAGGTTGTACTTTTGTTTTCTTTTAGTGTGAATATGTGCTGTCTGTGAACCGTTTGATGCAATGCTTCAAAGAAATGTTGACTTCACGTTCAGTTTATTTATTGTCTTGTGTGATTTATGCTGTGGAGGTTGGTTATTTTCTTGGGTTAGTGAGTAATTTATTGATTTTGCAGATTTTTAGAGTGATTCAAAAGCAAGATTGGTATAAGCCGGATGTGTATCTCTATAAGGATTTGATTATGGCATTACTGAAAACTGGAAAAATGGAAGAGGCAATGAAGTTATGGGAAGATATGAGAAATGAGGATTTGTTCCCGGATTCCCAAATGTATACCGAAGCCATTAGAGGCTACTTGAGGGATGGGTCTCCTGCTGATGCAATGAACATATATGAAGACATGAAGAAGTCACCAGATCCTCCCGAGGAGTTGCCGTTTAGGATTCTGTTGAAGGGGCTTTTACCACACCCGCTTTTGAGGAATAGAGTAAAGCAAGATTACGAGGAGCTATTTCCAGAAAAACATGTTTATGACCCTCCAGAAGAGATATTCGGAATGCTCTGAGGTTTGCATTATGCTATTGATTTCAGTTCTTTAATTTGTATTACAGATTGCATTCATGTTCGGAGGATGGTGATTATGGCATGTTTAGCTCCAATAGAAACAGCGTTGCCACAGCAGGGTTCTTCACGAACCAAAATCATAAAAAATAATAATGAAAAACTTGGGGTGAACAAGTTGTTTTCTGTAAGTTTTTATGGCCAAGACCTTCAACTGAAATGATGCTGTTCATGCACTAAACTCTTTATTTTAAGGAAGAACTCCTTTTGATACTTTTGTATGCTTGTTCATGTATGCATGTGATCAGCTGGTTGTTTTGTGACTAGAGAACAAAACATCTGCAGTTTGTTTTTGTGTTTACTAGTCAGTTCATCCTTGGTAAATTGCTTCATGTGATGTAATCACAAAAAAGGAACTCACAGTTCTCACTGGACTGCTGAAGGGGTAGAGCTGACTTTCTACTGTTAATGCAACTGAAATCTGATTCTTTTATTTCCATAAATTAAAAGTTTTATTAATTTCAGGGCTTCAAATGGTCCATCACTTTACTGGAGTTCGTGGTCTTTCCTCAGCTGCTTAAAGATAACAGCAAATGACCTAATATGACACCATTTTATACTGCGGAAACAAAGAGGTTGCTTTTGCGTGCAAGGACACATCGCACTGCTGTTCTGTTTCAGAGCTTCAGACTCCGTGGTCTCAAAACATTTTGTTTTTTGGTGGGGTGGATTATGGGGAGTCTTACTGTTACAGCGATGCCCTAGGTTAGATTTTTCCGTATATTTATAATTAACAAAGAGCTGTGTCATGTGTTGCCGCGATTGAACTGTCTTTAATCATCTCATCCCAACAGCTTCTTTTGGGTTGTACTTATTTCAGCCTTTGATTCGTTTGAACCTAAAACTTTACGGCATGAAGTTCGCCAGCATGTCATAATCGTGCATCTTGTAGATGTGTTTTTCGATAATGTGGCCATAAACCATAATAATGCAGTAAGGTTTTCTGATTTTCAATTCTCCGAGATTTTTAATGAAATCATCGGGGCTTTGGTCCCAAAGCTTCTAAAACTATATAACAGTACCTGAGGTTTTACGCTTTGTGACGACTCTAGTCCTTCTGTATCTAGAATTATTCATGGTCTGGAGTTTGGTTTGGACCCTAGAAACCGTTCAAACCAAGACATGCTAATTTTGGAAAATAGAAACTATACCAAACTAAAAATTAATTCAAACCGAATTGGTTTTTCATCCTGATTTGGTGTTTTTAGTTAATTTTTTTTTATTTACTCGGTTTTTTCAGTTAATTAGTTTCTTTTAAATACCTCTAATTTTATCTGTATTGAAATCATATTTTTTAAACCCAAATGAAACAAATCGTAATCACAGTTTAGAAATCAAGAGGGGTTAACTTGGGTCACAAGTTTTTGCCACCTTCTAAACAATACAACGGGTTTTTTCTGAGTTATATATATAAACAGTGAAACATTTAGTGATTTCTAGGTGTAACGTGTTTATATAATATATTTGTAGTCATGAAATATGAAAAAAAAATAAAAAAAAAAAATATATATATATATATATATATTAAAATTAAACAAATTGAGATGTTCAGCAACATACATGCCCTTACTCTACATAAAAATCTTAGATTTAAGATGTATAATTTAATTTTTTCTTAGTGCTCATTAAATGCATATAACAATGTCTAGAAAAATGAAAAGAAAAAAAAAAGAATTGTTGTTTTAATGAATTTATGAAGCAAATGACTCCTTATCAATAGAAGTGTTTGTAATTGATTTTTTCTTATTTCTTCAATTATAAATTTTATAATTAATTAAAATATCAGAAGAGATTTTATAAGACTATCCACAGCAATACATAGTAAGACTCTGATACATGACAAAAACTAAGTATGATAGGATAAATTAAAGGTAGAAATAAATAAAGTGTGGTGGCCTTAATTTGTGCTTTAAATTGAATGAAACCCAGATGGCCTTTTCCATCAAAGGAAAAATATGTGGATCGATGGTCTAAGGATTGAAGAGATCCACAGAAATTCTTTGATTAGATAGATTCATGAGGACTTGCAAGTGATCAAGACGTGATCATGTTTATTTTTTCCACCTCCAGAACCAGACTTTTCCAGTACGTAATCATGTTGAAAGCTCCTAGCACTTGTTAGCAATTTGCAACAAAATTATACTGGTAAACTTCCAAGTAAAAGACATGTTTATCGGCAAATTAAAATTATTAAAAAATATCTTTTTAATAAAAAATAATTTAAATAACATTTTATTGAATAACAAAACACACTTCTTGGCTAGTTAATGAAGACTCCCCGTCAAATTCTGGGTTTGCTCTTTAGAGATTATTAGTCCGAGTCTTACAAATTTCAGGATCATTGAAGGCTACATAATCATTAATTTCAGAGTCTGTAGAATTAATCCAAATACGCGCAAGCTGATCCAAACATTTATATTAGAAAAAACAACTAACCGCTCATTCTTTGTGAACCAATGATGTTGACAATTAAGTGTGCGCGCGCGGGGGGTTTTGGAGGTGGAATATATCTTTTTTATGGTTTAAGTAAAACCCTGCTCATTATATGATTAAGTATCAACACTAAACAAGATTAGCAGGATCTTAACTTATCTCCAAAGAATAAATTTGTCACAAAAATCTTACCTAACTATCATCCATATGAAAGATATAGCGAGTACTACTTTAACTGTTATATAAGAGTACTGATCTTCAAGAGACTGGCTTGTGTGCTTGGATACGAGTGGCATCGTACGCAATAGGGTTGAGGTAGAATCTCATTTGGTATTTCAAGGGAAGGTGGCTACTTGTCAGTGTGATTTTACCTGGATTATGATGTATTTTAAGAGTATATTTAACATGAAAAAATATTAAATTAATATTTTTTTAATATTTTAAAACATTATGCAAATATAAACATAGGGTCACTTCTGTTGTGCTCAAAAATAAAAAAAAGACAGCAATCTTATCTAGTTATCTAAGGGGATCAAAAGATTGTAGATTTCTTCAAGTCTCTATCTCTCTCAAGGGCATGGAAGTTATTATATCCATGAAGATCACGCCTAGGGAGGGCCATTGGTTGGAACTTGGAAAAAAAGATGTGAGTTTTCTGAGGTTTTAAGCTGATGTGACTCTACAGAGCAAGAGAGGGTCGATTTATCCGCATTGCTTGGTAGGGCACACGGCACAAATTGGAACGTCCACTTAGGATGCCAAGTGGACCCCATGAGACACTTATCCATTTGTGTTGAAAAGATGACATTTATATGCAGAAAGATCAGAGGATGTTAATCAATGAGGAAGAGAGTTGCAGAGAAAATCCCCACAAAAAGAGATTATTTTATATATATAAAGTAGTAGTAGTCCAAGAGTGAAGCTTCCTTCCTTCTTTTCTTTCTCTTTTTCAAAGTGATGAAGGCACATGGGCGGCACAATCAGTGCTGTCTAGTGTAGGAGGGATTATGTATATATCTGTGTCTGCTCTCTTACTCTCTCCAAGATCTTATCCCAGTCTTTCTTGCAAGCTAGCTAGCTAGGTGGTTGTTGATAGAGTTACTTGGGGAGGTAGTTTTGTACTTCAACTGGTCAGGAAATAAGATAATGGACAGTAACAAGCAAGGGGCTTGTTTTTCTTCTTCTTCTTCTTCATTCACAGCCGATCTTTTTGGCACCACTGAATCAGCACCAGTATCTTCAGCTGGGATTTTTGCTTCTATGTTTCCACCTCCGTCTACGGTATACTCTGACACTAGTTATATATTCCATCCTCATGTCCTTTGTATGGTTTTTCTTTTGTTAATGTTATCTTGGCCAGAACTTAAATTTCTTGTGTAGAAAGCTGTGCTACTTTTGAATGTAACTATGTTGTTTAATTATGGATACTTTTGAAGTTTGTATTTATATGCCACACTTCATGCTGTTACGTGGGTTTGACTTCATTTAATAACTGGGAAAAGAACTGTAAAAATGAAGGGAAGGAAGGTTTATATTTGTCCAACTTGGAATTCCTCTTATCTGATTTTATTCTTAGTTTAATGGCTTCTTAATGTAAAAGACTTTTCTTAAATATAGATATAAACTATTTCATCTTGAATGGAAGTATGAAGATCAACTTTTTCACTAGCCTCTTCTTTATATAGAGCATCTTCATATTTGTTGGTATCTATGCTTATAGATATATGGATGCTAGCCCTGATTAAGTTTGCTTAAACTTGTGTGAACTCCTCCGTCAGAATTCGGGCCACCGTCTAACTTGTTTTCAGGATTCAGGTTGTAGGGAGGGAAGTCTTCAGGCTCTGAGGTGACAGGATCTTGGCAAAAACAGTCCTATGGAAATCAAGCGTGGAACGCCAAACAAGGATCTCCAGGTTTGTGATTAGCTCTTGTTATATCTGACTATATTTCTCTTTAAGAACTTCCATAGAGTTTAGAAGAACTTGTTCTGTCCTAATGCTCACTGCATGTAAGACCTTTTTTCACTCCCAGACAATGCTCTTGAACTGGTCAAGTGCTTGTTGGTGCATTTAGAGTTTTCATTAATTCTGTTCTATTTAAAAGAAAGGCTAATTTCCTGATAATCTGTCTGTTTCCTAATAATAAATTAGCCAATAGCCAGGCTGCAAGCTATAGCATGCCAGACAAGGACAGAAATTCAGTTATCCAGGAAGAAAGAGTGGAACCATGTCATCTAAGTTCATCCCTTTACTACGGTGGACAAGAAAACTACTCTCAATCCCCAAGTACTCAAATGGCTGGATCATATCCCATAGTGAGTCTTTGATTAGTTGATGACTAATTCAAAACGCTATGTTGTGATATTTTCAGCATGATAAAAGTAATGAGATAATACATCAAAGTAAATGTACTAATGTACTTTGTGAATGAATTAGTTCAAGAAAGATGGGGGAGAAGATGATCCTAACGGCAGCAACCCTCACAGTGCTTCCAGAGGAAATTGGTGGCAAGGTATTATGCTGCAGAAGGGCCTAGAAGTTTACTAACTGAAGCTGCTGTTATAGACTATAATTTACAGTTCTGATGTGCTTTTCTGCAGGTTCGCTTTATTATTAGGACCGTGCTTCCCTTGGCAAATGAACTCTCCACCTATTTTTTAAGGTACATCAATTCACTGCACTCCACTCCACATAGTTTACTATAGTTGTAGGCATTCGTAAGTGTTTTCTCTTTTGTTGTCTCAACACTTAATTCTGCAGAATTTTAACAAATAGTTATAAGCCTCTCACTTTTGGCAATTCAGATAAAAGTTGTTTCATTTCCTCTTGAAGCAGAAGCATGTTTCTTAAAATATTTGATAGTACAGCAAATGTGCACATAATACAATGATTGTGGTGGTTGTATTTTTCCAACACCCCCATTTATCCACAAGGAGGGAGCGTGGTGATGATTAAAGTATTAAACTAAATCAGCTAAAGAGATGTGATCAGACTTGCAGATAGAGAAATCGTGCTCTGAGTTGAGAAACTATAAATGAACTTTCTTCGTGGTTGTTTATCTAATTTATTGTTTTATCTTGTTTATTTTGCAGGAATTCATGAAGCCTATGTGATAATTATGAAAGAAATGTGTAATAATTAGGTAGCTGACATGGAAAGATACTGTCAGCTATTTGTAATGGTTTTTAACAAGGGCCAAAACCATCATGAATTCAAGTCACATGATTTCGATAGTTGCAGTCTCAATACAACACTCGCTACCAGTTTCTGCTCTTACCTAGGCTGTTCAATAAGGTTCAAATGCATTGCATTGAATTTTAGCGTCTTGATATTCAACTCTTAGTTTGTCAAGTTTATGTGTCATTAATGATGTTTGTAGAAATATATGAAAGGTAAACACAATAAATAAGCTCTCAATCTTCTTTTAATTGGATACGCTGAAATTTACAGCTTTGAACTATCAAGTTCACATAAGTACATTATAAATTGCTCCATGCTCCGTTAGATAAATCACTCGGAAGTACTTACTGCCAATGACACTCCTTTTAAATTCTCTAAAAATGAAGAAGATAAAGCTATTCCAGTGCCAAAATTGTCAATCAAGTTGTCTAGCAAAAACTTTTAGTTCATACAGATGTGAGGGTATCACAGTTGCATACAGAAAATAACCTCTCTTAGCTTTGGGTTGCTAAGTTCATTTGTAAAGGCATAGTTCTGCAGCAACTGCAAGAATAGGTGCCTTGTGAATTGTGATGAGGCCATGTGGTCTTTGATTTGTCTATGCTCGAGGCTAATGTAAATCTGCAAATTCAAAAACAATAGAAAATTGTGAGGGAACAAAAAAGACAGGAACGAGTATCAGTAGCAAATCACAAGCCAATTTATCTTCATGAAATCATCGGCAATGAGCAATTACAGTGCTTAGGAATTGTCACAGAAACTTTTGGCTTTGCTGCAGCTTTTTTGGATGTTTAGAAAGCATAAATAATGTAGTATGCTTTTTGTCCTGCTTTCTTCTTAAGGATTTATCCTCTTCGCTCCCTGAGTGCTTCAAGCTGACTGCATAGTACGAACCAGCATCATCTTGAACGAAAAAAAGAAGGGATCTTCTTTTGATTATTGCATTATCAGCTCTCTCAAAAATTGAATTTGAAATGATGCTGCTATCTTAATTGAATGGAGATTGGTAATGACAATAATCCTCTCTTTTGCTATTGTCGTTTGATATGCAAAGGAATAGCCTTTCATAAGCAGCTGCCATTTTCGTGGCAGTGAACAATTGCAACCCTCTCTGCCTAGAAGCTTGGCCTTTCATCTCCAGAACTCTTCTGCCATCTTCCCAGACCCTATAAAGTGTATTTTTCAATGAAACTACCATAGGTGAAAAAGTATAACCTATTTCTGTGCTAACAATCACAGATCCAGTAATGCTGGCTACCCTTGTGGACATCACTGACTTACCAGAAAGCATTGCTTCTAATAAAGTATGATCCAATCCCTGTGCTCGAAGAGTTGGGTTTACAAAAATATCTATTGCATTATAGAAGCTCGCCAGCTGAGCTTGTTCCAATGGTCCCAAAACTAGTGTATTGGTCCCAAGATCTCTGTATCTATCACCCCAAGGACCATCTCCAGCAATCAGAACAATGGTGTTTTCACGAAACGTACCATTTTCCATAAGCATCTGCTTCAGAGCTTCAAACATTAAGGGGTGTCCTTTATCCTTCACTAACCTCCCTGCCATGCCTAAAACCAAAGATCTACTCTTTGCAACCCCAAATTTCTGCTTAAATGCCTCACCTTTAGCAGGATCTGGCTTGAAAATCTCCTCATCCACACCATTGAGAATAACATGAACTCGTTCTTCTGGGATCATATAAATCCTTCTCAGTATATCTCCAGCATGATCACTAGTAGCGACATGGTGGGCATAGTGTGGAAAAAACCTGACCTCTTCAACAACCTTGGTAATTCTTTCAGTCAACGCATATGTTTGTTGTTCATCAGGATTCCGAAGAAGTTCTTGAATGATGTCAGTATGAATGGTTTCATATGCAATTCCATGCCAAGTAACCGCTAAGTTGGTGAGGTTCCGTGACCGAGTATGCAACAGCCCAACACTTTCAGTGTGGACTATGTCAAAGGCTTTCCCAGTTGAGTTTTGAGTTTGAAATTGCTTCCAGACAATAGCTTGGTCCAGATAACCAGCAGCTGTTGGTTTTGAGAGGTGGAAATATAAGTTGCTCATCGGATACCTAGGGAAGGAGGAGTTGGAAGGAGAAGTGGTGAAAATGTGAAGCTCATGCCCTCTTTTGGCAAGAGCAAGATGAAGGGTCAGGGCATGCCGCTCAAGTCCACCTGCAAGAGATCTATGGGGCCATTTCTTGACAAAGAGTGCGATCTTAAGATATTTTGAAGGTAGTTTTGATGGAAATGAAAGATGATTCCATGCCGAAGGGAAAGAAAGGAGATTAATGGGTTGGTTTTCCTTCTGCGATATCATTTGGTTACTGTAGCGGTAGGAGCTAGAGCATTGAAACCAAAAGAGGAATGAGACAAATGAGAAAGCAGATAGCAGTGCGATGATGAAACAGAGACAACGAAAACTGAAGATAGTAGCCATGGAAATGTCAAATGTGAGTTTTGATGCTACTGAACCTTTTTCTTCAGGAAACTAACATAAGTAATAGGCACAGCATCGATTTAAAACATGAAAGCAGTTATGAGATGAGGAACCAAAAGGAAGGATCAATGCAAACAAAACCTAGAAACTAACAAAAAAACATTTTTTTAGTGTCAAAACCAGTTCTTGAATTGAAAGGCACCTGCACATGGGTTCTATCAGGAATAGTACAAGAGATGCAAATCCCAGAACCCGTCCATTTTAGAGAATTGTTTATGGGTTATTTCAAAGGAAGAAAAATTTTGGTTAAGCAATCACATCATGGATTGGCTACAGAGATTAATTAGCCTGCATTGATTTCCTGAACTCATTACTATATTGCAATAAAACAAATTTCACGCCATTGTCACTGCCAACTCCCTGAAACATGGCAACTTCATACAAGCGACAGCAAGAAGCATTCCCAATACAAAATGCAATTAAAAACTGTGAAATCCAACAATACAATGTACCTAAACCATTAAATCACATCTAATAGCAGAACTGAGGACGGTACAATACTGCTTGTCGATCGATCCTAGAAAGTCAAGTCACTGTTTTCAGGTTAAACTAAAGACAGTTTCTTAGGAAACGTCATATAAGGAGCGCTTAAGTGTGACAAATTGCAAATTTTATATCTTTCTACTCCACCAAGTCCAAGTTAAGTATAAATGGATTAAGATACACACTCAAGCAACAAAAGTAAGCATCTTTCACTCAATTTTTTTTAATCAAAGATTCTCAATTTTTATTTACTAGTTCAGTTTCCAAGAGACCAATATAGGTCCATCTCACAACTTTTACAATGTATTGGAAACAATTCATTGACAGCAAGATCAAAGAAAACAATATATATTCACATAGTAGCTAGCTAATTAATTCTTCAAATCTCCCTAAGCTAGCGCGCAAACGCATAAAGCATAAGAAAAACATATATTACCAAAGCCGAAGGGACCAAAATAACCAGAGGAGTAACCGCAGCAAATGTATGCAAACTCCCACAGCCCAGAACCCCCAACTTTATTTGCACCAAGTCCATCAAAGCCATCATCAAGAACCCGCATCCAAAAACCGACCCAAACCCAGAAACCAAAGTCCCAGCCCGTAAAGCCACCAAGTTAACATGAGCCAGGGGAGCACTACGCACCACCCCATCAGAATCATCATCTTTGTTAGTATCAAAAATCTTGATGGTTTGCTTGACAGCCAAAGCAATGAGACTGGAGAACAGAAAGGAGCTGAAAGAATAGACGTGGAAAGCGATGAGATCCTCTACGATGGAAGAAGAGGCGATGCAGGAAGTATCAGTGATAAGGGTGGTGGTGGGGTCAGGTGCCGTGGGGTACCATGCAAGACCAAGAAAGAGTGCTAAGGTGAATAAAGAATTTACGTTGACGATACCATCTAAGGCCATTATGTGGATTCTGGTAGTTGTAATTGTATGATTGTTACGTGACATTTGCGGAGAGGACGGAGGAATAGTGGCGGTGGTGGTCGACCTGCTGGTGGTGTTGGAGGTGGAAATATTACAATGCACAGAGCATGTATTTGTGTACATAGAAGAAGGATCGTTGAAGATAGGAAGTTAGGGATATCGTATAATGTTGCCTTGTTTGTGATAGCGTGTCTTTTCCGGCAAGGCAAGGGAATGATCGAACCGTGAAGATTTTGGAGTGTTGAGTGAAGAAACCAAATGGCCAAAACACGCTTTCATTGTTAAGACACAGTTGTACTTTCACTGTGTGGTTGATGATGCTTCGGTGCCTTTTCAACGACATGCCGTTTAGTGCTCGTGTAGTGTATCCATACATAAAAACGACTTCCAGCCCGTTTGATCTTGTGGGGTGCGTTCTTTATAAAAAATTTAAATTTTTTATAAAATTAATTTTTTTATGATTTTAGATAATCTTGATATATCTAAAATCATAAAAAAATTAATTTTAAAAATAAAATATATTATTATTTGAATATAATTTTAAATAAAAAATATTTTAAAAAACAATCAACATTAAAAAAGAATGAACTATAGTGGTTGGGCATAAATCATAATGAATGCATGAAAGCTCTGAACAATACACATGAAAAGAGCCGTAGTATGATCTCAAATTCTATTTATTTTTGTATTTTAAAAATGTTTTTTAAAATAAAATAAAAAGAATTTTATTTTTTCTTTACTTCAAATTAAATTAGTTTTAATATAATAATATCAAAAATAATTTTTTTAAAATATATATTATTTTAATACATTTAAAATAAAACTTTAAAAAAACAAACATATTCTAGGATCTAAAATATAACCTCATGACATTGATACAACCTCTAAGTTGGTTGATATATAGCAGGCTCCCTGTCGTTATGGTTTATATAAATACAGTCCAATGGCTTCAAAATAGGCATTTGGATGCTTGGCATTTTAATTTTGCGACAGCCTAAAGTCCTCTCCCTTCAAAACCAACTTCAATTACAGTTAAAAATTTTCTATTGGGCAAGAATTTAATTAAAGACCAATCATAAAACACCAAGTGTCATCCAATTCTCCGTAATAAAGAATTCCAATTGGAGTTGTTTTTAGATAAAATAAATAATTTATCACGAATTTAAAATGACAAACACCTGATTATATGTTTCAAAATCGCTTGGGTATGTACTTGAGGATCGAGCGCAGTAGTCAACTGCGAGACTTGCTTTGCTCCCGTCCCGAGTTCGATTTTTTATGTGCACGCTTGTCACTCCCGCAGTGCCTTACCTGCTCCCTGGGCTTGCAGGATATTCAATGAGCCGTGGGATTAGTCGTAGTGCGCGCAAGCTGACCCGGACACCCATGTAAATCAAAAAAAAATCACTCGGGTATATTCATCATAAATTAATATGGCAAAGACTTGTGTCATTAACCTAAACTCAGCCGAAGATGAGATTCATAGGTTAAATCATGATCCTAGGTAATAGTTGTGAAATTTAAATTGGTCCGGTAAGTCTATACTGGACTGGATTGAAAAAAAATAAAAAAATAATAAAAGTTAGTTGATATAGTCAAAATCAAGCTCTTAACTCATTGAGTTAAAAATAAAATTGATCAAAATAATATTATTTTGATTTTTTAAAAACAATTAAAGGTTGATTTTCTTGATCTATAAACCAAATCTTGTCTCAAATCAATTCAAGATAGAGTTTTACAACTCTGAGAATAACCGTTGGTACTTGGATTATTTACGCTTACAAGCAACACCGTTGTATAATTTTTTATTTATTTTTTAAATTTTATATTTTTATATCAGCACATTAAAATTATTAAAAAATAAAAAGATATTTTCAAGTAAAAAAATTAAATTTTAATTAAAAAAAAGAGGTTAGAATTCATTTTCAAACACCATGGAAGCTTAAAACTTGAGAAAACCGGTGGTGGACCGAATAAGATAGCAAGACTCGTCTCCTCGACATAAATGACACGAGGAGCAATCCGTGTCGATAAGATTGCCGATGGCCCATTTGAGAGCCAATTTGCTTCCCTTTGAGAAATCAATCCATGTTCCTATTTTTTGTCATCTTTTCTTGAGATTCACACGAAAAACTAATGGAAACTACCAAGATTGGCAGATGCGGTTTAATTTATGTAATAAATACCAAAGACAAAAAAGTTGATAGGCATGCGGGGTTCTGTTACCCAAGGACTTGTTGAATTGCTGGTTTGACTCTTGTGCTAGCGACAGATTTACTTTATGTGAGAGCGTTAAAAGTTTATTTTTTAAAATATTTTTTATTTATGAATATATTATAAAAAATATTTTTTACTTTTTAAAATTTATTTTTAATATTAATATAAAAAAATAAAACTATGAAGAGACAGATAAAAATATAAAAATAAATATATTTTTATGATAGTTTTGTAGTAAAATAAATATATTTTTATGATAGTTTTGTAGTAAAATAAATATCCTAGGGTAAGATCCTGGTCATGTATTAGGAGGATCAACCTGAATTGACCCCAGTCAACATGAAATAAAAATGATTATTATCATAGTTTTAAATTTTATTCGGAGGTCAACTCAGGGCAAGACCTCGTTCACGGATCGGGAGAGTCAACTCAGGTTGACCCGGATCATTGTAAAAATCAAAATTGTTATTATTATAATTTTAAAACTCGACTCAGTGGTCAACTAGGGCAAGGCCCAAGTCACATGTTAGGAGGATCAACACGGGTTAAACCGAGTCAATGCATGGATAAAAACGATATTATCATAGTTTTAAAACCCGACTCAAGAGTTTACTCGAGACAAGGTTCAAGTCATAGGTTGGGAGGGTCAACTCGGTTAAACTAATTTTTTAATTTTTTCTTTCCAAAACATCAACGGGTTTTTGACCCGTGTTTTATCCTAAATTGACCTGAGTTTTTGACAGGATTAAGTCGAGTCAATTCTTTCTCTATTTTTTCTTAAACTCGGACTAGTTCATGCCCAAGATCAACTTGTCAAGTCAATCCTAATTTTATAAATTGGGTTGCTATAATATTATTAATTTCAACACTCAATATAAACTAAAGTAAAAACATATCGAATTAATTTTTAAAAAAAATATAAGTTTGATAACAATATATATATTAAGAGTAAAATAAACTTTTTTATATTTTATTTTGTCTTGTCCACCGTAAGGAAAAAAAATACAAAGACAAACACTTTGTATTGTACATCAATACTAAACACAATTCCATCTCAATCTCATTTTCTATCTTGTTTTTTTTGTCTCCATTGTCTCTGTCTCTTTTGTCTCGGGATAGCAACCACACGCTACCAACAAGAATTTTTCTAGTTTGTTTTTTGTTTTGGAAGATACTATGCTCAATCCCAACAAATTACAAAAACCTAAAGGATGTGGCCAGATCTCTATATAAATATTATATTTTATTGTTAATTGGAACAATAAAAAAACAAATTTTCCATTCACATAACAAATCAAATGAACTAGTCTTGGAGGGTAAATGAGTCTTTTCTCTTGGTACATTTATCATTCTTGAATTGTTTGGGGGCAACATTAACTTTTTGCAACTTTCTTGAACAATCAAATTACTTAATTGCCCTTGAAAGCAAAAACAAACAATTAACTATGGTCTAGGGGCTATTTTGATATTTCAATTTTTAAAGCACAATGTAGTGACTCTATTATCCTTAACATTAAAATACTCAAAGCTTGATCATAATGGCTTATTCGTCATTTCATGATGGTTTTTTCATGATAATTATTTTGTTATAGGGGCAATGCCATGTTTTGACAAATAAAAGAAAAACACAAAAATTGTGGATTGGAATAGTAAAAAAATAATTTCACTCTTCAAAAAAAAAATCATGTGAACTAATTTTAGAGGGTAAATGAATCTTTTCATAGGATCCATTTATCATTCTTGAAATTTTTTTGAGGTAGCATTGTCTTTTTGTAAAAAAAATTTGCATAGTTAAATTACTTGATCGCCCTTGAAAGAAAAATAACACTTAACTATGGTCTAGGGGCTATTTTAATATTTCACTTTTTAAAGCACGGTGTAGTGACTTCATTGCCTTTAAAATTAAAATTTTCAAAACTTAATTGTAGGGGCTTACTTATCATTTCATAATTCAATGATAATTATTTTGTTATAAGGGTAGTTTCGTGTTTTGAAAAATAAAAGAAAAACTAAAAAGTTACACACATGTTAGTCGCTCTATCACCTTCGGACAGCGTGTGCGACTTACTCTTTTGTTCAAAATTGTTGTTCTGCTTTATCATTCAATTCGTCTCAGCATTCTCCTCTTCCCTAGTCGGCAGCGTGTGGTCAACGGACCATCGACTCAGCACTGACAACCTTTTTTTCCTTTCTTTCTATTTCCTCCTAAAAATTCATCTCTGGCCATCCAAATTTACAGATTAGCCCTTTGTTTTTTTTCTTTAGATTTGGTCCCTCCTTTTTTATTCCTATTTGTTTTATTTAATCAATTTTTAAAATTGAATCTTTTTTTTTTCATTTTCATCCTCCTTTAATTTTGTAGTCTGTCATATTTGGTTCTTATTTTTTTTGTTTATATTTTTTTTTATTTGAGTTGGTTTTTGAATTTGATTTTTTTTCCGGTTTCACCCTCCTTCATTATTTTTTTTCTTCTTTCATATTTGATTTTTATTTCTTATATTACTATTTGTTTTTGCTTTGACAAGTTTCTAGATTGATTTTTATATATATAATTTTATACTTCAATATTAAATTGGTTGAGGATTGGACTTTTTGATTGAGCACAAATATGAGATTTCATAGGTTATGATTTTGGAAGATTAGCCCGATTTAGGAGATTCTTCCAGTTTGCTTTGCTTTCTATATTATTAAATTAGGGTTGATTTTATATATATATATATATATATATATATATATATATTGTTAAATTAACCAAACTTATTAAACTCTATGAACCAAATCTTGGATTTTTTTAACTTCTTTAGAAATCCTGGCGTCGCTTGGAATTTGTTCTTCTTAAATTCATAAAAATTTGACATGGCCTGTAGCATTGCGTCAGCCACCGATTTAAGTTTACTCAAGTCACTTTTTAAAAAAAGTTAATTGTTTTTTTGCTTTCAACCTTCAATATTTGATTCATTATAATTGAGTTTCATAATTTGTTTTATTGTGGGTTCCATGGTCTTATCACGATCCTATATCCCGGATCACGAGTTTCATATGTTAACTATGGTTAGTCTGATCGATCTAAGGTGTCATCGTCTTGATATTTTTTTAAAAAAATATATCATCTAACAGATCATCATTTTTAGAATTTTAAATATGTTTTAACCGGTACACATCAATTCGTTTACTTTTTAATGTCTTTATATTTTTTTTAAGGTTGAAAAAAAAGTGATCCAGACCCATGGCATAACACGAGGGAAAAAAAATTAGTTAAACAATAACCCATGCATCTACATTATTGAGATGATTAAAAAAAAGGGTTAATTTTTTTTGATAATATAAAAAATTAATTAAAATGTCATTTTTTAGATGCGCATAAACCATGGGGTCCATTATAAAAAAAATTTATATTTTTTTTTGTAAGAGAAAAGAATAAAATTATCGATTTATTAAATAAGTCATCATTATGAGAAATTATTAGATATGCCCTTATTATAGGTATGGAGATTTGGTGCCACGTATCCCACCACTCATCCATGGTTCAAACATCGGTATCAGGGAACAACAACAAACAAGCACATGAGATTTTCTATGGAAATAAATGAAATTATTAAATATGTCAAGAGTTATGCTCCGTTTTTTCACAAAAATTCATGAGACCTGTTATGAAAGAAATTTTATGGTGTTCAAGAATAATCAAGTATTTTATTAGTTATTCTATAGATTTATTTTACAAAAAGAAAAAAGATAAATCTTACATAAGAATATTTTTATTATTTTTTGTTGGTTATGAGTTTCGTTTTTCTTTTTCTCTTTTTGTTTTGTGTATTTTTTCATTATAAACCAAGAAAATAACTAATATAATATCATTAATTACTCTTTAAATACCATAAAATTTTATGTAAATATCACTGATATAATATCTTAACATTGCTTATCACATTGTATTTTCATTTGGATCAAAATCTAATTAAATAACATTAAAGGAGGTGAATTCACTAATCACCTCCTCACATCTCCTCACATAGTATTATTCATTAAAATAGTAATTTTAAATTTTTTTTATGTATTTTTATTTTATTCTTTAATATTCTTTTCACTAGCGATTAAATTTAATAATTTGTTTTGATTTAATTTTTATAATATTATACAGGTCTTATGATCTGGGTTACATGCTTAGTAAGTTAACCAAGATTGACTCGATTTTTTTCAGGTCTTCTTTTTAATTGATTTTTGTTCTTAATTTCATCATTCAATATTGAGTTGATATTATTGAGTTTATTAGGGACTGAGCTACATGATTTATTTTGACATGCTTTTTATGAAGTTATCTCGATTTTATGATCTGAGTCATGACTTTAACAAGTTAATCTGGGTTGAATTACTTTTTTTATTGATTTATTTTTCAATTTCATCCTTCAATATTAAGTTAGTTGCAAATTGAGCTTCATAATTTATTTTGGTTTCCTTCTCTGAGGTTATCCCGGTCTCATAATCTAGATTGCATGTTTGGTAGGTTAATCCTAATTGACTTAAATTTTCTTCTTTTTTTAAAAAAATTGATATTTTTCCAATTTTATTATTCAATCTTGATCTCATGACTCGGATAGCGTGTTTGGTGAATTAACCTTGGTCGACACAAACTGTTTTTTTAAGAAAAAAATTGATATTTTTGCAAAATTCCTTCGATATTTTGTTGATTGGGAGTTGAGCTTTACTGTTTTATTTGTTTTTTATAGGGTTATCTTAATCTCATAACATATGTCACATGTTTGGCATGTCATTTTTTAGTTAATTTTTGTAATTAATATCCTTTTAAATTTCATCATTCAATATTAAATTGGTTGAGAATTTAAATTCATAATTTGTTTTGATTTTATTTTCACATCTCAAACATAAATTTGGTAGGTTAGCCGGTGTTGATCCAAGATGATCTGTTATATTGTTATATCAATATTTTTTTTGTAAAAAAAAGTTATTGTTTTGAAGTGTTTTTTTATCAAACTATATTTTTACCAATCACTTATATTATGTTTGGAGCAACCAAGTTAACCGGTCATATTAGTTAAGTTACACATAAATTAAAATTTTCTCTTTTAAAAATATATTAATAATATATTAATATTTTTTTTACGTTTCTAACTTGATTCAAACCGCAGTGTATCATGTGACGATGATCCAATATCTAATAAATATTTATTCCACGGTAGTGTTGAATTATTACAAGATACATGTCAGGCGCCGTTATTCATAGGAAATTGAGAGTTGTCTAACATGTCGTCGTGGTAAATATAATTAAATGTACATGTAGGATGGACATTATTATTATTATTATTATTATTATTATTATTATATAATGCTTTAGTTTTCCATATGGTAACGTCTGGAAACGCGGCTGTGGTTGTGGCTATGTTTCCAAAAAATTTAAATTTTTTTTGTTAAAATTTAATATGATTTGTATGTTTTGGATTGTTTTAATGTGCTAATGTCAAAAATGATTTTTAAAAAATAAAAAAACATTATTAGCATGCATTTTAGCATGAAAAGTTATTTAAAAAGCACCTGCAACCACACTGCCAAACACACTCTATTTCAACCATAATTTATACTGAATTTAATGCCATGAGTTTGATGTCCCTCTGTTTCGACTAAAAAAATCAAACAGAGGATACCACTCGTGTTTTTTTAACCTCTTTTCAGCTTGTTACGAGGAAGGATTCACTAAATTCAATCTTTTTTAATTACATATAAATTCCAAACCGCTCAAATATTCTTTTTCATGCAAAATATCCTATATTAATACAGAGTGTAAATCGTTATCACAACTTTATATACCATTTAGGGATGCTTGAAAGTCTGGTTATGATTATTTTTTAAAATAATTTTTATTTAAAAATATATTGATTAATATATCAAAATGATCTAAAAACATTAAAAAAATAGTTTGAAGTAAAAATAAAATAAAAATTAAATGATTTTAAAATATAAAAACAAATAAAAAAATGTAAGTGAGGCGTGGATGTGTAATGTCCCTTTAGGAGACAGGCATGTAAAGTTTGGGGAAAGGAAATCTAGAACATGATCCAATGGCGCACTAAATTCATCCATCCCATCCAATTTTCTCCTGGCTTATGAAATCATATCCAACCTAGAGGCACTGAGGCTGCACTTCAGTTCAGTCACTTACCCTTTCACCTAATCCCAAAAGCAGCTGACTTTGTTGACAAATTGCCAGTTCCTTTTAAAAAAAAAAAAAGCATTTTAGGCAGCTTGCACGTGATCAGACTAGTAACATTTGTACTTTCCAAATTCTTTTTTGTACAGAAATATATTAAAAAATAAAAATTTATATATTTTAATATATCAAAATACTCTAAATACATAAAAAATTTAAATTTTTATAAAATATTATTTGAATCATTTTCTCAAAAATATCTAAAAACTATTGCTTTAAAACTCAAATTGATAAGATAGGTTAATCCACGACTTGAATCATCTAAGATCTAAAATGGTTTAAAAAATAAAAATAGGATTGATATGATATGATTCGATTAAAAATTTAAGTTAACTCATGACCCATGCAGTCGGGGAAATATCTTTTTAAAACCTGGTGATTTTTTTTATATGAATAATATCAATTTTATTTTTTTATAAAATATAAAATTAAATTAACAAGGATTAACCAGGTTGTATCTCGTGACCCAAGATTTACTCTAAATCAATTTGTATTCGAGTTTAAAAACTATGCCAATAACCACCGCAAGGCACCACATGGTAAAGATTGTATGAATCCAGCTTTGCAAAATTCAATTAAGACACCTCTGACATTTCTAACTTGAATCCTGGGCAGATACGGCAGCGCTACTTGTCAAACCACGTTAATTAAACAAAGACCAAACTCAACCATAGTCAATTACCTTTTGTAAAGTTGTAACTAGATTCCAAATGGAGTGTTTTTTGGAGGCCAGCACACCCTTTATTACAGTGACATCTCCCAAGTGGCAGCTGCTTTTCGTAGCTTAACAAATGTATGGTATGATCCAACCACCAAAGCCCAATATTTTAAGGCGTAAGAGTATTTTCAGATTAGTTAGGTGTTATTAATTGAATTTAAGTTCTTTTCTAAATGCTTTTAATAATATATTTTCGTATTTTAAATACTACTCTAAGAAAAATAATATATAGTTTTTTTTTTTTGAAGCATGTTTACTTCTAAGATTTAACCATCGAACAAACCCGTTGGAGTTATTAGATGAAACACAGTTGCAAGAGACCCATCATTCTGTCAGATGTTTGTTGTAGAAAGGCTTATTTAAGCTACTGGTCTCTCACACACACCCTGTTCGTGATCCCTGTGCTTGGAGCCAGGTTGCAATTATTGTACCTGGGCTAGGCCGTACCTGGAACAGCCAAACCATCCATAATTGCTAGTCATCAAAACCCAACCTTTTCTCTCTGGGATCTTTGATTACTGTCCAAACCAAGCTTCATTTATCATGGCTGTTGACCTACACAACAGAGATTCATTATTCTTGCCCTCCCAATATAATCATGCCGAGGAGAACACCAATCTCGCTGTGGACACTAAACCCGCTAACCAAAACGGGTCTACGTCCTTGGCTTCATCTGATTTTGGGTCTGCCCTGAGCTCACCAACTGAATCAGAACTTGGTTCAACTGAGTCGGAAAGTGACCAAGACGACGATTACATTGCTGAGCTGTCTCGTCGGATGGCTCATTACATGCTCCAAGATGATGATCATGAAAGACATGAAAAGGTATGTGTACTGTGTGTACAATACTCATTCATTATGGCGTGTGTGTGTGTGTGTGTGTGTGTGTGTGTATGCATGCACATGTCATACCCTCCTTAATCAGTCTCTGATCGGAATCTATCGATTGTGGTTTTAGACATGGAGGCTTGCTGGCTGGCCACAATCAACAGCATGGTCAGAGTTGGGCTCGAGCCAAGAAGAGGAGACCGTGGTGGTGAACAAGTTTGAGAAGTTCAAGATCAAAGAAGAGGAAGAGATTCACAAGTATGCCAATAACGAGGGATCTCTAAGCACTTCGCTTAAAACCCATTCAGTCCCTTCTACTGTCAGGGAACCTGAAATTTCCCCTGCCGATCAGTTCCAGTCTAAGCAAGCTCTTATTGAGAATCAAATAAAGGTCATTCAAGTAACTCTTAATTACTAATACAAAATATAGTGCATAAGAAACTTTTAGGTGGTTCTTTGATACTAATTTATTTCTTCTTTTTCTTTTTCTTTTTTTGGATGAATCTTTTTTGCTAATTTTGGTGGTGTGTGTGTATTTTGCAGTTCTATAAGCTCAAAAAATCAGAGCAGATTATGAAGCAACAAGAGTCACTAAATGGGGCAAAACGGTCCAATTGGCATAAACAAAACGACCCCAGACGACAGGTTAAGCAGTGTCAAAGCAAAGGGAGAGCTCGTGGTGGGCAGTTTACTAGTCATTACGGGCAAAAGGTGTCATGGGCTAATCTACAACAACAACATGGAGCCGGATCAGAGATGAGAGCAGTTTTCCTTGGTGATTCGTGTCTAAGAAGCGGGTCTGGTGGTGGCACGGGGGTGTTCTTGCCTAGAGGTATCGGCAATACTTCCGGGTCACAAAAGAAACCAGGTAATTAATCAATGAGCAGTGGAATGTTTTTCTTTGTGATGTTTTTCCACCTTCTGGCTAAACTTTGGTCTCTTTTTTTTTTTTTTTGGGTTCAGTTCCGTAGTTGTTGGAGTGGTTAATCTTAGAGTAGTTTATCTCCCTCCTGTATTCCACAAATACGGCTTGGATTTTATGTTGTTTTGTTTGATTATGATATTATGGAATCTTAACTGATCTTCAACATTGTTGGTGGCCAAATTAAGTTTGATATTCTAATTGGAAACTTCCCCTGTCCACTTCTTTTGTCCTTTCATAAATTGCTTTCAGCTAACCACTTGTGAAAGAAATGGAGACCTAGCTGACAAGAACGATCAACTTGCTGTTAAACTTGACTAGCGTGTGTGTGAATGGAATATTGAAAAGTCAGGCTCTAATTAGCTTCAAATCTTATTTTATCGAACAGGTTGTTCAACTGTTCTTATACCAGCGAGAGTCGTTCAAGCGCTGAAACTCCATTTTGACAAAATGGGGGTTGCATCAAGATCCAATGGTGCTTTTCTCCCTATTCAGCACGGTACCTTGCTACCAAGAATTATTACTCTTTTCTTTTGACAAACTATTTATGCATTCATCTAGTGATAGCAGCTCTTTGTTGATCTGTGTGTGCTCTTCTGGTTTTAGATGCTTTGAGTGGTGATGTGAGATGTGGCCTGCAATTACCGCAAAAGAAGAGCCAGTCTCCAGCGATGCCGGCAATAAATAGTCATCAAGGAACCGGTTTGCCTCAGGAATGGCCGTACTGACTTCACACAGGCATAATGCCTTGATGCTTCCTCCTAATGCCCGACCGATTATGTTGCTCAACATGGCTGTTTTTGCACAAGAAAGCCGAGTGAATAAAGAAGAAGAAAAACAAGGACATTGGTCAAATTATAGTCTTATACATCATAGGATGAATCTAAACTAATGCTTGTAAATCCTCAATAAAACTTTTGTTTTTCTTCAAAGGGTCGTGATCAGATTCAGATAGAGAAATAGAAAAATAAAATAAAAGTTCGTTAGGAAGAAATGATCCAGCCCTGTTCCTCCTCCTCCTCCTCCTGTCTGGCTAAGGTCTGGTATATGCAATTGTGTGATCAGTTATGTAGTTCCCGTAATGATTCAGCTGTGTAGGGCCTAGAACTTCAATGTTTATTTATTTTGTTAATGGAAGCCTCAGTCTGTAGTATTCGAATAGTTGTTGGAGAAGAGATTGAATCTCTTGAGATTTCTTGAAAAAAAAAATAAGGGAGCAATAATATTATTATTAGTTAAGCTATGACTCATTATCTATATTAATAATTAACAAAATAATCTTAAAGGGATGTTTTATTGTTTCCTTCCCTGTGAACATATGTGGATTGCTATGCACACATAAGTTGTTTTATTATTATTATTATTATTATTATTATTAATGTAGGTGTCTGTGTCAGCTTTTACATACCTTAATTAATCATATGCTTTTACGTACCTTAATTAATCATATAAATTTTAAAATTAACGATTTTGTAATTCTCCAGTGATTATTATATTAGCAACCGAACTCCTCCAGTGATTATTATATTAGCAACCGAACCTGAAATTATAGGGAAACAAATCTTTTAGCTTCAGATTTTTATCACTGGATCACCTATTAAATGATTAATTATACCTTTTTATTTATTCTTTATCAGCTGGTTATTTATTGTAGAATTTTTTTTTAATTTTATCTTTTCGTGTTATGTTTTAAGTGATACAACATCACATGCCTATGATGAAGGGTTTTAATATTTATTATCAGGTACTTTTTAAATAGTGGTTGCTTTTCAAATAACTTTTTATGCCGAAATATATGTCAATGATGTTTTTTCATTTTTTAAAAATTGTTTTAGACATCAGCACATCAAAACGATCTAAAAAATACAAACAACACTTAATTTTTTTAAAAAAAATTAAAATTTGATCAAACGCAGAGCCAAACAGCTCTTAAAATTGTACAAGGATCTTATCGGCAGATTTTATTGGAAGAATTTAACGTACAATTGAAAAATCATTAGTTTTATAATTTAATGTCAAATATTATATTATATTTAATGTCAACTAAGATTATTATAAAAATCAAACCAGTTGTTCAATTTTATAAGCTATGATTTGGAATTAGGATGTGGATTCCTGAAACTCGAACGAGTATCAAAAATTCATACTTGATTGAGTGTGGATAATAATTTTGAATTCAAATTCAAATATAGATAATATAAAACATAATTCATACATATTTATTATCATCTTTAAACTGAAAACTTGGACATTTATATAATAATTTTTAAAATATAAAAAAATATTTTAAAATATTTTCAAATAAAAAAGATTTTAAAAAACAATAACTACTGTCCTCCGAACACCCTCAAACATCAATCCAGTTTTGTATTAAAGCTATGTAAAAGATACTTGCTAAGAATGTTCATAATTTCTGATCTCCGAGATAAATATGAGGGCTAGCTACAAGTTGTTTGAAATTTTCTGTAGAGCTTGATGTGGGATCATGAATGAAGGCCCCATAGGAAACGTCTTCTTATGGGTACTTATGAAAAATGACAAGGATAGCACATGCTGATAAGATCATGCGGTCATATGCCCACTAATTTTGGTTGGGACCAATAACTTGGTGATTGTGAATTTGAATGGCCCCAGATGGCAAAGAAATTAATACGATAATTGACATGATCTACCTATCTAAAGTCTAAACTGGCAACCCCTTTTTTTAAAAAGAGGAAAAAGGAAAGGAAAAACACATAATTCTATTTTTTTCCGATCAATTACTTGTTGGAGTAAGATCGGAGGTCTTGTGATACGGCGGCATCTCTGTATCCTTGAAAACTCTGCTCCCGAAGATTAAAAAAAAAAAAAACCTACAAGATGTCCTGCCACGGCTACAATAGACACACCGCCGTTGAAGGACATGACAGCAAGCATTACCATATAGGCAAGACCAACCCTGACAGCATGCATCAATGCCTGTATAAGACCAGCTGCGACATTGTTGGACCCTGGCTTGACTAATCGGCAATGAGAGAGCCACTCGACCATGACCGCAAGCACAAAAATGAACACCAAGGCTAACACATTCATGCCTGTACTTGTGCCAGGCCAGCCGGAGAAAAGGATCAACGTATCCTTGCCCCAGAAGAATGTCATGTGCATCATCATCTTGTGGTGCATCCCGTCGGTGCCGTTCATGGGTGTTGATGGCGGTGGTGACATGCCAGGCAGATGATGGTCAGGATCCATTAATTTTCTTAAAGATAGAAAAACTGACAGGAGGGCGTTCGGAAATGGAGTTTTTTAATTTGGCGATTGTGGATCACAGGCCGGATACTAGCGATAAGAGATATTTACAGTCCAAGATAAATTTGTACTCTGCACTAGTGAGATTTTTATAGGACTACAAAATACAAAACAAAATTGTTTTCTAAATATGGATCTTGCGCGATATAAGAGTTTAGGAAGCCCATTCATTTTATTTTTTTTTGGCAAAATGTGCTGTTAACATAAACTAAATTCAGGGGGGGATTCCCCTCCTCGCAAGTCGCAACTATTACTGTTAATTCAAAGAATACTTTTCCTTTTTTTTTTTTTTTTGATTCTTTGATATTAAATTTGTTAGGGATTTAAGTTTATTATTTGAATTTATTAGGAATTTAAGTTATCTCACAACTCGGGTCACATGTTTTGTGGATTAACTCGATTGATTAGTGTTTTTTGTATATTTTTTTAATTTTACCTCTCATCGTTTGAGTTAATTTAAAATTAGTCAAGGTTTTTGTGGATTAACCAGCGTTGATTCGAGTCTTTTTTTTTAATTGATTTTTTTTTTAATTTCATCATTCAACATTTGATTGATTGGAATTTAAGTTTTATAATCTGTTTTGATTTGTTTTTTATTGAGTTATTCTAATCTCATGATTCAAATTTGATATATTAACTTGAGTTGACTTATAACTTTTTCTTTTTTTATTTTTATTGATTTTTTCAATTTTATTCTTTAATAATAAGTTGATTAAGAATTAAAGTTAAATATATTTTTTTTATTTGTTTACAATCTTATGACTTTGATCACAGATTTTACATGTAACCTGGGTTGATCAAAGTTAATCTAATATATTACTATCTTAATATTTTTAAAAAATATCATCTTAAATTTGTTTTGGTTAAACTATTTTTTATGGTTATCTAAATTTTCTTTGAATTTATTAAATTAATCAGATGATATTAAATCAATTTTATTTTAAAAAAACATGTTAGTAATAATTAAATATTAAAAAAATTAAAAAATTTAATGAAAATCACATCATATCGCACTTTATTGTGTGTTTGTGAGTGTGGTAGTAGTTGCTTTTCAAAGTGTTTTTCATTCCAAAACACATCAAAATAATATTTAAAAAAAATTATTTTTGACACCAGCACATTAAAATGATCTAAAAACATTAAAAAAATATTAATTTAAAATAATAAAAATAAAAATAAAATAATTTTTTTAAATAACAAATTAAATAATAAATTGTTTTGTTCCGAGTTAATAACAGGGATTACTTGCTTTAATTCAAAAACAAAATAATTTTTTAATATATTATTCTGCTAAATAATTCTCTTTTATATCATATTGTGTTTTGCTTCAAATCTTGACCAAGTATTATTCTTAGAATAAAAATAGACACAGCAAGTGTGCAATTTAAAGGCATAATCAACACCAAACAGGGCCCAAATACTGTAAAAAAAAACAGAGTGCATCCATATTTTCCAACCCATGGAAAGGTGACGATATTGAAAGTGATAGACTACCGATCTGTAAAAAAAAGAAGAAGAGTACATCCATATATGCTTCCTTCCTCTTCTTCTTCTTCTTCTTTCTATTTTTTTATTTCAAGAGTCCAGACTGATGTGTCTTTCTTCAGTCAAAATCCCAGTTGACGAGCTCGTTTTGATCACAGGTGAATAGAAGAAATATATTTATTAAATTGGGTTTTGTCTCTCCCGAAATAGCAACAAAAATTGATCTGACAGCACGCCCTTTCTACTCTATTGGTTCAATATTGTCCCCACCGCTCAACGCAAAGGCAGAGGGCAAAAACCTGTTATATATATATGTAAGGCAGAGGGCAAAAACCTGTTGAAAGAATTATATACAAGGCAGAGGGCAAAAACCTGTTATATATATATATATCCTTTTTTTTTTTTTTGGCAGAAATATAAAGAGGGAAGGAAGAGCTAGGAAGCTGTACTATGGCTGGCATAATCAGATTGCGATTCTTTAGGCATATATAGAGTATATTTGAAAGAATAATTGTAGTTGTTTTTTAAACTTTTTTTTAATTATGAATATATTAAATGATATTATTTTATTTTTTAAAATTATTTTTAATATTAGTATATTAAAATTATTTAAAAATACTAAAAATATATTAATTTGAAGTAAAGAAAAAAATAAAACAAATTTAAATTTTTTCAAAAATATTTTTCAAACGCAAAAACAAACAGGGTCCTAGAGAGAGAGGAGAGGTTTTTAAAAATACATTTGAAATTGTAATAATGATTGTTTTGATATTATGATTTATAATTTAGAGTGGTTTTTAATTATTTTTCATGAAAATTATCAAATTAATATTTTTAGATAATATCAAAAACAAAAAAATCTAAAAAAAAATATTTTATTATATTTTCAATTAAAAAACATAATACACAACATACAATCAATGAAAAGTCCTCACCTTTCTCTGTTTAAGGAAAAAACAATAATATTTTAATTTATAGGGCAATAAAAATATATTTTACAAAAGAAAATTGACAAAGAAATTTCTAAAATTCTGTTTAAGGAGTTTCTATTGAAGAATTGGAAGGTGAGAACTGAGGATTTTGTTTTAGATTGAAAATCCATTAATTGTTAAAACCAATTCGACCTGGCCAAAATCTTATATTTAATTATTTGTTAGATAATTAAGGGTTCCACAATCCTTCCCATAAAAAAAAAAAAAATTTGAAATCAGCACAGCAGAATTACAGCATCCCTTGAAGGGCTCACGAATAGTTTGATCAATGGCAGGCACAACGTTGTGGAAAAAAACTAGGCATTTGCGCCTTCGAGGCAACTGCTCGTTGCCGCTTCAAGGAATTCTCGTCCTCAAATTTAATGCTCTGGACTCACTTGGCATTAATTTCCATCACTAAGACCTTATCGACCCATGCAAATGTGTGGACCATAAAGTTAATAGTTCACTGGGAAAAATCAACAATTTTTTGCTTTCTTGCTTTAGCTTTCTCCCTGATCGATTCGGCTAAAGATTCATCTACTGGTAATAAGAACAGCTAGTTCATAACAAATATATATATAATGGAAATTTATTTTTGCACAAATAACAGTCCACGCACCAAATACTTATAACAGAAATTATTCTTCAAGTTTCAAGAGGGTAAAAAGGGAAACAAAAACGCGTAATTAGAGAGAACTAGTGCATCGCCAAACCTAAGAACCTGCAGATATCTGATGAGCATAATTCAACAACTCGATGGAGGAAGATCAGAGGTTTTAGCAGGATTTTGGGTTTTCTTAAAAACCCTACTGCCAAAAAACAGGAACCCCAGAGTATGCCCAGCCACAGCAGCCAGGAACACGCCTCCATTGAAAGACATGATAGCCAACATGACCATATAGGCTAAGCCAACCCGCAAAGCGTGCAGTAGAGTCTGGACTAGACCAGCCGCCACATGGTTCGAGCCAGGCTTCATCAATTGGCAATGGGATAGCCACTCGACAAGAATGGAAAGCACAAAAACAAACAGCAAAGCCACAAAATACATGTGTGGTCTCTTATCAGAGCTTCCAGGCCAGCCAGAGAAGAGAATTTCAACACTCTTCCCCCAAAAGAAGGTCATGTGCATCATCATCATCTCGTGGTGCTGCATCGTTCCTGCCATGTTCATGGGCGGCGGTGGAGCCATGCCGCCCCCCATGCCCGGCATATCATGACCATGTTCCATGATCTCTCTCTCTCTCTCTCTCTCTCTCTCTGAAACCCAAAATATTTCCTTCTGTTGAGGGAGATCGATGAAAATGAAAAGATTTTATAGTGTGCCGGGAGCAATCGTTACTCCACGAATCTCTTTAACAAAGAAAACAGATATTAAGATATTAAAAAAATTAAACCTGACCAATAAGAAATTATAAATATAGATTAAAAGGTGCTTTTAAAAAATCCTTTCACGGAAGATTATTCTACAATTTCTTATATGAGTGTAAGAAGGGTAAGTGGTCAAGAGAACCTACTTCCATTTAGAGCGAGGAAGCTGGGGCTATTTAATGAAAGAGTAAATTATTTTACTTAGCCCCTGTACTCTTACACAATTATAAATTAACACTTATTTGTTTTGAAAAACTACAATGTAGTTCCTCAATGCTTGTTGATTATTGCGAATTGTGTTATTAAACCATTTATGAGGATTTTTATGGTGTTTATACTGTAAATAATTAATGATATTTTATTAGTTTTTTTTTTGTAAAGTACTTTAAAGAAATAAATAGATATAAATAGAAAAAATAAATTTTAGATGGAAATATTTTTAGTGGGTAATGAATTTTATTTTATAATCTCTTACTTAAAATTGAGTTTTGAGGAATAATTTAAAAGATGTAACTAATTATTTCCTGTGCACTATAAGAATCTTATGATTTCATAGGGTTTTTTTTGTGAATTAAGAATTATACCCTTTAACCATAGTTTAAAAACCCGACCTAGTGGTCAATCCGGTACAATGATCTGGTCACGGGTCAGATGAGTTGACCCGGGTCAACCCAAAAAAAAGGGTTCAAGAATGACGGAATTGTGCGCCCTACAACTTAATAAACACAAATTCTTCAACTGCTGATATCTCCCCAATCCTCTTTCGCGCTTCCTTACTGGGTTTTTCATCCACACCAATGGTCATTACTGCTTGTTTTTGTGGAGCGATCTTGCCAACGCTCATGAAACTCACATTTACATTCTCCTCGCCAGGAATATTCCCCTCACTGCCAATCATACCTGGTTGATTAACCTGACTGCAAAGTATGAGGCTGCCTTCCATACTCACATCAACACCAAATGAATCTACCTTGGTGAGGTGGGGCTTCCTGTCTTTCACACTTCCCTCCACTTTAATCTCACCAGAGTCAAAAATTGCAGTGACAAATTTAGATTCCACATTGGCAATTTGGACTTGGATGAACTCAATTGGATTCTCAGGTGAACCATCCAACAGAATAATCTTCTGTTATCCTCAGTCCTCCACTTAAAATTAAGCTTTCAAATTTTGCCCAACAACTAAAACCTGAATTAAAAAGGAAGAAAACTAACTAAAACCAAAATCTTACCAAAAGAATTAATCAAAATAATCTTAACATGTCCCTGCTTTTCGGCCGCTGAATTGACACTCAATACCATTAGGAAGAGGCACCAAACACCTTAGATTTGGATTTTTTGAAAAGGTTTTGAGATTGTGGGGTTAGATTTTTGTAGATCTTCGAGAGAGAATGTGAGAGATTGAAAATTGTTTGAGTATAAGAAGAAGATACTGGTGGAAACGAGTAAGATAACAAGAGCAAAGATGAAAGGGTATTTTCTTTCTTTGACCAGATTTTGAACAGATATCATTGCCATATGCTTTCTTTTTATGAGCTTTTGGGAGAGAAAGAGTTTAAGCAACTAGCAGGAATCAAGATCCACAAAGATTGTGGGTCAGAGACAGAGAGAGACAATGACATTCAATCAAAGAGACACGATGGCTTTCAATCAAATTGAGTGTTTAGGAAAAAACGACATCGTTTTGTTTATATATATATATATATATATATATAAAAGGTCGGGTCTCAGCCGGGTTTACTTAGGTCGGCCGGGTTCTGGGTCGACCCATCGGGCCAATTCCCAAGCTGTTTTTTGCTTAGACCCAATTGCCCCGGACCCGTGCGGCCGGGTCCCAGGTCGACTCGCCGGTCCAGACCGGGTTTCAAAACTATACCTTTAACAATTTAAATTATTAAAGAAAAACCAGAATATTTTTACTTGATAAGTTAAAGAGATTAAGATAGTATTTTATATTGTGATAACAATTACTTTTTAAAATGTTTTTTTTATTTTAATATACATTAAAATAATTTATTTTTAAAAAAAAATCATTTAATATCATCACATCAAAATAAAATAAAAAATACTACAAAATTAATTTAAAACTAAGAATTCAAATTTTATAAAAACCAAGGTTAGAACGCGGTAGTGCACATAATTGGGTGATGGAACTTGTAGTAATTAGACTACATTTATTACATGGTTTACATCATGGTTGTTAAAATCGCGATTCAAGTCGTAAAATCGTACGTTTTTACGAGTTAATATAGACTTTACGTGCTAAATCGTTCATAAAAATCAGAAATGAGTAAAATTGGGTAAAAAACAGTTAAAATCGATAAAATCGGGTGAAATCGCATAAAATCACGATTTTACCACCGATTGAACGAGTTTGCCCGCAGGAGAACAAAATTCAGTGTATCTGCCACGTGTCACCCGCCTATTGGCTTGAACAGATTGAAGGCAATTTATTCAGTAACTGTGTCTCCCCGAATCAGTCTTCCGCCACACCAAAAAAAAAAAAAAAAAAGATTCTATCTAGCAAGTAGCAACCCAACCCCGAGAAATATATATATATATATATATATTAATTCTCTGCATCGATGGAGCGTTCAACTGTTTCTTGAACACGAATAATATTGTTTGAGACCGCCCCCTATACCCAAGGGTTAAGCTTTTTCTCCAGCAAACTAATGAAACTGCCACGTCAGATGTAAATATTCGCATGGTTGGTTAATAAGTGTATGGTTGCTATTGAGATTGAATAGCCGAGACTTTTATATAAATAAATGAAATTAATTAATGCTTCTCTTATTTTCAAATGATCTCGAGTCTAAAACTCTCACGCTTGAGATCATGCATGATCTCTTGGAAATAATTCTAATGTTTCTAATGGTTCTCGTTAAATAATAATTCTAAATTAAATCACAGTTAAAAAATCAAAATATCTTAGAATCAAATCAATAAAAAAATAATTTAAATATAAAATCAATATATTTTGGAAATAATCCTATGTATGAATTTTTATTTGAAGCATTATTTTTAAGGTGCTTGAACTATGTATGAATTTTTATTTGAAGCATGAATTTTTTTTTTAATGTATTTTAAAATTCCTTACGATTTTTTTACGATTTTACGATCCGTTTTTACGATCCGAGTTTGCGTACAGCTTTTCGTGCCGTGTTAAAATCATGATTTTAACAACCTTGGTTTACATCGTACGCTTGTTTTGTTCGATTTGATGTCAAAACCATTTTATAAAACCCAGCTTAGTCATAACCTTGCCTGGGTTATAGGTTTTGGAGTACATATCTAGATTTTCGACCTTCATTAATTTGAAATAACATTGTTTTTAAAAAGAATTATATAAAAAATCAAAATAATATTGTTTTAAATTTTTTGTTATTTTTTAAAAAAATTAAATAAGTTTTCACTTGAATTTTAAGTAAGTTGACTAATTTGTGGCTGATTCACTAAATTAACTGGACTTAACCTGGTTAATTTTTATCCAATTTAATATAAAATCTATCATATGTCAAGTTATAGATCTTCATTTCATTGAGTTAATACACTGAGTCAAGTTGGGTTTACTAAAACTAGATGTAATTATTTTCTGTTCAGTTTGATTTTTATCAAAAAAACCAAACCGGAATTAAAAAAAAAAAAGAAAACCAAAACCAGTTCAAATCAACCAGTTTCGGTTCGGTTTTTTAGAACAAAAACCGGTTCAAACCGGTTTGACTCGATTTTTTTCGGTTTGGCTTGGTTTTTTCGATTTGGCTTGGTTTTTCCGGTTTGGCTCGGTTTGTTTTCCAGTTTTTTCGGTTTGAGTTCGGTTCTGTTTTTTTGGTTCAGGCTTATAAAACCAAACCGGTTGGTTTTTTTAAAATTTTAATCAATTTTTCTTTATGATTCGGTTTTTTCAATTATTTTTTTTTAATTTTCTTGATTTTTAAATTTTTTTACCCACCCCTGCTGAATCCAACCAAAACAGTTTATCACGGGGCTTGGCATATCATGATCATGTTCCCTGCTCTCTCTCTGTTAAACCCAAAATATTTCCTCCTGTTTAGTGATGATGATGAGAATGGAAAGATTTTATAGTCCGCTAGGAGTGATAGTTCCTCCATTAGTTTCGTTGCTTACGTTCCGTTACAGGGTGGATTCCAGCTGTTAGTAATATTTTCGTTAGTAATTTTATAAACAACATATGTAAATTCAAAACATATTAAAAATGTGTTTGGCAGTGTGGTTGCGGGTGCTTTTTAAATAACTTTTCATACCAAAATACATGCCAATGATTTTTTTTATTTTTTAAAAATTATTTTTGACATCAGCACATCAAAACGATCCAAAACGTACAAACTATATTAAATTTTAGCAAAAAAAAAAATTTTCAAATTTTTTTGGAACGCAGCCGCAACCGCGTTCCCAAACGGTACCTAAATTGATACGATGGAAACTCGATTTGAATAAAAAAAAATTGTATAAGATGATGTTGTTCGAACATTTTATTTTTCTAAGTGATGTTTTTTTATTGTAAAAAAATATGTAATACATGAGGAACTATTTAATTGTGTAATTAATATCGGTTTAACGAGTCAATTTTAAAATTTCATAATCTGATCTATTATCTAGCTTGAGCTTCAAATAAAAATAAATAGGAGTTGTCATGAAGTAATTTGGTTGATTTTACATGTCCAAAAATAACATGGACGCACTGATAAATATGTGGGTTAACTTAAAAAAAGTTAAGGATGATATTTTTTTTAATATCAAGACAACGACATATTCAATCATTCCTAATCAACCCAGGTTAGCCACTGAATTTACTACTCGGGTCTTGGATACAATCATAATGTGCTAACTTGGGCCAACTGTCTCATTTTTTTCCATTATCTTTTTCTTTCCTTGATTAGTCCTGGGTGAGATGTTATCCAAGACTAAATCGAATAGTTATTGGAGAATTAGGTGTTAAATTAAAAGAATGAGCCTAAGATCGAGGTAGATGAATTTTGAGATTCAATTGAAGAGATATTATAAAATCAAGGACTAAAATGAACAAAAAAAGCAAAAAAGTGTTTAATAAATGTAATGCACGAGCCAACATGTTGGAGAAGCCACCATACTATAAAGGAAGGTACAACTTCCTTTGAGCTCTAAAAGCGTCATTTCGTGGTGTTGCTGAAACTATATTAGTTAGGGGTTCGTCCTAAGATGACATATAATGTTTATGAAGGTCCGATGTGAACTTGATAATCATTTCTTTTTTTTAAGGGAAAAAAGTACAATGAAGACTATAAAATACTAATAAATACATTGACATAATAAGTCCGTCAGTATATTTCACAGAGCATTGAAACTATTCATTTCTCTGACACTGTTTATTGTATTAAATAACTTGATAATCATTTCTTTTTTTTAAGGGAAAAAAGTACAATGAAGACTATAAAATACTAATAAATACACTAACATAATAACTCCGTCAGTATATTTCACAGAGCATTGAAACTATTCATTTCTTTGACACTGTTTATTGTATTAAATACAGAGTGCATCACCAATAAATAAGTTCGTTGGTATATTCTAGAGAGTTTTGAAATTATTCACTTTTCAATTGCATGATTCATGCTGCCAATTACATATAGGATTACCAACAGATTAAGTTCGTCAGTATTTTTTCTAAGAGCTCCGGAATTGTTCATATCTCAATTACACTGTTAATTATTATTTTTTATAGACATAATCTCCAACGGACTGAAAAGTCATTGATGATATTTAAAGAATTTCTAAAAATTTTTAATTAAATTAAAAATTTAAATTAAATATTACAATCAAAATCTCTGATGAATTGAAAAATTGTTAGTGATATTAGGGGGGTTTTTAAAATTTTTTAATTACATTAAATATTTTAATTAAATATTACAGGAAAAAATCTATTACCAACTGGATACAAGTGTAAATACATTAACATGTAATTAACCTCGATGATTCGGTCCCCTCACATGCAAAGACAACTGGGACACAGACCCCTAGGAGTCCCATGCAAGTCCAACAACAGTACAGACTTTTAAGATCAACCATGTTAGAGATTTTCTTTCCAAGGCCTAGCTGAAAATGAGCAACGTCCTTTCTTCAGTTCTTGTGGGTGGTTAATTAGGCCTGGTTTGGTTCGAGGTTCAGATTTGACTAATTAAGCTATTGCCGAAGAATTCTGTAGATAGAGCTGGAAATAGAGTCTGCCTTGTGAAATGGGCTCTCCAGAAGGAAGTATCAGGACATGTTGCACTGCGCGAGGATTTTGGGCCGACTGTGGATGGAATTCAACACTGGAGCGTGTGTGTGAAGGAATTCTAATGCCATGCAGGCCATTTTTTGGAGACCAACGTTTGAATATGAAGTATGTTTGTCGTCTATGGAAGGTAGACCTTGAATTAGACAACGAATTTGAGAGAGGAAAAATACACGAAGCTGTAAGAAAATTAACGGGGATAAAGACGGGGAGAAGGTGAGACAAAGAGCTGTAAAATTTAAGGAGAAGGCGAAGCTTTGTTTGGTGGAGGACGGCTCTTCCTTCTACTCATCAACAATTTAATGGAACATATCTTATCATGCTGACAACTAGAAGATGGGATCACTCTTCGCAAATGCCAAAAGCTATTCCATTGCCAATAATAAGACTTCCCATATTCAGATGGTTGTACAGCAAAGCTTAGGGTAATGTGTCCCTTTCGAGTTTTGGACACTTCGCTCTGTGATTGTGTAAGTTTTGGTGGTCCACCTCACAGAGACTCTGCGTGTTGAAATGGAGTATTTAATTTGCCGTAATAATATAATTATGGGTTTAGTGGGCGTTTATGCCTTGGTTAATTATGGGAGCTATAGTTGCCGCCCCTGTCAAAAAGAAAAGTTATTTTCCCGTCAGGCAACCACATTTTGCAGGCAGAATGCTCACGGGCTGGCCCCTAGTTTTACTCACAAACAATTTTCAACTCAATGTCAGAGTGAGTCAGATTCCACCATCTTGATGCGGTGCCCCCACCCTATCGAGCAAGTGTAGACTTTGCCAAAACTTTTGCTTATGTTTTTTCAGCCTGTTTTTCAACTAAAAACCAATGCAGCAGGTTACAGCGCGTTCGATGATTATTTTGATATATTAATATAAAAAATAAAAAAAATATACAGAATAAACTATTATTCCTTCTCTCTCTTGCCAGAGATTTTTAGCTGTCTTGTTAAAGGTTTTAGTTCTTGAGTCTTGATTTTGAGTCCCTTTTACCTCCTCTGTATTGGCTTCACTTTCAGTTCAATTGTCTCTACGTCACCACTGCAACAAAAAGCTTTGATGGCAAGACCCTTTTTTCTCCTTTCCTAGCATGTTCGTAAAAATACAATAACTTTCTCCTCTTTCACAGTTTGTTTGGTTAGAAAGCTGTGAAGAAGATAATAATAGGCTAAGACGTGGAAAAAGTTTGTTTTTGTAGTCTTGAAATTCTATGATTATGTGTATTCTTGTCAAATTCAGTCAAGTTTCGAAAATCTGTTTGATTGGCAGAGTTTTGGGCATTTGTTTGTTTGGATCTTTAATCTTATTGATTTGATTGCAGAGAGCAAAAGTCAAACCAATCTTTGTCATCCAAATTTTCGACCATCATTGAAGAGAGAGAAAGGGAACACCAGATCTTTATTTGGAATGATCAAATCTGTCCAATTCCATAAATGGGATCGTCTCTAAACCACTGTACTCACGTTGCCATGATAATGACGCCTTAAATCTAACCAGTGCGGAGGTTAATAGTTGTGAGCACACATTCCCAGTAATTTCAACATAAAGCTTGTACAGAGGAACCTTTCTATTGATTTCAACATGGCTGAGGAAGGGCATGAACAGCGTCGTAGATTGGTGTTAGTAGCAGCTCCATTCCAAGGCCACATCAATCCATTGCTTCAGCTGAGTGCTGTCCTTCATTCTAAAGGATTTTCCATCACTATTGTTCACACCCAATTCAATTCTCCTGACCCTTCAAACTATCCTGATTTCGACTTCCTGTTCATTCAGGATGGCTTATCTGACCATGACATTGCTTCTCTTGACCTAACTGCCATTGTTTTGGTTCTCAACGACAAATGCCAATTACCTTTCCAAGAATGCCTAGCCAAGCTAGTGAAGGAACAGGAGACACGTGATGATCAAATTGCCTGTGTTATTTATGATGAACTTTCATACTTTTCTGAAGCCACGGCTCATAATCTGAAGCTTCCAAGCATTATATTTCGCACTAGCAATGCCAACACTTTTCTCGCTCGCAGTGTTCTTATCGAAATGTATATGCTGGGTCGCATCCCCTTGGCAGGTTTGTGGTTTTGGCTATGTTTATGAAATCATGCAACTATGCAAGGCATTTTCCCTTAAGTCGTATACTGATTTTGCCTGCTAAGTTTTTAACTCGTGTCCCAAGGTTTCATTTTTCTGTCTGTTATTTATGAGGAGACATTTCTATCAAAGTCTCGTGGATCTCCATGAACATCCATTTGCTGATGTAGAATGGATAAAACTGAAATGAACCCGAGTCCCTCCTTACCTTCACATGCTTCTATTTTTAGTAGGTGCAGATCCCCTGTCTTGCCTCCTAGTCTGCTTCTTGTGGAGGTGCAGAGGATATAGTATCCATATTGGTTGCTTTGGAATTTATTTACTCCTGGTTTTCATCTATATTATGAGACCATATTATAATATTTTTACAAGATCTTTCCTATAATGTACAGATCCTTTGTCCCAGAAAGCAGTGCTGGAGCATCCTCCCCTCAGACAGCGAGATTTACCCATCTCCAGTTTTGGACCCATGAAAAATTTCTTTAAATTATTAGGTAATGCACGAGATGTAAGAAGGTCTTCAGCAATCGTTTACAATACAATGGACTGCCTTGAAGGGTCATCGTTAGCAAAGCTTCAACAACACTGCCATGTTCCAATCTTTGCAATAGGACCGATTCACAAGATTGTTCCTGCACCATCTTGTAGCTTACTAGAAGAGGACACTAACTGCATGTCATGGCTTGACAAGCAAGCTCCGAGCTCAGTCATCTATGTAAGTCTAGGAAGTTTAGCTTCCATGAATGAGAAAGACATACTAGAAATGGCCTGGGGTTTGGCAAATAGCAAACAACCCTTCTTGTGGGTGGTTCGACCTGGCTCAGTACATGGTTCAGAACGGGCTGAGTCATTGCCTGAGGGATTCAGAGAAATTGCTGGAGAGAAAGGTCGAGTTGTGAAATGGGCACCGCAAAAAGAAGTTTTGGCACATAATGCAGTAGGAGGGTTTTGGAGCCACTGTGGTTGGAACTCATTGCTTGAAAGTATATCTGAAGGGGTTCCGATGATATGCAGACCAAGCTTTGGGGATCAGAAGGTTACAGCTAGGTATGTAAGTCAAGTATGGAGAGTAGGTCTGCATTTGGAGGATGAATTGGAGAGGGGAGAAATAGAGAGTGTTATTACAAGGCTGATGGTTGATAAAGAGGGGGACGAGATGAGGCAGAGGGCAATGGACTTCAAGGAGAAAGCAGAACTTTGCATTAGAACTGGTGGTTCTTCCTATAATTCCTTGAACAAGTTGGTGGAATTAATCAAATCGTTTTAACTGTACAAACGATTTGTTTATCTAATTAATCTCACAGCTAATAGCCTAATAATAACCAACCTAGCCATATTTTCTTGACTAATAAAAAGTTGTAGGAACAACTGATAGCAGTTCATGAGATTTGATGGAGGTTTTTTTTTTTTAATCAAATTTTGATGGAGGTTGCTTGTGGGTTCTAAAGCTTCTTGCTTTGATTAGTAAACTAAGCTGCATTAGGAATTTTGATACATTGAAACAAAAAAAATTTAATTGATATTAATATCCCATATCCATATAATATTATATTAGTATCATTAGCATGTATTAGTGTTTTACGCACGCTGTCATATTCGAAATCTATTTTTATTAATTTTGCAATAATTAAAATATATTTTTTAAGTCAATTTTTCTTTTTATTCATGTGTTTTGAAAAACAAAGTACATTCTTAATAATTTTTAACCGATTATATAAAAAAAAATAAAAGAATAATTAATTTGATAGAATATTATAAAAAATTACAATAAAAAATAATAAAAGAAGTATTTTATTTCATTGAATAAAAGTTTTCTAATAAATTATAAATATTAAATTCATATAAAATTATTCATAAAATAATTATTAATATTACCATAAAAAACTATAATTTTATTTAAAATTATGACACGTATATTATTTTTTAAATATAATTTTAATAATTTTATTTAAAGAAAATTTATTCACAAAGGAAAAACAAAACAATTAATAATAAAAAAAAGATGAGGGACCTTTAACAAAACAGCCCAGGCTCTGCTATACCTGGAAAGCGTTTTTTCCGCCCCTAAAACCCCGCTCTTCTATCATGGTAATTAGCTTGTGTCAGTTGTGATAAACCCTAAACCGTATTTTTTTCTCCGAACTCTCTATCTTCAGAAATTTTCCGAGAAAACGAAAGAAAAATAGTGCAAGTAGTAAGAAAATCTGATGCGTTTCTGATTCGAATGAATTTCTCAATTAAGTTTCAAATTGATAGTTTGTTCTTCACCTGCTGTTGATTTTGTAATTCTTTTTTCTTTTTATTCGGTAAAGGTACACAATGAGGTCCTGTGGCTCTTGTCGAGAAAAGGTTCGTGCATATTATGACGAAAATGGCATCGTGTAAGTCCTTTATTTGTCATTACATTCAGATTTTTGTTGTTTTATTTATGATTGTTTTCATGACATGATTCTTATATTATTAATTTTGAATTTTATGTTATAAATGTATGTTTGGTGTTTTGAAGATCATGTAGTCGCTGTGGGAAAGTTCTGGAGTTCAGTTATCTTTCATCTGAAGCCTCTTTTGTAAAAACTAGGTCGGGGGAGGTCTGTTTTTTTTTCTTTTCTTTGATGTACTATTTGCTTTTCTACTCAATGTTAATGGTGTGGCTAATTAATGATCCTGTTGTTCTTCTCTTTATGTTCATGTGGTTCCATTTACTTGTAGAGTCATGTGGCAGGTTCGTTTGTTAGGTCTGTTGAAAGCGAAAACGCTTCACGGGAGAGGTTGTATGAAAGAGGTATGCTTTGTTTGTTGTTCTTCTTAATGTTGTAGTAGATTACATTTCCTGACACATGTTTCTGGTGGTTGTACTTGTTAAATATTTCTAAGTCGACAGAAAACTATGAAAGAAAGTGGTTCCTAGTCAAAAGATGAAACTTGTTGTCTTGAATAACGAGGTTTTTTATTTATCAAATTTTGAAAGGTTCCTGATGTCCAATTTGAGTTCTCTCCAAGGTTAATAAAAGTGGTAATGAAGATGTCGTAAAGAGATCTAGAGTTCTATCTTAAAGTGAGAAAAAGAAACGAAATCTCAACCAAAGGAGCTGTTTTTAAGTTTTTAGATACGAACAATAATCCTTGTTTTTGCTGCAATCGCAGTTTTCTTCTATAAAGTGTGAAGCCTCAGCAAGAAGTAATTTTAACTCTTAAATTTAATTTAATATTAACTGTCAAAAAGATCACAATAAACTAACCATTGAAAGAGATAAGACAGGATAAACCTTGATTGTGAAAGACCACCTAAGTAGCCTGTGCCACGATCACTGTTCATGACTAGAATGATTGTTGAATGTCCAAAGATATCTGTATTTTCATTCCATTAAGAACATCTACCTGTGGAATTGCATGGACATCATGAACTTTTGCATGATGTTTTTGGTAGTGATTAATTTCCTTTTATCCTGCAGCACGTGATGACATGCTAAACATAAAAAATGGCTTAGGCATGGGTGAAAATCTTGGCATAGTTAACCAAGCTATGGTGTATTACAGAGTATGTTTCCTTGCACCTAAGCTTCAACATCACAGGCATGTTTTGATCAATTTATTGAATTCTCTTGATCTGTTATGTGTAGATAGCAGTTGAACGGAATTTCACTAGGGGCCGTAGGACAGATCAAGTACAGGCTGCTTGTCTTTACATTGCATGTCGGTAAGGAATTCACCTCTCCAACTCCTTTGTGCCTTTTCATCATCCCATCTTTTTGAGGAAACATGCTATGCTTGTGTTTTTATTCATTCATGAACGGGTGAGGTTTCTTAACCTACTAAAAACACCCTTGTTTATTCTATGGAGAATTCTTACCAGGGGTAGTTTTTAACTCTTCACAAACATATTAATTTGAAGAAGGACCTGGACAAACAGTTTTCTATATTCCATAATAGAATGCCGACAACTAAATATGGAATTGAAGGAGTACTTTTTGTTTCATTTGTTTTGTTATTGCCATTACTGTTTCTGTGGTTAAGATTCCCTTTCTTCTCTTCTTCTTCCTTTTTAATATTTGGCTTATTGCATGTTTTAGTTGAACAAGAATGCTAAACTGGTGTTCACTAAGAAAAATAGAAGAAAGTGGGGAGTGAGAGAGATTTGATTGTCATTTGGTATTATCAGATGAAATTCATAGTTGTTGGAACACCTTTTTTTCTTCTTTATTTTATTTTTCTTTGTGCTTGTTTTTGAACAGAAAGACACTCTGGATTAAAAAACGGAACTAAACCTTCACTGAATTGGTTCTGACAAAATGGTAATTATTTATTCTGTTTTTTCAGTGGGGGGGGGGGGGTTGAAGGCCAGTGGAAGCTTCATACAAGATTGTGTGTTGCGATTCTTTGCTTGAATTTTAGGAAATTAATCAACTTGCAATCAATATTCGAGCTCTCACTTATTCCCTTGGAACCAAGTTTCAGATCCTAAGGATCCATTTACAATAAATGAAACTAGACCGTATGACTTCCTTCATTTGCATAACAATAATTTGTTACATTGTAGCACCTCTACTAAAATCAAACCATCTTCTTACTAATTCTAAAGTTCTCATGCACCTATGCTGGTTTATTAATATGAAACCTTGGGACTAGGTTCTTCTCGACAATTGTGACTTATTTCAACTTCAGTTCTGGTTGTTGCATATCTAAACTGTGCTACTAGCAAATAGCAAACCCACGGGTTGCCACCCTCTGTATGTCTGTTAATTTATCCAAGGCCAAAGCTAAAGTATAGGATAAGGCAGATTTTTTGTCAGCCAATGGGGAATCCATCTCTATCATCATCAGCAATCTTCTTACTATTAGATGCCCTCTATACATATCTTTTGTCATGTTTATGCAGTGGTGAAAACTCCCTCCATCTCCAACATTCACTAAAGGACTTATCTTAGTATTTCATTATACAGCTTCTCAACAAAAAAAAAAAGGGGGAGAGCAGGGTCTCTTCTTTCCGCTCTTCTTTTAATTTCCTGATCAACTATTTTAGGAGAAAGATAACTTCCATAGTTCTTCCTCACATAAACCAAATGAGTTTTCAAGAATCATTGTCTCACCACTTAAATTTGTGGTCAAGCACTCTTTTCTAAATCTTCATAATGTGACTCATAAGTCTCCAACTACATGGCTAGTAGATAAAATGTTTTTACCCCAAGGAGGTGTTAATGATACCCTGGAAATGATAGTGAAAGGTGCAATTGATTTGTCGTAAAGAAATACTCTGAGACCATTTTCCAAACGTGACTTACCAATTATTGAGTTGTAGCATCTGGTGTGGGAAAGTTGTTTATTTTTCCTTTGAGTTGATTCCTAAATATGTTTTATGTGCAATCATACTAGAATTTAGCAATGTTGACATTTTCTGATATTACTTTTGGACTTTCTTTTTCAGGGAAAACAGAAAACCATATCTTCTTATTGATTTTTCTATTTACTTGCAGATAAATATGTGAGGAGCCTCGTCATTTCACAGCCAAATTTAGCTTTTTGCCATCATGATTATCCCTTGCTTATGTGTCAGTAACATAATTTTCTTTTGAAATTGTTTACAGTTATGTACTAGGTGCTGTATTTTTGCAGCTCTGCAAAGTTTTAAATCTTACCGAGCATGCCATTTGTCAGAAACTTCATGATCCTTCCATTTTCATACACAAATATACAGCTAGTAAGTTTCTATAATCTCTTGAATGCTGATTAGTGATTTTATTTCAGTAATTTTATTAGAGGGCATTGGATATGTTCTCTTGCCAATTGGTTGAAATTTTGGAATACAAGGTTCGGAAGTCTATCAAGCAATACAAATACTCCACCCCCCTCTATCCTAAAACCTTCTATTTATTTAAGCAACACATTATGTTAATTTGATATGAGTGTACGATAATACCCCGTTCAACTTTCTGTTCTTCCCCCTCCCCCGGAAAAGAACTCCATCTCTATCTATCGTTTAAACTTTTCCTTTTCCAATTCTATCTCGAGCTTAAGGGGCACATTCAGATCTTGTGTTGGTTTTCCTAGTGTTCTTTGGTTTCTCTTTCCTGAATCCAAAGAGGAAGAGTATTGGTAATGGTTTGATCGGCTTCTTGAACTGTATTCTTAGAAGCTTAGAGAGTATCGGGATACCCCTCTCTATTTCTTTTATACCAGAGTCTTTAAATTATTCCATTTGGAACCGAATGTATATGATATGTGTTTTCAAGTGGGAGATTGTAACAACCATTCTTTGTTTTTTAGGTTTATCAGGAGGAAAAAACAAGGAAATTTCTGATGATGCACTGACCATTATAGCAAGTATGAATTACCATTGGATACAGGTGTGAAATTCTTTTCTGATATTATAGGAAAGATGAACATTGTTTCAGTCTTTTTATTGGATACCTTTTGAGCTATCCAGAGTCTTATAATGTTCTGTTTGATTTGATATTACTCACAGACAGGGAGAACGCCCAGTGCATTGTGGGGTGCAGCATTATATATATCTGCACTTTCACATGGCCTCAACTGCTCCAAATCTGACATCGTAAGTCATGCTTGAAATTTCTGTTGATGTGCAGCGATTAAGTTGATGATTGACAAAATATTAAGGCCATGTTTGTTTCCCGGAAAGTAGTTTCCGGGAAATCACTTTCCAAACTTTCCTGTGTTTATTTGCCATTAGGAAAGTTGGTCAACGGAAAACACTTTCCGGTCAACGGAAAACACTTTCCGGTCAACGGAAAACACTTTCTAGTCAACGAAAATACTTTTCGGTCAACGGAAAACACTTTTCGGTCAAATAAAAATTTGGTTTGGTTTCCAGGAAAGTGTTTTCCCTTTTGGCTCTGTTTGTTTTCCGGAAAGTGGTTTCCGGGAAATCACTTTCCAAACTTTCCTGTATTTGTTTGCCATTAGAAAATTTGGTCAACGGAAATCACTTTCCAGTCAAAGGAAAATTTGGCTTGGTTTTCAGGAAAGTGTTTTCCTGGAAAATTTGGGCGGAAGACACTTTCCGGAAGTTGTGAAAAATTTAGAAATGTCATTATTTGCTGATTATATCAAATTTGATCCCCAAACTTTTGATTGCTATATATAATTTGTTTTGAATATTTATTTTTCAATTTCATCTCTTAAAATTTAATTTTTATATTAACTTTGATCCTTATTTTTATAATTGCTATTTGCTTTTTCCTTATCATTTTTTTATTGAAATTTTTTATCTATCAAATTTGGTCCTCATTCTTTTGATTGTTACTTATTTTATTTGAAATAATTTATGAAATGTTTATTATTATTATTTTAATTTCTTCATCTTTCATTTTTTTAAAATTTTTTAGATTTGATCTCTATTATTTTGATTATTATTTATTTTATTTGAGATAATTTATGAAATTATATATTTTTTTCAATTTCATTCTCATTCAACTTTTTAAGTTGTAAGATTTGTTCCTCATTATTTTAATAAACCTGAGAAAAATAAAACATTAATAAGTTATTTTTCAGCTCATTTTCCATGACATAACCAAACACTGGAAAGTGTTTTCCAACTTATTTTCCATTACACTACCAAACATCGGAAAATACTTTCCCGGAATTCACTTTCCAAAAGGAAACTACTTTCCAGCAAACAAACGGGGCCTCAATGAATTGAAAAGTCATCTTAATTGTATTAAAGTCATTTAATTGATGCGGAACTTTTCTATCTTTCTACTTGAGTGCTGCACCTAAGTATTCATTGTTTAGTGAGGTATGTTTTTCCTCGTATGAGCAGCTGTAGTTCCTATTCAAAGAGATGAAAAGAAAAGAAAAGAAAAGAACTGGATAAGTTGTTTGTTGCAGAGGCAGGTGATTTCAAATAATGATTTAGTTATGATCTTGATTAAAGTGGACTTACTAGTGTCAGCCTATAAGCATGTGTTAAGGCCTGGCAATGATGCCTCGCTGCCTTGAAGGCATCTACAAGCACTTTAGTATGCTGACACCTTGCGGTGGCATAACCTAGTCACCAACTTAGGGTTCATGTGATATTGGTGGATTGGATTCATCAGTACATTACTGGTGAATCCATATCATTGGAATTGCAAGGAAAGATGTGAATTGCATTGAAAGTCATAAGACTTGGAATGCTTGTTTAATTTCTTCACGGAACCAATTTTTTTATTTATTCTTCATGGATTGAAGCACCAAGTTGATATTTGGCTGTGTGAGAACCAATATGTGCATGTTTGCAAGTTTGAAACCGATGAGAGAAATTGACCAGGGAGAGTGTTAAGGAGGGTGGAAGGTGGAGAAAGGGCTTCTTTGATAGGTGATCATGAGGTGTGGGAAGAACTTCCAGGGAAACGAAAGTTTAGGTTGCTTGAGTTTGATTATCCATGAAGCTTCTGTCGGGCTTGTCTCAATTGATAGTTATGTTACTGGCTACTTTATTCTTTCTAGATTTGTAACTTATGTATCATTTCTTGAACCAATATATTTCAAAGCGATGTATTATACTTGATTTACAAGTTAGCTACATTAATTTTTGTTTCTTGTTTCGAGTATACTTTCATCTCGTATTTTATGAATTTTATTCGCCTATGAGCCTGCTTTTTTTCTTGACAGACAGCCTCAGCCTCCTTGAAGTCTTTTAGGATTGGCATTTGGTCCATGCTGTGGTTATTTGATACTTGCTTTTAATCTTATGCAGTTAAGGTTGGTGCATGTTTGCGGGAAAACACTGTCAAAGAGATTGGTTGAATTTGAGAATACAGAGTCTGGGAGCTTAACGGTATATTTCTGAAAGTGTTTTGTGACTTTTTAGGCTACAGTTGTTCAGAACATTGAAAAATAATGCATTATGTCTTGAATTAGCATATCTATAAGGTAATATTATTCTAACTGTGTAGTGAGACGCCTTTCATGATCAGTATTGAGAAAACAACATGAAGAAACATATAAACCACCATATCTCCACTTTCCAGTCCCCTTCCTACATACGATTCAGTAGAGCATTTCATGCTTAGATTGATGTTGTTTGATATAAGGTTATCTTGGCACATGGTTGACTTATGAGCAGCTGATTAGAGCTCTCTTCTATGACATATTGGTGGACATACTATTGATACCCTGAAATTCCTTGATACCCTACATGGTATTTCATAATAAACAAAAATTTACTTGTCGGAATTAACAGTTTGTTTTACTCTTTGGCAGACAAGCTGCCTCTTTTGAAAATCGACTTATACTTTGTCCCTCTGAACAGGCTAATTTTCATATTTTTTCACATCTGACTGGAAAGTTGTGTTTTGCTGTACCAGGTTGCATTCTTTTTATACCTTTCACTTAGATTTATGTAGTGATTGAAAAATTACAGTTTACTTCATGGTAGGCTATTCTTATTTTGTCATCTGATCTCCAAATAAGGCAGGTGCTTTAAGGGAAATCTCCTTAGCTGATATTCAGCGGGATTAGGGCTGCTCTTTTATGATATTCCGCTTTGCTTTTGTATTTTGGAGGACAGCTTATTCTCCAATATGCCTTTGTAATTTTTTCAGTGAACATATTTTCTCTTATCTAAAATATCTTAAAAAAAAGTAAAAACAAAAGGGAAACTTGATGTAAAAGATGCTGCACTTAGCATTGATGTGACCATTTGATGCCTCAGAAAGAAAAAGGAGCATGAAAATGATGAGGGTTTGCTAGCTTAGTTGGTAAAACCATGCTTGGCTCCAAGATAGCAGTCCAAGAGGTGGTAACTGGATAAAAAAAATTAAGAAAAAAATAACAAAACAAGAGGATATGAAGACAGCTACCCCAAGCCCTATCTAACTATTTACAGAATCCGCTGAACAAAACTACCCAAAAGCTAAAATAACTGATGCCTAATACCACAAGTGAGTCTGTAATACATTGCCTGATAATCATAAGCAAATGTTATAAGCAGAAACATGAATAGGCAATTCAATATGTATAAATATGCACCTTTACCACAATCATTAATTAGATGGAGATTCGAAGCATATTGCAGAATAGTAAGGGTTTGAAGTTAAAAAAGAAAAAAAAGATCTTGTAGTGGATCAGTCATATCCATCTCTATTGCCACTCCTAGAGCTTGCCTTCAGTATTTCTTACTGCCTTTTCTTCTACTCAAATGACTTCCTTAGAATGACTAGTTGAACTAATACTAGCTTACCAGTTGTATACTTTTTTAGCAGTATCAAATCGATTTATTAATTCAGTTCAAACTTGCCAGCAGGGTCTGCTTACATGCGCTTGCCTCCCTCAAGGGTATCCTAAACATTCTATAAATTTCTGACAGAGATGCTAAAAGATTGACAAATGTAAATCTAAAAAAAAACATTGATTATAGTTGAAAATTACTGTAAAGAGAAAGATTTGCAAGTTATATTTCTGATCCGCTTGATTTAGGGCATAAGATGAAAAGTTATTTTTTTCTTTCTAATTTTGATAAAACAAAAGAAGTCAAATCATTATTTGTCGTCTAAGCTGTTTGTATTGTTGATTTTTCTTTATGTTATTTTCTCAACAAAATTATGTTGTATGAAAATTTTGTTCTTTATCTTCCTATACTATTAGATTGAGGAACTGAATGCAAAGGTGGAGGAACTGAAAGAAAGTTCATTGCCACGAAGAAATTTTGGGGAGCCATCTAGTTCAAAAGAGTTGCTATGTCAACACAAGGGTACAAATAGACCTCCTTTTGGATTTGGACTTTGTAAAGATTGCTATGCAATTGTGAGTGTTGCTCCCTTTTATGAAAATTAACTAGTTTTTGCCCTAACAAAAGATGTTACAATTCACATTCCTACTCTAATACAGGTTATAGGATTTGATGGAGGAACAGATCCTCCAGCTTTCCAAAATGCTGAGAATCAAAGAATGAAAAAATCATCTATTAGACATAGCGTGAGTGACTCAAATTTGGTTAGTATGTCTTCCTTAAAGCTAGAGTACTCTTAAACTAATGAACTTAACCATTTGCTTTCTCTATTGGCTTTGTTGCTGTTGAAATATTCATGTTTAATCATTTCTGATGTGCAAATTGTTTGGTTAGTAGGTCAAGATGGAAAATGCTAGCTAAAAATTTGCCTTTTTTGTTTGACATAATAAAAATGGTTGTTAGTTGACAATCTCTCCTGTCTGGGCTGCAATTTTTCTGGTTTTTCTGAGTCAATAAGCCCTGTACAATTACTCTAGTTTGTGGCTATGAAGTTGCTAACTACTAGATTCTTCTTTCAAACACTCTTAACTTTCAATCTAAGCATGTACTTCATTTACTTTTTTCTTCCATCTCTTGCTGCATCACATATTACAAAACCTCCAAACAAATTCCCGTGGAGTTTATCACAAATTATCAGACATGGATGTCACTAGCTCTGTTTGAAATTTCTCTCCTTTTTAGTTCTGTCTTCAATTTGAAACCACCATTATTATCACTCATGTTACTTGTTTGGTTTGGGATGGGACATGTAGCCATGTTGAGGGCACATTTGGATGGTGCTTCTCTAGTGTAATAGTTAGCATCTTGCATTAATGGGCTGTGGAGTTTTTTCATGTAGAAATTCAGATCTCCTAGACCCTGCTTTTGTGGGTTAAACATATAAAATTATATGTAGAGGACAAGGGACTTGAGATAGAGCTTACACTATCAGATATCTGCTTTTCCTCAATAGTCAATTAAGTGTTTCTTCTTCTCTCTGTATTATTTTTCAAATATCTTTCACTGTTGCGCATGTGCACACACAGCCAAGCGTGTGTTTTGTGTATTTTTCCTTGGAATCAATAAAGATATGCTGCAGTAATTAGCAATGAGCATATGATTTGCAAGGACATTAGAATTAGCTCTGAGCATATCTTACCACCAAACGCTCTATTAGGAAAAAGTACCTATGATAACATTAGAGAATCATGCAATGAATTATATGTTTTTGATGTTATGCTATGAATTTCTGGTGAACGTTAAACTTATATTTTCTTTTTAGCATTTTAAATGTAAGTTGTTATTGATCTTTTTATCCTCGTTTATTTTTCAGTTTGCAAAAGAATTGAACAACCAATGCGAGAGCAGAGATGAAGAAAGGCCAACACGCAAGCCTGAAAGTGCTGGTGGATTTACCCTCCTTATCCTTATGAAGAGATATTATGGTTTGACATTGGCATGGTCTTCTTCCAAAATACTTGAAAAATATTTACTTGAAACTAAAATGTTTCAGGAGCTGCTACAGGGCATTTAGCCAGTGATTCTGATAAACTGCATGGTGTGGGTGATATGAGTTCTAAAGCTTTTGACGAGTCAGATGGCTTTTCTGATATTGATGATGCTGAGGTGAGAACCAAAGATTCTAACATTTTGTGTTTCCTTTATGCATATCATTGCTTGCATGCATCCCATCTTCTACAAATCTCAAGTAATATAATGGAGGGGATCTAAAAAAAAATTAAGAGCTTTGGCTTGATTTGCTTTGCTTATGGTTGCTTCCGTGCTCTCATGCCAGAAATATAATGGAGGAATCGATACAAGTAACACAAACCTTAAGCCTGCCCGTTACAATTTACAAATCATTAATTTCAGAATCTAGCTTTTATCATGTTCCAAAAGCAATATTAAGCATGAGTTGCAACACTGAATTTCAGAAACTGAAGCCTTTCTGTGTTTAAGCTTTGTGATTTTTCAGTAACCTTTTCTAATCTTCATCATCCCAAGCCTATCACATTGCTCGTGCTTCTTGTTTTGTATTAATGTACTTGTATCACAACAGTATCTGGGCTTTGAATTTTATTTTTCTTACATGATTTGAACAATATTTGTCATTCTGGATTCAAGTTGTTGAAACTTCATTCAGGAAGTGTCATAATACCTTGTCCATTCACTTTTGGGTCTATTTGTTTGTGCATGTCCTCGTCCTTGCATGCATGCAGTCATGTGTATGTGTACTGTTAAGAGTGTCCTAGTAGAAACCCAAACTCCCCCTCTTTTCTTAGCCCAGCAAAGTCGAGAAGGAAAAAAAAAGAAAATCATTTTGCAATGCTGGAGTCTAACAAATCTGGCACCTAATACTGTTGGCGCTGCTCTTTTTCCAGGAATATTTGTTAAGAAATAATAAGACTGTAATTCTCATGATTTTTGTTCTTATACTAATTTGATGTATATGAACTTTGCTATTCGAACAGTAGCTATTTAGTCAATTCATTCTGCTTTACCTTGTTTTTTCATAAACTAGGTTGTATTTCTGTTCATCTATATCCATTCAATTGCATGTTTCATTTTATTTTTTTGATTTCATTGTTTAGATATTTTATAGGTTGATAGCTACCTTCATAACGAGGAGGAAAAACGTTACAAAAAAATCATTTGGGAAGAAATGAATCGAGAGTATCTTCAGGTAATTGAATTTTCTGAAGTCAAATTTCCTTTAATTTCTACATCACAGGCTAGGGACCATTTCTTGGTTCAATTGTAACACTTGGGCTTGCAAAAGCGTATTATCAAATTCAAGTCTTTATAGCAGTCACTTCTTGCAAACATGCTGAAGGGTAGGTCAGCAGGCTCATGACAGGTTAATGAGCATTGACATCTTATGGCTTTATTTATGAATTTGTAACTTCTCTTTTGAGAAGCTACTCGATAAGTTTATGTTGGTGTTACAACTATTACTTCTATATTTTCTAGCAAACTGTGATATGATTTTTAATCCAAAACACATACCATAGGATTTGTATTCTCATAACTCGTGTGTTGAATTGGATGATTGTTTGTATGCAACACCTTGTCATATTTAGCACCATTTAAAATTATTAGCTAGTTTTTCTTCAGCTTAATATATGGTCATTTTTCTCATTTCTTTATTTGCTTAGCTAGCATCCTGGGAAATTGCCGGGTATATATTTGCTTGTCTTTGCATGATAAAATGCTTTCTATGCAGTTGTTGTTCTTGTTATAGTTCTATGGATTTAGCTTGAAGTTCATTGGTGGCTGCTATTTACAGGAACAGGCAGCCAAAGAAGCAGCCGCAGCGACTCTTAAGAAAGCTTGGGAGGAGAATTTCAAGAATTGCCCAGAGGACTTGCAAGCTGCAAAGAAACTTGATGCTGCAGTAAAAGCTGATTTAGCAAAATCTAAAAAGGTAAATTTCTGGTTTACTAGGAGAATTTTTTATTTACTCTTTATCATTGGAAGATCTCAACTATAGTTCTGTAATGTGTTCCTCTCTTTTTTGCATGCTATAAATGATGTCTTGGATTCTTCATGCAGTACAACAACATAAATGTCCAACCATCTTTTTTCCCTGCTGAAGTTTTTTGCTCAATGGTTTATATTTAATTCACAGAACTTAAGGCTTAAGTGATGGTTAACCCTCAACTGAATTTGAGCCCTTATTTCCATTCAACTTTCCAACTTGTGGATAACTAATATTTCTGAAAGTTTCAAATCACATAGAAAGCCTGCTTATGATTTAATTTGTTTATGCTTTGTAATTAAGTGACATAAATTGCTAGGGCGTATGTACTTTGTTCCTCTTTAATCAAGTGTGAAAAATAGGTGCATAAAATGTCTATTTACTATATGCTTATTTTCATTAAAAGCCAATATTAGTGAAAAACTATTCTATATTTCTATTCAACTTTTTGTTCTTCTTGCAGCCATTCATTATGTTATTGTAAAGGTTATTTAGAAAGTTGAATGTGAATTATGATGATAGTGTATTGACTTTGTCAAAAAATACATAAATTGCTGCAATACTGAGCGGTGTATGGCTGCTATTAATGTATTTCTAACTCTTTTTTTCAATGTCTAGAACCTTAACGATGTTTATTGTTTATCTTCCTACTATGTCTCAAGTTGTTTGACTAATTTTCTGCAAATATTTATTTGCAGGAAATTCAACAAAAGCGAGCTTCCGAAGCTAGGAACTTGGCTCCTGCTAAATCTGCTGCAGAAGCTGTCCATCGAATGCTAACTAAGAAGGTAATTGACATGGATAATAAAGGAAGTTGGTTTCTGCAAGTTACTATTGTTTTGATTTGCAACATCAAAAGCTGCTAACTAATTAATTTCACTCTCGGGGCAGCATTCAGCTGTGAAGTTTTTGCTTACAGTAGCACATCTCAGTTGGGTAGAATTTCTATTAGAAATTTAAAGTCAAGCCAGCTCATATTGTGAAGAATTTCTATTAGAATTTAAATCTTAACGAGAAATTACATCTAATGGCTTAGAAAGATTTTGTTATAGAAAACCATTGCAAATGGAGGCTTCCTGGCTCAAAACCTTTGCAATGACCTCATAATGCATCCTGAAAGAATGCAGTTAGGCTAGTCATGTCATGTTGTGAATTTCAGGGAAAGAAAATGAACAGAAAATCTGGGAAGGATACTCGTTGGTTATTCTTAAAAGTTTTGTTTGCCAGTTTGATACAGTGGTTTTGTGCCTCAATGCATGCTATGTATGAGCACGCTGGCTTTTCTGTATAAATGTTAAGTATATTTTTACATTTTGTATTTAAGGTTCATTCGTATTCCCAAAGCATAATCAATGGGCATGCTCCATTTTTTGTTTAATGAGAAATGTGCTTATGATTTCTTTTGCAGAGACTCAGTTCAAAAATCAACTACGATGTGTTGGAGAAACTCTTTGAGGATTCTGTATGTTATTGCTGTTTACCTTTTCTTCTTTCATACGCGCATCGTCCATTTTCTTTTCTACTTTTAGTAGATTAAGTTTAGTCCCTATAGCGTAATCTTTGAAAGAGCATGTCCATTTGGTGATTCGAAATTATCATGAGGGAAAAGTTCAAATTTTCATGCCACTTGGATGCGTCACTCATTTCCTATTATTCAGCTGGTGCATCTGGATATATTCTGAACCACATTCTTAAGAATCTTTCTGTCGACTATGTTCAGTTACAACCAGGAATAGTGTTTACGAATGAATGTATGACCTTCTTTACTCTTTTGAATATCAATCTGCAAATAGTAAATCTAATGCTGTAAAGATCAAATTTTAGTTATAGAGTAAAACAATAAAGGAATTAAAGATCTTTCCCTTGATTTATTTACGAAGTAGCAGTGTGGAGGACTGCCATGTCTTTGTCTATCCTTGTATTAGCAAATGAACATCGTATCTTCCACGCTCCTAGAGGAAGAGACTGTCATTGTTGGTGTCATTTCAGATGCTCTAGTTTCTCATGTAAAGAGACCATATTCTATTTTCTCCCTTTGTTTTTTTATCCTTTTGCAAGGATGAGCATCTAGCAACCTTAGAAGTATCGTCCTTTGCTTTATCCCCTTTTAGTATTTTAGATTACGATGCACGTATTTCTGTGAGTGATGTGATTAGAGTTTTCTTACAGGAGGCCAGGGACGCCAAGAAACCGCGAACAGAATCACTTTCTGACTCTGCTGACAAGGTGCTCCATACAGACGGCAAAGATTGTCGATTAGGTTATACGAATGAAAATGATGGTTTGGGGTCACTGGATGAAAACAAAAATGATGCTGTTGAAGAAACATGTGATTTTCTTTATTATGAAAGTTGTTCTGATGATGACTATGGTAACAGTTTATGGTAAAAGTTTTGGTGATTGCCACTCACGGAGGACTGTTTTTCTCTTATTATTAAACATTTTCTAATAATAATAATAATAATAACGCAGCGCCATAGAAATCTAAACCTACCTTTCATATTGTTGATGCCCTGCTTGTGTATCTAAGCATTTCTCATGGGAATCAAGCATCTCAGTTAGTGATGTATAGAACATTGTACGGATCAAAAATCACCAGCACAGCCCCGTAACTAAGTGGATGTGGAAAGCTAGATCATGTCACAGAAAATACAAGTTAATTTCAGTTACTTATCATTACAGCACAAGGAACCCATCACCACACACCTCGACCTACACAACAGGAACATAAACTTAACATATTTTCAAGACAGATAGCAAACGTAGTACTACTCTTTTATCCTAATAATAATGCATCGACACCAAAATAGGGACATCAAATCTCAACCAGAGATTTCAATGCTCTTGACTTCAGGTTTCTTGACTGCTTCTTCCTTGGGCACGGTCACCGTGAGAACCCCATTTTCCATAGAAGCCTTGACCTGATTCATCTTGGTGTTTTCAGGCAGCCTAAACCTCCTCGAGAATTTGCCACTGCTCCTCTCCACGCGATGCCAAGTATCGTTCTTGTCTTCCTTCTCGACATTCCTCTCCCCGCTGATTTGCAGAACTCTATCATCTTCAATCTGGACCTTCACTTCCTCTTTTCTGAGGCCAGGAAGATCGGCCTTGAAGACATGGGCTTCTGGGGTTTCCTTCCAGTCGATGCGAGTGTTAACAAAAGCAGAGTTTTCATCGCGAGGGAAGGAAGGGGAAGGAAAAGGGAAATCCTTTAAAGGGTCCCAAACGTCAAGAGAGAAAGGATCGAAGATGCTGCTCCTTCGGTTGCCAAAGAAACTTGGGATCATCGACATTTTGAACGGCACAAAGTTGGTGGGTAGTAGTATATCACAGTATATAGAGCTGCTGAATTAGATTCTGCTTTGATTGTTTTTTTACTTGATGTGTTACGGAGAGGCAGAATGTGGAGAGGGGTATTTATAGCAGTTACAGGGAAGGGTCAGGGGTGTTCTAGTACTTTCCGGTCATATTTTGCCTGCAACCGTAAGCGAGAACATTCTAGAGTCTAGCTTCTAGCACGTTCAGTTCGGCTAATTGGCACTTTTGCTTATGTAATCGGTGACGTGGAATAAGCTTCTTCCTTAAGGAAAACTTGTTATATTTAGCATTAAATAAATATATCATTTTTATTATAATAAAAATAATTATTCTCAGCGAAGATTTGTAAAACTATGGACGTTCATGGTGGTTTGTTTAGAATAGCTTATTGATAATTTTAACTTTCTTTCATTCATTCTTATCTTAAAATATACCGGAGGTTTCTTGATATTTTTATATGATTTTTCTATGCTTATGTCTTAACAATCACTTCAAATTTGTTATTTTTGTTCAATTAACTCAAGTCATGAGTTTAATATATTAATTAATATGAGTTGATATATTTTTTATTTACATTATTCGACATTGATTTTTTTTAATATTAGTTTTTATCTTTTAAAATGTGATTGCATCACTTGAATATAAATTTTTTTCCTTAATTTTTTTATTTGACTTATGGTGGAGCGTGAGTCACATAGTTAGTTCATTTTAAGAGTATATTTGTTTAAGACATAGTTAGTTCATTTTAAGAGTATATATTGTTTAAGAGGTGCACTGTGCAACACACCTCTTAAAAAGCATGAAATTCATGCTTTTTATGAGGAGTGTCGTGCGACGCTTTACATTTTAAATCTTATCATCTTTCGAAAGCCTCTCATTTTTTGGAATAAATCATTTCCCTGTTATCTTTATTTTTCTCTTCTATCAAAGATTTCCAAGTTAGTTATATTCCCTCCCTCGTTAAAAAGCTTTGCCTTCAAGGTAATGGTATGTGTTATTGAGCTACTATTCTTCCACTTAAATAGTATCTTTGTAATTCTGACCTTTCTAGCAAACTAAAATATCCTATTTGGATCTTTATCTAATAATCTTCTCACTTCGATCTAACAATTCTACAGGTTTTGGTTTGGTTTACCTTTCTAATAAAAAAGGGTTAATCTCAACACCCTTTTTATGATTTTTCTTTTAAAAAGAGAGACATGAAATGTTGGATCAACTTTGGTTCCTTCTAGAAAATCTAGGCAGTAACTACCTTTCTGATCTTTGATTTTATTTGAAAAGGTTTATAATACTTACATGCTAACTTCTGCATGCTCATTTAGCTGTATAGTTGGTGTTTAAGGTACACCTAATCACCTACTTGCAACTTTATTTCTTTTATTTTTTATATGATAATGTCTTCTGTCTATATTAAGCTCCATATAGATTCATCTTTATATTTTGTAATATTTTTTATTTATCCTTAATGTATCCATTATGGATTTTTGGTGATTCTTGTGATGTAATTAATTAGGTTAGGTGGTGTATAATTGTAGATAACCTTGAATAGGGATGTGTGATAGTTGGTGTTGTACCATCATTCTTTTCTATTTAGCCACTTCTACGTCTTAGGGTTATCACTTGAAAAACAACAAAAATATCCATGTAGGGTTTTATTAATAGCTTTTGTTTGACCATCGGTCTAGGGATGTAGGCGGTAAATGTAAATAGTTGGACTTCTTGAATCTTGAATAAATCCTATCATAGTGAATGAGATCATAAACCACATTTAATGTTGTGTATGGATATACCATTACCATGAAATTGCCATATTTGGAAAGCATATCCATAACCATCATAATTACTAAATAGAAACTAGAATATGGTAATCCCTCAGTGAAATCTATATAAATAAAACTCAATGTTTCTCTATTACTAGTATGAGTCACGGTAACCTGGAGAGTTTTGTGTTTTCCAACTTAAATTGCTGATAAATCTCACACTGTCTAATATAGTATTTTACCTTATAATTTATACTTGCCTAATAAAAATCTCACATTGCCTGCCTCAAGAATTTTTCCATAACATGAATGGCCTATCATTAGATTGTCATTAATGTATTGTAAAATAATTGGCTTAAAGGGATATGTTTTGCTTATGTAAATTCTACCTTTGTATACTAATATTCCACCTTGTTTCTTAAAACTTCAAGGAATCTAGGTTTTTATCTTTTATTTTTTAGAATATTACTTGTACTTTATGATCAATATCACAGTTACATTTAAAATCATCTACTCGGCTAGCTAAATGTTGTAGTGGCTCACATTTCCTTTATGATTTCCCTTTATTTGTCCTAGATAATGCATCAACCATTAAGTTCTCCTTTCCAACCATACACTCTACCACGAAGTCATACCCAATTAACTTAGTGATCTATTTTTGCTAGGTTGGGGTTCTTATATTTTGTTTCAATAGGTATTTTAAACTTTATTAATCTGTTTTAATTTTGAAGGACTATCCTAAGAGATAAGATCTTTAATTTTTAATTGTCATTATTGTGACTAGTAATTTTTTTTTTATAAATGGATAATGTTTATTTTTTCCCTTTCAACTCTTTATTAACATAGGTTATGAGTCTTTCTTCTTGCATCAAAACTACTTATATTCCTTCCTCCAAAGCATCACACTGCCATAAAATTCTTAGTGAAACGGGTAAGGCCAAAACTGGTAGGTTGGTAAACTTTCAATCCCCTAAAAGCATCTCCAACCCTTTTATCCCAAATTAATCACTTTTTTTATATAAAAAAAAAAACTTAGTTAATGAGTCAATAATTTATTCATATCTCTTAATAAATCTCGTATAATATCCAATTGAGCCTAGAAACCTTCTTAGAGACTTTATTTTATTAGGAATGGGCCATCTAACTATGGCCTTAATATTTTTAGGGTCTATTTTTAATCACTCTCTATAAATGATATGATCCAAATACTCTACTTCCCTACATGAAAATTTACACTTAGACATTTTAGTATAAAGTTTATGTCAGGCCATAATCCTTAGGGCTTTTCATAGGTGTTCTATATAGTCTTTCTTGATTTTATTGTATATTAAAATGTCATAAAAAAAAACACAAACTTTCTTAGAAAACATTTAAATACCTCATTCATCAAGCCTTAAAATGTAAAAAGAGTATTGGTTAACTTAAATGGCATGACCAAGAACTCGTGGTGGCCTTCATGAATCCTAAAGGCTATCTTAGAAATGTCCTTTAGTTTCATTCAAATTTGATGATACCCGAATTGTTGGTCTAGTTTGGAAAAATATTAGGATCCATATAGCTCATCCAACAGTTTCTCAACCATATATAAATATAAAACTTATCTTTTTTTTGTTTCCTTATTAAGGGTTTTGTGGTCAACACACATTCTCTATGAACCATCTAATTTCCTAATTATTATTACTAGAGAGGAAAAAGAACTATGACTTGTTTGAGTTGTTTCTAGATCTATTAATTCTCTTACAATCTTCTTAATCTATGATTTTTGGTAATATAAATACCTATATGGATGAAGACTGATGGGTGGTGTTCTTTTTTTAAACGTGATATGATGATCATGGTTTTAACTGGTGGTAACCTTTTAGGCTCTTTAAAAACTACCATAAATTCTATTAATAAACATTGTACTAGTTTTTATATTTTATCATTGGACTTGATATTTGTGTCTAAATACTAGCTTTAGAATCATAACCTCATTTCCACCCCCAAAGTCATATTCAATATTCACATCAGTTCATCTTATTTGTTTTCTTTTAATAATAAAAATGACATATTATTGACTTTTATTTTAACCATGAAAGCAACAGGCAATGACTTCTACTCAACGATGAAAACAACAGACATTGACTTTCATCTTATTATGAAAGTAACATAACAATGACTCTCATTCATCAATGGAAGCAAACAACATATCATTAGCTTTCATTCAATAATGGAAGCTACAAACATTAGCTTTCATCCAACGATAAAAGCAACATAACAATGATTCTCATTCATTAATGAAAGTAAGCAACATGTCATTGGCTCCCATTTAATGATGGAAGCTATAAACATTAGCTTCCATTTAACGATGAAAAGAACATAATAATGACTTTTTTTTTCTTAAAAAAAACATACATTAGCTTTCATTCAATATGAAAGCAACATAATCATTGGCTTCCCTTCAATAATGGAAGCAACAAACATTGGCTTCCATTTAATAATGAAAGCAATATAATCATTGGCTTTCCATAAATCTTTTTTTCCAATATATTGTTGTCACCTTTGCTAAGATTTATTAAGTGTAAGAAATTGCAAGACTAATAGGTGCAAAAAGACCTACCTGGTCTAACCTCTAGAAGCAACACCCTATTGTTATCATGGTAGTGTAGCCTTTCTTGTACCAATAAAGACAAACATCACCAACAAGTTTCACGAACAACACAGGTGTCATTTAAATTCTCATTCAACCCAAATTTTAAATCACAAAATAGGAAAAATCCTTAAAATTTCACATATTACACAATATTTCATTTGTCATAATTTCTATAGTGATGAATTCCAAGCAAAGTTGCCAATTAATTATTTTCATCACTTCAGTTTAAGCCCCTCAGAATATTGTTTAGTGTTTCAATCATAACCAGAATTGTAGAACTTGGTTTCAAATGAGGTTTGTTTCGTTAGAAATATAAGACATAAGGCTACAACTTTTATGAAGGGTGATGAACCCATATCTTCCACTAAAATATTAAAAATTTCTCATGATACTAATGTGTGGGAATGTCTAGTATGTTCCAAGTTAGATCTTTTATCAGTTTTTAGCTCATATTTGGATTTTTATAGCTCCAAATTACACGAAACCAGTTGCATTTGAAAAATAACACTCATACCTATAACTTTCATGAGATAAGTATTTTAAATTTTATCATTTTCAGAGTCAAATTATATATGAAAGTTTAGTGATAAATTTGTTATGTTTTTAACTTGTCACTTTAACATACAACTAAGTGTTTTTAATATATATCTTTATCATTTAAGGCACCCATTCCCTTTCAATATCCTTTCTAATTATATTAAAAACGAATCTTATATAAATCAAACTAACAATACACTTTGAAAAAACTTGTATATTCACTTTTTTTTAATTAAAAAAAGTTATTTAACCAACAAGAAAATTAAAAATAGCTGGTGTGTGTATATATATATATTAAAAACGTGAATATTTAGATCAGTTTATGTATATTTCAATTAATTTCACGTGTTCTAAAATTAACAATTATATAAGATTATAAAAACACTTAAACTCCTAATCATTAAAAAAACAAACTTAAAATTTAAAATTTAAGCTATCGTCAGCTGTTAAAAATAGCTGGTCTATTTCTTTCATATATGAATAAAGGACAAAGAAATGTATACCCAAGGTTAATGAAGATGGTCGAGGTCTCCGTTAAAAATAAAAAATAAAAAAAATCAACAATATGGGCCGTACAAGCTATTTATTTCTTTACTGTTCCTGCAGTCTCGCTACAAGAACAGTCACAAATAAATGAAATAATATGGGCTTCCTCGATATACGAGACATGGTCCTGGTCGGTGATTATTTTTCATCGGTGCCACGTATTTTCAGACAAGAATACGCTGAGAGAGCATTCACACGATGGCTGCATCATATGCATCGCACAAAATTGCAAGGCTCGGGCCTTAAGACCTAGACAGCGAGTTCTCGATGCTGGAGAATACACGTGTTTACTTTTCAATGTATTTTTTAATTTGAAATATATTAAAAATATTTTTAAAACGTTTAAACAAATAGATTCGTAGCCTCTGTCTCTCTTTTTTTTTTTTTTTTTTAAGGCTATCCTTCAACTTAAAAATCCCATGCTCTTCACCAGTTATTCTCTTTTTTTTTCCCTCCCTCTCTCGCATACATATTTGTATTTTGTTCATTGCAAGTTTAGTTCTAGGGCAAACTTCATTTTGTTGCCCTAAGATTTATGTGTTTTTTTTTAAATTTTTTCTAAAAAATTTATTTGTTTTACTTGAACCTCGTCCACGATGTAAATTTCAATTCCATACTTAAAATTTATGGAATATCTCAATATAAATCAAAAGATTATAATAAACAATTGAAATTGAAAAAAACCATCAAGAAATTAAATTTCTTCAATAAAATAAATACCTTTAATATATTTTTTTAATCAAAACTTATCTAAGTAGTCCTATTGTCTCTCTTACACTTTCTCACTAGCATTTCACAATTTACGAATGATTATATTTTATTCGATTTGGTTTTTACTTAAAAAAATAATCAAACAGATTATTTTTGAAAAAAATAGGAAACCAGTTCAAATCGACTGGTTTCGGTTCAGTTTGGTTATTTTAAGACAAAAACCAAAACCCAACTGGCTCGTTTTCAGTTCGGTTCGGTTTTTTTACATTAAAACACAAAAACTATATTATTTTTTTAGGTTTTTTTTTTGTAATTTCCAATGGGTTTGATTTTGGTTTGGTTCAGTTTTTTCAGTTTCAAGCTTATTAAACCGATACCAAACCGAATCAGTCGGTTTTTTTAAATATTATAATCTTTTTTTTACGGTTCGGTTTTTTCAGTTATTTTTTTTATTTTCTCGATTTAATTGGTTTTTTTTATTTTTATTCTCACCCCTACTTTTTATCCAGTTTTTCATTAAAATCTTAAACAAGGATTTCAATTTTTTTTTTGAAATCCTGCATGGATGAAATGGAAGCTAGATAATTTTGACATCACCCACATCAAAATAAAAATAAAACAATTCTATATGAATGAGATGGTAGCTTGTATAGGATAATTTTGTCATCACCTAGAGTGATTATCAAAGATAAAAAATAAAAAATAAAAAAGCTATTTGATGAAAACATCAAAGAAAGAATGTGATGATAGCTAAGAGGGATAGAATGGCGAATGTTTTGATAAAAATAAAAGAGAGTTAAATTATTTCGAATCTTGATTCTCACCTAACTATAGTATTGACTAAGAAAAGGATAGCATACCAAATTGAGAATTAAAGTTGATAGAATCTATGGATTTATTGAGAAACTAACCCTCTCAAATGTTATCATATATGTTTTTTTGATTAAAACAAAACATATTTTCTATTTTTAATTATCTCTTAAGATTTTTGTTTGTTTATTCTGCAAATTCTTTAAATGATGTTGAGATATTTCATAAAATTCAGAGATAAAATTAAAATTTATGTACTTAATAAAAATGAACAGATAAAAAAATTAGAGTAGAAGTAAAAGATATTAGTGTTTGAGAGTTACGGTGATTGTTTTTTAAAGTGTTTTTAGTTTGGAAATATATTAAAATAATATTTTTTATTTTAAAAAAATTATTTTTAATTTCAGTATATCAAAATGATCTGAATACATTAAAAAAATATTTAATTTTAAAAAAAATTAAAAAAATATTTTAAAACACGAAATGACTGAAGGAAACTGTGATTTACCCTTAAATCTAAGGTCCTACTGAACTGTTTGATGAAGCATTCAAAAGCCTACCATTTAGCTTTTGAACTTGGAGGAGAAATATTATTGCTAATGGACTATTCTTCATTCTACTTGATTTTGACAACTGTACGTTCATGATGTTCTTGGGGAACATCGAGTGGTTACGAGACCAAATTCCAGACCCAAAATTAATTGTCAATTCCAATCATTCTTACCTTACTCCCTCCATTTTGAAAAAAAAAAATAATAAATAAATTGAAAAAGCTTGTTTCAATAATGATCCAACCCCGTTTATTTCCACTACGATCATACCTTATCTTACCTAATGATACCTACGTCCTCTCAGTTTTATAGCTGTTTGTTATGGTGGAAGTAGATTTTTTTTTAAACGTTTTTTCTTTAAATATATTAGAATAATATCTTTTTTATTTTTAAAATTTTATTTTTAATATTAGCACGTTAAAATGATACAAAAATACCAAATCAAAATAATTTAAATCAAATAAAAATATCAAATTTTTTCATAAATAATTTTAAAATACAAAAAGAACCCGTCTCTTCAATCAAAACGAGAGAAAAGTTCCACCCAGAAGACAAAAACAACATCACTGGGTCCTGCACAAAACCAACTGAGAGTGATTGGTGAAAATCATTAAACCAAATTCTTCCTCGGCAAGTATACTAATATTAATTCTTTTCTACTCCAGAGGCTACGAGTCCATACCTGAAAGTAGCCACCACACCCAGCACGTTGAAATATATGCATAATTGATCACATGATCTCTCCTTCGTGGATAAAACACCCCTGCTCCTTGTGTTATTGGCTGGCTGGGACGCATATTTCCATACGGTAAAGTCAAGCAACCAATGAGCAGATCGAGGGGAGCATAAAAGAAAATAAATATATACTTGCTGGTTGCTGGCCATTGATTAATTTCAAATTTAAATATTATTAAGGACAAGGCATGGAATAACCTGTGACGTGATCATCCTCTTGCTCCCAAAAGCCTCTAGCTAGCTCCCCGTTAACAGATGATACATACTTTGCATAATATTCTGTGCGTTACTGCTGCATGCTACTGATAGAGTAGAGCTTGCATTCTTCAATGATCGATGAGGTAGCAACAATGGCATAATTTTCTAATATATATATATATATATATATTTATGTATCTCACCTTGGACGTTCTTAATCATGCTTTAGTAATGGTGATAAGATCATAGATGCTAACCTAAGAGTTCACTGACACCTTCATTAAAAAAGATTAACTGGGTTAATCTAGTTCACCGTGCATGACACATGCATGATCTTGCAGGCCAGTTCTATGCTTTCCTTCAAAATTCAGGCACTTTTTTACCCTTTGAGATCTTGAACGTCAAATTACTTCTTTTTTTTAAAAAAAAAATCTCCATGTAAGTGGACGGATATTGAAACCCTTAAGCCCGTAGCTAGATTGGAAAAGCTTTGTAAAACGTGATTCAATCCCACGACAGACCGGTAATTAAAACTTGTTAATTTGGTAATATATTTGAAAACTTTTTTTATTAAAATTTTTATTTTTTTAATGTAATGATATGAGAAATAATTTTAAAAAATTAAAAAATATATTATTTTAATATATTTTTAAAACAACCAAAATTCACAAACTACAGCTGCCACCAGAGCTCCAAGAGGAAATACTACATCAATGTAGCCTGGCGTACAGCTCGTCAATCAATATAGGAGTGCGTGCAATTATATGAAAATCAAAATAATTTAAATTTGTTGGTTGAATTGTTCTTTTTGCTTGCATTATCAGTAAGGTTTTGATTGGCATGATTTAAAAAAATAATAATTTTAAAAAATTATAAATATACTTAGTCATAGATTATTTTTTATTTATGTTCCATATAATTATTACCCCATATTTAATAAACCTAACCCAACCTGAAACTTGGATCACAAGTGAACTAAATTAACATTAGTCAGCACATATATTTTTTTTAATAAAAAAGAAACTTAAAATAATATTATTTTCTAAATTTAATTTTTTTTATTAACTCAGCTGTTTTCATAGTTTGATTTAACTCACTAAAGTAAACTAACTATGTATATTAAAGAGAAATAAAATAAAAATAAAATAATATTAAGTAAATAGTGCTTTTAAAATAAAAATGAACTGCGTTTTAAAAGCAGAGCAATGCCAGTCGTACCTCTGATATGCTCCAGCTCCGTCCTCTTTTATTCCTTTTTTTTTTTTTTCCTCTCTTTAGTCTTACTTTATCTCTTTTTTTCTTACCTTTTAATGTTTTGAAGGGAGGACTTTTGAATCCGACGTGGCTTACTTTAATCAAAACAAATCATCTTTCGGGAATTGGATTACTGATTCGGATGCAACTGAGTACATGCCAGCAAGGATCATTGTAGAATATCTGGAATATGACTGGGCCCACCCACCTTTCAATATTAAGACAGGAAGATGGGTATCCAATGAACATGCCTTCAAATTCACCATCTCTGAATGCTTACAGGATATTGGACAATCCCTTCTTCTATGTATAGTTTTCAGACCCGCTCGCTCGCGGGCCGGTTCAATACTCGAGTTTCTGATTTTAATCGGGTTATTAGATTGGTTAGGTTAATTTTTTTTAAATTAAAATAATATTGTTTTTGTTAAAAAGAAAAGTCAATAGATTGCAACTGGATTTTTGACCGGGTCACACCGAGTTTTTTTTTTTTCCTATTTTTTCTTCAACCCGGCCCGGTTTCAGCCCCGGATCTGCTAGGTCAATCCACCGAGCTGAATCGAGTTTCAAAACTATACCATGTAGAGTCGATAGCATTTCTCAATATTGAGTTTTATAGTTATTGCGTGTGTTTTACGTTAAGATTATTTTTTAAAATATTTTTTATTTAAAAATATATAAAAACAATATTTTTTTATTAAACAAATTTAATTTTAATATTAATGTATCAGTACAATTTAAAAATACAATAAAATAATTTAAAATTTTTAAATTAACAATAAGAAGGAGGTATCCATAACCCGTGAATACCTTGAGAATAACATGTTTTTTTTTTTTTGGGTAACGTGATGATATATATGAACGCTAAAATTTAAAGCTTTTAAATTGCCAACAAGAAATGTCCTTTGATCTCCCAACAAACTATAATAAAAGAGTGGAGATTAGTACTGTTTGTTTCTCCGTTTTAAAATTATTTTTAATAAAATTTAAAATTTTTTTATTTTTTTATTAACTTTAAATTAATATATTTTTAATATTTTCAAATTATTTTGATATGCTGATGTTACAAATAATTTTTTTTTTAAAAATTATTAATATATATTTTAAAATAAAAAATTATTTAAAAAACAATAGCTAAATACGCTGAGGGGCACTGCACTGCGTTCGCACGAGAGCAATTTTGAACCTGCTTTTTTACATCATTGCGGTATCGTTTGTCAGAAAGTCATTTAATTCAGGCAAACGAATGGCTGTAAATCAATCCACACAGGGAATATATTAGTTTCTATCTTCCACCAGAAAAAAAACAAAAATAGTTTCTATCGTTCAAAGGATTTGTAACTGTGCTATCAATTTCAAATCCAAGAGCGTATTTTTAACTGTTTTTTTAAATTGATATTTTTTAAAAATAATTTTAATATATTGATATTCAAAATAAAACATTTTTTATAAAACATATACTGAGTTATCAAACAGGTTGTGATAGATAAAAATCCTCCTAGTTTATATCCTTTAACTAGTTCAATCTTTTTTTATTTAATTAGATAAGTGAACTTAATTTTGATGTATAAGATAATTAAAATTAAATAAATTAATTCCAAGTTGCCTGTATTTGATTTTGATTATTCAAGGAAATGTGTCGCATCAATCAATTTTATTAAACACAATAAAAGCTAGGCACTTCTTTTATCATGTTCGTGTTTGGTAATTTATTATAGAGTATTTTTAAATAAAATATATTAAATTAATATATATTTTTATTTTTTTAATATTAATATATTAAAATTATTAAAAAAAATTAAATTAATAAACATATGTTAATTTGCATGTTAATAATATAGTGCTCAATAAGATAGCATTTTATCATCACAGAAGACATATTAAACTGATATATCTATATATTAATCTATCAATTGTCATAATTATATATAAATTTATACACGTTGTAGCACAAAAGTAATCGCACCATTGGAAAATATAATTTTATTATAGTATTTTTTTCTTAAAAATATTTTTTTAATAACACCTTTAAAGTTTAAATTTAAAAAAATAAAAAAATCAAGCAAAACTCTCCTTGTAGCTGATTAGTAACGTGGTGCAAATATTTTTAAAAAATATTTTTGTTTAAAATATATTATTTTTTTATTTTTAATATTAAGATATCAAAATCATAAAAAAATATAAAAAATACATAAAAAATAGAAACTATTACACTTTTAAAATAATATTTAAATATATATATTTTAAAAAATCTTAAAAAATACCTTAAAATAGAAACTAGACAGGTTCCCGATGATTGGTTATTTAACCTCATATAATGTTCCGGCCCACTCTGATGAACGGAATGTACATGGACCCACCACCTGCATGGCTAGACACATCAAGCTTTTCTAACATGTCATTCCTACATTGATAGAAAGCAGAAACAACAAATAAATAAGGTATCAAGTAGGGACCACGAACATCCCATTACGCGCCATCTTGAGTGTGTCACCTGATGTCATCATCTTCTGCTTTCACATTTTTCTGACCGTCTGATGAAATTATTTGCCTTCGCTTTGACTCATCAAACGAAACAAGCAAGTTCCAGCCAAAAACATAAACCCGCACTGTCTCTCTCTCTCTCTCTAAAAAGCTCTCTTTCTCTGTCTCTCCGTACTTTTCATCAGTTTTTAGCTTCTTTATATTACGGTTTGGAGTTTATAGAAGAAAGCGAAGGCATCGGTATTTTCTTTTTTAGTTCTCTGATCTCTCTGTTAGCTTCCTGGATCAAGCCAGCACCGACACGTATTGCTCTGTGCTAGAGAGGCTTCTGGTGCTGTTAATGTTATCTTCTGGTCCTGCATTACCACACCTGAAATGGGTATGTGCTATTCTCTTTGTGTGAGTGATAAAACTCCTCAAAGTTTACTACTTCCTGTTTGGTTTCCTAGAAAATCTTGTTTGCAAATAGGTTTATGTGTTTACTTCAAAGTTTCAATATGTTGCATGCTTTTCTTTTTGTTCAAAATTTGCATCTTTAAGTTGAACTTGGAGTGAAAGTGTGAGAGATTAGGCAAGGTTTAGTACTTTTGGTTAAGTTTAAGCTAACCGTGCACTGTTTAATTCTAGTAAAGTTGAGTGAAAGAGAAAGAAAAACTCCTCCTTTAAGTAAATTTGCCTTTACTTTTTCTCAATCTGAGAAATAATGAGGCCTTAGTGTTTAGGATTTTTGAAAACGAGTGCGCTTTACTTTTGAATAGCTGGGTATCTTTGTCCTTTTAGTTTTGCATTAGGTGAGGGAACAGGCCAGTTGTAGCTAAGAAGATGAAAGATCGATTTAGCCTGATCTTATCCACAGGTCTCTTCTTCTATTTTTTGCTGCTGTGTTGTTGTTGTCTTTTGTCTTATGGCATCGAATTTCAATTTTATGCTGTGCAAATTATGAAAGCTTTAGATCACTCGGCAAAGCTTTTTTTTTTTGAAAGAAAAAAATTATCTTGATTCAATGTTCATGTTACAGTTTATCTATATAAATCATAGCGTATCACGTTTTTATTATAAGATTATGTGACTAAGAGAAAACATAAAAAAATAAAACAAAATTTTGTCATCACTGTCAGCTATTAACCACACCAGCCGAATATTTATTTTGTCAATTATTGAGGTCAAATAAGAGGGGCGCATATCTGACTATCTGTAGGATTTCCCTTTATAAAAATCTGTTTCCCCCCCATCAATCATTAAATGAGTACAGAGGCAAGTCTCACTTACATGGAAATCAGAACACAATCACTTTGTAGTCATCCTGATAATATCATGCCTGTTGGTTAGATTCTAGCATGTCAAGTAAAGGAAAGGAAAATTGACCGAGCATAATTTGTTAACTACCCACTGTCATGCTCTAATGGATTTCTCCCATTAGCTGCTTGCATTCATGGATTCTGTCATCTGGCTTGTGATATGCTTTTGCTTGCAATTTCGGTCACCTATTAGGTTAGAATTCGGTCCCTGTTATTCTTGGAACTTAAAAGTTAATATTCTTTTAGTAGCCTGACTTCTTTATATACTAACTTATGAACAAACAAGGAAGTCTCCATGTTTGTGAATTACTTTTGGACAATCACTAATGAAAACTGGAGTAAATACTTATGTGAAATTTCAAAGAATTGCAATGTGCTGTTTCTTATATTAGCATTTTTTTTTGTTTTAATATGCTTTTCAAGCCATTAATAAATCTCTGAGTGTGTTCTATGCTCAGTTTTTCTTTCTTATTTTTGGAGTGGCCAGGTCAATATGAATTTAGTGAAAGATTGCAACTGTAGAAGCATATCAGAGCCTTCTTGTTGAGAGGGGAAAACGTGAAGTGGAAAAATGTATGGCCTAGTCTGCACTTGAGATACACAGCTGGCATCCGATTAAACTATTTGGTCTATGGAAGACTACTCAAGGCTGAAAAAGAATTTCAGGAGTAAGCAATCATTGGGAACTGCTGAGAAGACTGTAACATCCCAAGCAAGGAAAAGTGTGGACGTGATGGAGAACTTGAAACCATGGAAGCCTAATTTGTCATATGCCGATCTCCGTCATGAAATTACAAAAAAAGTAGATAATCTCTCTTCCAAGCCTTTAACAAATCATCAGAAGCAGTGTAGGACAGCAATTGAGGAAGAGGAGCTGGTGAAGTATATGTCCAAATTGCCAAGCTATCTGGAAAGAGGACAAACCCACCAAGAGAAGGTTTTAAATGTTGGGGTCCTTGACTGGGGCAGGCTAGAAAAGTGGCGGTGCAGGCAGAAACAGATGCCAGCTAGAAGTAGCAGGCATTCACTTTCAAGCAGTGACTCATCCTCACCTTTATCAACAGAAGGATCGTCTGTCTATTCTAGCAGAGGTCAGAGTTGCTCTCCGGGTCATCAAAGGACATGTCGCCCTTCACTACAATTTCATCCGATGTCATCACCCACCAAAGGCAATTCTCCAGTCAAAGAAAGCATTGGCAAGTTTCAAGATGTCAAAGGTTCCCAGACCAGCAGGGTGAGTGAGCGAGCAAAGTTTACCAGAGCAGATCAGCCTTTTCCCAAAAACCATCCAGAATTCAATCTTGACCAGTGTAAGAGAAAACATAAAGGCCCAAAGATCAATCCGGAAAGTGGAACTTTGGCTAATGGGTTAAATCATGAAGGGCTGAAGTGTATGAAGACGAAAATGAAGACAAAGACAAAGGCAACCGCAAAGCCTCCAGAGGGTGACTTTCTGAAGAGATCAGGGGAATTGCAAGAACAGAAGACATATGTTGACCAAACAAATGAAAGATTAATTCTTCTTATACCGAGAGATTCCCCACAAGGCACGCATTCTGGAGTGCCCCATAATTCAACTATGATGTCAGGCCAAAAGGAAGAAGAAGCAAATCAAAGGAGCTTTGCAGATATGCCTACGGAAATTTTCTGTCCAGCAGTCCATTCTGATGTCCCACATTCATGCCCTCTGCCATATGAAAATGGCAGACACTCGGAGAGAAAATGGTGCTCATTAGATGCAGAAAATATCAGTTTTTTGCCTGATTCTTCTCAATCAGTACCACATCAAGTCAAAATAAGAATGCGTCCATCCCGTGATACAATTTCTAAAGTAGAAAAACCAACTGTAATGCTGACTGATTCAAGTTCAAAAGAGTCTTCTGTGGCAGAGAAAAAAATGAGCAATTTAGCCGCTGAAAAAGTTAGAAGCACATCACCATTTCGCCGACTTAGCAGTGGTATGAGCAAGATAAGCAAAAATTTCAGCTCCAAGGAGGGTTCATCTAAACCACAATTGAGCTCAACTAGTAATTCAGCACAATCTGGTTCAGAGATTGCTATGGCTTCCACATGGCAGGAAAATCAAAGTAGCGATGCACAAAATGCTACAAGTAGAGCACGGTCAAGCCCTTTGAGAAGGTTACTGGATCCAATGCTGAAGCCTAAGGCAGCAAACTTCCATCCTTCAGTAGAGCAATTGCAGAGAGGTTCTATATCAACTGATAAAGTCTGCAAGTCATCCAATGTTCATTTAGATTGTATGCCTGGAACTGCTCAGATTGGGAAAGTAAAATCAGGTACGACCACTCCCTGTAGAATCAGTGTCAGTGATTCATCCAAGGACAAGAAGCACATATCTTCAGCATTTCAAGCCCTTCTCCGAGTTGCAGTTAAGAATGGCCAACCTACATTCACTTTCGCTGTTGACAATGAACGCGACATTCTTGCAGCCACAATGAAGAAATTGAGTGCCTCAAGGGAGGATGACTACAGCTGCATTTACAACTTCTATGCCATTCATGAAGTCAAGAAAAAGAATGCGAGATGGATAAATCAAGGTGGCAAGGACAAATGTCATGATTATATACCCAATGTTGTTGCCCAGTTGAAGGTTTCTGGTTCTCAGTTTTCCAATCTGACTAGACAAAATTATATGGCACAATCTTTTGCGAGGGAGTTTGTTTTGTTTGCCATGGATCTACAACAGGCAGAGCAGCAAACATTAGATTTTCAGCCTAATGATGAGCTAGCCGCCATTGTTGTCAAGATCCCTGAAGTAATCAATAGAAGTACCGTCAGAGATGGCAATCGGACTAACAATTGCAATAATTTCTCAGAGGTGAGGTGTAATTCTACCTCTGGTAATGTACAGAATCAGCCCATCCTTAGCAGTCAAAACCTTATCAATACTACAGTCATTCTTCCAAGTGGCATTCACAGTCTGCCAAATAAAGGAGGACCTTCATCATTGCTCCAACGTTGGAGATCTGGTGGATCATGTGATTGTGGAGGTTGGGATCTGGGTTGCAAACTTAGGATTCTTGTCAACCAGAATCAAATTAATAAGAAATCAAGTCCAAGCAAAGCCTGTTCAGCAATTGATAAATTTGAGCTCGTCTCTCAGGTATATTCTTTGTTCTATTGCTTAGACCAGCTAATTGTACCTCGCACTTGTAATTGTCAACTTACATCTCTTTCTCGTAATCAATATTTATCCACAGTGTGGAGAAGAGAACCAGCCTGTCTTCATCATGACCCCTTTCAAGGACGGGATCTATTCAGTCGAGTTCAATACATCACTTTCAACATTACAAGCATTCTCTCTTTGTATAGCAGTTCTAGATGGTAAAAAACTATGTGAGATGTCAGAATCTAGCAACTTGTTTGAAGAAAAAACTTCTCTGGAAACAATACTGTCGCAAAATGATGGAATGAGGGCTCCAAACGGAATTGTGGGAGAGATCCCTGCAAGATATGTCTCATTTCCACCCGTGTCACCGGTAGGAAGGGTCTAGTTTGAAGTCAAATGATCTCTGTAACTAGACACATCCGATATAGATAGATGAATAGATAGATAGATAGATACAATTTCAGTCGGCTGTTTGAGCAATGGACGGACCTGGATTGAAGTTCTGCCACTGGGATTAGTGGTTAAATCAAATGAAAAATAAGCATATATTCTGCAAGGCTTCTGAGATGGTAGGAAAGTAGCCTAGAAGCCTGAGATCAAGCATGGTATTTTGTTGTATTAGTTTTGGTTGAGTTCTTATGACAAGAGAATCAGTGTCAGCTGTACTCAGAGCAACTCTGTCTTCATCATCAATTTAAGTGCATAATATTACCAGTGAACGGTGTTTTTGCCTTCCATTAGCAGTCAAATTTCTGCTAATCATTCATTTTAACTGAACTTTAATCTAAATTTAGACTGGGGTTAGCATCAGCTAAATAAAGAGCTGGGAAAATTATAAACCATGAAACTGTAATTTAGTTAATTATTCATGACAACAGTGCAAGATTTGGATGGTAAAGACCAAGGAAGCATCCTGTGGTGATGGTCCCCAAAAAATCTAAGCTATCCATTTAACCGGACTTCAAAAATCTAATATCCCAGAAATTCTACATTAATCCTGAATTTATAAGTCAAGAAACTTTAACCAATCAAACATTAACAAAAACTCAACACGTTACCCATACACAAGAACCTATATTACTACAATAAAATTATTATTTTACCCTTTATGAAAGATGAGATGTCTTGTTGTTGGGGTAATTAAAATCGTTTTATATAGCTCATTAATCATTCAAAGATTATATAAGAATATATTAGTGTTTTTTTTTAAAATTAAATATTAAATTATTTTAAAGTCAAAAAAATTTAAAGCTATTAACCGAGGTGTTTCTATTTTTATTTTATTTTTAAAATTACATGAAAAGACAAATTTATCCTTAGCAAGGATTATATTGGAGATCACTCACTCAAACAAGCCCCAAACAAGTAACGGAAGAAAACAACTTAACTTCTGAAATTCTTATTGGGATTGTTTTGACTGACTGATAGCTATTGTCAGGATATATCATGATCTATCTTCCAGTCCAGTTTTGTTCTGTTCACCTTTGAATTGTTGAAGCACCACTGCCAGATTTTCTTTATATGTAATCACTGACACTTCTAAGAATAGTCTTGACATCTATTTTCTTGATCTTTTCAAAATATTTTCCCGCACCAAGTGACTCTAGACACTGGTTTTTGGGCTCGTTTCATCTCGTGGAGTAACTTGCTAGAGATACTCCTCAGGTTGCACTTTTCACTGGTCTGCATGTCCTTAAAGGAGAACCCAAAATGCTACCCATTTTCACTGACAGTAGAAGATGGTTTCTTTACTTGTGAGATTATTTTTATAATTTATTTCACTGTACATTATTCACTCACAGAATGACTATATGCTATGTAAGTAGATGGAGCGATGAGCATGATACTAGTTGCTGTTTTCCTCCTATATGTCTTGCAACTCTCATGTATTTTTTTTGTACTTCGATTAGGCTTGCCAGATTCCCTGTATAGTCACATTCTATTCGACTTGTCTACCTGGTCCGTCTCATATGCAATCAGATTCCCTAATTTCAGGACTTATGGTGCTGCCCTGTTATGAAAGTTGTTTAATTATTGTCGCTGTTAGATTGTTGTAATCGAAGCAACTTCTTACAATCAGGCACAACTGTCTCTTACAGGGCTCAAATCTTGCCAGGGTGCCCCCTCCAGAGAGTGCAATTGAATTGTTTGTGACCAACAATAAGTTTTTGAAAGTGTTTGAATTAAAAACAGTGAAACAGTAAATAAGATTTCCAGATTTTAATCTAAACAGTGGCTATTTTGTACTGTTTTATTAGCAAGAAATCTGACGAAGGTGTTTCTTTTAGTTGCTGGAGTTTTAGGTGTTTGAAGAAACAAGAGAATAGAAGAGAAATCAATATTGATACTGCACTCTTTTATTAAGAATGAATTAATACAGAATTGCTTAATTGTTGACAGCAATCTCGTACATATTTATAGAATCAAATTACAACTGAAAAAGCTAAAATAAAGCCATGATCTGTTAACAAACTAACAGATTAACAAATTCCTAATGACTAGGACAAGCTATTATTATTGAAGGAAAATATAAACTAAAAACAGAATCTTTGACCGCAGCATCTTAAAGCAAACTTCAACACTCCTCCTTGCTTTAAGAAGTGCAAATTCCTAACATTTTCCTTAGATACTCAAACCTACTTACTGGAAGTGGTTTGGTAAATAAGTCAGCAAGTTGATCTTCAGACTTGCAATAAATTAACTTAATATCTCCATTTTTCTGCACCTCCCGTAAAAAATAAAGCTTGATGTTGAAGTGCTTAGTCTTCCCATGAAATACTGGATTATGAGAGATTGCAATAGCAGCTTGATTGTCTACTGAAATTTCTGTTGGTTCTCTTTCCTCCATTGACAAATCACTTAAGATTTTTTTTCAGCCATAGAGCCTGGTTTACTGCTGCTGTGGCTGCAATAAATTCTGCTTCAGCCGTGGATTGTGCTACAATCTCTTGCTTTTTTGAACACCAAGAGAAAACTCCAGAACCAAGATTAAAACAATATCCTGAAGTGCTTCTCATATCATCAAGGGAACCAGCCCAGTCACTATCTGAAAATCCATACAACTTGAAGCTTTGACACTTCTCAAATTTGACCCCGTAGCTGATAGTCCCTTTAACATACCTCAATATTCTCTTTGCTGCTCTTAAATGTAATTCACTAGCATCATGCATAAAACGAGATAAGAGACTTATAGCAAATAGAATATTAGGCCTTGTTGTTGTAAGATACATTAAGCATCCAATCATGCTTCTAAAGTATCCTTCATCAACTTTATCTGCCCCATCATTCTTGCTTAGCTTTTCCTTTTGGTTCATTGGTGTGCTGGTTGCTTTACACTCTTCCATCTGAAATTTCTTCAATATTTCCTTTGCATATTTCTTCTGGCAGATGAAGACTTCATTCTGGTTTTGCTTGACCTCCATTCCAAGAAAATAAGTCATAAGACCAAGATCGGTCATTTCAAACACATTCATCATTTCTTGTTTGAATTCTTCAACCAGCAATTCATTATTTCCTGTCACCAAAAGGTCATCAACATAAAGGGACACTATAAGAACATCATTGTCCTTCAGTTTGACATACAGAGTGGCCTCGGATAAGCTTTTTACAAAGCCTAAATTTAGCAAATGCTCATCAATCCGGCTATACCAAGCTCTAGGAGCTTGCTTCAGCCCATAGAGAGCTTTTTGCAAAAGGTAGACCTTATCCTCTGCTCCTTGAATCACAAATCCATCAGGCTGCTCCACATATATTTCTTCTTGTAAAACTCCATTTAAGAAGGCTGATTTTACATCTAACTGAAACACTTTCCAGCCCTTCTGTGCTGAGATTGCTAGCAGCAATCTGATCGTGTCCAGTCTAGCAACAGGTGCAAACGTGTCAGAATAATCAACACCAAAAATCTGAGCATACCCTTTAACAACAAGCCTGGCCTTGTGTTTGTTGATGGAGTTATCTGCATTCAGCTTCGTTCGATATATCCACTTCACTCCTATAACTTTTCTGCCTTCAGGTCTGTCAACTAATGTCTAGGTATTGTTTTTCTGAATCATTGACAGCTCCTCCTCCATGGCCTTCTTCCATTTGCTGTCTTTAAGTGCCTCTTCATATCCAGCAGGTTCATAAAATGCAATGTTGCATCTTTGATAGATGTCTGACAGCAGCCTTGTGCCTTTAACTGGAGGATCATCTTCTAGTTCATTCTGCCACTGAGGAGCTATTTGATCTTCAAAAGGAGTTCTCTGTTGAAGGTTCTTCCAGTCCCATTGCTCATCTTCGTTGAAGTGTACATCCCTTATAATTGATATCTTCTTTGTTTGTGGATGATATACTTTGTATGCTTTGGAGACTAAGCTGTATCCCACAAATATGCCTGGAAGTGCTTTCTTATCAAGCTTGTCGCGCTTGACCTGAGGAATGTGGACAAAACACACACTGCCAAATACTTTAAGAAAGTTCAGTGAAGGTTTATATCCATACCAGACTTTGAATGGTGTTCTTTCATTCAAAAATTTTGCTAGAAGTCGATTTTGAAGAAAGACTGCTGTATTTGCTGCCTCTGCCCAGAATTCTTTAGGCAACTCCTTGTCATGCAACATACACCTAGCCATCTCCATTACATATCTATTTCTCCTTTCACTAACCCCATTTTGCTCTGGAGTGTAAGGAGCAGTGAGCTGATGTTCAATTCCAGCTTCTTCACAGAATAGATTAAATGTTGCTGAAGTATACTCCTTCCCATTATCTGATCTTATGCTTTGAATCTTGCAGCCACTCTGATTTTCCACCATCTTCTTGAATTTCCAGAAGATTCCAGCAACCTCTGATTTGAACTTCAAGAAAAAAATCCAGCACATCCTTGAAAAATCGTCAATGAACACAACGTAGTAGAGACTACCTTTCAGTGATGGTGTTCTTTGAGGTCCTGCTACATCTGTGTGAATGAGTTGCAGCTTTTGAGATGCCTTCCAGGAAGATTTAGGAAAAGGCAGCCTCCTTTGTTTGCCAAATTAACAAGCATGACAATTCGGCATTTGATCAGCAAGAGCAGGCAATCCTCTTATCACTTCATTCTTTTTCATTGTCAGTATTCGCTGGAGATGACAATGCCCAAGTCTCTTGTGCCAAGTTTCAGTGATGCTTGTATTTGTGGAATAGGCTGTATGCTCCTTCTCAGTTGGAAAAAATGAAAAGCTTTTCCCTTTCATTTTGACTTGTAAAATTTTCTGGCCAACAACATCATATATGAGGCAGCAATGATCTTCAAATGTAACTTTGAATCCCTTTTCTATTAGCTGACCCACACTCAGCAAATTTTTATCAATATCAGGTACGTAAAGAACATCTGAAATAGATTTTGTACCTGAGTTTGTTGTAATTGAAATGGTTCCTTTTCCCTTTGCTGAAATATAATCACCATTTCCTATTCGAACCTTTGTGATTTCAGTGGACTGCAAGTCTTTGAAAAGGGTTCTGTCATATGTCATGTGGTTTGTACAACCACTATCGATCAGCCAACATTCTGAGGAGCTCTTGGTTGAAAAACAGGTTGCCACAAAAATCTGATCTTCATCATCTTTCTCAGCAATTTGAGCATCTGCTTCCCTCATCTGAAATTTGTTCTTGCATATAACAGCCTCATGTCCAAGCTGATTGCACTTGTTACATTTTGCATCAGGCCTTTTCCAGCATTTTAATGGTGGATGACCTGTTCTGCCACAATACTTACAAGGTGGATAGCCTCTATTTGAGTTTCTTCCTTTGCCTTGATTTCTGGTGCTGGTAGTGGCTTCATTAATTGAAGCCTGAAATTTCTTGATGAATTTCCTTTTGTCCTTGCCGTGGTCCTGATGCTTGGCTGGTAAAGCTCCTTCAGCAATCTGATCTTGCCTCATAAGCCTCCGTTGCTCTTGAGCTTGTAAGGCATTCAATAATTCTGCCAAGGTGATCTTGCACAGATCCTTGGTATTCTCCAAGGTGGTTATGGATGCTTCATATTTCTCAGGTACAGTTACTAGGATTTTCTCTACAATTCTGGAGTCAGAGAAACTTGTACCTAACAGCCTTACCTTGTTGACGATTCCAAACAATTTATTTGAGTACTCTTTTATGGACTCAGAATACTTCATCCTCTGCAGTTCAAATTCTCTTATCAAGTTGAGACTTTGCATGCCACGAATTCTTTCATCTCCTGCGTATTCCTTCTTCAAGTAATCCCAAACATCCTTTGCTGATTGAAGTGACATAATTCTGGTGAAAATGGTTGTGGAAATAGCAGCAAATAGACATGCTTTTGCTTTTGATTTCCTTGTTTTTCTCTCTTTGTGGTTTTTTATCTGAGCCACTGTTGGATTATTAGGCAGAGGATGCACTTCATAATCTTCCTCAATAGCTTCCCACAGATCCATAGCATCCAGATAGGTCTCCATCTTCACTACGCACAGTTGATAGTTTTCTCCATCAAAGATAGGAGAAGACATGTGAGAAAAATTTGTTTCAACTTCCATTACAGGTCCCTTCAAGAAATTTGCTCTGATACCAAATGAAAGTGTTTGAATTAAAAACAGTGAAACAGTAAATAAGATTTCCAGATTTTAATCTGAACAGTGGCTGTTTTGTACTGTTTTATTAGCAAGAAATCTGACGAAGGTGTTTCTTTTAGTTGCTGGAGTTTTAGGTGTTTGAAGAAACAAGAGAATAGAAGAGAAATCAATATTGATACTGCACTCTTTTATTAAGAATGAATTAATACAGAATTGCTTAATTGTTGACAGCAATCTCGTACATATTTATAGAATCAAATTACAAGCTAAAATAAAGCCATGATCTGTTAATAAACTAACAGATTAACAAATTCCTAATAACTAGGACAAGCTATTATTATTGAAGGAAAATATAAACTAAAAACAGAATCTTTGACCGCAGCATCTTAAAGTAAACTTCAACAGTTTTGAAATATTCAACTATTTTTTGTTATTATTTTTACTGCACCTTGTTGCTCATTTGACTCGCATTAATGTGCGGTTTCCAGAGGCTTTGATTATGGCTGTAGTGATTTTATTTTTTCATGGCACATGATATTTACTATAGTCTTTGTGCATACATACCACAGATATGGCCTTCTATTGTATACAAGGACTGACTCTCACTTCTGTTGGCAATACTTGGCCCATAACTGCAGTTGCATTATGCATCTTGCTTGGTTACTTGCTGTGGTTCAGATCTTTCTTACTTTAGCATCTCGCAAACATTACACAGTTGACGTTTTTGTTTCCTGGTAAAAGGACTCGATCTTGTCCTGAATTTGATTCCCTGGAAACTGTCTGATAGGTTCGGATTGTTTAATTCTTCTGCAGGTATACTGTAAATTTGGTAGCATTCTTTACTGACAAGAAGCTGCCCGGTTAGTTTTTCATATTGATTTCTTTCCCATAAAAATCACTTCTCATGTTATATTTCATGGATGCATTTTTGGAAGAGAGGAGTTGACTGATAACGTTATTCATCATCTAATGTGTTTCTTAAATGGAGTGTTTATGTTGGAGGGGTGCGTTAGACACCAATATCTTCATTTCAGATTTACCTGAGCGGCCCGCTGGACTAACATCTCTGCCACTGCTACCTCAGAGTAGAGACAAGGATAGCATAAACAAAGAAGAGCACCTCCCATTACTAACTGGGGTTTCTTTTGAGAATGAGGATTGATTATTGGTAAATGAATGCTGCTAGTCATTGTAACCAGTTTTGCCTTGCCATTTGTCTTTAGGCGATTTGAAATTGTTAGATGTCTGCCAAATGGAGAGCACAAATGGATCATGAGATTGAAGCCAGGAGCATAGGTAGGATAGCGGTTAATTGTACATAAATGTCAGCACGGGCTGAAGATAGCTCTGCTGGTGTTGCCGCATTGAATGTGCCTAAAATTTATGTTCGAACCAAATCAACCAATGCGTCCTCAGCTCATTTTGCTTGTTAGATAAACCTCAGTTTCTGTATAGATTAAAACTGGAATGAAATGTTTTGGTTTTCCCAAATCCTACACTTTCTCTATACTCTTGCATTCTTTCCTTTTGTTTGTGGAATTGTTCTCAGTGAAGTACAGCTGCCTATTGACAACAGAGAGACGTAGAAAGAGCACTGTACCTGGCACTACTTGTCATGTTTAACAAAGAATACTGAACATTTGGTCCACAGAAAGCTTTAATGAAGCATGAAAGATTAGAGGGACCGTGCTTATGTTGATAGTTTCTCATCGAGAGCAAACAACCTAAATTTTTTTTGAGAATACAATAACAAGTGGAGGCAGCATGTGCTCTGCTTTTTCATGTAATTGGGCTTGGCATGAGGCAATGATGCAAAATAATAATGCTTCTTGTCTGTGTCCCTCAAAGGCTACATCCCCCTACATTATACATCTTTTTCTTTGCTCTGTTTTTATGGGAGGAAATGTGACGTTGGAGGCATCACTTGTTATGTCACATGCCTGGCCTGGTCGCCCTTCTTATCAAAGGGCTCCTGTCCTCGTGTACTAACATATGGCTTTTCTGCACATTGTGGTGGTGGACAAAATAATCCATAAAATAGAACCTCCGTCGTGCATGTTTTAAAAAGTAGTCTCAAGCTATTCATTAAGAACAAGTAAGCATGGCATAGACATACAGTTCAGGCAGGATAAGGTCATGCTTGTTGCCAGTCAAAGAAAGGAATATAGATGCCAGGTATAGCTTTTGTTGAACATGTGAAGGTGGTCCATGAACTAATAAAAAAGGAAGTGACCTTTGCCCTCATGCTTCCCAAATCCAAGAACTCCCTTGCTGATCCATGTTTTAAAGTTCCCAAACAGATCCATTGCAGAATCCTCGATGTCTGTGCTAAAGTCGTAGTTCAAGCAATACGTTAAAAGCGAAGGAATACTAAATGATGGGTTCTTGCACAGCTGTTGTTTCTTTACCCCCGTGGGCTCACTCACCAGTCCCCAATGTTTGTGGCGGTGGAGACCACAGTGCGTCCGTGTTCTTGCATTGCCTGAATGCTGGCAAATAGGTCCACGTTGAGTCAATTGAGCTGGAAAAAAGAAGCTGGGCAAAGACCTTCATTATTCCTTAGCTTAATTTATTATGTAATCTTTGGATTGGACCCTGTTCTTCTAACCATTAAAGCCTGTCCATCATGTTATAAAATAAATAGCAAGAGCTTTTTCATTTTCAGGTTGGCATAGCTAGGTGTCTTGCTGGGAACAGAATGCAAGGCTGGTGCTTGAGATCTTCCATCATGAGATCATATCTCATGCTGTTAGCTTTGCCGCAGACATCTTGGCTTGGTTTCTTTAAACAATTTGAAACATGGTGAGAAAAGTGTCACAATTTTTAGGTGCATTGCTTGCAAAATTGAAGCCCCAGCAGGGTATTTTGCTTGGCAGAAGACAGTATGGTCTTTGGCATCTTGGAATTGTTTAAGCAAATTTAACAAGTTCAAAGCTTAGTTTGCTGGCAAAAATGGGCGCAAGTTTTGAAACCACGAGGTCATTATTATCTGTAATTTATACTTTACATAAACTGGAAAGTTGCTAATGAGGCGTGCGTTCTTGGATGATGTTTCTCATATTCATACTGATTTTTATTTAAAAATATATTAAAATAATATATATTTTTTATTTTTTTAAATTTAATTTTTACATTAACGTATCAAAACAAGATCTCTTATTTGTCACCAAGATCAAGTACCAAGAGTTTAAATTTGGCCATAAATTCAAGGGATAATTGGATAAGATAGAGGAAAGCAATCCCAAATTACCATCAATTATAGGGATCCCACTATCCATTTACGAGGTTAGCATGCATTATCCGAATCTTACAAGACACAGAACACGTTACGTTTGACCCTCACTGACCATGATGTTCCCCAACTGTGGCCTAAAGTGTAAACTGTAAAACCTTTTTTCCATGAAATTCATACCTGTAATCATCAAAACTATGGTTCTTATTGAACACATTATTAGAAAATAAAATAAAAAAATAAAAGGAAGGAATAGAGAAAGACAACACAGTAAATCTCTAATAAAGTATAAATAATTTCTTATAGTGATTATTAATCAAATAATTTCACAAGATTATAAGTGTGTTATTAGTAACTTAGCGAAATTTTTCTCAAAATATATTTCAATAATATTTTTAATATTAATTTATTAAAATCATAAAATAATACTTAAAATAATGTTAATATAAAATTTCTCCACATAAAACTATTTAAAAAAACATTTTTAAAAATTATATGTTGAACAACAAAGACAATCATACATTTAAAAAAGTTATTTAGAGTGCCTTATCTAATTTAAGTTTGTGGTTGAAAGTATTTTTTATAAAAGAATATATTAAAATAATATTTTTTTTATTTTTTAAATTTTATTTATAATATTAATACATCAATATTAAAGAATATAAAAAAATTAAAAAATAACAAAACAACGGTTTAGCGCGTAGCCAAACAAGCTATCTTCTGGAAGAGGGAGAGCGTTGCCGAATTGAATTCAATCTCCTTTCTTTGACTTTGACCCTGTATTAATTGCCACAAACACCCAGCAATGGCCTTTCACGACTTCTATGCTTTTCACGCTTTACCTTCGCACGTACCAGCATATTCTCAGCGTGTCCAATTATCCTCAATCAGTGTAATACACGCGCTTATTTCGAGAGTGGCTTTAGTTTCTAATTTGTTGTACTTGGGAAGAGAATCTAGGAAAGAGACAACATAAAAAAAAGGAAACGAATAGTAAAGAAGTGAAAAAATGCAGAGAGAGAGTTGAAAGTGAAACAAACAGCTTAGCTTTTGGATCTTAAAAAGGTTTGTTTCCTCTTCTCTCACTTTCTTGCTTCCCAAACAACACTTCCCCTTTCATTTTCTCTCTTCCACTCCCAAGAAATAAAGTGTTATATATGTGTATATGTGTGTGTGTGTGTGTGTGTGTGTGTGTGTGAGAGAGAGAGAGAGAGAGAGAGAGAGTAGAACACAGTAATAGACTCGAAGACTCCTCTTACTACTGTTACTCAAGCTCGAGGCTTCATTATAGCTCCTTTGAGAAAAAAGAGAGAAACTCAAATGCAGAGAAATATGAGTACTAAAAAGTAAAAACTTATCTGTTTTTCTTTATCTTTGAATTTAAAGAAGAAACAGAAGAAGTGATCATAGGAGGAGGAGGAGGCAATGGGAGGTAGGTGCTCCAAGTTATCACTCTGTTGGTGGCCTTCCCATCTCAAGTCAAACCTCAACTACCCCTCTGATCTTGGTAATCTAAATAACTTTCTACGACCAGCCGGAGTAGTGCTACTTCCTTTTCCTTCAGTTTTTCACTGCCTTTTCTTTTTCTTATCAGTAGTTAGGGTTTGCTTTATTCTCCTTTATTGTTTTTGGGTTTTGACAAACTAATATACAAACTTGTATGTGTAGAGAATGAGGAGTTATTGCCTGGTGGGTTTAGAGAGTACAGTTTGGAGCAGCTAAGAGCTGCCACGTCAGGGTTCAGTTCGGACAACATAGTATCAGAGCACGGAGAGAAAGCTCCCAATGTAGTTTACAGAGGGAAGCTTCAAGAAGATGATCGCTGGATTGCCGTAAAACGTTTTAACAAGTCTGCTTGGCCTGATTCTCGCCAATTCCTTGTCTGTAATTCCAATCTCCCTTTCTATCTTTTGTTTTAAATTTCAATCCTGCTCTTTGTTTTTTGAGCTTTTTGTGACTTTGCTGCTGTTGGGTTCTTATTATATAGGAGGAGGCTAGAGCAGTGGGGCAGTTGAGGAATGAAAGATTGGCCAATTTGATAGGGTGTTGCTGTGAAGGACAGGAGAGGTTACTTGTTGCTGAGTTTATGCCCAATGAGACTCTCTCTAAGCATCTTTTTCATTGTAAGCCCAGCCTTGCTTTTCATCCTTAACTTTAAAAAAAAAAAAAAATAGTTAAGCAATCTTTGGAATTAATTTAACGTCAAAAATTAAAAAGTTGAATTTGGGTTCAGGGGAGAACCAGCCGATGAAATGGACAATGAGGTTGAGAGTGGCTCTTTATTTAGCTCAAGCTTTGGATTACTGCAGTAGTAAAGGAAGAGCCTTGTACCATGACCTTAATGCTTATAGAATTTTGTTTGACCAGGTACTTGGTACGTTTTATATATTATATCAAACTCATCTTTCTCAACTTCATGATCTGCTCCTTAAGTTCAGTTAGTACTTGTCAGGATGCTAATCCGAGGCTCTCCTGCTTTGGCCTGATGAAGAATAGCAGAGATGGAAAGAGCTATAGTACGAATTTGGCATTCACTCCTCCTGAGTACTTGAGAACTGGTAATAAGTGAAGCTAATCTGTTTCCTTGCTTGTATTTTTACGCATTGGGTGCCAGTACTTGTCAATGTCCTGTTGGTTGAGCTTAATGTAGATGCCTATGTATGGCAGGAAGAGTGACACCAGAGAGTGTGGTTTATAGCTTTGGCACCCTATTGCTTGATCTTCTCAGTGGAAAACACATCCCCCCAAGCCATGTAATATATATTCTCTTTGCTCTAATATTTTTTAAGGTAGAATTTCATATGAATTTCTCTTGGCATTTCAATATATGATATTTAGTAGCTGGAAAAGTAATTTGAGTTTTTAGTTTAACTTGAAATTGAACTCAGAATTTTCTGAGGAAACAATAAGCTCTAACACTTGACATTTGGATTGTTTGGTGCCTGATCGTTTCAATTCAGAGAAACTTTTGAGCTTAGTATTGCCTTTTTTTTTTTTCAATTCCTTCTTTGGCAGGCACTTGACCTTATACGCGGAAAAAATTTTCTGATGCTGATGGACTCTTGTTTGGAGGGTCATTTTTCAAACGATGATGGAACTGAACTGGTGCGTTTAGCTTCGCGTTGTTTACAGTATGAAGCTCGCGAGAGGCCCAATGCAAAGTCTCTTGTCAGTGCTCTCGCTCCTCTTCAAAAGGAAACTGAGGTGGGCATTACTTCTTTTACTCCTTTGCAAGACAATGCACACACGCATGAGCCATTTCATTGGTATTTTTGTGGTCTTGCTCTGTTAGTTAATGTTTTTATCATGCAAGTTATAATGTTACATTCGTTCATTATATTGTATCATCTCAGTTACTGGTATTTAGCAGGTTCCATCCTACATTTTGATGGGTATTCCACATGGAACTCAATCCCCAAAGCAAACAATGTTGTTGACACCTCTAGGTGAAGCTTGCTCAAGATTGGATCTTACAGCAATACATCAAATTCTAGAAAAGGTGGGATACAAGGATGACGAGGGAATTGCAAATGAGGTTGGTATCTACTGCATATATTGTTTGATTTTTGACACAAGTTTATTTTGCCCTGTTTTGAACAATGCCTTTAGTGTCTCCGAGTTGTCTGATTGTTTGATCTGCGCATTAACAGCACCAGTTTCCACGGCATAGCAACCCATTGTTTCTGCCTTTACTTAACACTGAGTGTAATTGAATTTCTCTTGCCTTGTAGCTTTCCTTCCAAATGTGGACAGATCAGATACAGGAAACGCTGAATTGTAAGAAACATGGTGATGCTGCTTTTCGAACTAAAGATTTTAACACTGCCATCGATTGTTATACTCAAGTAAGTCATGTTCATTGACAACTGCTGTCTTCCTTCGTTTTCTTACCTAATATAGGGCCTGTCGTCAAATCCAAACATAGTGAAATGCATGGTAGCTACACTTTTTTCCTGATATATGATATGGAAGAGATAGGTTAAAAGCTAAGGAGATGTTCTTCTACATTTGGAATAATTTAATGAAATAATCGGCCATGGCCTACAGCTCTGTAACAGAACAAAGTGAGGCGTGTCCTTTATAAGAAAGCTTCACCCTGCCATGGATTAAAACATTGCCATGAGTTTAGTTACTGATTTGATGGAAAGCTATAGAATGTACTTTAAGATTTTACCTCATAGTAGTATATAAGTTTTTTTTCCTGGTTGTGCAGTTTATTGATGGCGGGACCATGGTATCTCCAACTGTATTTGCTAGACGCAGTTTGTGCTACTTAATAAGTGACATGCCACAACAAGCTCTTGGAGATACTATGCAAGCTCAAGCACTTTCTCCCGAGTGGCCCACTGCCTTCTATCTTCAAGCTGCTACCCTCTTTAGCCTTGGGATGGACAGTGATGCACAAGAAACTCTAAAAGATGGCACATATTTGGAAGCCAAAAATCATTGAAACTGAAAGCGTATAGCCTTTTTTTTTAAAAAAAAAAATTATATACTCGTATTCATATCTATTTGTTTCATTTGCATTTTAATTTCTGCAGCACCACAAGTTTAACTGTATTATTTATATGCTTGGTGTATGTCATCATCATTTTGATCTAAACTTTAAACAAGCCTCTTGCTTCTTGGCGACTTCTTGTTGTGTATACTTGGGTTAATACTTCATCGACCACAAGCTGAACGTAAATAAACGCCTGTTCAGTGGTGCTGATCCAAGTGCTTTCAGCTGAAAAAACATCAAATTGCTGCCTTTTGAGGACGTCTTAGGAACCAGAGACAATATCGATTACCAAATTCCACTGAAATGAATTGGAATTTAGACAGGAGCCCTGTTTTATGGATCACCCGGACAGATCATCTGGACAAAGCTGCTTAGCGGTCTCCTGAAGCGACTAAAGCCCGAAAATATGACTTAGTTTAACATCGAAGTTGTGCAGTTGCCTCATACATGGCCAAATAACACGTCTTTTCAAGGTAGCACCAAAAGCAAAAGTAAAGTGCCCATGGCAGACTTGGAGGACTGGAGACCATGTGCCTCGGAAACTTGGTCGCACTTATGGCTACCAGGTGGAAGGGAAGCAATTGGCTGCCCCTTGTGTTAGGAAATCAATTTCCTTCGGTCGTTGCCACTCACACATTGAAAACGCGACATTGGCGCTGCCAAATCAATTATCAATTGAGCACCAATAACTATTTAGTTTCTCGTAGAGACAATTTGCCATCTGAACTGTGCATATACAAATAGCTCAATATTTGCTACCAAAAAATTATATAGTAGCTAATAATATTTCTCCAGTTTCACCAAATGCTATAAGAACATTAAACAAAAGAGTTTAGTGATGTTCAATTAATATTCATTAAGCAATTTTAATTCTTGCACCAAAAACTGCCAATAATCACGCAACATTATGCAAATGATTTAACTGTAATGACAGAGATCTTGTACTACAGGCAATAAGACGAACTCTCATCACCAAGGTCCTGAAGCCAAAAAAATGATCTTATTTATAGTAAAATCTAAAAGACAGATTCAGAACTGCCATTAATTCTTAATCAAATGAAAATGACATCATAGATTAGAGAATAATGACAACAAAGTGAGAATTTTTAGTTCCCTTCCTCTTCCCATCTATTCATGAAGAACAAATTTCAAACCCCAGCAGGTATGAGTTTCACATTGGACGTTGACCAGCACTAAGCATCTGGCCGATAATACCATTCACCTGGCAAAAACATTTGAGCTTTGATTATATAACCATCCAAACAGAAGAGCTTTGCATTTGTAACAACTTGGAATGCAAAATATGCAAGCAAAGACACTAAAGGAAGCACAATGTTTTAACACAAGTATGAAATGACCAAAAGAACTGGGGCATTCGCAAAGCCACCACATGTATAGTTTTTCAGGAACAGAAGGAAAGCATATATGAGCATGAAACATGTAACCATGTTATGATTCTTCACATTTAGCTATAATTACAATGAATGCTAAACTGTACCAATAAACGTGGATATTTTTTGATAGCATATGCATATGGTATTCACACTTTATGAATATTAGCCATTATATAACACGTGTCTGTATATGCTGAGAAATTTTAAAAAAAAAAGATGGCGACAGCCAAAACATAAAATAAAGTTTAATTGATCTGATTAAAACAACAGGCACAACTGAATGATGCATCTAACAATCAAAACTATACAAAAGATTAACTATTAGTAAGATATTGCTTGATCAGAAAAAAGAAGAAGCAAGACATTGCAAACAAACCTTGAATAGAAGCGACATGAAAAGTAGCAAATGAAAGATGGAGATCAAGTATGTAACATTATATCATTATTTGTGTTGTACACCTAAGTTCTACATACAAACAGATACGTCTAACAAAATTGTTTCACATGATTGCATTTAAAAAATATCAGCATAGATGATTTGGTTAAAATAGATCATTGTTTATTAACTAAAGTTCTAAGCATTGCTAAACATTAAAGAGATATAAATTGAACAGCTAATTGAAAAAAGGTAAATAACCTACCGCCCAGTATTTCGAAACACATCTGTCAACACAACTATTTTCACCCATGTTTAACTCAGCCTCCTTGTGCCTGAACAGAAAGAAAAAACATTAAAGTTTCACAAGGGTCACTAATCCCTACAAACAGAAGAAAATCAGAGAATAAAAAGTACCTTTTGTCAATGCACTTGTTGAAACATGTATTGAGAAGCCTGAAATAACAATAATCAAATAATCAAATTCAGGCACAAAGTGATACTTAATCTCAGATATGATTCCATATTGTTTAATGATTGAAATCCAAGCTGATGTGATACCAATAGAGATCACATGAAAAATAAAAAGATGATAACCACAGCTAAATGTTTCAAACTTCGAAAGCCAGTAATTCAGTTTTCACCTCTTAGTAATCACCAATAACTAAAGAAAATATTAATGAAGCACGAGGGTAATCTTTCATCTCCTTCAATCAATTGTGCTAATTCTAATTAGGTACAAACAGTTGTCAAGATAGCCTGGTTGTCTATAAAAAAAAAATCCCATCCAAAAACATCAAAGAAAAAAAAAACACTTCAGTAAACAACAAAATCCTACTACTTCAGTACTGATTGTCAACTCTTCACAATTCGCATAATCTAAAATTGAACAAACCATAGAAGACAATGATGATAATGAAAGTGAAACAGGCATAAAAAGCAACTAGAAAAAAATGTAATTGTTTCATAAACCGAAGCTCCAAGCTTCCCAAATAAATAAAAATGAAACAGAAATAAAAAGCAACAAGAAAACATTGTAATTGTTTCATAAAGGAAAGCTCCCAGCTTCCCAAATATCTCCAATGCCTATGTTTTGCACTCCTAGTAGTAAAACACAAAAAGAAACAACTTATTACCTGTTGAACAGCTCGACTCTGTATTCCATCTCGGTCTCAGCCATGCCATAGGCCTACACCACCATTATCAAAATCCAAAAACTCAAAACACTGATTAAAAAAAAGTCCACGTAAATAATCGCAATAACTTATCAATCAAAACATATAAATAGAAAAACAAAACAAATACTAGTACTTAAAACCAAGCAACAATCACCATAAATAACAAAAATCCCAAAAGGGTACCCAATTCACTGTCTCAAAATCCCATAAGAGAAGAGAAAAGGCTGAAATGAAAGGACCTACCTGTTCTTTGGAGACACCAGCTGGTAGACCAACGTTATTGGCAGCCATTGTACTTATACCCTGTACACACCACAAATACACGAACTTACTATCAACCCACAAAAAAACTTTCTCGGGTAATTTAGAACGAAAATCGAATCCAAACGTACTGTAAGAGAAGAGCAGAAGGAGCCGCGAGATGGATGCGAATTAGGGTTTTAGGAGGAAAGGCAAGCGTGGCCACAGTTTTTTCATTCTATTAAAAAAGAAAAGTAGTGAGTTGATGATGATAATATCACATGCTTGTACTCTTAATATCTAGAAGGCCCAATGATAAGAGGCCACGCAACTAAGGACGAATGAAATTGAGGGGGTACATTATTATCATTCGCCAGCGCTACGCCGAAGAATGAAGATGGAATGAATTTTTTTAATGTAAAAAAATAAAAATTATACGTGTTTTAAATGTTTTTTTTTGCATATATATTTTTTAAAATTATACTAATATTAATTTAATATGATTTGATTAATTTGATAGGTTTAAAAATAATTTAAATAATTAATAAAAATAAAATTTGATTTAAAATAAATATTTAAGATAATATTTTTTTATAAATATTAAAATAATAATATATTAAATTGATTTAAATCAACTTAGATTAATCTGTCAATTTGCATGACGCGTCATGAGACTATGATAACTTTATAGAAAATAAATAAAAATAAATTATAAAGTTTAATTTTCAATAAACTTATTGTTAAATGATGAAATTAAAAAACAATTCAATTAAAAAATAATAAGAAAAAGTAATTTCGAATCAATATAGATTAACCCGTCAAACCTAAGATTCTAATAATGAGACCGAGATATTCCAATAGAAAACAAAATGAAACAAATTATAAAATTTGATTCCCAATTAACTTAGTATTGAAAAATAATATAAAAAATAACTCGAGTCAACTCAGATTAATTTGTAAAATCAGTAATCCTAGTTATGAAATGAAAATAACCTCAAAAAAAATAAATTAAAACTAATTTTCAATCATTCCAATATTGAAAGATGAATTTTAAAATAAAAAATTAATTAGGTAAAAATAATTTTAATCAATTGAGTTAATCTATTAAACTTGTGATTTTTATTATAAAATTAAAATAATTTTATTAAAATATATTAAAAAATTATAAAAATAAATTCTTAATAAAACATAATATTTAATACTGTAATTTCAATGAAAAAGAAATCATAGTTTGGACAAAAAAACCAAAGAAAGAAGAAGAAGACTATTTCAGCTGACGAGGGAACTGTAAAACTCTTCCCCTTTCAACTTTTTGTTAATTTATATAAAAGAGACACGTGTAACCTGCTCGGTTCCCAAATGGAACACCTAAATAAGACCCCTATGCCGCTCAATTTTGTTTTATTTTTCTAGGGTTTTGGTGCTGTGTTTTTAGGGTTTTTGGATTGTGGGCTATATATAACAAGTGAAGAAGAAGAGTGAAGAAAGCCAGAAGCACAGAAATCAGACAGTCAATAGTAATAAGCAGGTAAGGAGACGGGATGCTCTCTATCTACCGTGAAAATAATAATGAAAGAAAATGTTGTTAATTTTTTTTTGTTGTTGCTGAAGATAGGAATGGAGTACGGTTCCTTTTAATTAATCAATAGCAGAGTCTTGTTGCTACATGAAACATCTATCCTCGAGTGATTGAATTGTTCCCAAGACCTTGACCTTTTAAGTGATTATGCAGCTACTGCAATTTTCTTTTCAGTTTCCCGTTTCTGTTTTTCGAGTTTCGACTTCTTGCATGTAACTTTTGCAGGCGATCCAGTACGGGAAAAGATGCATGTCAGAAGTTGATGTTGACGTGCCAGCATGTGAGGAGCACATTGGACAAGGCTGTTGATGATTATAGAAGCAATCCCACATATATAGATACCAAATAATGGTTGAGATCGATGTGACCAATTGCAATCTTCATGTTATGGTTTTAGCTGAATGCAACATGATATGTTTGATCCAATTCAATCAGTGTGTTCGGATATGATTCGTGTTTCTCATCATTTTGGAAGTTGGATACAAATTTCTTCATCTTTTAGGGGTTGGGTGAACAAGTTTAATTGGCATTTCTGCTATCTAAGTTAAACAGAGTCAGAGAGCTATTCATCTAACAGGCAGGATGGAGCAATTTTGATTTTTCTGTTCTCTCATGAAGGTGCGATCTGTTAATTCGTTCCCATTTGATTTCCAGATAATCACAGAATGGTCCAAGTAATTTACAGAACTGCTGTGAATACATGTGGATTTGGAATTTAGGTGCTAGCAGCAGGCAGTGCATTGCTCGAGTTAGTGAACACCTGGGTTTGATTCTAACCAAATATGAGGCCAAGTAGAATCAGTCTTTGCCCATGAGAATCAGCCATTCCTCTCTGCTCCAGATACAATCGTCCAAAATTGGAAACTATTGCTTACAGAAGTTTTCTGAACATAGTTAAAAACTGAAGGGGGGAAAAGAGAAGGACAGCAGGCAGGAATTATATGTAAACGAAGCCAGTAATTTACGTGTATGCATAATACAGAAACAAATACACTGGAGCACCGGATCAGTTACAATTGCAGTGTTAGTCACAGATGTGGCACATCCTACAAGCTAGAATATGGACGAAGAGCATAAAAAACAGGCACTTGATGGAAGGGGGGTCACACTCACACCTCATCCCTGATGCCAAGAAATGGCCACGACTTGCTTTCCCGGTTCAAGAGAGGACTTTAAAGTGAAAGATCCAAGAAATGACAAAGGCCATCACCATGCAGGCAAGCAAGAAATTCATAAGGCGGCGGCTATGCCAAAATGCTCGGGTCTCCACGAGGATAAGAGGAACTGCTGGTGCTGATAAGACTGCCGCACTAGCGTTATGTGCCTCATTTGTCTGCTCGCCTGCAACACCAAGTGCAGTGGCACCACATATCTCACATGTCCTGTAAAAACAGAAACACAACAGCGTTAAGATAATTTACAACTTCAATCAAAATTGAATTGCCATAAAAATAAACATGGAGTCTCAAACCAGGTAACATCTCGAGTTCAAAAGGGTAAATTTTGTATGGTGACAGATTAAATTGTTTGAATTCATTTACTTATGGCATTTCAGAAGAGCCACTGAGGATTTATTAGTTTTTGAGAAAGTGCTATGGAAAGCATTTTGTTGCTATTTACGCTAAATTCATATGTTGACACTATGCAGCAAATGTATACAAACACTTTACCGGAGAATGGTTAGATCAGTTGGCATGCATACAAGCCTTCTTGTAAACAACAAAGGCAGCATGTCGAAAAACATACTTGGATCAGTAATGAGAAACAATAAAAACCTGTGACAGTGGGTACAACCACCATAGCAGAATGAAGAAATGACCAATTTATAGGAATAAAATGAAAAGCAATCACGTTTGTGTTCTATATGCAAATGTGTAATGATTCACAAAAGGAGAAGTTTGCATACCATACTTCAAGACATTCATAGAAGCAGAATTTCTGCAGTTGAATATTTCGAATATTCGTAGAGATGCACTTGTCTACTTCTCAAAGTCAATACTTGCACCTAGCTATGGGTTTCATGGCCCCACACTTCATGCTTCATAAAATGTAACCATGAAAGACCCTCTACGCTGTTTGCTTTTTTTTTTTTTGTAAGGAAATTTGGCTTTGATTCAAGTCAGGGAAACTACAAGATTTACTACGTCCACAGAATTTCTACTTGGCCTTCAATTTGACAGTTCTGTTCCCCCTTATTCAACAAGGTCACAAAGAAGCAAAAGAATAAGGACAACTATAACCAGAGCATGGCAGGAACAATAGCTAACAATGGTCCAGAGTGGTTAGATTGGCTAATGTCAAGCACAAGGAGGAAAACTTTGTCCATGTGAATTTGGAAATTTGAATGTGCTGATAAGTGATTAATTCGGTAACAAAAACAGGAATTATCGAGGTTAAGTGGTAGGTGATCAAGATGAATCTAATTCAAGTATTACAAATTTTCAAGAAACATGTTATTTGGCATTTGGATTCCTGGTTAATCAAATGTACATCTTTTTATTTCCTTCTCTTTAGCCCATAAAATGAAAAAATTGATGATATTAGTTCTGGTATCTTCAAAAACAGTTCTTGTTGGGGACTTGAGTATCCTTTGTTAATAAAATCAATATTTTTAAATGAAAAAAAAATAGCTTTGAATTCCAAGAAAAATAATGTTTGTTCATGGTATTATAAACTTTTAGAGTAAGAAAAAATGAACCACCTGAAAGAGGAATAGTTTTTTAATTTTAATAAAATTAACAAGAAACAAATATTTTTTATACATTATTAACAAGAGATAAATATTTCTTATATATTATTAATGAGACTGAAAATATAGTAAACCCCTAGAGATCTATAAATATATGGAAATAATTACTTCTAACATGAACAGTTCATGTTAATAATTTAAATATAAAACTTTATGGTCATAACATGGATCTTTAAGTCCAACTAGGTCTAGCGTGTAACCACACCTAAAGAATAAATTTAGAAGCTCATCAAACCCTCAATGTCTTGGGTTAAGTCCTCGGCTGAACCCAAGCATAACGAGTCCAATAACTTACTAGATTTATGGTGACTTGAATTTAGTTCATAATTTAACCTAGATATATTGAGTTTGATACTTTATTGCCTATATTAACTTAAATTCAACTCATAATTAAATCCAAATATGTTAAATATGACAGAATAACAAACCTACATTCAATTTAGCTAACACCCTATTTATGGATCTTTAACTTTATCAAATCACAAAAATATTTACCGGTCAAAACTTATGCCTTGGTCACTTTTTCATTTGAAACAATAGAAGACAATACCTCTCTCATTTAATCAGTCCCAACCCTCAGCAACTTCAATTATTCTAAATAAACCCTAGTTGTTCTCTCTCCAAAACTGTCTCTATGCAGCCAAAACAAGCTAATTAATTTTTTTGCACCTCCTCAAGTGGAGGTTTCTATTAATGATTAACAAGAACTTACAGTGGGAAAAGCACATATACAAGTTGACAGTTCAAATCAGATCAGACCGATATAATCAAGAGGATCCCAAGATTCTTTTGCAAACACTTTCAAGTCACCAACATGTGGGATCAAACAAATTCCTCAAGCCAACAAAACTATAACCAGAATTTTTTAACCAAAGAACATAATGCAGAATTCTTCAAAACCATCAAATGGATATCCTAATTTTCTGACAAACAAGCTAATGCAACAACAGAACAGAAATTTTTTAGCAGGAACAAAAAAGAAAAAGTTGAAGTCTTTACTCACGTGTTACCCTTGATCTTGAACCAAGTCTCTGCACATTTCTTGTGTGCAGCACCCAAATCACCCTTACAAGAACACCCCAACTCAATAGCAACTCCACATTCTTGCTCTCTAGTCTCCAAACCCAGGTGGCAAATTCGACAATCTCTCTGAGTCTTGTTGTCCAAATGCACCTCCATGTCCAAACCTCCACTCTCCAAATCCACCTCTGACAAGCAATCTGAAACAGAAGAGTTCCTATGAGCCCCAATCTCGCCAGACAGTGAGATTTCACTGCTGCTGGCACTGAAATGGTGGTCTCTGTCGAAAGGGGGAGAGTGTGTAGCTAGCATTTTGAGAGAACCTAGAAAGGAGAAAACTTAAGAAAGTGCTAAAGGCCGGGGTTTTGATGAAAGGGTTTTATGCCATTTGCTTCATCAATTTTCAGGAGAAGAGAGCTAGCAGTAACACGAGAGAGAGAGAGAGAGAGAGAGGGAGAGAGAGATAAGTTTGGAGTTAACGACAAATAGAGGGGTGTTAAAGGAAGCAGGGAAGGTGGCGGTGTTCGTTTCTATCTTAACTTTCTTTTATTAAAAAGATCAATCTCTCTCTGTCTCTGTCTCTCTCTCTCTCTCTCTCTCAATATCTATGTGTCAGTTTAGGGCAGTGTTGGTTAAAGGTAAACCCAAGGAAACTGCTGTTGTCTTGGTGGCGCAGAGCAGAATTACGATGGAAACTGTGGGGTATAATGAAATGGAGAAAACTATAATTTCATGCTATTTTTTTTTTTTTTTTGTTTCAATGCCTAATTTTTTACTTTACCAGTTTGACTGATCATTTTTTTTTTATTTAGCATATTTCAACATTGAGAATGTTAAATACTAAGGTGGTTGGTATCAAGTAATACATAGTAAAATGGATATCGCGCAAGATTAAAAAGAAAATTAAAATTTTAGTGCCTAACTCTTTTTTTATTCATATTTTAGTGATTAGATATTTATTTTACATATTTGAATGATTAATCTTGATTTTTTTTTATTCTAAATGCGTTTTATTATTTGACAAGTTGGGGTGATTTTGGTGTAGTTTCATCCATAATTTTTATGATTTTAAGATGTACCTAAACGATATATTTGAATGTTAATGTTATGAGAATTAATTTTGTTTAATAATAAATTTAAATTAAATTAAATTAAATGATTATATAAATTATAATTGTGTTTAATTATGAATTGAGTTGACTGTTAAATTGTAAATTTTTAGGTTGATTATTTTTTGTGATAGAGAGTTGAGAGGCAAAAAAAAAACATCCTCCATTAAATTTTTTAGATTGAAATTGCATATGGCTCACTAAATTATATTATTTTTTAAATAAATTTTGAACTGTGTTGTTTTTTCTATAATTTTTTACAATGCTACTTTAAAAAAAAACACTCATGATGTTTGCCAAGGGAAACTATTTAATTGGAATAATTATGTTGGCGATCATTCCAAAACACAAAATATTTAAACAGGCATGCATAGAAAGTACTACTAATTATTATTGTCGCGATCAATTCCAGGAGAGATTGTATATAATAATAGGCTCGGTATTCTCTGTTTTTTTAATCCCTTTGAACTATACAGCAGAAAGATCGTGCATGATCTCTAATTGATAAACTTAGTATAAATTACTCCAATAACAGAATCAAATGGAAGTTGGAGCGCAAGCAACATCAGCAGCACCAGATATGGCAGATTCGGGTGAAAGGGCTCCAACAGAGACGGGTGCAGGGGCTGCATCGCCATTGCTTCTAGTCTGGTACATGGCACGGCGGGGACTGGCGCACAGGTTTGGCAAGTAAACTCCTGCATATATATACGCATGCAATATATATTATTTCTGTACGAGATTTCTGACACGTGAAGTGAAAGGAAATAAAAAGTTGGAGTGGCTGCAGATAGATAAAGGATTAGCATATGGAAGTACCTTCTGCCAGGGCCAAATTGGAGTAGAGATCGACGATGTTGGGGCAAGCTTGAGAGCACGACTTGGAGCAAAGTTTAGTCAAAAACTGAGGCTGAAGGAGAGAGTCTGATGAGATACCAACAGTGTTTCTACTGAGGCCACATGCAGTTATACACTCATCGATCTCAATCCATTCGTTGAGTTTATCTACAACAACCTCAGAAGTCTTGCATTGGTACTTCACACCTCCATCTTTCGTCGCGAAATTCTCCAGCAAACATCGCTTCCCAGAAGTTGCAATTGAATATGAGCAGAGATCAACCGGCAACTGCTCGCATACAAGCTCGCCTAGATAATATATACCATGTCAAACAATAAAAGAAACAATTCAGGACTGCTAGCATACAAGATTGAATATATCTATACAGAGAGAGAGAGAGAGATGAGTAGAAGGATTTAATTACCAAGAGCTCCATTAAGGAGAAGAGAGAGAGCCAGGAATGCGATGAAGGCCATAAAATTTATCTGATCAGCAAATGAGAAATGAAAGATGGTATGACAATCAGGTTTGTGCGGTTGTTGTGTTTATATAGTAGAGGGAGGGGAGGATACATCTCCATCAGAGGTCAATAACTTCGTAGGCATCTAATGCTGATTTAAATAGCAAGAAAACATGCCCTTGTATCAGCCATTATTCGGCAACATAATATATAATACAATATTACACTAATTAATTCATATGATGTTTTGGTGGCAACGGAAATCTACTTTGGTTTATTCTTAGTCATGTGTCATAACAAAATAATCATGTGTTAGTTGATGCCGACGAGGTATTCAGATAAAATAAAAATCAAATGTTTTCTCTGATGAAATGAAACTCTAGTTTTATCCTCTCTCTCTTTTTTAACAAAATTATCTATTTGTTAATTTTATTTTCTTCTATTTTATTTAGAAAATCAAATGATAATTTTATTTTTTATATTTAGTTTAAGAATCTCTGTAATAATCGTGTTTTTCCCTGCTGTCAGAAGTTTTCACCGGCCATCCCATGCAGGTCATGTACCCCCTGTTCCCTCTGACATGATACGAGGTAGATCAATTATCCTAAAAAACCAAACCACCCTACGTACGGGAACCCCGCAGAGGTCCTGCAAAACCCATGCTATACAATTTATTAAGCCTTTTTCAGAAATGAAAGTCTTGTAAGAGTACTGCTTCTTGGAGAACATTGAGGACAAATTTTGGGTTTTTTTTTTTTTTGTTAAAATCTATCACTGAATTTTTGACAGAACAACTTTTTTTTGTACCCAATAAGCTCACGTTTTACAACCATTAAATTTAGATTGATGTCATGGCGACATCATATAAGCCATGGCAATTATTTCATAACAAAGCTGCGAAGAACTGTGAGAAGCAGAGGCCAGCCACAGAGGTACATATCTCTTCACCTTTTTATCTACCCAGCCACTCTCACACCAAACCACCGATAAACTCTATGCTTAATATGGTCGGAGAGAATCATTGCTGAATATATTAACAAGCACGGGTAAATAATGGAACTGCAAAATTGAGCAAAAACCTGATTATATACAATCTCTCCGGTAATCGATAGCGATAATAATAATTAGCAGTACTTTCTTTGCATGCCTGTTTAAATCTCTTTACCTCCAACATAATTATTCCATTTAAATATTTTTCCTCAGGAGATTTTTTTTCAAAATAACACAGTAAAAAAAACAAGAGAATAACACAATTAAAAACTTATTTCAAAATAGCACGGTATAGTAAGTCCTATGCAACTTCAGCCTAAAAAATTTGGGCTGGGCTATTTCTCTAGCAATCTCAGCTCCTAACCATAAAAAACAACCAAACCAACATAACTCCCTGACACACACACACACACACACACACACACACACACACACACACACACACACACAAAACAAAACAAAAACAATTAATCCAACAATTCACATTTCAACACTCAATACAATTCACAGTTGATAATTAAACAAAATCATAATTCACATTAATCTTAAATTTAAATTAATTTAAATTAAATTTGTAAATAAATAAAATTAATTCTCGTAACATTTAAATATATCATATCATTACATCTAAAAATTACTCCAACTCATCAAACTCATGCTTAAAGCATCCATAGAGGGGTTAGCACCAACATCGCTCTAGCTTTTGAACGGGCCTGGAATGCACGTGGACGGGTCTGGATTGTTCATGGACAAGTCTACCTTTCCAACTAAATTTCCTCATTCATAAAAATCGATCTCATCGTCCGTTAATTTTGCTTTGGGATGTTTATTTTGCTTCGGGATGTTTAGCCTCCCTAGCTTCTTGGAGTCCACCATGACATAAAAAAACATAGTGTTGGCTATGACTTGTCTCATCTCATCAACTACTTCACAAAGCATCAACTACTAAACTTCAAGTCTCCCATATTAAATAATATATATAAAAAAAAGTTAACATTAATCATCTATAATATATAAACAAGATATTTGATAAATGTTATAAAAAAATTGTTACATGTCAATTGTTTTATATTGGATAACAAGGCTCATAATACATATGATTGCATAAACGCCTTGGAAAACGCACTCATGCAGTTGTAATAAACTAGCGTCTTTATGCTCAAATGCCATCTCATATAGCTCTCTAGATCAATTATCGGGTGTCTCTCTTAAATATTTGATCTCTTTTGGCATGCCAAGGATCTAGATAAGCTATATGAATCACTAATCAATTGTTTAGCATTTTACCTTAATGACTAATAATACTATGCAACTCTTCACCAATATCAACATAATCTGGGATGTGCTGACACAATCCAAGCTACTGCAATCGATTAGGGCAATGTATCTCAATAGTATCAAGCTAGGCTACATGTAATAATCATAAATCATTTCTTTCCCGACATATTAGTGAAGTCATTAATTTTAAAGTCTTGGTATAAGGCGTTCATATAACCTATCAAGACATAAAATACATATATTAGAAAACAATCTAAAACTAAAAATAATGTCAAAATAACAAAAAAAAAAATGTAACTCATACATGGTGAGGTTATTGTGCATCCAACTCGTTATAGTAAAACTCGTGAACATGAATAGGATTTAAAGTGAAATGTCTGTCCCAACACCATATGACATGACAAGCCACAAAGTTAGTATAGTTTTATACATGTAATGTGTTATTCAAAATTAAATTCACATTTAATTATTATCGAGCTCATATTGTGAGCTGCCTTCATTTAACAGTATCAAACATATTGTTCCCCCAATTCTCCAGATGACTGGTGTGGAGATGCTCTCACGATCAAAGCTAGATGTATTTATATTGATAATTTTAAGTAAGTATTTATAAAAAGAATTAATACTAACAAAAGAAATTGTTCTCTGAAAATATTTAAAATAATTATATTTATAGGAATAGTAAACAACTAGCTATTTATCTCTTTTCTTTCATCATGCTTTACATAGTTGATGGTATTTATATGCAAGCATGGTCACCCCTAACTGTAGTTAGGTATGACCCAAAATGTTTAAAGGAGTATCAAAAAGAATACTGGTGTTGCATTACTTATGATACCTGTGAATATGATACTCATAAATATGTGCATTATACATGCTCAAGAAAACATAATCAACTAATCATTTGTTGCATCCCCTAGGGAGTTCTTAAGATTAGTGTTCAACCACGTCAACTTGATTTTATCACCTCTAAATCATTAAGTAGAGGCACGAGTCCCAATAGACAAAAATATAAGTCTTTTTAGTCAACTACCCCCTTAGGTCCTGTCATGGGGGCTCTGTCTATAAGAGGGCAACTAATATGGAAACATCCTGCAACGTGGATGTCATCTCCCCAACACCTAGGTAAAACATGTGGATCTCACATCTTCATTGTTTAACTAATGCTCAGATCAATTCGTGATCAAGATGGATGTCACGGAGCATGCTGATATTATAAAAAAAAAAAAATAGCCCTTACTATATATAGATGAACATGCTTGTGCAAATCCATCACAATATTCTAGTGAGGTATCAAAAGATCACTATCTTTAAAATCAATCAACATTTTACAAAATGAATTAAAAAACCCTGAAATCAATTGGAAAGGGATCAAATATGAAACCAAGACAAAATAAGAGCAAAAATAACATTTCAATCAAGTATGAAATTGAAAACAAATTTAAAGTGGTGTAAACCTCGTGATCACGTAGTCAGGAATCCACACGTAAGAAATACAAGTCTTATAAAACCAAAGAATCAGGTTTGATAAGAGTGTAATACAAAGATTACTTGAACAAAAAAACCAACATTATTGGAATGAAACCCCATCCAACAAATACAAATTCGCGAAGCAAAATATAAGAAAGACACCACAAAGACAGTTGTTATTCGATAAGTCAAATTCATTCTTTGTCTCAGCAAAGTGAAAAGTGTTGCATCACACAAAACATAAGTTTATTCAAAACATCATGTCTGATGAATTTTGCATAAAGAAAACAATATATAGTCCTCCTAAATAACTCTATTGGACCTTTATTTGGTTGCAAATCAATGGGCCCAAACAAATTATCAGTTATCATAAGCTTAATGCCTAACATAGTCCTAAAACATCGATTTTGGCATAAAACAAACCCAAACTAAAACACAAGCCCTAAACTGAATGTAAATATCCAAATAATGAAATAAAACAACAAATAAAACCTTAAAATAATTGAGATTAATACAAAGAAATAATTCATCTCAAAAGTAATATATCATTAAACACTTCAACCCTTATTTCCTTGTGTAGCTAAGATAAATAAGAAATCTTTATAAACAAAGAATTTTGGAACATTAAGGAATCCTTGTTACACTCAAAAACTATATTGCTACTTATTAAAGTTCCTTATAGAACTAGAAAACTTCAAAAAATAAGTTGTTGAATATCCTTGCGTATGAGAAAATGAATCATCTCCAAATATAAAGTCCACAAGTCAAATAACAACAAATAAAAAAAATTCATATTGCATCTGCTAACCTGCATCGCAAGATTTTTCGAGCTCTGATTGACCTAAAATTTAAAGCCAATACAAAACAACATGTCTGGAAACTCTTAGAAAGATTACAACTCTGTTAAACGGTCAAATTAAGAGTTATACTTAATAGCGTAAGACTGGATAGTATGTAGCATTACACTAAAATTCGAATTTGATTGGTCAACCCTTGCATGGATCGTATTATAAAGTTTACAAAAGAAATCAAGAAGAAAATCATACAATCAAAATAAAGAGTATTGAATCAGATATCTAAACAAAATAAGAGGACAACATATATTTTTTTATCGACCAACATGTTTTTTCGAGGTTAAGAGAGAGAGAAAAGAAGAAAGAAAGAAAAAATTATCATAGTCAAACTGTCAAACGAACCACTACACACACCACCTTATTTGGAAGGGAATGTTGTGATCTTTCTAAAGCCAACGTGGATGGACAATTTCAATCTCTTATTGTCGCTGCATGCACCGATTGAAGGGCGTAGAGCGACCTCAAACAGTGACGGGTGTTATGCACACGCTAGCAGTCTTTCTTTTTAGAATGTTAATTATTCTTTTTAAAATATATAATCGTCTTTATCTTGAACCCAAAATTACAAAAATACAATAATAAAAAGTCAAATAAGCCCTTACACCCAAGTTTAAGAATTTGTTATTGAAGAGGTAACCAAGTAAATTCACTGTGCTTTTTTAAATAAAAAAAGTGAATTCAGCTTTTTTAAATAAAAAGATGAATTCACCTATATACCAAAGGTAGATTTTTTTGATTTTAAGGATATTCTAATCATTACATTATGTAATTAATAAATAAATAAATGAATTTACTCTTATACCGAAGATAGATTTATTTTGATTTTAAAGGCATCATGGCCATTACATTGTGCAATTAAAAAGTAAAAAGACATCTTTGACCTTAATCAATATGATAATGACTGAATGATTCTGGTGCAATTACAATACTGCGCTAAAAAACCATGCAAATGAGTTTTCTGTGAAGGACAAAATGGTAATTTCACTATTCATATCTATAAAATAATATTCACTAACCCCAACCAGTTTTGTTTACACACACACACCCCAGGTTGACTTCGATATCACAAAATTATGTAAATATATATTGGAGACCAATTATTTTCTACAACATTTTATTTTCTTTTATCAATTGACAACTTATAACAATAGGACAACCAATTATATCCTTTAGAATAGTTGGCTAGCCGTAAGAAGAAGCTCATGTACATATCTAAAGTGTGATTTACAGTGGTTTCCATATAGAAACAAACAGCATTCATTGCTATGGAGCCTGAACAAAGTATTGAACACTGATGTACTCAGATAGAAATCACAACTCGCAAGCTTTATGACGTAGTTCAATAGCGAAAAGGGAGCTGATGATTGCTGAGGGAAAATATTTAATTGAAATAATTATGTTGGGGATCAAGATATTTAAACAAGTATGCAAATTAAGAAGGTACTACTGATTATTATTATCGCGATTACAGAAGAGATTATATATAATAATAGGCTCGGTAGTCTCTGTTTTTTTTAATCCTGTTTTGAACTCTGCAACTGAAAGATCGTACATGATCCCTAATTGATAAACTTGGTATAAATCACTCGAATAACATAATCAAAAGTAAGTTGGAGCGCAAGCGACATCATCAGCACCGGGCATGGCATATTCGGGTGAAAGGGCACCAATATAGACGGGTGCAGGGGCTGCATCGCCATTGCTTCTAGTCTGGTACATGGCACGGCGGGGACTGGCGCACAGGTTTGGCAAGTAAACTCCTGCATATACGCATGCAATATATATTATTTCTGTACGAGATTTCTGACACGTGAAGTGAAAGGAAATAAAAAGTTGGAGTGGCTGCAGATAGATAAAGGATTAGCATATGGAAGTACCTTCTGCTAGGGCCAAATTGGAGTAGAGATCGACGATGTTGGGGCAAGCTTGAGAGCACGACTTGGAGCAAAGTTTAGTCAAAAACTGAGGCTGAAGGAGAGAGTCTGATGAGATACCAACAGTGTTTCTACTGAGGCCACATGCAGTTATACACTCATCGATCTCAATCCATTCGTTCAGTACTATACCTACAACAACCTCAGAAGTCTTGCATTGGTACTTAACTCCTCCATCTTTCGTCGCGTAATTCTCCAGCAAACATCGCTTCCCAGAAGTTGCAATTGAATATGAGCAAATATCAACCGGCAACTGCTCGCATACAAGCTCGCCTAGATAATACAATGCCAAACAATAAAAGAAACAATTCAGCACTGCTAGCATACAAGATTGAATATATCGACACACACACACACACACACACAGATGAGTAGAAGGATTTAATTACCAAGAGCTCCATTAAGGAGAAGAGAGAGAGCCAGGAATGCGATGAAGGCCATATATATTTATCTGATCAGCAAATGAGAAATGGAAGATGGTATGAGAAATCAGGTTTGTACGTTTGCTGGGTTTATATAGTAGAGGGAGCTGGGGAGGATACACCCCCCTCAGAGGTCAACAACTTCGTAGGTATCTTATGCTGACTTAAATAACAAGAGAAATTTGCCCTTGTCTCAGCCAGTATTCGGCAACATGATATACAATACAATAATTTTGGGAAGGAGAAATATAGCAGAAAAGAAGTCTTTGTGTGTAGTTAATTTCCAAGCGCCCTTGTATTAAAATATACTTTGACATTTCTAGCCACACAGTACATAACAGAATTAACAAACAGAATGAAGAGACAATTAGCAAAGAATTACACCACTATTCCATTTCTAACCAATAACTACTGAACCACTTGCTGCCCGCCCACATGTTCCTGCAGCTTGATCGGCGGCAAGATCCCATGTTCTTGTTCATATCTCCTCTTCTGGCCACGTTCTTGTGCATATCACATTAATGGCAACGGAAATCTACTTTGGTCAGACCTATTTAGCTGTTACCTTTTTAATTTTACCAATACGTCCATACCCTTGTCGTTTTACGCGGATTTGTCTCCTTTTGATAATATCCTCCCCTTTTTGTTTCATTTTACCGAATTTGGATACTCTTATGTTCAAGAAAAAAAATGACAGATCATGTTTTAAATTTTAGTAATAGTTTTTTTTAATTGAATAAATCTTAATATTGGTTTTAAATTCAATAATCTGGATCAAGCGAGAGAGAAAAATTCCTCTATTGCACAAAGATTGCTAGAGTATATTTGATACTGCAATGCAAAATATTTTTTAAAATTTTAATTGGATTTTGTTTATGGTTCGATTTTTTTGATTTTTTTTTATTTTCTTAGTTTAATTGGTTTTTTTATTTTTTTTGCTCACTTTTAAATTTATATGTGTTTGTCTCAATTATTTATTTATAATTTTTCAATTAATTATTGTGTTCTTTGAAATAGTTGAATCAACCCTAGTTGAACCAATAATTAACTATTTTTTTGGAAAGCCTTCGTGTTAACTATGCACGCTAATTATGTGGAAATTAAATATTTTTCGTTATAATATGATTTTTTATATGCATCAGAACCTATATTACCATATAAATTCTCTTATATTTATTTCCTAAGACAATTTATTTTTCTAAGATAGTTTATTTAGTGATAGATGCAATATAAAAAATCATCTCATGAATAAAAAATATTTAATAATATCGTATCTACTTGCTAGAGTTGAGCGTTTTGTTTATTGTTGTTCGATAAATTTTAATTAACTGTAGTTAATTATATGAATTCTAAGAACACAGTTGTTATTTAATTAAGTTAAAATATAGGGGTAAAAATGAAAACTAACATAAATATAAGAATAAATTTAAAGATTTTGCCTAAACTATGAACTTTTGTGGGGGAAAAAAGATTGTGATATTATATTTATAGGTAAATTAACTATAGAGTATAGACAAATGGATCCTCCCACTGCAATTGGTGACATATATGACATGATAGTTCATACAGTGACATACTGCTACTTTGCACTTTGGATATTAAAAAATTGAACTTAAAAAAAATAATAAATGGATTGAAGGAAATCTTTTAATTAGGATTGTTATTAAATTTGGTATAATGGGTTAAATTTTAAAACTTTAAACCTGTCTCTTTTTCTTTGCCTCGGTTTTAAATTAATTATGTTGGAGTTGCTCCTTTATAACTTTGTTATTTTATCAGATTTAAAGAAAATAATCACAAAAATAAAAAAGAAACAACTATGATCGATTTTTTAAACTTATAACCCGGTACTGAATAAACCCCAGTACTGCAATCAATTATTTTTTTATTTTATTATATAATAAAAAATATAAAAATTAATTAAATGATAAATAATAAAATTAAAAAAAATAAAACAAAACAATTAATAAAAAATCAATATTAAAAAATAAAATTAAAAAACCAAAACTAAATAATTAAAAAAAAAAAAGCCAAGAAGCACAAGCCGGAGGAAGGCTTGCAAGCCTGAGTGAGTTTTTTATTTTTTATTTTTTATTTTTTATTTTTTATTTTTTATTTTTTAGGAGATGAATGCCCCCTTAAGTTTTTATATAAAAAAAAAAAGTACCAAATGACTCTTCATTTGATGTGGTAGACATCACATTATTTCCTTGTTATAGCTTAGATTCCACCCACCATAACGGTTGTCAAAAAACAGGGAGATGGGTTTATTGGATTGAAAATTTTATTTCTCAACTTATTTTTATTTAAAATCACCTAAAAAAATCTCCCTAAATCACTTAATAACCTCAAAATTACCTTAAAAAATAAAAATCAATCAAATAAAAAATCTTTAAAATGAGATCAATATCCTTTCTAAGGGTGTTCAAAGAAAAAATATTATTACCACCATTTTTTTTTTCAAATGAAACCCATTGATGTCAAGAATAACGAGATTTTCATCGAAAAGTGACACGACCAATAATTTCTCTCTCTCCTTGTTGTTTTGAGATGATTTCACGTCTTATCTCTTAAAAACAAGGACTGAAAAATAAATAAAATAAATTTTTGAATCAAAATGAAAATTGTTGTAAATGTGGTATAAAACATGTATTTTTGTTGTATTTTACTCTTTAGTCGCTACCTTTTAATTTTGTAATTTTATAATAATTTAGAATTTAATTTCATGTAATTAGGCTATCTAATTAGGTTATTTCATTGCTCATATTATGATAATGAAACCGACCTCATATGTTTTATTATTTTGTTAAGGTTAATATATTAGATAATAATTGAAGAAATTGTCATTCAAAATATCTAATAAAAAAAATATTAAGTATCATTTCTGTGCTTTTCTTCCTAATCATTGAACATAAAAAGTTCTTTATTTTTTGTTGCATGCGCATACAAAGTTCTTTACAACTTCAGACTTTGCTCCATCCTCCATGGGGTAGGAAAAAGATAGATAGACTACCGGGACCGCAAGAACTGTGAGAGGGTGGTGTATAAGTTATTTTTTAAAATTTATTTTTAATATTAATATATCAAAATGATAAAAATAAATATTATACAAAATCAATTTAAAACTAAAAAAAATTAAAAACATAATTAGAAAGCAATGAAAAACCAGGCACAAACATGGAATTGACAACATCATGTCTTTTCTCAACAGACGAAAGCAGTAATATAACGTAATTACTTGAAGCCTGCCGTGAAAATGGTGGACAATTCGATGACGTTAACTAAGAGATTTGGTCTTTGTACTTATTTCTTCATCACTAAACATTCAGAGTCAAAATACGATAATTCGAAGTGACCAGAGAAGGCACCGCGCTACTAGACATCTGATATACCTAGAGAAATTCCATCAATTATTATGGTGGAACAAAAAAAAACAAGAACAAACAATATCCCACTTCAGGAAAATCTTGCAGAACAAAGTCCACAGTGCTCAATCTTTGTTGCTTCTACCGTTTTCCATTTCCATTACTTTGAATTTGTATAATCTAACAATGATTCCTTTTCGTAAAATGTCTAACAAGGATGTTCCCGAAAAACAGAAGCATTGAATACATAAAAAAAGGTCTTGATCCAGAAGCATGGAACACCCCGAGACACACCTCTCAGCTAAATGCAACACCTGCACAACTCACGGAACCAACCCAACAAAGATAACAGAGAAGGTATTGTCAGACTACCACTTCTGACTGAAGAAAAGAAAGGATTAAGCTGCCTGAACTTCGGTCTTTGCAGCAGTTTCTGTTGATTTTGGTGAGCTTTTCTTGCTTTCAATTGATTTTGCTAAGCTTGGAATGTACTTCCAGCATCGCTTGTGAACTCCACTTATCTTCTTGGGAGCATCGGCAATTGGTAATCCTGTATTAAATGTTGATAAGATCAACTCCGCCTCCATGTAAAGAAAAATATTTATATGAGTAAAAACAAAGACAGCCAGCAGTTCTTGTTGTTCCGCGTATCAAGCAAAATAGGGAAACAAGTCAATTTTAAAGAGGTCACTACCGCAAACATAGATAACAAGCAAAAAGGGAAGGGTGGGAAAAAGACTTTAGCAGATTCTGTCATCTAGTCATTCAACATGCATATACTATCAAGGAGGAGATAGCATGTGGCCATGTGGTAGAGAAAAAAGGAGCATCATTGAAAGCCCCATCAGAAACTATTAAGTTTGGGAAGGTTTCAAAATTGCCAAAGAAAAGAACAAGAAACCTAGGAAATGGTTTGAGCTCCACAAAAGTTTTTAACCCCTACTATAATTAACCTAGCAGAACCAACATTTCCATTTAGTTCTTACAGAAATAAGATGCAAGCTAGATGATTTCCTACTAGATCCAAGACTGATCCTCTGCGTGCCTTTAGCGAGGGGAAGATAGAAGAAAGAATTTTCATACAACCATCCGAGTCCCTAGAATCTAAAGAGCATTAAAACCTGTTCAAACAATAACTCCTTTTCAGGCATATTGAACTTTGAAATTTGAAAAATTATTCACCATAAATTAACATTTGATCACATGAAAAATGATCCAGAAGGGGCTTCTTTTTCATATAAATTCAGGCAGGTAACAGGTATCCTGTGATTATGGTTTCCTCAACCAATCACAGATAATTGAAACAAATCAGTAAAGTAAGAGAGTGGGCATACTGCAAACATAGCACAAATTCTTGTTCTATGTTCAATATGTATTATTGCAAAGTCTTGTTTCAATGAGATAAGTTAAACTACTACTTTTAATGGAATTGGAACCTACAAACAGAATAAAAATGGGCAAAAAGGCATTCCCTATTCCTTCCTCTACGGATTTTTATGTGGTGTTTATTGCAGACACACTCCCCACACCTACATACCTCCCCATCAATCTATTATTAACCAGCAAGGTCACCACCATTCGACAGGGGGTTTTTCCTCTTATTTCTGTGACACAGCCGATACAAAATCTAAAAGCTCCAGTTAAACTTTGGATGCAGCCATTACTTTAGCAAGAAAGCTAGCAATAAAAAATCAGAACATGACCTCCACAAACTTCAATCAAACAGACAAAAACACCACATCTTTTTTCTTTTTTCTTTTTTTTTTTGGGGATTCAATCAAAAGAAAAAAAAACACATTAAAATAAAATGAAATAATGAAGAATTATAAAATTCAGAAAATAGCATAACTAAGACTGACCGTCTTTGTGAGCTATCCCCCATGCTTTTCCATGCCTACCATCCTGCAATGATCAGAAACACATTAAACCCAGAAGAATCCCGTAACCAAGATGAAGAAATAAACTCCAAATTTATCATAATCTAATGCTCTCCAAGAAAACCTTTCAAAAAAAATCAAAACTTGAGAGCAATGACCATAAATCAGACCAGCCAAAAACCCTAAACCCAGCTAAATATTGATACTTACTAGTCAAAATATGAGTGGAAGGGAAAGGGAGGGTCCAGTACCTTGTAGAGATTGATTTTGGTGATCTCGTAAGATACATTGGCCCAATGAGATTTAGCCAAGTGGTATCCGATACCCCAATGAGGCAAGAACTGAGCCACCTCGAAGAGGTTCTTCTTCTTTCTTCGTTTCGGTATGGATGTTTCATGTTTAGGGTTTTGAGCACTGGCTGCAGAAGAAGAAGAAGAAGAAGAAGAAGTAGTTAGGGTTTTTAGCAAGATGGTGAATGGTGACAATCTTTTGAATAAGCTTAGTGTTTGATTTGTAGCTGCTGCTGCTCTCTTGGTGAGGAGACTGCCACCGCCCATTCTATTTCTTTCTTTCGCCCCAACCCCCCTTGAAATAATACGGGTTCCTCCTCATTTCTTCTTTTTATTTTTTTTATTGCTCTTAAACGACAGCGTAGTGTGAAGTTGGATATTTTTTTCTTACATGGTTTTCATGTATTTTTTTTAATTTTTCCCACCTTAATTAACCGCTCCTACCCTATCATAACATAGTTATCAAGTATCAACTACTCCTAGGCGCTATGTTATCCTTCTATTTCAAGTCAATTTTTAATATAAAAAATATAATTATTCATGTATTATAATTTTTTAATTAAAAAATAAAAAGATAATTTTATATTTCCTATAAAATAAATTTAAAATATATATATAAATAGATAAATAAAAATAAGTTAGCACTAATTAAATAATAAAACATGAATCTAATATTTATAGTTGAAACAAAAAATAAATACGCATATAAATATTTTATATTTGTTGTTTTTTATATTTTAGATATTTTTATTTATTTTATTTTGGAGGATAATTGTCTTTGCTAATAACAAATTATTTTTTTATAAAAACATCATATAATTTATATAAAATATAAAAGAAAAGAAATTACAAATAAATTAAATTAATTTCTTTGAAGTATTATGAAGCTATAAAAATATAAATAAATCAATCACAATATTTTAAAAAAATAAAGCTACACTCAATGATTTAAAAATTAAAAAAAAAAGATATTAATCAATATTAAAATTAAAATTAAAAAAATAAGCACTAATAGATCAACATGCTACTCCTACTGGTCTCTAGTAAAAAGGCTAAGTCACTTGGTATTTTTTTAATTTTTAGGTTTGCTCTAGATTTTTTTTTATAAATAATCAAGTGATGTGTTGCTTGTTGATCAATTTTAAGGTTATTAGATTAAAAAAAACAAGTTTTAGAATTTAAAACCAATCAATTATTTTATTTAAAAATATCTCAAAATCATCATAACGATAAACTAATTATAAGATTTAAAATCACTCCAATAAATGAAATCAAATTAATGCAAAAGGTTAAACGTACCACAATTTAGTTTTCCCGACTTGTTTATATAAAAAAATCATTTTTTTTTTATCAAACTTCTCTTTTTTGTCCTATTTTTTTTAAAAGATGGACCCATTAAAATAAATATTGATATTTTTTATGGTCGGAATATAATTATCCAACTATTTTTTAAAAAAAAAAATTTATAATTTTCTATCTCACTTATCATTCATAAACTAAAATGTAAAAAAAATAAAATTTACTATCAAAACTCAAATCTCCAAAATAATAGTCACCAAATAATATAAAAAATAAAAAAAAATTTAGGATCAAACTCAAAGTATCCTCAATTTTGGTTCATATCTTCCCTCTTCATTTCCATATTCAAATTCAAAATTAGATAAAAAGTCGCCAACTTTTCTCTTCCACTCCCTCTCTTTCTCCCTTTCCCTTCTCTCCTCATCTCTTCTTTCTCCCTCAACACCTCTCCTCTCCTCTTTCATAACAACAACAATCATCCCTTTTTCTTTTTTCGTCTCCTCTCTCTCTTCAAAATAGATTTGTTGATTTTATGTGTAATGAAAAGTTGTGAAGTATGACAATAAAAATTGAAGCATTTGCTTGAATCTTGTCCTGAAAACTTAACATGATCAAAGATCTCATAGACTGGGCTAAAAATCAACTCCGCAACACACACGGATGAACTTGTATAAGGAATATTGACTTGGTTAAAACATTTCTCTCCTCAATTTCTCTGTTGTTCAACTTTTTGATATTCAAGTGGATAAAACAAACTCGATTGTTGCTAATTCATAATAAATTCTTGGACAATAGAGAAGAGAGCTGAAATCCCTATTTCATGAAGTTTACTCTGGCAGCAGCCACTTGTAAAGAAGATCTGTACCGTTGTTTCACTTGTGTGCGAGAAACTCGTTCTATTCTGCTGCTAGATGTTAGAATAGAATACCAGCGAGCGATAGTCATGCACTTGTTGAGTGTCATTTGCCTTTACAAAATTCCTTGCACCTCCTTTGTTACCATTTGCTTAGACTTTGCCATATGAATTTTTTTTTTGAGAGAAAAAACACGAGGTAAAATTTCCTTTGAAAATACAAGAACACCTCTTTACTCGTTAGGGGGGGTGGATTGAGATAAAATTGAAGTCATGTTCAACTTCAAATGCCTAAGGGAAGCTTTGTTTCAACAATATAGAGTTGCCTGTGTTAATTGAAAAGGACAATTGATGAATTGCAAGTCAAAGCATTTGAACCGGAAAGGGGCATCATCTGCCTGTTCATGATTTGAAGGAGGAAGGATAGGATTAATAATAGTTCAGTACCCAATTCCACAACAAATTTGAAGTACTAGCTGCAGATTCATTTTAAAACCCTACATACTAATAGAAACCAGCAACTGGAAGTTGAGGTTCAAAAGAAAGAAAATCTACTGATAGTCTTGCTGATATTCCTCTCCTTCCTCCTCCTCCTCGTATTCTCCTTCCTCATCAGCTGTTGCATCTTGGTATTGCTGATACTCAGAAACCAGATCATTCATGTTACTCTCCGCCTCAGTGAACTCCATCTCATCCATTCCTTCCCCAGTATACCAATGCAAGAAAGCCTTCCTCCTAAACATGGCAGTAAATTGCTCACTAACCCTCCTAAACATCTCCTGTATAGATGTTGAATTGCCAATAAATGTGGATGCCATCTGAAGACCGGTAGGCGGGATATCACACACAGTTGACTTTACATTGTTTGGAATCCACTCAACAAAGTAAGAAGAGTTCTTGTTCTGCACGTTCAGCATCTGCTCATCTACTTCTTTTGTACTCATCTTGCCACGGAACATGGCTGATGCTGTTAGATAGCGTCCATGTCGCGGATCAGCTGCGCACATCATGTTCTTCGAATCCCACATTTGTTGAGTGAGTTCTGGAACTGTCAAAGCTCTGTACTGCTGCGAGCCACGGGATGTGAGTGGTGCAAAACCCACCATGAAAAAGTGAAGACGAGGGAACGGTATCAAGTTCACTGCAAGTTTTCTCAGGTCAGAGTTCAACTGACCAGGGAACCTCAAGCAGCATGTAACCCCAGACATTGTTGCAGATATCAGATGATTCAAGTCACCAACTGGTCTCAAATACAAGGAAGAACACAATTTGTTATATTAATTTGTGTTGCTCTTAACCATACAGTGCTTAAAATTATTTATTTATATACACAACATAAAGCAATCATATTCATTCAATTAACAGAACAAAAAGTAGATGGAGAACGTAGTTAACAAAGAACTTACAGCTAGGAGTGGTGAGTTTCAGAGTCCTGAAACAGATATCATACAAGGCCTCGTTATCGAGAACCATACACTCGTCAGCATTCTCGACAAGTTGATGAACAGACAAAGTAGCATTATAAGGCTCAACAACTGTATCAGACACCTTTGGAGAAGGAAACACAGAGAATGTCAACATCATTCTATCTGGGTATTCTTCTCTAATCTTCGATATCAATAGCGTTCCCATTCCAGACCCGGTTCCACCTCCAAGTGAATGACACACTTGAAACCCTACATACATATCAAATCAAATAAATAAATAAACCCAGTTCCATGAGCAAAATAATCTTAATTTGTTAAGTACACTAGATCATTATAGTAGTAACCTTGCAAGCAGTCACAATTCTCGGCTTCTTTTCGAACAACATCGAGGACAGAATCGATGAGTTCAGCACCTTCAGTGTAATGACCTTTAGCCCAGTTGTTTCCAGCACCAGATTGGCCGAAAACGAAGTTGTCAGGTCTGAAGATCTGACCATAGGGACCAGATCTGACGCTGTCCATGGTTCCAGGCTCCAAATCCATGAGGACAGCACGAGGAACAAACCGACCGCAACTAGCTTCATTGTAATAGACATTGATTCTTTCAAGCTGGAGAGGGGAGTCGCCTTGGTAACGGCCGGTGGAGTCTATGCCGTGTTCTGCACAGACGACTTCCCAGAACTTGGCTCCTATTTGGTTGCCGCATTGCCCGCCTTGAATGTGAAGGATCTCACGCATTTTTGCTTGTGGTTTTGTAAGAAAAATGTATAGAAGAAGAGAGGATTTTGAATTCGGAGAGAGGGAATCGGGCAAATGGAAGATTTTATAGAGGAAAGGGAAAGGGGAAAGCGAATATTTTATTTAGAAACGGTAAGTTGGGCTGCCTGCTATTTCTAACGGATAGGAATCCAACGGTTAAAACTTGTAGAGGGTTTTTGAAATTCAAATTTTCAAATTCGTGGGTTACAGCTGTCCGTACATAAACAGCAGAGCCTCTCGTCTGACTGCTTACCTTCCATGCTATTTATGATTTACGAATTGATTACAATTTTGATCCTTGTAGTTTAATAAAACTAATTAAGTGGTCCTTGTAGTCTAAAAGATAATTAAATAATCCCTTGCACCAATGACAATCCTCAATTTAGTGGATTTTTTTTATTTTTCTATCCAAGAACACCTTCCTTCCTCCTAATCATTTCATCCATGGAAAAATAAAATAAATTGGAAAAGAACATTGAAATCTATAGAATGATCAAGCTATAAAATATAAACAAAACCGAAAAACATAGGGACTAAAAATCAATTTGTTAAAAGTGTAGGTATTAACTAGTTAATTGTTTTAAGCTACAAGGACTAAGTTAAAATTAACACTAAATTTGGCAGCTAAACAGAATCTCCGATTTTCTTTTTATAATGAGAATGAACAGAATCTCCAGTTATTAGGTTCGAAGCAGAATAGTACAGTTCCTATTTATATTTCAACCCATGACAGTATCAGTACAAAGCTAAAATTTTTCAGCAATACAAAATTCAAAAATTAAGCCACAATTCCCTGGTATATGCCTACTTAAAAGGGAGATAAATATTATATTCCACGTAAAACAACTGAAGCTTTAATGGAAGGGTGTGGGTGTATAAGAAAACCCCAGAGAAAGTATACCGCCACCAGAAAAAGCTTCTTTTCCCGGAAGAGGCCGTCCCTTGTTCCTTGCATAGACAAGCACACTTGATGATGCAGGGTTAGCTCCATGGATTAGAACCGAAGTTCCACAATAGATTATTGAGACATTATGAAGAAAGACCCGAAAAGAAAGGGAAAAGGCAGCAAGCATTAATAAATGATAACCCAAAGCCCAACTGAAGGGTCGCATATTCCTAGCACCACCTTGTACACTCTGTTTCTTTTCTTCTTCCGTACTGCGCCTTTAGACAACAATCCAGACGCTGGGTTCATACTTGATGATAGGCCGTTATGATCACTCTCCGAAGATGCATGCAATTCCTTGGCCATGTATTTTCGGCAAGAAATATGATTTTGAAGTTTAAAAAGAAATTCCCACCGCCTAACAATGAACTCTCAGGGGTGGGGGCATCCAACAGTATCAAGACCCACAGAGACAACATAAACATTCATTAAATTCAGGTAACGAGGGCCTGCCTGCCTACATGCTATCTTCTGTTAAATCTAGTGTTCAGAGAATCGTGATTAGACTCTTTTCTTATCCCGGTAACTTCATAAGAAACGTTTCCTGAAAATTATCCAAAGTCTACAAGCATCCTCTCATATTATTCAACTTTCTCCCAGTAACCCGCCATAAATCCCGCACTAATGTAAAAGGAGATTGATTTGTTCATGCACATGCCTACTCCAAGCAGAAATTGAAACAGCTTAAATCGCCGGAAGAAACCATTTCGATTGTATTTGATAGCAGTTGTGTCTCAACATTTTACAACATTGTTCACCCAAGTGGACTTCAAAGCCATGTTGTGGAGAAAGGGAATTGAGACCATTATAAATTTTGCATCAAAACATCATAAAAATATTACATTTGATTTTGCTTTGTAGAAAGAGAATGAACATATATCCATTATTCTAGGTTTTGACTGGAGCTTCTTAAGAGGTAATACCAAAAGGTATTATTGTTAACTCTCACTTTTTTTCCCCTTCAAACACAAGATCACGTAATGGTGTACCACATTGATGTCAACTAACTGATGAATAAAGCATAAAACATCACAGATAATTGAAATGAAAATGCTAGATACCCTCCACAAGTTAACTGACAAATAAGATGCAATCCACTACCAAATAAGAAACAAAATGAAAATGCTAGATACGCTCCACAAGTTAACTGGCAAGGTGGACTAAAAAGGAAACAGCTTTCAACATATTATTGAATCACAGCCCTGTATAAAAAGTGTAAACTTTGGAATCGTTGCTTTGATGAGTTCATAACAGAAGTGTACATCAGACATACACAGATGATACTGCCCAATATCATCATTATCATCTTAAATCTCATTTAAATTTCTAAGGTATATAACTCAATTTTATATTGACGACAAATCTGTTGAGTTGTAATAAATGAATTTCCAGTTTTAGATTTTTTGTTCATCCTGAAAGTGTCAAGAAATCACAGAACCACATATAATAAATTATTTATGGATGCATTGGTCCAATTAATATCCATTAGAAGAGTGGCGCAGATAAATCAAAACATAGTACTTGCTAAAGGATACAGCATAACACTAGTGGATAATTTCTATTAAAAAATTGATGGAACATTACTCTGAAAAAAAGAGTTGTACCTTCAACAACAAACGACAGTAATTTATTTAATATGCCAATAAAGTAAAGTTCTTAGCATCAAATAGCTTGAACAGCTTACAATTAATCTGCATGTTAAGGCCACCAATTGTCTATTTTTTGCATAATGTTACTGTTAAGTGGGAGAAAGAGATTATATTCGAACTGTAAAAAGTAAAGATTCACATCTCCTATAGCATTTTCAGCTACTAGCACTTTCTTTTTCTTGTGTTGCTCCTACTTTGGTATTCTCAGGCCCAGCAGCAGGTTTGTTTTGATGAAAGGTATCTTCTTAACCATTCATCAACCCTGTTGTTTTTTTGGACACCAAGCATTGCATCTTCACAAATGCATTATTTTCCCCAACATCATCTATGAAGTGCATTAGTTACAGATTCTGTTCTCCATTGAAGCATGCTTAATCTAAGAGCACGTGTCTGACACCAACTGCTGACAACGTTTATGTTATGGTACTGAGCACACTAACTTATCAATCATCACCAATTCTCATACACCAAGTCACCAACACAACATATATCTTTTACCTTCATGACATTTTGCTTTATTGACAACCATTTCTTCTAAACCTTCTTTTCTAATTCAATTGGTAAGATTCCAACCTACGTTTGTTTGTGTATACAGGGGGGGTAGAGAATTGTCCTAGTAGCATTCACGCTTGTTCACCATGGTATAAACAGGGAGAGGAAAAAAGTTAAGGGAGCATGCATTTCACCCCAAAACTGGATGTGATATTGACCTACAATTATACAGGGTTGCCCCTCAAAATTCAAATCGTGTTCATCCCTAAGCACTTAACCAAAACACCATTACATTTACCCCTGAAAATTTACTCTTTAATATTTTCTTCTTCATTTTTTAACCTTATCTAGCAGGCAAAATATGACATAACACCCAAACCAATGTTCAAGGGATTAGTTAATCGAAAATTTGACAACAATGACCTAGATGACAGCAGCTAGTATCTGTCTAGCATAGCTATTCAATATGATGTTGTCCATTGATGTGAGCTTTGTGTCCTAGTTTGAAGAATTAAAACACTTTTCTATCCAATAAAGAAGTCCACATGATGATCAATACCTAAGCATCAGGTAGAAAGATTGCCAGTACAACCCCGATGTTACAAATGAAGAAAAGCGACCAGACAGGATTCATTATTTGAGTGGAAAATTCTCAGAATCTTCAGGAATAAAAACCACAAACCTGGTGAAACAGAAGAAGAAGCAGGTTTGAAGTCCAGAGGATGTCTCCTAGTGAAAAGGCTGCGGCATTGCTTTGAGTAAAGCACCATTTTTTTGTTATAAGAGATGATAAGAGTTCATAAAGCATAAGAGGTCCATAAAAGAATCACAATTGCATAAATGAACCAAAATTAATATCAACTGAAGGAGTCACAATAACTTAGTGTTTTGAATTGTGTCTATGCAGTGATCTTGAATATTAAGTAAGTTTAGATGTTTTACATGAAATCAGCATTCTTCAATTACTTTGGCAACATTTCAACTAGTAGCTAACAATAAGAGACCAGGTTATGACCACTTAATTGTCTATCAAGAGGACGAATCTGAAGCAAACATCAATGATTTTGTTGATATTATAATATTTGGGTCTAAATTTTCTGTATCTCACTTTCTTTAGCATTTAAGACCACAATTTATGAGTGTGTTCCTTTAATGGGTGTCTAAACTTGCAGCAACCCATGCTGTGGCAGATTATGAATGGCACAACCACAATTTATTTCAACCTAATTAGTTTGACAAGGCAGTAGTTTGAGGGGGAGGTTTGTGTAGTTCCTTATTTGCTTCTTTTCTTTTTTTCAGAAATTATATACCAGTGAAAACCTTGCTTGTGTGTTCCATGGCATCAATTTAAACACTGATGGTGTACCAATAAACTATGAAGCAGTTGATATAGTTTCTCCGAGCACATATTCTAAGCCTACAACTTCTAACATGTATTTTACACAGTGCAGTTGAACGCTCATAAACCTAGAGAAACAAATTTGGTTTATGATCCTTGACAAAGGCTTTATAAAGTATAATTAAACAGCGTACTTTACTTACCATGGCATGTCTCATCATACTGCAAGTGCAGAAAATAGCAGCTTCAGCTCTAAATGTATATACTATAGAATACAGAGTATAGTCCAGCCAGTCTCACCAAAAATACACAAAGCCAGAGGAGTAGTAAACCCTCTTCCCCAGATTGCAGATGACAATAATTTCATCATGTCCAACCCAGGCAAACCACATATTTTTCTTTTTATTCCTTTGTTTTTCTCTTCTTTTGTACAATGCAGTCAACGTTATAAGCTTTGTTTAAGATTTGCATAATGCCCATCCTCTCTATCCTAAAATATACTAAGCTAGTGCTTAAGCCATTATAACCATAGCAGCCTGACTTCATATATGACACAAATCCTATTTGAAATACCCATTTACAATTGAGATTCATTTTTATTTTTCTTCTAACCTCCAATATTTTGTATTAATTCTTTCCGCGTCAAGGAGTGTCGATCATGTTTCATGATTTCCTTTAAACTAGCACCCTCATATGCGATTTCCTTTAAACTAGTACCTTCATATGTGCAGCAAATTATTCAAAGTTCTCAAGTCCAACATATTATGTTTTAAAAACTACAGAAAAATGGAAAGGTACTATACAAAGGATTCACCACCCCACCCCCGCCCCACAGATAAGGAATGCCAAAGATACTTAGAGGATAATAGAGAAATCAGCCGACCAAGATGAGAAAGCTATTCTAGAAGCCTCTTAGTTTTCTAGTATCAGCTAGCCAATTTATACTTGATCCTAGTCATTTTCAAGCCTCTTAGTTTCCTAAGATTAGTATGCCTATCCTAGTCATTTTCAGCAATCAAATGCTTGATCATTAAGAGGGTGAAAAATCTACACAAAAAAATTCTACTTCGGTAATAAAGAAAATTCAAATCATCAATACTAACAAGCAAAAGTTCGCAACTTACATCTGTTGGATGAACATAACCTCACCACATCTAAAAAAGACGACTGGGTAAACCTTTCCGCTGAACTTTCAGTCTTTTTGTTGTAGGCTTCACCCAAAAAGACAGGCCGAATTGAAAATATCTATTATAAAAAAAATTCACCAGAAAATAAAAATCAACACTATCAGAGTCAATGAATTGTGGCAGCATTATGCAGTGCCTCATGCTACCAAAATAATCAGCTACTATAATTTCAGCAATGAAGCAAGCTACTGGAAAGCAGCATTTTCAATCAATAAAACATAAAATCTGTTAAGAAATGTATTGGAGTCACCAGTTAGAAGAAATGGAATCTCTAATAGCATGGTCGATGGAATATATTATCCTTATTGAAGGTGCTAACAGTCAGATATTCAAGATGTAGTTGAAACCATCCAAGAAAGGGAGAGAAAAACAGCACTTAGTAGGCAGTCTTCACTTAAGAAAATGGAGCTTAATCTCGCTATCTTCTAACCAAGAAACCATCACACAATTCAAGTATCAAAAATATGTAGTTATCTCCACACAGCACAGCTATAGCTTCCTTTATTAGCAAATTCATGTATGACTATCAGTATACTTCATAAATCAGCCAGGCTCTTCTTAATTAAATACTCTCTCCTCATAGTTGCTTCCAATAAGTCAGCTTCCAAGAGAACAGCGTGCAAATCTTCTCAGATAACACAAACTATGAAACAAAACTTGGTTCGAGACTTGCCTACAAACCTCATAACACTGAGTTCAATTCCTAAATTTGATAAGAATTTCCAAATCCACCTCAATTCCCTCAAAACTTTAAGAATTTTATTCAGGCAGAAGATACTTTCATCTTATAAAATTTTGCTGCAATCGGTAGCAAAAATTGGCAGTGAATTACTATTCTTAATGTATAATTTCCAAGCTTTATTCTTTGAACATTAAGAATCAAGTGGAAAGATTCACAACATTCCAACATAAAGTAAAAGTAAAACAAAATCATGCATGGCCACCATAAAGATTGATCAACCACATCAATCAGAAATTGAATGGCACAATCAAATTGTTGAGTATTGTTATGCAGTTCCAATTTCGATATGACATAAGAAACAATCTCCTTTGCTGCACCTAATGAAGTTCCAAGTTCACTGATATAGACATTTAAAGATGGAAAAAATATATATTGAAGGAAAAAGGTTAAATGAGCCAGTTGGCCAAGAAATTAACATAATGTGGACAAGTAGGGATGTCTTTAGAACATGAAATGACATAAATTAACATAATGAGGAAAAGGCTAGAATTTGATTAATTACAATTGTCATTCTATAAAATGATCATCTCTTTGAGCTGGCCGCTCCAAAAAAATTTGATCCGAGTGACGAAAACCATCCAGAATTATCTTAAAATTTGATAAGAAACTATTGCAATCCTAAAGAAGTTATTAAGTGCTTGATCAAAATTTCATTAGATACAAGCATCAAAACTTTCCTATGTCTTAAAATTTCAATACTAAGAGATTCTATTAATCCAAATAAGGGATGTCACATGTCTAACTAGTGCCATTAACAAAAGAAGTTTGAATAAACAACCTATTGTAATTTTACTGTCATCTTAAGAGAAGTTCAGCAGAGTGGCAATTCCCTATCAAAAGAGTTGAGGCTACAGGATTTGAGTTCAATCCAATTGCATGTGTCATCAAAAACTACCTAAAACCCAGAACTTTAGACTAGGAAGAAAACCTCATCTCCAAACAAGGAGATGGTAACAGCGCAACTGTTGTTCCTCAAAAGAAGTTGGGTTCTACAAGCAATCTATTGCAGGTTTGATTCCAAAAGCACAAGTTAGACACTGCAGGTTTCAGTACCACAACCACAGTTAAGGAACCAATTTAGTTGAGCTCTAGACTTCGTTGAGTAGAGTTATTAAGTGAGCAAATAGCACCAAGATTAACTTAATATTCTGGGATTATAAAGATTAGAGGTACAATTCAAAACATCCTAAAAATTCCATTTCAAAAAACTAAAGGAAGCAACACATTCACAATGAACCAATAAGATCAAACGGACTTTTAACTATAAAAAAAAACTAGATAAAGCAAATGTTGACATAAAACTAGCCCAGTTCTAAAATGAAGATTTCAATATCGAAAACCAACAAACTTAACTGCCACTGAACTTCAGGTCTGAAAACTCTCCTTTTAACAAGACAGCAACCTGAATTGACAAAACTGGCATAAACCATTGGGAAATGCAGGAAATGGGCAATGGAAGGTTGAATCACCAATGCTGCCAAGTTCAAATTACCAAAGGAACAAATTCAACAGCAACAAGTCCAATGCGATTCAATTGCCAGGCCCCATCATGAGTTAATGTTTATTCCCACGTCCCTCGAAACTTGCATTCCTTGACTTGCTTTTATCTTCAAGTGAGGAATGATGACTGGGAGTTCTACAAAATAAAGCAGAAAAACAATAGTAACAGAAGTTTCTGGCAAATAAAACCTGAGAATATATTGGTGGAACAAACTTACGATTTATGCTTCTTTGCATTCTGCTTGATGGTTACAACCATATCTAGAGCCATCTTTTGGTGCTCCCTCGTTTGTGAATGCAAGTCCAGGGCTTCAACTGTTTCGCAGTCAACTTTACATATACGACACCATCCCATGCTTGGTTTTCTCTTTCTAGAATTATCAAAAAACTGCAAGTCGCCCTAAGAATACAAAAGTAAAAAAACAAATAACTATAAATAATGAATGTAAAATGCAGAACTTTATGAAGCCAATTCAATTAGGATACACATGCTCTTACCTTGCCTATCCATATCGAAAGGTTGCAATGATGTTTTCAAATAAATCCTTAAAAAACAAATTAACCAGATAATATTTTAACAATATAAAATTAAAGAACTAGTACTCACTGCATAGTTTCCACCAAAGCTGCTTCTAAATCCAGGCTCACCAAGTTGATGATGATAGAAGTTCCCTGGCCCAGTCAATTCTCCCATTCGTGCATGACCAGGGAAAGCACCAAAGTTACCTGGCTCTCCCACCCACAAATGACTAGGCAAGTTACGAGGACCCAAATGTTCACCCCTCCGCAAATGGGCAGGCCGACCATCATGTCCCATCAAATCACCACTCAAATGCTCACCCATGTGCAAATTACCAGGACCCTCAAGCTCACCCCTGCGCAAATGACTAGGAAAAACTGGAAACCTACTATCACGAAGAGAACTAGAAAATGTATCACCAAATCGGTGTGGATCTCTGCCATCAATATCATCTAGGCCTGGAAGGGCACCAAATCTCCGTGTAGGCATGCCAGGGTAATCCCTAACTGGACTTCTTGGTGCCAAATTATCCATATGACGGTGATCATATCCAGGAATAGGGGGCCCAAGAAAACCAGGACGAGTTCGAGCAAAATCAGATCGGCCTGCTAGACTGTCATGATAACCTAATGATACTTCCGCATCGCTGGGATGCAATGCTTTATCATGATGATAGGGAGGAAAGAATCTTGGAGGAGCAGAGCCACCCAGTGGTTCCATGTTCAACCCTGAATCATAATTAAAACCATGGGATCCCTTGTCAAGAGGTCTTGGTGCTCCGTCCACACCAAAACCTCGAGGACCCCTATCAAGAGGTCTGGATGAGGGAAAGTGACTACTAGATTTTGGAACAGGTTCGGTGTCCAAATGAGAGGGCCTGGGGAAATGCATCAGATCTTCTTCAAACTCTCCTTGATGAACATTGTGATGTGCTGGGCCACGTGGAAAGGAATTCAAATGCTCATCTGGTAAAGCGCTGAACCTATCTGAATTAGGGCCTTGGGCCCCATTCATTCCCACCACATTTGAGTACGTGCCTTGTCTACCATCTGGATATTTAGGCCTCTGATTTGCAAACATGGTGGCTTCATGGACATGTGAAGGAGTTCGCTCACCTTGAGATGGGGGTGCGGGTGCATGAGGATAGGCCCCTTGAGGAGGACCATAATGACTTGGTACATGTCCAGGACCTAAACGCCCATGTTGAGTTGGAGGATGCCCAGGCAATTGCATGTGATGTGGAGGTCCAAGAGGAGATGCTTGCACCAATGAAGGTCCAACAGGCCTTTGTTGAGCAGCAGAGCGCCCGTGATGAATTGGAAGAGGCTCTAGCTTTCCCTGGTCAACAGCTGAAACTGATTGAGATTGCATGTGACCATTTGGAGGAAAGCCTCCAAAACTTTGAGAAGTCGGAGTTTTGTCCTTCTGCAATTTCATAATTTGTTCTTCAAGGTGAGACGGGGCAGTTTCCAGCAGAGGACCATCCTTGTGTTCTGAAACAGAGAGCTCCACCTTTTCGTGGTCAGCATTAGAAACATCATTTTGCTCATCAGCACCATCTCTATGCTCTTCTTTCACCTGCTTAATTGAAGACTCTCCATTTGCTGCTGCAAGTGATTCTGGAACATCCTTAGCTTCACCTGTGGGTTTATTTTTGTCATCCATTTGCTTCAAGTCGCTTTCAGATTTTATGGTTTTCATCTCACTTGCGTCAGCTGCAAGACCAGCATCCAAATCATTTAATTCCTTTTTAATAGTTTTTTGAGCAGACAATTCACCTTCTGCACCTTTCTCAATATCACCTTGCCTTTGTCTAGAACTAACCCCTGATTGTTGGTCAGAAGATAATTCAACTTGGTTATTTGTCTTAAGAATATTTCCAGATTGCTGGTTCGCACCAATCTGAATCGACCTGACCTGCATACCAGAGGCAGATTGTGGATATGACTGTGCAGGTAATCCAGGCCCTACTGCAAGACTTTTAGCTTGATGGGGATGTGCACCATGCGGTAATAGAACATTTTGCTGGGGATGTGGATAGGCATGAGAAGGTTGCTGGAATGACTGGGGTAATCCTTGGGGACGTAGTTGAGTCTGTGGATGCAGCTGCTGCTGCACATAAGGACCTTGCTGATGTGCTTGATTGTGAACTGCACCCCATGGTTGCCCAGAAAAAGGCTGCTGCTGCTGTGCATATTGCTGATGCATTGGTTGCGGAGTTGGCTGCATACCAGGACGTTGTTGAACAGGAAGTCCAGGTTGATGTGCATGAGAATGAATTGGCTGTTGTAGTGCAGGAGGAATGTTTGGGACTTGACCTTGTGAAGGCAGCAAACCTGGTTGCTGCAGGTTTTGAACTGCAGCATGATATTGTGGCTGAGGCCATAAAGATGATTGTTGAGGGAACTGACTCTGCATTTGAACAGGCTGTTGTGAATGAGGTTGAGGTCCACCTTGAGAGTGTTTTAGGGCTCCTGTCTGCATTTGTTGGTGAATCTGGGGCTGTTGATAAGAATGATGGCCTGTCACTGCATTGACTGAAGAATGCTGAGGCTGGGTCTGGAGATTAGGATTAACAGTCTGGCTGGGCTGAGAAGCCAGGGATTGTGGAAGGGGCTGGAGTGTTTGTGGCTGAGCTTGTACATGAGGTTGAGGAACAGTATGCTTTTGAGGGTAAAGCTGAGAATTAGTCTGTGCCTGAATTTGGGGCTGTGGATGCTGCACCTGCAATTGAGGATGCTGATATTGAGGCACGTGCTGTGGAAGAGGCTGAACAGGGTGGGGTTGTGGATTGGATTGAGCCTGAGGAGGTGGATAGCCATGGGCTGGTGGATGTGCCTGCAGTTGGGTCAGAGATTGTTGCTGAGCTGTAAGGTGAGTTTGTTGCTGTGGATTCACTTGTACCTGGTTCTGAGGTTGAGCAGCAATGGGTACTTGAGGTTGAGGTTGAGGTTGGGTCTGCAGCTGGGGTTGGGGTTGGGGGACTTCAGCATGCATGCTCACCTGTGGTTGCTGGTATTGTGAAACTGCTTGCTGTTGATATGGATAGTACTGCTGATAATGCTGTTGATATGGGTCATAACCAGGATACTGCTGGTAGTACTGCTGATATTGCTGTTGCTGTTGATACCACTGTTCTGCAGTGGGCACCGCAGCCTGTACTACAGTCTGGGCCTGGGTAGTTGCGTTGATTTGTTGGGTGGTATCTTTTCCAGGAGTTGTCATAGAAGTTTGAGCCTGGGGAGTTGTTGTTCCTGTTTGAATGGCAGCCTGAGCCTGATCAACAGTAGTTGGTGCGCCTGTGCTTGTTGCATCTTGGGCACCCTCAGCAGGTTGCGCTTGAGGCTGCACACCCTGTCATTGAACAATAAGAATATAAACCAATATAACAAAAGTACAGAGCAACTCCACACTTAAGTCCTAAATAAAAAATTTCTTGCACTCACTGGACAATTTTGAGCATGTTCCTGCACTTGACTATGCACAATTTGAATTCCACACCTGTTGCAAACTACAGGAGAATTACCAAAGGCACATCCCGAGCAATGAGATGCGCACTCAGACAGAGGACCCTGCCAGGGGCACCCACTCCTATGATATAAACAATGGACAGTTATCTTGCCAATGGTTTCAGCAAGTACATTGTTCGATTCAATAAGAGGCTGCAGTAAGCAATGTAAAAATAAATAAATTAGCATGTACATAACACCACTGGTCCTGCAATTAGATTCACTACCATGATAGGCAAGGAAAAACCTTGGAATCTGCTTCTGTCACAAGGTAGCCGTCATAGGGGCAGGCTCGGGTAGTGCTGACGACATATGTCAAACAGGGTTTGCAGTACAAGTGAGTGCACTGTGATTGTAATGCTTCATTTGGGTACACAAGAAGGCGACAAACGGGACAAAAATACTCTCCAGAAAGAGATTGAATGTTAGGTATGCACTCATTATCAAATCCCATTGTAAAGTATCAATCAATCTTTGCTTCTTCGACTCCCAAACAACATCAATCTATCCAACCCTAACAATACAAGCAATACAATTTCTCATATCAAACAATCATGTTTTAAAAAAAAAATATTTTAACCTAGACAATAAAAAATCGGTTCCAATTATTCTCAATAACCATAAAGAATTGCACCAGTGGAGTAAGAACCCGCGACGTACCTGAGTCTCGCAGATTAGATAACCCTAGAAAAGATTATTTGGTAGAGAAATCAGAAATGGAAAGCATTAGGGTTTCAATTGAAAATGGGGTGTAAATTTAAGGCGAAATCGAAGGCATAGTAAGCATAAAAGGGAAAGAGAGAGAGCATAGATTCTTGAAAACAGATTGTTCCAGAAGGAGACGAACCTTTCTGATTGATTGAAGTGTGAAGGAGCAGCCTTGAAAAAACAAGATATATGCCTAACAGTCTATGCATGAGCGTGCTAGTGAAAAGGAAAATAGAAAGACGAGAAGAGACCGACTGGCATATGTTTGGTCTTCTGCTACGCTACACGACGTCGTTTGTGAGGTTTAACTAATATTGATTTTGTGTTTTTTAACGAAAAACCTATAAATTAAGACTTTATATTTTTATTTTGTAAATGCCTTTTCCAAATATAACACTCATATCATTTGATATTTTCAGTATTTTATTCTTAATTTTTTATCCATATTTTATATTTTATAATAGCTTGCTTAACAACACTATATAGATATAGAATATAAAAACAAACAAAATAAAATATTTTTAATATATTTCAAGCAAAGAACTATAAAGAACATGTTGGGACAAGTCATTAAAGATAAAGAAAAATACAAATTAATTCTACTAGAATTCCTTGTTCATTTCTTTTGTGACAGAAAAATAAAAAAAAATAAAAATAAAACCTTCAATTTATGATATATCAAAGAATTTGGGCAACATTACTAGTAAATATAGTTTTAGAATAACTATTTAATTTAGCTCGGAGTTAGATAAATATTTTTTAAACATAAAAAATAAGTATTTAGATTTTTTTAATGTATTTTTTATACTAAAAATTCCTAATAGTAAATCAAAAACTTAATACATATATTTAATTAAATAAATTAATAATTGTATATATTAATAATTATAAAGAAATATTAATAATAACTGAAGACTAAATTAAAAAATTAAAAGATAAATATATATTAAGATATTTGATCTTACAATACGAGTCATGAATTTTATCATGTTTAATAATTTTATTTTATAGATAAAAAATTTTTATTTAATCATGAATAAATTTTTTTAAAAATATCATATAAAATTGAAAATTATTCTTATCATTCGGACTTAAATGAAGTACGGACAAATTATTATTTTAATACAATATCCATAAATATATATATATATATATATATATATATATATATATATTTCTTGAAAATGTAATGGATAACTCCAGGGTAAAATTATAATTATTGATCTTTTCAATGATATAGAAAAAAAATAACATATTCTCGGACTTGAAGGAAGAAAGACACATTGGATATGTTCGTGGAGGGAGACGATGGTACTTGGTTTTCCTGATTGCTGTTTTTCAAGCAACGGTGATTAGGCTAACCTAGATGATTGATCGTAGTTGGCCGGTTTATTTTTTATTTTATAAAAAATTAAGATTCTACAAGTGTTTTTTTATTAAAAAAATAAGATTTGATTAATTAATTTTAGCTGGTTTAATAAACCCACGTAATTTTGATAATATATATAAAAAATAGCAAATAAAAAAAATAATCTAAATGCATCCGGGTTTATGTAAAATCTATGAGAAAGTAAATTGAAAACTTAATTATAAAATAATTTAATGTTAATGGGCAAAATTAAAATTTTTAAAAAAATAAATAGAAAAAAATATCCTAGATGGGTTAATTAACCATGCAACCCTGAATACTAAATTGAGATAACCTTGTAAAAAAACGAAAATCAATTCCAAATAAATTAAATATTAAAAAATGAGATTGAAAAAAAAATCATTAAAGAACCTAAAAATAAAAATAGAGGTCAATATGTGTTAATATTTAAAATACGTAACCTTAGTCATAAGCTTAGCGGTAACCCAATAAAAAACAAACCCAAAAAAATAAAGAAAAATCTCATTTACAAAATATTATATTAAGCGATAATACTTGAAAACAAAAGCAATAAAAAAAAGGAATCAAAATAGAACTTGAGCAAAAAAATAACAAAAAAAACAAAAATAAATCAAAATACAACATTGATCAAGGATGGCAATAAATATCCATGAGTTAGATTTATTGACACTCATACTTTATATGTTACCTATTGGTTAAAAAATTTAGATATCCATAAACCATCAATCGAGTTTCAGTATTTATATGATTATCAAATCATCTAACTATTATTTATTATTCAATAAAAAATAGCACGCGCGCGTGCGCACATATATTTATATTTTGAAGTGTGTGTATATAAAATTATAAATGTTACACACTCACACATAAATATCATTATTAAAATATGTATATATTACAGTGTACTAAAAAAATCTAGATGTTCGACTAATATATCTATATAATATAAATATACATTTCATATTAAATTCAAGTGAGTTTTGAATTGGTTTTGATAATATTCTTATAATGTTCATTGTCAATTAAGCAAAGTAACCATAAAAAAATATTCACTCCTTCGAGTTGGTATCCATTAAGTTTATATTATTTGTAAACTAAGTAAAAACCAAATCATATTCTATTAAAAACATCAAATAAAAAATCTAATACAAACTCAACATTAAATAAAGAATTTAAAAAAATATAAAAAAAATCAATGAACAAAAAAAAACCCAATGCACCTGGGCTTAAAAAAAGCATAGGTCTGCGGGCCATTCAACATAACCCTATATATATAGGCTGAGTTTTTTTTTTTTTCAAGGGAGGATTTTTTTGAAAAAAAATAAGGAGGCAACACATCATTTATTGACTCAATTTTAGGCAATTTGAGGGTCGCTAGAAATTTGCAATTTGAGGGTCGCTAGAAATTCAAACAATATATATATATTTTTTTGCCAAAATACTCAAATTTCAACCATTTTTTTTATATTCAAAACACCTAAAAAAGCATCTTATATAAAATATCAAAGCTCACCTGAACAGGTTCACATGCAGCCAAGGGGCACTTCCATCTAGCTCCAGTTCATTTGGTGCGTTCATGAGCAAAATGAAATCAATTGAACGTAGAAAAATTAACATGATACCAGTATCTTCAAAATATCCGATTTACTGGCATTTGGGCCTCGCAAAGAGAAGGAAGCAACTTCAGGTGAGCAGAATCTGTAAAGGCTTCACTCTTCAAGATGTTTGCTGCAGGTTTCCTGTAAAGGCAGGAGGATTGAACTCTTCGAAGGAAATAAATTCAAAACCCTAACAGACTAGATTCTGCCCGGTGAAAAAGAAAACATATTCTGCTCGGTGATGGCATTGTATTTTTCTTGGGTTAAAGTCAATGCAGGAGCAATACCATCGAAAGAAAAGGCTTAACAGGATCGTCCCAACAGCTCCAGCTCTTTGATCCTCCTTTCTTTCACTGGGAGCTTTGCGCAGTAGGATGATATGGAGAATAACAGCGATGGCAAGAACATGGAAACGTTGAGATCCGTACATGGCCATTGTTTTAACTCTCAAGACTGATTAGCAGAATGAATCTAATTCATTTGGCATCTATAATCCAAAAACTTGAAATTATGGCCACATAGGTGAGAAAGAAAGATCAACAAATATGATTAATCAATAAAACTGGCTTATAGACACATTTCATGTCAAATAAAAAAAAGTGAGGTTAACTCATTTTGAAGTCAAAACTTTATTATAAATTATTTTTTGATAAAATTACTCTAGCATAAAACATTAATATAATTAAAATAAATTATACCTTATTAAAAATTGATCTTAATTAAGAAAACCATTAGATAATATATTTTATAAAACTCAAAATCCCTTATCATATATTAAATACAAGATTTTCTTACATATTATATATTAAAAACTTGGTTGTTAAAAATTAAATGGGATTGTAAAGTACCAAACCTTCAGAGGGAATAAGCTTTAGGTGAAGTAGACTTGGGCTTAAGCCACATTTGCTTCAGCCGTGTAGTATTTTGAGCGAGTTCGAGTTTTTAACCTGATTTTACATGATATATACATGTTGACTCGTAAAATCATACAATTTTACGAATCAAGTTGCGAGTACGATTTTACAAGTCAAGTTGTGATTTTGATAACCACGGCCCATGCGCATTGAAGTCCGGGCATGTGTTTATTGTAAATAATTTTGAATTTTTTTTTCTCATGAATGGTCAATTTGAACAATAACCTTTTATTAGAGAGAGATACTCAGTCCAATTATTTCTTTGATTTTTAGACTTTCAAAGAAAGTGTATCATTTAAAAATTAAATTGTTGGGATTATGAGAGACTATATGCACGAAGATGGTTTGTACCAAATAACGAACTCTTCAGTCTCAAGGACAAGAGGTTTAATAACGGACAACAACATCTTCCTTAATATTTTTTTATATATATATACTAAGCATGCATGGTTAGTTTTTATTCTATTGTGAGTTTATATACTTTTACCTTCTTTTATAAAATTACATGCAATTTAAAGTAAATAATAGCAACCTCTAAAATCACTAACATATAGTTTATATAGCAAATGCTTTTAAGAAGAGTGCTCAAGAAATATATATTGACGTAAACAAAAACAACACAAGAAAAAATAACATAAAATTCTATCAAATAGAGTTACTATACAAGAAAAAGTGCTGATCTTCTCAATCTAGTTGTTCTAAGTCTCAAACTAAATTAAAATCATGATATCATAAAGTTTTTGGAATCCCTGGAGTGTTCATGACAGATTAAGAAAGCGTTTGGAAACGCGAGTCAACCTGTATTTTTTATTTTTTTTGTTTTAATATTTTTATATTTTTGATTGTTTTAATGTGTTGATCTCAAAAATAATTTTTAAAAAATAAAAAAAAAACATTATTTTAATGCATTTTAATATAAAAAACACTTTAAAAAGCAATCACAATCACACTTTCAAATATATATTTTACTCGCATATACGCGGAATGTTCTATCAGTTTTTTTTCCTTGACAAATGACATTTCCGAGTTCAGAAGTCTCTTTCTGATGCTTCTCATAATGAATAGAATTACTACATAACGAGAAAAATAGAGTTCGGCATAGCAATGCTTTGATTCCAGATCTTGAATCATTTCAAAACCAGCTCAAGACAACGCCAGATATCCACTGTTCATCATGCATCGAGCAAGAAACAAAAGGCCTTGACGATCTGGAATGAAAGCATCTCGAGGGTAGCTGCCTGCTTGCCTGCCACGCTCTGGTGGACAGGATCTACCATGTCTCCATCACCTTATTTCTTAGCACACAGCTCCTTTTTGTATTTCAGAATCATGCTACGCGTAATGGTAGAGCCAAAATATGTTTTTGGCTGTCATGGAAACGAGGCCGGGCCTGAATTTCTGTGTTATTTCCCCTTCCCAGTACGTTTTTGGAGCTATTGACGGTCACTATCCTCATTCAAGAACACACGTGAAGCGTCAAGATTTTGAGCTACATTTTTATTGTCTACTAACAATAAAAAGAAAAATACACTTATTTATTAAACATATTTAAACTTTCTCTCTCTCTAATTTAAACAGAGTTAATTAAATTTTTTTTTATCTATATATCTTATATTTAAGTGAAATCAAACAATATATCTTTGAGTATAGTAAATAATTCCTTGTTTAATTAACCAGGCTAGGCAACTACAATTCATGTTAGTTAGATAAAAATTCATTTCATGCATCCTCTAACTAACGAAAACCCTACAATATATTTGAGATGCATAAACTATTAATTCCTTTTTTAAGACGACAGTTTTTAACATTATCAAAATATATTTTTTTTTGGTTATTTTTATATATTTTTAAAAGATGAGGCTAGTCTCATTTGGAATTTTTGGTTGCCATTCTCAATAAATACGTTTTCTGAGATTGAATTTGTATTTTCATCCTTACAGAATATAATAGTACTTTAATCGCTAGAATAATATTTTATTGATTATAAAAAAAAACTTGTTTTACTCTAAAAAAAAATAGAAATAGAGAGAGAAGAAGAGAGATTTTTACTAATAGAAGGTATAAAAATGAACCGTAATTTTTATTTATGACCCAAATCCACACGACATTTACATATTCATAGTTTTAAAATTACAAAACAGAAAGCATCACTTAATTTTCATCAACCCGGAAAATATATTGTTTTAAAAAATATTTTTTATTAAAAATATATTAAAATTATATATATATATATATATATATATAATTTTGAAAATTATTTTCAACATCAACATATCAAAATATTTTAAAATATATAAAAAAATTAATTTAATTTTTAAATTTTTTTTAAAATACTTTGAACTCAATTCCAAAATATCTAGTACTTTTAGGATATTTAAAAGTGTAATAGAATTTATTTTTCAAACTATTTTAATTTAGAAATATATTAAATTATTTTTTTTATTTTTAATCTTAACATATAAAATAATAAAAAAATATTAAATTTTTTTAATATAAATTAAAATAATTTTAAAATGTAATAAAAAAAGGGTTGAAATTCAATCACAAGTAACCCTTACATTTTTATCACGGTTAGGTAAACGTGATAAAACCGAAACGATCGTTCCTTGCTTTGACTCCATTAATAAGAATCGTAGGTGGGATACATCTCTCTCTTCAAGACATCCACAATCCACATGCCCCCTTTTTCAGTCTAACAAGTTCACTTCTCAAATCCTGGTACACTCCTTGTCTTCTCCAAATCTTGATGTCTTTTTTTTCCTGTTTTATTTTTACAATGTAAATGATTTGATCACGCTATATATCTTTCTTGTAGGGGAAATGACAAGAATGGATTGATCATTTATTCTTCTAATCTTCTTGTTAGTGTTAAGATGGAGTTTTATCCTCTTTCGAATCTTTATCTTCAAAGACCAATTTGGTTCTTGATTTCTTTAGTATTCTTGCTGCTGCTGCTGCTAAATGGTAGAGTAGTGTTATCTGATCCCAACTACTTAATTGGGCTTGGAAGCTATGACATCACTGGACCAGCTGCTGATGTTAACATGATGGGTTATGCTAACACAGAACAGATTGCTTCTGGGATTCACTTCAGGTTGCGAGCTCGTTCTTTTATTGTGGCTCAGCCCCAAGGGAACCGTGTTGTGTTTGTTAATCTTGATGCTTGTATGGCCTCTCAACTTGTCACTATTAAAGTTATTGAGAGGTTGAAGGCAAGGTAGTTCTCATTTCTGCTTTTAAATTATAATCGTTTGAGCTATGTTTTGATGTTATTAAACTTAAAAGTTAGTGTCTTTTTGTTTATATTGCAGGTATGGTGACCTCTATACTGAAAAGAATGTTGCTATTAGTGGCATTCATACTCATGCTGGTCCTGGGGGGTATCTTCAGTATGTTGTGTATATTGTGACATCTCTTGGATTTGTGCGTCAATCATTCGATGCGCTTGTTGATGGCATTGAGAAATGCATAATTCAAGCTCATGAAAATCTCCAACCCGGATCGATTTTTGTGAATAAGGGTGAGGGAACGTGTATGGTTTTTGTGGATTATGAATTTGCTAATGGGTGAAAACAAACTGTCATTTAAAATGCCAGAAAAGCTCTTGCTCGGCTTTTGGCTTTTGCTAATGGGTGATTTGTGTAATGCCCTTTGTTTTGCGTAGAATGTATCACCCAGTAGTTTTACAAGTTTCCATTTTGGTGTTGGAAATTTATTGTTTAGATGCTTATTTCTATCTCAATGGTCGTCTTTCATAGAGACTGTTTTTGGGAACGATCTAAAAAATCTTTGATTTTCAATTTTGTGTCATTCTGGTAAAATGACAACCTTCTGTATTTGAAGAGCTTATTCTTCATCAGATGCCATTTTAGCCTGTGCTAAACTCTTAATCAATAACTGGATTGAACCTGGATCCCTCTACTTCTTCTTGTTTTCTCTGTAGTTGTACCATGTGCTATGTTGCACCCATGATTGTATGGTCTCTTCGCAAAAGCTGTTATTGCATCCTTTCATTTTTTTGGCAAGGGCCATGGCGGTGATCATATTGCTGAATATAATCTTAGAGAGGCTTTGTCTTCTTATTTACAGGAGAGATCTTAGATGCCGGTGTAAATCGCAGCCCCAGTGCATATCTTAATAATCCTGCTGAAGAGCGCAGCAAATACAAGTATGATGTTGACAAAGAAATGACCCTTTTGAAGTTTGTAGACGCTAAGTGGGGTCCAGTAGGTAGCTTCAATTGGTTTGCAACCCATGGAACTTCTATGAGTCGCACAAACTCGTTGATAAGTGGGGATAACAAGGGGGCAGCAGCACGATTTATGGAAGACTGGTTTCGGCACAGTGGTATTGGAAACTTGTATTCTGATGAAGGTGTAGCTGATGGAATCCCTCGAAGAGTCTCGAATATTATCCCAGGCTTGCATGATAATCGTAAGTTTCTCTTCTTCTTTTTTGTTTTAAGTCAAGGTAGAGTAATTTATGAAAAAATAATTAACAACCTATTTGGTTTATGGCTTCAGACAAGCACTTTATTTTACCTGCTAGAGTTTTTGGTCGTCAAATAAACAGGTCCACAATTCTCTTCCATGTGGGTTTAACTCAACATCTTCAGCACAAGCCTGTGTCTTGACTCTAGACACTGCAAAAATGTGTGAGGCTTATGGACTTTAGAATTGTATAGTTCAGTGTAATCATATTTTCTTTAAGGGCTAAAAAAATCAGATTAAATTATACAATAAAACAACTATGATTGATGGAAAACAGTATACCATAGCAGTTTATTAAATTCTGGCACTAATGTGGTTCTTATTTTCCTCCTTATTTTGGAAAAAAATTAATAATAACATTTTGGGCTTCCAGTCAGTTAATTAACCTTATTACCAGCTCAGTGCTTGCTGGATGTCTGAATTTCTGCCTTATTATCAGGTGAAGATGATATTGAAAATAAATCAATGCTTTATACAAAAGAAAAATCAAAATAAGTGATAACAGTGGATCACTTGAAGTATTTCAAATACTTATAAATATAGAATATGCAAGTTGGATCTGATACCTTATAACCAGATCCAGCATGCTGTCTAGTTGCACAGTCGCAACAGGGAATATGAAGGACCTGAGAACTGAAGCATAGCACCAAATGTTCTACTTTTTGTTCCCTAGGTTGGAATAATAGAACAAGGATAAATAGCTTCTTCCATTTACTTTTGATGGTGTATTGCAGACCATAAGCTACTGGAGCTTGCAGCATCCTTCCAGTCTACTCCTGGCCGACCTGCAACAAAGATTCTTAGTGTTGCAAGGCGTGTCAGGGGTGCTCTCAGGCAGGCTGACAAACCTGGATTTGTGTCTGCATTTTGCCAATCAAACTGTGGTGACGTTAGCCCCAATGTGCTAGGAGCTTTCTGTACAGACACTGGACTACCTTGTGATTTCAATCACAGTACCTGTGGTGGGAAGAATGAGTTGTGCTATGGCCGAGGGCCAGGGTACTGAATCTTGTGCTATCCAATGCTTTTTATAATAAAATACATGCTTTTTGAGCTGTTGGAATGCTAATGCTAATTCGTGTTTTGAACCTAACCTGGCAGTTACCCTGATGAATTTGAAAGTACCCGTATCATTGGAGAGAGGCAACTAAAAAAAGCTGTGGATCTTTTCAACACAGCATCAGAGAAATTAAATGGAAAGGTCGATTATCGCCACTCTTTTATAGACTTCTCCCAGCTGGAAGTGACACTTCCCAAACAGGGAGGAGGTTCTGAGGTAGTAAAAACATGTCCTGCTGCAATAGGTTTTGGATTTGCTGCTGGAACAACAGATGGACCTGGAGCTTTTGATTTCAAGCAAGGAGATGACAAGGTGACCTATGGTTGCAATATTTATGACTTAAATTATCATATTCTGTCATGATATTCAGAGACTGCCTTTTTCTCCTGATTGTTGTCTGTTGTCATGTTTAATCAGGGAAATGCCTTCTGGAGACTGGTGCGCAACTTAATAAAAACACCAGGAAAGGAACAAGTTGATTGCCAGCATCCAAAGCCCATCTTGCTTGATACTGGTGAAATGAAGAAACCATATGATTGGGCGGTGAGTTACTTGTTTGTACATCTTATGCTAGTAGAATGTGGTCGTTTTCAAAAGTTTCTAAGCAAGTTGACACTCCTAAAGTTCATCAAGTAACTAAATATCTGGAACAGATAATAGTATTGATTAACAGTAACTAGCTTCAGTTCTAGTCCTAATTTATTTCTTACATTTTCTTTTGGAATTAAATGGCCGCCTGTTAATTTATGTGCAGAGCTGTAGATTGAGTGTTCAAATCCTGTCTTTCTCACATCAAACAACTTAAAACTGGGATTGGGTAAAGTTAACTGCCCGTCAATTAGCAATAATGTAATGGGTAGAGTTTCCTTGATTCTGAACACATAACTGCAACTCCTTCCATCATATATTCAACATTCCTTCTTCTTCTTTTTTTCACGATTTGAAGTTTTCTAAAGGTGTCTTCTGGCATGGCATGCCTGCCTCTTTTATCTGTACTATTTTTCTACTTCTAGGAATGCTAATGTATGTACGCTGTGAAAGAGTAAAAAATAATTTTTTTTATCTTGTGTTTGGTATTCCTATTAGTGAAACTATTATCATGCAGATGATTTTTGGAACCACTGTTGCTTTACTACTGACCAACCTTTTCTTTCATGGATCATGCAGCCCTCTATCCTTCCAATCCAGATTCTCCGTGTAGGGCAGCTAGTCATCCTTAGTGTACCTGGAGGTACCTTTCATTGCTTCTTTCCTTTATTTTCCTGTAAGGTAAATGCTTTCATTAGCAGTATCATGTTTTATGATCAAACTAAGCTCTGAAGTTGAATTGATGAGAAACTGCTGATATTTTATAGCCATAGATTATAGAACATGCTAAGATCATACCTTTTGTCTTTTACCAAATGATGGTGATGAGCACACTGCTAAGGTTGTTACTCAGGCTGGGATGGAGGATGTGCGGTCAACCTGAGTACGGTCCAACTTTTTGTCATTAAATAGTCTGGTCCGGCTCAAATGAACTTATTTGTGTAAATGGACATGTTGCATGATGGGCTGAACTTCCATTATGCAAAAAATACCCCTGGAATATACATAACTAAATTTTGCTTCAGGCTAGTCCAGCTTCATGTTGTGTTGGGACCAGCGCCAAGCAGGCAAACTTCATACTGCTGCCTGTGCCAAATCTTTTTTTCCCCACTTTCATTGCATTTCAATCACTGTATCTTTTGTTCCTAAGAAAACTATTGTGGCATTAAACATGCTAGGAGTCATTCTTTCTTTGTTTTGATTTGGAGTGCTATTTAACTGGTTGATGATAACTTTTTGTTGAATTTACTTTCCAAGCACCTTTGTGCATTGTTTCCTTGATTAAACCTATGATTTTATGAGCTCAAGAATTTTCTTCTTGATTATTTCAAACAGAATTTACAACCATGGCTGGGAGGCGTCTTAGAGATGCTGTCAAGACAGTGCTCATGAGTGGTGGGAATAAAAAATTTAACAGTAATGTTCACGTTGTTATAGCAGGATTGACTAACACCTATTCACAGTACGTGACCACCATTGAAGAGTACGAAATTCAGAGATATGAGGTAAGTGAATAATTTAATGACAGATGCATGAATAATTTAATCACACAGTACGTGAATAGTTTTCTTTCTTAGGAAAAAGTTCACTGTGATATGTAGTTTTGGCGTTAAGAGAACTATATACTAGCCAGCTTGACATGCACGGGCAGTTGGTTCATTAGCAAAAATAGGTTGCCATCTGGTTCTAAATTGGAAGCTGTCCGAGGCTTTCAAGCACCATCCTTATGATTGGAGTTGAATGATCTCAGTACCCATTATTCCATACCATATCACTATGAATTATCAAAGGGAAACCTGCAAGATTAAATCGACAGTCATGGGCTTTGTTTTAGGAATTCTGTGATGTTTTATTTTTTACCTTTATAATCGCATGTTCATGATATGAATCAAAAAATAAATCTTTATTGGTTTACCTCCTATTTTTTATGAAGAGAATGAATCTTCTTATTGAAGGATCAGAAGAAAAGGGGTTTGAATCTCCTGCGGGAATGATTTTGAATGTGGTTAATATCATGAAGAATAAAGAGATACAGTCTATACCCAAATAAAAATAGATGTTCTCATAAGGAAGCCATCGAAGGCTTTCCATCCTTGCATTTATCTGTATAATTTTATATTGTGCTTTACAATTCCTAATTTCTTTTTTTTGGTAAACAAATAGAGAATATTTATTTAGATTATGGCTTCTAAACGATATTGTTCTCAGGGTGCGTCCACGCTCTATGGGCCACACACTCTCAGTGCCTACATTCAGGAGTTCAAGAAGCTTGCAGCTGCTCTTACCAGTGGCCAGTCGGTCGAGCCTGGTCCACAACCCCCTGATCTTCTGGATAAACAAATAAGCTTACTTACACCAGTTGTAATGGATGCAACCCCACCTGGTGTCCATTTCGGTGATTGCAGCTCTGATGTACCCCTGAACTCCACTTTCAAAAGAGGCGATACAGTCAAAGTAGTTTTCTGGTCAGCTTGCCCAAGGAATGACCTGATGACAGAAGGTACCTTTTCCCTTGTGGAGATCCTCCAAGGAAAGGACAACTGGTTCCCAGCATATGACGATGATGATTTCTGCCTTCGCTTCAAGTGGTCGAGACCTTCAAAACTGAGTACTCGTAGTCATGCAACCATGGAATGGAGGATCCCGCAATCTGCCAACCCTGGGGTCTATAGAATGAGACATTTTGGAGCTGCAAAGAGCCTTTTAGGCTCTATTCGCCATTTCACCGGTTCATCAAGTGCTTTTGTTGTGACATGAAAAACATACCGTGCATGTACATTTACGTACTTTACTTGTGTGCTTGTATTCATTTTTTTTACGTATAATACTTGCACGACAGATAGCTAGCATGTGCAGCTCCTGCTGAACTTTTGAATTCCTGTTTTTGTAATGCCTGGAGAAAAAGACATGGTTTACCCCTAATCCTTTCTTAAGCTGGTGACCAGGTAAATTTATTATTTTGTTCATGCTTCAATCACCACTCATCCTATTAAATAAATAAAAATAACCATGGATCGAATTAAAATATTTTAATTTGAAAATATGACTATTAAAACTACAAATATGATAGTTTTTTTGTTGTTATTTTGGAATAAAAAATCCACTTCAAAATTCTCTCTAAAATGGATTTATTTATGTCTTTTTTTTATATATAAATATAAACTAGAGGGAAAAGAAATCGCTGTATATTTGTTATTATTGAGTGCAGGTCGTTCATCAACTATGAGTAAACCATTTATCAGTAACTTACTAAGTAGGAGACAAGTCGTTCCACGAGATGAAAGCCTTGGCAGATCTTTGCACTAACCACCGACACGTCGTTTCGTAATTTCCATTTCGAATCTCGGAAAGTAGAGTGGAAAAGAAGAACCCAAAGTATTACATAATACTCTATTACCAGAGTGAAGAATCAATCATCCCTAATTACTAGATTCTCTTGGAAATTGAATTACAGATTTCTTCTAATTTTCCAATCTCAGCTGCTGTGCAGGAAGGCTCCAATCTCTCTCTCTAGTTGTACACTACAGGAGTTGAGAAAGCAAAAAGAAGAATCGAGGAGGAGAAATGTCGGTGCAGGAATACCTAGACAAGCACGTGCTCTCTCGTAAAATCGAAGACGCCGTCAATGCCGCCGTCAGGGCCAAAACTCCCGATCCTGTTCTCTTCATAGTAAATCTCTCGCATTTTCTTTTCTCTTTCCCTGCAACCAAACAGGCAGGCAGACTATTGGATTCTAATTTATTTATTGTTTTGGCTAATTGTTGTTTGAGTAATTGCAGTCAAATCACATGAGAAAAGCGGTTCCGTCAGTGATAACGAAAATAAAAGGGAGGCAGATCCTGGATAGCAGAGGAATTCCTACTGTTGAAGTTGACTTGTTCACCAACAAAGGCAGCTTCCGTGCTTCTGTTCCTAGCGGTCATGTTACTGGCATGTGAGCAATTTTTATTAATTTTTTTTCCTTTAAAATTTCTTTTCAATTTCTAGAGCCTAGCCTAGCCCCTTCATTTTAATTAATTCCGTCAAGTTTTTCATTTTTCTTAAAAAGGTTAGAGAACAATTTGTCAACATTTTTTCAACAATGTGTCCAATAGGTTCATTCTGTTATCCTGTTTCAAGCCCATGCTGTAAATTTGAATTGTGTGATAAGACCAACCTAGAATCTTTTCAAATCTTGTGTAGTGGTAAGTGATTATGATTAATGATCTGTCCTAGGTATGAAGCTGTAGAACTGAGAGATGGGGACAAAGGAATGTATCTCGGAAACAGTGTGACGAGAGCTGTTAAGAACATTAATGAGAAGATATCTGAAGCACTGATTGGCATGGACCCGACACTTCAGTCTCAAATTGATCAGGCTATGATAGACTTGGACAAAACAGAAAAGAAGGTAATGCTTTCTTTTCTTTTCCGTCTTTGATTATCAGATGCTCACTCCAGTTCTCTGTACTTGCTACTGGTTCACTGTCCATAAAACAGAAAGAAGGTTTCATTTGAGATGATTGCTGATCTAGTTCTTAGATTGCTAACATGTTATGAGGCATCCTGTTTATTACTGTAAGTCAACTGCAGGGTGAACTTGGAGCAAATGCTATGTTAGCTGTGTCAATTGCTGCATGCAAAGCTGGAGCCGCTGAAAAGGAGGCATGAGTGATGCCTTTTGTTTTATATTTTTAATAAAATTAATGTACTGCTTAGATCATAATTTTGTGCACTTCTTTGAATATTTTGATGTGGAAATACCAGGTTCCACTTTACAAACACATTTCTGATCTTTCCAGCAAAACCAACCCGACTCTTCCTGTCCCAGCCTTCACTGTCATAAGCGGTGGAAAACATGCTGGGAACAATCTAGCCATTAAGGTATGGTCTATTTACGTTTAATTTTACATGCAAACTTTATAAGTTGTTTGGAAAAACCTTCACTTGATAATGATCAGAAGTGCATTGCATTTTTTGAACAGGTTACTTTTTTTTCATCATTTAGCAATTTTAAGTGAAAAATTTTTCATTCTCAGAAAAAAAGGTGATTTTTTAAATAGTGAATTGGCTTGAAAGTCCATGCAATGCTACTTGATTAGGCTGAGACATCAGAAAAACAGGGAGGTAGTGACTGTGTGCTTGCTTATTTTTCTTCTGTTATTGGGAAGGATGTAGTAGGATGTGAATGAGTTTTCCTTAAGAAACACAATTCAGGAACGGTGAGATCATAGCTTTTGATAGTGGAAACAGTCTGCTAAGAATTAGAGTATATTAAGAGTTAGTTGAACGTATTCTGATAATTTGCTATGCATTTCGAAGTCTAATAGAATCCTTTTATAAGAATATCCATTGACCTGAGTGGGGATAGTTCTGAAACATGAGGCAGTTCTCTATGTATTGGGATAATGTGAAAAGATTTGAGAATTTATGAATTCACAAATTATTATTGTAACATCATTAGTATTCACATGTCTCATTCATTTTGAAGAAGAGATATGGCTTGTTTTACTGGCAGGTATTTGATTCTAATATTATGAAGTGATGCAGTTCTAATATGAAAGATGAATCAATACTTCCTCTATAACTTCTTCTTTTTGATATTTTTTTTGTTGTGTCCTAAAACTTCAATTTGTCTTCAATTCACTCACTAATTGCAAAAATCAAATTTGACTTGAACAGGAAATCATGATTCTTCCAATTGGAGCCAGCACATTTAAGGAGGCACTACAAATGGGTTCCGAAACATACCATCATCTAAAGGTGATTTAATTTATTAGAACTAACTTCTGGGATTGTAACTTTCAATGTATCAGTTGCTTCTTTCTCATGGTCTTTCTGCCTGGCTTTATTTTCAGATACTAGTTTCCTTCTCTTATGCGTTTTTTTTTAATCCCTCCACCCACCCACCCCCCCAAGTGCATCTTATGTTCATCAGCCTTGAACCCTAAAAGTGTTAATGGTCACATGAGTTAGAGTAACCAACAAACAAGTTGCTTCTGTAAGCTCTACATGCAAGGGGTCTATAAACATATGAAAATATCCATGCATAAACAGATAACGTCTGTCCAGATTCAGAAGGTGCGGCATTTGCCAGATTGTAGGTCGGGGAAGTTAATGAAGATTCATGCATAGCTCCATTATCCACCCCTAATAGAGATGATGTGATATTTTTCTCTAAACCAAGTATGAGTCCGATAATTATATGCTTGGTCAAGGAAGGGAGGGGTGGGGTAATACATGGTGTCTCATTTTCTAGCTGTCAAGGATCCCATTAGTATTTATGGAACACAAGGCTTCTCATTTTCCTTTTCTTTTTAAATTGGCTGTTTCCTTCATTTGACGTGGTGTATCTCTGGAATTACATTCTTGGCTAAAGGAAGGGAGGTGTGGGGTAATACATGGTGTCTCATTTTCTAGCTGTCAAGGATCCCATTAGTATTTATGGAACACAAGGCTTCTCATTTTCCTTTTCTTTTTAAATTGGCTGTTTCCTTCATTTGACGTGGTGTATCTCTGGAATTACATTCTTGGCTAAAGGAAGGGAGGTGTGGGGTAAGACATGGTGTCTCATTGTCTTGTTGTCAATTATCCCATTATTATTTATTGAGCAAAAGGCTACTCATTTTCTTTTTTCCTTTTCCTTTTCTTTTTCTTTTTAAATTGGCTGTTTCCTTTACTTGGTGTTGAAGTTAATATGAGTAGAAGTGAGGGAGACTAAACATTTACTCATATTTTTTTTTAAAAAAAAACTTTTTTAATCTCAGTAATGAACTTGAAGCTTTCTTCTGCCATGAAACTTGATAGATGCCTTTGAGCCTACCAAAATATGTTTTATGTGATTTTCATTTTATTACATGATGGAATCAATATGAAGTATTGGATCACTTGGATTCTATTCCTGCTGTCTTAGCTGTTCATGCTATAAGTGTTTTTTTTTCTGATCTAGTAATCTTGTAACTGTTAATGAGAATGTACATTGCCTCCACTCACTCATCGATTGCAATTTCTGACGTTAAATGGAACAGGCTGTTATAAAAGAAAAATATGGTGAACAAGGATGCAATGTTGGTGAAGATGGTGGTTTTTCTCCAAACTTATCCAGGCAAGTTTTTCTTATTTGATGCTTGATAATCCTGTCTTTGAAAATGTTGTGACCACTCCCAGTCTGCAAATCAGCCTCTGAAAATAAATTTCCGAGAATAAGAATGATTGGAAAAGGAAAATAGATCAAGAAAAAGTACAGTGCATGCGTAAATCATAAACAGCTACCATATCTTTTCTCCAGGATAGTTACAATCTGCTGTCTGCCCCCCTAAAAGATGGCAATATATGTTCAAAACTCATATGGGGTTCTTATTTGATTATATCCATTGGCAGTGTTCAAGAAGGATTGAATCTTGTTAAAGAGGCTATCAGCAGAACAGGGTACAGTGAGAAAATTAAGATGGCCATTGATGTCGCTGCTACCACCTTTTGCATAGGTAATCTGCTTTTTTCTGCACAATAGTCATATTATTATGGTATGTGACTTGTCACAAAGAAAATGAAGAAGTTAGTCAATAGTCAAGAACTGTTTTTGAGATCATGGTCCTGTGCGTGGTTAGAGAAATTTCTGGGGAAATGTTAACTCTTCTACTGTATTATGCGGCCTATCTACGGGCTCTGCCTCATTTCTAACTTATGGCCTGGAAAACTAGGATTTGCTTTTGTGTATGGGGATTGCTTGCTTTCAACAACTGATCCTGTCTTTTCGCTTCGACCCAATGTAGGTACCAAGTATGATTTGGACTACAAATTCCAAAATAAATCTGGGCAGAATTTCAAGTCAGGAGATGATATGATTAAGATGTACGAAGAACTATGTGCTGGTATATACATGGATACATTCTAAGACCTTTTTGCTGCCATAAATTTTTCAATATTTGATGTGTACTTTTCTTGGGCCTCAGCGTACCCGATTGTTTCGATTGAAGATCCATTTGATAGGGAGGATTGGGAACATGTCAAGCGTTTCTCTGACCTTGGACTTTGTCAGGTATGTTCATTACATTTGGGTTTATCTTTTGTTTACATACATACGAGGAGCTGTAAAAGGATTTGTTCTCAGGTTGTAGGGGATGACTTATTGATGTCAAATCACAAACGTATTGAAAGAGCAATACATGAGTCCAGTTGCACTGCACTTCTTCTCAAGGTATATAGTTAGCATCAGATGAATTCTTCTTGATAAATTTTTGCTTAGCCTTTTCTTTTTCTTGAATTGTTTTTCTGATGTTAATAATGGTGGATTTCTGTATTGCATCACATATAAAACCTTCAATGAAGATTAGGCAATTGATCCAGCATGCTACATTTGTTGCAAAGTAGAATATATTTTTCCAATATCACATGTATGTGATATTTATACGTGATATTATGGTGATCTGTCAGTGGCTGTGGTATATTTTATAATCTAATTACCATCGCTTAAATTAGGTAAATCAGATTGGGACAGTAACAGAAGCCCTAGAAGTGGTGAAGCTGGCAAAGGATGCCCACTGGGGTGTGGTGGTATCTCATAGAAGTGGAGAAACAGAAGATTCTTTTATAGCTGATTTATCTGTTGGCCTTGCCATGGGTCAGATCAAAACAGGCGCTCCTTGCAGGGGAGAGCGACTAGCAAAATACAACCAGGTTCACTTTCTTTATTGTTACCCAGTTTTTCTTGTGTTTGTGCTGGGTGGGTGGGGATGGGAGAGAGCCTGATTGCTAGCTAGTGCTGCTATAAGTATGAAGAAATGAAAAACTTTTACCATGAACCTCCATGCCTGTAAGATCAATAGTGACTACCATTATGATCCATGGGCAAGACAAACTTCAAGTTTGGGAAGAGTAGGAAGAAAGGAATAACTCCTAACCATTCTAATGAAAGCTTTATTCACTATTGTGGTAACAGATTTTCCTGTTGTCCTTTCTTTTTTTGTATCTTCTTGCTAATGAACAATGCTACTAGTTTTTTTTTTTTTTTTATCATTATTGTTTTTAAGTTGTTAATCTGTCATACCCTTTTATTAAATCTATTCACCATGATGAAAATCACAGACCTATTTATCTGTTAAAGATATGCATGAGCTTCCCTTCATTGCAATCATATGTGATAAGAAACCGAGACACTTTTCTTTATTAATCTGTAAAGGCTTACAAGTTGAATGGCTAACAAGGTCGATTTGAACCTAATAGACATAACTTTCTTGCAGTTGCTTCGGATTGAGGAAGAATTGGGTGATCAAGCAGTTTATGCAGGTGAAGATTGGAGAGCAGCCTGATCAGTCCTTCAATTTTTTCCATCCTCCCGTCCTTTATAATCTAAGTTTGAGGCTTCAAAAGTAAAACTCCCTTTGTATTGAGCAAGTGGCATTATGGAGCAATGTTGTAAGTCTTTCTCTTAGCTTCGTGTGAGTGTGCCCCCGCCCTATTTTTTTGGAGAACATGAAGGTGCTTTCAGAAAACGTAGTTGAGTCAGCAAAAGTTTTGTTACAGACCTTGGTTTTAGGTAACTGTAAACAGAAAAATCGTTCCTGATCCGTAGTGCAAAATCCCTTTATCTTTTTAGTTCTTTAGCTACTGTTTGTGTGTTACGGATTATGCAAATCTTAAAGCTTTTCAATCCTCTGACTTGTTCCAGTTCATTTCCTACCATTGGTAACCTAAATGGCTTTTGTGGCTAGCATGTCCTCATGTTCGTTTCCATTACCTTCTGTTGTTAGATTAAATGTTTTGATCCGATACCAGTAGCCAGGAAATTTATGGTTGGCACTCAAAAGTTTGGAAAAAAATCGTGGTAGCTTCCTTATGATGTTTTGAGTACGATATGGTGGCATGCTGCTAAAAACTCGATATCATCTGAAAGAAAGAAACTAATGGATCATTGTTAGGAGGGAAACATCCCCGATTGCATTCAACATGTGAACTGAAACGACACTGGAACCTTTTTTTTTATTTTTTTATTGATTGATTGCCATTTCAGTGAGAATATATAAACTTGCTTGCTCCCTGAAGTAAAAGACAATGATGTGCGTTTTGTTAAATACAGTACTTGCTTTGATGGACCAATTGACACCCTACTACCGATTGCTTACCAAATTGTTTGCTAGATTTTTGAGACCAGTTTGTATTTGACTCAGGTAACTTCCATGTTGTTCGGGTCAATTATTTATATCCAAAATGAATCAATTAAAATGTCATTTTAATTTCTTTCTTTTTATTCTTTGGGCTCGCCATTCGAGTTACAGGTTAACTTAATAGATTGAGTTATGGGTTAACTTAGTAGGTTAATATCTGTTTAAAATAAAACCCAATTTGAGTTAAGTTGTAGATTGTTGAGTCAACCTAGCAGTCTAGCCCAAGTTCAAAACCTGGTCTCTATAGATACAACAAATCTATATATTCATTGCTTGTCCTGTTATTTTTAATAAACTTGATATCAGACTGTTTAATTTCCCCTGATTATAAATTAAATTCATTTTCTGATTTCCCCCACAATTATGTGCATGTCATGTGTATATTTGCATTTCTTCTTAGATTTTTACTTGATTAAATGTTGGATAAGGAAGGATAAGATTTCCATGATTCTCCTAATCCTAATATACATGGAATTTTTATTTTATTAAAATAGGAAAAGAAATTAGTTTTGATCTCAAAGTCAACCCGAAAATACAAAACGATTCTAAAAAAAAATGACTGCTGTAAATTAAGAGAACCTAACTAAAACCAACTCGGAAATCGATCAATGACGTAGAAAAGTTTCAGAAATAAATATTTGTTCTGATTGCAGATATAATTTTTCACCAAGTTATCTCCAATAGGGTAGAGTAAGCCATGAAATCTCAAAAATCATAAATATCACTTTCTTTTTATTCAACCAGAAAAAAAATATAATTTTTTTTTCATAATTTAGGTCGTAAAAAAAAGCAAATTCCATTCATTTAAAATTATATATATATATATATATAGACACACACACACACACAAAAATTTCAGGATCGCCATACATCTTACAAATCAACTACCAGCCCCACCCTGAAGCAATGCTGAAAAGGGAGAGTGTCGCCCCTTGACACCAGCCCTGGGTGGACCCGTTACTCATCTCATAGCGAGACCAGAGAAAACATTTTTCTAACGGATGCAGGAGCATTTTTATTTTTTACGAAATTAAACATTATCTTTAATATTTCTTTCTTATTTGATTTATGAATACTTATATTAACTCTAGTTTAAGAAATCAAATATTATACTTATTAATTTATTGGGTTTTTTTTTCAAAATTTTCCGTACCTGGATATCCTAAATAATCTCTCATGATTTTTATTAAATATCAAAATATTAAAGTCTACTAAATACGAGCTAGACTAATCTTTGGAAAGGAAAAATATTATTATAAATAATTTAGAGTTGGTTTAGGGATTTCTAAACTAAATGAAAAAATAAATTATTAAGAACAATATCTAATTTTATAAAATAAAATAATTATACAATGGAATTAATATAGAGATTTCGAAATTAATTAAGAAAAATAAAATTACTAAATACAATATTTAATTTCCTAAAAAATCTCCCGCGTCACTAACCTTTTCAGCCAACCAAACATAACAGAAAAGGAAACCTTTCTCCAACTTTGACTCCTCAAAAACTTCAAAGCCTCCTTACAATCAATCTTCAACCCCTATATTTAAGAGAATTCATGTAAGCCTGGTAATAAATCTTCTCTCTTGATTTACAAAAACCATTCCCACTTTCTCTCCAACCAAACAGAATTTTCGTTTCTCTATCACATTACCTCTCCTCTAGCTAGATCTTCAGTCTCCCTTTTCTCTGTATTTTCTCCATGTTTATTTCGTCCAAACCATGAACAAGGTCCATGAGAAACAAAAATAGATAGCCCAGCTCGTTTTTTCAGAGTTTTTCCTCCTACCCTTTTATCAAATTCAAAGAAATAACCCCCAAACAATGAGTCGTTTATTTAGCTTCTGGCTGATTGCATCATGGTACTCCTCAAATATAGGAGTTTTGCTATTAAACAAATATTTGCTTAGCAACTATGGATTCAAGTACCCCATATTTCTCACTCTGTGTCATATGATGGCATGTTCATTGTTTAGTTATATTGCAATTTCATGGCTCAAGATTGTGCCTTTGCAGACCATGAGGTCAAAATCACAGTTTTTGAAGATCTCTGCTCTTGGGATCATTTTTTGTTCCTCTGTGGTGGCTGGAAATATATCTCTTCGATATCTTCCAGTATCGTTTAATCAGGCTATTGGGGCCACCACCCCATTTTTCACTGCAGTGTTTGCATATTTGATGACACTTAGAAGGGAAGGTTGGCTTACTTATGTTTCTCTCGTTCCTGTTGTTGCTGGTTGTGTCATTGCTAGTGGGGTGAGAACTTTTTTCTTCTTTCTTTTATTTTTGTTGTTTTGGTGTATGATCGCTCGGAATGGATCCAAAGGATCCATATAGCCGATACCAACAACCTTGGGATTGAGGCTTGGTTGTTTTGTATATTTTTGTCTTTTGCTCATACAGTTGGTTCTCTTGTTAATAATTTTTGAACTTCTTGTTGCTTAGAGATAGCCGTTTGAATGTTTTTGGTAAAACTTTTCAAGTGTCATTGTCATTGAGATCATTACTGGTTATTGAAAATTGTTGGATTCTTACAATGGAAAGAGCAAGTTGGTGGCATTGCAGGTTGCAACAAGTTTAATTCAATCTTTTGCAGAGGTTCTATACCGCGTCTGAATTTGACAGTTACTGTTTATGATACTTCTCTTTAGGTGTTAATCTTCTTAGCTATAATGCTACTGGAACAGGTTTTTGAGGAACCTCTTTGATTGGTTTAGATAATTCTTTGATGTGTTAATTCTGTATTTTTCCTTTTCTGATGGAAAAATCATTAACAGATTCGATCTCATTTGTTTTTCTCATTACTTGACTGCAGGGGGAGCCGAGTTTTAATCTTTTCGGGTTCTTAATGTGTATCGGTGCTACGGCGGCACGTGCACTCAAGACTGTGGTTCAAGGGATTTTGCTATCCTCTGAAGGGTAATGAATGCCTCTGCATTTTGCAACTCCAAATTTGAACCTGCTCTATATGTTCTTGTTCTAATATCAGGGTTTGAATGGACAAGATTTGATAATCTCACTGTGTTACCAGGGAAAGACTCCATTCTATGAACCTCTTAATGTATATGGCTCCGGTAGCAGTTGCAGTCCTTGTTCCTGCAGCTTATTTTATGGAGGGAGATGTGGTTGGAATCACAATTTCCCTAGCAAGGGATGATAAGAAATTCATATTCTATCTGATCTTCAATTCTTCTCTAGCATATCTTGTGAATTTGACCAACTTCTTGGTCACTAAACATACCAGTGCTTTGACGCTCCAGGTATCTTCGGCGACTCTTCCTTGCCTGCCGTCTTAATAATGTTCTCCTTTTTATAAGGTGGCATCTGACATAACCATTCCTTTACTCTATCCATCTACGTTGTTCAAAAACTTGTAATTGCGGTATCCATCATCCAGCACATTATCAAATTGAGACCCTCGTATGCAGTAGGGTTTGCTCCCAATGAACCATGACCGTTTAGGACTGTTCAAGCTAGGTTTCATTTTGAAATGGCCTCTGCAAAATCAGCAGTTGCACTGCATAAATTATCCCAAGTTTTAACCTGGCGGACTGTAAATATCCAGCCATTGTGGTGTTCCTCACTAGTCACCACACATCGATGACCCTTTTCTATATTAAAGTTTTGCTTGTCATGTACATGAAGAGTCAATCTTTTTCCTTGATAGAGTTTGGGGCATTAGTTGTGATTTTATTTTCATTATTCAGGGTAATCTCTAAATTCAGATTAAGATTCATGAGCTGTCTTTCTAGGTCCTGGGAAATGCAAAGGGAGCTGTTGCAGTGGTTATTTCAATTTTAATATTCCGGAATCCTGTTTCAGTGACTGGGATCTTTGGATACAGCATCACTGTGGCTGGGGTTGTTCTCTACAATGAAGCCAAGAAAAGGAGCAGGAACGATTGACACATCATGCAGTGCGTTCAAATATCGATTCTATCTATTTTATGACACAACCCCTATTCTATCTATCTATCAAATATCGATTCTATCGCCGAGATCGAAGGAAGTTTGTGCAGCAGATGCTATAATTTTGATTCTCCTGTGTTCTTAAAGAAATCAGGAAGAGATACTCAGAGAAAGTAGAGACGCCCCTTTGGAGCAAGGTCATACCTTATCTGGGGAGTGGCAGAAAATCTTGATTGATCTTATTTTTCTATTTTTTGGTAAAAAATTATGATTATTTATTCAGTTTCCTAGTCAACAGCAGCACCATAGTGCAGTTCTCTGCTCATTTGGTGTGAGACTTCCATCTCCACGGTGACAAACTTCGAACAGATAACAAGCTATTTTTTTTGTTTCCCAGGAAATTATAGCTTTGTATTTTGTATTTAGCTCACCAACCGAAACCACTGGGCTCCCATCCTCATTGTCATGGTATCGAGGCATCTTAAAAATAGAAGAAACACAAACCAGTTCTTTCCCAGGCACAAATAGGAACAAACCAATAAAAAAAACCTACACGGGAAAATGTTGAGTCCTGCCTATCACATTACATCTAAAAATCTCAGCAGTCATCATTAAAGGAAGCTTTAAAGACATAATAACTACAGAGGGACTGCCTCCCTGCATGAAAGCCACTGAAGGAAATGATAAGCATCCTGAAAACGATTTCCGAATTTACAATAGTGATTTAGGTTAAGGAAATAAATAATAGTTAAGCTCCGGGTTCAGGCTCATCCTCTTCCATCTTTGGAGCCAGGTAGAATCTGACATAGCCCATTTCAGCAATCTTGTACTCAACCACAACAGGCAGGTCTGGAGACATGCTGATTGTAACTGTGTTTGACAGTGGGGTTGCCTTGGTGAAGGAGTTCATGTACCTCAGTGCAAATGTCATCGACACTGGCTCATTCATCTCAATGACTGTTGCATCTTCTGGCTGTAAAATTACAACCCACCTTTAAGCAAATCCATGAAATGATATTGTTGCAATGTATGCAAGACAGAACAGAACAGAGTGCTGAACAAATATCCCAGTGATATCTGTACTGATAAGTGATAACATACCTTGTCAACAGTGGTATTCTGCCTCAGGACGATATTTGCAGTTCCAATATCACCTCTTGTGGAAAACTTAACACCCTCCTTTGTCACAGAGATCACAACTACATTCACATGCCAAAACCATCATGTTTTCATAACAATAAACAAATAAAGCAAAACAAGCCCGTCGACATAATGAGAAAACCTTTTTAACAGTACCTGTATCACCAATGCTAGCAAGGTCTTTACAAATCCTAGCAAACTCAGCTGAAGGCATCTTAACAATAGCATGGTATTCTGCCTCTGGAATTCCAAGGTGCTCGCTATCAATGTCCATCAGCTTCATCTCAAAATCAGCAATTTTGTCTTGTGCTATTGTTCATTGCAAAAAGAGAAACAAAAAACAAACAAATCAGTCAAAATTAACAGCAAACAATTACAATGGTTTATTTATACCATGTCCAAACACAATAAAGAATAGTTGCTCACATTTTGAAATTGAATGAAATAAAGCTGTAAAAGCTACAGCAGATGTAGCCCAAGCACCCGATAGTACCTCGTATAAAAACAAATGCTCAAAACCCAACTATATTCTTCAAATATTTTAGAAGTCTAGGCCAAATTTAATTTGATTTTATATTTAAAATTTAATTTAATTTTATTTCCTTGGCGGATAAACCAAGCAAAAGCACAATCAAACATCTATCAATTAAGACCTTAATTTAAACATCAAATTACTGAAGACATTCAAAATTAGTTTTCCATTCACGCACCATCATTTTTCCAGCAACCGGACAGATCATATTCTTTTTAACAATAGCATACAATAATCAAGTAATATCAAATAATTATTAAAAAAAAATCCCCTGAACCAAAAAAAAAACCCTAGCCCATTAAAAGTAAACCTGAAAAGGCAATTAAACCCTAACTCCCCAAAAAAGTCCACTACAAAATCAAACCCGAATCAAAGAAAAGGAAGATAACTTACTGGGACTTTCAAACATGAAAGTGACAGTATCACTTCCATCGTCGCCTTTGATGGTGATGATGTCATCATTACCAGCGCACTTTAACATCTTAGACATGTTACCAAGATTCATGCCCATTGACGTGTTACGGTCGCAGCGGTAGTGCTCAAAACCCTCTGATTTGAGGAGTAGAGCCACCAGGGCAACGTGGCTGGAATCCATGGACTGGAGAGAGAACCCAGAGGACGAGAAGTCAAAATTTGCATCGTTGACCAGATCCTTGATGGACTCTAAGACTTTCTTAAGAAGAGATCCCTGTACCAGCCTCAGCTCCAACATCTTTCCTTCCTGGTGTAATTTAGGGTTAGGGTTAGGGTTTGTACTGAGAGAGAGAAGGGGAGAGAGAGGGAAAATGAGAGGGAATTTGAAGGGGAGTGAGGGTTTTTTAAATTAAAATGGTAGGGAAGAGAGTGTTGGCGGGGCTTTTGGATACGGGGCAGCATAATTCCCGCCACGGAATATTTATTGGGAAATGAGAAGGTGAAGAAGCCCATTACTGTTTCTACATAGGCCCATTAGAGAGAAGGAGAGATCAGAATAAAGCTATAGATGGTACATGATATTCACTCCACGGGTAAAACGAGTGACCCGACCCGACCATGAAATTTTAAATTCTATTTTTGTTTTGTTTTTATATATAAATTTCCTCACGTGGATTTTCTATTTTTTATGGTTTTATTTAGGATTTAATATCATGGTTTTATGATTTGTGGATGAGGATTTATTAATTTTTATGTTTTAATTTTTTAGGATGTGATTTTATAAGATTTCCAATAATGATATTGAAGTGTGGTCATCATTGCTCAATAAATTAAATAACTAGTTTTTTTTAATTTCAAAATAAGAACGACTAATCTGAGCTTCAAACAAAATAATAAGATTTATTATTATTAAAAGTTGGTTATTTGAACACGGAAGAAATTGAAATAATTCTTCTGATAAACTAAAAATCAAGTGGGAAAAAATGAATTTACTTAACAAAAAAAAGGTCGTTGTTTTTTTTTAATTTTATAAAATCATGGTTTTCCAAATAAAATCTATTATAATTTGTAAAGCAATTTTAAACTGAAAATAAAAAACAATGTTTCTATTATTTTTATGCGACTGTATTAAAAATAAATTAATAATTAACTCAAAGAAATAATATAAAAATTAATAAAATATAAAATATATATTTTATTCTCATTGAATGTGAAATTTTTTTAAAACCTTGTATATATTGTTCATATATAATTATATAAAAAATAAAATATAACTATAAAAACTTAAATATTATTTTAAAAGCATGGCATAATATAATAATTTCTTAAATATTATTTTACTTATCTATATAAATATGTTTATTTTAAACTTATATATATATATATATATATATATATATATATATATATATATATATAAAAAGAGGGCTTAGAGAATATAGTCTAAGCGTGTGCCTAGGCCTTCAATTCCAAACTCGTGAGCTTGGGCTCTGGAACCTACGTCAACTACATTTTTTTTTTGTTCAAGTTTGCAGACAATGCATCTTCAGTCTAGGCAAGGAACGCGTTATTCGCCTGAAACAAATTCCGATCACTGCCCTGAAACAAACTCCGATCATGTTCGGTGACTGAAAAGTGAGCCTAACTTTTCAAAACCTCAAACATGAAAAAACACAAGATATATCTTTAAAACCTCATTTATAACCATAAAATATATTATAATATGCAATTATATAAATTACATCTTTAAAACCTCATTTATAACCATAAAATATATTATATTATGCAATTATATAAATTACATCTTGAGCTCATAATTAAATTGTAAGATTATAAAAGTTTTTAATATAATATTAAAATTTTAATCATCAAATCACGAGTTGATACAATTTATATAAAATCCTGCTGAGCTTGCCAGTCATGATCAAGTGATAATCATGGTCTTTACAATCATAAGTTGCACTTGCTTTAAATTTTAGTTTTTATTGTCATGGCAATATAATTGCTTAATGATACTCTAATCTCTTTATACAAATGCCGACAATTTTGCTAATTCCGGGGTTCATGGACAACGTTTTTACTCATGTCCTAGCTGGTCTTGGTGCGGGTTTTTCGCAGTGTGTATCGTGGTTCTCCCGTTGATGTAGCAAGTGTCCTTCATGCACTTTCTTTCAATTCTGGCAAACAGGCAAACATTTGGCATCTATCAATCTGTCATGTCTTCACTGTCCATATCTGTAACTTCCAGTTTTCTCTGAAGGATCTATTTTGTTAGAGGCACACGGTATAGCAGGGGGCATTGGATATGCATTGTTTCCATAGTTATGAATACAGCAGAAAACAAATTCCCATGGTTGTCCCTACTTTCTAGATTCTCTATGGGCCTTCAAGATTCAGAATAGAAATCATTTCTAAAGCTACCGCCAGAACTGTATGTAGTTGATGCACAGCTTGTGCAAAGAACAGAACATGGCATAAACACTGAAATTTGAGAAGAAATCATTTCCCTTTTATGTTTTTTGTTGCGGTTTCATCCCAGGTGATATGCAATAACATGATTGCCCAAAAATATTTTTTTTATATCGGTGGAAATTGAAGATTGAAATGGCAACTTGTCAATTTTCTACATGTTCCTACAATTGCAAAAAAGAACAGAAGAAAAGCTATTCAACTGGCTTTATCATTTAAGTTTTCGCATGCATCTTCCACTCTGGAAACTTCTACATAAACCTGTGAATGATTGTAATCATTTTGCTTCATCTAAGGTTGAACCTGAACTTAGTGTTTATTAAAAATATTCTTAAAACTCTTACCTAGACCATATTGGCAGTAACTTATGGCAGCAAATGCACTGCAGGGATTTTTTTTTTTCCCGTTATACGAGGGCTTTCTCCTGAATTTTGTTCAGCTGGGATCTTGGAATGTTGTAATGTTTTCGACACTCGAACAAGTAAGATCTGTGAATCATGTCCTGTTTTAGTATTATCTCATTTTAAAAAAGTGGATTCCAGGAACTGGCTCCATTCCCAGTTGGTATGAAATCTGAAGTTGCTTTCATATTCCAGCAGAACAAAACATACTTGGAGTCTGATGTCAAAGCTTTTCAAATTGAAGAAAACTACGTACTTGTTTAACTTAACCTTGAAAAGGATATGCTAACTTAGATAAATAATGATGATGATGATGATGATGATGATGATGATGATGATGAGAGAGGAATTCTAGCAACTCCAGGATTTAACAATTGACAATTCAAGTGAGTGCATCACTTGATGTTCTTGCTTGGATTCACTTTTTTTTTAGGCGTGGGTTTTTGTTTCTAAAACCTTTTCTCTTACTAATTCTGTTGTTCACTTGTTTGATTTGGCTTTACCATCTTCTAGTTAATCTGAAGCCATCTTAACTGAAAAGCCCATTCTTGTTTATTGTGCTAATACAGGTCAAGAAAAAAGTCACAGGGCAAGCATCCTCTTGATTAACGATGAGTTTTGGGAGGTGGAAAGACACTAATCTTTGCTTGGAAATTGCCTCTTCTACAATTGGATAATTCTTTTCAAGGAGAATTAAGGTTTAATCTGCTCATGTTCTTTGCCACTTGGTAACAGAATAGAGATTTGTTTGCGTAATTATTCTGTATACATGCACACTAGATTTATCGGAAGCTATCATTCTTAGGGGGTAGAAATTGACTTCTCCCTTTTCAATCTGAAAGGGAAGCTTCGTCTCACCGCCTATACAATAAATGCTCATTGCATGCTTTATTTGAAATCTCTGAGTCTCTGACTCTCTGACGAGTCCCATATAACCGTACTCCCTAACACAAATAATTTTGAAATGATTGAAACAGAGAGATCTAAATCAGACCAACTAATATTTATAGGCAGAAGTTGGAATCTCCATATGATTACAAAAGGCACATTTTCACAGTACATGCAACATCAGTGAACTGTTATTCCTAATGACATTAACAGACTAGTAATGTCCTAGAACCTCTCGCAAGTTTCCTTTGAATGCCAAGGGGCAGCAAGCTACCTGGGAAAAACGTAACATCCTAGACTTACATATATCAGGAAGATGGAACTCATGCTCTGGGAAATAGGTAAACACTAGCCTTGATAACCGATCTGTTTCCAAGCTTGAATCCGGGGCTAACAGGGAATCCCACAATATGACCAGCTGGAATCCGACCACTAGAAAACTTCACAACACTCTCCATATATTGTGGATGAAACTCAGCTCCCCTACTTGCCTCAAATTGACTTGGTGCAGGGTCGAGTGAGAAGGCCAGCAAGTGAAGCAACCAAATGGCCTTGGCCAGCCCCAAGAACTCTCCATAAAACTCACTCCTTGGATGGCTGCCAGTGAGTACTTGCTGGCGCTGCTCCAAGTTTCCGAACAAGGACTCCTCCATTTTCGGATGAACAATTTCCAGGTACCTCTTGGAGCAGAATTTTCCAAAATTACATGTTGGCAAGATTCCAAGAAGTTCAATGGGGTCCATGGCCTTCATATCACGATACTGAGCAAAGCAGTCACGGCGGAACTGGTCTGGGTTGAGAAGCGAGGAGAGGCTTCCATCCATGTAGAAGGTTTCATGGTCAAAGCCTTGGAAGACCTTGCGAGAAATGTAGGACTCCAGAGCATACTTGGCATGGTGGCTTGCAATGGTGGAGGTGATAGCAGTGGTACTGGTGGTCAAATTGTCAGTGGTTGTGGTGGCAGCTTCAATAGAACGAACAGCTGCAGCAATGTCCCAGTGGGCAGCACGCATGAAGGTCAGGAGAAGCGACGTGAAGGACTTTGATGTCCTTTTCACTTGGCTCATTGTTAATTCAAATAGCTCTGGGGCTGGGGCTGCTGCAACTGTTACAAGTAATGAAGAAGGGTATAGTTTATAGATGCATTCCAACATGAACATAACAAAGCTTTGATAAGGAAATAATCCAATTATGTTCCATTTGGTTGCTAAGAAAATGACTGAGCATTAATTAAAGTTGAAGCGTGCAATCTCTAAGATTTGCGATTACTCTGGTTTCCAAGTTTACGTAGAAGCTTAAAAGTTGTCTTCAACACTCGGTGTTATGCAGGTAAGAAACTAAGCATTAAACTTCTCACATTTCTCTGTCAGTGTCTCAAATCTTGGAAAACAGTTCAAGCCTTGCTGGTTAATTATCGAATCTCGGAATCTAGGTGTTACTGGTTGCTAAGAGTTTGCATTGGTGATCTGAAGACTCAAGTTTTCAACTGTGTTTGTTATATACAGAGTTACGAATACAAGTCCAGAATTTTTATTCAAAGGTAGACTAACATGTTATGAATGCATTTTGATACAAGCCTAAAACAGTTCATTGCCGGGGGATAGCAGACTAACCTTGAACACCAAGAGAGCAGCTAACTTTCCTCCTTGACTGGGACCTCCCCTTCTTTCCACTCCCATCACTGCTCAAGCTAGTAACACTCCTCAGCTTTTCCTTTAAATTCTCCACCTCCACCTCCCTCGCCTTCACTTCCTTCTTCAGATCTTCCACCGCAGCCTCATAAGGCGCCACAACCTCCCTCAACATCCCCACTCCATCACCACCAACACCAACACCTCTCCTCCTCCCTCCATCACTACCAACACTAACACACCTCCTGAATCTCTCTCTCAAAAAAGCCAGCCTCCTCAACTCCCCTACCACCGCCACATCAGCCACCCTTAACCTCTCCGGGTCCCACGGGCAATGCGCCTCTTGTAAACTCCCATAAGCCCTCTTCATCACCGATACCGAATCAAACACATCATTCATCAGCATCTCCATCTCCATCACTCTCTCCATTGGCACCACCATTCCGCTCTTAACATTAAAATCCCAATTACCATTAACTCTCCCTCCCTTCTCTCTCATTTCCTCCTCCTCTTCGGAGAACTCCTCGCATTCATCCGTTTCATATTCACACACTTCTTCACCATTTCCGGCAACATTATTTCCAGATTCCTGTCGACCAGCGGCGAGTGGATGGAGCAAACAGGAAGCTGCCACTCGTTGGATTAGATCGGAGAAATTGGATGAGATTTTGTTTGCCATTTCTCCCTTCGTCTTTGGCTTTACCTCACAGTTCCTACCCCCCAAAAGAAAAATCAATCAAAAGAGAGCAAGGGTAGTAGTTATTAAGAGGATGAGTCTGTTAAAAGTTATCTGTTATTTGCCGAGGATAATAACAGCCCGCAGCCTGCAGGGGCACCACACCCTTTTAACATAACATCACACCTACTTAATAATAATAATTGGATACGGACATGCATTGCATTCAATAAGCAATGACCCCAATTAATGATGAGTTAAGCAGTACCATGTAATCAAGTAAAAGAAGATTTAAAATTACTGACCTGGGGTTATGGTTATGACCAGATCGTGAAGCGGTCAACCTTGCTGGCTTCACATTAACTACTGGGTCTCTGTCTAATGGAAAGGAGTATAAGAAGTTAAGGTTGTTGTTGCTGCTGCTGCTGCTGCTGCTGCTGCTGTCCTCTGCTTCCAGCTGGCTGCTCTTCTTCTTCCTACGAACCCAAAATTTGCTACTGTTAGTGAAACTGCCTCACCTGACCTCAAGTGGCATCTTGAACAGTGCTTGCTAAGCTAGAGCTTGTGTGTGTAAATGGGGAATGGGCATCTAGCCATCTAGGATGTTGAAACTGGTTATGTGTGTCATACACGTGTGAGATCATCAAGAATGTAGGGTTCAGATTGATTGACAAGATATAGTATCTTGTGCCCTTTTTACATTTTTTGAAGCGGGGACACTTGATTCTCGTTGCTAGTGGTGGCACATGGATGGTGGATGCTGTCTTGGCCTGCGGGTACTTGACAGTGGTGGACTCAAGAACAAGTTACAATACCTTATGTTGACTCTGATTTGCAAATTCACTTGCTGTCTAGGGGAGGGGGAAAAGGTACAGTAGTTGCCAACGTATTACTTATAATCCACTTGTAATAAAGTTTGCAATTAAGAAAAAAAAAAACAGAGAAAATCTATGGTTTTCCTTTCTTTTATACATGGCAAACACGGCGTAGCAAAGGCTATTGGACTCCAAATCCAAATATAGGCCCTTACCACGTGAGACCATGTCCCACAAAATTTATCACATCTCCAAGAAAGATGCTCAGAACCGCAGAAAAGTGTGATTGGCTAATTGATCAATCAAGGACAAAAGGACAAGATTCGGACAAAAGGAAATAAAATGATCTATTCTGTAATTATGATCACAACCCAATATGGTATGGAAACATGGAGTTTGTCTAAATCCCAACACATTGAGCTTCCACCCTGTAACGAATGCTCTTGGAAAAGCCAGGGGTTTAAAGCTTGAACCGTTATCGGTTATTTTGTAACCAAAAAAAAAAGAGGCTTGAATGTGTAACTGATGGCTGATCATCAATCTTCATCAATTATCAAATAAATTGGTTTTATCAAGTGATAAATCCTATCCATTTAGGCATCTGCGAAACTCAGTGCACGTTACAAGACAGAATAGTTATGTTAGTGGGGGAACCGGACAAGTTTAAGAAATGGAGGACATGGCAGAAGTTGAGTTAAATCCTTATCAGAAACAGGCCTTCAGCCCCTGCCCAAGCGAACACGTCTTGCAAGCAGCTGACAGAAAAACCAATCAGGGCAAGAAATGTGTCGCGGTTATGTCCAATTTCAGTGGCTTGAGCTACCTACCGATTACGTATGAGGAGAATTGCTTTGCTTACTCTCAAATCTCATAAGTATTCTTTTGTGCATAAATTAAGGGGAAAATAAAACCATGGAAGTTGCCAGGTCAAATTGGGATACCGAAAATAACTGGAATTTGCAAAGCATAAGCTTCAGAAAGTCATGCAGCTAGTTAAGTACTATATCATAGATTTAATCTTCCAGATAATAAATCAGTTACCTTAAGCCTAACAAATGAAACACTCTCCTAGAATAACAAGATCAACGAAGCTTCAGGTTGGTAAAAATGGAAAATCAGAAGCTGATTCATTTGATCTGCTCAGTTTGGGACACAGAAGTTTCAAAGCTAAAATATACGGCCATGAAACCAAAAGTCTTAGAGACTCCCCACAGAAAACGAGGCTGAGCATAAGAGCCTAGAGCTTCCCTTTGGAAGAGCTCCATGACTGCATTTTTCCGCTGCAACTGGCAACTTTCAAACTATCTAAAGTGCTTCAATCTTCACGGAAATGCACCATGAAATACAACACATAGAAAGTAACTACAGAATCATTGCTTCTGCTAATAAATACTAGCTAGTCATGAATAGAAGTGTAGTAGTTAAGCATGCATGCATGATCTGGATTATGTTAAAGTTATGGAGGTTACCTTGCACTGTCAGGACGCATGGAACAAAGGAAGATACCGGAGAACATGGTCTCTAATACTGGTGGGATCGGATCGGATAGGATTAGATTTGCAAGTAAAGTAATTTGACTCAACGAGTACTGCAGAGAACTCAAACGAACATAGGAGTTTATATAGAAAGTTTCCAACGGCATATACCAAACTCATAAACAATACAAAAGGAAGCTGTTCGATTCGATAAGAACCTACATTGTGACCGTGACTTCGGTTTAGATGTTTAGTCACCACTCACATGCAATTCACTGAACTTGGCAACACAGTGTTCTTGATTTTGATTGGAACCTAATCATCAATCAACAAAGATTATCAAAGAAAAACTCATCATCAGGATAAATAATCACCAATCATATCTAGTACTCGTAGAAATTAATCTGTAATATTATCACTTATTGCTTAGTCTAGGAGTTCTTTCCTCCTTGCAGGGTGAGCAGACCATGGTACGCATGCTTTGCCCACAAGTAAAAATATTAAAACGTCAAAAGAACTGTTCTCCACTGATTTAATCTGTGCACAGAAACTAACATAGCATAGATGGTGAAACAATTTAATTCGTGGCCTTCTTGAGAGATTTTCTGTGATTTGTTGTCTTTCTCCTGTAAGTATCCCAGCTAGCAGCGGACAGCAACTTCATAATTATTTAGTGCTGCTCCACTATTTTTCAAATTACGACGCATGGAATTCATGTATATGGTAGAGACAAGGAGGGAGGGGGGGCTTTCCATCAATTTTCTCTTAGCGCGAGTGTGTGGTATTTTGTTTGCCATTATTATTGCCAGGCCACTCCATTTTGGAGGAGGGTGTTTGGAGTGTGACTCTTCCGACACTGCATGTCTTGAGTGAAAAGTATTGCTAGGCCGATCGATATTGCGTTTACAGCTAGCGTGATTTGTAATTGATTGCTTGACCATACATTTGATTTTTAGCTCTAAAATGAATAATTCAAAAAACTGTTAGGTATTTTTCAAAGAACATGTCATGTTCAATTCGAAAGGTCAGGCAAGATTAGATGAATCATACACGAGTTGTGGGTGGACAGCCTTTTGAAGGAGGCCTGCAAGCTTTGATACTAACTAGATTAAAGAGACCGCACTCCAACTTATCTAAAAACCTAAACTATTGTAAGTATCTAAGGTTATATTGTCTTGGATCCTTGTTTTCAGCAATGTTGTACCTGTAATATTCAATCCTCTTTACTTATCTTCCAAGATCATATATAGTGAAAAAATAGCTTAAAAAGGTGGTGAGTTATGGAGATATTATACCTTACCACCGAAAGAGCTAAAAAAAAAACAAGCAAGAAGTAGTAATCACAGGATATTCAAATTCGAAGCTAAAGGGAACTTCAGGTGTTTGGTTTCTTTGCAAAATATTTTTCTATCATCCTTAATTTTCATCGTCATTGATTTTACTTTACTTGGGGTTTTGTTTGTTTTTATGATTTAACTTGTTTTTCAAACTATTTTTTACATGAAAAGTTTTAAATCAATGTATTTTTAGATTTTTTTTATATTTTTAATGTATTAATATCAAAAATAAAAAAAATCTAAAAAAATATAATTTTAATATTTTTTTTAATTAAAAAAAAACCTTTTACACCACATTACCAATAAAACACTTAAATATGTGCATGTATGTCATCACAGATCTCTTCAAATATATAGAAAATATACGTACTGATTTTAAATATTAATAAAAATTAAATAAGAAATACATACAGAGCAATTTATATTAAATTAGTAGTATATATCCACTATTGAGTTTCACTTTAAAATCGCAATCCAATAATTCATAATTTCATTAAAGTTTTTTTCTTGTTATTTATCAATTTTCATGCACACAAGAGGTGAAGATCAAAGTTTGACTCGGCCTAGTCCTATATATTTTTTTGCACGTGGTCTCCTTGTGTCATTAATATATTAAATGGAAAAAAAAAACATAAAATTATGATTAAAAAAATATTTATAAATGTAATGGTTGTTATTTAAAAAAAATACTTTAAAGTACATTAATTTTTATTTTTTAAAAATTATGTTTTATATAAATATATCAAAACGATTTGAAAATAAAAAAAAAATTTAAAATATTTTTAAAAAATAAACACATATAAAAGGAACTCAAGATAATTAAAAATTAAAGAAATTCGATTAGAGAAGGTCCCATTTCAGAAGCTGTTTATATATTAATTAGAGAAAGGAACATTAATTAAATAATTAATCAGAAATATATGTGTGATTGAACTTAAAATGTGTTCAGATGCACATACAAAGAAGCTTCTTTACAGATTAAAGAACAGAGTTCCTCTTGTTTTGTAGGTAGGCGGGAACATTCTGCATCATTAATTGAATTGTTCGAGTTATGATTGATTAGTTAGTTAGTTAGTTAGTAGTTAGTTATTAGATAGTTAGTTAGTTAGTTAACATCGATGGATGGGGCACAGTTAGGAATCTGTTGGCTAGGCATGAGCATCCGTCAAGGATTAACAGATTCCTATTTTAGGCTCTGCTATTAACATTAAGATTTTATAAATAATAATTAAAAAAAAAATAGAAGACGTGATGAAATTAATGTTCACCTCCTCACAAACTCACATGTCACTGTTCACTTACACAGTGCTTCTTCTTTTTTTAATCTAGTTTTTCTTTCAATTTTAATCTTATACTTTAATATTAACTTTACAGGAGATCATGGTTTGTCATGGTTTACAATTTGTTTTTTATGTGATTATTATAGATTTATAGCTTGAGTCACAAGTTTGACGGGTTGACTTGGGTCATTTTTCTATTTTTTTTTCTCAATTTCAGATTTTAGCGTTAGGTTGATTGAGAATTAAGTTTTATAATTTGTTTTATTTTTTTTTATAGGGTTATTTCAGTCTTGCAACTTGGGTGGCAAGTTTTGCATGTTAACCCAGGTTTATTCGAGTCATTTTTTTTTTAATTTTATCCTTCAATATTGGGTTGATTGAGACTTAAACTTTATAATTTGTTTTAATTTTCTTTCTATGGGGTTATCTTGATCTTATGACCCAGGTTGCAGGTTTGGTGGGTTAACCCGAGTTGACTCAAGTTTTTTTTGTCCTTTTTTTCATTGATTTTTTTTCTTTAATTTCATCTTTCAACATAGAGTTAGTTAGAAAATAGGTTTTATATTTTGTTTCTGTTTTTCTTCAAGGTTATCCTAATCTCATAACTCGAGTCACAAGTTTGACAGGTAAACCCAAGTTGTCTCATGTCGTTTTTTAAGTCTTTAATTTAAGTGAATTTTTTTCTTCACCTGAATTCTTCGACAATGAGTAAATTGAGAATTGAGTTTTATAATTTGTTTTGATTTATTTTCTATTATGTTATTACTATCTCTTGATGCAGGTTCTAGATTTGACAGATTAACTCAAGTAGCCCGGGTCAATCCAATATATTGTTGTTTTGATATTTTTAAAAAATATCATCTTAGAATTTATTTTAGTCAACTTATATTTTTATCGATCATCAGAATTATTTTTAAACTTACTAAGTCAATCGAGTCATATCAAACTAATCCTCGCACGATTTAAAGTTTTTTCTTTGCTAGAAATTACTCTAACATCTGAACATTTTTTATGTTAAAAGAAAAAATTAATCCAATCATAGCATAGCAACCCATTATATATTATATTAAAACGCGTGGGAAAAACACTGTATATTTATTGTAGACACATACTCATTGCATTGTGGAGCCATAGCCTATTTGTACTGTGGACGACACTGTAATGCCTGTGGGGAGTGTTGTCTTTGTCGTGTTTAGTCAAAAATTACTGTTGAGGGCATTGTCTTTTCTATTTTATGTGCCAAAAACTATTGAGTTTGGCTTGAAAGCCATAACCAGATCCAAATCGCTTTCAAAAGGACCTAAAATAGCTTTGGATTCGGCTCCCTAAAATAACCCAATAGCTTTTGGGTCTGGCCTCGACTGGACCCATTAGCATTAGGTCCTGTTATTGGGTCTAGCTCCGCGGCCACACCCTAGTTTATTGGGTCCGGCTCCGCAGCCAAACCCATTAGCAGGACCAACACTTTAATTTAATTTTTTTTACTTTAATTTAATTTTTTTTCATACGATAAAAAGAAAATAAATTGATGAGAGTTTTTTTTTTTATTGTACAAAAGTTGAGTGATGAGAATTTTTTTTATTTGAGGTTGAGTTGAATTTTCTTATTAAAACATGTTTGTTTTTATATTTCAAAAATGCTTTAAAAAAATTTGAGAATTTTTTTTTCTTTAATTCAAATTAATATTTTTAATGTTTTTGTATTATTTTGATGTAATGATATAAAAAAATCAATTTTAATTTATTTTCTCTTATTGAATTTTGTTTTCATATGGTAAAGAGGAAATAAATTGATGGGAGTTTTTTAATATTCTACAAAAATTAGGTGATGATAATTTTTTTTTATTTGATGTTGGGTTGAACTTTCTTATTAAAGCATGTTTATTTTTGCTTTCCAAAAATACTTTCAAAAAATTTAAATTTTTTTCTTTACTTCAAATTATTATTTTTTTTCCTTTTGAATTTTTTTTCTTTTCTCTTATATAACTTTTTTTCATACGATAAAGAGAAAATAAATTAATGAGACTTTTTTATATTGTACAAAAATTGAGTGACGATAAAAAAAAATTATTTAAGGTTGCATTAAATTTTTTTATTAAAGCATGTTTGTCTTTGTAGTATACACATAATGTATTTCAATAAAAAATAAAGAAATCAGAAGAAAAAAAAAAAGAGGAAAGTTATCCCACCTATTGAAAGATTATGTTATCTTTAATTGATATAAAAGAGGAATTCATTTAGTAATATTATTTTTATAAAAACAAATCTTGATAATTGTAGTGTGTTATCTTTGATTGTTTTAGATTAGACAAAATGATTTATATATTTTAACAAACTTTATAAATATTCAAAATACAGCTAAATAGTAGCATAAAATTTTTATGTATGCATATTCTTAATACATGTCTCACATATAATGGTAATGAACTCTTTAAAATAAAAGCTAATATTATTATATTAAAGTTGATGGAGCTCTTAATAAATTTTTGAGTCACATTATATACTTTATATATTTGTACTATATAAGAGAATTTTTTAACAATAAAATCCTTTAAAAAATAATTCATAAATATTATAACATAATATTATGTTGGGTAATAGAGGATATTTTAATTTTATAACATTAGTACATGAGATTCAAAGCTTTATTATTATTTGATTTTTTTTAGATTTTTTTATTTAACAGTTTTGACTTATAGATATTATTAAATACATAAATAAATTATATGTTTAATTGATAAAACCTAATAATTTTAGGTCCAGCTACCTAGCAGGATCTAGCAGCTTTGAATCCGGTTATCTAGATCTAATAATTTTAAATTCGTTTCTCAGATCTAATTATATTTTTTATTTTAGTTTTATATTTTAAAAAAAAATATTATTAACATGCAAAGCACGGTGCACGGTATAATATGCTAGTGTAAGATTCAAGCCGTGACCGCCCTCAAAAGTAGTGCTATTTTTTCAAGTTTTGGAAGCTAACATCACAAGAGCTAACCTCCACCTAAAATACTTGGCATGGCGACATACCTTTGTAGTTTGTATGGAAGATATTGAGAACAAGTCAATGACAAGCTAGTTGGTCAAACTACTAATAATGGCACACCAATCAAGTAAACTGATTGTAAATAATGAGAATAGGAAGACGAGCAGACAATGATAATAAAGTGCAAGTAAAGTGACATGCAGGTGAAATTAAGATAGGCGTGATAGATCGGTGGATGGCTTCAAGTTCATGTAAATAGAGCTTTGAACATTGTTCGGTGAGTGAGTGGGAGAGCTTTTAAAGATTTAACTGGAAAGCAAACTTGCTAGCAAAGGTTAAAAGGAAATGACAGTTGAGTTTTTCTTTCATGAACCCTATTTTGAGCTCACAAAGTTTATCTTTCTAATGCATGCCGAAAACAATGGACACTGACCTTGTCAGAATTCAGAATGTCTGTGTTCATCTTGAATCCATTTGTTGTAGAGCTTTGATCCATGTCAAATAAAAAAAAACACCATGGATTAGTGCATAATCAACCAAATTACTTGGTTAATTTTCAAGGATATATCGAGCATATACACCCTTCATATGGTGCCAGCCTGCCAGGAACAGAACCAGGATTTCAGGAACTGGGCCAGTAAGGTGTGGTTGGTTTCAAGTTCATTCTGCTAAAAGCTGTCGCATTCCGACCCACCAGTCCCATTGAAACAGTCAGATATGAGATAAGGTTTCTAAGATATTTTTGTATGAGGTTGTAAGACATTTAACTTGTTGGTCCCAATATCCGTACTAAGTCAGGAACATGGTTAGCAAAGCAAAAATATCTTTCTATCATCCATCCATCGACTTTCTTTCTTTATAAAATTCAACTAAATAGTGCTAGAAGTCAGAAAAGAAGTGGGCTACTTGATAGCTTTTGAAGAAAAGGAAAATTAAAGAGAGAAGGAAAGGGAAAGAGGAGAGGAATGGAGTTCTACAAGAGGCCTAACAGGAGTGATGTTCACGTGTCAGTCGAGGAAGAGGCAAAACAAGAGGAGGAAACAAGAGGATATTTCGAGGGAATAGCTCCTAAGCGTCACTCTAAGCCTCAACGCAGCGAGTATTCCGTTCAATACGTTGATGCACTCACCACTAATGGCGATCAAAGCTTCAACCCAGAATACGTTGAGTTTCAACGTCTCGAAACTGATCCTCAGGTTAGTTTCTTGAGCTTTCATTTACCATGCTAGCCCACGACAGTTCTTGATTATTCTTATGCATCTGAGAAACTCTTGAATGTGGATTTGTAGATTGATTTTTCTTTTTCTTTTTATAATTTTGAATGCAGAAAATAATTTCAAATGAAAGCAGCAAAGTGACTGATGAATTTGTAGAGACAGAGTATTACCAGGATCTCAACTGTGTTGACAAGCAACACCACACGGTATTACAATTGCTATGCCTAGCTACATATTCTAGTCCAATTCTTTTGTTTCTTTACTTTTTTCATACATCTAAATAAAATGTTAGTTGTCCAATATCCTACCTTTTTCTGCCTTACTCAGTTCAGTATCTTCTTTTAATTTGATCATTTTAGATTAGCCTGGTGAAAGTTTCTTAATTTTTGGCAAAGGGATCAGTTACAAAGGGAAAAATAAAAGGGGGTGTATAAGGAATTGCAAAAGCTTGACTCATTTACGTTAGTAGTAAAAACTTAGGGATATCACGGGAGTTTTCTTCATTTTGCAGACAGGAACAGGGTTCATCAAAACGGAGAACGAATATGGCAAGCGCTTCAGCCTAGCACCAGATTCGACAACCAGTTGCCATGCCTCTTGCAAAGGAAATCCAGCAACTAATGATTGGGTTCCAGCTGATGCTGATATGGTACATTTCATTACTTACAATTTACAATAATCTTTTTGTTTTATTTTTTAGGGTTTTGTTCTGCAAGAGTTTTTAGGTTGAGCTAACTCGACCGTGTGATTACATGTTCAGGTGACTTCCGCTTCAGACAAGCCCAAGAGGAGTGAGTCGAGTGACAATTGAAAAGAAGGGTGGCTGGAGATGTTATCTTTGAATAAAGAGCTAGATCATGCATGTTTCTTTGCTTATTGTCAGTCCGTACCAAGTGTTGACTGTCGCAAATAAAGACTCAACACAACAATTGTTGCTTGAGTGAACGTAGCCCTTGAATTTGTTCTGGGAAAAAACTGCAGCTTCTGTGCTTGTGATATTTGGATGGAAACTCGTTTCTGAAGAATATATTGGTTTTATTATTATTATTATTTTATGTTGAGCTTCGGAGGAAGCTCTGCCAGAATCCAAAAATTAAACAGCAGCCCTCACAAGAAGGTAATACAAAGACAAACAGGAACCATAACAGATACACAAGCTGTTGACAGAACAGATGCGTGAAAATGGCAACAAGAAGTCTTGAGAGCCATTCAACATTCAGCGAGACTTTGGGCATTGAAAGAAGCAAGAAACCAAGTTCATCACATATTCAAATACAATCAGCCAAGCATGGCAACAATTCCTACTTCACAGAACAATCACTTAACACCACCTGAAAGAAAATAATGTATGCATAGCGCAGGCTACCACATGCCAATGAGCTCAACTGATACTATTCCCTTCTCCTTTCAAGAGGTCTTGAGATCGTACTGACGGCTACAACATGCTAGATATTGATAACCATAGATATACAATTTACTCAATAAGCATGTTAAATGATCATGACAGATACTGTTAGGTAATACGGCTACAACATGCAGCGCAATGTTGCCCGAGAATGAAGATGACACTCGGCTAGTTTTGCCTTATTGTAAAAATCACAGGATGAGGTAAGCTTCTGAAGTAAAATTGACATTAGTGAAAAAATCTGCCAACGTTCTGCATCATCTACATTGATCATTGGATAAATTAACTAGAGAATATAGCACAGACCACATGATAAAGCTGCCAAATATCAATAGAGAACCAGCTACTACAACATACGCTAGTGGTTTAATTTACAGCAAAACAATTACAACACCCCTCCCATGCTCAGGGTATGGCATGGATTCCTCGAGCATTGACACAATTACACTCCCGTAACATACAAACTAGCTGCAAAAACTATGTCACGCTTTATGGCGTTCGAAGCAGATTCCATTTTCTTGTAGACTGCAGAATTACCCATGATAGCTGCAGCATTCTTAAATTCACGACATGTCTCGTCCAATCTGACAATTGTGCGCACTATCAGGCCTTCAGGAACATCAGTAAGTTCACATATATCAGCAAATGGAGTACCCTGTAAATGGAGAAACTTACGAGGTCACAAACCATCCAGAACTAATGAAAGGTTAAATTGATGTGTTTTAGCATAAGAAACCTTTGCCCACTCGTACACAACTTCAACTAAACCGAACTTAAGATTCTCATTGGCATACTCCTCAGGGTTTATTTGTATATTGTAATTTGATTGAAGCTCTCCAAGTCTCATTGCTGTGCTGTACAACCTGAAGTGAACAACCGTCTAGGATTAGATTGAAAACTGAAAAATGAAAAGAAAAGTAATGGGAAGAATAATAACAACGTTAAATTCCAGAGTTATAATCTAATAGGCACAACTGTAAAAGCATATAATCTTACACAGGCAACTTTTTGAGTATGTGAATGGGGAAGCTATAATCCGTTTTCACTAACTGCAATCAATTCATCCGTATCATATGAAAACAGAAAGCTAAGATATTGATTTGAATTCCTAATAGGATCTTGGCAACCTGTGGTTCACCGTTCATGTAGCATTACTGCAAAGCATCAAGCATGGTGCCCCATGACCATGATTCCAGTTTTGAAACTCAGAATAACAGAACCATCTTAGATGGAAACCACAATTTTACATCTAGAAAATCTAGAGAAAAATCTACCGTGTAATAAGGAATCTAACCACTAGATCATGCAGATGTAAGGCAGGGCATTGACACAAGGATGGAGAATCACCTCTTTTTAGCTTGAGACAGCCTGGGAGTAAGTGAAGGCTCAGAAGTTTTCCTCTGCTGAAACACAAAAGCAGACATTATTGCCACCGCTTCTTCAGGTTCCAGATCATCAAGTTGATTCTCAAATAAACACTCAGTGCATATCAACTCCTCCCCTGAATTCATCTCACATGCAACACGGCCTTTAATTTGAACTACAAGGTCACCATCTATACAGCCAATTTCCTTCAGAACATATATCTGCAAATGCAGAGCTTAAAGATTTGAGGGTAGTGTGAAACCAACATGGCAGATAATTAACACAAGAACATCTTGCAGCTACATAGAACATCAAGGGGGGGGAAAGAGACGTACCCGGCCCTGAAAGTCTGGCATCTGTTGGAGTGCTTCATCTGACATTTGGAATTGCAGGTTACTGACTTCCTCTTTATGCCTCTTTATCTCTTTTGCCAAGCTAATGTGCTCCTCCAATTTTATACACCCATGACACTTATTTGATGCCATCTTTTGTAGCAGGCTTGTCCATTTGTGGTAGGCTTCCACAAGATTCACATCTTTCAACTTCAGCTCTAAACAGTATCAGCAATGGAAAAGTCATATTTAGCAAGTTGTGAAGTAAAACTAGCTTACCATCATAAAGAACATTGAAAAGGAGAAAGTGCAAAAGGTGAATTTTCCGCATAGCATGTAGGATTAAGAACTATGTTAGAAAGAGAGCATCAAAATGACTATAACCACATATCAACATATATAACAAGGGCTTGCACTGTCGACACAGGAATTGAAATCAACCAGCATGATTCATATATTATGATGCATAATTAAGGACCAGAGTCATAAAGGGCAAGAAGATAAACCAAAAACCATGAATCTCACTTAAAATACATAGTTAGATCTATAGGTAACAGATCAACACCCACCAGCAGCACCGCACACAAAAACCTTGATTCTTTCCCGAACATATTTCAAAAATAATAGGAAAGGAATTTAGGGCTTGCAGACTATGGGAAGAAGGATCACTAAAGAAAGGTACCAGCATGCCAATCTGCTAGAAGAGAAAGCTATTTCATAGGAGATGATCTTAAAGAATCTAGGGTTCACTGTTTTCTGATGCACTTAGGTTAAGCCAGATTTTGAGATATAGATAATGCAATTGCAAGCCACATTTTCCAGTATCCCAAAAGGGGCCTGGCTCATCATAATGTCAACTTATATGGACTACTTGTCAGATTTTCCAGAATCCAATAAGGGGTTTGGCTCGTCACAATGTCAACTTATTTGGAGTATTGTCAAATTATTACAAATTCTGGAACTGATAAGAATGCTATTGTTTGTTCTTTCATGTTTTTCTTTCCTCATCATCAATGATAGTTTGCAACATTCTTGTACAGCGTGTAAAGAAATAAACAAGATATTACAAGTTATGCGGTTCATCTTCACCTGAAAGATTAAATATTATCTTCACAAAAAATGCCTTACCTTTCAGCGGATCTAGTGCAGGAGGATATTTATTTCCGTCACTTTTTGTTTCCAACAGCTGCTGAACTGTCTTAGAGAAAGCAGCATTGCTACCATCTTGAAGAAGCCGAACTTGGTCAATTGTTATTTTACGATTGCATATGCATAAGAATTCTTTGCTTTCAATTCCTCTAACTTCATAATTGATCCCGGCAGCAACACCTTGGTATGGTAGTTCTATCTTGATGGTGCCTGATCCCTTGCGATTAGTGAGAGAAGGGAGGTACTCTTCGTCAAAACTACGCTTTGATTTTGGCATCAGCACATAACCTTGTTGGAAATCAGCACTTTTTTTATCTTGCAAGTTACTGCTTACTGATGGAGCATCAGGTTTCAGCACCAAAACTATGTATTGCTTCATACTGGCTGATGTCACTTTCACTACAACTCCAAGTAAGTGATCCTGTGCCTGCAAGTGAACATGAGAATGCCATAAATTCGCAACTGCGGCTACTCTATTAGAAACCATGTAAGCCTTCCCAAGTTTTAAAATTTCATCCATTATGGAGTTCAACAAGGTTAGGCAACTAGAAGCATGACTCCCATGAGACAAACTTCAAATTTGACAGTACTCATAATCAGCACAAGTAAAACACCTGTGCATGGGAAGCAGCTCTGTATTTCCCTTAGCGTGGTTTCGATTAAAGTTTAAACTTAATTTTCTGCCATGTAAAATTAAATAAAAAGAAAACAGGTAATTGCACTAGAAAATTGAAGTCATTCTGATTCCTCTTAAACAAGAAACCTCATGGAAAGAACCACATTTACCAATAGCAGAAGAATACTGACGCTTCAAAAGACAAGAAGGGGGGGGGCAGAAATAGGAAAGCGCTAGAGAGCACCAAGAACAAACAAAAAATAATAATAACTTACCGATAGTGATTTCACAACAACAACTCTTCCAGGTGTAAGAAATGTTTGGGCATGAGGGGACTGCATGACAGCCTCTGATACCTGGTTGCCATAATTTTCAGCTTCTAAGTACAGGTCATAGTATTCTTCAATTGTTGGCTCACCTTTTATACATCTGTATTAAAATAGCCATGCATGATAAGCTATAGGGAAAAACATGTCACCATAAGAAAATCAAACTAGAAGCAGTGTAGCTTTCACTTTCTCACATTTATGAGATTATTGAAAGACCTTGGAACAAAAACAACCAGGAGGCTCTTGTTGCAACAACAACGATATCTAATGCAGTTGAATGCACGACCTAAATACCCTATGCTGATCTAATCAGAGTAGCATGCCATTATTAAAAAAAAAATTATGATCGCTCATCTAGAATGTATCTTTGTGCTAAATGAAGTACATTGCTTATGTGTTTTACCAAATTTTGCATTTTCCTATACATGGTCTTCCATATACTGGAATTTAAGGATTCTGTAAAGCTGATAGCGAGATTGAGCAGTTCTTCTTTCGTAGCTTGGTTGTATTGGTATTAGAATACCAATATAACCAAGCTATGAAAGCAGTGTTAAGCAGTAATATGAAACCATATCAGGGCTTTATTTAAAAGCTTAAACTCTTAGGTGAGACTCAAAGACATGGTTTTATTACTTTCTAACAGAAAGCTTGCACAACCACATTATCATTCATATATATATGATTGGTTAATCACATCTTAATGTAAAGCCAAAATCATCACATTTTCATAAAAGAACTAGCCATTAGTTAACATTGGTATGAAATCACATAATCCATCAAAACAACAGTGCCCAACACAGATCTAACACAAAATCCAAAAGAAACAAGGTGTCAATAAACTGATATATTATAGAAAATGCACATCCATAAGCAAAATACGCAAGGAAAAAAATGAATTAATGACTGATGCAAGGACATTTCTTATCTAGAAATTTAGAAACTCTCAAGTCTGATAGACAAGTTGGCCATCAAGATTCTGCGTTGATATACATACTCAACAGTTTTGGCAGGCTGAGCAAGCTTCCGCATCAGAACTTTTTGCTGTTCAGGAAGTTGTTTCTGAGAACGGAACTCTGCAAAACTTCTTTTTAACATATCTTCCACCTGCAGTTATGTCCCCCAATCAACATTGAAAAAATGAACTCCCTAGATGGATGAAAACACCCAAAAAAAAACGAAAGAAATTATTTCAAATTTGAAATTGTAAAACTATGATTTCCTAGCTTAATATGTAGAAATATGAAGATTAATCCTATTACAAGAAGCAACTGACTAAACATAACAACTTGCTTGGACTGACCCTGATGACCTGACCAACATTCTACTGGTCTGTTTCAGTAAACCTCGAGGAAATTAACCACACAGTGACTAAATAACCAACATTTTTCTTAGATTGAATGAACATAGAACTCAAGAACATTGAATCTACTAAAACTACAGCATTGTATCTCTTATGATTCATAGAAATTTATGGGTGGGTGAGAAGTATTTGCTTAGAAATCCCAAATCCCAGAAGGAAAAACACGGGTGCCTTCTGTTTATCATTCACTCCCTTTGTATGGATTTAATGCATTTCTACTTTTTGTACATTGCAACAAGGAATGTGGCAGTTTAACTGTATTCCTTTCACAGTGTGCAAGCAAATATAGAAAGTGATACACACACAAAAAGACAAGTGTGAGCAGACAGAATCTGCAAGATGACAATTAGTTGTTCCTGAGCCAGGTTTCCAGACATGCATCATGTGTGTGAATGGTTGCATGCAAGTGTGTGATTCTACTTGTGTGCACAAAGGTGCAACTTTTCATTTAGAATATTAGAGCAAGTATGACCTAGATAAGAAGATTTGACATCCATGAAAAATGCAAATCAAAATATCTGAAAGTTGCACAACTCCAATGGAAAGGAATCTGAATATGGATAGTATTATTTGTTACACAACCACAAATATAATGAAAAATCTAATCCACAAGATACCTTCAATTCTTCAACACGGAGGAGATGCAAGATCATAATATAAGTCAATCGAAACTGGGATTCAAGCCTGGTAGCACTTCCAACTATAACACGTTTCAAATCGCTCTCTTCTGGAATTTCATCGCGGCACAGTACTACAACTGTACCAATTTTGTCAATTCCTCTTCTCCCAGCACGACCAGCCATTTGAGTGTACTCCCCGGGTAGTAATTGTCTAAATTCCTTTCCATCAAACTTTCTTAGCGTATCAAATACAACCTAAGAAAGATCTTGAAACAAGTCAGTATTAGAAGAATAAGGTATCCAAGAGTTGCTTAAGTTTATCCAGAACTAGATGAAGTCAAGTAAACGAGGCTCGTGGCAATTAGCTGTGTGAAGGTGTTTTACATGTTTTATCTAGTGGCTGCTATTTACTAAGATGAAATTCAATGCATTATACATATTTTCCATTAATACCATCACTCCAACAATGAGTGAAAGGATTAGCAAACATAATGCTACAATGTGATCTAGAACTAGATGAAGTCAAGTAAACAAGGCTCAAGGCAACTAGCTAAGTGATGGTGTTTTACATGTTTTATCTGGTGGTTGCTAGTTACTAAGATGAAATTCGATGCACTATCCAAGATTTCCATCACTACCATCACTCCAACAATGAGCGAAAGGATTAGCAAACTTAATGCTCCAATGTGATCAAAATACATCATAATAACAATTACATCTCTTATATTTAACAGTGAAAATATATTATCAACAACTTAAAATTAACAGCAAAGGGTAACATCCCATTCTAAACTGGTGAGAAATGTGACATGTGTAACCTAATGCCAGCTATTTATAAGCACCCCAGATATGAACTATTTCAGAGTGTTTTGGTTTTAAATTTGGTGGCTTGGTCCTCAACGTATTGTTCTTGCTTGGTTTCTTTCCTAGTCAATATGAGAACAATTCTTAGTCTACTCTGCAGTCTCGGTTCTAATCTACATAAGAATTATAATTTTGACAGGTAGAGATGCTGTCTTATTTTCTTGGCAAAATGAGTTATGGAATAAAATTGAGAGAGTTGACATTTTGTTTTAGGCCCAGTGCACAGGATTTCTTTTTTCCTAGTATTTCCTCTTTTCTTGTTCTTGCTCACTTTTCGTGTTGCTACAGTGTCTTAGTTACAGTACACAGAATCACAACAACAATTCAAAAAACAAATCCTTGCATCCTCAAATTAACTTTTAATTTCAAACCCCAATCCTTTCTTAAACAAACTCCTAATTGATCCCAATTTTTCATATACATCAAACCCAACCCTACTCTCAACCAACACAAAAAATAAAAATAAAAATAAAAAACTCAATATTCTCAAAGCTATCCACTTTAAGAGTTCAAAAGTACCGTACGCATTTTTTTGAAAAGATTCAAGTACAGAATTATTGGAACATCCAACCCATTATCACAACCACCTAATTGCCTAGCTGAACACATTTTTCAAACATTTAATCAATAATTAAACAGCACTAACCGTTCTAGCTGGGGCATTAACGCCCATTGCAAAAGTCTCCGTTGAAAATAATACCTACAACAAGAATAGAGATTAGCACAACAAATAAAGTGTGTGTGTGTGTGTGTGTGTGTGTTACTATAACCATACAATTTGACAGCATTAATGAAATTTTTAACTGTAGTATTTTGCTAAAATGTTATAAAGGAAGTTCAACTAGGGCCATAAGCTTGTTATAATGATAAAAGGCTTGGTCTTGCAACGATTACAGGTTCAAGTCTTTGGAGCAGCCACTTCATGCACAATGCTTCCCCTAAAAAAATAAAAAAATCCTGAAGGATCATAACTGGACAATACTTTCCTTTTCATGAAAGGATGTCAATTGCAGAACTCCTTTAACCTCATGAGGGAATCGCTAGTAACAGCAGGGCACCACAAAGAACCATGCATAAATTAAAACACCAAGGCACTCCAATGATTATAAAAAATTACCTTAATCACACCACGACAGAAAAGCATTTCAACGACTTCCTTAACAATGGGAAGCAGCCCTGCATGATGCACAGCAATCCCTCTGCTAAGAAGGCTCCGAACTCTGGCAATCTGTGAATAAAATTAGGTATAAACCCAAGTAGGATTGTATGAATAGAGGGTAAATGTGAATGCCACCAGACCTGTGGTAAATTGCGGTCTGATCCCTTTAGTCGTGAGAATGCTTTGTCACAGAAAACACGAATTTCGCTTTTCTCAGAACTACTAGTGAGATCAGTCCCAGACAAACTGTCAGCTGATTTATCACATCGATTCTTTGAGAAACAAAATATAACTACCTGAACACACAGCAGAAAAACTGTTCAGAATATAAGGCCGGCAAAATCCTGTGCTAGATTTTGAGTTGTAGAAAACTCTAAAGGAAGAATAGTGATCTTTTATATTTATGACTCAACAGTGGAAGGTAGCAAAGGACCATAATCAATTCCATGTCTAGAAAATCTTGCGGAGGACAATGATCGACATTACATCTTTCAAGAATTAAATTCGGAAAAAAAGATGTCATTTATCTGTCAGTAAATGCCAAAATTTAAAAAAAAAATCAATAAAACTCTTAGAAAAGGTCCTATCGTAAATTAAGGTGACAAATTCTGTAAGAAATTTCTAGTGTCAATTTCATAAAAAAGCCCTACATGGTGAGACAAACTTAAAGAGGACATTATCTGACATACAGGCAATAGAGAATTCTTCAAAAGCTTGCTAACAAGCTGCAACCACAAAGAGGCCTCTAATCTCCATGACCTCCAGTTATTTTGGCCACCTCCATTATTTTGATTTCCCCAGCTAGTCCCAGAGAATGCCCCCAAATTCTGGGAACCATGCTTGTTTTGTTTGCTATGACTTTGGTTGTCACGTTTCTGACCCCGAACCCCATCACGTGTTACAGAAGGCCCTATGTATGCTCCAGGACCACCACCCACTGTAGAATTATTTTTCTTGAATGCATATTTAGCAGTTTTCAAACCTTGAGGGATAAAATTTTCGCCTTCACATATTCTGTGTAGTTCTCCAGAATAAAATAGGCAGTGCTCCAAAGGGACCGGCCTTTTTGTAGTTCTGATGACAGACCCAGAAACATGGAAACTTATGTCAATAGCCAACAAAGAAATGTAGTGTATCCCCTTTATGTTGCACTATTGCACTTGAAATATTTGAAAGTAAGAAACGATGGGTTAAAAAAATTAACAAATTTATGAACAAACTCTTGGAAATTAAAAAATAAAGTTCAATATTAATTACAATAAGAATTTAATTCTTACCCAGTAACACGGATTGTCTTCTGCTTTGTCCGGCTGATCCAGTCAGCAAATTCAACTGTGTTTGGTACCTGCAATATAACAATGAACATTTAAATGCTGCATTAGTCAAAAGAGAAAGGGGGCACGGGCAAAATTTAATACACAGACCTGTCTCCATGCAAGTTAAGACCTTCCAAAAAGAAGCAAACAAATTCTAAATCGTAGATTGTAACCTCAGCATCCCCCCTTACCACCACCACCACACAACTCCCCCCCTCCCCCCCAATCCAACTCGTTCAGGATAGAGGACAACCTAAACTGTCATCTTCTATCATATAGGCTATGGAAAAGAGGGTCGCAAAAAGACTTCCAAAAAATTAAAACATAATTTTAAATCAGCTGACTCTTTCCATTGCTTCTGATCTTGTAAGGCAAGGTAATGGAAACTACATTTGATTCGTAAGCCTTGACTTTACTTTATTTTATTTTTTTAACCTCCAGTTTGACTATCTAAGGTAGCAAAGTTGAAATTCACAAGTTATTTATCTACAATGCCTTTCAGAAATTGAAAAGCAAGCAAAGTAACAACATTTGGCATAACTCAAACTGTTCATAATTGTATGTCATGATAAATAAGCTTTCAGGATGTTATAGCTCCAGAGAAGCAATGCATTGCATGCTGGATATTGCTCTGGAAGTAAAAAATATGCAGCTCTAGGCTCTAGCTCATAGTGGCACCCTAAGCTTACGATACCTATGATACATAGTTAAATCAGTGTTACCATTACTAACAGTGACTAATTTCAATTGTAACGTGCAGCAAGTATATTACATGAAGAAAGAGCACATACTGTGGCAGAAAGGAGGACAATATTCACATGCCTCGGAAGCATGATTATAACTTCTTCCCATACAACACCTCTTTCAACATCATTGACATAGTGGACTTCATCAAATATAACCTATCTCACAGACACAGCAATAAAGAAAACAGATTCAATAGTTGATCATAAAAGTGGAAAATGACAAGTAAATCAACAAAAGAACTCAATACAGCAATGCAGAAGGGAGATTATGTTGAAAAAAGCATGGCAGGAAACAGGCCCCTTTACCCATTCAATATCTCGTATAATATCAGCACCCCGATAGAGCATTGACCTCAATATTTCAGTGGTCATGATAAGACAAGAAGCCTCTGGCCTCACACTAACATCACCAGTGAGAAGACCAACATCAAATTTTCCACAGAAGTCCCGATACTTTTGGTTGCTAATTGTTTTAATTGGAGCAGTATAGACAGCTCTGGTACAGTGCTGCATGACATGAAAGCTTGTGAAAATCATTGCACAAAAACACTGCATTAAACTACTTGATAGATAGATTTTACAACACTAGAAGAGTTCTATAAGATCCGGAGTTCAGCAAAGATGGAGAATCAATTGAAGTCCTAATCAATGTACCAGATTCAGAAAATCTTACTTTTGATGCCAAAGCAAATGCATATTCTGCAACAACCGTCTTCCCAGCTGATGTATGAGCTGCCACAAAAACAGAGTCTCCCTTTTCCAGATAGTATATAGCCTGTATTATCAATTTAAAAAAGAAAATAGAAATGGTAACTCAAGCAAGCAGCAATGCAAACTTTTACAACTTGCCTTCAGGACATAACATTGGCTGTTTGTTGTCACAAAAGATTTGCCCATGGATTAAACTATGGACAACAAGTGATATCCTAAATGCTAATCAACACAAGTTTTGAGGAAAATTCCAAGTACAGAAGATGCATTATAACAACATGAAAGTGTAGTGAAACACAACGACAAAAAAGTTTCTACTTAAGCCCTCTGGACATGTGATGCACAGCTGACTGATTATCTGATGAAGTTATAATTTAAACCAAAGAACCGTGTGCTCTTGTGCTTCTAAGCATACCAAAATGAAAACGACGCAAAAAAGAAGAGAACCAATCAGATGACTTGTAGATGAATTAAATGGAAGTATGATATTTTGCACTTGCAGATCAGTTAAAAGGCCTCAAGCATTTGCACGAAAATAAAATAAAAACAAAGGTGCATTGGGATAAGTTGAAGAGAAAAGGTTATAAAAAGCAGGTGAAAATAAACAGTCCATGCCTTAGAATATCCTGGATCACTCCCTGTAATTAAAAATATTCAACATGCACAATTATTAAGGAAACAGATCAAACTGCTGCCTTTCATTCATATGATATGGATCAACATGTCACCTTTTCCTATAACAAAAAGATTACATGCAACCTTCAATCGTGGGAATAGATCCACGGCCACATTTAAATATAAAAATGAACAGCACCTAAAGCTTCAAGCCAAACTTAAGTTAAATCAGGAATTACAGAACCACGAGTTCAAAGATGCACGCTTAGAATTTACAGTGAAGGTTGTTTATATCTCCAAGGGAGATGAAGACGAGAGTAAAAGTCAATCACTGAACAAACTCCTATTAGTACATAAATAAATAGGAATGACCTCTGAAAACATAATCATAATTCCAAGTTTAACCAAATGCTTTGCACTTTCCATAATAAGACTGTTTTCTGAATGTAGAAGGAAAAGGATTTGCATTGACCATTACCTCCTTTTGGAATGCATCCAGTTCAAAAGGAAAACTAAGTGCCATGTCAGGAACTAGTTGATAGAAGTGTTCTGCAATCCCTTCACTACTACCAGTGAAAGCTGAGGCCTGCTATTAAATAGAGACATTAAACCAAAAAAGTTACCAGAATCATGGAGAAAGGGAAATGGTAAGTCAGAGACCAAATATTGTTCAAATGTAAGAATTGCTATTATCTACGAACCTCTTTCTGCTGGTGTCCACCAATGTCACTAGTTCCACCTGATGTTGGCATCAATGCACCTGATTCAACAAACAAAATCTCATCTAATGCATGTAATTCAGACTTAGCGCTGCTGGATAAATCAACCTGGCTCACTTCAGCATCTGGCTTTGTTGAATCCTCTTCTGATAAATGAGCTACACAAGCAGAATAGGTGAAAAATAAAATTCAAATAAATGTAAATGTTAAGGGACAAAATAACAAACTACATGGCACTCTCAGGAAAAAACAAATTAACAGGACTCCAGTTTGCAAGCATATGAACCATTTGCATAGAAAGGATAAATAAGAAGCTTACTTTTGCACTAATAAGCACAAGCCCAAGGGAATAAATACAAATATATGCTTTCCCAAGCCCCAAAAACAAAAAGCATCCATGTAAAGTTTAGGAAAAGACATCAGGGATGAAAATTCCAGAGATATGAAAAAACAAGTGATGATAGTACTTTGTGCTTTAAATTATAAGTCCTAGCTTCTACGAGTTCTTTTCTGGAAGAGAATTTTACGAATCCTATGAGAACAAAACTTTCGAGAAATGACTTTGTAGGACGCCAGATAGCAGCCTCCTCGCTAATTGTACTTGATCCAAAGTTATTGCATGTACATAACTGACTGATAAGTATCCACATTGCTTTTAACAGTGTGAGGAATCTCTAAACCACTCCAAGTACTTGCATGGCAAATGTAAACGATATAGCCTATTCTACTGTTTTCTTTTGGATTTTGTGACATTCAGCATCAAATGATATATTGTAGTTCTAAATTGTTCTCAAATCCCTATGACACGTAATTCATAAAGCCCAAACTTGTCCTGCAGAGCTCTTAACAGGATCTGTGGTTGTTCAGCCCTTCAACCACATGATGCTGAAATCTAGTGCAAACCACAAATCTCAGAATGCCCCCACTTTCTTGCGGAAATCCTATCTATCAACATGGATCTGGCCAGCTTGATAACTTGTCCTCTAAGAAGGATCAGATGCTGGGCATTTGAGAGCATACTTGATCCATCACTAAGTACGCTCAGAAGATGAACATCCTTGACCTCCATAAAGTACAATATTATTCTCAACACAGCCATCATTGACCATCATCTTCATTGGAGCCAAAGCAAAGGAAAACCTACTGAGCTACTTCACAGTTATTTGCTTATATGATCACAGCTTTCAAAAGATAAGCCCGTCGAGAACACAAAAATGTATGTGATACATACCATCTCCCTCATATTCTGCCACATCATCCTCTTCCCAGGCTTTCTTGAACAAGTCATCAAACTGTACAGATAACTCACTCTGCAAAACACGATGCATCAACACAAAGTCTAACAACAGGTATGATTTAAACAGGCAAAAGAACAGGAACTGACCAATTTTTCATCTGATGTGTTGTTGAGTGAACCTTTGTCCTTGTAAACATTCCACGTGTAAGGAAATGCCTACAAAGAATTAAAAACAAACTTCTACCAAATAAATTACAAAGATGGATGAATTTTAAAATGTTATTCTCTTTGGATTTCCCAATTTGAATGTTACATCAAGTTGGTTACCTTAAGATCCCCGAGGTCTAATCCTTGCTTAAGGCTGGGTGCAACTGCCTGAGCTGGACCACCATTCAACACCTCCCGCACCCATTCACCATTAGTAGCGCCATCAGGAAGAAGTCTGTCCACATTTTGAGATTCCTCCAAACCTCCAGGACGAAAAGGGCGGTTGTTTATGCTTCCTCTTACAAAATCTTTTGCAGGCCCAGCCACACGTGGCAAAGGAGCAGAATCTTGAGCTCCTGGTGACAATTCTGACACATCCACCTAAAACAATATAATAAACTAGTCCTCTGGCAGAAGATAAAAACAGGAATATAGCAAATGATAGCATTCAAGAACCACCCCAACACCTTTGATTTCTCATGGCATATTATTCAACATAATTCATAAACACTCAAATAAATTACCATGCTAAGCTGAAATTCCTATGCAAGGTTGATGGAATTCTCTGTAGAGGAACACATATTTATGAACATCACGTACCTGTACAGAATTGGGTTCCCACATTCCTTCAACCGATCCCTTCTTTTTCCGTCGGAATGGTACCTCCCATGTCGGAACTACCACAGACCGTGGCAATGAAGGCTCTAGTGACAGCTTTGCCATCTCAAACCAGTCAAAATCCCACTGCCTACCAGCTTTTTCTGCTGAAAATTCATCAGGATCTAATCTCGGCAAGAGATATTTCTCCTCTATATGTTCCTTTATCGATTCTTGTGTTTCCCTGGGAAATGCAGGGGGCTGTATACATATAATTACAGCTATCAACGTTCAGCATGGCAATAACTTTAAGCAACTGATTTACCATTTCAGAAATGGAAACAAAAATTAAAAGAAAATTGATTGATGTCCAGATATCATAGTATGACTCGGAATAGGTAAAATTTCGATAACAGAATTTGTACTGAAATAGCATAACCTGTAAACAGAAAGTTAATTAACACACTCAAGTTGTACTAAAATCAACCAAAAAAGAAAAAAAAAACATGAAACTCCAAACCCTAGACAGCAAAAGCCAGAATTTAAATTAAATGGTGAAAAGAAAAGGGCGCCAAATGCAATTGGGAAAAAAGGGAGGAAGTTAACTGCGTGCAGGTAATTGAAGAAATAACTTACAAGGATGAAGTCAGGAAGAGATTTCACGGGGTTGGTGCGCTCCACGGTGGAGAGTGGCTCGAACCTGAGGTGGCCACTGTGGCCGGAGAAGGCGACCCGGAAAGCGAGCTCGTTTGTTGCCTGGATGCGGTCCATTAGTTATGGATCGGGTTTTGATTGTGGTTTCTGATGCTGGTTATGCTATTTTTATTATTGGAATGTGCACATACGAGGTTTATCGCAGGTTTTGAGTGCGAAGTGGGGAAAAGAACAGCTTCAAGATTTTCTGACCGCGCTTTTGTGTACCCGCAGGTGTTGAAAAGGTTTTTTTTAAATTAATTTTTATTTTAAAATATTTTAAAATAATAATTTTTTTATTTTCAAAAAATTTATTTTTAATATTAGCTTATTAAAACTAAATCACTGAAAAATAATTAATTTAAAAAATAATTCAATAAATTTTAATGAAAACTAAGTTAATGTATTGAAACTTTATTTACTACTCAAACTTTAAATTAAAGTTAAGATTTAAATTAAATTAATAAATAAAAAGTATTATCTTTTGATTGTATAACACACCTCGTTGACTGCATTTGTTTTACACTTGTTTTTATATTTAAGGTGCAAAAAACACAACAATAAGGTATTTAGTGATTGTAAAAATTATATTTTATATTGTGGATTTATAAAAAAAAATTGAGTTTGAAACACAGTTTTTGTGAAATAATTTTTACATGTTTTTTTTAACTAAATTTTGTGAAATATTGTTTGTTTTTGCGCTTCAAAAGTACTTTTAAAAAATTTGATAATTTTTTATTTTTTTTCTTTGATTCAAATTTATATTTTTTTAGTGTTTTTAAATTATTTTGACGTGCTGATATCAAAAATAATTTTTTAAAAATAAATATATATTATTTTAATACATTTCTAAGTAAAAAGCAACCACAACTACCAAACCTTTTAGTACATGTTTTTTACTAGACATAAACTTCAACCATGTTTTTTACTACGTTACATTTTATATATGTTTTTTGCTGCATATAAACTTTAACTATAATTTTTATCATGTTAGTCTGTTTGGTATTGTGGTAGCTTTTATAGTTGTGGCTTGAAAAAAATTATTTTATAAAAAATACTTTTGATTGAGATTAATTTGATATTTATAAAGGTGTTTGGTATTATGGTTGGAACTGTGGTTTGTTCCAACCACAATTTTTAATCGTTTGGTAAGTATTTGAAACACATATTTTGGAGATGGATCCCACTATAAATTAAATTTGTATAGCTGGTTTTGTGAAGCAGAAAATTGTTGTTTTTCAATTCACTTTTGCCCCTGCTGTAAAGGGAAAGAAAAACTCAAGGGCCCACCCAATTTCTTGCTTGCTTCCTTCCTTCTCAGCTCAAGTATGAGTATTTCATTGGCAATCATCGTCATCTGCACACTGCCACGTGGATTCACATGGCACTGTTTACGTGAACAGTACCAGGTGAATTAATTTATGAGTTATTGTTCTGTTTATGTGAATATTTAAAAAAAATGAGTTCAGTGAATTGGTTTCACTTGGACTGTTCACGTCATGTAAATGTGAACAATAATTTTTTTTTGTTTTTTTTTAAAAATTAGTTTAAGATGAATTAAATTTACTCGCATTGTAATCTCAATTTTATTCCTGATAATATTTTACATAATTTTATTGCATGCTCAAAAAATCATGGAAGTTGTTGTTCTTGTCGAATGAATTCCATACGTAATGGAATTGTAAATAGTTTAATGGAACAATAAAAAATATTTTATATAAAGTATGATTTATTTCATGATGTAATAACAATAGTTAAATCTACAATATTTAAATTAAAAATCATAAATATTAATATATATTTTTAAAAATTATTTTATAACCTCAATTTCAAAAGCATTCTTAACCAAACACATTAAACTACTTTTTGTTCAACCTTAATTTCAACCACAATTTTAACCAAACATATATTTTTCTAAACCAACCTCAATTAAAAGTACTTTTTATTAAACAACTTTTTTCAAACCACAACCACAACAGCTACCGCAATACCAAACACACGTATATTTAGTTAAAACTGTGGTTGAAATTGAGGTTGAACAAAATATTTTATATAAAATATTTTTTATTGTTCCATTCAACTATTTACAATTCCATCACGTATGAAATACATCTGACAAGGGCTACAGTTTTCTTAATTTTCTAAGTGCGTAACAACATCAGATAAAATATAATCAGGAACAAAATTGGGATTGCGATCAAATTCTGCAAATGTTACGTCATCAAGCGATCTCCGTCTAATTTATGTTGTGTCATTGAATAATGTTAAACACTAATTTTTCGAATAAAACACAATTAAAAATAATAAATTAATTTATCATTATTATTTTACTGGGTTGGACCCGGTTCAATGTATTTTTAGCTTTGGATCAGACCCGGTTCGGCAAGAACAGTGGAGTATGGCTACACTGTTCGTGTGATTCTTTCGCATAAGAAGCAGCAAAAAGCTGCTTTCCTTCCCCTTGCGTTTTAATTGTTACCAAACCATTGTTTCCCGTGGTTTGCTTCAAAAGCATAAGCAACCACGAAAACAAACACCTATTAAATCCAACTAATTTCAGTTAATTATATTTTTTTAAAACTTATTTTTTTTTAAATTACAACCACAAAAACTACCTAAAAAACAAACACCTTAAAACTACTATTTTTACTCTTTTTAAAACAAAATCAGCTAGCTAATTAGTAAAAGATCTTTTTCATATGATTCATTTATTATTATTTTATTTATTAGTAATAAATTATTCTTTTAACATTTATAAATAAATAGTGAAATGACTTAAATATTTTAAAAGTAATAAGATAAAAATCAGAGTTCAGGAGTTTCTTAATCTTTTTAACGCTTTGATTATATAATGAAATGACTACATTGCTTTTAAAAAAAAAACTTGTATTCATAAATTTTTTTGTATTTTTATCATGATTTTTTTAGTTATAATTAACTTAAATGAAAGGCAATTCAGCCTTTTAACAATTACAAAAATAAAAATAAAAATGCCAATGTCTTTATGGCACGCGCCATCGAATAAAAGACACTCACACTTTTTATGTGGCGCTTATGACTTCTCTAGAGGACAGCTGCCCCATTTCATGACAAAGATTGAAGAGTAATGTCTTCCTTCTTCTCAATGGCTAAAGAGCAAGTGCTTATGTACGACAAAGAAGTTGTTGAGTTCCAATATATATATTTTTTTCTTTTATTGTCTTGGATTTTGAATTAACCCTTTTAAAAATTAAATATATCTTATGAATTTATATTTATATTAATTTATATTTATATTATTTTTATTTTTACTTATTTTGTTTTTAATGCTTTTCTAAATTGATTTTTTTTTAATTTTATCATTTAACATTTTATTTCGTTTAATTTTTGTATTCAATTTGATTTTTATTTTTAATGGTATTTTTTAGTTTTTTTTATCATCTTCTTAATTTATTTTTTAAAATTAATTCCTTTGCATTTCATTTCATTTAATTTTTTTTTATCAACTTTAGTGTTCATTATTATTTTTTTATTATCTAATTTTTTATTTAATTTATTTTTTAATTTAGCTCATCATTATTTCCAATTTGGATAACGTGGAGTATATTTATTGTTTCAAAGATCAAATTGAATTTCTTGGTTTGCTGTCCTTTCAGGCTAATTGCTGTATTCTGGTCACTCATATGCAGCAAATTGTATTAATAACAGAGCATGTGTGAGTTGGAATATAATGCCATTTAGCGGGTGCACGAGAACATATTATTGGTTATTTTTTTAAATATTTTTTTATTTAGAAATCTATTAATATATATATTTTTTTAAAAAAATTATTTTTAATATCAGTGTATTAAAACAATTTAAAAAAAAAAATAATTTAAAATAATTTTTTAAAAATATTTTTGTAACTCAAAAATACCAACACTTAGTTTAAATGATTACTATATATAATGCTCCTAACGATTTTCGTGTTTTAGAACCCGAATCTCTCCTCCTGTTTTAGAAATATTGCTTGTGATGACGTAACTCTGAGATTGCCCAAGAACTTCCATCTTCCTAATGTCAAAATAATTTTTTTGTTGCCAATATTTGCCATAGAACGTTGTTAAAAAGGCCACCTGGCAACCGTGCGCACCTATAACCTATTTACCCACCACCCAAGCAAGCACACAAGTGCATGACTTCGACTCAATCCTACACCCTTTTGTTTTCTTTTTTCTGTATTTGTAGAGAGAATGATCCAGTGGCACTGAAGCTACTCAGCAAGGTTGGTGCTAGTGTGTTCAAAAAAATCAAAAAATCAATTAAATTGAGAAAATCAGAAAAAAAATTAACCGAAAAAACCCATTAAAATTTTGAAAAAACTGACTGGTTCAGTTTTGGTTTTTTAAGCCTGGAACCGAAAAAACCAAACCGAACTCGAACAAAAAAACTAGAAAAAACGGAGCCAAACAGGAAAAAAAACCGAGCCAAACAAGTTTGAACCGATTTTTGTTCTAAAAAACCAAACCGAACCGAAACCGGTCGATTTAAACCGGTTTCGGTTTTTTTAAAAAAATTCTGTTGGTTATTTTTTTTTATCAACCCACCCCCCATTAGAGGGCTCGAAGCGAGGATCAGCGAGCAGCATCTAAGCGACCACTTTTATGCCCGCGGCGAAATCAAATCCATAAAAATGGTGCCTCACCAAGCAATTGCTTTTGTAACCTACACGACCAGAGAAGGCTGCAGAGCAGCTTGCTGACAAGCTAGTGATAAAGAGACTGTTTGACTCTGCGGTTGAACCTGTATTTGATCAAATTTTAATTTTTTTGACTAAAATTGAGTGCAGTTTGTACTTTTTAGATCGTTTTGATGTGTTGATGTCAAAAATGATTTTTTAAAAATAAAAAAACATCATTGCATGTATTTCGCCACGAAAAGCTATTTGAAAAGCAACCACTATCACACTATCAAACACGCTTAAAGGATCCGAAGCTAAAGCTACAGTTGTCAAGGCAAAAAGATGTTGTATGCGTCAGCCAACCTGAAAGCCCAAACCTCAACGACACAAAAGAAAAGAAGAAGGCAGCATGGAATTAATAAGGATTAATTAAAATTTTATTTGGTTTTTTTAGTTGAAAATGTGTTAAAATAATATTTTTTATTTTTTAAAATTTATTTTTAATATTATAAAATACAAAATCAAGAAATATATATAAAAATTAATTTTTTTTAAAAAAATTCCCTTCTTTGCCTGTGTAAAAGTCTTTAACTCTTTTTGCCATAATTGTTGACATATTTCCTCGAGGTAAATTAATATATTTTTTTATATAATTTATCCAAATTTAAATGGAAACGCTAATTTTAAAAAATATCAACTCTTTTTTTGCATAATTTTAATTGAAAAAAATGAATCTTACAAAATAATTTACATTCAATAATAGAACAAGCAAATTCATTATATTTTATTACCCCCATATTATATCTTTTCCTTTATTTTCATTCCTTTTCTTTTGTGCTTATGCGTAATTCACCTAGAAGCACCTAGAAAAACCCACGGTACGTCAGCCCATGGGCTTACTTGTCACACAGTCCAACTGAGGCAAGCCTGAACGCGGTAGGTCTGGACCGAAACCGTGTATCCATAAATATAAAAGCCTGGAGTTAATCCACTTTTCCTCCTTACAAAAATTTATACGCCCCACCCTAGATTCTAAAATCCAATCCAGTGTCGGATTCGCGAAGGCGAAGAAGATAAATAACAGTTGCTTTATTTGTCACAGGAAAATCTGAACACGCCTGAATACGGCTTCGTAGTGTAAGATTTCTTCTTCTTTTTTCTTGCAACGATGTTTTTAATGCTTCAAAAGGGGTTTTGTAATTGCTTTTGAGTTGATGTGATTAGGTTAGCCTGAATTAATTACTTGTATATTTTTTTAGAATTGAATTTGCACTATTTTGATTCGTGTGACCAGAAGTATAACAACAATTTCTGGTATCCATCGCAGAGATCAGGGCAGTGAAGTGTGTGTTTGACCTAGAAGAAGGGAATGGCGCACAGGTTGTTAAAAGACCCGGAGGCTGACGGATGGGAACGGTCTGACTTTCCTATCATTTGCGAGTCTTGCTTAGGTGACAATCCCTATGTCAGAATGGTATGCAATATTAATCCTTGTTCCAAGTTGGGTGTTTTTGGGGGGGAGGGGGTTTGGCTGTGCTGTGTGGATATTTATATGATTTGTTCCTTTGCGGTTGTATGTACTTGCTGGGATGCAGACCAGAGCTGACTTCGATAAGGAATGCAAGATATGTACTCGACCATTTACAGTGTTTAGGTGGAGGCCTGGCAGGGATGCGAGATTTAAAAAGACTGAAGTTTGCCAGACTTGCAGTAAGTTGAAAAATGTTTGTCAAGTCTGTCTTTTGGATCTAGAGTATGGTTTGCCTGTTCAAGTTCGTGATACTGCTCTCAGTATAAATTCCAATGACGCTATTCCAAAGAGTGATGTGAATAGAGAGTATTTTGCCGAGGAGCATGACCGAAGGGTATGTTTGTTTCCTGTTTCAACTCTAGTATGTTTTAGTTGCTTTTTTGGCTGTATGTGATGTGAAGCTATTTACTGTGTTGTGTTAGAATTCTCCGGTTGTTAGGGTATCACCATTACTGGGTAACCGATGATTTCCAAGTAAATGTTTACTTTCTAGTGGCTGTTTGTTGTAGTTTGGTAGTTATGAATTTCAAACTATTGAATAGCATAATCAGTGTGCGGTCCAGTTAGATATGCATTCAAGGTTGTTCCACTGAGGTGGTGATTGTTGCAATAATTCTGTTCTGTTGCTCTCTTAAGTGAAGCTGATATGATTTTGCTTGATGCAGGCTAGGGCGGGAATCGATTACGAGTCTTCATATGGAAAGGCTCAAGCAAACGATACTATTCTGAAGCTTCAAAGAACAACACCATACTACAAAAGAAATCGAGCACATGTTTGTAGCTTCTTTGCACGTGGTGAATGCACACGAGGTGCCGAATGCCCCTATAGGCATGAGATGCCCATAACCGGGGAGTTGTCACAGCAAAATATTAAAGATCGTTATTATGGGTAAGTAGAATGTTGTAATTTCATCCTCCAAGCATAATTAGCTTGATTTATGTTTTTCCTCTCTCCCTCTCCCCATCTCTCGAATGCATGCAGGGGCATAAACTCTCACGTTTACTAGCTCTTGCCTCTTGTCTCCCCTGTTCCTAAATTGCTATTTAAGATCATGAAATGGTGCTAAAAATGCTTCATAACATATTTTACAATTGGCATCAACTTCATTATCACTTTTGGATTCACTTTAAGTTTCAAAGTTGATTTCTTTTTTTGTGGTCCTTTAGGCTGATTTTGTATTTTGGGCAATTATATGAGCACGTATGATATAATACTTAGTTTAGCTGTATGATATAATACTTAGTTTAGCTGATGACTTTGTAACGCTTCTCACGATCGAACTGAAAACCCCACCTCTACTCAACAAATGCAGCTTTTTGATGTATCTTTAACTCAATTGCCTATGAACTTCAAACCTGTGAATGTCAAAAACAATTTTTGTAGTGTCAATGACCACACACAATGTGATTCTTCATGCATGCATGCATGTATTCATCCCCACTGAAACTAATTTCAAAGGCATATGATGCCAGAATTTTTAGAAGTTTGACTTCATCTGATTTTTATACTTGTTTTTCTAAATGCGTGAAGAGTGAATGATCCTGTGGCAATGAAGCTACTCAACAAGGCTGGAGACATGCCGTCATTAGAACCACCAGAGGATGAAAGCATTAAAACGCTCTATGTAGGCGGGCTTGATGCGAGGATCAATGAGCAGGACCTAAGGGATCAATTTTATGCTCATGGCGAAATTGAATCCGTAAAAATGGTGCCTCAAAGAGCAATTGCTTTTGTAACCTACACAACCAGAGAAGGAGCAGAAAAGGCCGCAGCGGAGCTCTCTAACAGGCTAGTCATCAAGGGTCTGCGTCTGAAACTGATGTGGGGCAGACCGCAAGCACCAAAACCTGAGTCGGAAAGTTCTGATGAAGCAAGGCAGCAGGCAGCAGTGGCCCATAGTGGGATGTTGCCCCGTGCAGTTGTATCTCAGCAACACAACCACTTGAATCCACCCGGCACCCAGGACCAACATCCTCCAATGCACTACTTCAATATTCCCCCACCACCTCAGCAAGAACGAGCATTTTACCCGTCAATGGATCCTCAAAGAATGGGTGCCCTTATTGGATCCCAAGACGGTACTCCTAATGGGCCTGCAGGATCAGGTGAGAATAAATCTGGTTTGGAGAAGCAGCTCGGGCAGCACTATCCATATCAAAGTATGCCACCACCTCACGTGCAATTCCAACAACAATACCACCAGCAACATTATCCAGCATATGGTTATATGCCGCCAGTGGCACCGTATCAGCAGTATCCTCTGCCATATCACACTCCTGTGCCTCCCCCACAGGTGGTGCAATCCACACAGCAGTATCAGCATCTTGTGCCACCGCCAATGGCTGCACCTGCAGAGTCCACGACCTCTGTGCCCCCACCTCAGGGATCCCGAGCTCCTGCAGGGTCCATGCCCTCCGAGCCCTCATCTCAGGGATCTGTAGCACCTGCAGGGTCCAAACCCTCCAGCCCACCATCACGGAGACCTGGAGAACCTGAAGAATCTAAACCCTCAGGGCCCTTACCTTGAATGCTGTTTAAGTTTTCTTGTGCTTGTATTGTTGGATGCAGTAATTTGTTCAACATACTATCTGATTAAGAAGGCAAGAACTTGCATCAGAATCTATGATCCATGAGAAGTTGTGATGCAATTTATAGGGACCGTATGTCCTTGTTTAGCAGGCCTCATGTGCAAGTTTGATCAGGATCAGTTATCGAGGTTCCCATTAACGTCTAGCCAAGATTTCATGGGAGTTGGGCATTCTAGCCAAGGTTTACTTTGAAAATAGTATAGGTTCTCATGTCATCGTGGTCGTTTAATGTAACTTCAATTTTACGCAGTAATAAAAAGTTTGCGTTATTCAAGCGCGGATGATAAACATTGTTCTTTAAAAATGATGTTTTTAACTTTTATGAAATAAATATTGTTCTTTTCGTTTCTGGTGTGACAAGGTGCTTATGTATGGAAATCATGCTTGATCATTTGTTATATGTTGAAATTATTCTTGATCATCGTGATCATCACAGTTATAATTAAATTAGTTGAATTAAAAAAAAATGATAGGAGTAAGATAAATATTCACAATACAGTAAGTAGAGAAGCATCTCACGTTTTTAATCTTACAATTTGAACAATATTCTTTTAATTTTCAGGATAATCCAACTTGCTGAATCATAATTGATTAATATTTTAAAGTTTAAAGGGCTGGCTTGGTGAGTAAGAAGTTTTGCTTCATTCTAGATTTTTGAAATTTATTTAAATTTAAGAACATGTATCATTTGAATGCACCAGAACGATTCGAGGGGTGCGTTTTTAAAATTGTTTAGTAACAGATTCATGTCTTAATTAACACAGATTTTCAAATAGCTTTTTGAGCCAAAATACATCTAATGATTTTTTATTTTTAAAAATTTTTTACATCAGCACACACAAAAGATTTGAAAACATCAAAACATATTAATGTTAATTAATAAAAATAAAAATTTTTCAAATTTTGTCAAAAGCCTTTTGAACTAGCCATTTAACCCTGGTTTTGCATATCAAAAAGTTTGAACATCACTAAATAACCTTCTTTTAAAAAAAAAGAATATTAGTTATGTAGGCTGTTTCAATATATTTTTTAAAATAAAAAATTCAAAGTATAAATTAAAAAACCTATACAAGTATCTCATTAAATAAATTAATAATCATTTATTTAAATAAATGAAAAAAAAAATTTGTCAACAATAACCAAAAAAAATTATAAAATTAAGAGATATACATCAAGATATTCAGTTACATAAAATAAAATATTCACTGTGATTGTTTTTATTGAATTTTTTATTAAAATTAATAAAAGATAAATCCACAACCCAAAGAACTCATGATTTAAAAAATAAACACAAATAAAACTGATAAATAAACTCATGCTAAAAAAAATATTATGCAAAGTCAAACACATCAACAATATTATTTAAAAATAAATATTTTTTATTTTTAAAAATCAACTTCTATAAAACACAAAAAATTCTAAATGAATTAGCACACCACCTTGAAAAACAAAACATGTTTTAAAAAAAAATAATAAAAATAAATAATTGCAGAGTGGTAAGATTGTATGAAGTCAAATATTTAACAAATCAAATGTCAAAGGATGAAATCAATAAAAAAAATCAATTACACAAAATGATTTAAAAAATAGGAGTGAAAAAAAACATTAATTATAGGACAATTAAAAATTTGATTTGATATGCGCTCCATAACGGGTCATAATTGTTCTTTCTAAAACAAACTTGAGTATACAAACTATCTAGATATTTTTTTTCATTATATAAATTATAAATGTAAATCAAAAAGTTTATCCAAAAATCTAATAATCATCTTTGTAAATAAATTTTAAAAATTTGTTAGTAATAACTAAAAGAAAAAGGGAGAAAAATGAGAGATGGACATAAATCAAGATATTTGATATCGTAAAATAAGACATTTACTTATTTGTGTTTACTAAATTTGTTCAAAACAATCAATAAAAGATAATAGAAATAAAAACACATACGAAACAGAGTGAATAAAATAAAAAGACAAAAAATATGCATGGCCGAGAATATACGAAATATTATTTCAAAATAACTATTTTTTATACAAAAAAAACCTACTTGTATAAAGTAAAATAAAAAATAAGCAAAACTTAAATAGAAAACAAAATAGAAAACAATATGAAGGTAACCACAAAATAATTTTTTTAAAAATAATTATAGAATGATAAAATTGCAAAATGTAACAAGGAAAAAAAAGAAATCCTAACCGTATTAACACTTAAAACTTGTGACCTATGTCATTAAATTGAAAGCATTACAAATAAAAAATATTCATGATGCTTAGTTCCAAATAAATCAAACATTGACGGATGTATCCGGAAAAAAAAATCAACCATATAAAAAAATTTAATTAAAAAATAAGGGTGGAAACCAAAATAAAAAATAAATACGAGAGAATTTAAAAGTTAAATTGCAGGGATAAATGAAAAGGAAAACAATAATTAACAAAAGAAAAAAATAAATCAAAATAATGAAGGCTAGATTTGAAAAAAAAACACAAACTTTGATTTAATGGTGAAATTAAACACTAATAAAACTTTAACAAGAGATCAAAGGATAATAATGACAAATCAAAAGAATAAGGACCGAATTGGTGAAACCAATATATGATCAATTGTAATTTAAGGACTATATTGAAAACATAAAAAACTTTTTATAAAAGAGCCAAGGACAAAAATAAACAATTAAAAACATAAGGACTGAAATTGAAAACAAAAAATAAAAGGGACAAACATGGACTTTAACTAGAAAAAAGAGAAAAGCAGGCACGAGAAAGAAGAAATGACCACCGACGACAATCTGATGACCACCGGTGACAATCTGCCAAACCACCACCAACATGCTCTACACAGGGAGGAAGATCACATGACGACGCTTCTAGTGATACAGAGGAAGGCCATTTTTGGATAAACAGTGGTGTCACACGCGCCGTCGAAAAAGCACAGACGCCGTCACTACGTGGAAAACACGTACCAACAATTTTTTATATTTAATATTAATAAATAAGGTTAAATTACTATAAAAAAAACCCCTCGTGACCATATAAATAACAAATAAAACAAATGTAGAAGTACCAAAATACTTCTACATGCATATAAGCTATTTTATCTTATATACGAGCAAAGATATATTTTATTGATTTTCAACTACGTGCAAAGTCAAAAACATCTTTGATCATCAGGTTTAAATTTCATTAACTTTGAAGGCAGAAAAGTATTTTTACTGTATAAAATAATATGCAAAGACAATAATACTCATGTTGAATTTTTTAATGACTAATAGGTTAGCATAAAAAGACCAAAATACCCACATACTCTAACCTTCTAACTTTTCCATGAGAGTCACAAATGTAAATTTACTGCAGCAATCCACATCAAGCCGAGTCTATTGCTACAATGAATTCACAAAGCGTTTTAGAGTTTTAGTTAACTAGATTTTATGCCCTCACAATATATGCTGCATAACAAATTTCAAAATTAATTGTTATTTAATTTTATAAAAATTTTAAAAAATATTTGTATGAATTTCGAGGATTTAAATTTCAAATAAGAAATGTGTTTCTTAAGTAGAAGTCCATATTCCTTATTTAAACAATTTTTTATTTCAACGAAAAATATCTTTTTCTATCAACATCATTTTTTTAATAAAAACTTAAGATAATTAATATAAGTATTCACAATAAATTTAATAATTTATATTAAGAAGGGAGAAGATTTTATGGCAAAACAACTCCTCCTTCCACGACCACTAACCATGACTACAACAGCAATCACGACGATCACTATTCTTATCTCCATGAAAAAATATTTTTTTTTATTAGTAAAATGTTTTTTTAAATTGAAACTTATAATAATCTAAAACACAAGTTTCAAATAAAAAACAAAACTAGCAATAAAAGAATTTATCTATTATAGTTTACATCATGTATCAAAAAAATAATAATTAAAATACCCTCACATATATTATAACCATTACGAATTTGATTTAAAGCTATTGATTGAAATCCGTTTCCCATCTCCTTTTCTCTTTAAGAACAACAAGCAATCTATTTTTTATTTCCTGATAAAATCACTGGGACCTCATCTGCAATCTTTGATGTTAAGTTTGCCTGTGATCTCTTGAAGCACCCCTTCAAGCAGTTTGTCGCCGAGAAATCATCCATTTGGATAATTAGTGATTTCTGTTTTCACTGGGTTTTTGATATTGCAGAAGAATATGATATCCGAGTAACACACTTTTCAATTCCCTGTGGAACCTTGAAAGATTTCCTGGGACCTGCCGAGTATCTTGTTGGTGACCGTCTAAAATCAATTTAATTTGGGTTTCGTTGGAGGTCTAGGTTTGGAATTGTCGAAAATCAATCAAATCAATTCTGTAAGAGAAACGGGTGGCTAGGGTAAAGGAGAAAAGGGCTCAATTTTGTTTTTAATTAAATGGCTATTTTGTAATTTATAATTTTAAAATTGTAAAGATTATTTAGTTATTAAATAAAATATAATGATAATTTTATAAATAATTAAATAATTTTATTGACTTTTCTCGACAGTATGGGAAGCGAATGTAAACTATCATACTGACGACAAAGTTTAGAATTCAAATTATATTTTTTCAAAACTCATATAGACTAAACTATATAATTTATTTTCATTCCTTGTTCTTTTGGGCCTACGCGTATTTACCTTTAAACACCTTGAAAAACCCATAGTACGTAAGCCCATGGACTTACTTGTCAAACCAGTCAACAAAGGCAAGCCTAAACACGGTCAGTCTGGGCCGACACCATATCTATATAAAAGCCTGGAGTTAATCCACTCTTCCTCTTTAACAATTTAAAGAACACCCTGCCCTAGATTCTAAAATCCAATTGATTGTCGGATTCGCGAAGAAGATAACTAACTGTTGGTTTATTCATCACAGGAAAATCTGAACACGCCAGATTCCGGCTTTTTAGGGTAAGATTTCTTCTCCTTTTCTAGCTACGTTGTTTTTAATGCTTCAAAAGGGGTTTTGTAATTGCTTTTGAGATTATGTCATTAGGTTAAGCCTGAATTAATTACCTGTGTTTTGTTTTGTTTTATATATATATATTTTTTGAGAATTGAATTTACAATATTTTGATTTGTGTGACCAGAAGTATAACAACAATTTCTGGTATACATCGCAGAGACTAGGGCAGTGAAGTGTGTGTTTGACCTAGAAGAAAAAAGGGAATGGCGCACAGGTTGTTAAAAGACCCGGAGGCTGACGGATGGGAACGGTCTGACTTTCCTATCATTTGCGAGTCTTGCTTAGGTGACAATCCCTATGTCAGAATGGTATGCAATATTAATCCTTGTTCCAAGTTGGGTGTTTTTTGGGGGGAGGGGGTTTGGCTGTGCTGTGTGGATATTTATATGATTTGTTCCTTTGCGGTTGTATGTACTTGCTGGGATGCAGACCAGAGCTGACTTCGATAAGGAATGCAAGATATGTACTCGACCGTTTACAGTGTTTAGGTGGAGGCCTGGCAGGGATGCGAGATTTAAAAAGACTGAAGTTTGCCAGACTTGCAGTAAGTTGAAAAATGTTTGTCAAGTCTGTCTTTTGGATCTAGAGTATGGTTTGCCTGTTCAAGTTCGTGATACTGCTCTCAGTATAAATTCCAATGACGCTATTCCAAAGAGTGATGTGAATAGAGAGTATTTTGCCGAGGAGCATGACCGAAGGGTATGTTTGTTTCATGTTTCAACTCTAGTATGTTTTAGTTGCTTTTTTGGCTGTATGTGATGTGAAGCTATTTACTTTGTTGTGTGTTAGAATTCTCCGGTTGTTAGGGTATCACCATTACTGGGTAACCGATGATTTCCAAGTAAATGTTTACTTTCTAGTGGCTGTTTGTTGTAATTTTGACATGTAGTTGTTAGAATGAACTGATGATGCAGCTACTATATATGAAACCCACATTTGTTATTTGCAGCATGCTTGTTGCCATGGGACATCTTTTTTTTCTTATGAATGAATCATATTGCATATACCATATAATAGCAGTGAAAGATATCAATTTCCCATTTTTATTTGTACTGGCACTTTTTATTTAAGAGTCGTGTTTTATATGAACTACTGAGCATGTTTTATATGAACTAGATGCTGAGATTCACATTAGACTAATATGTTTTAGATGAAACTTGGCAGGCCTTTTATCTTTAAATAAAATGATAATGTAAACATAATACTTGATGTTACACTTGCAGATACTTAACAATGTGAGTTATTGTGCAATGAAAATTATGTATCTAAATTATTTTATTTAACTACAATTAATGCAAGTTATTTGATTCACATAAGTATGAATACTAAAATTATAGTTACATACCAAAACCTTTATCTGTACCTTTGATCCTTCATTTAATAACCAAGGAGGTCCTTTGATCCTGTCTCCCTCCTATTGTAGTTATGGATTTCAAACTATCTCATAGCCTAATCAGTGTGCAGTTCAGTTAGTTATGCATTCAAGGTTGTTCCACTGAGATGGTGATTGCTACAATAATTCTGTTCTGTTGTTCTCTTAAGTGAAGCTGATATGATTTTGCTTGATGCAGGCTAGGGCGGGAATCGATTACGAGTCTTCATATGGAAAGGCTCAAGCAAATGATACTATTCTGAAGCTTCAAAGAACAACACCATACTACAAAAGAAATCGAGCACATGTTTGTAGCTTCTTTGCACGTGGTGAATGCACACGAGGTGCCGAATGCCCCTATAGGCATGAGATGCCCATAACTGGGGAGTTGTCACAGCAAAATATTAAAGATCGTTATTATGGGTATGTAGAATGTTGTAATTTCATCCTCCAAGCATAATTAGCTTGATTTATGTTTTTCCTCTCTCCCTCCCTCCATCTCTCGAATGCATGCAGGGGCATAAACTCTCACGATTACTAGCTCTTGCCTCTTGTCTCCCCTGTTCCTAAATTGCTATTTTAGATCATGAAATGGTGCTAAAAATGCTTCATAACATATTTTACAATCAGCATCAACTTCATTATCACTTTTGGATTCACTTTAAGTTTCAAAGTTGATTTCTTTTTTTGTGGTCCTTTAGGCTGATTTTGTATTTTGGGCAATTATATGAGCACGTATGATATAATACTTAGTTTAGCTGTATGATATAATACTTAGTTTAGCTGATGACTTTGTAACGCTTCTCACGATGGAACTGAAAACCGCACACAAGTTGATTCTGCATGCATGCATGTATTCATCCCCACTGAAACTAATTTCAAAGGCATATGATGCCAGAATTTTTAGAAGTTTGACTTCATCTGATTTTTATACTTGTTTTTCTAAATGCGTGAAGAGTGAATGATCCTGTGGCAATGAAGCTACTCAACAAGGCTGGGGACATGCCGTCATTAGAACCACCAGAGGATGAAAGCATTAAAACACTCTATGTAGGCGGGCTTGATGCGAGGATCAATGAGCAGGACCTAAGGGATCAATTTTATGCTCATGGCGAAATTGAATCCGTAAAAATGGTGCCTCAAAGAGCAATTGCTTTTGTAACCTACACAACCAGAGAAGGAGCAGAAAAGGCCGCAGCGGAGCTCTCTAACAGGCTAGTCATCAAGGGTCTGCGTCTGAAACTGATGTGGGGCAGACCGCAAGCACCAAAACCTGAGTCGGAAAGTTCTGATGAAGCAAGGCAGCAGGCAGCAGTGGCCCATAGTGGGATGTTGCCCCGTGCAGTTGTATCTCAGCAACACAACCACTTGAATCCACCTGGCACCCAGGACCAACATCCTCCAATGCACTACTTCAATATTCCCCCACCACCTCAGCAAGAACGAGCATTTTACCCGTCAATGGATCCTCAAAGAATGGGTGCCCTTATTGGATCCCAAGACGGTACTCCTAATGGGCCTGCAGGATCAGGTGAGAATAAATCTGGATTGGAGAAGCAGCTCGGGCAGCACTATCCATATCAAAGTATGCCACCACCTCACGTGCAATACCAACAACAATACCACCAACAACATTATCCAGCATATGGTTATATGCCGCCAGTGGCACCGTATCAGCAGTATCCTCTGCCATATCACACTCCTGTGCCTCCCCCACAGGTGGTGCAATCCACACAGCAGTATCAGCATCTTGTGCCACCGCCAATGGCTGCACCTGCAGAGTCCATGACCTCTGTACCCCCACCTCAGGGATCCCGAGCACCTTCAGGGTCCATGCCCTCTGGACCCCCACATCAGGGATCTGAAGCACCTGCTGGGTCTAAACCCTCCGGCCCACCATCTCCTAGACCTGGAGAACCTGAAGAATCTAAACCCTCAGGGCCCCCACCTTAAATTTTGTTTAGATGATATACTTTCTCGTCAAGCGTTTTGGATTTAAGTTTTCTCTTGCTTGTATTGTTGGTTGCAGTAATTTGTTTAACATACTATCTAATTAAGAAGGCAAGAACTTGCATCAGAATCTATCATCTATGAGAAGTTATGATGCAATTTATAGGGAGCGTTTGTCCTTGTTTAGCAGGATTCATGTGCAAGTTTGGTCAGTATCAGTGATCGAGGTTCCCATTAATGGGGCAAGACCATTTAACTTCTAGCCATGATTTCATGGAAGTTAGGCATTCTAGCCAAGATTTAATTTGAAAATAGGTGAGGTTCTCATGACATCGTGGTTGTATAATGTATACTTCAATTTTACGCAGTTATAAAAACTTTGCGTTATTCAAACACGGATACTTACTAATCCATAATCCATTACCATTTAGAAACGATGTTTTATGAAATAAATATTTTTCTTTTCTGATATGATAATGTACTTATTTATGGAAATTAGGTTTGAACATTGATTATATATTGAAATTATTCTTGATCATTGGTAATGATCACAATTATAATAAAGCTAGTTGAATTCAAAGAATGACAGGAGAAAGATAAATGTTCACAACACAGTAGGTAAGGACACTTCACCCGTTCGTAAGTCGTAACCTTCCAGTTTTGAATAATATTTTAAATTCTCAGGATAATACTACTAGCAAAATCATAAATACTTGATAATTAATAATTTAAAATTTAAAGGGTTGTCTTAGTGGCTGAAAAGGCTTGCTTCATTTAAGATTTTTGAAATTTACATTTAAGAACATGCATCCATGATAATTTTTAAAATTCATTTGAATATACTAAATAGATGTAAGGATTGCGCTTTCAAAATTATATAATAAAAAATTTAATCTCAATTAATATATAAATTGACTCAAAAGTAACACACATATGATTTAGCGGCGCTAACAAATATATCTCTCAAATCTTACATTACAACACAAGAATTTAAATATATATATATATATATATATATATATATATATATAAATAAGATAGTTGTACATGTTTTTTAAAAAAATTAAAATTTTTAATTATTATTTTTAATTTTTTATTATTTTAATATGCTGATATTAAAAATAAATTATTTTAATATATTTTTAAATAAATTTTTAAACAATCACGAAAAAAAGAAAAGAAGAAGGAGGGACGGAGAGATCTTTGTAGCTTTGATTATTGATAAAGGAAAGAAATGGACAAGAATCACATGCAGGAGCAATCACGTAAAAAAGAAATTGGTGAAGCAAACACCTATGAACAACAAACCTCGAAAAAGAATTTTAGGGGATGACCCTGATAGTTAGGAGAATAAATGAAAAAATCAAGGGTCTTTCTGTAATTTAGCATCATTATTTCTAACCAAGCACTCTCACAACTGAGCAATCGATATCCAACACGTGTTATCCAAATTCTTATTAATTCTGTGGTCTCAATTTCACGTTAATAATATCCGCTCCCAATTAAACGGGATGGTACTGTGCTGACACGTCCGCGTCTCCAGAAACTTCTGTTTCTCTCAGAATACTGAATACTAAGCAGAGAACTTCTCGCCATTTCGTATTTTTTAAAAGCGACTGCAATCTTTCTCTTGTTAACCATTAAAAAAAAGAGAAACACAATCAACAGCCTCAAATCTCATTATTCTCAAGGTAAGTTTCTTCTATCATCTCAATCGTTTCGATTTTGTTTTGTAATCCTGTGATTTCTTTTTTCGAATTTTCATGAATCCTGATTAAGTATCGTGGATTGTAATTAATTGAGTTCTTGATTGTTATTCATGATTAGGGTTAGTTGCTTGGATTTTCATCAGTTATGCATTACTTGTGATAATTAAGTGATTGCCTGGGATCTTAGGAGATGATCTCTTTAATTATTAAAAGATTGCAATATTTGTGGATCAAATTCGATGCACGCTATTAAATTAAAATCAAATCACAAAAATAAATAAATATATGGCAGTTAATTGAATTATAAGATTCCTTTTAGAAATGGGGAAATTTACGATCTCAGTAATTAGTTATTGATGTGTTCTTTGTAATTGTTTATTTATGCCCGTGTTTTTCTTATTGAATTTGATCCAGATGTCGTACACCAGAAGGTCAAGGTATTCCCTTTCGCCTTCCCCATACAGGCGAGACAGCAGGCCTGACTCCAGATCATTGTCGAGGTCAAGGTCAAGTTCAAGGTCAAGGTCCAGGTAATGTCTTGTTTCGTATATGCATTTTAAGCTGCCTGCTTTTTGGCAATCTCTCTATATACTGTGTTCTATAGTCTATGTCTGTCTATTGTTTTCATTTCTTCTGTGTTCTGATTTGGTTTGTAGGAGCTCCTCAAGGGATGTGGAGAATCCTGGTAACAATTTGTATGTGACAGGGTTGTCACCTCGGATTACCAAGAAGGAACTCGAGAAGCATTTTTCCGCCGAAGGAACGGTAGGGATACCATGCTATTGTTTTTCCTACTAATTTTGGAATGCTATTAATTTCTTTGCATAGTTGAATCTTTCTAGTTTCTGAATTAACTAATCAAGTTTTCTTTTTCTTTCTAGGTAATTGATGTTCATCTTGTTGTTGACCCATGGACAAGAGAATCTCGTGGGTTTGGGTTTGTTACTATGTCTACTGTTGAGGAGGCTGATCATTGTATCAAGTATTTGGACCGATCGGTTCTTGAGGGTCGTGTCATTACAGTGGAGAAGGTAAAATCTTCATTTGTTTTATTCTTGATGAGTGGTCCTGATTTTTGCATTTTGGTTGCTTAGCTCTATTTCAATTCCTACGGAAACTCTGGATGCCTATAAGTTCTTATGAGATTGAAAGTTGTTTTCTTCTTTCCACTTGAAGCTTCTGTGGCAGCAGGTCAGCTGTATGTAGCAGCTCTTCATCACTCTCCAATAAACAACAAATCAAACATTTCAACAAGTGTCAGACTGTTAGGGTTGTATGCCCTGAATCTCTCTCTTTTCAGCTGTTAAATCATGTGCAATTTGAAGTTATTCTATAATATTGATTTTGCTTGTTATATGCTAAACATCTGTTTTTAATATCCTATAAATAAGAAAATGTTTTTTCAACCTAATTAATATGTGCTGTTTTTGTAAAAGAATTGCAATTCAATGAACTCATTTCTCCAATTTGTTGCAGGCTAAGCGGAAGAGAGGACGGACTCCTACTCCTGGAAGGTATTTGGGGCTAAGAACAATTCGTGGTATGATGACTCGCGATGACTCACTCGCTTATTGTAATTTAGTTTTATACTGGCTTGTTCATTGGTCCATATGTTTTTTTTCTTTGTTCGCTGTAGTGCATGGCTGGACTCCAAGTAATTCTCCTTGTCAATCTCCTAGCCACTCTCCGTATCGGAGGAGCACGAGTCGGTCGCCGCGTTATTCCTCTGAACGCAACAGGAATAGATCCTACTCCCCACGTTACCACCAACACAGATCATATTCTCCTTACTACTATAACCATCATCGATACCGATCTCGATCTCCATATAGTAGGTCCCCTATCAGCAGGCATGACCGGTCGTACTCACCTTACTACTCAAGGCATTACTCACCAGATGACAGATACTATAGAAGATCTCCATATAGTAGGTCCCCTATCAGCAGGCATGACCGGTCGTACTCACCTTACTACTCAAGGCATTACTCACCAGGTGACAGATACTATAGAAGACACCACTATTGCTCTGTATCTCGCAGTCCTACTCCATGTAGGGCTCGGAGGAGTTTTTCACGAAGCATCTCCCCTAGCCCATGGAGGAGGAGGACCTCAAGGAGGAGTTATTCTCGAAGCATCTCCCCTAGCCCATGGAGGAGGACCCCAAGGAGAAGCTATTCACGCAGTGTATCCCCTGCACCAAGGAGGAGTTATCCACGAAGCATCTCCCCTAGCCCAAGGCGGAGCTCAAAGAGAAGCAGCTATTCACGCAGTGAATTCCGTGCACCAAGGAGGAGCTCGAGGAGTTATTCTAGAAGCGTTACACCAAGGCTAAGGAGGAGCTTGAGGAGGAGGGGGCGCTCTCGAGACAGCAGCAGTGCAAGCCCTGCTTCCAGATGTGCCTCTAGCTCTGTCACCCCTAGCTCGGAGCTAGCTTCTCCATCTCATTGAAAGTAAATTGAGGCGCGTGCAGACCATATATATATATATATATATAGGCGAGGGTCTTGTAGGTTTGCGGACTGGAAGCTAAAAGTGTAGGCATGGGTGGTAATTTTCTATATATTAGAGTGGCTTAGGTCTATATCCAGTGACAGTTCCAATAAGTAATAACTATTGGCTTATTAGAAATTAATAACTATTGGCTTATTAGAAACAAGAGACTTTCCTTCATGCATTTTTGTGGTTGATATGTTTAAAGTAACCTCTCTTCATCTACGCTTCTTCTGAATATAATCTGTTGAACAAATCACCAATTAATATTTAACTACATTTCACAGTAATAAATACCTTAGTATTTTGTGATTTCTTTTTTATTTTTCAGATTTAAGGAGAGGACGTGGATAGTTTGTCTATAACCATGTTGTGGGGTGACCTGAAACACGAAATTTTAAAAAAAAAACACTCAATCGGGTGGAAAGGTCTAATGGATCCAAACAAGCCCAAAGAAAAGAAAGAAAGAAGAAAAGAGAAGGAGAGGAGGATAAAAAGGAAAGAAAAGAGAAAAAAGCCCAATCGACCCAACTGGAAAACAACAAAACAGATTATCATCAAAGGTTTGACGGCTTCGCATGTGTCGCCTTAAAGCAACAGGCTTAAGCACGTGTTAGCATGTTGTTACACACGCCACACACTTCTTTGCTAATTTTCATTTCAGTCATTGATTCTTCAACAAAAAAAATTCAGTTGTCAATTTGACCTGACTTTCCCAATAAGGGGGAGAAGAAAAAAATAATAAAGGAAAGAAAGAGACAACCCTAGCCCAGCTGAACCCACCAGGAAAAGTAGGGGAGAATAAGAAAAACAAAGAGAGAGAGAAAGAGAATGAAAGGGTGGCCAGCACATTGACTCTTTCATGTTGGCAAAGTTTCATTTAAGACATGACAGGAGGTTGAAGACATGCCCAATATACCATTACCATAAACCATAATTCTCCTTTTCACAAGTTATCAGTACAACACCTACCTAACAGCCCTGTCTCAAAAGTTAACAAGATGGGGGCGCTCGCTCAAATGAACTTTTTCTAGCATGTTAATTGCACGGTCGTTCGTGACCCTAAGACCTACAGTAAAAATACAGGTGAAGCAGGGTATATAAATTACCTAAAGATAACCTGGTATAAAACACAACAAATCCACTTACATGACCAGCATGCGTTCTCCTTCGTTTTCACTCTTCTTTTACATTATTTTCCTCCTACGTTTTGTTAACTTAGACATTGAAGGTTCTCTTTTTTACATAAGAGACTTGTTTTTGTAGAATAATATAGTGATGAATGGATTAATGTTTAAAATGACGAGTGCAAGAAATTTGGAAAGAGGTGAAAAGAAAAAAGAGAAAAACGCTAACCAGTTGTACAGGAGCTAGGCATGTTCTCCTTGTGATTACCTGTAAGGATCTGTTGTTGACCGTTGGGTTACAACTCCATTTTGCCTAGTGTGATGGCTATCAAACCCATCTCTGTTCCTTCCCCTAGCATGAGAAAGTGTTTTCTTATTTGAATTACTTGTGTTTTTTCTTCCTTTCTTCCATCAAGCAACCGGGGATAACCGCAATATGTAAATATATTGACATCATTACTTGCTAGAAAAGTAGAACGCTGTGGTAAAATAGGAAAAATATAGTTCATAAGAAAAAGTATCACAGAAGCGTGACATCTGGTTTATTGATATTTTTCTACAGATTCATGTTTTGATAGAAAGATATGGTCCCTGTCTTGTTATCCTCCCTTTATTTGCTCACTTGACCTGACTACAACCATATACATCATAAATTGAACGACAGCGTGTGGTTGTGGTAGCAATTATGGTACCCGGCACTCCTCTATGTTCCAGATTTCCTTGGCGTATTGGGAAATTGTCCGATCACTGCTGAATTTGCCACTGCCAGCGGTGCTAAGTATAGACATCCTCAACCACCTCTTACGGTCCCTGCAAGCAAAACATAGGCAAATTTTAGAGGTCAGGGCCATTCTGTAACTTTTACAAGTCAAATAATCTCTCTTGCGCAAGATTGTAGCAAAAGTCAAAGTGCAGGCGGAGTTAGTTTTTTTAACATTTTCTTGCTATCTCTTTTCCATTTTAGTTCATGCATTTGGTTTTGGCCAATGCTTTCCGTCTTCTTTTGTAGCCTGCAATTCTCTTAATAAATGGCTAAAAAATATTGGCAAAGGAGCTGGCTTTCTAGCTATGCTTGCGCTATTGAGTGGGTGACATATTTGTCAACCAGCTTAAAGTTTCAAGCAATATTGGATATAGAACCATGACTGAGAAAATAGCAATCATGTCAAGTGAGTTACAAAAGAAGTTTTTGTTGTGATGGACGCTATATCGCATTTAAGACATAGTAATACTAGAATATATACCTTAAAACATTAAAACTGATGAAATGTGAAACTAGGGAAAGCAATTCCTTACTTGTAAGCTTCATCTACTCTTTCCTGTGCATCCATGTAGCTTGGGAAATCATGGCCAACAAGAAAATAATCTCCACGTCCATAACCGGAGTTCCCTTCTAGAGACTCAAGAAGTGGGTTGTAGTCATAGCTTCCAAATGCTCCGCTTCTTATATACATCTTGGCCTCTTCAAACCGAGGATCTGGTTTAAACTGTGCAATCAGCAAGGCCTAGTGTTAGACAAGAGAATAAGGTCCTAGAAACACCTGTATACTAACACTTTCAAGGAAAGGTAGTAGGGGGGTTAGATTAAGCTAAGAAATGATGTGGAGCATTATATTCTTCATCCTATTTCACAAGGAAGTCATTCAGATTTCTTCTTTTGAAGCAGTGCAGGCAGTCAGGCACATGATTCAAACAATTCAAGGAAGCTCCTTGCAATAAACATCATTTAATTGAAATATGACTCCTTTTAAAAAGCAACGTCTCCAGTATGGTTTCATCATTTTTGACTTGCTACTAAATCCTACTGCTCTAGTCCAAGTTTCTGGCTCTATTAAGTTACCAGCTTCAAGACTAATGCTCTAGCTACATTTCTCTGACTAGGATGAGTAGTAGTCTTTCAATCAATAGATGCCCTTCATAGATTCTTCATCAAGTGTCAGGTAATTCATATTATATAGACGAATGTTTGTTGATCTGAAACTGCTAGTTTCTTACCAATCCATTCTCTCTTTCCTTGCGCAGTCTGGGGACTTCATCTGCTGTTGCACCGAAGAGAAAGAAATTCTCCTCTCCTATTTCTTCCCTGATTTCAACATTAGCGCCATCCAAGGTTCCTATTATAAGGCAACCATTGAGTGCAAACTTCATGTTGCTGGTGCCACTTGCTTCCATGCCTGCTGTGCTGATATGCTGTGACAACTCACTTCCAGGAATAAGCATCTCTGCCACAGATACATTGTAATTTGGAACAAATACTACCTGCAAATTCAGTCATTCATGGTACATAGGTTTAAATATGCCACATGGATGAAAACAAATATTCAATAAAGTACACACACAAACCAAAATCTCATTGAGCAAGCTGAAACACACAAACACACTGGCTTGCAAAATCAAAATAGTAGAAGCACATACAGAAGTTAATCAAGGGATAAATGAAAGATGAGAAGGTTAATAACATCTGAAGATTTCAAAATGTCTCAATCCTTATGGGAAAGAAACTGTTGGGTTCTTTATACACAGACTACAGAAAATTCAATTACTGAGGTGACAAAAAATGTGCTACCTTTCCTGGATGAGAAAAATGGAGAAAGAATCCAAAAATCCAAGTAAATTGCATAACACAACTTGTTTACAGAAGCAACTAAGAATAATTAAAAAGATAAACAAGCTTTTGGAAAATCCAAAATTCAAAGTGGATTAGTCTAATAGGAAGTCCGTGCCATTTAAGACTACTTGATTCAGTATATTGCGCATCCACCATCAGTGGGGCATTTTTTTGTTGACATTTTTCCGATCTAAGGTCAACTGGTTCAACCAATCTGGGGGTCTTGACTTGTGTTCAAAGTTTTAACCCCATAATAATGGCAAAAAATCATTTTTGTCAACAGTGTAGCTGCCTTGTTTTCCTACTGCTGAAGATGTATTTCAGTGTTTGCAGACGGTAAAAACTTATTTTCAGAAAGATCAAATGTAAAAAACAACATACCTTTAAATAACTATTGACTTCAGGATCGGTATTGACAACAGTGCCAACATCATTTACCAGCTTTACAATTCTTTTAGCATTTGTATACGTTGCAAATGCTTTTCCTCCAAACATAATGGTACGTGGAGTTGTTTTCTTCCGCTCTTCAGTGCTCATCTCCTGCCATAGTTCAGTTTAAGGGAAGTTTAGAGATAGACAATGCATGTTCTTTCTCCCAACCACACAATGGTAAGAAAATAGAAGAATTTAAAGACCACGGCCACAAATTGTATCATCATGATCACACGTAATAGGTGAAGTTGTACAGGTGGATTACAATGATGACAATAGATGATCCATGCTGAAATAATCTTATTTTGGTCTACAAACTGTTTAATTTGAATAATAAGCACAAATCAGAATGAAAAGGATGTTATGTATTTTGTACCTTTAGTTTCTTGTACCTATATATTGCACCCAAAATATTCATCAACTGTCTCTTATATTCATGGATGCGCTTGACTTGTATGTCAAAAAGACTATTTGGATCAATGCTCACACCTGTTTCTCGCAATATGTACTGTGCTAAACGCTGCTTATTAGCCATCTTGGCAGATGACCATTCAGCTTGTAAGTCTGCATTTTCAGCAAACTTTTGGAGGAAGCATCAGTATTGAATCTGGATCCATTACAATAGCAAGAAACCATCCCATGTACAGAATTCACACGGATTGTAAGTACTCACCACTCGAAGACCTACAAGTAGGTCAAGGTTGGTAACCCACTGGTCAGTTTTCAACCATTTTGTAATTATATTACTGAGCTCAGGACTGCAAAAGCGAAGCCACCGGCGAGGAGTGATTCCATTGGTTTTATTTTGGAACTTTTTTGGCCATATAGAGACATAGTCTGCAAATAGCTCAGCCTTTAATATATCACTGTGTAACTGAGCTACACCATTCACCTATATGTAAGAAATCACAAAGTATAGAAATTAAGAATTTGTTTTTCAAATTTATCAAAGGAGTTTCAGATGAAGCCAGGTTCAGCTTAGAAGTGACTTGTATGTGGATGTTTAGGGGCTCAAGAAATCACAAAACATCCTACTTCACATTTTTTCTTCTATGATTGATCATTACAAACACCAACAACTCTACAACTCTAAACAGGGTTTTATGGTTGGTCCATGACCCCTGGTTGCCGAATGCATCCATGGGGCAATCTCGTGTAATGTGATAAAAAAATCATATTATTAGAAAATCATTCTACATTCTAATTTAGAATTAAAATATTCTAATAAATTCTCAAAAGATTGATGACAAACGGGTAAAGAAACTACCATTATGTATGTTGCAAACAAGAAACCACTAGCATTATCTTGCAACACTAGGTATTTGGGCTCTAATTTGTAGTCTACATCTGTGATGATTTTGTTTTCTAATCAAGAGAAATTTAAATTTAAGGTGAAAGATCTACCCTCAGGGAGAAATTATGGCATGCCAAGCAAGAGATGACTTGTGTTTGCAGTTGAAAGGTGACCAAATAATCCTATCAGGCCCAATCATTATTTGGAGGAGTTAAGAGACACTTAATGGATATAGTTAGCTACTGTGTGATTAGATTTCCAAATGACCTCTTACCTTATGTGAAGATACCACACATAGATTTGCCATCCGCACAACTGGTTTCTGAGGATTATTATCCAAGATGCACATACTAGGAAGCTTGCTCTCAAGATCAGGTCGAGTGGTGCGTATCATTGTGATGAACTGCAAGATTTTCATATTTTATTCCCAGATCGCAATACTGCAAAAACAGATGTGGAGAAAAAGGAGGAGAAAAAAAGGTGATGTACCCTCTTGTCTATCTCTTCTATGATTTCCATATGCCGTGGGAGAAGCTTCCACATTACAGACTGTGACCATTTTTCCAGTGCTTCAGGAAGGACTGTATGATTGGTATAAGCAACTGTCCTGTTTAAAATATTGATGCAAAATATTCAATGAATCGAATAAAATATGCATGGAAAGGCATGACCAGAAGTTGCAAGATGAAAAATATAGCTGGAAAACAAAATTAAATCCTGAAAAAAGGCACCTAGTTGTGACATCCCAAGCTTCATCCCATCCAAGTCCTTCATTATCCAACAACAATCGCATCAGCTCTGGAATTGCAAGAGTAGGATGAGTATCATTCAGTTGTACAGCGACCTTGCTAGAAAATTCAGACCAGTTCCATGATCCGTTCTCATTTTTTCTCTCCTTGAATCTAAGAATAATATCCTGCAATTGATTCCAACATCAGGGTTAACTGTCATGGAGATTTGAAGCACAAGAAACTGAACTTTGTAGTTATTGCATTTCAACAAAAAGAGAAGTTATCCTTCAACAGATATCATAGTGGTGCTTGTAACAGGAAAGACATTGTAGAACATTAAAGTGAGTTGCAGTTTGGAAAAAAAAAATCCGATTAAATTCTCTATAGTCAACTGCAACTTCACATCATTTGAGAGTGAAAAGCAGCATAAAATCCTAGAAAACGTTAATTTTCTCCTGGAGCAATAAATCTAAAAGTACTCTGGGTTTCCTTTAACAAGAAAGTTGGCATCCCATTAGTTTGATTCAGCATGCACAACGGCTGATTGCAGATTCCCTTTTGACAAAAAGTGGCTACCATTGCCTTTCATGAAGTAAGATGCAGTAACAGTGCAGCAAAAAAAAAAAAAAGTGAAGTGCCCACTTTACCAGATATGTCCAGAATGCAAAGAGATAACTATTCTGGTAAAAATTCTTTAAGTGTAACCCCTAGACCCCTTTTCCTCTCCTCGCCACCTTCAAGGCATGATGGCAGACTTAGATGCTAAGGCATACATAAAACTATGAGGAATGAAGCCACATTAACACTAAAGAAGAACAAATATCAAACGTAAGTTGCCAACCTGAAGTGAAGCACTGCACAGAAAGAATTGTTGCTTCAGCCGCAAAAGTTTTCCATTTTCTGTAGCATCCCCAGGATAAAGAACAGCACAAATCTGCATATGCACAATTTTTAAACTAGTGTTTCAGAAAACATGTGAAATCTGCACGGATGCACATACTTTATTGAATCTGAAAGAATGTTAATCTCCAATAAGCAACAAACTGACAAAAAGAGAGAAACAAGGTCCACTTTGGTTTCCTGAGTGGGGTCTGTTCTTAAAAAATAAGCCAAAAATGCTGGCCAGAGCATCCTTTCGGATGTGATAGTTGAAACACCAACCTGCTGAGCTCGAGAATGAAGCTGTGAAGCGGATTCATACTGTCCATCATTAAATAGAAATAGATTGAAGTCGTCAGAAGAAGCTCTTGCTTCCCAGAGACGAAGACTAATGGTGTTCTTGGTTTTGTATCCTGGAATTGGCACATCATAGGCTAGAGCTTGCACAATGTCACCACCAATCCATTTTCGGCTGTATTTTATATACAACATGAAACAATCACGCAGTAAGCTCCATATCTTAAAAAAAGCAAAATGAACATAAGCATGAGAAAGAAAAGCACACTAAAAAAGAAATTCTGGTCCCTTCATCCATGAAGGCAACCTGAAACCACATTAAATTGAACGATAATCTATTCAATTCTTTTTTTAAAAAAAAAAACTTTACAATCAAATTAGCACTTACGATCCATCAGGATTAACCTCCACATGACCAAAAAACCTGACAGGAAATACAACATCATGCCTGACAATTTCCCAAGGACTGAACTTCTGCGCAAATCCAGTAAAAGGAAGAAGAACAAAAGCATCAACAACTTTCTATAAAATATACAACATTTATCACAGCAGTGTAAAGCGCAACCAAACAAACCTCCAGCCAGTCCTCAGCAATTTCTTCTTGGCCCTCTTTGGTGATCCGCTGCTTGAACAGCCCATATCTGTACCTCAGACCATATCCCCATGCTGGCAAATTCAACGTTGCCATCGAGTCTAAAAAACATGAAGCAAGTCTTCCTAGACCCCCATTTCCAAGTGCAGCATCTTTCTCCTACAAAATCACATTACTAAACATTTTACTTATTTTAACTCAATTAGACAAATGTTAAACTGAACTCCACCGTAAATGCAAACTTGCAAGTTTCCTCTCAAGACAGTTCACCGGCCAACAAGAGTAACTAGATTCATTTTGGCCACGCCTGGTTATCTTAGAATAGGATTCGCATTAATATTTTTTTAAAAAAATGTATCATCTACTTGTCATTGCTTGTGGAGTTCTAATCCAACCTGCATTGGGAATTCAATTAAAATTTCCAACTAATTCCATTAAACCAATTATTAGAATCCAGTAAATAATAATAGAAAGCTTGATGTAAAGAAGAGGAAGAAATGATAACCTGCTCAACAATGTCCTCAAGCTGATGCCCTAACTGATTCAATGCCTCACCATAAGCATCTTGAATGTCAAGATTCCCAATTGCATTAGTCAAAGCTCGTCCTTGAAGATATTCCATTGACAAATAGTAAGTCTGCTTTGGATCCTCTTTGTGATAATGAACATAAGTCTCATTCCATTGCTGCGCCATCAATCAATTTATCATATCCACAAAAACAAACAAACAGTTTGCGAAATTAATATTAATAATAAAAAAAGAGAGTTAGTTACTTGAATGAGGCGATCGCGGACGCTTTCAGCAGTGGCAAAGTAGGCTTGTTCAGGTTCGAACTTGAAAGGAGAGAAATGAGGACTGAATTGTGCATGGTAATTTATATTTGATGCTACCTCTTCTGGTTCACCAGCTAATGGGCGTGCGATTGGAGGTACTTTAGAAGAAGAAACCGCGGACACTGTTGCTGTACTAGTAGCAGCGCCAGCACTATTGGGCTTAACACTAGCAGGAGCCATTATCGATCCTCAAAAATCCCAACTGATTCTCAATAAGCTTTTCAAAGTTTTTTTAAAAAAGCGAGCGAGAGAGCGAGAGTTTTTGGCAATCAGCGAAGCAAGTTGGAGAAAAATCAAGGAGAGGAGATATTTATTTTGTAGAGAGAGGGGTGGGGTCTAATTCTAATCGAGGAAAAGTGAAAATATGCGGAAAGGCTGAGATATTTGAAGGGAAAAGGACAAAATGTGAACGTATAGGCAAGGGGAAAAAATCTGCGTAATTGGAGAAGAGGCGAGAGAGGTTTCTTTCCTTCTTTTGCCTTTATTTGAATCTCAAGTCACATGAGGGAGTGAGCGAGCGAGCGAGCGAGCATGGGAGTGAGTGAAGGGTGGGGAGACACGGCACGTTATTGGAGATAGGGGAGGCGGTCAGGTACATGTGGCGGCATCGTGTGAAAGCGCGAACACCTAAGATGGCTCGAAATCCGGATCTCAAATGTATTTATCACTTCACTCTCCACAGGTCGGCTCCACACACGAGAAGATGGGTCATGTCATGGTCACAGGATTCTTAAGAGGGGTCTTTATGGAGAAGAGCCGTGAATGGTTAAATCAGCCAGCCTTTTCTCACTCGTGATTTTAATTAGGGTTGTTTGTTTGTTTCAAAAATATTTTTAATAAAATTTAAAATTTTTTTATTTTTTATTAACTTTAAATTAATATATTTTTAATGTTTTAAAATCATTTTTGATGTGTTGATATCAAAAATAATTTTTATAAAATAAAAAACATCATTTATATATATTTTGACATGAAAAGCTATTTAAAAAACAACCGTAACCACACTGCCAAACACACTCTTAAATATCTGTTGCAAGATTCCAGTTCTCTTCTCCATATCATCAGCCTTGGGAGCTTTTGATCATTCGATACTGCACCCAGCCAAATTCAGAGTCATCGAACAAAATTAAGAACCAGTTAACCTGTCATGGCGTTTCTGTCGCAAAAGACAGACACGAAGGCTGACAGAGAGAAAATCCCCTGTTAATAGAATGAATGCAGACAGGATTTGAGGTGTCTTTCAGTACTTCCGTTAGAATAACAATTAAACAAAATTAGCTTACAGCGAGGTTACTGATGCCAAAGAGATTGCAAATGTCAAAGGCACAACCACTCAGTTCAAGAATTTGGATTCTATACAACCTGTTAAATATAACTATGGGGTATCCGACGTGGAGAGACCATCCACTTAACACGGCTTAACTGACACTCATGTCCCTCTCCCACAAGAGGTCTTGGCGGTTCCTTTTTTTGGGGGGGGGGGTTCATCTATATTTCGTGCCTATCGGCTATCAGCATGAATATTATGCGTAGGATGGTTCTCATTTTTCCTCACGAGAAATTTACAGAAGAGAATCGACAAGCAAATCCCATAAATTACCGCTTCATGCAGAAATGAATTTATAGCCCCCATCATCTTCAATACCAAATGCTGCTTCTCGACTCTTTTTTTCATTTCTCTTAGGAAAGTCTGCAGATTGGTGAGAAATGAAAGCAGAAGAAGATGAACCACTTGCTCTCAAGTCTTTTCGAATTCCCCATAGCACTTCACTGCAGTCCTTCATGGAAGGCCTTGATTGTTTTGAAGGTGCCAGGCAGTGGCTTGCTAACTTAAGCACCTTCTCCATTGCCATGGTTGATCCAGGACTCCTCCTTAGTAATGGATCCATGACAAAAATGGCATCTCCTACTTTTAAACTCTGCATTGCCTGCACAGGAAAGGTGTTCTTGCGCATTACATCATAATGTTATGATAGCAACATCTTATGCATGATGGTATTCTCATTAATCTACATACAGCAACAGCACATGGATGTCCCATACACAGGAAGTGGATTCTTTTGGTCGAGCTCCACCCGTGCGATGTTCAACATGTTACCTATATAATCCACATAGCTTGCATTGATGGGCCAGTTACCAAATATTGTATATCCTATCCTATGAACACATAAAATTGTTTTAAGCAAGAATTTGATTTGTTTAATATAACTTTCCCTTGATATCCATGCACTAAGTTTTTTTCTATTTTAAATAGAACCTTGCCAACGGAAGTTTTGAGTTGAGGGAGAATTTGTAAGTACTAACCAAAAGAATGCAGATAAGAAATCAGGATTAATTTGTGGATTATTTGGTACAAAGGCATAGTAAAAGCAGAAAATGAGCCGAGACCTTCTGAGCAGAGGAATTCTCAAAACTCATCTTCAGCATGAAAGACAGATGAACAATATTGTTATCAAGCGGCTTCAGAACTTGAATCCATGTATCATCCATCGTTTCCCTTCCCTACTGTCAAGACTAAACCACATTTTTCTAATATTTGTACCAATAATATTTATGGTTATTATAACCCAGCAGGCTGGTTGATAGAAACGTGAACCCAAAGATCAGCATGATAGTATTTATCGAATGCAAGCACCTTCTAATAGACATGTTTCCAAAATGTGATCAAATCTATGTGAACCAGGCATGAATGCTATATATGGTTTGATGGGAGTAAACAATATACTTGCACTGCAGATTATTCTGTATTTGCAGGACTGGCAAGTTGCGACACTGCTGTAATGCAAGTATTAACTCATATACCAGAATCAATTGCCTAGCATATGTGAACCCGGAAATCTAATTCAGAAACTAAAACAAGCTGTCCATGTTCCCTCGACTGATAGAATGAATGACACCTTGATGGCCCTGACTGCAAATGCTACCATTCCTAAATTCTTGGTGACAGAATGTTTGCAATGTGTACAGATATCCAGGTGTTAATTCATAGCTTGTCATATCTAAAGATGAAATATCCGGGGATGCTCCAATTCTTACCCATTTTATGGTGACTCTCTCTTTTAACGATCTCTTTTGTTCAATCGGGTGTCTTCCTGTCATCAGTTCAACAAGAAGCACACCGAAAGAGTAGACATCACTCTTTTCAGTGAGTTGATATGTCCTCAAGTATTCAGGATCCAAGTAGCCTGTTGTTCCTTTGACTTGAGTAGAAATGTGAGTAGCATCAGAACATTCGGTGGTCAATCTCGCAAACCCAAAGTCTGCCACTTTGGCTCGGAGTTTCTCTGTGATGAGAACATTCGATGCTTTTATGTCTCTGTGGATTACTGGAGGATCTGTCAATTAAACAAGTGAAATTCAGATTTCTGAAAGCTTCTATGATCCAGAATATGAATCATGAAAATGTTCCAAATAAGTGAACAGATACACATCTCAAAACAGTTATGCTAAGCTTTTTAATAATGCTTTATAACCACACTTGCTGGAAAATTTCAAACCAGCAAGCTACTTACATTTGAGATTATAAATCCATTCACTGATACCAAATATAAACTAAATGCAACATCCATCCAGAATTGAATGCTGCTAATGTTGTATGATTGAATCAGATCAGCTCAAACTTTGAATGAAAACAAGCTTGTACCTGTATACGTGTGAAGATAAGTGATTGCATGAGCCACATCAATCGCAATATCTAGCCGTTCAGCAATTTCAAGTATACTTCCTTTCTTACCTGCATCGTGCAATGCCATCCTAAACACATTAGTAAATAGTTACAGGAGTACTTTTTCTGCTGCTGAAATACATTTTCAATTGATTGTTAAAAAGGAAAGCGAATTGGTAATAATTGGGTGTTATAACTATAAGCTTTAAGCTTCTGGCATAACAACCTGCAATTGTAGTGTGATAACCATGTATTAACAGTTGAAAAACATTGAAGGGCTTGTACCCTGTATCTGATGGATCTTACAGACTAAAATCAATTTGTTGGAATTTGAAAACTTACTGCTCCTTCACTTACCATCCAGATGTTCTCGAAGATTTCCATTGCCAACATATTCAACCACAAGGATTCGCTCATCTCCTTGCTCCACGTATCCATAAAATCTCACCAAATTCAGATGTTCAATCTTGGACAGGGTAATTGCTTCATTCTGGAACTCCAGTAACAAACGCCTGTCATATGTGTTCTGCGACACAGCTTCAAGTAATTACCAACAGCGGTAGCAGATGGACCAATTCTATGCTTCTAAAAAAATAAACAAGAGTTCACTTTCTTCCCTTTTTTTTTTCTTTTTTGTTATGATATTCACATCTAACCAGAAAAACAGAAACTGATTTAAGGATTACTGAAGTCGCATCTCTTGTTCTGTCGTAATATACCTTTTGAGCACGCTTCACTGCAACAAAAGATCCATCCCTGAGCCTCCCCTTGTATACGGTAGAAAAGCTACCGTCTCCAATCTTATTTGCAGGCGAGAAATTATCGGTCATCTTAAAAATCTCTTGAATGGAGAAACCACCTTCCCCAACCATTCCACTTGTGGCACTGGAAGATCCATGGGTACTAGAGGACTTGAATACCGATGAACTCTTACTTCCTGTTGAAAGATCAGTTGAAACTGCAGGTTGTAAGGAGGATTAGTGTCTGATGCAATAAATTGTTGAAAAACAATCAGAGAATAAAGGTTGACTTTTGATGTCATTCGACTTTTCTCTACTTCAAAAATTCCTGGAATGCTGTAATTTCATAGCCAAACTACGAGTATTTTCATCACACTTAATTGATTAAACTGGGTAATTGTTTTGTATATCATGGAGAGAGCTTGTCTCTCTTTAGGAAAAGGGTACACAGCATGACATGTTCTGTGAAATACGCGCCAGCCCTCCAAGCAAGCAACTTCTTTTGAGAGATATACATGGAGATTGAGCGAAAATTAAGATGACAACTTACAGGATATCCCTCCGACTTGCTTGTTGCTTTTGCCTGCATCAGTTACACTGTCGTCGGCCTTGCTTTTCCTGGGAAGCAAAATTGTAAAGGCTCCAACCACACTTTTGAATGCAGTTTTGACATAGCTCAAGACAGAACGATTTTTGCTAGGGCGCTTGCTTAGTTCATATTGGAGATTAGAGACCTGTTTTGTTGGGTTCGTGTAAGGGGGATGGGGAGAAGACGCTTTCCTCATTTTCGGAGCTACGGCCGTCTTGTATGATTGCGTTGTGGCTTTCAATCAAAGCTTGAGCTTATTAAGTGGTTGATTTTTGTTTAAACCAAAAAATAAAGGGAGCCCGTGGCTTTCATGTCCCCTGATGTAATCTTCCAGCGACCAATTCAACAAAAATGTTATTTAAAGTTTTTCGTAAACCTAAATAATTGTAGTAATCTCCCACAGTCCCAGTCAGAAATTTAAATTGAATGGCCGGGTCAACAGAACCAATTGATGATACCGAGTCACCGACCTTATCTGTCCTCCAGGAAGATTAGAATCTGGAAGTATTGCACAAAAAAAAAGATCAGGTGGGTCATATGTTAACGCGAGGAAGGAAACCCTTTTGGCCTTTTTACGGACTTTGACCAGATTGGAGACCACTTGTGGCAGTTTCCCAGGGCCTGCTCTGTTGGCTTTTAGTTTTTTATCTTCAACCGAAACCCAGTTCTTCCCCCTCCATGAAAGATTGTTACATGGGTGGGAGCATGATGGAATCCGCTTCTTATTTTCCAAGTGTATTAGGGAAGCCAGGACAGTTTCTGGCAAAACATGAGAGAAGTTTGACGTGATAGGATTACAGCTTACCTGCATCTCACAACATTCCGGTTTTATTCTGAGCAATACTAGCTATCAGATGGTTATTTTTCAGAGTTTTGAGGTATCATATCAGTTGCTCTTAGCCATGGAATTGTGTTCTTCACCATGGACTTTCTTAGAGAAAGAAATTAGTTTCTTTTAGTAGTTCTAATTCTCAACGCTGTCTCCTTGCTTGGCTATGGTGGTTGCATTTGCGAGTACATCAGAAATGAAGCGATGGGATGCTATGGCATCATAATGAAAAGGCCAGCAGAGGAAAGATGAAGAATGACATTCTTCGGAGACTAAGCAAACTGAGGAGGAGCTGTTATACAGGTGAATGAACCTCGGACCATACCTCTGAAAATCTTACATTTTGTTGGTTGAAAACCCCAATGCACCTGAAACAGAAGCTCTGGATACTTGAGACTGAGGGAGTTGCACAAATAGCCACTGTACATTCTTTGATTTTATACAAGAAAAGAAAAGAAAAGAAAAAACAGACTAACAGCCTAACTCTTTAGAAGGGGGATGATAATTCCCACTGCACAACCTTCTCTAACATTCCTGAGCTTCTCTATCTCTTCGGTAGCAATTGCTAGAGTTTTCAAACTCATTCAGGGGCCTGAAGAACAAAATTACTTGCATTACAAAACTAAAATTAGTAATTAAACTGCTTAAATATGACAAGAACGAAATCATGTGACCAGCTCAATAGTTCAGAATTAAAACTTTCAGAAACTAAAAAAACAGAGACCAATCATTGATTTGCATGTCATGTATGCAGATGGGATGCAAACATTGCCTTTTTAGTACTGTTGTGCCTGACTATTGTCTTGTTGAACATGTTGTTCAAATACCAGCATGTTGTTACTGCGAACTGTGCTTCCAAGCTTTTACAAGACAGTAGCAATACACTCCAGTACAATAGTTGGAAAGCAAGTATAAATAAAACACGAGCTCAGTGGAAATCATGAGAGCAATAGATTGATCCAGCTAAGAAGACGAGAGAAAAATGATACTGACCAGCTTAATGAAAACTCATTCTCTCCAGTGGAGAAGATGTTGTAGAAAAGAGCAGCAAGAAAATATAAGTGTGATGTGAGCATCAACAATCCACGGAAAGAACCCACTAGTTCAACAAAGAAACCAGCTCCAACAGTTCCCACAATGGCTGCTAATGTTCCAGCAGTATTCAATATTCCTACAAGGAAACAGTGAGCAGTTATTAACATACCACGCTAAATTAATGTTTTGAAGTTATCAAGTACTATCCTGAACAAGTAAAATCAGACCAAACTCATTATATATAACAGAGTTAGTGGTGCCATGTAAAACACCAGAATCATGTCGTGGATCTCCTGGAAATAGAAAGAAAAAAAAAATTAGACAAAACCAGAGAGAAAAATGACTAGCATCTTAACCTTTGCATCCTTCGTTACACGAGCCTGAAGATTCACAAGAAAACCTGAATGACTGAAAGACTTTAGTCCAACAGAAAAAGCTAGCCAAGCAGAAGCAAGAGATGGACTTCTAGCAGTCGTCAAACCAATAAGAGCAATCCCAGCACCAAAAAAGTTTTATGAGGAAACCAAGGTTGCATGCATGCAAACAGACAACAAAAACAAAATATAAGGCATACAGAGGGAAAACAAAATGCCGACTCAACTCTCAAAAACCTATCTTCCAGAGTATAAAGTGCAAACATTGATTTTCATATATTTTTTCACAAAATGCGGGTGTGTGAGGAAGAGGAGAAAGAAATGAGATATGGTTGCAGTCATATGTAAAAGAACTTAAAATTAACATCAATCGCGACATAGTTCAGGACTTCAGTCATACTTCAACAAGATAACAGTATTTTCATGGCGCCTTCAATTTGATTTGAAGTACAGCACCATATTCCACAATCACTTTATGTAGAGAGGTGTTCAAAGAACTTCTCTGAGAGAATAATCTCCACATGAAAAGACTTGCTTTTACTGGAGCATGTCTGGTTGTATCACAAGAAAGTACAGACTGATAAAACAAATATATGACAAAATCTTTACAAAAGAAGTAAAAGAATTCTTTTTTTATTTCAAGCCCTTCGCATCCAAAGGAACATATAGATGATAAATCAAGAAACTTCTGCAAGGTCATTAAAATCATAGACTGTGTAAATAGAACAAGTAAATATGCATTTTGATCATATAAAAAAATAAACAGGGAGAGACCTGCATGATTTTTCGACTCAAAGTGACATTTATACCACTGCGTATCAACATATCTGACCACGTACCACCGAAGTATCCCATGAATCCCATCACCCTCCATGGAGCAGCACTAAACCATGCTGCATGTTTGAGGTCAACATGATATATCTGTTCACAACATTCACTATAGCATATCTTCCTATAGTAAATATGTGCATACAATGCAATAGAGAACCACAGTTAAAGCGAAAAAGTTGGCCTTAGTGTGTTAAAATAAATGGGCATCCAGGAGAGAATAACAAAAAATCCCTGCAGACTTTTTTAAAACCATTTCAAAATATCAGTACCAGAAGGTGATGGTGTTCGTCCTCAGTAGAGCTGAATCTAGATACTGGAAGCAAAGACTTCCACATAGTACAATCATTCTAAGCATCATATTCAGCACAAGAGAGGAAAATTAATGACAGATTCTACATTAAAGTATGATGTGTGAAGTACCCAGCTATGTATGGTGTTGGCAACAATTAGGGACCAAGTTGGCATCTTAGAGAGCAAGCGCCTGAACGGAGGGATTATTCTTCTTGTCTTAGATTTATTCTCCATGGGAAAAGATTTCCACTGGTTGTTTAGTATGTACTCCAATTCATACTCTGAAATCTGGGAACTTCGGTCAGGAGTACATGATATTGCAGATAACCAAACCAAAACCCACAGGAATCCAGATAGTCCAAAAATCACAAATGGACCAAATATACTGCCTTTTGACAAGAGGATTGGAGATTGCGTGAGTCCTATTGCATTTCCAAAGTTGAAATCTAGCCATTGCAATCCCAACAGCCCTGGCTCGTTCGATCTCCGGGAACCATCTAAAAGAAAAGGTTTATACAGTTTCTTCAACATTTTAGCTTCACCGCCTTTTAATTACAAAATAGAATCACGTAGTACATTGTAAAATCATACTGGCCGGAATCAAACAAGAGAACAAGAGAATTAAATGAGATCAATAATACCTTGCTATCATGTTGTTCATACAAGGAAGAGCCATGCCATTAGCAAAATGCCGAGCATTGCTCGCGTAGCAAGTAGAGCCCATAATGAAGTATCCGCCGCCCATGGCATAAGAAATGTAGCTAATGACCACAAGGCAACACCCCATCCCATCACTACCTTACCACCATAATAATCCACTAGCGTCCCTACTGCTATTGGCGGAATTAGATATCCCCGCAGGAAAGATGACTGTCATGGATACCATCCTTCAACGGATCAGTGGCGAAAAAATACGCTTAAATTTATTCGTTTTTAGGAAATTGCTCGAATAATTTGTTAAAATTAATCCGATTGGCACGGTTAATCATATAGTTATATTTTTTATTAAAAAAAGTGTCAGTACACTTGTATTTTGCGTTAAAGAAACAATTAATTAAATTTATTTCACATTTCTAAGCAATTAGCATGAGAAATTCAACTTTAAATACATAATTAAATAAATAAAAATCACCTGAACAATACCGGAGAAGGATCGGCTCCAACCGTGAGCAAGAGGCAAGAGTGCAATCGCCGCTCACATAACCACACAATCAGCATTACAAAGATTCAGTGCCAAGGCAAGCATCGGCACTACTTTAATCCTCTCTGATGTTTTTTCGGAGTCGTTAATTGGCGGTAGAATTGGGATTTGGGAGTGAACTCGGTGGAAGGAAAGGGGAGCAAGGAAAGCGGGAACGATGTCGTTTCATGGAAATACAGGCATCCATCTGAATTCTATTATGACTAGCTAACATCAACAATTAATTAACAAAGAAATTAAAGGATCTCATTTTTCATTATGCTTCTACTGTTTATTCACTCACATTTTATGGTTACTAGTAATGTTCATTGACACCTTTTCTTTTCTAGATCTCTTAAATTTTTTTCTTTTTTTCTTTGATCATTAACTTTATCTTCTTTTCAATTTGATCCTTGTAAGTTATGTTCTCATGGTTTTATTTGTTGGGATTTATTTAGATTTACATGATATTGCGTATACAGGATAAGAGTAGTTCAACATAAAATGAATTATCTCTTCTTTTTAATTTGATCCGTTGTCATAGTTTTATTTTTTGGAATTTATTTCAATTTACATAATTTTACATATTCAAAATGTCAGAAAATACTTTGGTATAAAATAAATTATCAGTTTTATATAATAGGATTTTAGATTATTGTGTAAAAACATTAAAACAATAAGAACCATAATCAACATAAACCAAAAAAATAAGGCCTATTATTTTAGATTTTATATTTCAGTCATAAACTTTATTTTTATTATATTTTAATTCCTGAATATTGAAAAATAAAAGAGAAAATTATTGGATTTGTATTATAGAGTCCCGCTGTCGTATCTATGTGGCGGAATCTTTGGATGTGTGCGTGTGAAGAATGCAGTGATTCATTCAAATATCTTATTAGCCTATCCATGCATCCATTTCTGTAAAAATAAATAAATAAATAAACATCTTGTTGATGGCAACTCACAGTATCACATATGAAAAGAATTATTGGGAGAGTTCGTTATCCATGAATGGCAACCAATCCATAATCGAAATGGGACAGAAACCAAAAATGTTGCTTCGTTTTACATCTCCAACGTTCGATTTCTAGTACTGCCGCTCTAAACACTAATTTAACTGGTTTGAGCATGGAACAGCCCTTTTGTCAATATACTGCTCAATGGTCGGAAATCTAGTCTTCCTCTGCACATCATGAGGCACCGGGCACCCATTTTCCATGCAAAAAACCCATCCATTTTCAAGCTTGACAATCAAGATTTCAACATCAAAATGAATGACAAACCGAAATCAAAGTAAGTAACAGAAATTCATCTTATTGGCAACATGCAGGTATTTATGTAGATAATTACTGGGAAGATAAATATGCTTGACATACTCTTGTCTGGCATCGTACTTGTAGTGAAGTATAATCTGCACCCTAAACTTCAAGCAAAACTCAATACAGTCACATTTTGCTATTATGTTTGCCAAACAGGGAGTGTCGACCTTCAGCAATTAACTCCCCTGTTGCTTTGTTTTTCACAAGAACAATTGTTCCAGCATAGCCTCCATTTCGTCCTAAAACCCTCGCAGTAATCTCTAATTCATCCTGCAATTTTCCCAGAAAAAAGATGGACAATAAGTTAACACGCCAATCATATCAGCACAATGCAAGATCTAAATCCCATGCTATTATTACGTTATGAACAAAGAAAAAATAGCCCAGATACAGACTGTGAAAATCATCACTGATGGCAACAGATTACACATTACATGTAGCAAAAATTAACATGACATATATCAAGGTGCTAATTTAAAAAAAAAAAAGTTATATGTGTCAAACGCAAAGTGAGATTTCTCCTTTCATATACTGAAAGGAAAGAATTGCGCTTACATTAACGTTTGCAGTGGAGAGAAAAGAGATGGACATATCCACGGAGACAAGAAAAGGGATACCCTCAGCTTGGGCAACAATAGCACCTCCTTCGTCAACGAGGTTTGCAATTGCCCCAGTTGCTAACTTCCCGTTTCTATCCTGCCTCGAAAAATAAAATAAATCCCATAATATGATCCATAAGTAATTCAACTCAATTCCACTGTGAAACCCAATATACAATTATCCATAAAATTAAAAATCCCACAATTTATAAAGCCTCTAGCAATCCAATTAATCAGAGAGAGGGGAGTGGTTTGTGTATTTTCTTACAGTGAGGCGAGGAGGGACCTTGAAAGTGGTAGAGATGAACCCGGGTTCAATCCGGTCAACTTGGATTCCTCTAATAGAAAAATCTTCATAGAAACTGCGTTCAATCCATGGTCTGTGAGGGTGAAACTTGATTGAGGACACACTCTCTGACTCTTCATTGCTCAGATTCAAAAACTCCCTGGCCTTCTCCATCTCGATTCTCGTCTAAATCTTTCAACTCTCCCTGTAGCTGTGCTGGTTCTGGTCAATCGTCATTTCCAATCCCATGAACCTTTTTAACCCGAGGAGTTATTAGGCGTGGCGTCCTTATCGCAATTAAGCACGAAGTTTCGTATTAAACAGAGTTAATTAAATAATTAGCTGTAGTTCAACTGATATGATGGTTTCTTATGTTTTGATAATGTGGTACAGGATAATTTTTAAAATTATTTTTTAATTTAAAATATGTTAAAATAATATTTTTAAATTTTTTTATTTTTAATATTAACAGTCAAAATTATAAAAAAAAATCATGAAAAAACATGTAAATTTAATATTTTAAAAAATAAAATAAAAATTTAAAAATACTTAAAAAGATAAAAATTACCATAATATCAAAAGAGTAAGAATCTGAACTCAAAAAGTTACAGGCTTAGAACCCATGATCAATAATAAAGTTAATTATAACTTAATCCCTGTAATTTAGGGATATTAATTAACTAATCCTCAAGAGCTATTCAATTATAAATTCAATCCCTGTGTTTTTTAAAAAATATTTATAATTTAGTCCTTTCAACAACTTTATGTATTTTTCGTTTATTTTGGTTTTATTTTTGAGAACTAGTAAAAAAAAAAGTACATAAGATGGAAAAAAATGATTCAAAATACATTTTAAAATATAAAAAAAAACACTAAATGAGGCTGATTAATATCAGTTAAAGAAATATTTAATTATTATTGATAGTATAAAAATATTTAATTAGTTTGGATGTTTAATAACTAAATTTGTAAAAACCGTTATCGATTATATTCTTAGTGGTATTGTTACCGTGTAGAAGGATGAGGCTCCCCCTTGTTCTTTTGATCAGATGTATCTCATTTATCTAAAATCCACATGTATGTCTCCCCCTCTCTCTCTCTCTCTCTCTCTCTCTCTCTCTCTCTCTCTCTCTCTCTCTCTCTCTATATATATATATATATATATATAATATATAAAGGGTGGTAGAAATTATTTTTTATTAATTACTTTTTAAAATTTATTTTACTTAAAAATACATTAAAATAATATATTTTTTATTTAAAAAAATATTTTTGATATCAGCATATCAAGACAATCCAAAAATATATATAAACAAAAATTTTAAACAAAAATTAAATTCAATTTTTGGCCAACCCCTATTTTGAACACAATACCAAACAAGGGTTAAGTACACGGTTAAAAGATGTGGTGTTTTCACTGTTTCTAGTTTTATTATGCAATCTCTCGTAAATTACTATTAATTGGAATAATTGATTTTACAAAATTTAATTTGGTCTTCAATTTTTTTTTAACAATTGAGTCCTTTGAGCCAAAATTAGAACCTAGATGCATCTTCTTTCGGGGTGAGGGTTGATTTAAAAGACAAAGGACTGAAGTGGAAAATACGAATAAAATAGGTAACATCTTTACAATTTATTTAAAAAATTCATTGTAGTCCCTCATCTTTTTAATTTATAGGTAATCGGTCCCTCTAATTTAATATATATATATATATATATATTAGTACCAAACTTTATTTTTCTTTATTTTTAGTTTTTTTTTGTGGAGGAGACAGAGGAAGGCACTGAATTTCAGCTTAGAGAGAATTGTCGTTGGTGAATATTTCAACCATCAAAACAGTCAATTTTTATATTAAATAGTTTCATATGATGAGAGGAGTTAAGATTAAGTGTTTTTTTTCCTTTAAAACACCTAAAAAAATAGGTATGAGCTTTAAAAGATTTTTTATTTCAAGTTGATTTTGGGTTGAGTTTTTGTATTTTGTTAGGCCGCATATTGGTTTAATAAGGTTTTTAAGGTGTTTCGGATAAAAAATTAGGTAAGATGGGTTTTTGGATAAAAAGCCAGTCATGTTTTCCCAGCTAAATTAGTGGTCGGAATCTGATAATTAATAAACAACGAATCATCTTTTTTATTCAGATCATTATGGTAAACAACACATCGTACGCTCCATTCACTTAAAAAAAACAAAAATTAAAAGCCCCTGCACGAGTCCTTGCTTTGTGGACCATGCACATAGCCTGGTCTCATTCTTTTTTTATTGTTTTATTTTTTTTATTAATAGAATTTTATGCCCCTTCCACGTTTTCATATCAGCCTTTCAAGTTTAATTTTTTTTTTATTCCGTCCCTAATCTTTATATATATACTTGTTTTATTTTAATTCATTTCTCAAAATTTCTTTTGTTTTCAATTGCATACTCCTTTATTTTATTTTGTCTATCAGATTTAGTCCCTCATTCTTTTGATTTTTTTATTTTATTTATGATAGTTTTTTAATTTGTTTTCTTTTTCAATTTGACCCCTTTATTTTTTTTTTCCTTTCATATTTGATACTCATTTTTTTTCTTTTTTTTTTCCTTTCATATTTGATGCTCATTCTTTTTCTTTGTTTTTTGCTCCTTTTTGTTTTGTTTTTCGTTGGTTAGTTTTTTTATTTGATTTTTTTTTCAATTTTATTATTTAGCATTAAATTAGTTGGCAAATAATTTTTTTATTAAACTTGGGTTTTCGATTTCATGGGTTGTAGATTTAAAATATTAATATGGTGTAAATGATTTACCAAAAACAAGTGGTATGGGTTTAAATAATAAATTTACCATTTTCTACCACAATGACTTTCATACTCGCCCTTCTTCAATTATTATGAATAGATAATTTTTTAATTGATTGAAGTTATTTATAAATGCAAAACAATACTTAACTTGAGTCTAAGGTTTTTTTTTTTTAAATCACTCCTAAAGCTTACTTTAAGTGCTTCATCATTTTATTAGGGAATATTTTATCTTTTACTTAAAGTAAATAATAATTTAAAAAACTATTTTTCTCGGTTTCATCCATTAATATTTAATTGATTGAGAAATAGACTTTATGAATGATTTTGTTCTTGCTTTGTTTAAGTTTATCATTGTAAAACCCTGGATAATATTATTGATATTAATAAAAGTCGGGATTTCAAAAAATGAGGGAAAAGGGATAAATTAAATTATAAGAATGATGATATATTCGAGAATCTGAATTAAAATGTTTTGTTCAAGTGTTAATATATATAAATAAACATGAAAGTGTGAATAAAATTTTTATAGACATAAATTTCATGAAACTGAAAGTTCTAATAAGTAACTTAGTGAAATTCGATATAACCCGGGCAAAATTTGGTATAAATAGGTACCAGGATTTAGAAATTTTATCCAAAAATTATAAAAGTTACTATTGAGGGATATAGAAGGCATTTAAAAAAAAAATTAAAGAAATAATATGTGTGCTAAAGTGTGTGCGCGGGAAGAAAACTTTTAGGGACATAGAAGGAATTTTTAAAAAAGTATATATTATATATATATATATATATATATATATATATAAAATGCAAGTGAGTGTGCTATAAAGAGGAAAAAAAAAGAACAAAACTTACTTTTCAAATAGAAAGAAGCATTCGGCCAGGAGAAGAAAAACAAATTCAAGCAAGGAAATTTTTTCAATTCAAAAGTGTTAAAGCTTAGGTTATTGCATGGTAAGGTGCCCTCACACTTTTAAATAAGATTCTTGAGAAATTAATGCTTTAAATTGATTGAACTTTGTGGAATGAGGAATTAGGGTTCATGATAAGTTTTGGGGAAAATTACAATTGATTGTGAAATTGTGTTAAGGTTGTTGAAGTGAGTAGAGAAAGTAAGAAATTATGGTAATTGGAGCAAAATTTTGGGTGTTCTTGAAGAAGGGATGTTTTTGGAAAAAATAATAAGAAGAATAAAATTTAAGAATTTGAACAAGATGAGATTGTATAGGAAAGAGATGATATTAATGTTAAAGAGTGAATAAATCATGAATTTTTTTATGTTTTCCTTTAATTTAAATTTTTGGTAAAATACATTAAATAAATACATTTAAAATAAAAAAAATATATATATATATATATATATATATATATATATATATATATATATATTGTTTTGAATGATGAAATGAATTGTATTACAATGTGAAAATTGAAAGAATATGGAGGAAATTTACAAAAGGAAGAAGAGAATTTTCATATTTCTCTCTGAATTTTATTTTGGCAAATGAAAGGATTTTATTTATTGAGTGTGTCAATATGGAAAGTAGAATAATGATGTGATATACTTGTCAATTCAGGAGAGGCTGTCAGGCCGACACCACAGCAGGGAACTTTGGCTTGAGCTCAGTCGTCAGGTAATTACACGATGCCTAAATTTAATATTGGTCAATATGTATCTTTTTATCTGATTAATTGTGGTTGATATATTAGAAATTATTATGATGTTTACTTGAGAAAATAAGATATGCGATGTGATGAATTAATTCCTGAATTAATAGGATTAATGCCCTAGTGAATGGGCGTGATAAGAAATTAATTCCCTGGTTAATGGGATTAGAACCCTGGTGATTGGGCAAATCGTTGAATTAATTATTGAATTAATGAGTTTAATGTCCTGGTGAATGAACGTGATGAGGAATTAAGTTCCTGGTTAATGGGATTAATACCCTGGTGAATTGGTAAATTGTTGAACTAATTCCTGATTTAATGGAATTAGTGCCCTGGCAAATGGGCGAGATGAAGAAGTAATTTCTTGGTTAATGGGATTTGTACCCTGATGAATGGGTGAAATGTTAAACTAATCTTTGGACTGATGACAATAGTGCTTGTTGAATGGACTGGTAGAAAAATTAGTCATCTATTAGTGAATGTAATGCCATGTTAATTGGGCGATAGGAATAATTATATTTTGTTGAAGTTAAGAATAAAAAACAAAATCATAGATTATTTGAAACTTAATTGATATGTAATATTAGATGAGCAAGTTAATTTAATAATCTTTTGACTAAATTTACAAAAAGAAAGGAAGAAAGAAAGAAAATAGAAATAATTTTATGAATGTCTTTTTTTTATTTATCTAATTGAATTATTGTATTAAATCTATTTTCAGGTACATCTCTCTATCGGACTGAACAATAGATTAGTTTCCTTATATTTTGTTGGATATCATGTTGTAATGAATGAATTTATCATTTTGTTTTGTAATATAATGCGTCTATAGTTTATCAAAATCTCTTTTGTGTAGTATAATCTAATTATGAATTTCTTTTTTAATTATGAACTTATTTTGATTATAATTTCGTTAATGGTCCTTATTTGTAAATCTTTGAATTGTGTAATGTACTTCAGTTATAATTTTTAGAATAATCATTTATATTGCATCCATGTAAATGTGAGATATTGAATTGTGTAAACATGTGTGAATTTGATTATTGAGAAGTTGTGATGTATGGAGAGGAGGATGTCTTGGATGATAGGACGAGTAAGAGATTTGTTAATTGGAGATTGTGAAAGAAGAGTCAATAACTTGGTACCTAAAAATATAGAGGAAACTCTGCCGAATTTTTATTGATTTCAAAAAAAAAAATCCTTAATCTCAATTGAATTATTATGTCCTTTCCTTTTGTTTTGAATACAAATGTTGGGGTTGTTACAATCATGGTCTCAAATAAACATATATTTTATGATTCATACTCGATTTTGCAAGCATCTAATTTCTATAATGTAATCAGGTAAAAAATATTTTAAGAAAATTACTAAACCCACTTAATTCATGAATTGAGTTGCGTGTACCGAGTTCATAAAACATGTCACTATCTCAATATTTTTTTAAAAAAATTCTTCTTGGTTTTTCTTTTAAGTTGATCTATGCTTTTTGCCGATCATCTAGATTTTCTTTAAACTTGTTACATCAATCAATTTACATCTAGCTAACTTTTATATAGTGTAGTTGAAAACTCATATCATGCAATGGGTCCAGTCAAGAAATTTTAAGATTACTTGCTTGTTCGGGTTTGATAGCATTATACAATATACTAAAATGGCTCAATGCCCTTGTTACTCTATACCTAAACACAAAGCATTGTGGATTGTAGCAGTGTAATGACATAGTTGCCCTTGTCATGGAAAGTTGCAAGGACAGTTAAGGAAAAGAGAGGTTGTCTTTTCACTGGGATGTATTTGGCATTGAAGGGATAGTTCAAGAGAAAATGGTCAGTTCTAATTTTGGTGGGGCTACAGGCCCTAGGATACGGATACCTGGCGTTGGGGCTGGCAACCTTAGGCGTTGACCCAGACTCGCATGCCACGTGAGGACACCTGGCGCTAGGGCTGCCATCCCTGTATGCTGGGTTAAACCAGCGTGCATGGCTGCAGACCCTGGCGAGACCCTAAGCTTATGGGTCCTATGTCAAAACGCAATTCTCTTGAGTCCGGTGTCAGGACCCAAGGCTAATGGATCCTGTGTCAGGACTCAATTTTCTTTGATCCTTTCTCAGGATCCAGGCTAATGGATCTTAGGTTTCTAAATATAATTATTTCTTTTATAAATATTATTATTTTTATTATACTTGAAAGTATTAATATCAAACATAATTTGTGTTCTAAATATTATTAGTTCAATTATAATAAAAAAATAATAATTATACCCTAAATAATAGTATTTTTTATATTAATAATTTGAATAATAATAAAAATAATAATATTTAGAACACAAATAATACTATTTTTAATATTAATACTTTCAATTATAATAAAAATAACAATATTTGTACCGCAAATAATAATATTTATACCATAAATAATACTATTTTTAATATTAATACTTTCAATGATAATAAAAAATAATAATATTCTTTGATATTAATACTTTAAACTATAATAAAAATAAAAATATTTCCGCAAATAATAATATTTATACAATAAATAATACTATTTTTAATATTAATACTTTCAATGATAATAAAAATAATAATCTTTGTACCACAAATAATAATATTTTTGATATTAATACTTTAAACTATAATAAAAATATTAATATTTTTAACACAAATAATACTATTTTTAATATTAATACCTTAATTATAATAAAAATAATAATATTTATTACACAGATAATAATAATAATAATAATAATTTAATTTGTAATCTCATCCTTCAAATCAACTATATTGTTTTTTTTTTTTTGCAATCCTATTTTATTTTAAATTTATTAATGACAATAATGAATAATAAGAATAATAATAATTTATAATTTTACTATTCAAATAGATCCTCCGATAGGATTCAAGTGGAATGGGTTTTGCATCAGGACCCATATCTCTTGGATCCGACGTCAGGACCAGATTGGCTTGGATCCGGCGTCGGGGATCCAAGTTTAATGGGTCCGGTTTCGGGACCCAATTCTATTGGGTCCTTCATCAACACCCAAGGTTTTTGGATTTTAAGTTTCTAAATATAATGATTTGTATTTTAAATATTATTATTTTTGTTATTATTAAAAGTATTAATATTAAAAATGTTATCATTTGTGTTATAAATATTATTAATTTTTATTATAATTGAAAGTATTAATAATAAAAATATTATCATTTGTGTTATAAATATTATTATTTTTATTATAATTAATTTTATTAAAAAATAAAATATTTATTAATATTGAAATTCAACTATAGATTTGGTTTGAAAGTTAAAAATTATTATTATTATTATTATTATGATCATCATTAATAAATTTTAAAAAACTATTATTACTATAAAAAAACCATAATTATTTTTTAAAGATTAAAAAATTGGGCATCCAAGTTAAATAATAATATTTATACCACAAATAATATTGTTTTTAATATTAATACCTTAAATGATAATAAAAATAATAATATTTTTTTCACAAATAATAATACTTCGAAGTATAATAGAAATATTAATATTTATAACACAAATAATAATATTTTTAATATTAATACCTTCAATTATACTAAAAATAATAATATTTAGAACACAAATACTAATAAGAATAATAAGTTTTAATTTTATCATTCAAATCAACTATATGGTTTTTTTTATGGTAATAATATTTTATTTCAAATTTATTAATTATAATAAAAAAATTATATTTTTACCCTTCAAATGGATCCTGTATCAGGACCCAATGCTCTTGGATCGTGTCTTAGGACCCAAGTCAAATGGGTCATGTGTCAGGACCAAAGTGCAATGGGTCTTGCGTGAGGCTCAATTTCTTGGATCTTGTGTTTAGATTGAATTCCCCAGGGTCCTGTGTCAGGACCCGATTATCCCGAGTCTAGTATCAGGACCCAAGCTTAATGGGTCTTGTGTTAGGACCCAAGGTTTTTGGGTCTTAGATTTCTAAATATAATTATTTTTATTTTAAATATAATTATATTTATTATAATTAAAAATATCAATATGAAAAATAGTATCATTTGTGTTATAAATATTGTTATTTTTATTATAATTTAAAGTATTAATATTAAAAATAGTATCATTTGTGTTATATTATTATTATTATTATAATTAATATTATTAATATTAACAATATTATTATTTGTATTATAAATATTATAATAAAATAATTTATAAATTTAAAAAATACTATTATTTGTATTATAAATTTTTATAAAAATAAAGAGTAAACATGCAGAATAGCGCGGGACCTAAGTAGTTTAGGTCCTAAAAAGGAAGAGACATGAGAATGACCTCTTAAACTTTTCAACTTTCCAATTCGTTACTCTACCTTTAGATATTGACCCTTCATCTTCTCTTTGGCTAGTTTAAACTACTGTATTTGACGTGTGAAATAAATATGTATATATATTGAGTCCTGTATCGAAATATTAAAATTTTAATAATTATTACATGTATTAAGAGAATTTTATTGTTAAATATCAAATATGTTGTTAATTTTATCTTTAAGAAGATCCACATACCAAAATGAAAAAGAATTATAATCTACATGAAAGGAAAATATTTATAATATTTATATGGAATATAAGATATATTTAAATTCAAATTTATCTAGAAAATAATAATAATATAGTAATTTTTAAAAATATATTAATCTGATTTTCATTATATTTCCATTTATATGTCGCGTAATTTACTACATAAACTTATTAAATCACCTTTAACACCTATATAGTAACTTATTGAAATTTTATTTTGACTATCAAAACTACATAAATATTTAAAAATTTGTAAAAAAAAACAATAATTAAAAATATAGCAAATAATAAAGGTATATCAAAATTTATCAAATTCTTAAATTGAATCCTTTTTTGTTAGTCAGAAGGCAGGATAAGATTTTTGTTAGTGTCTATATCCTTAATATTTTTCTCGCGCATATTAAAAATTAATGTTTAAAAAATAAAAGAATTTATAAAAACTACAATGCTAATACAATGAATGTTAAAACTTAGTGGAGTTTTAAATAAAAATATCATTAGTTACACTTCATGTATTTATATAATATATAAATGTTTTTATTAAAAAAAATATAAATGATAGTTTTTAATATTATTTTATTTTTAATTAATTTTAATATTTATATATATAAAAAAAAGTATTGACACACGTGCAAAAACATGTGCAAAAAACACCAGTGTAAAAAATGAAACTAAGCGATACCCTAAATCTATTAAAACAGGCCCAGGTTTTGAAACCTAAAGTGAAACTATTATACGAGAAAATGATATGAAGGCCGAATAGGCAGGCCCAAACACTCGGACTGTAACAATGATAGAGCAGCCCAGGTAAATTTGGCAGGTTATTATAACATCTACCTTACCTTATTGGGTTTTATACTTTTATGTTTATTTTTTAAAATATTTTTGTTTAAAAATATATTAAATTAATATTTTTTTATTTTTTTAAATATATATTTTTATATCAGCATGTTAAAATAATTTAAAAATATTTAAAAAAATTAATGTTTTTAGAAACATGGTTGAATCGCAATATTAATTAGTATTAAGGTGTTTGTGAGTGTTGTGACGGTTGCTTTTCAAAGTGCTTTTCACTTTGAAATCCATTTTATTTTTTAAAAATTATTTTTTATATCAGCATATCAAAATGATCTAAAAACACCAAAAAATATTAATTCAAAATAAAAAAATAAAATTAATTTTTTTAAAACATTTTTAATATGCAAAACCAAACCGGCCACCCAATGATAATTGGTTCAAGTAATCCATTGCTTGTTTCTTTTAAACAATATCTTGAGTTCGAATTTTATAAATAAAATATATTATTAGTAAAAAAGCTTTACTATATTGTACCAACTCGACTAGATTAGTTAAGATTCTAATCTCCAATAAACTTCTAAACTTCTAGGAGTTTGGACTAAAAGAACCAAACCGGCGAAACAAGTTGAAATTAAGGAATCCTTGGTTTAACACTTCTCCCAAGACTGGCCTTGTAATTTCAAAGCATTGTTTTGGTGCATGGGAGATAAACACGAGGGGGTAAATTTCCATGACAATTGTAGTGTCGACGGTAGAGTTGACCAGTAAGTGTTTTGGACATACTTGATAAGCATCGGTATCTTTTTAAAAGAATTACACTCTCTGGTAAAAGAGATGGAATCTTTACATCAACAATTAATCGTCTTAATTTAAAATTTCATTTTAAAAAAAAAATTCCCCCTTTTATTTCCCTTTTAAATCTCTATATAAAAAAAAGGTTGAAAACTGATACGATGCTTCGCTATTCACACTTTTTTTCCTAACTTTTTTCCTATTTTACTCTATTAAAATTTTCCTTTTCAATTTTTTTATTTAATATTTTATTAATTTTGAATTGATTGTTATATTTTTTTGGTTTTTTTTGAAGTTATTGTAATTTTAAACACCGACATTTAAATAATACTTAATTTTTATAAGTATCTATTTTTGTTATTGTAATCTTAAGTAAAAAATAATTTAAAAAACAAAGTTTTTATACCAGGTGGAGTCCATGACCCGATTCTCGGGTCTTGTGAATTAAGTTGTAAATCCCAAGTTGGTCCAATACGTCACCTTCTCATTATTATAAAAAAAAGATGTAATATTGATTTTTTTTTCAAAGCCAAAACTCGTTGTTACTGGTTATTTAAGTTAACTCTGGACTTGTCAAGTCAACCGAGTTATATAAAGTCAACTCCCATGAAAGTTAATTTTAAACTCAAGTTAGACAATAAATCAAGTTGGATAGGTTTTAATGTTGTTTTGTTGGGTCCGATTTAATAACAATGTAAAATAGTTTTTTTTTTAAAATCCATCTTCTATTTTTTTTTGATTGAATTTTTTATAATAACTTCATATTTTAATATTTTGTTAATTTTGAAATGAAATTTATAATTTATTTTGGTTTGTTTCTACGAAGTTACCGTAGTCTTTGATAAATATCTTGATATTTGACTGATGCTCAATTTTACGAGTATTTTTTTTCATTATCATTTTATATCATTAAGTAAAGAATAATTTTTAAAAAAATAAAGTTATTAAATCCAATAGAATCCAAGATCCCGGTCATGAATTTAATGGGTTGAGCCATGAATACTAGGTTGATCTAAACATCACCATCTTAATATATATATATATATATATATATATATATATATATATATATTAAGTCAAACCCAAGTTTTTTATAAGTTACTTGAGTTGTTTTTTATCCATTAAGTTGAACAAATCATGTAAAAAAAGCTCACATCATTAATTTTAAATCTGTATTACATAAAAAAAATTAGATAGAAAGAATTCATGATTGAACTTTCAAGTGAAGTTTAATAATGATAATAAATAATTTATTTTAAAATAAAAGTTTTTTGTTTTTTTGGGCTGGTTGAATCTGCAGCACGGAGCATGCATGAAAGTAGGCTCAACTAAAGCAGAAATAAAGCTTTCGACAAGACTTCTTCTGCTACATTTTACTTCTGCACCAAGCGATGCTCGTTTACTTTAACTGCTTTACAAGCATAAAAACAGTGAAGGTGAAAACAAAAAATAAAGGGCAATGCTTCGATGACCTTTTTCTGTCAGTCATGAAATCCTTTCTGCCTTGCTCGATCATGGTTCCAAGCATCATGTTCTTATTCCTTTCCCTCTTTCATCTCCTCCTCCTTTTATTCCTCCCAAAATATCTGTTCATGCAATGCCTGTGACACGAGTGAATTGTTTTGTCCTTCATCATCCAAGGCTTTCCTCAAGTTTATTTGTTGACATTCGTGATAATTAACATATGGGAGCCTCACTGCGGTAGGTGATGGGTGTTTAGTATATGGTAATAGTTATTTTTTAAAATGTATCATTTTTTTTTATTTTTAAAAATTATTTTTTTCATCAACATATTAAAATTAAAATGATATTAAAACATAAAATATAATAATTTAAAATAAAAAAACACAGAAAAAAATAATTACACTTTATGTGAAGCGGGTTTAAATCTAGAAAAATAAACGTCTTCAATAACGTTTGGTTATAGCGTGTTTATTACCATGATTGTTTTTAAGGTATTTTTTTTTATAAATATTTAGAAATAATGTTTTTTGGATTCTTTGAAATTTATTTTTAATATCATGAAATTAAAATAATAAAAAATAAAATATTTTTTAAGCATTTCAGAAAAAAAATTTACAAAAGCTTTATGTGAAAGCGCCGTTTAAATCCAGAAAATAAAGTGTTTTAGTTATGTTATGGATAGTTTGAATTTTAATCAAATTAGAGATGTAAATTTAATTTCAATGCATGAAAACCAATTATAATATATGTGTCTCAGTGAATTTTTTGAAATAAAAAGAATGAGAAAACTTTGAATCAAAATTTATTGTTGATTTAAAGAAAAGAAAAAAAAAATTGCATAGGGTTTATTAATTTTTTTAACCTGAGTTTTTGTCTTTAAATCATTGGTCATTGGCTGGATAGATTGCAAATCCCAAATTTAGAAAGGGTTTATCCAGGGGTTCTCTATCATTTTCCACTTAACCAGCCACCCTCTACTCACTCCGACACGCTTTTGCTTATTCTATCCCTTCTCCCTCTCTCAAGCATGAGCTTAGCTTCCACTCCACACCACCAGCCATGACTCAACCACCGCAACCTCACCCCCCAAAGCACCGCCACCCTTCCTGCCACCGCCACCCTTCCAAACCCATTACTGGATTCTGCGCCTCCTGTCTCCGAGAACGCCTCGCCGGCATCGACCCTGACACCCACCAAGAAACCCCCGTGACCCATCTCGCCGCCGAGCTCCGTCGTAGCAAATCCTACTCCAGCACCACCGCAAGAAACAACCCCAACAATAACAATGCCTCCACCACCGCCACCACCTCTGAGCCCCGCCGCAAATCATGCGACGTTGGGCCGTTTCGTAACACTCTCTCTGATCTCTTCCACGTCGATGATAAAAGAAGAAGCTCCTCGATTGAAAAGACAAAGGGTTTTGATTCAGGGCTTGAATTAAAAGAAGAGGAGAATTTAGGAGAGATTAGGGTTTCTGCGCAGGATGCGAATAACAGTGAAGGGAATGTGGAGGATCTTGAAGAGGATGGAGAGTTAAAAACAATGAAAGAGTTTATAGACCTTGAATGGGAGAGAAAGAAAACTGGAGGGAGAGATCTCAAGGACATTGCGGGGAGTTTTTGGGAGGTGGCTTCAGTGTTTAGTAAGAAATTAGGGAAATGGCAGCGAAAACATAAAAGGAAGGAGAAGATAGATGGGGGAAATCTTGGTGGTTTGGTGAAAAATGAGAAGTTGAGTGTCAGGAAATTGAGAGAGACGCAATCAGAGATTGGAGAGTATGGATTTGGGAGGAGATCTTGTGACACTGATCCAAGATTATCTGTGGATGTGGCACGGTTGTCTGTTGATGATTCTCACTATTCGTTCGATGAGCCTAGGGCTTCTTGGGATGGAAACTTAATTGGTAAAACTTATCCGAGGCTAACTCCATTGGTTTCGGTTATGGAGGATGTCAAGTTGCCTAGTGGTGTTGTTGAGAATGCAAAGGAGAATGATAGTCTGAAGAATGAAGGGGAAAGTAGTCCTGGAGGTACGATGCTAACTATGAGTTATTATTCAGATAGGAGGAGGAAGAGTTTTGATCGTTCCGGATCTAATAGGAGAGTGGGGCTAGGGGATGAAGAGTTTAAATCAATGTCGAATGCCAAGGTGTCTCCTGAAACAGTTGGGTTATTCCATGGGGCAAAGTTGTTGGTCACAGAGAAAGAATTGAGGGACTCAAATTGGTACTCTCACAAAGATCACCGTGAGGAGAATGTGGATGCCGTTTCCAAAGATGTTAGTTCTATTACTGGTGGCGGGGTTAGTAAGAAGGGTTTCAAATTCAAGAAGTCGCATAAGTGGTATGGCGTGTGGAATATTTGGGGTTTGATGCAGAGGAGTAGTCAGAGCAAATGTGGAGATGAGGAGAGTCGAGTTAGTGGAAATGCGGTTGATGGGCCAATACCAGAGTCTTGGCAGAATTTGAGTGGCGTGGCTGATGGAGAAGCAAACAGGATTGTGAGCCCGAAGCTTATTCGGAGCTATACTGTGAGTGCAAGGGATTCCTGCCAGATGGCTTGCAGTACAAATGGTGCTGAGAGCAAAGCGAATGGCATTAAGAGCGGGGAAGAGCTTTTGCTGCAGCGGAACCGGAGTACCAGGTATTCTCCAAACAACCTTGATAATGGCCTGCTACGGTTCTACCTGTCACCATTAAGGAGTTATGGAAGAAGCAAATCTGGAAAGAGTAGGCTAAGGAACACAAATTCCATGTCAAGGAATGTTTTGTAAAGGTGCATCAATTGTTTCAAAGAAATCTGTTGCTGTAAAGACACGAGTTAATGCGATTCTCCCTGTTCAATAGATAAAAAGACAACATATTTGTTACCTGTTCTCTGCTGAAAACGTGTATCTGATAATGCAGCAATGATAATCAGAAAAATCTTTGTTTCCATTTAGATTATGTTCAAGAATGGTGCTTGTTTCTTTTTGTGATACTTTCATGTAGAACTGAAGTGTTCCTGGAACTCGTTACTAATCACTCCCTCTCTATAGTACAGTAGGCTCTGAGCCTTGGAAATGCAGTTGCTTGTGATGTAGTTATAGAGAATGTATTTGCTCCTAGAAAGATTGCGGGTGGCTTTTGGATGAATGGAAGCATTATTACAGACAGGGATGCAAGCAAATTAACGTATCTGGCACAAGGCTTGGGTCAAGTTAGCTTGATCCTCGACCACTGTCACTAGTAGTACTATAATTAGAGAAAGGAATCCAGTTTTACATGTTTCAGAGCATTAGACCATGTGGTTTTTGCTAGCGATTTGATAAACTCAGCGGAGAGATAGCTAGGGCCTTTCGGCGCTGATTATTGGCCTCCATTGTCTTCTTATTGCCAGATTAAATCTCCACTGTGAAATCATTGTCAAAGCTCTCCTTGCGTAGCTGTGAATTTGTAACACTCTTATCTATGTAAGTGCGATACATTTGATGCACTTAAAAGAAGATTTCTGGTGCTTAGATGTCTTGCTCTTCACTACGTGGGATTGTGCTTCACGTGTATAGCTGCAGGTTGCCGGTAGAAGATCTTGCTTTTTTGCCTTTTGGTGTAGGGGAAGATGCTTGCGCATAAAGGATCCAAAATTACTTGTGTGTCCTCCCAAATGCTTCCAAAACACATACCACTCTGTTATATCCTAGCCCACTCACTTTTTCTTAAAATAAATAAATTAATTAAAAACTGACATGACTTTTGCTGTCTGTGATGCTCTCTCAATATTCTAGAACTCTTGCTGCACACTTTTTAGACATTTATCCAATCTGCTGGACTGGTAACTGAAGTCTTCCAACTTCCTTGTTGATAATGGATGGGATGGCTGGTGCAGCTGCTTCACACGGGCAGCAACTTCAATCCTATACTGGAAGGTTGTAAGATCAGATTTGTTGATTAGGTTAAATCCCCCTCCTCTCTACCTTGTACCGCGGCGGCTAAACGGTAACCTTTTGTGGGGCTGCATATCCAACCCGGGCGGGCGCCTTGTTACAGGTTTCCAGTAACTGCTTCTCTGATGAGTCATTATGTTCAGTGGACAGAATTGATTGGGGGGATCCTGTTGGAGTTTCTCGTAGGATTCCCCAATTTCTGCTGAGCAACGCCTGGGCCCTGAGACTGGAACGGTATTGTGTCTAATGCCTGCGTCCCAGCAAGTGCCCCTGACTGACGAGGACCTACTGCTTCCCGTCGCTATATATCCAAATAATTCAACGCAACCACCGTCATCATTAGTTTGATAGTGGTCAAGCAATTTCTTGCACAAGCTGTCCCCCCATCTCAACCCTTGAAAAGGCTAAAAGATTGTACCAAACCAGAGTTGATAGATAGCAAAAGTTAGTGTTTGAATTTAAAACAACCTTGGACAGATATGTTAAGGTTTCCATTTGATCTTGTGTAATGAATATATAATTTCGTAAAATGAACATAATTTTTCAAAGGTGACTAAAATATGAGTAGATTTTACAATGTTGGCATCACTAAATATTTATAAATATAAATGATGAATGTCTATATTACCACTCAAACAAAGACTTGGTTGATCACAGACAAGCTAGAGACCGTGGAAATGAAAATTAAACAAGTTCTAAACTTTCAGATTGTTCGAAGTTGATATGGTAAACTTTTCAGTTTACTGTTGAAACTTCTTTTGTCGATCGTGCTGCAAATTTTCAAATCTTCCCATATTTTACTGCAATCAAAATCCTCGTTTAATTTTTTAAGTTGGAGATTGAGTTTGGTTTTTTTTCCCCTACTTTTTATGACATCTGTCTTATTCCTTTTTATTTATTTATTTAATTGGATTATCTTAAATTTTTTTATTTGTTATTTTTTTAAATAAAATTTATTATTGAATTAAAGAGAATTGATTAATTGAATACAAACAATTGCTTGGCTAGCTTTTCTAGGACTTTATTCTCACAGCCGATACAACTTCTTTTGATGTCAACGGCCAGTTTTTTGTAGTGGAGTTTGAACTATTTCATCAAACTCTTTTCGTGATGGGTAATATCCACAATTAAGTGGCGTTGGATCTCCAACGATTTTTTTTCTTCTTCTTCTAGGTATGATATCGATAGCTCATTTGTTTTAGTTAATTGTTGTCAAATATTTTTTTGCGATTCATCTACTATCATTGTCTATAATTTAAATCAAATTATTAAATTACACGATTTTATTGGATCCAATCAAGTTAATGACTTTGAGCATCATTTTTGTTTTTTAAATTATCGTTATATAAGTATCATTCTATATGCTAAAAAAAATTAGACCACCACTCAGCATAGCATAAGTCATCGTAAAAAGCATACGGTCAAAAGATAGGGTCCAAGACCCCTCTCCTCAAATGCGCTTCACAAGGCACAATTCAATGTCCATGGAAACCCAAAGTTGGCCTCCCCTCCTTGTTGAGCTCGGTCATGGCCAAGGCTATATTTCGAACCCAACATAGATATGCTTGGATCTAACATTTTTTTGTTCACTTTGCTCACCATCCTTCTGGATAATTATTGTTTAGCATTTAATGTTAACATCACCCTATCGCTCCATGCAAGCAGACGTGGCATCACCCTGTTGTTCCATGCAAGTAGACATTGCTTGTGAGTCTATAAACTCCCATGAATCACTTGCAAGCAAGATAAAAAAAACTCATTCACAAACACACCGAGAGCTTACATTCTCTTCTTCAACCTCTCAATATTTTTTCACCCGTGCAATCAGACCAGGAATTCTATAAGAAATCGGGTGGGACAACATAACCTCAAAGGCTTACCTCCTGCTGCTAACTTTAGTATCCGAGGATCTACTATCTCACACATAAGACTTATTTTGCAGAAGATCAGCAGAGTTCTTCCTCAACAATCTCCAAAGCCCATCAATCAGTTATGAAAAGACCTTGAATCCAAATTTTATAGACAAATAGAGGATAAAACATAAATGACAGAGACTCGCTTAAGAATGAGAAAGAGGTAAATTTCTAATTCGAGTGACTAACTGCAACATACACCATCTTCTTTAATCACTGGCCGTTCTCGATGCATGTTGCATAATGAATTGCATTACAGATAGCAGCATGCAGTTACCTTTGAAATCTTAATCATTACAGCAAGCAGCATGCTATAACACAAAGATTAAGTGTCATATTCTCCATTTACAATCATCAAACATAAACATTAAACACATTAAGCATTCAAATATGCAAAATGAAAATCTCCCATAATCAATCAACCAACCACTTTAACTCCCCTCGCATAACATTAAAATCAAAAAACTCTCACTCAACATCATACCCTTTCTCCTGAAGCTCCTGAATAACCTCATTCCTCATCCTAAACCACATCTTCTGTGCTTCCTGCTCAAACTTCTTATCCTGCAACTGTTTCTGATAATTATACGAATCCTTATCAGTCTCCACGGTCCCTTTCGGCCCAATTGTCGTGCCAATCATTCCTCCCTTCGCAACAAACTCTTCCATTGCTTCTGCATCGCCTGGATATGGAAATTCTCGCCTCTCATACAAATGGGCAAGCTCTCTTTCCTCCTTTGGTTTTGGTTTCAGTGTCCACCAACCAAGTGGTGATGTTTCGTTGTAAACCCACACAACACCGATGAGAGTGTATGTGCAGAGAAGCGCCTTGCCTATTTGCTTCCAGAAGTAATGGTCTTCTTTTCCTATTCCTACTTTCCTCAGATACTTATCGTAATCCACTGATTTCAGATATTCAATACCTGAAATTGAAAAAAATAAAAGTAAAGAAGGAAACAGGTTCAAGCATTTCATCGAGCAGTTGGAGCTCAAGTTGATTTAAAAAAAAAAAGAGGGGAGATCTCCAATTTTTGTTCCTGATTTTAGAGCTTCTAAAAACAAATTTCTTTTTTGTGAGGGCATGTTTTACCTGTTTTGGTCTCTTGAAAACGTTTGCGAACCATTTTTCAGCTATGAAAAAGGTGGTGAGAGCGGATTCTGTTGTTGTTAGCAGAGAGATGGATGATCGTATGAGCTGAGCTTTCACAGTTTCAATGCTGCCTGGGGGGCAAGGTATTGGTTAAAGAGGGTAAAAAAGAGAGATAAAAGATAGACCACAGACACGGCCCATGTGAGTTATACTTGATCAAATTAGAAGCCCACGAGCTTACCGAGTGACCACATCCATGCATTTAGGTGTATATATTTTTTAAAATATTTTTTAATAAAAAATATATATGAAAACCATTTAAAAACATCATTAAAATATTAATTTAATATTTTTATGTAAAATAAAAAATAAAAAACGAGTTGGAATGCAAAAATAAAAGAACATTAAATCTAGTCTCTAACTCCCCATATCAGTGCTATTCTCTTAATAGTTTTAAATTTAAACCTCTCTATTGTAATAAAAAAATAATTCATGAGAAATCAATTTTTTTTTATTTTCAAACAATTATCGTACCCTTCTAAGACATGATAAAGTAACACCAGCATATCTATAAATAAAATGTTAATTAATTTATTTCATTTAAAAATATAATTGAGGTTGTTTTTCAAAATATTTTTTACATGAAAATATATTAAAATGAATTTTTTTTTAAAAAAATTATTTTTGATATCAGCTTATTAAAATGATAAGAAAACACTAAAAAAATATTAATTTAAAATAAAAAAATAAAAAAATTCAAATTTTTTTAAAACGTTAAAACAAATAGTTTTTATAATTAAATTACTCAATTGAAATTTCTTTGAAAAACTTCTCCCTCTGTGCAATATTGCTGACCCAGCACCATTTCAGCTCCCAAATCAACTCCATTGCACGGGGAAGATTTTAGTGTTGAGGCTGCTGGGATTTTACAAAAATAATTTAATTCAATTCCACTCCTTTCCAACTGAGCAGTTTATATTATGGCCGTGATCGGTTGGAGCCAATTAACATATGGGCAAGAGGATGGTTGTCTTTATTCGAGTTATATCATTAAAATAATTTATTTTATTAAGCCCTTCTATTTATTATTTCCATGTGCTATGTTGTTTTGTTTATTGTAAGCATGTTTTCTATATTATGGTATGAATTTTTAAAAAAATATTTTTTTTATTTCTTAAAATTTATTTTTAATATTATTACATCAAAATAACCATATATATATATATATAAATAACTTTAAACAAAAATAAATAATTTTTTTTGAAAATGCACGGCAGCGTTGCTAAACAATCTATGTCTTTAAGTTAAATAAACTGCTGAGTGCTGAGTGCTTGATCCATCAAAAATTTAATTTATACTATAATTCCTTTGTTTTGTATTATATTTAATGCTGCTGCATCATCAAGTTCAAGAATTGGACACCCTCCAGGGCCTCCACTACTCATCAGGCCCACCTCCCACTGTTCCTTGAGACCTAGCCGCCACCACGCGCAATGTCTAGCCACCACCTACCCATCAGCCGCTGTGTCACTACTACCATCATCCTCACCATCGCGGCTGGGGCCCTTTCAATTTCTGACCCATTTAACTTTTAGAATGGCAATTTGTTTTATCACTTCATTTTAATATAAGATTGGTTTGTACGTTTGGTTTATTCAATTAAGGGAGGTGGATTTATTGATGGATGCCTTTTTTGTGGTTTTTGTGGGTTTTTCATAGTAAGTATTTGATAGAGTGGTTGAATTATATTTTTGAATTTTTTATTTTAAATTAATTATTTTTTATGTTTTTTATTTGTTTTGATGCACTAATATTAAAATAAATTTTAAAAAGTAAAAAAAAATTATTGTTAAAGAAAAAAACACTTTAAAAGGCAATCTCTAACATACTTTCAAACATTTTCTTGAACAAAAGAGATTCAAAAAATTATCAATGGAGAGATTTGTTGTGTTTTTTTTTTTTTTAATGAAGGTGGAGTTTGATGGTGGTGAGATGTAAGAGTTGTTTGGAAATGCATTTCTTAAAAAATTGATTTTTTTAAAAAAGTATATTTTATATTTTTTTTGATTATTTTAATATGCTAATGTAAAAAAAATTAAAAAATATTATTTTTATGTATTTTTGAGCGAAAAACACTTTAAAAAATAATTACTATTATATTCTCAAACACACTTATTATCAAGTTACAATTGAATAATGAGAGCTTAATTGTTGTGACTAGCTACTAAAATGTGGTTAGCTACATTTATAGAATATAGATATAACTAAATTTGTTTGTTTATGAAAAAATTAATTTTTTTCTAATGTAAAAAAAAAGATACTCATGCAATGATCACCCAAGTTAAACATAGTTAACTTGACTATCATGTGATCTAGGATATGAGATTGGGATATCCCTTAAAAAAATCAAAAAATCACAAAACTTAGGGTCTAATAACTTAATATTAAAGGATAAAATTTTAAAAAATAATTAAAAAAACAAAAAATACTCGAGTTAACCTGTTTTCACTTTATTATAACAACACTTGTGATATAAGATCGAGGTATAAAAATTAAATTTTATAAAAATAACCTAGAAAAAATGATTGAAGTTAAATAAATAAATAAAAACATTGAAAAAACCTTGAGTCAAGTTGGATTCACTTGAATAAGCAGCAACCTAGGATAACCCTAATACAAAGGAAATGAGAAAAAAAATAAAAAAGCTCAAGATCCAATAGTCTAATATTAAAAGATGAAATTAATTATTTTTTTAAAAAAAAGACCTCAAAAAATGCAAAATTTTAATCAAGCTAATTTTTAAAACTAGTAACTCAGGTCATGAAACCGAAATGACATTGTAGAAGGCAAAAACAAAAAATATCACTAAAAAAAATTCTCAACCATCAAAGATCAATGAAGAAAATAAATAGCAATCAAAACAATGAGAACCGTATTTGATATATAAAAAATAATGATAGAAAATAATGAGGGATTAAATTGAAAAATAAATTAAATTAAGAAAATAATAATAAAAAAAGCAATTAAAAGATTGAAGATCAAAATCAGATGAAAAAATTAAATGAAATAAAATATTGAGGGACAAAACTGGAAAAAAATCAAGAAAAGAATAGAAAAAACAACAATCAAAAGAATAAAAATAATATTTGATATAAAAATAAAATAAACCAAATAATAAGGTATGAAATTGAAAAGGAATCAATAAAAAATCCAAAACAAACAAAGACTAATTAAAAGAATAAAGACCACAATTGAAAAATAAATAAATGGGAGGACAATTTTAAATTTTGATTAACCCAATGTAAATTTGAAGGAGGGAGGGAGGGGGAGAAAACAATTTTGTTGCTGCTGAAAATCTCATTACATGCACCACCCTACCAGCTTTACCACCAATAAACACTTTGAAAGACACAACAGCTAGGTGTTTTTGGTTGCAGGAAGTTGCTGCATGAGTTGCCCAAAGGTGTAGGAAGCATTTACTTGTTAGCGTGCACGTTTCACACCAACCTTTTTTTTTAATATTTTTATTTGTTAAAAGATTAATTTGTCTCTAATTCAAATAGATTATAACAAAATAAACATGTTGAAAATACAAAATACCCTTAGGATCCTTTAAGGTTTTTGATTTTAAAGGCAATGACTTTTTTTTGTTTTTTAAAAAGAAAATGATGTAAAAGCCCCTTTTAACCTGTTACTTTTTTATTTGCTTGGTAAGATTAATTACATTATTTAATTATACAAAAAAAGTTAATAAACAATCATAACCCCAATCAATTTTATAATAATAAATAAATCACATGAAAAAAATAATTTTACCTTTAAAGACATGCCATTTGGTTTTTGTCATGAAGAGCAAAGATATCCATATACTGCAGCATTAACGATGCAATAAATCTAGCCCGAAAGTAAAATACTAATGGGGTTTGTTTTCTTTTAATATGTTTATGACAGTGTGGCTATACCAAGTTGATTGAGTTATAAAATTAATATTTTGATTTTATCCATTTGTACAAAGTTATTTCTAATCAAATATACTCAAAAGTTAAATATAAAAAAATAGAGTTAAATCACTTTTCAAAAATCATATGATTATGTGCACAAAGAAAATATACGCTGGATTAACTATAACTAGCATATCACTTCACTTCTTTCTTGACAATATTTCATTTACTGGTACAGTTATTAGAGAAAACAAGCATAAGAAACTGCTGTCCTGCAGTAGCTAGACTTTTGTGCTCTGACTGTATATCATTACATACAAATGGCTAAAGAGAGAGCATTCTAAACCAGTGATGCAACTAGTTTTACAGTTGTTTGACAATCATAGTGGAGGTCAAGTAACGATCAACGAAGAGTTCCTATAGCCTTTTTATAAGTGTACCAATTTGAGATCAAGAGAAAGGCACCTAAATTCAGCACACTGAGCATTCCTAATAGCCAGAAGAAGTAATCAATGTGACCGTAATTTAAGTTGTCCGGAATCCATCCAGCCTTTCCATTCTTAGTACTGATGCTTGTAACAATGGTTACCAGAAGAGAGCTTAAGTAATTGCCAAGTGCGCCGGTGGTGAGTGATAGGGCAGAACACATGCTCCTCATTGCATCAGGTGCTTGTTCGTAGAAGAATTCCAATTGGCCGATGAACGTGAAAACTTCGGCACAGCCTATCAGGAAATACTGTGGAACTTGCCAAAATATAGAAATGGGCACGGAATCAAGTTCGTAGTAGTTGTTATTTCTCACCATTTGCAGTCTTTTAAGTTCCAAGATTGCTGCAGATACCATGGGAAATATTGATATGAATAGACCAATGCCCATCCGCTGCATTTGAGTTAAGCCGTTTTTATGTCCAGTGAATTTTCTTGCAACTGGGACGATAATTCGGTCATACACAGGGACCCAAAATATGACACTAAGGGTGTCAAAGATGGATAAAGATGCAGATGGTATCTCGAAAGTGGAGTTTCCAACAAATTTATCCATTGTTTCACCTTGCAGCACAAATAAGTTCCCCATTTGGCTGTACACTGCAGAAAAGATGATACCAGGGGCCCATATAGGAAGCAACCGAATGATAGCCTTTAGCTCCTCGACCTGGGTTACTGTACAAAGATTCCATGGGTCTCCTGTCCCTTTTATGTCGTCCTTTTCTGTTTCCACTGCTGCTTTGTCAAGGAAACTGAAGAGAGAAGATTACTAAAAAGTTTAGAAACTAATAAAACGGCTGGTCCGTCAAGAAAACAAAGTTAAGTAACCCTACAAAAGTTCAATTCTAGAAGCCTGAATAAATTATTGCCTGTATGTTGCTAGAGCATTGTAAATTATTGAAGTTGTACGCTCTCGTCAAAATTTTAGATGGGAATTCTGACTGAATCACATTGACATCGAACCATTTTATGTTTTCATAACACGTGGTATGGATTTAGTTTTATTATTTTGCTGAATGCTGCACATCAGAGCACTTTACTAGCAGAATTTAGCCCTTAAGATCTGGAATAGCCTCATTTCTGTATGCTTTCCTAGGAATAGAGAATGTGGAGCTTGATAATAGCTTCAGAACACTTGTTGAGGAATGGATCCTATCAAATCACTTCCGAGATGCAGCAACGTTGATTTCAAAAGAAAACATCAAACTTGAGTTAATTAATCGCTGTATCCTGAACTGCATGCAAGTTAGACCATGTCATTATACATGTAATCAGTAAAGACACCAACCTAAATTCTTCAGTATGGTCGAGCTTGCGGCTTCCTTTGATGTTGGATTCGGCATCTGCAGTCTCATGCAACAGAGACTTGTCAGCAGGAACTTCAACTTTCTGTTTTCTGAAGGATGCCACCAGCACCTGACAGATGCGTGTAAGAGGGCTGCCTCCAGGCTTTTGATACCTGAACAACCTGGTACCTGAAAAGAAGCTCACAACAGCAATTGCCATGGCTATTGCTGGAATGCCAAAACCCCATCCCCAACTCACATTATCTTGTATCCAAACCAGCACAGAACCGGCAATAAGAGCACCAAAATTAATCGAGAGGTAGAACCAGTTAAAGAAAGAACTCTTGTGTTTCTTCTCAGTTTCGTCAGCATCGTCAAACTGATCTGCTCCATAGGATGAGACACAAGGCTTAATACCTCCTGTGCCAAGTGCTATCAGGTAAAGCGCTACGAAAGTTACTGCAGTCTGACCACCTGTTGGATGGCAATGATCTTTTGAATAACATTCTGGCCTGAGGCCATGGACAGTTGCTGACATTGTCAAAAGCGTCATCCCCTGTGAAATTTGAAGCTCAAGGTAAAACAAACTTATCCCAGAATAGTTGATCCTTTCCAAGGACTACACGGTTGAAGATAATCACAAAGAATGGATTATGTTTGACAATAAAAAAAGTGATGCGAGGTATAAATCGAAGACAAACCATCTTTTTTCTTGTCAATTATTTTACTGCACACAATTTTTCTTGAAGAAAAAAAATCCTAGTAATAAGATTCCAATACAGTGATGCATATCAAAATCAAATCAATGGAAAGCTCTTTTGAGTTTCAACCTCTTCATAAGCAGAAGTTGAGATTGAACAATGATCAGCAAGTTGAAATTCAAAGCATGCACAGTGGAAATGATTAAGAGTTTCGAGTAAGTAAAACTTACTGCAACATATATGGTTGAGAAACTAGCAATCGTCCAATATCTTCCTAGATAAGCATCAGCAACGAATGCTCCGATCAATGGAGTGAGATAGCATGTACCACCCCAGTTCAAGTTATTTCTAGTAGCTGTAGCACTGCTCTGGTTCAGTCTGTGCTTGAAATAAAGAACCAGATTGGAGCTCATCCCATAGTACGCCAATCGTTCACAAAATTCATTTCCTGTTGATAAAGGCTAAAACTGTCAAGCATGTCTCTTGTGATCAGATTGCCTTAGTTGTAATAGAAAATGAAGAGAAGGTACCTATAATAAAAGGGCAGGCCTTCCAGGTTCCAGTCTCCTTTCTGTTAGCAGGATTCCCCAGATAATCCACAGTTCCATCTTTTGTATAAACATCCTCCTCTGACATGGTGCTTTAGGTATTCTTGTGCTTTGCTTATTCTATGCAATCTACTTGAGATATTGCAGTCTTAAAACTGCAATACGCAGAGAAATATAGCTGTATTGAATTTCCTGTCAAATATGGAAACGAAACAAATGTCAGGTGCAGCGGCAGAGGTTTGCTTCAGTTAAGGGCACTGTAGTTTTGGGACACAATCATAGTTTAATTGACGAGAGATGCACGGAAGAATGATTCTAACTAATTAATGTAAATCAATATGGCTTGACACCCTCAATTACAACCTTGACATGAAAAATTGAAAACCATTCTTCCTGGTGTTGGTGGTTTTAGAAACAGAGGTTTGTCAAGGAGAAAACAGACGTGGGATTTTGCAAAACTCAATACAAAGGAAAGACAAAAGGACAGATTAAGGAAAGAGAAAAAAGAACTCAAACCTTATGCTTGAGACAATCACGTAATGTTCCCAGGAAAAAGCAGCTAAGCTCATCAATTATGGAGAAGCAGACTTGTAAGAGTCTTCAGGATGAGAGGGGTAAAAGTCAGAAAACGAAGCTGGTGTGCCCCTGAAAGGTCAGTGTGTGAGCACAAAAAAATGCGGTTGACGTGGCTCGTTTTATAGATTACTATTCTGGTTTAATTGTATTTTTAATTTAATTTTTTTTAATTTTTAATTATTATTTTTATATTTTTAAATCATTTTAATATATTATATTAAAATTAAATTTAAAAAAATAAAAAAATACACTTTTAAAGTTACTACTAATTGATTCCATCTTCCCTGTTTTTTCCAGTTGCTTCACGTTATGCAGCGGTTGAAAGTTCAAATCTCTCTCTTTTTCTCACTAGAAAAATAACACGGGTCCTCTTTTATGTGGAAAGATCTGAGTGGGGTATTAAAATATTATTGATCAAGAAAAAAATACTTTAAAAGATAATCCCTACTGTACTTTTAAATATTTTCTTAAACGAAAAAGATTCAAAAAATTATCAATGCAAAGATTTGTTGTGTTCTTTTGTTTTTTTTAATGAAGGTGGAGTTTGGTGGTGATGAGATGTAAGAGTTGTTTAGAAACGCATTTTTTAAAAAATTGATTTTTTTAAAAAATATATTTTATGTTTTTATTATTATTTTAATATGCTAATGTAAAAAAAATATTATTTTGATACATTTCCGAGCAAAAAACATTTTAAAAAATAATTACTATCATATTCTCAAATACCCTTATTATCGAGTTACAATTGAATAACGAGAGCTTAATTGTTGTGACTAGCTTGGTTAGTTATATTTATAGATATAACTAGATTTGTTTGCTTATGAAATAATTAAATTTTTTCTAATGTAAAAAAAAAATATCCATACAATGATCACCCAAGTTAATTATAGTTAACTTGACCATTATGTGATCCAGGATATGAGATTGGGATATCCTTGAAAAAAAACCAAAAAATCATAAAACTTAGGTCCAATAACCTAATATTAAAGAATAAAATTGAAAAAAATCAATTTCAAAAAACAAAAAACTCGAGTTAACTTGTGTTCACTCTACTATAACGACACTTGTGATAATAGATCAAGATAGAAAAATTAAATTTTATAAAAATAACCTAGAAAAAATGATTGAAGTTAAATAAATAAATAAAAACATTGAAAAAACCTCGAGTCAACTTGGGTTCACTTGAATAACCAGCGACCTGGGATAATCCTAATATAAAGGAAATGAGGAAAAAATAAAAAAGCTCAAGGTCCAATAGTCTAATGTCAAATGATGAAATTGATTATTATTATTATTTTTTTAAAAAAGGACCTTAAAAATGAAAAATTTTAATCAAGTTAATTTTTGAAACCAGTAACTCGAGTCATGAGACCGAGATGACATTGTAGAAGGAAAAAAAAATATCACTAAAAAAAATTCTCAACCATCAAATATCAATGAAGAAAATAAATAGCAATCAAAACAATGAGAACCGTATTTGATATATGAAAAATAATGATAGAAAATAATGAGAGACTAAATTGAAAAATAAATTAAATTAAAAAAATGATAAAAAAAAGAGCAATTAAAAGAATGGAGATCAAAATCGAATAAAAAGAATTAAATGAAATAAATGTTGAGGGACAAAACTGGAAAAAAAATCAAGAAAAGAATAGAAAAAACAACAATAAAAAGAATAATAACCATATTTGATGTAAAAATAAAATAAACCAAATGGCAAGGTATGAAATTGAAAAGGAATCAATAAAAAATTCAAAATAAATAAAGACTAATTAAAAGAATAAGGGCCACAATTGAAAAATAAATAAATGGGAGGACAACTCTAAATTTTGATTAACCCAATGTGGATTTCAAGGAGAGGGGAGAGAAAAGAGATGGGGAGAAAACAATTTTGTTGCTGCTGAAAATCTCATTACACGCATCACGCTATCAGCTTTACCACTACTAAACACTTTGGAAGACACAACAGCTGAGTATTTTTGGTTGCAGAAAGTTGCCACATGAGTTGTCCAAGAATGTGGGCGGCATCTACTTGTCAGCATGCACGTTCCATGCCAATTTTTTTTCTTAATAATTTTATTTGTTAAAAGATTAATTTACCTCTAATTCAAATAGATTATTATAAAATAAACATGTTGAAAATACAAAATAGCCTTGGGATCCTTTAAGGTTTTTGATTTTAAAAGCAATGACTTTTTTTTGTTTTTTTTAAGAAAATGGTGTAAAAGCCCCTTACTTTTTTATTTGCTTTGTAAGGGTAATTATGTTATTTAACTATGAAAAAAAATTGATAAACAACCATAACCTCGATCAATTTTATATTAATAAATGAATCATATAAAAAAAAATTTACCTTTAAAGACGTGTCATTTGATTTTTGTCATGAAAAGCAAAGATATCCATGTACTACAGCATTAACGGTGCAATAAATCTAGCCCTACAGTAAAATATTGATGGGGTTTATTTTTTTTTAGTCTGTTTATAATAGTGTGTGGCTATACCAAGTTGATTGAGTTATAAAATCAATATTTTGATTTCATTCATTATTATTGTATTATTATTGTATGATTGTTGATCAATTATACATTTATCAAATTAATTATATTATTTTTTATTAATTTTTTTCTTTAAACGATGAGAAATTGCAATTAAATAGTTGTATCAAAATCAAATGGAATGTGAGTATCTAATATTTCATTACCGTGATAGAGTTTGTCGTAAACACTTAAATCTAATATTAAATAAATTGTTTATATTAGATAATAAAATTACTTGATGAATCCTAATACATTATGAATTCTAACTTATCAAGTGTTTGTTTTTTAGTAATTACATAAATCCTAAATTATTATACAAATATTAATTATTTCATTAAGAACCTGTGTTTTGAATAAAATTATATAATTTGGTTGATTACATGAATTTTGGTTACAATTAAGATCATGAATTTTGTAATAATTTTTTATTTGAGTACAAAGTTATTTCTAATCAAATATACTCAAAAGTTATATATATATAAAAAAAGAGTTAAATCACTTTGTAAAAATCATATGATTATGTGTACAAAGAAAATATACGCTGGATTAACTATAACTAGCATATCACTTCACTTCTTTCTTGACAATATTTCATTTACTGGTACAGTTATTAGAGAAAACAAGCATAAGAAACTGCTGTCCTGCAGTAGCTAGACTTTTGTGCTCTGACCGTATATCATTACATAAAAATGGCTAAAGAGAGAGCATTCTAAACCAGTGATGCAACTAGTTTTACAGTTGTTTGACAATCATAGTGGAGGTCAAGTAACGATCAACGAAGAGTTCCTATAGCCTTTTTATAAGTGTACCAATTTGAGATCAAGAGAAAGGCACCTAAATTCAGCACACTGAGGATTCCTAGTAGCCAGAAGAAGTAATCAATGTGACCGTAATTTAAGTTGTCCGGAATCCATCCAGCCTTTCCATTCTTAGTGCTGATGCTTGTAACAATGGTTACCAGAAGAGAGCTTAAGTAATTGCCAAGTGCGACGGTGGTGAGTGATAGGGCAGAACACATGCTCCTCATTGCATCAGGTGCTTGTTCGTAGAAGAATTCCAATTGGCCGATGAACGTGAAAACTTCGGCACAGCCTATCAGGAAATACTGTGGAACTTGCCAAAATATAGAAATGGGCACGGAATCAAGTTCGTAGTAGTTGTTATTTCTCACCATTTGCAGTCTTTTAAGTTCCAAGATTGCTGCAGATACCATGGCAAATATTGATATGAATAGACCAATGCCCATCCGCTGCATTTGAGTTAAGCCGTTTTTATGTCCAGTGAATTTTCTTGCAACTGGGACGATAATTCGGTCATACACAGGGACCCAAAAAATGACACTAAGGGTGTCAAAGATGGATAAAGATGCAGATGGTATCTCGAAAGTGGAGTTTCCAACAAATTTATCCATTGTTTCACCTTGCAGCACAAATAAGTTCCCCATTTGGCTGTACACTGCAGAAAAGATGATACCAGTGGCCCATATAGGAAGCAACCGAATGATAGCCTTTAGCTCCTCGACCTGGGTTACTGTACAAAGATTCCATGGGTCTCCTGTCCCTTTTATGTCGTCCTTTTCTGTTTCTACTGCTGCCTTGTCAAGGAAACTGAAGAGAGAAGATTACTAAAAAGTTTAGAAACTAATAAAACGGCTGGTCCGTCAAGAAAACAAAGTTAAGTAACCCTACAAAAGTTCAATTCTAGAAGCCTGAATAAATTATTGCCTGTATGTTGCTAGAGCATTGTAAATTATTGAAGTTGTACGCTATCGTTAAAATTTTAGATGGGAATTCTGACTGAATCACATTGACTTCGAACCATTTTATGTTTTCATAACACGTGGTATGGATTTAGTTTTATTATTTTGCTGAATGCTGCACATCAGAGCACTTTACTAGCAGAATTTAGCCCTTAAGATCTGGAATAGCCTCATTTCTGTATGCTTTCCTAGGAATAGAGAATGTGGAGCTTGATAATAGCTTCAGAACACTTGTTGAGGAATGGATCCTATCAAATCACTTCCGTGATGCAGCAACGTTGATTTCAAAAGAAAACATCAAACTTGAGTTAATTAATCGCTGTATCCTGAACTGCATGCAAGTTAGACCATGTCATTATACATGTAATCAGTAAAGACACCAACCTAAATTCTTCAGTATGGTCGAGCTTGCGGCTTCCTTTGATGTTGGATTCGGCATCTGCAGTCTCATGCAACAGAGACTTGTCAGCAGGAACTTCAACTTTCTGTTTTCTGAAGGATGCCACCAGCACCTGACAGATGCGTGTAAGAGGGCTGCCTCCAGGCTTTTGATACCTGAACAACCTGGTACCTGAAAAGAAGCTCACAACAGCAATTGCCATGGCTATTGCTGGAATGCCAAAACCCCATCCCCAACTCACATTGTCTTGTATCCAAACCAGCACAGAACCGGCAATAAGAGCACCAACATTAATCGAGAGGTAGAACCAGTTAAAGAAAGAACTCTTGTGTTTCTTCTCAGTTTCGTCAGCATCGTCAAACTGATCTGCTCCATAGGATGAGACACAAGGCTTAATACCTCCTGTGCCAAGTGCTATCAGGTAAAGCGCTACGAAAGTTACTGCAGTCTGACCACCTGTTGGATGGCAATGATCTTTTGAATAACATTCTGGCCTGAGGCCATGGACAGTTGCTGACATTGTCAAAAGCGTCATCCCCTGTGAAATTTGAAGCTCAAGGTAAAACAAACTTATCCCAGAATAGTTGATCCTTTCCAAGGACTACACGGTTGAAGATAATCACAAAGAATGGATTATGTTTGACAATAAAAAAAGTGATGCGAGGTATAAATCGAAGACAAGCCATCTTTTTTCTTGTCAATTATTTTACTGCACACAATTTTTCTTGAAGAAAAAAAATCCTAGTAATAAGATTCCAATACAGTGATGCATATCAAAATCAAATCAATGGAAAGCTCTTTTGAGTTTCAACCTCTTCATAAGCAGAAGTTGAGATTGAACAATGATCAGCAAGTTGAAATTCAAAGCATGCACAGTAGAAATGATTAAGAGTTTCGAGTAAGTAAAACTTACTGCAACATATATGGTTGAGAAACTAGCAATCGTCCAATATCTTCCTAGATAAGCATCAGCAACGAAGGCTCCGATCAATGGAGTGAGATAGCATGTACCACCCCAGTTCAAGTTATTTCTAGTAGCTGTAGCACTGCTCTGGTTCAGTCTGCGCTTGAAATAAAGAACCAGATTGGAGCTCATCCCATAGTACGCCAATCGTTCACAAAATTCATTTCCTGTTGATAAAGGCTAAAACTGTCAAGCATGTCTCTTGTGATCAGATTGCCTTAGTTGTAATAGAAAATGAAGAGAAGGTACCTATAATAAAAGGGCAGGCCTTCCAGGTTCCAGTCTCCTTTCTGTTAGCAGGATTCCCCAGATAATCCACAGTTCCATCTTTTGTATAAACATCCTCCTCTGCCATGGTGCTTTAGGTATTCTTGTGCTTTGCTTATTCTATGCAGTCTACTTGAGATATTGCAGTCTTAAAACTGCAATACGCATAGAAATATAGCTGTATTGAATTTCCTGTCAAATATGGAAACGAAACAAATGTCAGGTGCAGCGGCAGAGGTTTGCTTCAGTTAAGGGCACTGTAGTTTTGGGACACAATCATAGTTTAATTGACGAGAGATGCACGGAAGAATGATTCTAACTAATTAATGTAAATCAATATGGCTTGACACCCTCAATTACAACCTTGACATGAAAAATTGAAAACCATTCTTCCTGGTGTTGGTGGTTTTAGAAACAGAGGTTTGTCAAGGAGAAAACAGACGTGGGATTTTGCAAAACTCAATACAAAGGAAAGACAAAAGGACAGATTAAGGAAAGAGAAAAAAGAACTCAAACCTTATGCTTGAGACAATCACGTAATGTTCCCAGGAAAGAACAGCTAAGCTCATCAATTATGGAGAAGCAGACTTGTAAGAGTCTTCAGGATGAGAGGGGTAAAAGTCAGAAAACAACGCTGGAGTGCCCCTGAAAGGTCAGCAGAAAAACCAGCCACGTCAACCGCATTTTTTTGTGCGCACACACTGATGGGATACAGTGATAGGATATAGATAGATTAGTATTCTGGTTTAATTGTATTTTTAATATAATTTTTTTAATTTTCAATTATTATTTTTATATTTTTAAATCGTTTTAATATATTATATTAAAATTAAATTTTAAAAAATAAAAAAATACACTTTTAAAGTTATTACTAATTGATTCCATCGTTCCCTGTTTTTCCAGTAGCTTCACGTTATGCAGCGGTTGAAAGTTCAAATCTCTCTCTCTCACTAGAAAAATAACACGGTTCCTCTTTTATGTGGAAAGATCTGAGTGAGGTATTAAAATCAAGTGTTGAAGAGAGATTAGTCTGGAGTTATCTCAGAATTCATGGCATTTTTGTTCCAAGGGTAAGAGGTCATGGTAAGATTGGCACGAGATAAAAAAGCAAGCTAGACTAAATCGAGTCAGAAATTTAACCTAACTGGTTCAGAGCCTAATCTTACCATTCATATGCGCAAAAATATTTACACACAGAGAAACATGGAGTGCCCAGAAAGATACAATAAGCTCTTACCTTGTTGAATCTTGCGATCTACCATTACACACAGCAAAGTGAAGGTGCAAAGCAAGGGCTACACTACCTCCCAGTGCAAATCCAGCTCTTCGATCAGAACTAGATATGAATATTGACGGGGAGAGTAGAGAGCGTCAGCTTGAATGGCCCTGACTGGCGATGGGTTCAAGGGATCTCCTCACAAGCCGACTACCCCGGGCTGTTGCTAGCTTGCTATATATTCGCGTGAGGTCCCTGCAGGTTCCAGCTCGAAATGAGTGGCTTGGAAGGTGTTTGGCGTTTAGTTCGTTAAAATTTTGATTTTTTTAAAAATAAATTAATATTTTTAAATGGTGAATATTTTTAAAAATAAAAAAATATATTATTTAATTATACTGCACGGACTTCTACGCTACTATTAATTAATTTATCACAACTCCGGCAGCGACGCTGAGATAATGTATTGGTGAGCAATTTGCCCAAGGAAGAAACGGATCCCGTTATTTTATTCTCTGCACGAATCATTTCACCAACACAACGACATTTTGAGTATTAATTAATTAATTAACTAATATATTATGGTACTGAAGATTCCAAAACTTGACAGGGAATCGCTCTCATAATAACAACCAGAGCATGATTTTGGCATACACAGATATGTACATAAGAGAGTTCATGCACGTAAAATGGACGAGTAGTGCTAATTTTTACTAAAATTTCTTCCCAATTTACTTCTCAAAACATCTCAATTGTTGGATTTATGAGATTTTTGTAGTGAATTCCACTTGTTTAAAATATTATAAATTAATCCATCAATTTTTCAAAAATTGAAATCAGTAGAAAATTTTCAATTTTTTTTCTTAAAATAGAAACAGTAAAAAAGTAACATTAAACATAAAAAAGAACATAAAAATGTACTATCCCGTTGTCGGTAAGAGGACTCCTCTTATTTTTAAAATAATAATTACTTTAATAATCCACCATTATGGCACAATCTATATCAACCTCCCAGCAAAATTTAGCGTGTTTGGCAGTATGGTTGCGGGTACTTTTCAAATAACTTTTCATGTTAAAATACATGCTAATGATATTTTTTTATTTTTTAAAAATTATTTTTAACATCAGCACATCAAAACGTTCCAAAATATACAAATCATATTCAATTTTAATAAAAAAAATTTAAAATTTTTGAAAACACTGCGCAGCCACGTTGTCAAATATAGTATAGTAGTCCACGGTTTCACGGGGAGATATATATATATATATACACTTGTAGTCCACGGTTTCAATTTTGTAGTGATTCAGAATTTAGTACCTTGGAATTTTTAGCACTTGACTGAGCGTTCAGATTGAAGTCCTCCTAAATGGACCATCCAGTGTGGAAAAGGTTTTTGGAGTGACATGAACGGCACAATGTGAACTGAACACAGATTCGGCATTGCTTTTCAAACGGGGAGTTTACTAAAATTTGATTTTTTTTATTTAATTCTTTATATATAATTTTAAATCATTTTAATATACTGCATCAAAAATAATTTTAAAAAATATATTATTTTAAAATATTTTTAAAAAAATATTTTACCACTAGATCACTCCCATAGTCTCTCAATGCAGTGCTCGTAAAAAAAAATAAACAAAAACTGAAAGGAAAGAGAAATAATTCAACTGTAATTGGCTGGGAGACACTAAATTCTTCATGATTATAACCCTTTTTTTGTATGGAAGGGTTTGTCATTCTCCACGTCTCTCTCAAGACAACTTGAACTCCCCGGCTGTATCATTTATAGCTTGATCCCAGGGGATTAGTCTCTTTCTATACAGCTTGCAGGGCGTGGTTTTGACCTGATTCTAAGCAATTATTCCATTTGATTAATTAGACAGTCCGTTTGAATGGCTTTGCTAGAACCAATTTGATTTTATGTTGTTGGTGTTTTTATGTGTTGATGCCAAAAAAATAATTTATTTTGATGCATTTTTAAATAAAAAAATATTTTAAATCGCTACTACAATATCAAACAAGATTCAAAAAAACACATGGTTGATCCTCTAAAAAATGAGGGCATGGCCCTCGTCTTGTCAAGGGTGCTCGGTCCTTTTAAGAGAGGATGCTCGGTCCAGTTTCTCTAAATAAAAAGATGTGCAGTCAGGCCCTCTGTGAAGGGATGTTTGGCGTAGTCCTTGTGCCAAAAATAAGGGACACATGTCCATTGCATTAAGGAATGATGCAAGATTTGTCTAGGGTATTGTCTTGTTTTTTTATTTTATTTTATTAACATGGGTGTTCGGGTCAATTTGTGCACACCTCGACTAATCCCACGGGCCTTGAAGTTAACGACCATGTAAGCCTCCAGTGGCCATCATATTAGCAACCACAAGAGAAGCAAATTTTCTAATTTCAAGTTATTATCACTGGACCATTTACTAGATGGTAAAAAAAAAAAAAAAGCATGAAAAGGAATTTAAAAAAAAAGCATCCTATAAAATCCCACCAGGCCGTAACTTTTAAAAAGACCATGGGCGTTTTCTTCAGGCCCATAATCAACTTCAAGATATCCAACCACGTCTTGTTTTTTTTCTTTTTCAGGGGCCGAAAAGCCCAAAGATCAAACAAGACTAGACATCAGCCCAAAGAAGCTTAAAAGGACCACGTTGAGGTTCTTGCATACTGTTTAATTTTGTCCAGAGAAGAGACTGGATCTCACCATTCAAAACAGCTCCATATCACCTAAAGCACACAGCAAATTCGGGGTGTTAGATGGTTGCTCGAGGTGGCGTGGCATTCCATGTTGCCATAGTTAGCAATTTGATGGGCCTTTGCTTGCTTCGTACCTCGTTTCTTTCTTTCTCTTGCGAAGTCTTGCATTCAAAGCTACTAGTCCATCCTCGAGGTTCACAGTTCACACCAGACACGCACCTTCGACATTTCTATCTAGAAAACAGCCCTGTACTACCTTAAGACTAAAACAAGCACAAAAATTAAAACACCACCCCCAATTCAATGATCAATTTGCAAACAATAGATATTTTCAAAAAAATAAAAGCTAAATTTGGGATATTTGATAGTGTTTGTGGGTTCTGTAGCTTTTGTTTTTGGGTGGGTTTTACTTGAAAAAATATTAAATTACAAGTTTTATATGCTGATATTAAAATTTTAAAAAAATATTTTAATACATTTTCAAGTGAAAAATAATTTTAAAAAATAGTATGTGTCACAATACCAAACACATTTAATTAAAAATTAAGCAATGTTAATTTATTAAAAAAATAACATAATCTTTAGAATTTGGGTGGACATTATATTTTATAAACATTAGTAAAGCGTTGGTTGTAAGTTGATGGGTTTGGACCTCTAACCTTTCTCTCTAGAAGAATAATCAACCTATTTATTGCAAATAGTAACAAGACAGATTACTCGTAGCAACTTAATTAGTTTGTGATTAAAATGTGATAAATTATTTTCGGAAGTGGGATGCCAAAGAGAGGTTAGATGAGCTGTTACCCACCCTAAAAAAATCTTTAGCTTTCAAAATCTCCCACTACAAACATCCATGAAAAGCATCCTTCAACCATAAATACTGATAGTGCTTAGGCTAACATCCCCTTCCATGTATCCATCGTCTACCCACCGCGTCCATAAATTTCAACTCCATCAGCCGCCGCCTCTTCTCGAAGGTTTCTCTTCTGAAGACGCATGAAAAATGACAATAACACAAGTAATTACATGAATAATCATTATAAAAAAATAAATAGTGATTATACTGTAAATTTGAGCATCGATGTTTAACTTATCACTAGTTAAATGGTCCACGTTATGCTATGACCTTACTTTTATTTTTATAAAAAATATCATAAAAATCTAAAACCCAAGAGAATTGGGTCCTTCCGCAGACCCAAGAAAATTGAATCATGACGTAGGAACCATGACCTTTGGATTTTGACGCCAGACCAAAAAAAATGAATCCTGGGACAGCACCAAGAGAATTGGGTCATGACGCAACATCCATTAGCTTTGGGTTCAGACGCCGGATCCAAGAGAATTGGGTCTTGACGAGGGACCCAATTCACTTGGGTCCGGTTTCAGTTTCCAAGGCTAATGGGTCTGGTGTCAGGATGCAATTCTCTTGGATTTGGCGCCGGAAGCCATTAGACGGCTAACCCAAGTGCATTGGGTCCTAACGAAGCACCCAAGCGAATTGGGTCCTGACGCAGGATCCAAGAGAATTGGGTCCTTATGCAGGACCCATTAGCCTTGGGTCCTGACGCCACACCCATAGTCTTGAATCAGGCGGGGCTGCAAGACCCAAGGTATTTAGGTCATGACGACTGACCCAAGGTATTTAGATCCTGACGTATGACCCATGAGAATTGGGTCCTGACGCATGTCACATGACACATGGGAATTGGGTCAAGCGGGGCTGTAAGACCTAAGGGATTTGGGTTTGTGCACACATCACACCCAAGTAACTTGGATGAGGCGCCCCTTTCAAGCCCCAAGTTTTTTAGGTCTGGAAGGGAATGTCTGACCCAAGTTAATAATAATAATAATAATAATAATAATAATTTTTTTATTTTACCCTTTAAATCAAATCTATGATTATTTTTCAATATTGATAATAATTGTTTTCAAATTTATTACTTATTTTATTAATAATATTAATTATAATAAAAAAATAATTATAGTATTTATAATACAAATGATAATATTTTTGATATAAATACTTTTCATTATAATAAAAATAATTATATTTATAACAAAAATAATTATATTTAAAAATCTAAGATCCAAGAACCTTTGGTCCTGACGCCAGACCTAATAGAAATCGGTCATGACACTTGATCTAAGAGAATTGAATCCTGACATAGAACCCATTAGCCTTGGGTGCCGACGTCGGGCCCAAGAGAATTAGGTCCGGATGCAGGACCCATAGAGAATTAGGTCCGGAAGCAGGATCCAAGTGAAATGGTTCCAGACGCAGGACCCATAGCCTTGGTTCCCAACAACAGACCTAAAAGAATTGGATCCCGACACAAGACCCATAAGAATTGGATACTTAAGCATGACACATAGTCTTGGGTCAAACGGGTCAGCAAGACCCAAGAGATTTAGGTCCGCGCTTCTGCCACACCCGAGCAACTCGGGTGAGGTGCCCTTTCTAGCCCCAAGTTTCTTGGGTCTAGAAAGAGATGCCTGATTCAAGTTCATAATAATAATAATAATAATAATAATTTATTTTACCCTTGAAATCAATTCTATTTTTCTATTGTAATAATATTTATTTCAAATATAATAATATTAATGAATATAATAATATTAATAATAATATTATATTTGCATGACCCAAGTTCTTATATTTTTAATCTCTTCAAATCAAATTTATGGTTTTTCTTCGATAGCAATAATATTTTTCTAAATTTAATAATAATAATAATAATAATTTTTAATTTTACCCTTCAAATGAAATCTATTTTTTTTCAATATTAATAATTTTTTTTTTCAAATTTAATAAGTATTATATTAATAATTTTAAATATAATAATATTTATAATACAAATAATAATATTTTTAATATTAATTATAACAAAAATAATAATATTTATAAGAAAAATAATAATATTTTTGATATCAATACTTTTAATTATAATAAAAATAATAATATTTATAATACAAACAATTATATTTAGAAACCCAAGACCTAAGAACTTTAGGTCCTGACACTGGACCCAAGAGAATTGGGTCCTGACGTAGGACCCAACGCGCGGTTCTGTAAATCCTAGGCGTATGGGTCTGCACACCTAGACGGCGAGTCTCCAGACCCGCTTGCCTAGGTCTGCAAGTAGGCGTGCATATCTAGCCCTAGTGCCCAAGGCGTGGCAGCCCCAACACCAGATGTCTGCCGTCTAGAGCCTGTAACCCCATCTAAATCCGAACTAACTATCTCCCCAACCAAAAAGACAACCCCACCCCCTGCAGTCTTTGCAACTCTCTATGGCAAGGGCAGCTCTGCCATTACACTGCTCCAATCCACAATGCTTTTAGCAAAGTGCAAACTCAAACAGTACAATTCACAGTAAAATCACTCACAGTCTATAGTAACATATAGTAATTCACTGATCCTCCAAACGGTGCAATCCACAATAAAAGCACTCACAGTCTACAGTGATTCGAAACAGTGCAATTTACAATGAAATCACTCATAGTCCACAGTAATTTACTTTACAGTAAAACAATGATCACTTTGAGTTATATTTAATAATAATGCATGCTAAACACAAACATATTTTCAAAAAAAGTCGAGAGATCATACAAGTTTAAATCTATAAGTATGTTAAATAATAATTTATGGCAAACATGCTTTCAATACAATTATAATAATAGAACACTAGCATGCATATCAGGTATATATTCAAATTCACAATTATTATTAATTTAAAATTCTAACATGCTTACTAATATATAAAAATATATATGCTTAAATTAAAATAAACAAGGACACTTACTTGTTGAGACACTTTAAAGTAATGAGATTTTTGTTGATATCAATGATTACTAATTTATTCTTTAAGGTTTTATTGTTCCTTACTTGTGTAACTAGAATATTTACAATATACCTTATAAGATTCTCAAAATACCACCTTGATTTAGATACACTTCTAAACAAGATCTTTGAACTAGAAAATGTAAAACTCAAATAAATCTCAAATTTAGGAGGAAAACCAAAACTTAAAATGAGATGAAAATACTAAAGTATGAGGTTAAGAAGTAAAAATCTAAAAAATACAAGTCAAAAACTCTTTCTTCACACCCCCTCCTAATTTCAAGAGCTAGAAAGTTGAAGAATTAACAAGAGTTAAATACTAGGTTTATAGGGTCGTGCTACACTGCAACTTAAATTAAAAAAATAACATGAAAAAAATACTCAGGTCATATAAAACTATTTGATATTATTATTAAACCTAACCTAACAAGCTAACCTTGAAGCCTCCCGACTCAATTTCTTACCTAACCTGAGTTTAAAATTAAACAGTGTAGTATCTATTTTGACATGATCCAATCGATTTATCGGTACAAAAACAACCATAAAGGGAAGTGAAAAAGCATGGTTTGTTACTTAACCTGTCAAGTTTGTAATCTAGGTGAAAGACTCTAGTGGGTTTAAGAGCTTTGTTTTTTTTAAAACTATTTTTACTTAATTATACGATAAAAAAATATTTGTAAAATCAAGTACAAATTAAATATCATAATATTTGTTTGAAAATACAATAACTTTATAAAAAACAAATCAAAATAATTATGAAAATAAGTAAATATTGAAAGATAAAATTAAAAAAATAATAATAAAAAAAAGGAAAAACGATGAAAATATAACAATAACAATAATAATAATAAATGTTATCCTTGTCCATATAAATAGTAAATTATGTGAGTTGACACTAATATTTACAATTATAACATCAATCGAATAGAAATGATACTAGAGTTTCATTGGTGCCAAGCACCCCTTAAAACGAGGGAGTCCATGGAGTAATGTCATCTATAATTTTTTTAGCATTATTCAAACTCAGACTCAGCTTCGTGACTCCAATTAATTAATCATGGCAGCAGACCATATTTAACTATAACCTTGAGAAAGCAGGAAACTATATATATATATAGCCTCTTTAATTCCATCAAATTTTGCAATAATCTAGTATAATATAGAATCCCATTAATCAAAAAAGGAAAAGAAAGAAAAATAAAGAATCCCGATCGTGGAGCCTCTCTTATACTTACCCGCCAATCAAATGCTTAAATTTAGTTGCAAATCGTAATTAGATACAGGAATTAATCACTGTAATGACGCGAGGCTCATTAGAACATAAGCCCTTGATCAATAATTAAGTTAAAGGGAGTTATGTTTCGGTCGCTGCCCACGTCATTTCCTTTGACCTGAACGAGGTGGAAAATCGATCTGAGACTTTATGGTTATGTTAGATGCGATCGGGTGTACTTTACCCAATACGGTTGGACCAAACCCAGTTGCTGACCACCTAGTCAAATGAAACATAGCATCAAGGGGATCACCTAGCTAGCTTCAAGTGATGTCTTATCAGTTGATGGATAACTACTTTGTGTGATACACAAGAAAACAGTATTGGAATTTCTTGTTTTTTTTTGACGAATTTGTTTATGGTTATCTCTTCTCAGGGCTAGCTTGCCCCTCGAATACTCCTGCGTCTACCTAATTGTCTAAAACGACCTGACAGCAAATGAGTATATTAATATTGCCTTTGCCTTATAAGGTGACATAGGTCAGGCATTGCTTTGTGCACCAACACAAAAAGAAGAAGAAAGATATTCGTCTCTGTCTTTGTTTGCATAGAGAGGGAGGGAGACTAGGAAGAGCTAGTGGATATGGACATCGCACCATGGATTCGGGTTCTAGTTCTGGTGGCTTGTCTGTTTCCGGCATCTGTGGAGTCCATGGTCCGGCACTACAAGTTCAATGTAAGTTGTAATGGTACCAAGTACTATATTCCTGGCCTAGCTAGCAACATGTTTCCATGATTAGTTTCCCCTTAATCTAGTTAATCAAATCAATATTGCACTATGCTCATCATTCTGTCATTAAGAACCCAGGTCCTATGTGCACGATCCTTTTTCATCCGAGCAAACTATAATGCGAGCCTCTTGGTTACAAACGGCTAATACAATACTTTACGTCACGTGACCTTGAAATGAAAGGTTTTGTCTAGCAATTCCCATGCATATGCATGCCTTGTTTTGAAGGTCGCATGTAGACACGTGATGAGAAGGAATGTCTAGCAATTAGTTCCATACGAGGATATATACATGAAAACGCAATGTCCCTGGTTCTTTCTGCAAATCTTATTTCAGTCTTCTGAAACTCTGATGAAGCTTGACATAATTAATTAAGATAATTAAGTTTCCATCTGTTCTTGTTTTGAGGGTTTCTAGCTGGCCAGGAAGCTCTTGCATGCATTAGCTTCACCTTCAAGTTATGATAGGCAAAGTTTAAAATAAGCGTAATTATGGCAGAAGCTTAGCTGGTTTCTCAGTATTACCATCCTTTTGGTTTGTACATCTTAATCATATATATATATATATATATATATATATATAATAAAAAAAATATTTTAGCGAGCGAAACTGCATTGCATATTCTGCATGCAATGCAGTTTTTTTCCTTTTTCTTGGCTATAATATTAACGCAGTTGGCATTCCACTTCGAATTATCGTGTCTCATACTTTCTTTTCATGCTTTCATTTCTTGATGTTTTGTATCAAATTAAATATTTCAAGTCAAATGACTGAGAAAACACTTCAAAGATTTTTCACATATATATACCTTTGTCTAGTTTTTAAAAACACGACTTATGTAGCTCAAAATTTTTATATAATGGACCACCTCCGCGCACACGTATAATTAGATCAATGCATGCATACCTTTAAGTTGAGTGAGTTATCAAAAAGATCACGAAGCTGTTCTTTCTTAATGCATAAGTGATCAATATCCAAATACAAATTTAATTGGTAAAATATAATAAACCTACCAAATCTTGATTATCAAACAGAAAAGTGATATTATTGTTGAGGGCAAGCCACCTAAATTAAGTTTGGGGACTGTAGCCCAAAGTTCAACCTCAAGATTGTTACTGTGTTGATGTCTTCTGGTTATATCTCACGGCTGTTTAATTTTCATGAAGGTGGTAATGAAAAATAGCACAAAACTGTGTTCAACAAAGCCCATTGTCACTGTGAATGGACAGTTCCCAGGGCCTACTCTAGTTGCCAGAGAAGATGACACTGTGCTCGTGAAGGTGGTAAACCATGTCAAATACAATGTCAGCATCCATTGGTGAGTCTGCTGTGAATTACAGATTTTACTAAATTTTCACGCCGTCCGTTAATTTTTGGCCTGATTAAGATCATTATGGTATTTACAAATTCTGATCAGGCATGGCATTAGACAACTGCGGACCGGTTGGGCCGATGGCCCTGCATACATAACGCAGTGTCCTATTCAGCCAGGGCAGAGCTTTGTGTACAATTTCACCATTACTGGTCAAAGAGGCACTCTACTCTGGCATGCACATATCCTCTGGCTCAGGGCCACTGTCCATGGTGCTATTGTAATTTTGCCCAAGCGAGGTGTTCCATACCCATTTCCTACACCACGCAAGGAAAAAGTCATTATATTAGGTGAGTCTAGCTCAACTTAACGCCTTTAAAACTTGAGCTAGTTGAAGGCTGACTTGGTAAAACTAAGTTTCATGTGTGCATTGAATGCCTACAAGAAATTATTGTGTTGCTTGTGCTTTACAATTAATCCATATATCAAGTAATTATTAGTTGACAATTATGTATTCGGGTAGAATAATCATTGGTCAACAATCAATCTAATTTTTCCAATTGTAGGTGAATGGTGGAAATCAGATGTTGAAGCTGTGATCAACGAGGCGACGAAATCCGGGATGGCACCTAATGTCTCGGATGCTCACACAATCAATGGCCATCCAGGGCCTGTCTCAACCTGCTCTTCACACGGTAAAAATTAAAACAACTAGCACAACAAAACAAGCTGTTACATTCTGACAATAGCTAGGTTATTGCATTGGTTATCTTTCTCAATCATTCTATCGATTGCAGGAGGGTATAATTTATCAGTACATCCCGGAAAGACTTACATGCTTCGGATCATCAACGCTGCACTAAATGAAGAACTCTTCTTTAAGATTGCTGGCCATCAACTCACTGTCGTAGAGGTTGATGCCACATACGTAAAACCCTTCAAAATCAACACCGTTGTCATAGCCCCGGGCCAAACCACAAACGTTCTTGTGACGGCAAACCGTGGTTCTGGCAAGTACTTGGTTGCAGCCTCTCCTTTCATGGACGCACCCATTGCGGTTGATAACGTGACGGCCACAGCCACCTTACATTATTCTGGCACCCTTGCTAGTACCATCACTACCCTCACCGTACCTCCTGCCAAAAACGCCACTCCGGTAGCAACAAACTTTACGAATGCTCTACGTAGCTTGAATTCGATAAAATATCCTGCTAGAGTCCCATTAAAGATTGATCATTCTCTTTTCTTCACCGTTGGCCTTGGTGTTAATCCTTGTGCTACTTGTATCAATGGAAGCCGTGTTGTGGCAGATATCAATAACGTTACATTTGTGATGCCAAAAATTGCTCTCCTTCAAGCTCACGTCTTCAACATTAGTGGTGTTTTCACAGATGATTTCCCTGCCAACCCGCCCACGCCATTCAACTATACAGGCACACAACCAACGAACTTTCAGACAGTGAAGGGAACAAAACTTTATAGACTTGCTTACAACAACACAGTCCAGCTAGTTCTACAAGATACAGGAATGCTTACTCCCGAAAACCACCCTGTACATTTGCATGGCTTCAATTTCTTTGAAGTAGGAAGGGGAGTAGGTAATTTCGATCCAAATAAGGACCCAAAGAAATTCAATCTTGTTGACCCAGTGGAGAGGAACACAATTGGGGTCCCAGCTGGTGGATGGACCGCTATAAGATTCATAGCAGATAATCCAGGTAATCAAACATTTCTGCTATAAATAAATCAGTACTCCCTCTTATTTTCCATTCTGAAACATTTTTCCCCCTTTTTTGATGTAGGGGTTTGGTTCATGCATTGCCATTTGGAGGTACACACAACATGGGGACTTAAGATGGCATTTGTTGTAGACAATGGCAAAGGCCCAAATGAATCTGTTTTACCACCGCCTCCTGATCTGCCAAAGTGCTAGAGAAAACAATACAAGGATTCTCTTCTGTAAACTGTATAGACAGGAGAGGAAAATTGCAAGTCAGATTGAGCAGAGGAAACAAGGGAAGGATCATAGGGAGAGACTGCTGAATGGTTTAGAACTAATAAGAAAGAGTTCTTTCGAGGCTGGCTAAAATCAATGAATTGTTGCTCGGGAATTTTAAATAAAATCACACTGAAACTTTCCTTTTTTTTTCTTTTTTTTTTTTTGGTTTCTTGGGGGGGTTGGTTTTTCACTGTAATTTGCTATTTGTATATTCAGCGATGTAATTATGGAATATGCTGTAATTAATTAAAACATCCCGAAGGATATTGAGAATTCTTTAAATGTTTTACATGAATTTCTCATGACTTGGCATGGCGGCATGGCAGCAACAATCCCTCGTCGTATATTCCATGCTTGCCATTTAAGTTGTCTCGAGAGAATTTTCCTTCGGATTTCCACAAATATAAATAGGAACACTCGAGTATTGGAAAGAATTTCGAAGGAAAAAAGGTGGGCTATGAGAAACAATCTCTCGAAGATCCATTTTAAGCCCGAGGCCACTTGTGTGTATTTTCTCATTTCGTGAGCCACGAGACCACCGAGAGTTGGAGAATACTACTCTTAACGATGTTGGATTACAGAGATAAGAGATTTATTAAACGTTAGCAAAGCTAGAAGTTGCTCATAATTTTATATAGCAAGATTGGCAGTGGGCTCTTGATAGCTTAATGGGCTGCGCTTTTATTCTATTTTTGGTCGGCCTTTCTATTTAATGGGCTGTGGCTGTACTCTTTCTTTCCAGTCATTAACAGCACTGGTCTGAAATTAAACACTCAGTGGCTGCCATCAAATGATATGATAATAAAAGATTATTATATTTATTATTATATAATCATATATATATATATATATATATATATATATATTATCAACTCAAACAAAACCTTTTTTTAAATAAAAAAAAACTAAGAATATTTTGAAAAAGCTTCTGCAAGCACGTTGCCAGAGAGTTGTTGCCTTGCGGTTGGCTGCCGCGAAAACCAGCCGCGAGTTGGAGCACGCGCCTGGAAGGAGGAGCAGCCTCGAATCTCAATCACGTTGGCTCAAACTTTTTGACTTTTATGAAAGAGCACAGAAAGGGAATCTTTCCTTTAATGGAAAAATATCGATCGGGGTGCCGAACCTTTTCAATTATTATTGAGACATTGCTATAATTTTTTTAAGCATCAGCAGTCACCATCGATTCCAACCATCCCACTTGGCCTACCCCTACCCCTACCCCTACCCCTACCCCTACCCCTACCCCTACCCCTGTGTCAAGGGTCACTACCCCAAGTCCAAAGGGAACTACAAATGGATGCTTCTATATATACATAAGGAGACATATTCTCTATGAAGTAAATAAAGCATATTTTGTATAGAAGGGATAAAAGATAGCCCTTGAGTAATCGTTTTTAAAAATGGGGAAAAAAAATTCAAGACGCAGGAGTTTTTTTTATAAAAAAATAGCACAACGCCAAAACTATCATATTTACATATTTATTTTTAAAATATCATAATTTCATAAAACACAAATTACACATGCACAATCACGAGATGCTCATGGGACACTTGCGCAATCTCAAGATGGACGGGTGGGAGAGAGAGGAGTTTTGCCAAGATGAAAGGAAAGAGGGCTTTCATGGTAGAGAGAAAGATTGAGAGAGGCAAGGTGAGGTTGGGGGCGGCGCGGGGAGGAGGAGAGAAAGAAAGAGGAAACAGAAAAATCTATTAATTTTAATTTAATTGGATGTGAAGGTCGCACTTGAGCATTTAAGGGTTTGTTTTGAATTATGATAGTGATTGTTATTTAAAGTATTTTTTGCTTAGAAATATATTAAAATAAATTATTTTTATTTTAAAAAAATTATTTTTAATATCAGCACTTCAAAACTGTTTTTTAAAAATTATTTTTGACATAAATATAATTTTTTTTCATTTTAAACAAAAAAAATCAAAATTTTTAGAAATGTGGTTCCAAACACACCTTAAATAGATTGCATATGCATTACCTGCGTGTTTTATAAAACTGTATTATTTTTAAAACTAAGTTTATAGCTGTGATAATTTAGATATATATTTTAACCATTATATTATTTTTGAAAAAAAAAAAACTCCATGAAGGTAAAACGGAATGAGCAGCTATATATTTTCAAATATGGAATATACGTTTTTCTACTTGGATACCATTATAATTTTATACTTGAGATGATTTTTCGAGATTGAAGGTATTTGTTTTTTTCTCGTATTACTTTGATTCGAATTTCTCAAGTTTTTTTTTTTTTCTCTGTTAGTAAGAGAAAAGGAGAGAAGAACAAAGGGAGAGAAATTAAGAAAGGGTAAAATGCAAATTTTTTTTATTTTTAAGAATAAAGAAACGATCCAAAACATACAATGTTCAATTTTAATAAAAAAATTTAAATTTGGAACAGTACACGCTCCCAAAGAATATTAGATAAGACAACTTGTGTTTTGTGAAGCTAACTTGTTTTTTTTTTAGTGTCTTTTGGCTGAAGGGGCACATCCTGTCCATTTCGTGAATTTCTTATATTAAAAATTTAATGAGGAATTCATGAACCAAGTACTGCTTTCATTGTTGTTGAATATTTAAAAAAAAAAACAATTGTATATAATTAAACAGGCAGCATTAATAACCGTTTAATTAACTTTATTTATTTATTTTTTATGTGACCCATAATGCACTCCCCAAAAACAACTAGAATATGTGACAAACGCAACAATTTTCAAGACGGATTTCTTTCGAATAGAATAACCTCATGCGGCAACTATGTTTTATTGTCGTGCGTGCGTACGTGTCGTAGCTAAAATCATTCTAAATTAAATGAATTTAACCGGGTTAATAACTTGTTTAGTTTAATTAATTAAAACCCTAATCTAGATCAAGTCAGCCCATCAAACTTTGACCAAGTTTAATGTATAGAGGGAATGAAACATATTAACTGGTTCACATCATTCACTTAATTTCCACTATGATTTTCCAGTGTGATTTTCGTATTAAAAAGAGTTTTAATATTAATACAAGACAATCTCACTCACTATAGAGTTAATCCTAGGAATTTACATATGATTATGATTGAAAAAAGAGATTGCATGGTAATTCAATAATAAGAGTAGTGTGCATGGTCCGATGAACAAATGTATATCATGCAAAATTCACAACAATTATTTAATTAAACATTTCGTTTTCCTGTGATAATTGTAATTAATACATGAATTTTTATCCTATTTTTTATTTGATGATAAAAGTATGTTTAAATAACAACACAAATTACTCAAGATTAAGTTTTTTTTTCTCCCAACAATCTTACTTATCCCACAACAATACGGTGTATTAATTAAAAAGATTATTTGAATTAATTTTAAGATTAAAACTATATATAAAAAGGAGAGTAATCAATTAATTTTCAAAGGCCTTGTTGGTTGAGAGGGGCATTTCAACAGAAATTTTTTTAAAATATATTTTTTAAAAAATAATTTTTTATATATATTTTTGAATTGTTTTGATATACTACCAGATTGAAAATAAGTTTTTTTAAAAATATTATTTTAATATATTTTTAAATAAAAAATAATTATTATTATTTAAAAAAAATAAAAAAACTCCTGATAGAAATTAGAAAGTGTAAGACATGAATCCTAGAAAAGAAAAGAAAAATAATGGCTGCGTGACCTTGGAATACCTCAAGCAGCTGTTAATGGAGGGCATGCTGTCACAATTACAGCATGTTTGGGATCGCGACTGTCTTCTAAAACAATTTAAATATTTTTTTTAAAATTTAATATGATTTGTATATTTTAAATTGTTTTGATATGCTAATATAAAAAATAATTTTTAAAAAATAAAAAAATATTATTTACATATATTTTAATATAAAAATTATTTAAAAAATACCCACAACTACATTGTACATTATAAAATACGTTTTTAATAGGAGGTGTGAGATTAGAGATGCCCGATAAAAAGAGGATGGAAGGGCTAGAAAGTAGAAAGCATGTTCCCTGTGCATAAAGCATCTTTTCAACTTGGGCCTCCCTTTATTTCTTATAAAGCCCATCATCACATGCACCTCAAGAGTAAATTCTGGCCAATCCTGGGCTCTTGCCTTCAGGACAGATATATTCAATCATTTGTGGTCCTCTGTGATCAGAAAATAATCATTTCGTGGTCCTTTTGATTTTGTTTTTTTGGTAATTGTCCTTTTTTATTTAATGAACTCGTTAATTTCCACACATGGCAAAAACAATGTTGAGATATTTTTCAATTATTTCATGTGTGTATATTCATCAACGATGAAGTCACTGGAGAATTTATTCAATTAGTTGCATGTATAGTTTTGAAATCTACCTCAGTATAACGGATATATTTAGAATTTAAGGTTGGAATCGGGTTAAATTAAAAAAAAAAATAAGAGAATAAAAAATCCGAGAATAAAAAATCTGGAGTGACCTCAAAATTCAATTGCAACCCGTTGATAAAAAATCCGGAGTGACGTAGCAGGTTGACCCGGTAAGACCCGTCAAAATTCAATTGCAACCCGTTGATTTTTTTTAACTAAAATAATGTTATTTTGATTTTTATAAAAAAATATTGATTTGGACGACCTGGTTAAAACCTGAAATCCGGGTTTTGGATTTGACTGACTATCAAACCAGATCTGAAAACTATGGTTATATGTGAATTTAAATATTGGTAATAAACTTAAAATTATTTTGATGGAAATACTAACACGATTAGCTGGTGGACGTTTTATCAAGCAAATTAATAAGGAAAATAAAAAAATGAATTTAATTTTTTTTTGGAAAAAAAGACCAAATAGTATTATAAAATTGACACACACGTGTAGAGGACCCTACAAAATTTATTTTTTAACAACTTGCTAACCTGTGTTCCTTGATATATTCAACATGTGTATATATACACACAAGAAATACAAAAAAATGATTAAAAAAATAAATTTTTTAAACGAAATCAAATAGAAGAAAAAAAAAACAGATTTTTTATGTCATGGAATCTCACTTATCTGGTTCCAGAAAAAAAATATAGTCATTTATAAAATTACAGAAGAAAAATAAACAATGAGAATTCAAAAGAACATAAAAATAAAAAATAAAAAAAGAAATGATTGATTAATGAAGCCCCTCCTCTCTCTCGATATTGGTCTGGGCCTTGATTCAGGTTCACTTCTAGCCGACCAAGCTCTGAACTCTGGGCTCCATGCATGTGGCAATGTGTGGAATACAGCCGAAAAGCTTGTAAATGGAAAGACACAAGTAAGAGACAAAAAAAAAAAAAAAATGTTTTTTATCTCTTATTTTTCCAGCTCAAAGAGAGAGTTATGCTGAAGAGATCAGGTAATATTTATATACTAGAGAGTTATTACTATATATTGTTTAAAAGTATGTTTAATTTATTTTTATGTAAAATAAGGTTTTGATTAGAGTTGTATTACTTGGTTATAATTAAAAGAATAGTTTTATTAATATCAAGTACATTAAAATATCACTGGTTCTTCTAAATATTTTTATTAATATCAAGTTTTGACATGATTCCTAATACTATTATAAATTTTATTTGTTTTTATTTTCAATTAGTATGTACTGAAAATAATAATACTAGTAATAAATTGTTCGTGAAAAAATGATTCATATTGTTTTTTTTATTTTTTAATTTCTTAAATAGATTTTGAATGTGATTTTTATTGTATTTATTATTTTTTTAACTTTCAATCTCATACAGAATATCGATATACTATTTTGATATTTTTTTTATCAACTTACTTTAACAGTCATAAAAATTATTTTTAGTAGAAACAATGATTATAGTTAAAAACCTTATGTTCACTGAGATAAACAAAACACACATTAACAAGAAAAAATATCTTGATGGAAAAAAAAATCAAAATAATTGTATTTTTTTGTTTAATAACAATATCAAATAATTCTATGACACTTAGATATTTTTTTGCGTTTAAAAAAATTCTAATTTCTCTTTAAACTAGTACTATCTAAAATGATTTTAATAAAAAATTATATACGTGTTTGGTATTATGTTAGCTAATATAATTGAGATTTGAAAAAATAGGTTTGAGAAATCCTGTAAATTATATTTTCTTTGTAACTAAGATTTTATGAGAAAGTTTTGAGTAGAATAATGAAAAATAAAATATATGTTGATAAATTAAAAACTTTTAAAACTATGGTTGAGCTTCCACCACATTACACTAAACGGACCAGGGAGCTTGAAAATGGTGCTTGATGGGAAAAGAGACAGTTGGATACATATGAAAGGTTATGTTATGACAAGGACCGAGAAAGACGGTTGTCTGGGACCTATAAGAGATGTTTTTTTTTCTTTATTTCTTGATAGTTTAGATGGGCAGAGAGAGAGAGAGAGGAACAGTGGAGCAAGGGGACCGCTCGGCTGTATTGGCCGAGGCTCGCAAAGGATAGTCAAACTTATGTCTGTTTGTTTATTAAAAAATATTTTTTTTTGAAAAGTAAATAAAAAAAATAAATTCTAATAAAGTGAATTCTGTAAAAATATTTTTTAATATTTGGTAGTATAATAAAAAATAAGTTAGAAAATATTTTCCAGTATTTGATTATATCATGGAAAATAAGCTGGAAAATAACTTATTAATATTTTATTTTTTCAAGTTTATTAAAATAATAAGGAACAAATCTTACAAATTAAAAAGTTGAATGAGAATGAAATTGAAAAAAAAATATAATTTTATAAATTATCTCAAATAAAATAAATAATAATCAAAATAATAGAGATCAAATAAAAAAAAAAAATTAAAAGATAAAAAATTAAAATAATAATAATTAACATTTCATAAATTATTTCAAATAAAATAAGTGATAATCAAAAGAATGAGGACCAAATTTGATAAATAAAAAATTTCAACTAAAAAATAATAAGGGAAAAGCAAAATAAAAATGAGGACTGAAGTTAATATAAAAATTAAATTCTAAAAGATGAAATTAAAAAACAAATATTCAAAACAAAAAAATATATATGGCAATTAAAAGTTTGAGGATCAAATTTGATATAATCGGTAAATGATATGACATTTCTAAATTTTTCACAACTTCCGAAAAGTGTTTTCCGTCCAAAATAAAAAAAAACACCTGAAACCAAACCAAAATTTTCTTTTATTAGAAAGTGTTTTCCGTTGATTAACTTTTTTAATGGTAAAATAAACACAGAAAAATTTAAAAAATAAATTTTCAAAAACTATTTTTCAAAAAATAAACACCCAAGCAGAAGAATAAGATATTCAAGGGAATATGGTATACTTAAATTACTCTGTTTCTTGAATCTAAAACATTTCAATTTCTTTTTTGATAGGTTCTGTTCTATATTTCATGAATATATGCCATTTTAAAAAGCATATGGATATTCCTTTAAATCTTGTATTAAGTTTTAAATTTATTCCTTATTAATCACAAGTTTAAATTCCTTTAGGATTACTGGAGATTTATACGGCTGTTAATTTTAAAACTCGTATGATTAATTAAGGTGCACATAAATTGACACAGATACTCACATTAATAATAAAAAAAATATGAAAATTATGAAAAATCCATGATAGTCATAAGACAAAATATATTTTCTCTATTTTTTTAAATCTCATGCTAGAGGAGTCCGCATATATAACATATCTAAGCCCGCCATCATCGTAAAATTAAAATTATGAATGTTAATCCAGTATAAATCTAACTAGCTCGTTCAAAATTGAGTTTGCGCTTTTGGTACTATAATGTAAGGTGGTTTTTAAAAATGTTTTTTTTATTTAAATATATATTTTTTTATTTTTAATATTAATCCTTCAAGATCATTAAAAATATTAAAATAATATTAATTTGATAATTTTTTTTAATTAAATACAAATGCATTAAAAAAAATAAAAAATAACATACCGCTAACCACTTTAAAAAGATAACAACACTAAAGCGGTGATTTGCATTGTGTTTTGAAAGCGCTCTTGAAAAAAATTAAAAAAATTTATTTTTGTTTTTGTTTTAAATTAATAAATTTTTGATGTTTTCATATCATTTTGATTTGCTGATGTCAAAAATAATTTTTAAAAATAAAAAATATTATTTTAATATATTTTAAAATAAAAAAATACTTTAAAAAGTAATTATTATCACTCTCGAGTATCTTGCCATAAAAAAGATTTACAAATCTTACAGGAGAGGGGTTGAAATAATAGACTCCAATCACAGAGATCTTGATAAGTTACCTAATCACTTTATATATCGATCTTTCCTGTTTGGTATTGTGTTTCAAAAAGATTTTAAAAAAATTTAAAAAAATTTTATTTTATTTTTTTCTTTATATTAATATGTTTTTAATATTTTCAAATCATTTTAATGTGCTGATATAAAAACNACTTTTAACAAAATAACAAAATATTATTTTAATATATTTTAGAATAAAAAACATTTTGAAAAGTAACTACAACCACACTTAAACACATAGCATTGGATACAAAATTTTAAATCTTTGTTTACCAACTGAATTATTTTCTTAAACAAGGTATCATGAGTTATTTGTTGTTCTTCTGCACTGCACATACAAATTAACTAAAGGTTTATTAAAATTTTAAATATTTCAAAATATATATTTGTAATTTATTTTATTTATTAACTGAAGGATTATTTAGATTGTTCATATTTTAGCATAAAAAATCCCTTTATTATCCCTAAAACCATCTTTTATGGTAGGAATTATTGCAAAATGCATGATATAAAAAACCATAACTATTTGTTTGGTTTTCATAGATGAAATAAATCAAATCTGTGTTTGACCAAACAAAATTAATTACGTTATTTAAACTATTGTGATAATTTATTTAGATTTTTATAGGGTTCACTTGTTGATTAAAGATGTTATTCTTTTATTAATTATAGAAATTCAAATTTATAAATAAATAAATAAATATTTTGGGTCCATATTAATTTAACTTATTTAAGACATAATTTTCCTTTCTAACCTTAATTAGCTGAGAACAAAAAAAGGACTTCCACTGCTTTCTGATCCTTTGGTTGGTAAGTTAGATGAACACGCGCTTAAAAGGAGAGTGGGGAGTTGTAACATTCTCCTACTCAATTCCACTAACAAACATTGTGAAAAAAGGAAGAGAAGTGAGACGTGGTGGCTGGCTGGAGGTGGCCACTGGCCCGGGAGTTGCTTGTGATGCCCTATGCTCGGGTCTCATAATCACAGACTTAACCTGTGACGTGGATCCAGCTCATTGGGTCAAATCTGTCCTTCACTTCTGATTTATTGGACAATTATAATTAGTGAAATATAGCCAATAATATTGTGCCAGATGTCAAGATCGAGGGTGCTTTTGCAAGGACCCTTCTTCCATTGCTTGAGACGATAACAATGTTCAATGATATGGGAGGCTGCCCAATAAGAGGTGTTGTAACCGTGTTAGGGCCCACCTGACCAGTGTGGTCTTACTATTGATCTGGACCGTCGTTTTGGCGGCTGCCATTTAAAAAAACCGACAATAACATAAACAAGAGATGGGAAAAAGAAAAGGTATATCACAGTTGTTAATTTTCCTTAGATAATCATTAGAAATGATTAAAAAATATCATTTATCTAGGTAGTTCGATCCGAGGGCCTAAATTAGAGGATTTATGTGCATCTGTTGACCATGTTTTAGCACAAGGAAGCTCTTTGGAAAAGTTTGTTTTTGTGATGGAAAAATATTTTATTTTATTTTATTTAAAGGATTTCTAGATTATTTTAATGTGTTAATATTAAAAATAAAATTTAAAAATTTAAAAAATATTATTTTAATATAATTTAAATGAAATATAATTTGAAAAGCAACAACCATACCAATAACAGATAAGCTTTTTATCCTCTTAACAACTGGATTAAAAAGTCAAAGTTTTAAATAAAAATTTCAAAAAAATTCAAAACTCAAAATTTGAAAGAAAAAGATTTTTATTTTTAAAATTTTTTGAAACAAAATCTTTTTGGGATGTTGCTGTTTTCTTGTTTTCTGTTTTTATTCTATATTTTGAAACTATTTTCAAAATTTTCACTATTCATCTGCTTTTTTACCACTTTCTTTTACTTTCTTTTTGTTTCTTAAAGTTGTCTAAAAATTAAAAAAAGAATTAAAAATAAAAACGACAAGGGTAACATATGTACAGTTGTTATTGTTCTTATGTTTCAAAAGAAAACAAAATCAATCAATTTTTTTTATTGTTTCAGAAAATTAAAGAAAAAAGAAATGGAAAATTACACCAAACATCTTCCTAGAAAAAAAAAAAAAAAAGAGTGAGAATTATGATGAGAGGGGGAGGTACTTTTTCATTAAGTTTGCAGGATCCACAGACCCCATACCAGCCAATAACAACCCACCACCTCCAATCACTGCTTCTCTCTCTCTCTCTCTTCCCAAGATTTAAGCCACAAAGAAAAGGAAAAAAAAGAAGAAGAAAAACTCTTGAGATTCATTCCTTGAAGCTAAGCTAAGCTAAGCGAGGTACTTTGCTTTTGGGCTTGTGATTTCTGCTACTGTTTCTGTTCTCTCCGCCTACTCATTGGAGTCACTATACCCACCTTTTCTTTTCTTTCTTCTCTTTTCTCTGTTGCTCAGGCCTCAAGAAAAGGAAGAAAGAAGAGATCTTTTGTTTTTCATTCCCACCTTTTCTTTTCTCTCCAAGTTTCTCTCTGCTGGGCTATCAAATTCATTGAAGCTACAGAGACAGAGTGTGTTTTAAGTTACAAGCTTTCCTCTTTTGGAATTCTTGTCAGTTGGTTTTTCTTTTCAGGTGTTATTGTTTTTCTGTGTTTTATATGTTTGCTTCAGTTAAAAAGTTTTTTAGAGCTTAAGCTCAGATCTCACCAGTGGTTTTAGGGTTTAGGTGTTTTACTTCTAGATTGCGTGTGCTAAATTGTGCTAAATTTTCTTTGCTTTTTTTTTTTGTCCTTTGTAGATTCCTGAGGGCATGCCTACGCATAAAAAGCGATTCTGATTCCTTTCAAATGCCTTCTTGATTTAACGCTGATATTTCTGTGGTGAAACTTCCATCTCTCTGCATTTCCTCTTCTGGGTTCTCCTCCTATTCCTCTGTTTTTCCTCTCCTTCATACATCCAACTTCTCTAGCCACTTCTTGTAATCATAGTAACTGCGAAGTGAATTTGTTTGTTTGACTTCACTGGCATGTTAACATAACAACTTGATACAATGAAGTGGGAAACGGAAATCCTATCTCCTGGATCGTACCTTTCCAGCTCGAATTGGCTTGCAGAAGAGAGCAAGAACACAAAATGGACTATAGCAGAGAACAAGGCATTTGAGAATGCTCTAGCAATTTATGATAAGGAAACTTCTGATAGATGGCACAAGGTGGCAGCTATGATTCCAGGGAAGACAGTAGAGGATGTGATAAAGCAGTATAAGGAACTAGAACTTGATGTTAGCTACATAGAAGCAGGGTTGATTCCAGTTCCAGGATATAGCTCCTCTCCATTCACATTGGACTGGGTTAATGGCAATGGTTATGGCTATGATGGGTTCAAACAATCTTATGGCCTTGGTGGAAAGAGATCTTCGACAGGCCGACCTACCGATCAGGAGAGAAAGAAAGGAGTTCCATGGACAGAGGAAGAACACAAGTAAGTATCCATATGTATTCATATTATTGGTTAATTTTTTGCTTGAATGGGAATTAATATGAAGTTATTGATTCAAGAAAAGGCTAGTTTCTTCTCTCTCTCTCTCTCTCTCTCTTTTATATAAAAAAACCTTGTATTTTCCGTTGTATACAGTGGATTTAGTGTAATATGGTGGTAGGCCATACTACTCGAATTGGTGGTGGCTCAGAATATAATCCGTGGAAGAATCTAATCTGGAGGAGAGCATAATTGTAGTAGAATCTTTAAATTCAGTTACTGTGGACATGTTTTTATCGCAGTTGTACTTTAAAGGTGGATGTGTTTGCCAGTTGCCATAACTTCGTTTAAAGTTTCTGTTTTGTAGTTAAGATATTTGCAATGACTTGTTCCTTCGCACAAATTACTGGACCTAACGATTCAATTTACTGCAGGCTGTTTCTGATGGGCTTGAAGAAGTATGGTAAAGGGGACTGGAGAAACATATCTCGCAATTTTGTTATCAGCAGAACACCGACTCAGGTGGCTAGTCACGCACAAAAGTATTTTATCAGGCAGCTATCAGGAGGGAAGGATAAGAGGAGAGCTAGTATTCATGATATAACCACTGTCAATCTCAACGAAACGAGAACTCCTTCACCGGACAACAAAAGAACATCACCTGATCAATCTGGGGCGATTTCTCAGCAGCCCAATTCTGCTGCCATGCCTCGAACGCATTTCCAATGGAACCAACCCAACAGTGCAGCAACCATGGCTTTTAATTCAACAAATGCAAATATGTTCATGTCTTCTCCTTATGGGATTAACTCGTATGGGCTTAAAATGCAAGGCCAGAATCCGCATAGAGGTGCTGTTCATGACTCTTACATTGGACAGCAAACCATGGGTTTTCAGATGCAATCTGCGCAACACTACCCTCATGGATGAGAGAATGGTTGTTCTTTAATCCATGGCTCAAAACTCCGCGTCTTCTTTTCAGTAGTATAGTTGTGCTTATGCCTTCTTTACTGTTTTTTTTTTCCTCTGGTCTTTTGTGTATAAGCTGTCAAGAACTAAGTTAGTCAACAGTACGTGAACTTGGAGGGGACAGGATTCTGTTTTGCTTGGAATTCGATTTCCTGATTGTAAAACTGAGGCTGGTTATCCTTGTATTCAAGAACACCTGCTCTGTGATGTAGGGAGGGGTGGCCTTATCCAAAGGGGCACGGGGAATGTGTTATGTGGATCTTGTTTTAGAAGAGCGTAGGAAATAATCTTGAAGTGGGAGCGGGACTCTTTTACGCTGTGGTAGCGGGGTTTTTGTCAAAGTGTTTTTTTATTTAAAAATATATTAAAATAATGTTTTTTATTTTTTTAAATTTAATTTTAACATTAATATATCAAAATGACTTGAAAACATTAAAAAAAAATTAATATGAAGCAAATAAAAAATAAAAAAATTAATTTATTTTAAAAACACTTTGAAAAGTAAAAATAAACAGGCTTTAATATTACCTGCCTGCCCCCATTATTTGAATTTTGAAGTTGATACGTTAAAGATGTGCCCTTCAAGATAAGATTAAAAACATGCAGAAGGGGATTTGCATAGATCAACAAGCAAACACAAGGAATTCCAAGTTAAGGTGGAGAGAAAGCAACAAAGGAATCAACGTGATTAGCATCTTCAATAATAAGTTGGAAGCTAAGCATTTATGTATAGACCTGCTTGTGCAGTTGATGCACAAAAAAGGTTGACTATTATGACGTGTGTAGTGTTAGTATCTGTAGAAGATGACCACTTAAAGCTTGAATTCGATATGCAGGAGGATCTCTGAACTTTTTCAGTATTCTGTTTTCTTTTTCTCCATTCCTTTAGATCAATAGTTGATAAATTGCATCTTGCATTTTAGCCCCATTTGATTAGCAGCACTCCAGAATCTGCAGCTGCACTTGAATTTGAGAAACGATTGCCTCTTGCTTGGTGGTGTGGCTTGTGGATTGCCAATGTGGTTCTGCACTTTCTGCCTTGAAAGTCCAAACTCACTCCACAGTGAGGATAGATGATAGGAATATCGTGCCCGAGACATGGTTTATATTTTCATATGATTTATAATAATGTAGAATAATTCAATTTTTATATTATTGGATTTTATTTGTTGGGTTTAATTTAATTATTATTAAATATTTCATTTAATAGACAAAACCAAATTTATTGAGTTAGGTTTTAATATTTTATAGTAATATTAATTATTATGAATTACAAAGCTACGAACTTTTCAACCTCCATTCTTTTCTTTCTTTGGCTTCTTCTTAACTTTATATATTTTTTTTTTGCTTCAAATCTTTATTGTCCTGCATCGATTTTAGTATAGAAATTGTGTAAATCCCTAAAATTCAATAGAGTTTCTAAACCCTAGAAATTGTGAAAAATCCTCACCAATAATGACAGAAATAAATGGTCTCTTTGACTTGGCTTGACCTTTGAAACCGTAGTCGAGGCTGACTCTCCATTCCACTTCAATTCCCTTCTCTTTTTTTCCCTGAGCAATCTTTCTCCACATGGATCTTTCTTAAAAGATTCTCTTTAGGAAGAAGAAGATCCTTCTCTGGGGCTACAGATTATTTGATTAAACTATTATGTACCATAGTACCAAGCAAGATCCAGACCAGATTACCTCCGTCCTTAATTAATCAATTAATCCGTACATCTTTTGTTCTAACCTCTCTTAGCATATATAATTAAGATGCACATCACATTAGATTTGATTGCTAACGCTTGCTGGCAGGGCCATTGCACCTGCCTAAGAATGTTCCAAGCTCATGCAAGCTTTACTGTTTTGTGATCCTAATTGTACGGTTTAACTTATTAAATAAAACTTCTCAAAGATTTCAATCCATTTTAATCACAAGCTTGGATAGGGTACTTTTCTTTTTTATTGCAATAAATTCTGTTTTTAAACACGTATATTTAACTTCAAAAAGTATTGAATTAATGGTTTTTATAATATTTTTTTTGATAATTTTGATATAATAATGTGAAAAATAAAAAAAATAAAAAAATTATTTTAATATATACTTTTTTAAAAAATATTTTAAAAAAAACATATTCCATCACACTACCGACATATAATTTTATACTCTTTTCAAGTGGACATAGAGATTCTCTCTTGGTGGGGGGAATTTTCATTTGACCTTTAAGCATCCTTTACTCCTTGAGGAGAAAGAATCTTCTTGTTAATTAAGTGTTTTGTTGAACTAATGACTGCTGCCAAATGAGACAACTTAGTCATGATGAATTATTACTGCAATTGCCATGAAATTTCAGTAAAGTAGCTCGCTTTTGTTAATGTTAGGTTTTGCATCCATGGCACACAAAGAATCTTCCTATGAATCAATCATGGCATTGAATTAATGATTTACAATGCCTTGTAGACAAAAAAGTATTTCTTTTTATTATGATGCCAATGGCATTGATTTAACCATCCGTTCCATTTCGATGAATTAATCATCCTCGCAGTGATGATCTGTGAGCTATAAGTAACTTCCAAAAGTTCACTAAAAATGTGTTTCAAGTTTCATTTGAACTTAATCTTGTTTGGCAGCGCAATATATCTTGTGTTCCACACAAGATTTCTTCTTCTTTTTTCCCCTGTTCGTCTAACTAATTGCCTAATGATGCCTGCAAACTATCAGCAAGAGGAACAGAGTGAAATCCACCTCAAGATTTCAAGGATTGGAACTTAGCATTTAGCCAGATTGGCTGGTGTTAAAAGCCAAGCCTGCTGCCTTGCTCCCATTGATACCACCATTGCCATTTCATCGTGCTTTAATGGAGCAAACATGGTAAAAGCCTAGTGACCACCCATGTCCCTTGCATATAGATGCTGTCATTCCCTTCAATCCATCCGATACAGGACGGCATATATCTACTGTGATCAAATTCAATAGGCGTAAGTGATACAGTTTCATTGCTGGTAGCAACAGGGCCATCCTAACTAGCTTTTTCAGCAATAAATGACAAAGAACAGTCACTATCCTTTTTTCTAAAGGAGGAGAAACCTTTCTGCAACTTGCACATGAAAGCACCTCCATTCACTTTATTCCTATTTCAATCAAGACCTTAACTGGTTACAAGTTACCAATTACAACCACAAATATTATGTCAATTATTAACACTTTCGGTTATCTAGTTGCTCTCTATTTTCTCAACTATATATTTGATTCCTACAATGGTTTTAGTTGAAATATACTTCATAATATTTTCGATAATAATGCAGCTCTAATTTTCTAGCCATATGTTAAAAGGGTTCGTGAGGTTGCCTGCTGAAGTAATTTTGATTCCCTACGAAGCTTATCTGGTCATCAGAGATCGAAGAATAATTACTTATCGAGGGCTTAGTTTTACACACAAGCAAAAGAAGAAGCAATGGAAAGCAGAAGCAGCATTCCATCTATTTATAACATTAATGCCCCTTCGAGTAAAACAAAGAGACTCCAGTACCACAATTAGAGGCATCTTGGGACAAGAGAAAATGGATAAAAAAAAGGAGCATACCATGATAGATTATTGTGGCTGCGAATCTGATTCTGCAATTCTTAGTCTTCGGAATTCCCTTTCCTTTTATTGACAGAGATTTGCACACTTGCGACATTGATGTGATATATCCATCGCACATAACCTCCTCATTATTGTCATCTCAACACCAAGTTCACTATTATTTATATGTCGAACAATGAAACAGCTTGGAGAAAATACGGATATGGACCACCGGGGGTTTGCAGACCGAGCTTGGAATGAAGTGTATGACAAGCATAGAATTGGTTCTCGGAATTTAACGATAGGAACCCTTATTTGCTGCCCTATTTGATCCAAAATATTGGACCTTGGGCTTATCTGGGCCTTCAATTTATTCAGTCAAAAGAATTGCCCGCTTCGCATGTTAACCCAAAGCCTAATGGAAATAGAGGTTCATCTGAATTATCTCTTAAATTCATTGGCAATTGCTCAACCTTTCTAAACCATGTCACGGGCAGTCGGCCACTAAAATCATAATCTCCAAATATAACATCTGTAATTCCCTCTCCTTCAGTTCCAGGCAACCAAGCAGCAATGAGACCATCTATCTTTTCCAAGAGCCATGGTTCTATAACCAAAGGTCTTCCAGATATCAGAATAACCAATGTGGGGATTTTATCAGCGACTGAGCTTATTATATCAGCCCCATTAAAGGGGATTGCAAGCTCTGAATTGTCACCAGTGAATTCTGCATAAGGATCTTCACCAACGGCTACAATGGCAAAAGAAAAATCTTGGCTTGCTAAGGTGTCTGGTGATGGAATTTTTTCATAAATCACCTCGGTTTCCTCTCCTATTGCTTCCTTAATGGCATCCAAGATAGTTGTCCCTGAAACATAAGCGACATTAGTAAGTGTAATGCCTGCATTTACTCACAGCATCATGTACTAAAGAGTGTGTGTGTATTTTTCCAGTAACACTTATTATTGCAATGGCATTTCAAAATAGCAATGCCAGCCAGTTTAGCCACTAAACTCGAATTTGCATAATTGTAGGGACTGACCAGGGATCTTACAAGAATCATGAAAGGGTTCAATGGGAGATGGAGAGGGGAGGGCATGAGAACTATTCCCTGTTTGTGTAATTAGTAACTACTTAACAGACAAAATCTTGTTCCCCAACATGATACCGTAGTGATCAATACAAGTTAAAAGGAGAGTTAAGACGTTAAATACACGTTCCAAGTCTATAAGCTGGCTTCTTCTCTTTCTTTCTTTATCATTCTATTTTCCTCTCAAGAAAGGGGAGTGAGAGGAAAACACAGAATCATTAGCGAGAAAAAAGTAACACACTTTGACCTATCACCTACATCACACCCGCTCACCCACAAACAGACACATCCTGAGAAAGATGCAAATGCAATTTTTGCAACCCAGGAATATTCCAACAAGTGATCAAAATCAACTTGAATAGATAGTTGTTAGCATATCCAAGTTAAGAACTAAATGAAATCCGGACAAGGAACTCACACGAATAACTTGCAATAAAGTGTCACTTTGTACTCATGCAGCAAATGCATGTGGCAGGTGGATTATTTATGCACTTCCCCAATAGTAGAAATTCCTACCAGGAAGCATCTTCAAAGAAAACTAGAAACCCCCTAGGCATCTGAGGATCTACATGCACATCAGTTAAATTTCATCATTAGGGATAAATCCACAGAACTGCATACCAATGGTGATTCTGCCACTCATCCCATTCCAGGCTATGGTCCAACCTCCACATTGATATCCAAGATTATCAGCATGTGTCCCAGCAACAAGAATCTTCTTAGCACTTCTATCTAGTGGAAGAAGCGGTTTCTTTGGATCCTTCCCATTTTTTAAGAGAACTACGGACTTGCGAACTGCTTCACGTGCCAGTTCTCTATGCAGCTGCATAAAAGCATTAAAATAAAGAAAGGTAACTTAAGGAACATACTGAACAGTGTTATCTGCAACTACAGATGAAGGTTTAGATCAGTTACAAACTCTAGTGGTGAAAAAAAAATGATATAGATGTACAAACTGTATGCACACGCACAACTTTTTCTAATACTCGGGATTTGATCTCCCCGTTCACATTATTAAATCAGTTTCCAGTACTCCAACTGGTGGCATTATCATTACTGTGTTGCCTACCTCCATAAATATTCAAATTCAACATTTTTTCCTCTCTTCCCTTTGTATGTTGATCAGTCATCTCCCCATCCACAGATGGATTCAGCATTCCAGTACCCAAAAACTTATTTGACAGTACCTAAAAAATTATTTGAAGTATTGATTTTACCATTTCAGTTTTGCGATTAAGGTGTCGGTTACCACCTCAGATGGAAATTAGATCCAGTGACAATGATGCATGATACAACAGTGGGAACATCACTGTCTACAAGTATACCATGTCTACCTCTCACTTATGATTTTAAAACCTAAAAGAGATGGAAAAGGTAATTCATCTTGGCTGGAAAATGGGGAAATTTTGTATCTTCTAATGAGAGAACTACGCAATTACTATGTGTTGGATATTCTGCAAGTTACCTTGCAACCAACTATATCTAGTAAAGATCTATCAGCAAAGGGATATTCGAAAAGACCAGCCACAAACTTCACTCTCAGTATTCTTTCAACAGCATCATCAATCCTGGTCATCGGGATCTCCCCTGATTCTGCCAGAAAAATCAGATCTTTCATAAATTCTCTATGTTTTTGCCCCACCATTACCTGCATATTTTTGCACATTGGGAAGTAAGGGCATAAATCAAGGAAAGAAACTTTTATTATAGGCTTACAGGAACTTGAGTTCTATCTCTACCATGTCAGTTCCAGCATTAACAGCAGTGGAAACACAGCGACGATAGTTTGACCCGAGAGGTTTACTGAGTCGGTCTAGTGCTTCCCAGTCAGAAATCACAAAACCCTGCAACAAAAAATTGCTTCCCAGTCGAAATACCCAGGCGTTCAAAAATTCATTTCCATAAAAACATAAAAGTATTTGATTAAAGCAGGAGTGATATTCCAACACAGCCTGCTATCTCCTCCCTCCAGAAAAGAAAAGGAAGAAAAAGAAAAGGTGGAAACACTTCAAAATTTAAATGATTCAAAAGTCAGGTTGTTGAGTCTTATTGATCACCAAAAAGAAAACTTTGAGATTAACAAGCCAGCAAGAAATCAACCAAATTTTGCATCTCATTGTTTTAGTTTAGTGTCAGTTTAACATTCATTTTACAGATAGAAGATTCTGAAATAAAAATTAGAGGCAATCTTTACCTTAAAACCTAACTTATCTTTCAAAACTTCTGTCAGGAGAAAATGGTGAGCATGCAGTTGGCGTCCATTCCAACTAGAATAAGAAACCATAATAGTGCCAACACCCTGGGAAATACAGTCTAGATATGGTGCCATGTGAATCCTCTCTAGATCCTCATAAGACAATATAGTATCCCCCTCATTTAAACCTTTGTGAGTACCCCCATCTCCAACAAAATGCTTAGCACAGGCAATAACATTGTTTCTGGGATCAAATAATCATCAATGAAAAAGCATTACCCATGGGGTTAGAGTAGCAAGTCAATTTACAAAACAACATATACAGGTCAACATTATGCATGCACGAGAATGGAACTGATCTGCAGAATCCAGGCGGTGTAGATTGAACAAGGAAATAAATTTCAGGCAATGACTTTCTTGCATTAAACTCCAACAAGCACAACTAGAGCGTCATTCCCAGTGTTGTGAGAGAAGTTTCTAAGGCTTGTAGGTCGTATTATCAGAAAGCTGCTCACAAAAGTTCCTAACATGAAGGAGAAACAACGTTAACTGCACAACATTTGGTTATGCAGCCACTTGTTCTAGAATTTGCAACACTATAATCAACACCCTTTCATGTGTAGATATTACCCCACAAATAGTAAGCCCAACACGTGAATTAACATGTGAACTTAAACACAAGTAGGAAAATTTTCTCCATGCGAAAACAAGCCCTCAAGAACAGATCAACCCCACTCCCCACCCTCCAAAAAAAAAATCATTTGGTGTCCAGAGAAATGCGATATTGTTATTTAACTTATTAAAAATAATGATCCAAAAAACTCAAGATCCATTGGAGATTGGCTAGTTTGAAGATTTTGCAAGCTCTTTCATGATGTATTTCAACCAAATACATTTACACATCTTTTACAGATCAACTCATGGTGTATTTGAAGCTCAAACAAATTTCTATGCTTGTTATATAAACAAGTTGAGTCCCCAAAATCTGGTATTCGGCTTGATTGATTCATGAATATAACTTTCCTTTAAATGTTTGATACTAAATTATCATGAGGCATGTCTTGGAGTAGTTCAGTTCCACAGGAATGTAACCCATTAGGCAACGGATGCTGCTTCACCTTGACAAGGCTACAGGGGTCTACTTTTTTTTTTTTACTTTGTTAAGTATTTTTATGAGGCTGCAGTCTTTTAAGTTGTGATATATCAAACTTCAGCTGAATATCCACTCAAGCTAGCTTATAAGTTATAACAGTCATTGACCAAAGTGAACTGAGCTCAACTTTGGTACAAGTGTGATAAGCTTAGGTAAGCAGGGTGACTTAAAAGTAGCTTAAGCTCAAGCCAAGTTTGATAGATGTACAAAGACACTGGAGTTGAGTCCAGACAGTCTCACATTTGTCTCGGCCCAGTTCCTATGGCTCCTAGTAAAGATACAATATGCAAACCATGATAGTAATGAAAATGGAAAAATGTTTGATATTAACTTCTCTCTACCTTCCTGCCAAAAAAGGGTAGCCATTTGGGTGTCCTTCAGGTGGCTGTCCTTGCAAGCCTGTAACAATAGAGGTCATCTCTCTAACTATGTTAGTGTCTTCACTGAAGCTCTCATAGCATCTTCCCCACCGGGGATCCCTGCATACCTGTCAACACCCATTGAATAAATTATTCTGCATACTATAGCTTTAAAGCAAGAAGGAATATAAACAATGAAGAAAAGAACACCGAAGAAAACCAACAATACCACTATATGTTAATTCTGGATTTTGTTTAAAGATACCATACTGTTGTGTTAAAAGCACCACATCTTTTCACAATCAATGATCTTCTAAGATTAGTACCAAGCCAACTCAATAAAAGAATTATTTACGTCATTAAATTTAAAGAACCCTATTTTCATTATATTATGGTGGTTAAATTCTTGTCATTTTAATTATCCACTAAATCATGTCCATTCGGTTTGAATTTAATAGTTTAGATTTAACAAATATGACAAAAGGAATATGAGAGGATCCCAATCCAGTTTATCAAGCATTACATCTGGTCTACAAACAAAGAGTTATTTTGAATCTTGCAAATATTCACCGACCATGAATACCGCATTGATTAAACAAACGTAATAAAAGCATCTACATAAATTTTTACACTTCTTTCTATCACTACTTGCACGCTTTCAATGCAAAAACTTTTATTTTCTTAGGAAGAACTAGGTGATTCTATTGGTTTCTTCTTGGTGATTTTGCAAGTTGTACAAAATTTCAAATTAAAATGATTAGACAGTCAATTAATTCAGCTAGAAATCCTGCTGCAGAACAAATCAAAACCAGAGAACTCAAAAGGAGTATCCAATTGCATTTACAAGAACTTACAGCCACACACGGAGCAAACGTATACTGAATGCCACAAGCCCTAACTTCAAGAGCTGTTGCAACACCTATCCTCCGCACCAAATCTGCATCTCTATATCACATTTTGGCATTACAGTTCAGGACAAGCAGTGACACTAATAAGTAGACTCTGAAATTAATCTTTCTCTAATTTCTCAAATGATGTAAACGTATCAGAAATGTTAATCTGAACATTAAGCTAGCTATTCCACTCAATAAAAGAACAGAATTAAAAACTCACCTGGCGGCTCCAAGGCCAACATTGTGAGGAAATATGGTGGTACCATAAACACCATTATTACCATGAACAGCATCAATCCCATATATAATGGGTATACCAAGCCGCGACTGAAGTGCTAACTTTTGAAACCAATCAACCATATCCGCCCAGTCAGACGACTTTGCATTTGGAAAAGGTGCGCTGCCTCCAGCGTTCATTACACTCCCTACCAAATAGTCCACTAACTTAATGAAGAAATGCTTAAAAGAAAGAAAACCCGAAAAAAGAAGAGCGACAGCAAACGTAAACTTCATTGAATCATTTAGACTATAACATATAAATTGAAGAGGATATATATATATAAAATACCAATTCCAAGATCCTGAAGATAGTGGGGAGTGGCAACAGAGCGTTCGATTTGGGTCATCTGGGCAACCTTCTCTTTCAAAGTCATTCTTGAAAGAAGGTCCTTTACACGAGCTTCAATGGGTGAATTGGGGTCTTTGTAAATGCAGCTGCTGCTTTCCATTGGTCTGATCTAACTGTCTGGAACTAATCTAAATGTTTGGGCCCAATTTGCTTTGAATGATTGAAAAGGAGAAAGATACGAGCAAGAGAAGAGAGAAGTAGACAAAGGTGCTCCTTTAATTATTTTATAGCGGGAACATGGCGGTACTTACAGCCTACAAGAAGAGAACCACTGGCAAGGCAATGATAAGGTAAAGATGTGGTCTGGATTAATGACACCGGCGAGCCTGGAATAAGAAATATTGATCCAAAGAATTCGACTGGTCAACTAGTGGACTCCTGCAAGATGATTCGTCTAATCAGCTAAAAGATGAAGATGATAGAAATATTATTGTATTTTCTTTTTGAAAAAATAAATTAATTAAATGGTATAAACTAATCTATGCATATAAGCAAAATTACAATAATCTTTTAAGTAAATTTTTAATTTTGAAAATTATTTCTCTCTTTTTTCCTTTTATTACAGATAAGTGGTTATAGAGGGTTTGATTTCTTTTTTCTTTTTCCTTTCTTCCATTACAAATAATCATGATTGATTTTTTTTTTAATTTTTTTATTATAAATAATTTTTATTACAAGTTTTTATTACTATTTAATTTTAAAAATTATTTTCATATCACAAGTAGCAATGATTGGTCAACGCTAAATCAACTAACAACATGAAATCATAATTATTAAATCTATATCGGTTTAGTGGGTCAATTCAGGATCCGATCGACTCGATGACTGAATTGATTCGAGTAAAATAAAAAACTAGGATAAGCAAAAACTGGGTTGACCTGCGACCTAGTAAAACCTGGACGAGACCTTTTTTTTCAAATGTATTTTTTCTCTTAACTAGAGACTCCCCTTTTTCTATATTTTTTAGTTGGTTATTAATCATTTTCAAAATTCACTATATAAATATTAGAAAAATAATTTATTTTTTCAATATGAGATTTGAAATCTTTTAGTATATATACTCTACGTTAACAAGAAAAAAGTTATAATTTTTCAATATAGGATAAAAAATCTTTTTAGTTTAAATATTTTAACTTAAAAGAAAACATATTAATATAATATCTTTTTAATGTGAGAAAAAAATCTTTTGAAAAAATCTTTTTAAACTTTATTATTTATAATATATATAGTCTATATTTATATGGATTGTTTCTTAATTTTTTATATGAAATATTAAAACTTCAAATATTTCTTTAAAAAATTTTCAGGTTGACCTGAGTCAATCCGTACAATCCGAGACCTGATTTTTTAGTTGAGTCAAGATCGGGTTTGATAATTATACATGAAATAATGTATAAAAATAAAGGAAAAAACTAACGCACTCTAAAATTAAAAAAAAAGTTAGTATAAATAAAATTAAATAAAATAATTAATATAATTGAAACTCAATAATATTCGAACATCCAATAATATTTATCAAGAATTAATTGAGTCTTAGAGATGGTCACATCAATTAACAAATGAATAAAATATAATTATTATTGTAAATCATTTTTTAAAATAATAAATTAATCAACTGTTATAAATTAGTCTATGCATATAAGCAAAGTTTTTTTGATGTTAATCTGAAATTGTTTTTGTTGGTAAGAAATCATGGATGTACAATTAACTATTAAAATGAAATTTAAGAATATATGTGAATCATATCCTCCGGTGGTTAAGAGTTAAAAAATTTACAGCTAATAATATTTAAGGAGTCTATATTATTACTATGTTTTTTTAACAATTGCTCTAACAAAAGTCAACCACAGTTTCATAAATCCAAAGTGGCCGTCTTAAATGTCTTTTTTAAGCACGTCTAAAAAGATATTAATTGATATTAAATACCTACTTACATTACAAGTGGATAATAGGGTGAATGATAGTTATTAAACTCGATTCGAGGTTGATTCATTCAAGAAATTAGGTTGTGAATTATATAGATTAACTTAGAATTAAAAAAAATTTAAAATTTTAATATTTCATATGAAAAAATCAAGAAACAATTTATGTGAATATATATTATATATATTGTAAATAATAAAGTTTAAAAAAATATATCAAAAAGTTTGTTATCCCACATTGAAAAGATATTATGTTATCCTTTTAAGTTGAAGTATTTAAACTAAAAAAGTTTTTTATTCCACATTGAAAAAATATAATTTTTTTTTATAAACATAGAGTATATATACTAAAAGACTTCAAATCCCACATTGAAAAAATAATTTTTTTCTTGTGAACATAGAGTATATATACTAAAGGGCTTCAAATCTCACATTGAAAAGATACTATGTTATCTTTTTAAGTTGAAATATTTAAACCAAAAAGTTTTTTTTTCCCATATTTAAAAAATATAATTTTTTTCTTGTGAACATATAATATATATATTAAAAAACTTCAAATCTCATATTGAAAAAACAATTTTTTTCTTAGGAACATAGAATATATATACTAAAGGGTTTCAAATTCCACATTAAAAAAATAACTTTTTTTCTTGTGAATATAAAGTATATATATTAAAGAGTTTCAAATCCTTCAAATCTCACATTGAAAAGATATTATGTTATGCTTTTAAGTTGAAGTATTTAAACCAAATAGTTTTTTATCTCACATTAAAAAAACATAACTTTTTTCTTGGGAACATAGAGTATATATACTAAAAGGTTTCAAATTCCATATTGAAAAATAAAACATTCTTCTAATATTTATATAATGAACTTTGAAAAGGATTAATAACCAGCTAAAATTTTTTTTAAAAAAGAGGGGTTTATGAGAAAAAATCACATTTGAAAAAAAAAGATCTCGTCTGGGTTCGTCCGGATCATAATTCAACCGAGTTTTGCCTTATTTTTAGAATGGTCGATCTTTTGCTTTACCTGGACCAGTTCAACCATTGGGTCGACCCACTGGGTTGGTCTGAGTTTAATAACTATGATTGGAATGGTAGCTTGGACGCTGGCCGCCAGCAAAGATGCTAAAGTGCATTGTTACCAACAGTCAGTTTCAATGGGTATAAACTTATATATACCGGTGTTTTTTAAAATATTTTTTATTTGAAGATATATTAAAATAATATATTTTTTATTTTAAAAAATTTATTATTAATACAATCACATTTAAAAAAGCTAAAAACATCAAAAAAATATTTAATTTCAAACAAAAATATTTAAACTTTTATAAAATTACTTTCCAACTGCAAACCCTAACAATAGTCAATAGTTGCCCTCTTGAATTTCGATCTTATGACCCACTTCATTTAATTTTAATGTCTTCTAACTTTTTATTTATTTAAATTAGGACATGTTATTTTTTTTCCATTTTCTAATGAAATTTGGTTAGTTTAACCTCATTTCATTAATTGATTTAGCGTTAATAAATAAATAATTATTTATGTACGAAAATAAAACAATCAATTAGAAATATTCTTAATAAAATCGAAAAAACTATGTCTTATAAGGTTGGATTGTAAGAATAAAAAACTCATGGATGTCCACTTCTTATGCATAGATATTATGCATGAAGTTGTTTCTGAACTGGTTGATCATTATCATCTCTGCATGCGTTGCAAAAAAGAAAATAAAAATCTGAGTTTGGACTTTCATCTAATTCCTAAAATCTCTCACAATATCCTTTGTTATGGATAACTTGGACTGTACTCATTATTATCACTGATGGTTTTGTTTGTTCATAAAACAAACTTATTCAGTGATGGACTCTTGAGGTTTGTTCATGCCTTCATGGTGATTCCCTGAAAATTTCATACATGATGCTTCCAATTTCGTAGATTACGAGGAAAGATAATTATATATTGCTGGAGAATTTCTAGCCAAGCCAAGTTTAATAGATTGATTAAAGATAGCTATTGAAAGTATATTAATTTAACAGCATAAATAATATAATTCAGCTTGTAATAATATGGGATTCTAAATAGTTAGGATATGTTATAACTAGATGAGGTTTTATTTCAAATAAATTATATAAATGTCCTAACACATATATTTATGAACTAATAAAATATGTTTAGATTAAAAAGAAAATCTGATCACGTCAAATTAAAATAACAATTCAAAAAAGCTATAATTTTTTATCTGAACAATAATTCGAGAGTCAATAACACTGTTAGAGGAGCATTTTCTTTCCTATCATCCACCATTCCATTCTCCAAATAGAATAAAGACAAGCACACCAAGCATTCTTAACAAAGTTGGATAGATTAATGTTGTATTCTGCTGCAGATACATATTTGCCGGTTGCATTGCTGCTGCTCGTTCCAATGAGTTTGTCGATGCTGCAATTGTGTAAAAAAGTATGCCATATAGTGGTGACACGAGGAACTTCAAAATACAAGTACTTTCATTGCTTACATTACGTGGGACACAGAATAAGATTGCACGGTGCTCCTTCCCTGTTTATCTGTATCTTTTTCAGAGTCTGTTAAGCACTATGAGCCAAGAGATGAATCATCTATCTTGTTGCAATACACAGGAGTTTTTGTTGAACAAATCTTGCATCTTCCTCGACAAGATTTATTACGAATAAAAGGGCATCAACAAGGAACAGGCTTTGTCATAAACACTAAAACTCAAGCTATTTACCATAATCAAGATCATCTCCAATTTAATATTTGCTATTAAAGGGAATTATCTCAGTGCCAATCAAGACATGAAAAATAAATACTAAGGAAAACCCTGTGGTTAAAAGAAACGATAAGAAATTCTATGCAATTGTATTCTCCTTAGGTTTATCTTGGATTTCCAGCCCTCCTTTACCAGTATCATGATCCTTGTAGTACCTCTTCCAGAACCAGTGCTGCTTCCACACTCTTTCCACCATTTCATCAATTGGGATTCCTTTCGTCTCAGGTAGAAAGTATTTGGCAAAAAGGCACATTACAGCTAGCATAGCACTGTATAAGAAGAAAGTCCCGGCTCGCATGTGGCATAACATGGTGAGGAATGTTTGAGCAACAAGAAATGTGAAAACAAAATTCATAATAACAGCGACGGAGAAGCCAGCACTTCGAGTCTCTATCGGGAATATTTCACTTGGGATTAGCCATCCCAAGGGACCCCATGACCATGCAAAACCAGCCAAGAACACGCAGACCAAGACGATCACAAGTACGGCATAATGTTTCGCCACAACGTTTGTGGAGTGCAAATGCACTGCGAGGATTACTCCAATTGCACCCTGTAAGGAGCAAATAATGAACTGTTTTAGTAGTGCTAAAACAGATATCAGCAGTGGAAATTGAAATCATCGAGACGTTTGTTTTTGGCTCACCAAAGAAATGAACATCTGAATGGCTGCTTCAATGAGCAATGCTCTTCTACCAAATCTATCAACCACAACAATTGCAAACGCAGTGCCTATTGGTTTAACTGTATTAGTCATTATAGCCGACATCAATGATGCATTCTCACCTAACCCCATGGTTTGAAAGAGAACTGGGGCATAAAGCATGACCACACTGATGCCTGTGAACTGCTGGAAGATTTGAATGAGTGCACCGCATACTAGTTGAGGCCTACCTGATTGTTTCCAAAGGTTCTTGAAGGGATGCCTGATTTGTCTACTAAATTCAACAGCTTGCGAAATTTCTTCGTACTCTTTATCAACATTATCAACGCCTCTGATCTTCTTCAAAGTATACAACCCTTCTTCATTCTTCCCTCGTTCTATGAGGCTCGTCGGAGTCTCCACGATCATAAGAGAGCCAAGGAGGAGAAGTAAAGCAGGGCATGCTGCACCACCCAGTGAAATTCTCCAACCATAGGGGTGTAATTTTGAGGTGGCATAATTGATCACATTAGCTGTTAGAATGCCTATTGTGATAAGGAGCTGAAAACAAAGATTAAGGCCTCCTCTGTACCTTGCAGGTGCAATTTCTGATATGAATAATGGCACTGCCTACATTAGAATTTCTCTTATAAGTTATTTGGAAGCAGCAAACATGCTGAAAGTGATGTAAAAGTTGAGTAAAATAATGTGGTGTTCTGTTTTTCCTTTCTGTACAAAGTTGAAGATCCCACAAATCACTCTAATATATTGTGTTATAATATGTTAGTCGACCACAAAAAGAAGCAATCCTAAGCAAGTGTAGGTAACTAAGCAGTGAGTGTTCGTTACTATTCTCTAACAACCTTAAAAAATATATGAAGTAGCTTCTCAAATAATCGGTACTGCCTGATATATATGCTTGAATTTCACCTGGTTTCCAAAACCAATTCCAGCGCCCAGACAAAGCCTTCCAGCGATCAACATGCCAATGTTGAGAGCAGCAGCATTTAAAATGGCACCAACAAGAAAGAAGACGGAGGCAATCTGCATGGTGGGTTTGCGGCCCCTTTTCTTGCAACAAATTGAGCCGATAAAGCAAGCTACAATGGCTGCAAGGTAGAGGGAAGATGTGAAGAGCTGGAGAAGTTGACTGTTAAATTTGCAGTAGTTGTTTGCTTTAGCTTGATGCTTCTTGACATAAACTTCAGGGAAGAACTTTTCCAAAAACATATCCATTCCTGTCACTCCTCCTAGAATCATATAAAACCACAAGTACGAGAAAACAATTAACATAAGATTATCTGTGCTTTGTCAGGCAATAAATATAAAAAAAAAACTAGCATGCCTGATCTAGTTTAGTTATGTACCCGAAATTCCAATGTCGTACCCAAACATGAGACCACCACAGGCTGCAATAACGGTACAAACAATGACCTGCCATGTAAGCTTGGCAGGTAAGTCCCGACGAACACCAGATCCATCGACCAGGGTTAACTCGGGCATGGCTTCACCTAAATCTAATACCTCTGAAAAATAAAAAGAGTTTTCACTTAATAACAATATCAGATAAGGTCACTTTGCTCCTTGGATGAATAGGAAAAGCTGCAACATATATTCATGACAGTCATCTTTAGAGTTTGAAGTTCAGAAGAAGTTTGTTACCTAGGAATTTGATAGCAGATCAGAAGCATTTAGCCAGGTGGCAGAAATTAAGCAACGATAGAAGTTTATTTATGAAAGCTAAATAATGGTTCTTATCGTATCAAACTCTTCTAAGTAGTATCAGATTTCATTAACCGATTCCTAAAATCTCTCTTTTGGATAATTTTTTTTTCTTTGTTTGAGATTGCATCTTTGGATAACTTTTCTGGATTATCCTTTATTCTCTCCAAATCAGAAACCAGCCAAGGTAACCATAAAAATACCTCCTTCTTCTGCTCTCTGATTGGAATTCTTCAGCATGAGATAACCATAAAAAACAATAAAGAAACAGAAATTAAAAATGAGTTATGGTAATTTAATTTGTCAAATAATATGGCCACGATGCCTGCAACTCAGACATGCATAGATATTAATTGTAACTCGTAAACAACAACATACAGCAATAGATTGATAGTCTGACAGATGATAGGTACATTCCTGCTATCACTTGTTGGCTTTGCCTCCTGGTGTTTGTAGAAGAATGTTGATGGAGATTGTCCGATACTGTTCCCGTCTCTTGTGCATTGGATTCTTTTAAATATCACTTATATCTCACAATGGCGTCTCTCTGTTCATTCTAGACACTGCAAATTCTTTGGCAAATATTTTTTTTTTAATCTTTTCCTGTCAAGTAAATCCTTCACTACTGATGACTGCCACTGGTTTAATGCGGTTGAGAAATATTCTCTAGTACAAATAAGCATTTATGATTGATGCAACATCAGCATGTAGAAGAAAGAAAGGACGTGGATCTTAAAATAACAAGGAGAATAAAGAAGGAAATTAAAAAAAATGATTGTAGGAGTTTTTTTTTTTTGGGAAAATAGATATTTTCATTGATTAATTTTAATTTCTCCTTTATTTATTTATTTTATTCCGTATTATTATGTTTTTCAATTTTTATTTATTCGAAAGAAATAGTTTTACTAGTTTGTTATTTTTATTCATTATTACTAGGGTAATGAAAATTAAGTGTTGTTTTTGGTATTTAAGGTTTTTGCGTATAATAAACTTCTAAATTTCCATCAAAAAGCTTCAACGTGTTTGGATTTGAACTTGTCTATATATCTAATAGATGTTACACTTTGCTGGTATTTTGGATCACATCCAGTTTGGGATTTTTTTTTACCTGGGGTATCCTTAATTTTTCATGTAAATGAAATATGATACTTAATTCATCTTGGTCTCGGGGATGTCAACATAAAATTCCAGTCACTGCTTCAATTTATTCATAAAATTCCAGAATATGGTCTCTGCTGTACCTGAAGAAACTAGGAACAAGAAATGGTTGAGAAAAGCCCTCTAAAATCTTTCCAACACTAGCGCACTAGTGTTCTGTCAATCAAATGAGAAAAGGTAAGTATATGTTCAAATATGCATCAATGAATACATATGCATGCAGGAAATAAGTTGATCGGATTCGTACTTAGCTTCATAAAGTAGCATTGACAAGTGATCTGATTTAGAACAAAACTTTCTATTTACTATAAAAAGAGAGAGAGATTGGAAAGTTGGCTGCACTGTGGAGAATGACAGAAACTAAGGTTTTAGCCTTGTCAGTTGCTGTCAGCTTGACTCGACAACTAATGGCATTTTAACTCCTCTCGTGTACATTTGTACAGAAATATAATATTTGCCATTATATGATACCTCAAGCTGATCCGTGTAGCTGTCACTTGCCTCTGATTTTGTAATCTTAACTTCAGAGTTCATAGTGTTTTTGAGTGATTCTGTGACTGGTGGATCGGTCCATCAATCTCAAGTTTTGTCTTCAGTTTCCAGGATCCTGCTTGACATAACCCCTGCTTGGCTCGGATATGGTCATAACAGTTAAATGAACAGTTGACTTTCCAGGATGCTCTGTGTTTTCTCTGTCATTTGAACTGTTAATTTCCCCTGCCGGATATGATGGGATGCCATTACCTTCATCTTCAGCCAATATTTTTGATTCACTTTCAAGGTCTCCAATGGATTCTGAATTTGTAAACGCCACTGCTTTAAGTGGTTCCATAATATTTTCTTGGCTATCTAGTCTTTGAAATTCGTCATCTTCACTGTCTTGTACATGATTGAACTTCTCATTGTTTATAAAATCACTCGCAACTGCTTCATTCACATTATGAATTATGTCAGCTGCAGAGTCCTGCAAATGAGGAGTATGCAGTCCCGGTCAATGTCACAGAGCTGGAAAGGAGTTACTAGTATTCAATTGCTGTGAAAGCAATAGAGAAGAACTTGCAAGTGAGAGGAAAATGAGGGTATACCAAATTTCATGCTCTGTTTAGTTTAAAGAATGAGAGGAAAAAGAAGAAATTCAAATCTTTACAACTGCAGTTCCATTTCATGGCAGCAAAGTCCCCCCACCCCCTCTTTTACACCCTCATTTTAGCAGTAGAATGGGTTATAAGGAAAAACACTGCTTAGAACATCATATTACCTTTGCTTCAAGAGTCACTAAGATATTTTCACCATCAACTGCCGGTTTTGATGGGTCAAAGACAGCCTTTTGATCTGTTAAATCTTTAGGGTTCCCTTGGACATCCTTGGTGGTTTCTGAGGTGCCAATGGCACCTGCTGGCTTTAACAAGTCTCCAATTTCCTGATCAGTTTCCTTGCTGTTGCTTGAAGTATCAACATCGTCCATTGCTTGAGATGATACGACAATTGTTTCATTTTCAGTTGATACTCCAGGACTGTAGTCATGGTCCTCTAGGGAAGTGATGTTGGCTGGTTTTACTGGTTCCACAAATATCTCCTGTCTAGTTGAAAATTGAGGTTCACCTTCACTGCCTTCAAAAGACCTTAAATTCTCCAAATCTTCATTTTTATTTATCGAGGGATCACTAACTTCGCTGATGAGGTTAACTTCTCCAGCAACATCTCTTGGACGATTTGTAGACTCCTATTCAATGTCACATATCTTAGTTTTTCTTCATGTTATTTTTACTAGCTAAAAATGTGTAAAAATAATTCTTTGGTGCAGAATTTAGAAGGAAAACGAAACAATACTAGTAAAAATGATCCATAATGTCAAGATGACATAAGTGCAATGATAAGTGGAACAATGTAGGGAACATAATGCATGTTGACATGTGACTACCTCTTCTTCTACCATAAGTCCAGGAAAAACTGAAGTAGAATGCTCCCCCTCGGATTTTGAAACATCAATGTCTGTTTCATTGTCAGCGAGTCTTGCAGATACATCTTCAAGATGCTCGAAAGATCTGGGGCTAATTTCCTTCTGTGGTTTTGACAGTTTTACAGGTGCCTCATTACCAATCGATGTTTCTGAATCGTCATCTATGTTTTTCCTGGATTTTAAATCCTCCATGGTTTCCTCGTCATCAAGCGATGATCCCTTCATATTCTCCATCTCAATAGCTTCTTCAGTAAGCTTCCCTTGAGTGTTAGATGGTTCCTGCTCAATGCATGGTGCATCTAGTTCAGATATCTTACTAAAATGGGCTTTTGTGTCTTTATATCAATGCCGAAAAAACTGTTGTATACATGCATGGGAATGAGAAGAATGGGACATTTGAAAATTACAGGGATTTAATCACAGTTGAAAGCAGTAGAAAATGATATATGAAAACGAAAGATATGTGAACACAATTTTACTGGACTCCCTTCATAAATATCGAGCTACTGAAGGATCACAGACCTCAGATTTTTCAGATTTGTTATCAATAGATGGGTGCTCTACCGAATCATTTACCACATGACTGGTATCTTGAGTTGCAGTCAGAGGTAATCTTTCCTCCATATCAGTGGACACCAGTTGACTGAAATCTGATGAAGAACCTATATCTGCTGGGATCCTATATGCTAAAACAGACTTTGGAGATGAGGATAGACTTGAGTTGGTAGAAGCTTGTTCAACTATCAATTCTGGCAGTATGCCTGATGTAGTGGGATCATTAAAACTTTGGTTTAACCCAGAAACCCCAACTTCTATTAATGTACTTTGATCTTCTCTACTGCCTTGAGTTGAAGTTGGGTTGTCTTCAACCTCGACTGGTATTGAAGTGCTCTTAATGTCTGAATGTTCAGTCAGCCTTTCATGATCTCGGTCAATATCTTCAATAGATTCTAATTCTTCCACGCTATTCTTAATGTGAACTAATGGATCATTCACATTGTAAGTAATGTTTGCATCTTCTCCAGACTTCTCAGTAGAATTTAATGATTTGCTCTCTATATGCTTTCTAGATTCTGAATTACTTTCAACATCTGGTTGTGACTGATCACTTACGAGTACTTGCATGGCTTTTTCAGCTCCACTATCTCTGTCTTCATTTGATTTCGAGTCTTCTAAGTGGTCATTTACGAGGAGCCTCGAGTCATTTACATTGCAACTGCCGTCCATACCCTCTACAGACTTCTCAGGATTAATCAATGATTCGCTCATGATATTGCTGTTAGATTTTGAATTACTTCCCTCGGCCGGTTCTGATAGATTGGCTATAACTACTTGCATCATGGAGTTTTCAGCTCCAACATATATGTTTTCATTTGATTTCAAATATCCCCTGTCATCGTATGTGACCGTGTCATCTGCATCGCAATTTATGTTCATCTCTTCTGCAGAATTCCCAGGAGCATTCCTTGATTCCTGTTTTATTTATTAAGTTGCAAAGATGAGTCCAACAGCATTTTTCTAATTATTTTCTTATGGTAGAGAAAGATGAATTAGAATATACAAGATACTGTGTTCTAATATTAGGAAAGAGAGTTAAATACACTGAAGTCTAAACCTGTAAAAAAAAATTGATGGACAGTAAGCATAAGAAACTGTAATTTGATCCAAGTTCATCCGCAAACTGTAATAATGTATTGTATTAAAGTTATTAACTGACCTGCGGCTTCTGAAAGTACACTTCAGAAGGTTTTTGTGGCATTGAATCCTCCATCAGTTGCATTCCTTCCTGGGAATGTTCAGGTGGAACTACATCTGAAGGATTAGAAGGCCTCTGCTCCCTTTCCTCTTCGACTATGTGTTTGACATAATTAAAGTGTTTTGGATCAATGCTCATTGAATGGGCTTGATCCTCTTGAGATATTTCAGCTCTTGAAGATGATAGCGACCAAAGTGATGATGAAGTTGGATCCTCGGGTTCATTCCTGAGCCTTGAAAACCCTTCTTCTGTAATATCCCCCTCCCCTGCCTCGTATATTTGTCTAGTTACGTTTTCATGTTCTTGAACCTTTGGAGCAAGAGGCGAAGCTCCCCACATATCTTCACTCCCGGAAGTAGTTTCCTGTTCACTATCCCCATCATAAACCAAGGAGTCACCATCATTGGATGAAGCAATTCCATCTGCTGTCAGAGGGGGTGAACCGATCTCTGAGACCTCCACTTGCATGTCAGAAGCTATGGAATTGGTATGGGTATGCCAAGGATCCTGGTGCTTGTAAAAAAAATGTTCCTCCATTCCCGTGTTGTAAATTGCAGACGGGCTGGAATCATATGAAGGTTCAGCCACAGCACTAGCCTTAGGAACTGGACAAGGGAGAGAGTTCGGTGCATGATTATAAAACACTTCGGGAAATTTGAACGTTGTTGGCTGTAGACTTTCTGAATTCTCAGCTGTCTTAGCATTAAAAATGTTTTCTGTAGAAGAAAATGGTCTTGGCCAAATTTTCTTGTGCTTGATTAGATCTGTGTCCCTTTGAATATCATTTCCATCACCTAAACTTGGATCCTTGTCATGAGATTGTCCCATATTTTCACCTTTGTGTTTGACTCTACTGGTTTCAACTTCTCTATCCCGTTCCCGTTTGTTAGTAACCTGATTGGAAGATCGGGCTTCTTCCGTCACAAGATCAGTTACAGTTAAATCACGGCGCAAGGTTTCACCACGTTGGAATAATGAATGATCAGCCAGCAGGCCATGATTTTCCTTGTCTGCAAAAAAGTTTATTGATTCAGTATTAGTAGCAGAGGTCTCTGGTATTTTTTTTCTTAGTTGATGAAGAAACTAAAACAGAAGTCTGTCTTACCTAATTGCATTTTAGATCTAGAATATCCTGTGCCGTCATGTTGATCTAATTGTTTGTTCTCCAGGGGGGGAGAATATCCCAAAGAGAAGCTCTCATGCCTGCAGAAGAGCATTTCTTTCAGGTGATCTGCCATAAATTCTTGCTGGAAACTGTCTGCCATGAGATTAGGTTTTTCTTCAAATGGTTCATATGGAAGGTCAAATGGATTTTGGGTTGGTAACAAAATAGAAGGGGCTGAACTAGGTATTCGGTCATCTGAACTCTTAGAAACATGAAAAGTGTTGCTTCTTGCAACCAAAACAGGATGCATTGTACCTGGAGCAGCACTACTACTCATTTTGAATGACTTTCTTGCTCTACGTCTTGCAATTAGGCTCTCCAGCCTCCTATTTCTTTCTAGCTCAGAATCCCCAAGATCCATGAGATTCTTTTGATCATTCGCAGTCCATTCTACAGCGTTTTTGCAACCCTTTTCTGATTCTTCTTCTTCATCATCTACTTCAGAGCTTGAGCTCTCCGACTCCACCTCACCACCAACAAGAAGTTTTGCAGGCTGCTCATTAAAGCCATCAAATGAGACAGTCTCAGGATTTGATGCCTCGCTGAATTCTGAAATATTCTCACCAAGGGAAACATTGTAAGAAGAACTTTCTCCACTATTCAAAGCATAGCTTGCTTTCTCCTCCATGATTACTTTCGGTTTTTGTTCGACCAAGGCAGTTCTGCCAATGAAATCATCATTTGAAGGCATGGAGGAAACCATGTTCTTTTCCTCTTTAACAGCGTGTGTATCCGATTTGTCTTTATTCTCGTTGACGTTTCTCTGCAACATTCTTCGAGCTTCAATAGAAGAGTTATCATCTCTATTGGCAGCATCAGCTGCGTCAGATGATATTCCATGTTCCTTCCTCTCAACCACCCCATGTTTTTGCGAATTCAAATAATAACGGATAAAAACAGCAGTGCAACCAAGAAATGGTAAAGAGTAAATCAAGAAATAGAAAACTGAAGGAAAAAACAAGTATAAAGCCAGCAAGGTTAACGAAAAACCTGAAGCAAATGGATATTTTTGTACAAATGCAGAGCAAGAACTCATGGAAAGTTTAAGAACTCTCCACATGAAAGCTTGAAATTCCTTTGCATCAATACCCATTTTAAAATTTTATCCCTAAAACAATCTAGAAAGAATCAAAGAGATTGACATTAATTTAAACATGTAATTCACAGGCTGCCTCTTAACTATCTGCAGTTTCAGACTCCCAGTAATGGAACTCATTACATAGGATAATAATCTACATGTTAACATACTAACATTTCAAGTATAGTCTTTGAAAAGGTTTTCTTATTGCATCAACCAGAAGATGGAATATCAATGGCTACCTAAACAAAAAGAAGGATTCAAGCCACTCTTCTGATCCCAAAAAAGAAAGGGGAGCTTGACAATGAGAGCTCAGCTGTAACCAGGAATGACAGCCAAGAAAAATCTCTTAACTGGTTTCATTTTTAGAAATCTTTGGTTGGTTGTGAGCTTTGAGAGATCCTTTTATTTAGGACTTCCACTTGTGTTTTCTCTTCTCCTCCTGATTCATGGGTTGACAGGGGACAAAAACGAAAGAAAACAGGTACAGGGAGTCAGGGACAGTTACTATTGCTGCAAGAGATTGGACCTGCAAGATCTTAGCCCATTGTTTTACTCCATATCTCCATTTTATTTCATTTCCTTGCAGGCCTTGGCGTCGGTGGAAACTGAGATTTTTTTTAGCTCGTGATTCCCATCTCTTAGTCTCATTCCCGTGTTAAAAGGCACAGAGACTGTTAAAAGATTTTTCTTTTTCCACGTTCTAACGATGCAGGACTCAATTTATTTATTTTTTTTTTGGTTACAGAAGAAAAATAACAGAAGAAGTTAAACATTTTCTTCTTCTTTTTTTCTTCTTAGAAATGCATATATTTTTAGAAATGCAATAAAGAGAATAAGCAGTGATTGGCCATGATACTATCTCCCTTTCTTCTTTTTTTCTTCAAGGAATGCAATATTGTTAGATAATCGTGTTTTGCTGTGGGTTAAATATTTTGTTCGTTTGATAAAAAAAATTATATATATAGGTTTTTTTAACATGTTTTTCTAGTTAAAAATATTTAAAACGAAAATTAAAGAGTCTATATCTACATGTAATTAAATAAATCAAAAACTATGTATGTTAATCATAGTTATACCCGGCCCGGTCTAAGGCTCGGGTTCCGGTTAAATAAATCAAAACTTGTGCGTTACCGCCCGGCTAAGGCCGGTTTGGTTTTGAGCAGGAGCGATTTTTTTAATCAAACGCGCGTCATTTTAGTAAAAAACAAAACAAAAGTCATTGGATTACAAACGAGTTTTTGACCGGGTCTTGCCGGGTCAATCGGGTCATCCTAGGTTTTGCTTTTCCCTATTTTTTCCTTAAATTCAGCCCGGTTCCAGCCTCGGGTCGGCCTGGTAGACCTGCCGGGCCGAGTTTCAAAACTATGATGTTAATAAATAAATAAATAAGTCATAAATTATAATTAAAAATAAAACTTGAAAAATTAAGAGACAAGTGTAGATTAAGCTGTTAGATCTCGTAAAATGAGACATTTACTCAGTTATACTTGCTAAATTTATTTATTAAAATATTTTTTTATTCAATCAAATGATAATATAATTTTTTTTTGTGCTAACCCGGGTATCCTCACACCTTTTTTAAAGGGTGAGACTAGTCCCGTTAGAGGTTCGTGGCTGCCACTCCCAACAAGCACGCTTCCTAAGGATTGAACTTATGTTCTCACCCTTGCAGGGCTATAACAATACTTTAACCGCTAGATCAAGACTTTATTAGTAAATGATTATAGAAATAGATACACATTAAATTGATTAAATAAAATAAATGAAAAAAAAATGTTATGCAAGGCTACACACATTAGAATTAATATATAAAAATAAATGTTTTTTATTTTAAAAATAAAGTTCATCTATACAAAAGATTACAAAAATAATATAGATAAATCAAAAAAATATCTTCAAAAATTAAATGCATACAAAATAACAAAAAAAAATTGTCATTTAAAAGAGACTCTCTAAACAAAATAAAAAAGATAAAAGATATTAATCTAACTATAAATAAAATTAATAATTTTGAAAAAAAACATATTAAAAAGTATTAATTTTAAAAAATAAAAAATAATAATTTAAAAAGACGAGGCGTTGCTAGGCCTAGCCCATTTCTTTAGGGCCCGCGTGAGTGGGTTATTTTTTTGTTTTTGTATTTAGAGTCGCTCGATCCAAATATTTTTGGTGGAAAAAAAGGTATCAGATGACACGTTGTCTGTATTGCCTAATTTTTTGGCATTATGGTAGTTGGGAAAACAGGTCAAATGGTTTTTTTTTACCAAAAAACTACATTTTCAATCTATTTTTTTTTATCCAAAATACTTAGAAAATATCATAGGTAACTTGATAAACACTTTCATGATCTAAAAAAAATTTAAAAACCGTCTCAAAACCCGAAATCAAAATTCTTACCAAAATTAGATAAAATTTGTTTTTTCTTGGCAATATCAAGGTTAAAAAACCTTAATCTGAAATCTGTCCCAACTTAAATTTTTTTTTAACGTTGGATTTCGGTGATTTTCACTCACATTTCTCACGTGAATGGCTAAAAAAATAAGAAAAATAAAGTTTGAAATCAAAATTGATTTTTCTCTTTAATTTTAAAAACTGAAGAGACCCAACATTTATAATTTATAAAGTATAGGGATTGCAATAAATATTTTTTTCAAACTTTTTAAACACCCATTACCTACATATATTTTAGTTTGGTCTCTCATTTTTCAATCTCAAAATTTCTTAACAAATTAGCTTATAATTTGATTTAATAAAAATTAAAAAAAAAAAAAAACTTTATGAATAGTTTGTCAACAGGTAAGGGGATCCACTGCTGCATAGCAAATCCCCCACATTTATTTTTTTAGTTAATATTTTTTTTTGAAACAAAGCAAACATCACGTAATAGATTTTTTTCAGAGGACAGACCTAAATGGGCAAATCAATGGGCGATTATGGACAAAAATGGGCTTAACTTGAGTGGCTCGGAAGCCACCAAAACAATTCCTATACTTCGGGAGTGTAGAACATATTCTTTTTAGATATTTTTTAAATATATTTTTTATTTTAAAAAATATATTAAATTAATATTTAAAATATATTTTTTCTATAATTTCAAAAAAAAAAAAAATATTTTAAAAAGTATTTTCCATGTACCCTTTCCGTTGAAAGAACCACTATTATATAATATTATAATAATTATTTATAGAATTTGATTTTATAAATTCTAAATTTATCCTAATTTTTGTAGCCTAATATATTAAAGTCTTATTTATTTTTATGTTTTAAAAATATTTATAAAAAAAATTAATTTTTTATTATTTTTATTTTTTTCTTTAATTCAAATTAATAGTTTTTATATTTTCAAATTACTTTAATATACTAATATAAAAATAATTCTTTTAAAAAAATATATTATTTTAATATATTTTTAAATAAAAAACACTTAAAAAAAAAACAACATCCATTCCCCCTCAGGACAATTTGTATAGAATCAGTGATATTTCAAGACCGGGGACTGATCTGTAATTATCCTTAATAGCACGGGGGAAATTTGTTACCATATCCAGCAGCATTCTCTCTTTAATATCTCCCTTTCGCTGCAATGTCTTCCTAACCAAAAAAAATCTCTTTCGTAGCAGGAAACACGTATAACTAAATTTCATGCATACCCAATCGATTCTTTATATCTGTTATGTTAATTAGGGTTTCAAAACAAATCAATTTCAAAGATGCTAGAAACTCTGAGACCAATAACATACATTTCTGCTACTTCTTCTACTGTTAAATTTCAATACTGTAGACTCCAATCTAGGGTTTTCCACCACCGTTTTATCCCTATTAATAGTTCCCTTACTTTGCCTTCAATTAACCCTAAATCCTTCAATTTTTTATCGAATACCAAAATCAGAGACTGTAAAATCTTAGCCAGATGTCAAGATAGCGATTCTACCGAGAAAACAAGCACCGAAACCGAGCCAAAAAACAACCCACCGCCATCACCGCCATCGTCGAATTCAGGGTCAAAGCAGAAGAGAGAGAAGCAAGGGAAAAGCCAATGGTGGTTTTCCAAGAAGCAGAATTGGAAATGGCAACCTTTAATTCAAGCGCAAGAAATTGGTGTCTTGCTTTTGCAATTAGGGATTGTTATGTTCGTTATGCGGTTGCTTCGACCCGGGATTCATTTGCCCGGGTCGGAGCCAAGGCAACCCACTACTTTTGTCAGCGTGCCGTATAGTGAGTTTTTGGGTAAAATTAATAGTAATCAAGTGCAAAAAGTGGAGGTTGATGGTGTGCATATAATGTTTAAGTTGAAAGATGAAGGAGTTAGTGGACAAGAGAGTAGCAGTGAAGTGGTTGATAGCAAGTTTCAAGACTCGGAATCTTTGTTAAGGAGTGTGACGCCTACCATGAAAAAGATTTTGTATACTACGACGAGGCCTACTGATATTAAGACTCCGTATGAGAAAATGCTGGAGAATCAGGTGGAGTTTGGTTCGCCTGATAAGAGGTCCGGTGGGTTCTTGAATTCAGCATTGGTGAGTTTTTACTGGAAGTTAGTTATGATTTGATGTTCTTGATTTTTGAAGTTAATTAGGAGCAATTGGTGTAAATCTTGTCCTCTTTAATTTCGTTTCCAAGTTTGGTAGTTGAGTTTGATACAACTAGTGCAAGTTTATGTCTTACATTAGTTTGATTTTTAAGAGCATTACTAGAGTAGACTAGCATTGATGTTAAAAATAGGAAGCACGCATCCATTCGATAGGGATTGGACATTTACGAACTGATTGAGAGAAGCAAATTTTAATCCTTGAAATTTAATTATCTGGGGTTCTGTTTACCTAGGAGATACTGTTATGTACATTGATTGTTAAATAGTTGGTTATGGAACCTAGATTGATTCCCACTTATTAAATTGTACTTTTTAACAGAATTCTCACTAGAACTGGCGATTTGAAAACCCTCATAGGGAATTTGCAGCAGTTTTTAGCTAATTTCCTCGTTGTTGCTTCTCTATTAGCATGACTTATATCACATTTCTTCATGTGAGTTAAACTTTTTCTCTCCGATGTTGTTCTTGTCTTCTACCCCATTTATGTTGATCATGGATCACTAGCACTTGTCTAGCATGATACATGGGTTATTGCTTGTTTTTTTTGTTCTTTGGATAAAAGTTAAATGTTATTAGAGGAAAATGAGGAGAAGAATACAACAAGGGGGATAAGATGTGGCATGGGGTGATCACAATAATGAGAATCTATATATTTGACTGTCAACGTCTTACTTAATATTAACTGAGGAAACTCCCCTGAAAACCCCAACAATAAAAAAAAAAAGAACTTCCCTTAACAATAGCTCAAATTAAAGCGATCATTGAAAATTCTTGGATTTATTTTCATCCAAATGTGCCACACAACTTTGGACACCACACATCTCTCTCATATGTGCATGCACAGTTGTGCAGTCATTTGTTCTTGTTGCACTGTACTAGGTATGTGTTAGAAGGGGAAAATAAGTGCATCATATGCCTTGAAAGTTGGAAAGAAAAGTTATAAGTTTTATGATGTGTTGTTGCAGGAGTTATCTCACTGTATGAGGCTTAACTTCACTTACTTTCTTCTGTTCCTTTCAGATAGCTTTGTTCTACGTAGCTGTGCTTGCAGGGCTTCTTCAACGTTTCCCTGTTACCTTTTCTCAGGTGCGAACTTTCATCCTTCCTTTTCATTTGTCTTGAACCTAATGCAATGTAGCAAGATTTTGAGTGGATCTATGTAAAGTTGTGCAGCATACAGCTGGTCAGGTTAGGAACCGTAAGTCTGGGGGTTCTGGAGGTTCAAAAGTGTCTGAGCAAGGTGAAACAATAACTTTTGCTGATGTTGCTGGGGTTGATGAAGCTAAAGAAGAGCTAGAAGAAATTGTGGTATGTTATATTGGATCTACCATCATGTCTTGCTTGGTTTCCTGAATCCACCCTACTAATTCAGGAAATGATCTTTACTTGCTGATGTTTACTGTGCAGGAATTTCTCAGGAATCCAGACAGGTATACAAGACTTGGTGCTCGTCCTCCTCGAGGTGTTCTCCTGGTGAGTAAAGAAAGAAAAGCTTGAGATGGAAGTTTATTTCCTGAAAACGTGTTGACTGTTGATCATATCTCCTGCACAAATCACCCGAATTAGTTGTACATGTCAACTTTGCTGGTCTCAGTTAAAAGAAACTGCCATGCATGACTCCACCCAATCATCTCATTGTACTCTTCAATGTTCACCTGATCAGACAATCTACAAAGATAACATGAGAAAGTAAACTCTGAACCCAAAAACTGGAAAGTTGTTGATAGACATTCATTCTCTTTCACCAGTCACTGTATTAGCAGTGATTCTATTCCTCTAATATAAATGCTGTATTTTATCACTCTTGCACACTGGGTTTCCCTAATTTTATTATTGCTCAGTTCCCCAACCACTGCTGGCATGCGTGTGCGCTGAAATATTGTGTGATGACTGGCCTGATCCGAGAAGATAAATATAAGAGGCTGCAATGATTGACGCCTTAGTTCAAATTTTCATAAGTTTAGTGAGAATTATGTCTATCCTACAGGTGGGCCTTCCTGGGACAGGTAAGACTCTTCTAGCAAAGGCTGTTGCTGGAGAAGCTGAAGTTCCCTTTATAAGTTGTTCTGCAAGTGAATTTGTTGAGTTGTATGTTGGCATGGGTGCCTCCCGTGTGAGAGATCTCTTTGCCCGGGCAAAGAAGGAGGCACCATCAATAATATTTATTGATGAGGTAAGATTATGGGAATCCTTATTGTGTTTGGACGTTAAATGTTTAACACCATGGACTTCTTAACATGAGTTACATTATTCCCTGTGCAGATAGATGCTGTGGCTAAAAGTCGTGATGGAAAATACCGCATTGTTAGCAATGATGAAAGGGAGCAGACTTTGAATCAGTTGCTCACTGTATGCTTCTTGTTTGAAAGTCTTTTCATTTCTGAAATGTCCTCGCTGTGTCATTGTTGAAGTTGAAATGTTTGAAATGCATTGCAGGAGATGGATGGGTTTGATAGCAACTCTGCTGTTATTGTTCTTGGTGCAACAAATCGCTCAGATGTGTTAGACCCTGCACTTCGCCGACCAGGAAGATTTGATCGTGTGGTTATGGTTTGTACTTTGATTCACTTGCATCTTGGCAGGACACATGCACTCTGTATAGTTCACCTATGTCTGATGTCTTAGGAATTTGTCTGATTTTTCGTCATTAGGTGGAAACACCTGATAGGAATGGAAGAGAAGCCATTTTAAAAGTACATGTTTCCAAGAAAGAACTGCCTTTGGGAGAGGATGTTAACCTCAGTGACATTGCCTCTATGACTACTGGTTTAACTGGGTATTCCCCCCTTGATTAATATTAGATCTTCTATCTCTTATTTCTGGCAAAATTAGCTTGTGTGACCTTTTAATTCTTACATCATGCAGGGCAGATCTTGCAAATCTGGTAAACGAAGCTGCTTTGTTGGCTGGAAGGAAAAACAAAGTACTAGTGGAGAAATTTGATTTCATTCAGGCAGTGGAGCGGTCACTAGCTGTAATTCCCTCTCTCTCACTATGTCTGTGTGTGTGTGTTTGGGGAAGGTGATGTGGGTGCAGGAAATTTGTGATCAATTTTCTTGTTTTCTCTGGTGTTGCTCTTCTTGTTTGATTTATAGTTTAGACATTTGTATTTGTTGACAAGAGATTGACAATCGATAATAATTTAACCTCTCACATTTTAGTTCCTGTTGGTGATTTAGGACAACTATTATAGAACTCCCTAAAAGACATGTAGGACACCTGCAGAAAGTTTTTGAGTGACTTTTACCTAGGTTTTCAATGGCCAAAGTGTTTATATGTGTTAACACTCGTTGTTAATGAGGTAAAAGTTGATATTGATTCACCAAGAAAAATCAAGATTTGCCATCTGTTCTGCATCAATGCTGTGACAGCGCTTTGGGGTTTTTCTTCTTTTCTCATTCTGAAAGATTGATAGATAATTAGGGTTCACCGTGTGAAGTTTTTTACTAAGGGTTGTTTTGATGGAGCAAGTTAATTTGATATCTGATGCTTATGAAATCAAAGTCTCTGCTGCACATTTGATATCTGAGCATTACATATGGAAGTAGGGTTGCATTTAACAGTCCTGAAGAGAGCTTAAAGCATGTGAAATTTCTGCACAATTGCTGTGGAATTGAAAAAATTACATAACTGTATGGAATTTAGGATTTCTTGTAATCGTGAATGTATATGGACTTCCCTAAAATGGGAAATGCAACTGTGCAGGATATGTAATAAGACCCACAAACATTTGTAGACCAAATCTAAGACCCAACACAAATAACTCAGCTGATAGCTGTGAATATAATTTCAAATACCCGTGATTTATAAAATTTAAGAAAACTTTATTTAAAGTAAACAACAAGCATGTTCAGCTAAATAAATATAAAACAGGACTCCAAGCTAATTCAACAAGACTACAGAAGGCCCCCGGAGGCCCTACAGTTATTTAGAGCGAAATTTGCTCTTATGCAGAAGGCCCTTTGTTCTACAACTGTTGGGTGATCTTTGCTGCTTTTATCTGTATCTTCAAATACTTTGAGCCTGAATATAATGTTGTCTGCTACAAGCTTGGAGAGCATTTTCCACTTGTCTTTGTATTACTCAAGCTCCTCTGTTTTGCAAGTATTAATGTGTATTATGCTCTACTATCTACTTATAATTCAGAGCACTTTCTATGTTTTCTCGATTTTGGTGACTTTGTGCTCCAAGATACCAAGGGTCCCTTCTTCCCTGACTCCTTGATGGTCATAAATAGTCAGCTATAATTGAAGAAAAAGTGAGTTTTTAAACCCTCAAGTATAATGGAAGAACTGAACCAATTATTTGTTCTCATAGGGCATTGAGAAGAAGACTGCCAAGTTGCAAGGAAGCGAGAAGTCTGTGGTTGCACGTCATGAAGCTGGCCATGCAGTAGTAGGTACTGCTGTTGCTAATATTCTTACTGGACAGCCACGTGTAGAGGTAATAAACATCACAGGAACTCTTAACTGTTTGGTGTAGTTTTCTATATTTGTTACTTTTCACAGTATTAATTTGCAAATTGTGAAGCTTTATCCATGGAAATTATGACACCCTTAATGGCATATCCATACTGGTGTCATATTCTCATGTGTGCGAGGACATTACTTGAGCCCAAAAACGATGTTATAATTGATTGTTAACTTCATTTTCAATTTTTTCTTGTCTGATTTTCTAATTGGCCCAGGATACAGGTTTTCATGGAGAAATTTTTTACATATGGAATACTGGGAGATCCAAATCCTTTTAGTTGTTTGCGCACATAATTCTAAAGGAGTCATTGAATTGAACTATCAAATGAAAAAAAAAATTCTAATCTTCTAGGAAGATAAATAGATGGAGGTAAATACCAGTAATTTTGCTAATATTGAAAAGTAATATGGTTTTTTATTAGAACTATTGCCTGGGTTTTTGTGGGCGTATGACTTACAAAAAGTTAGAAATGGAACATCATATTTGGACCACTTAGCGTTGCCCAAATGGTATAGATAACACAGTAACAATTACTTCTTTCCATGTCATTAGAAGTTGAGCATATTACCAAGGTCAGGAGGGGCTTTGGGCTTTACTTATACACCCCCAACAAACGAGGATAGATATTTGCTCTTCATTGATGAGTTGCGTGGCCGCTTGGTTACTCTTCTTGGAGGACGGGCAGCAGAAGAAGTTGTTTATTCAGGTCGTGTCTCGACAGGTGCCCTGGATGATATTCGGCGGGCTACTGATATGGCATACAAAGCAGTAGCTGAATATGGTCTTAATCAGACAATAGGTCCTGTGTCTCTAGCAACACTTTCTGGAGGAGGGATGGATGAATCTGGAGCTGCTCCATGGGGAAGGGATCAGGTGTTGTGTTATTTAAAATTCATTTCCTTCACAAGTAGTCTGCTTAAAAACTGACTTGAAATTGAACACCACAGGGGCATCTTGTTGATCTTGTTCAAAGAGAGGTGAAAGCATTGCTGCAATCTGCCCTTGATGTTGCACTTTCTGTTGTGCGTGCTAATCCAACTGTCTTGGAGGGGCTTGGTGCCCATCTGGAAGGTAGTTCTTACTGCCAGCTAAATTCACTACCAGAGTGTGCAATGCATTATATTATTGATGAATTGCCAAGTTGTAGTCCAATAATTGCTGCACATCCTTTTTATTAGGACTTTTAATATGCCTACGCATCTAGTAGAACTTTTAAATTTTTATTATGCTAATACCATTAACTGTGGTTAATTTTAAAATCGTGAAACTGCTTAAGTGGTTTTTGCGTGTACTTTTTCCTCTATGCATTACATTAGATAACATAATTTGTATCTGTTATCTGATTCTATCCAGGTTACCGAGCCCACAGAAGTTGATGTAGATTAGATTCTGGATTTGCATATTGAATTGTTTATGATGATGAATTACTGTATATTCAGTGTTTGTATTGTTTCGAAGAGTTGCTACCTGTAATTTCCATGTTCTGACATTTGCTCTTTTTTATCTGCTGGTTCAGAGAAAGAGAAAGTAGAAGGTGAGGAGCTGCAAGAGTGGTTGAAGTTGGTAGTTGCTCCAAAAGAGCTAGCTCTCTTTGTCGAAGGCAAGCAAGAGTCATTTCTCCCGCTATAAGCATGCGCCTAATGAACAGTGTTTGTGCTCTCAGCTTTTCACCATCATGCAAACAATGGAGCTAGCCTGTAGTGCCTCAAGCCATTATAATATGAACTTAATGGCATAAACTCTGAACTCCTACAGCATTATGTTTCAATGAGGTAAATTTTTGATGTCATTTTAACATTACCGGCCCAAATGCAGAAGAAATGGGGGAAAAGCTGATCTGCTGCATGCTGCTGCCGGAGCTTAGCCAAGTCTCTCACCATCTTGACGTTGCCCCCCTTTACACTACTGGTTGGTTTTGAAATCTGTTGTCCATTGGCAATTATTTAAGTTGGTACAGTTTCAGGTCATTGTAAATTGTAACCTTTTTTTTCTTTTCAAGTTGTATAAATGATTATTCTGTGAAAATATACATAATAATATGTTAAAGAAGCTGTTTTGGTGACAAACACTCTGCATATTTTCTCACAGGAATTATATAAGTCATATCCATGTTACAGATTCTTGCATCTGAAAGTTGGGTGGAACCTCATTGTTTAGGACCATCAGATGTGAAGATGAAAATCCATTGAAGTGATGATAACTTGTTCATAGCTGATGCCATGCTTTCTGTTTCACCATACGAGAGGAACTCGATCAGCCTGCCAAAAGCAAGTGTTTGTCTGGGGACCGATAATGGGGAACAGACATTAAATGGATAAACATTGGACGAATAACTAAAATGAAGAACTAGAAGTTAAATTTTAGTCTGAGTTATTTGTCCGCCAACCACGGTTATTTGGTCGGGTCATCAGGCTATAGGGAAGGGAAGAAGACAAGTGCAGGGTTCCTAAACACTTTTGCACTTGTTTTTTTAATTATTATTATTAATATGGATATCCATTTAATTATATCTTAATTAATTATTAATTTTAAAAGCTCTGGAATTAATAAAAAAAAATTAATATGACCAGTCATGTAGAATGATGTCGATTGATCACATTGATATTTTCATGAGTCTAAAATATCAGCGTTGCTTTCAGGAAAATGACTGATATTCCCTCTCTTCCTACAGGAATAGACATTAGAGTCTCGAGGACCACACGTCTCTGTACGTCTCATGTGCAGGACATGAATACAATAGCCAGTGCCATAGATTTGGCTTAGGTTGTATGCTTCCAAACGTCAAGAGCTGACCAAGAGTAGTAGCAATTTCTTGTGATAATTTTCCGGGACAGGATCAGTACCGCGTACAATTAATTGGTTACTGGCTAAAATCCAATATTAGTTTCGTGTCCTGGTTGTAACTTGACAGAGGTTTTGGAATTTGAAGCAGCTCGCTTGGAAGTTTCAAAACAGAAGCTTTTCTTCTTCGATACCTTGCCTCTTGAAATTATGGCAAAGAATGGCGGCCTTTATTGCTAAAAAACAGAGAAGAGAGAAATCATTCATTTTTTTCTTCTTCTCTCCTTCATTATCGAAAGGAGTAGCTTTCTTCCTGTTTTATGACCTCCTTTATTCACATTCTAACAATAAGAATCTAATTAAATGAAGTTTCAGGACCGAAAAGTAAACTCTTAAATCTACAGGGATTAAATATGAAAAATATAAAATTCTCTAATATTCTCCCTCCTTTCTCAAGTCTTCACATTCAAGGATGAAAACGCGAATATAAAGCTGCAGAAACGAAAAGTAAACTTCTGAAACTTGAAGGGTTAAATATGAAAAATAAAAAATACAATGACTAAAATGATTTTCATGCACCTGGCAGTTATTCCGTGGATTAATTAAACAGTGTAGTATACGCTATACGGTGCAATTGAGTCTTGGGCTATAGTACCTCAAATATTTTAGTTTTATTTGTAATCTTTTAAGAAATTGCATGTTATGTAATTTGTAAATAAATAAATTATTTTATTTGGTAATTATAATTGATAAAATATGCGTGTGCTTGTGGGCGTGATGATGATTATTATTATTATTATTATTATTATTATTATTATTATTTTGTCTTTTCATTGTAAAATTAGATAGTTCAAGCTTTAGGTATAAAATAATGAATTTGTTTAAATTCCTCATGATTTCCTTGTATAATATTGGGAATTAAAGGTATATTATTGGGAATTTTCTTTTTCAACTAATCATAAAAATTATATTTCCAGTAATCATATCTTAGAAGGATATCTTATAATTAAATAGGAAAGTGGCATAAATGGAGTAAGATGATATGGAAGAAAAAATACCTTGTTTGTCTTTGTATTTTGTACTAAAAAAGAAACTACGGATAAAACAATCTGTAATAAAATTGAGAATTTCTTTAAATAGCTTGTTTCTAAACTTATTTACCAAAATATGACATTTGCTTCACATCAACATTAAATAATATGAAATTAAAATTAAAAAAATAATTTCAATAAATGATGAAAGGGTTTGTCTAATGGGTGTTTTTAATGTGCTTATTAAGAGTCATTTTATATTTCTAATAAATCGCTATATTTCTTTTTTTATTTATAATTTATTGTAAATACTTAAAAATAATATCATACAAAGGAGAATTATTTAATGTATTTAATAAAAATAATTAATTTTTATTTAAATATTTGATTTTTAACTTCTTTTTAAAACGAGTCAGCAATAAATGAGTTCAATAAAATACACTTAGATAATATTTAATGGTTGCCATAACGTAACTCCTTACCTTTTCCCATAATAAAAACTATATTGAGAGTTTTAAGAGTAGGTGAAGATATTTTAGTTTTAAGAGTTTCTAATTTTTTGAAAATTATTTTTAAATTTTTCCTGTATTTTTTTATCATTAAAAAAACTGGTAAACAAAAAATATTTCATAGTCAAAGAAAAATTTGACTTGATTTTCAAAAAAAATATTTTCCTTTTATTTTGAGCGGAAAACACTTTCTAAAAGTTGTGAAAAATTTAGAAATGTCATATTATTTTTTTATTATATTGAATTTGATTATTAAATTTTTAATTGATATATATTTTTTTTTGAATTTTTTCAATTTTATTCCTTAGAATTTGATTTAATTTGATTTTTATATTAATTTTGATCCCTATTTTTATGATTGTTATTTGTTTTTCTCTTATCATTTTTGTAATTGAAATTTTTTATCTATCAAATTTGATCCTCATTCTTTTAATTGTTACTTATTTTATTTGAAATAATTTATGAAATTTTAATTATTATTATTTTAATTTCATCATCTTTCAAAAAAAATTATCTATTAGATTTGATCTCTATTATTTTAATTTTTATTTATTTTATTTGAGATGATTTATGAAATTAGATTTTTTTTTTATTTTATTCTTATTTAACTTTTTAATTTATAAGATTTGTTACTCGTTATTTTAATAAAATTAAAAAAAAACATTAATAAGTTATTTTTCATGACATAATCAAATACTGAAAAGTATTTTTTAATTTATTTTTTATGACACTACCAAATATTAAAAAATAATTTATTTTCAAGAATCTAATTTTTAAAAAAATTATTTTTAAAAAAATTATTTTCCAACAAATAAATAAATGAATGGTGACTTAAAAAAAGTAATAGCAAGTCTGAAACAAAAAGCCTTTTAAATAAAAAAAATTCACTGGCTAAAATGATTTCAAGCATAAAACTTTGGATTTTTTTAAAATCATGTAGACAGCTGTCATCAGTGAATATATATATATATATATATATTAAAAAAAAACTCTATTTGTGCGCACTCCCAAAACGGGGGCGAGAGGGTGCCTGAGATTCAGTTATTGCTAAACAGGGAGGGGAGGAGGACGCCACGTAATAGATATTCAAAATCCACGTAAGCGACCTTTTCATCTTCTTAGTTACCTCCTAACCGTATCAATCCCCTCCTCCCTATAAAAAAAGCCCAAATCAGTGTACCAGCTCTTCCTTTTTATCGGTTCTCTCTCTGTCTCTCTTTCAACCGCTCGCTCGCTGATACGAAAGAGATAAGCCCTCATTTTCCATCAGGTTCAGCTTCTCTCTCTTTCTCGCAATTTCAGATTTCGATTTCTCTGCTGAATTTGTTACCTCTTGTGTTCTGCCTAGAAATGGCGTCTGCCCAAGCCACTGCTATCTTGATATCCTCAGCTGTAACCAAGAATGGCAATACCACTGCCTGCTTGCCACTTGGATTTGTTATTTCAAGTGCTGCATGCAAGAAGGAGTTTTGCGCTCACTCTATGGCGTCGGGAGCCAGAGCTACTCTCACATTTGATCCACCAACAAGAACTAACCAAAAGAAGCACACAGTCGATCCTTCTTCTCCTGACTTTCTTCCTCTTCCTTCTTTTGAACAGTGTTTTCCAAAGAGCACCAAAGAATACAGGTGATTTTTTCACAATCTACTACATAGAGCTATGGTGTCGTTTTTTGCTTAGACGACATGTCGTTCGTCATCCGAACAGGCTTTTGTCACTTCTTATTTGATTTGATTTGATTTGATTTCAGGGAAGTTAAACATGAAGAATCTGGTCATGTACTAAAAGTTCCGTTCCGGCGAGTCCATTTGTCCGGCGATGAACCAGGTTTTGATAACTACGATACCAGTGGTCCTCAAAACATCAGTCCCCGCGTAGGTATGCAGCTTGTCTTGTCTATCTTTCAAGTTTCTGTTAATCACCCTCCTTACCTTTACAACTAAGTTACTGACTTTTGTTGGTATTTCACAAATTTGGACTTTAGACAGTGGACGAATCCAGAATCTGCTGTTTGGGAGGGCCAAAATGTAACATTTTTATTTTGGGGTGGCCATTAATTACATTAGAACTTACTTGAAAAGTCTCAATTTAGAAGGGGGATTTGAACTTTATTTAAACCTGGCTCTGGCCCCCCTTTTGCTCCCTCTCATTTAGACTGGTTTTAATCTACTGTTGCTTGGGTTATGTTGTTTTCTAGTGCCAGCTCTTTTTTTTTTTTTTTGTGTGTGTGTGTGTGTCTTGTCGTGGTAGTTTTCCTGGGTAAGCAAGATTGACCTTTATCATCAACTCAATCAGCTAGTGTAAATGAATGATGTTGTATCTTCAGGACTTCCTAAGCTTCGTAAAGAATGGGTAGACAGGCGGGAGAAGCTAGGTACACCAAGGTACACTCAGATGTATTATGCGAAGCAGGGAATTATAACTGAGGAAATGTTGTACTGTGCTGCTCGTGAAAAGCTTGATCCGGAGTTTGTGAGGTCAGAGGTTGCACGTGGGAGGGCAATTATCCCTTCCAACAAGAAGCACTTGGAGCTGGAACCGATGATTGTTGGAAGAAATTTTTTGGTTAAAGTTAATGCAAATATTGGAAATTCTGCTGTTGCGAGCTCTATCGAGGAAGAAGTTTATAAGGTTCAATGGGCAACTATGTGGGGTGCCGATACTGTTATGGATCTTTCCACTGGTCGCCACATTCATGAGACTCGGGAGTGGATCCTACGTAACTCTGCTGTGCCAGTAGGTACTGTGCCTATCTATCAAGCACTTGAGAAAGTAAATGGAATTGCTGAAAACCTTAGCTGGGAAGTCTTCAGAGAAACCCTGATTGAACAAGCTGAGCAGGGTGTAGATTATTTCACAATTCATGCCGGGGTTCTGCTGCGGTACATCCCCTTAACTGCAAAGCGCATGACAGGAATTGTTTCACGAGGAGGATCAATCCATGCTAAGTGGTGCTTAACTTATCACAAGGAGAACTTTGCCTATGAGCACTGGGATGATATTCTTGACATATGCAACCAATATGATGTGGCCCTGTCAATTGGTGATGGACTGAGGCCTGGTTCCATATATGATGCCAATGACACTGCCCAATTCGCAGAGCTTTTAACTCAAGGGGAACTGACTCGTCGAGCATGGGAAAAGGATGTACAGGTAATTAGTTTGCCAGTATATATATTAGAACCTCTAAGCCTCATGTATTGTCTGCAACGGTGGATAATTTTTTTCAAAGTCTACACTTCATGTTTACTGGTTAAGTGGTATACTATTTGGTTTTCAATTCTTCTTGTGTGCTTGATGTAAATAATTGTGGCTTTGATGCATTGAACTATCAAACCAGAGATGACACTGATAGATGCCCAAGATTTTTTTTTCCAGCCATGCTACTTTCTGAAAGATTAAGTGCTTTCTTTTGATTTTAATATGTGACCTACATTTTCATGTGCCTTTTCAGGTTATGAATGAAGGGCCTGGACATATTCCAATGCACAAGATTCCTGAGAACATGCAAAAACAGCTAGAGTGGTGCAATGAAGCTCCTTTCTATACTCTTGGACCCCTAACAACAGACATCGCTCCTGGATATGACCACATCACCTCTGCCATTGGCGCTGCCAATATTGGGGCTCTTGGCACTGCACTTCTCTGTTATGTCACACCAAAGGAGCACCTTGGACTGCCAAATAGAGATGATGTGAAGACTGGGGTTATTGCATACAAGATATCTGCTCATGCTGCTGATTTGGCAAAAGGTCACCCCCATGCTCAAGCCTGGGATGATGCTTTAAGCAAGGCTAGATTTGAGTTCCGATGGATGGATCAGTTTGCTCTATCATTGGACCCCATGACGGCCATGTCCTTCCATGATGAAACCCTCCCATCAGAAGGTGCAAAAGTGGCACATTTTTGCTCCATGTGCGGACCTAAGTTCTGCTCTATGAAGATAACAGAGGATGTTCGAAAGTATGCAGAGGAGCATGGTTATGGTAATGCAGAGGAAGCTGTGCAACATGGGATGGATGCCATGAGCGCTGAGTTCCTGGCTGCTAGGAAAACTATAAGCGGAGAACAACATGGTGAAGTTGGTGGAGAAATTTACCTGCCAGCAAGCTACATCAGTTCCTCTGAGAGGTGAAGGTGAGTTTTTGTATAAATACTAAAAGGTGCATCGAAGTACAGGTAAAATATGTTTGAATCGCAAGTCTTCATTGTGAAATATAGTCAAAGTAAACAAAGTGCATCTGTGATACTAGAACATACCCTCTATCCATGGGGGGAATGACTCCCCTCAGGCAATTGCTAGCAACGAATGCTGAACATGTGGCCAACCTGCGATCTAAATTCACTTGACATTTGCTGTAAACGGTCATGAATGCTACTAATTGAAGGACTATGCATGCATAAAACACGTTGTGTTTGAATATTGTTCATGTTCGTGCTGCTAATACATGGCCTGTCAATAGTAACCTAGCCAGTTCCTTTACTCATAACTGCTCATACCTGGAATATGCAAACCTTTTTCACTCAGAAGTTACGGAATTTTCTTGCAGGAAGCATGAGTATTGGGAGTTTCTCTAAACATCCTTGCAGTTCTGATGCATGCTAGCTTGTCAAGAACAGCAATGATTGGTCTTAGCTTTTAAGAAGTAGGTAAGTTGATGGTTTATTGTGTTTGGTAGCCTGGAGACATTTATGTTTGTTGTGCTCAATGTGTGTTGCAGTAATAAAATGCAATTGTTACATTCTCCATTAAAGTTTTATCCTTTTATATTCTGTTAACGAAAGAAAGCACCAGGGGTGCCTGCGTCCTGCTTCAAAACTGGCCAGGCTGAGAAAGTCCCTTCGAACCTGAACAGGATAATGCCTGCGTAGGGAGTGTGCATTTTTTCTGTCGTTTTTTTTTCTTGCACAGGGAGGCACCTTCCTTCCATGGCTTGGGCTAGCTGATCCATGTGTGCGGATTCATCATCAAGCCCAGGCTTATCACTTTGATGGCTGAGGTATTGCTAAGGTAGCTATTTTCAATCTTCAACCAATAATATAAAAAATAAAAATTCTCCCAAGCTTCTACATGAATCAGTGACAAGATCCTTGAAAGTTACTCAAATATCATTGCTTCGAAAATATGAGTAGATTTGAAACTACTGGAAAATCATTGCCTTCTCTCTCTCTCCCCCTCCCTGTGTAACGATTGGTAGAAAAACGTCTTGTTCGTTTTTGCCCTCATAGAAAGGGAGAAAAGCAGCCCTCCTTAATGGTTTGAATTGTATTTACCCTTTATTTCTTGTGAAGTATTATTAGATAGCAGGTATTTCCTCTCCTATTATTATCGCACTCCATAATTTTATGGAATGACTAAACTAACTCTGTTGCCTTGTCTTTTAAATAGAAAATTGTAGAATATTTAATATAGATAAAAATATCTCTAAAATTAACATGAGAAATAATGTAAATAATAATTTAAAAATCGTGTGCGAAATTTTATATTATCAGTCATTTCCTTGACTTTAATGTTCTAATATATATAAATATTACATCCTACAATAGAGGGATAAATAGTCATTTTATAATGATTTAGCTGTTTTAGAAAATACTATATTTGTTGTCTGCACTTCGGCCTGTTGTCAGAGTAAAAAAAATCTGTTCCAAGTCATTGGTTTAATTGACAATTTAAATAATACGAAAATAAAAATGTAATAATAAAAAAAACAACAATGTAAAAAGGTAAAAAACAATCCTTAAACTTGAAGCTATTCAAATTATCAAACAACTAATCAAACAACTAAGTAATAATTTAATAGAAGTCAATTGCAAAAACAAAAATTAAAAAAAAAAATCAGCTTGAAAAAAAAAAAACAGATTTTTTAAGACTTGGGACTTGTTAAATCATTAATTTAAGTTTAATAAAAAAGTTTAACTCTTAACAAATTCAATTATTAAAAAAATTATAGATGATTAAATTTAAGAGAAAAAACCTGAGGATGAAATTTGAAAAAAAATAATTTTAAATAAAATAAATAACAATTAAAATAATAAGTATTAAATTTGAAAAATTAAAAAATTATATGGGTGAAATTAAAAAATATTTGTAATTTGATATATTATTTATAGATTAAAAAATAACATAAGTGAAATTAAAAAACATTGTAGAGAGCTAATCTAATAGAATAAAAATGCAAAAAATAAGAAAACAAAACCCCACAAAAATTGATAGAAAATAAGCAAATATTAGCTTTAAAAAAGAAAAAAAAAACTAACAAACTTAGATGAACCTTCTAAATCTGCTCTAATCTCTAAAACTTACAACCCGTAAAATCTTGGACTTGAGTTCAATCAAGAAGCTCAATTATCAACCAATTTGATTTTAAAGGATGGAGTTTTTAAAAGAAACTTACAAAAGAAAAAAACAACAAAAAAAAAGATAAAATTTAACAGAAAAAAATGCAAGGATGATTTTAAAAAAATAAAATAAAATTATCACAAATAAAATAAATAATAATTAACAGAATGAGCATCAGATTTGAAAGATTAAAAAATCATACGAGTAAAACTAAAAAAATATTTTTTAATTTGATAAATTATTTCTAGATTAAAAAATGATGGGTGAAATTGAAAAGGACTGTAAAGAGCTAGCCTGTACTTGGCGCCTTTCCCTGCCCTTGTAACTCGCACTCGCCGCTGAATAAAATCGCAAAAAAATAAGAAAAAAAACATAAAAAAAGGATAAAAAAAATTAGAAAACATCAGCTTAAAAAAGAAAAAAAAATCATGAATATTCGAATGAACTTTCTAAACCTAACCTAATATCTAAAATTTACAACTCATGAAATTTTGGACCAGATTCAATGGAGAAACTTAATACTTAACAAATTTAATTTTGAGTGATAAATCAGTGAGAAAAAAATTATTAAAAAAAATGCTACAAAAACAATAACTAAAAGAATATGGATAAAATTTAACAGAAAAAAGCACAAGGAGGATGGAATTTTAAAAAAAATATCATAGGGAAAATAAATAGCAATTAACGAAATGAGAACTAGATTTGAAAGATTAAAACATCATCAGGGTTGAAATTGAAAAATATTTATAATTTGATAGATTATTTATAGATTAAAAAGTAGCAGGGGGTTAAATTGAAAAAATATTATAGGTGGCAACTCAACAGAAAGCAAACCACAAAAAATAACAAAAAAGGATAAAAATAAAAAAAAATCGTCTTAAAAAAAACTTGGACAAACCTTTCAAACTTTGTTTAATCTTTAAAAGTTGTAACTCGTGAATTCTTTAAACTAAATTAAATCAAGAAACTCAATTATCAACCAATTTAATTTTGAAGGATGAAGTCAATAAAAAAACATTATTAAAAAAATCTTGCAAAGCAAAAAAAAAAAACGAGAATAAAATTTGATAGAAAAAAATTCAAGGATAATAAAATTTGAAAAAATAATAATTTTAAAAATAAAGACAAATAAAATAAATAGCAATTAAAAGAATGAGAACCAAATTTGAAACAAATGTATAATTTCATGAATTATTGAGGGATTAAAAAATAACACGGGGTGAAATTGAAAGACAATGATAGGCAAACTTGAAAAATAACAAAAGAAGATTAAAAAAAAATCACCTCAAAAAAAGAAAGAAAAAAAACCAATGCACGCGGGCAAATTCTCTAAATTTGGTCTAACATCTAAAATCCACAATCTGTAAAATCTTGGATTCAAGCTCAATCTAAAAACTCAATTCTCGACCAATATAATTTTGAATGATGAAAACGGTGAAAAAATATCAATAAAAAAACCTTGCAAAAGCAAAAACAAATAGCAACAAAAAAAATATGAAGATGAAATTTGATAGAAAAACTCTAAGAATGATGAAATTGAAAAAAAAATTAAAAATGATGTTAAACAAAATAAGAAAAAATTAAAAGAATAAGGATTGAATTTAAAAGATTAAAAAAATTATAAGTGGTGAAATTGTAAAATATTTGTAATTTGATTGTTTATTTATATATTTTAAAAAATATGAGGGTGAAATAAAAAAATATTTGTAATTTAAAAAATTATTTATAAATAAAAAAATGGAAGGGGGAATGAAATTGAAAAAAATTTAAAATTTTATAGTTTATTTTAAAAAATTGTAATAAAAAATATATGGATTAAATGTGAAGGAAAAAATAATTTCAAGGGTTATTATGAAATTTTGCAGGAGTTGGTGCAAAATTTAAGAAGAAGGGAGAGGAGTTAAAAAAAACAGCATTTGACACAAAATTCAAGTGAGATGATCACATCTTTGGATCGAACCCCTGTTTACTGGATCATCGAAGGGAGGTATTTTCTCGCAATCTTGCAACAAGAGAATTCAATACTACTATCTTTGTATACTCGGAAGAAACCGAATTCATGTACAGCTTCGCTCGCAGTTAAGGATGCCATCGGAAAATTAGATTTTTTTTTTTTTTTTGGCCAAGAAGAAGAGAGGTATGCATGATTCAAAACGAGTGGAAGTTGAGGTAAAGGAACTTTCGTGGAGATGAGATATATTTGTTATGTTATTTTCAGCTGGAGGTGGTGTTGCCCTGCTTAATTGAATCTTGTACTATATACAATAATGTACAATTATAATCCTTTTCTATTATAAATTAGTTAAGAGTTATTATTATTTTGATTGTTTTGTATAAAATATTTTATGAGAAAATACTTTTTAGATTTTTTATTTTTGTTTTTAAAAAATACTTTTTAGAAAATACTTTTTGTCTTTGTTTCTCATAAAATATTTAATAGAAAAATTAATAAATATAAAATATTTTCCAGTCAAAAAATATTTTTAACTCATAAGTTCTGTGAGATTTTTATAAATCTATTTACAATATCATCTAATTATTTTAACTATCACCTCTATCTCATAATTATCACATTCAACTCCCCACCACCATCTCCTCTATCACTAATTTTTTTTTATCACTACCATAATTACTTCACTATCATTTCTTCCATCATCATTATTATTTCACCACTATTTTTTTTTTCTATCACTACTCCTCGTCATAACAATCTCTCTATTGCCACCATATTACTATTATTTCGCTAACAATATTCTTTTTCGTTGCTATTATTACTACAATTATATTATTATTATCATTTTATTATTTTTATGTAAAATATTTTATAGGAGAACATTTTAGCGGTAAAATATTTTTTATTTGTAAATTATTTTAAGCAAAACGCAGGTCCCCTACGTGGTAATTGGTTAGACATTACATTTTAGCAATGCTATGCTTATCAAGCCCGGACCAATGTATAATATTTCTTTCAAATTTCACCTCATCTCTCCCAAAATCCATGTAAGTCCTAAAATACTCCCTTTCTTATTCCGTGATTCTTCTGAATTCTTAATGCACCATCTATACTAAAGTCTTGAAAATGCTGCCATTTTATCCCACAAAAAATATGCACATATTTTCAAAGCTTAACTATTCATAATAAACGACATTTATATAAATTTTAAATTATATTTTTTTTATCAGATTTGTGATCATATGTTTTCATATTAAAAAAAATCCAACATTAGCCATTCAAGAATAAAATATTTGACGAGTAAATCTTATAATTATTTCTTTAACAAATTAAGCACAATTAGATCTTATAACTAAAGAAGATTTATTACATACAGTTATTTATTTATTTTATAACAATTAAATTAAAATATATTAATACATTTTAATAATGATAGAAAGAAAAAAAATAAAAATCTAAATCAATGTGTTAAGATAATTTTAAAATAATTAATCTTTAATTAATATCTGTCAAGCCTCTCATGCAACGGAAAAATGCAATAAAAATATAATGGTGATTAAAATATTATTTATTTAAAAATATATTAAAATAATATTATTTTAAATTATTTTTTATATTAAAATAATAGAAAACATAAATAAAACTTAATTTTTTAAAGGATACGGGATACCATTCCAAACACGCTACCAATCAGCTCCTTAGTTAGGTGGACCTACATCACTCAGCATGACGTCATCCACTGCCAGCCAAAGTAGTGCTCTTTTCTTTTCTTATCTTTTCGTGCTAATTCCTCACTTTAGCAGCAGCAACCACCAGGATAGAAAAATCTCATGGCTTCCTCGAAGTCTCACGATCTCGAGATCACAATAATCTCAGCTAAACACCTCAAAAACGTTAATTGGCGAAACGGTGATCTCAAACCATACGCAACCTTCTATCTCGACAACTCGGACCGCCGACTCGCAACTCACGTTGACGACTCACTCTCAACTCGCCCAGTCTGGAACGAACGATTTGCTCTCCCCATAACTCGCCAGATCTACGATTCAGTCCTCACCCTCGAGATCTTCCACTCCAAGCCATCGGAAACCCCCCAACCTCTCGTAGGCACCGTGAAATTCCCACTGAGTAATCTCATCGTCTCGGATGATTCGCTATCCTGCGAAGTCTACACGCTCGAGCTCCTACGTCCCTCTGGTCGTCCACAGGGTAAAGTCCGGGTGAAACTAGAGGTGAAAGAACGGCCTTTGCCTCCGCCAGTGCAGGATTACCATACTGCCCCTAATTATAGTCATTATTACAACCCTGCCCCTGCCCCCCCTCCTCCTCCACCACCTCCTGCACGTGACTACAGGGAATACTCTCCATCTCCATACGGCTACGCCGATCCGTACGGTTACTACCCTGCCTATTATCCTCCACAACCAACCCGACCTCTCTACAATCGAGCATCCAATTACAGCTTGCCAGGTGGGCCTTCTGCTCCAGTTGATCTATCTGCCCAATCATCACCATCGCCCTACGATCACAAGCCGCCGCCGCCGCCGGGATTGTTCCAAAAGACGTCCAATTATGGTGTGCCAAGTGGACCGTCGGCACCCGTCGATTATTCACATGGGAAAGGTAGTGGGTCCCTTATCAGTGGGGCAATGGGAGGGTTAAGTTTGGAAGAAGGGAGTAACTACGAGAAAGAGAAAGTTGCTACTGATAAGGAGAGTCACAGCTACCATGATTATCGTCGCGAATATTGAAGGAATAGAGAGACTGTGTGCGTGTGTGTGAAGGTATATTTGAGCTTTTTATACTCGCATTGTGGCTTTGACTGATGGATATACTTTTGTATGTACATGCAAAATATTATCGTAACTGCTAGATGCTGCACTCAGTCTTTCGTTGTGCTTCAATTATTTCTTATCTAGTGTGTCTGTTTCTCTTACTTCTGTAATGGATGTTTGGTTCTATACTTGCTTCTTTGTTTCAAGTCTTAATTTGCGTTAGCTAGCTTATACACTTGGGTACTCCATTGATTGTTGATTGTAGGATAAATATTGATAGGGTATGATGGGGTGTCAAAGAATTATTTCAACCCAATAGTTTAAGCTGTTAAATGAGATCAGAGGATATGATTTATATTATTTTTTAACACACCTCTTCATGTGAAAGCTTTTTAGACTTGAAACTTACACAGGTTTACACTACTTTATGCTTAATTTTTTATCAAATAAATAGGGATGATGAAATTCGAACTCATGACCGCTTGGTTATCAAGGCTCTGATACCATGTCAAAAAATCATCTCAACCCAATAGCTTAAGTTGTTAGGTAAGATCTCAGAATATGATTTATATTATTTTTTAATAGGAGGGATTTAAGATTATCATTTGCTTATTCTGTTGTCAGCTTTTTGACCTCTTTGTTTGTTTGGTGTTCAAGTTTCCTTCATGATTTCTTTCTTGTCGTGTTTTTTAAGACGAATTCTTATGAGATTGTTGTTGGTGTGCTAAGCTCGGTGGGAGTATAGATTACATTGAATGGCAATGATTTAAGATTATCATTTACTTTTTTATGTGTGGACTGTGGAGTTTATCGGTGTGGGACTAAATTGATATGGCTTTGTGATTTACACGCCACAGAATATGTTAATATGGCTTTGTGATATGGGATTAAGGAGGTGTTTGAGAGTAAGATAATTTTGGCCAATCTTAGCAGCAACGCTGCAATTTCAAATGGAGGGCTAAATTGACAAGTTAAACCATCTCTATTATACAAAGAAGACGGATTGATATGAATTGGCAATTGGTGACACTCTTCTGTCTACAGGCCTTAGCTTTGCATCTATTGCTTGGAACCTTTCATCTTATAGAGTTGTCAAAAGCTAATGATTATAGGTTTCGTGAGACTAATAAACAAAGCCTAAGTGTTTTTCATAGGCGATTTAGTGAGTTTCTGCATCTAAATTCAAGATACTGAAGATACCTGCGAGCAGCTGAAGAAAGCTATGAACGAGGGTGAATGTAACTTGGGGAGTTGAAGATGCTGGGGCCAAGACTTGGTGTATTTCAGGAATAATGTTGATGGAAGAATATTAGAAATGTTTTAACTTGAAAGTTGTGGTGTTTTCTTGTATTAAAAGAAAATAAGACGTGGAACACAGGTATCGATTAACCTTTTATGCTTCGAGGTGGATACTTGGATGCATCGCTTCTCGTAGAAGAGAATATGGTAAAAACGTATGAATGAATAATCTAGGCGTGCCTACAAGGTTAAGAGCATGTTTGGGTTGTGGTTGTTTTTCTGTTTAGAAATATATCAAAATGATGTTTTTTTATTTTTAAAAATTATTTTTGAGATCAGCATATCAAAACTATCCAAAAATATAAAAAAATATTAAATTTTAATGAAAAAATTGAATTTTTAAAAAACACGAGTTGGACCGCGTTTCTAAACGAGCTCTAAATTGGTGTGCCCGAGGCTTAACTATTGTTGCTTTTAAATTAGTCAATAAATTTTATAAATTATCTTCTAGCTTTCTTTAATATTCTTTCGAGGCTAGAGTTTTATAAATTCAAAGCTGCCAGAGATTTATATGGTTGTTAATTAAAATATGATTAAATTAATTAAAAATTTATTTAAATTAATTAAAATATATTTAAGCTGGTCTAAATATATTATATATATATATATATATATATATATATATATATTTATATTAATATATATATTTTTTTTTTTTAGACAGGCAGCTAGATTTTACTCTCTCTAAAAGATGGGCTCAGGCCCAATAGTAGAAACTAGACTATAGTTGTAGCTTGTTAAACTTGGTAATTTATTTTAGCTTTAAAATAATAATTTTTAGTGTTTTTAATTAAAAAATAATAATTTAAACAATAATATTTACCGATTGTTATTGAACAGTGAAGAAAGGGAAATATAACGGTAGAGGTAAAATGTGTTACTTGCCTTTCTTCGTAGCTTTCAGATTTTCATAATCGGTATCAATGATGGCAGTTTGCCACTAAGAACGAGTGCTGTTGCTTGAATGAAGCTGATATATTTCATTATCTTGATGCTTCATTATAGTTTTATTATTCTTTATTAAAGCATTTTCTAACGAACCTTATTACCTTTGGTTTTTTTTTCTATAGAAAAGTGGAGGACTATTCTAAAAACCATTTTAATTTGAAATAGAAAAGTATTGTGAATATGCCGTTTCAGGTATGGAAAAGCCGAAAATTTCGAATTAAAACCAAAAGGAGATCGAGTGATATTGAAAAATAAAATTAAAAAAAAAAAGGGAAGGAAAATTTTGGTGAGAACGGGAAGGAAAGTATTTTTAATTCTGGCTCCTGTTGCAATACGTCGTCGTAGCTGAAACGAAAACGCGCCAGGTTATCCGTGATGTCCCTTGAACTTGTCCGCTTTGCTTTCTCCCAGATAGATATGGATTGAATAAAATTGTGAGAAACTTGTTCTTGATGATATCCTGACGAGCATACATGGACAACATTATCTATTGTCTTCAAGCCTCAAAATAATTCGTTTACTGGAAATCATGACATTATTGTTTTAATTGCTGCACTTCAAGAGAAAGATAAGAGTACTGTTGTCTGGCATGACCGGCGTAATGCAGCTTCCATTATTGATCTTGATGGGGCTGATAATACTTTGTTTGCTATTGTGCTCAATGTTCCGATTAGATTGTATGCTGGGCTTTGGAAGAGTAGGCGTTGGATCACTTGGATAGTGATCTTTCCAAGTCTGGTCTCTTTGAAGATACTGAAGAGGTCAGGGGATTTTTGGATTTAAGTCATGGCAGGGAGGTTGTGCTTGTCATGAACAAGAAAGAGTGAATCCCTTTTACTTTTAAGTTTTGGGTTGCGGTAGAAGTAGAAGCTTTGAATGTCTATAATTTGTATAGCAGTCTTTATCTTGTAATTAGAGGAGAGCTTTGAAGAATTTAGCAGTTTCTATGCATTGGCTTTAAAGGATCTGGGGTTGAATGAAATAGCTCATTTTGGAAGCCTTAACTGTTGCAGGTTTGACTCTGCTGCTCACAGAGCTTTTCTCGTTCGTGCTGTGGTGTCATAACACAAAGTAATTTATGCCTGAAATACAATTGATCCAAATTGTCATACCATCTGCATTTGGAATTTGATACTAATTTTTCCCTATCGATTTCTACTATTCACGATTTTTATAGATTTTTTCTCAGAAGTTTTCTTGAGCAATCATATTAGTTGATTTTTCGTTTTGTTTGCTGGATTTAAGTGTAGTTGAAATATGCGAGTGCGTTCATGTTCCTTCAAAACAATGTAATTACTCTGCAGTCAAACATTCATTTCCCAATCATATTAGTTGATTTTGCTCATGGCCTCAGTCTAGGAACCTTGTTATCATTCAGACATTGTAACCATAGGTTTTGCTTATGTCATCTGCCAGAACAAGAGCCAGTTAAGAAGTGGTGGTGGTATCATTTCAATGCTTTTTCTAGCGACATTTTTCTATGAGAAAAGTTACCAATTGCAGTAGCAAGATCAAATCAAGTAGTGACTGCAGAAACGTTATTTTAACTTTACAGTTAAATTTGCCTCTCTGTAGATATGAAAATAAGTAGATATACTGTTGTCTCTGCATAATGCCATGGACTAAAAGTAAATCCATCTTCGTTAAAGTTTAATCATAATGCATCTTTTGTCATGTTAATTGTTTGTACCTGTATGTATTCTTACCCAATTTTTGTTTCAACGTACATGAAGGGTTTCCTTTCTTGATGGTTTCGTGTTTGGAAGTTTTTAGGCTGTTGGTATCTTGAAGTTGTAGCCGGATTTATATCATTTTGGCATATTGTCATCACCTCCGATCGTGTATTTCGTTTTTATTGGTCTCAAAATGAAGAACAGCATCTTGAATATGGAAAAGGCACTGCATTAAAAAGGTTAATCTCCAGTCAAAAGCTCTTATATATTTAATACATTCAAGATAAACCACCAAGCAGATTCTGCCGAAAGGTTGCCTCATCTAGAACCCCCTTCCGAAAGCAGAAGATTAAATTAAAATAACATGGACCGTTCACTTTATAAACTCGGGGACCAAGGCCGCCATGAAAGAGCAAGTAAATTGATGCAATTCTGGTACGGCGTGTTGTCTTTAAAAACAAGTTTTCAAGGTCCTACTCCATGAATATTGTTCAGTAGTCATGCCTGTCCTGATGATGCTTTCACTTAAACTTTGGGTTTCATTGTCCCCACTAAATATCAAAATGTAGCTATCTTATATTTGTAATGTTGCAAGAAGAGCATCTTGCTTTTTCTGTCACTAGATTCACTAGGCGCCTTTCTTGAAGAGAATCGAATCTACATTATTGTTTATTCATTTAGAATGTGTGTCGGAGCTCAATTCCTGTACAGAAATGAACAAAGAGAAACTGATCATTCCTACCTACTACTACTGTTATTTATAAGACAGGTGCTAACGTCCTCAATGATCTTAAAGCCATCACTTTGCTGTATACTATAACATTTTAGAGTCTTTCTGCTTGCACGTCACAGGAGTGGAGTTTACGACAGTGCAACCTGGACTCCTAGAGCCGTGAACCCTTTGATCGGAACCTGCAAGAATCGAGTTAGATTCCCGGCTATTTGAATGCTTCGCAAGGTTCCTTTCACATTCAGTTTCTTTCGATTGAAGTAAGAGTTTCTCAGGCAATCATGCCTTTCTTTCTCAACCAATAACCTTTCCAGCATCTTTTCTTACCCCTCAAAAGGCTCAAAACAATGACCTTTTTCATTCTGTTCTAGTGTTCTCTTGTTTTATATTATTATTATTATCATTTTTCACTCTCTTACCTTCATTTTCCATATTTAAACATCATCCCTCCTACCACTACTTCCAATCCAGGAGGGAGTACATTTTCTTCTTCTATGTGTTAAGCTTTCACAAAAATCCTGTAATCATGTCAACAAGGATTAATCAAGTGAAACACAAACCTGCTGGTACCAGCAGAACACAATATCCACCAACTAGAGACAGAGTTTCTGGGAATAGATGGCCTGGTCGAACTTGTGGGTTCAAGCTCCTGAAAAGATCAATAGTGTCACCAGTAAAATTTCTCAAGCATTTTGGCAGGAAGGTCGCAAAAGCTGTGTGTTTAGGGAGGCGATCTTCACCTGGAGTTTCTTCTTCAGGAAGATCAAAACCATCTGTAGCTCCTAGTGATACTCACATAGCTGAAGCCATAGAAGATTGCATTGACTTCATTAACTCTTCTTCTCTGCCGAGGTCAAATTCTGTTTCTGCAAATCCTAGTTAAATTATTGTTGCAGCATCAGTTATATTGTCTTAAATTTTTTTGTTGTAGCCCTTAAGGAAAATGAGAAGAGAAAATAAACAGTGCAAACTTCATTTAACTTTGCTATGAAAAAAAGTCCTGTAAGAATCTCAGTCCACAGCTCAACTAAAAATCAATCCTTTCATAACTAGTTGGGTGTAGCTGCATAAATTTACGTTCTCCACTCAGCCTGGCATTGACAGAGAAAACAATTTTAACGATGCGCCAATTTACATTCTTCATGTAACTTTATGACAAGCAGATTATTGCCATAAGATCAGATTATTGGTATCACGGGAGAGAAGTAAAGAAATTCCACAAGGTTTGCATATCCATGCATTCCCTAACCAAACCCCATCATGCAGTAAGATTGATAAACAAGCTAGAGTAAAGGTAAACATTCAAGTAGAGGTGATCGTGTGTGAGGAATGATTGCTCAACATGTACATTTTTTTTATTTGTTCTCGGAGGGTGGTGTAGCTAAACCAATAGACAGCAGTTACTATAGAGAGTTTTGGGTACAACACAACCAGAAAAAAAGGTTCTCTGTTGAGAAAGCAGTTGTTGATTGGAATGCTGAGTTTAATTGGGCTAAAGTAAACATCCAGAAACACACTTTCTACTTCCGAGTTGCATGTGCGTGTGTGTATTTTATCTGGGAGAGAGGAATCATAGGCTGCGTTTAGACAACCTCCGTTCTTCTAGTTTGGTTCAAGATACTAATATCACTGCAGAAGTTAGAGTGAGATCATCAAGTGGCAGGCAATGTACCAACTTTACTAAATCTGCAGGTATTGAGCTTTTCAGAAAGTTGATTGTTCAGTTAATCCAATTTTCCTTTTCTTGTTTAAGTCATTTCCGGAGTCTGTTTGTAGCAGATTTTGTATTGTATTTGGCCTCTAGCAAATATGTGCTCCTTGATCAGTTTGTTTGGAATGAATCATTTCGTCCCACGAAATAGAAAAGGTTCTGATGAGGATGCAAAATGCACCACCATATTCAGTTTCAACTTCAACGATGACAGATTCTTCGCTAAACTAGTATCAAGTTGTTTGAATCAATATCATGGATTTCAAGCCTATGAAAATCCAAAACTTAATTTGCAATGAGCAAGCCGACATTTTTGAATTGGAGAGCCACATATGAAGTAATAGTGAATTATTTTCTATTAATTCTAATAAAAAAAATTCAAAAAAAAAAAAAACTGCAGCAAGAATCACTACCTGCTAAACGAAGGACATACAAAATGAATTTAGAAGAGCTTGGTTTCATATCTTGACAATTTCTGTTTGTTTCTAATGAAGCTTTACTTGTGGAATCTAGAGTACGCATAACCAGTAAAAAGACGCAAAACATGATAGGTTTGCGGATGGATGTTGAGCTGCTCTCTCCCCTGCCTTCAGTTCAATGAAAGTGATGATGCTGTTGTTTCTGGTAAAGTGTGGATGCTTGTAGATAGGTTATTCTCATTGCTACTGCAAAACAGTAAGGAAATATATGATGTGTATAATGCAAGTGGCGGATGGTACGTGCTAGCTTTGGCATTGGATTAGTGGCATAAAATTGAAGAACTGCTGCTATCAAGTGGTACCGTGGTGGTGGTGAATAGTTGATGGTGTTGGTGCTGGTAGCAGAGGTTGAGAGGACGGCTAGGTTGTGGTTGTGGGTTTGGGCTAAAATGATCCTGGAAGGCATTGGTAAACCAGAAAGGAACTAATTTCTGCAGTATTTGGTAGACAGTGGCGAAGCTGTGATGGAAGAGGAGTCATGGAGACCCCTATCCTATCCAGGGGATGCCAGTTATGTAGTTATGTAGTTATGCTCTCATGTCAGAGTTGAAGTTTCTAATTAAATCATGACTGAAAGCTGTTGAGACGTTGCTTTAATCTTCTTCATTTGTCACGTTATTAGCAAAGGTTCTGGCTGCAGCAATTTCTTGTTGGTAAATTTCAGTTTCATGTGTTGGGGTTAAAATAGTTTCAGTTCATTGGATTTTCTATATTGCATTAACCAATAAATTATTTCATATAGTAATAAGTAACAATAATGAATTCATAATTCGTCGACATGGAGGAGAAGGGACCAAAAAGAGTAAGCAGTGTACAAGAGAAAGAAACATAGAACTGAAGAGTTCAAGAATCATCAAATGCAGACAGATTAAGATTAACAGACAAATTTAATCTTTCTTGGCAAACAGCCCGCCAAATCCACCATTCTTCTTCTTCTTCTGAGGTACAGCAACAGAGTTCCGGCGGCCACTGGTGGTGCCACCGCTGTTCTTCTCCTCCACTTTCTTGAGGATGGGGTCAGTCTCATAGAACTGATCTTCCTTTTGCAAACTTCCAAGAATCCAATCAAGAAGCCCCTTCTCCTCTTTGCTTCCTCCTGCTGCAGTGGCGGCATACACCCTAACAGAAGGAGAAGCAAAGACAACGGGAAGAGAAGCCATTATCTTATTCTTATCTACCAGGAGCACGTACCTCCCAGTTATGCTCTTGATTTCTCAAAAATGTGGGAGCAAAGATAGTAGCGAAACTAAGATGATTGTATGGCTATGGTGATATATTTTTCTTGCCTGCTGGGGTAGTGAATCCTGAGCCGTTGATGGGAATGGGGAGTCGTGGGAAGTGGTTCCTGCACGAGCTCCCCACAAGTGGCTTATCCTCAACCTTTTTCCATAGGTTTGCGAATTTCTCTCTCGACAGAAAAAATGGAAGATGAGAAAAATAGGAGATATGGATATAGATTTGACACGTGGCAGACTGGTATTCCATCATTAATCTGCCACGTCACTTGATACTTCCTATCGTGATTGCAATCTTATCATTTAAATGACACTTTAATAATGTTTAATTTCTCCAAACTTTATGTAATTATCATAATCCTGAGAATCCATGTATTTATTTGAAAAGGTAATTGTTGGAACAGTCTCATTATTTATTTTTATATTTTAAAAATATTTTTAAAAAATTTTAAATTTTTATTTTAAATTAATATATTTTTTATATTTATAAATAATTTTAATATACTGATGTTAAAAATAATTTTTAAAAATAAAAAAATTATTATTTTAATATATTTCTAAATAAAAAATAATTTTAATATATTTTTAAGTAAAAAATACTTTAAATCACGTTTCAAAACATGATGGAAACTTGGATAGTTGATGGTATTATTATAGATAAATAATTTTAAAATCATTAAAATCTTGTGATTAGTAAAATAGCATTGAAAAAAATCACAAATTCTGTGATAAAAATCATAAAGAGGCTGGGCCGCGTAAGGCCCGGAGGATACCATCTTGCCTTGAGGGAGAAATCAACACAGGATCCAAAGAGAGTGTAACAAAGGCTCGGCCTGTTTGCCTGGATTACTCTTATTAGAATAGACTGATGATTCAATGTATTATTCATTTGAAACGTTAGGAAGACTGTTTTTTAAAATATTTTTTATTTAAAAATAAATTAAAATAATATTATTTTATTTTTTAAAATTTATTTTTAACATTAATCATATTATATATCAACATATTTTTTATATCAGGCGTACCACATAATATCATATTACTTTGCTAATCGTGTGATAGGCTTGTTATAAGGCGTATGGTAGCTAACAATACAATACATAGTTTTAAAAATTTAACTAAATTTGGTAAGTTGATCCAGTATCTGGTTGATCCAAAATTGAAATCATGCCAGATTTAAGAAAAAAATATTGTTTTTTTTTATTAAAACGATGTCATTTTGATTTTTTTTTAAATGATCCTTTCAAAACTCTCAAGCCGAGTTTAAAAACTAAGATTAAAAGAGAAGTGGAAGAGGAAAGCAGAGCACATGTCGATATATTTATGACTACTTGAGTGGAGATGGTTCAAAGTTGTTGTCGAACCCATTTTTGTATAGACTATAACAATAGCCGATGCCATGCGGTCGCAAAAGTTACTGTGTGTACGAGCGGGTTATCTAACTCTGACTTGGGATTGCTTCTTAACTCAAGAGATACACGAACTACTACTCTGCTTGCGTTTACTCCTTAACACATCTTATTTGGTCAAGTAAGCTAGATGCTCATTTTTTATTATTATTATTATTATTATTATTATTATTATTTCTACTTGGGGGATTCATGCTGTACACGGATAGAGATGATAGTGGTAATTGTTTATTATTTATCAGGATAAAAAAATTAAATATTTATAAATTATTTAATGAGTTTCAGATATTCATTTGAGTATATATTATCTATTATTATTCATTATTCAATAAATAACTAAATAGTTAATGTGTGTGTGTGTGTGTGTATATATATATGTATGTATATTAGGTTAGGTTTTGGTGAATTTCGAGTCGAGTTTGATAATTAATATTTAGTCGAGTTTGATATAATATTTATATTCTATATATTATCTATCAAGTACAATAATTATTAAAAAAATATTTATTTATTCAGATTGAATTAAATCGTTATTGATATAGTTGGGTTGAATTATTATGGATAAAGTTCAAATTATATTATCATCCCCTCTCTTCGTCTGCAGCCGGTCTCTTGGGGAGCCCTTGCCACCTGGGACAGGGATTAGTCTGGGCGAAGCCTGGAATACCCTGGTTCACACAAAAAAAAATTATATTATCATCCACACAGTTATGATAAAGGATAATTAATTAGAAGTGAGCAAAATATATTTTGTAAGCAGCAGCGAGGAGCTAAGATTCGTGATTTAAGAGAGAAATAAAAATACTATTTTGATAGGTATTATTACACAAGTTTCATTACTTGATTATTATATAATATTATATTTAAGCAAGATTATTACAATAAAACCGAATTATAAGATACAAAATAGTATGTTTATTTTATCAATTATTCTAAACAAATTATTCTTTAGTATATATGTTATGGAGTAATGAGAAGATCCCAAAACATACAAGGAGCAAAACTGCAAAAGTCTACAAAAAGAGGGGCAAATTCATAATTCTTAAACTATCAAAGACTATTATCAATTTTCTGAAGAAATTAAGGGGGGGAATTGCCGATCGCCCCCCACTTCCCTCACATGTAGCTCCGCCCCTGATTTTAAGGATGAGCGTTTGATCTTTAACTTAGTGAACAAATCGCTAGCTACCAAGCTAGTAGGTACGTGGCATTCATCAACCTTTTGCCTGCCCGGTTGTAAAGCACTTGACCATGACTCGCTTTTGAAAATTAATGAGAAAGGGTGTTTGTTTGTGTTTTAAAATTATTTTATTTTAAATTAATATTTTTTTAATATTTTTAAATTATTTTAATATGTTGATATAAAAAATAATTTTTAAAAATAACTAAATTTTATTTTGATATATTTTAAAGAGAAAATTACTTTAAAAAATAACCGTTATTACACTATCAAACATCCTCGACATAACACCCGTACAGCACGACGACTTGTTTTTGTATTTTAAAAGTTTTTTTTAGAAAATTTTGAAATTTTAAATTAATATTTTTTGTTTAAATTATTTTGATATTTTGATATTAAAAATAAATTTAAAAAATATATATTTTAATATATTTTTAAATAAAAAACATTTCCTCTCCAGTAAATCTCAAAAATTGGTTATGTTGCAATGTGACATATTGGCAGTGGCGGTGCGTGCAGAGAGAGCGGTTGAGATTGTTGTGGAAATAACAGGTGAAGTGCAAAGAGTTAAAGGGAAATTTGTATGATTAATTATAAGCTTTTAATTTGGAGATGATTAATAAGGATTAGACGTCAGCTAATATTCAAGGAGTTGGTGTCAGTTTTCCCTAAGAAAAGGCAACGTTAGGGTGAGCTTTTTAATGTCTTTTTCTCGACGTTTCCTCTCTTCTCAGAACCACTACACTTATTGGTCAAATCAACTTATTTACATGCCTCGGCTGCTTGTTTCTCTCTCGTTGCATGCATGCTTAATCTAGAGATCTTCTCCAGCTCTTAGAGCAATCCCCTTTTTCTCATTGCGGGTCAACCGTCTCTAACAACTCTCTTAATTTCTAGAACATGCACAGTCGGCAAATTAATTGCGGAAATGCTTCTGGAATAATTAACAGCTAGCCTGTCTTCGAAACTAACTATTCTAAGGCAGCCTCGCATCCCTAGCTCTTTAGGGTTTGGATGGCTAGATTGAAAAACTATGAACATGTAATTAACCCCAGCATCGAATAATTCTACGGGTTCTAAAATTAATAACCATGTAAATTTTTGATGGTCCAGAGATTTGTGAAATTCAAACTAGTAATCTCTAGAGAGCAAATCTAGACCCTCTACACTTCTCAGGGTTGCATCGTACATCCTCTTATTGTCATTAATGAATTTACTATATATAACTTGGAATAACCGAAGAGATAATTGATTTGCGAATGTCTATACCAAAAAACATTATGTGGGATAAATTCTAGTGAAAATGAATTCTAAATTAACTATTCTAAGGCAGCCTCGCATCCCTGGCTCTTTAGGGTTTGGATGGCTAGATTGAAAAACTATGAACATGTAATTAACCCCAGCATCGAATAATTTTATGGGTTCTAAAATTAATAACTATGTAAATTTTTGATGGCCCAGAGATCTATGGAATTCGAATCGGTGATCTCTAAAAAGCAAATCTAGACCCTCTACACTTCCTGCGACACTTTTTTAATTTCCTATTATTATTTATAACCGAAGAGATAATTGATTTGCGAATGTCTATACCAAAAAACATTATGTGGGATAAATTCTAGTGAAAATGAATTCTAAATTAACTATTCTAAGGCAGCCTCGCATCCCTGGCTCTTTAGGGTTTGGATGGCTAGATTGAAAAACTATGAACATGTAATTAACCCCAGCATCGAATAATTTTATGGGTTCTAAAATTAATAACTATGTAAATTTTTGTGGCCCGGATCTAGGAACTCTAAAAGCAAATCTAGACCCTCTACACTTCTCAGGGTTGCATCGTACATCCTCTTATTATCATTAATGGATTTACTATATATAATTTGGAATAATCGAAGAGATAATTGATTTGCGAATGTCTATATCAAAAAACATTATGTGGGATAAATTATAGTGAAAATGAATTCTAAGCAACGTACGGCCACGCATGTGATGAGTAGATGTCATAATGTCTTTCATAACAGATAATTATCATTTTCTTATTCGTTGAGGAAAACTATCATCTTCTGTCTATAAAAAAGTGCATCATTCTGAAAGCATTTTTTTTTATGTGTGTGGTTTACATGAGAGAACATGTGCTGTTCTTTTCCTTATAGAGATTATCAAGGACAAAAGGTGGGGTATTTTCCCACACAAAAGTATTTTTTAGTAGTTTTCATATGTATTAAATATATAATTTATAAATCGTGTGCATGTGCTATATGAATGTAAATATATTTTGAAACCTCACCTAACGGTTTAAGTTTTTAAGTTGAGATGATTTTTTGATATTATATCAAAATCTTGATAACCAAGCAGTCACGAATTCGAATCTCACCATGCATTTTTATTTATTTGGTAACAATTACATATAAAATAATATAAACATGTACAAGTTTTAAGTCCAAAAAATTTTCATTTGATAAATTACATTAAAAAATAATATTTTGCATCTAGGTGCTGAAATTTATATACGTCGTGCATGCAGTACAAGCTGATTATTTTGAAGAAGTGCTAGTCATTGGTTTATTTCATTCGGTGTTTTTTTCTTTTTTAAATTCTTGAAAACAAAAATAAAAACCGTTTATGGTTTTTTTAAAGCTAAAAAAAAAGTAGTTTTAAAAGTTATGTTTTTTTTTTTAATATAAAATAAAGAAGTTCATGATTACATGGCTACACTATCATTTATTCATTCCTGGTCCATTCATACGATTTGGAGCGTTTATTGAGTACCCCGAGAAGCTTTTTTATTATTATTTTGCATGAAAAAGCTGAAGGGAGGGTCCACTGAAAAAGTTGTGTCAGCCACTGAGAACCTGCAATTCTTCAAAATAATTACATGTTGGTGGCGCGTGTGCGCCATCAGATATTGCGCACGTGTTACATGCGCAACTTCATCTAAAGCGTTGGTGGCGCGTGTGCGCCATCAGATATTGCGCACGTGTTACATGCGCAACTTCATAAGCTAGAATAGAAATTAATTTTTTAACCGTGTTAATTTGAAAAATAAGTTTATTTACTGTGTTGATGGGGAGAAAAACTCCAAAATACCTCAACAAATAGGATAAAATATTTAACCATTCCAGATTAGAAACTTGTTGGGGTCTGTTTGCGGGCAGAAAGTCTCTGAAACAATGGCAGCGAGTGTTTGGCACATTGCGCACCTACTCGGGTGACCAGAAATAAGACCACTAAAATTAGTTTGCATGGTTTTCGTGTGCCTTCTCTCTCACAGTTCCTATCAACCCAGCAGTGACCGCCATGCACAAATTTTCCTAACAACTGCTCCTAAGACTTCCCTTCAATGCCATATTATATATAGAACCTCTTTATACAATCCCTCTCATTCAGTGTCCTCTGCAGCCCCTGTCAAAAAAAAGAAAAAGAAAAATACAACAAACCTTGACATGGAAACCTTGCCTTTCCTCTTAACCCTCGCAGCTGCTACATCAGTTTATCTTCTATGGTTCTATCTCCTGGCCCGTAAACTTACCGGCCCAAAAGTATGGCCTATAGTGGGTAGCCTTCCATTACTGTTCGTGAACCGGAGAAATTTCCATGATTGGCTCGCTGCTAACCTCCGTGCAACTGGTGGTGCCGGAACCTACCAGACGTGCACAATAGCACTTCCTTTCTTTGCTCGCAAACAAGGATTCTACACAGTCACTTGCCACCCCAAAAACATGGAACATATTCTTCGAACCAAGTTTGATAACTATCCCAAAGGACCCGAATGGCAAACTGCGTTTCATGATCTTTTAGGCCAGGGGATCTTTAATAGTGATGGAGAAACGTGGCTCATTCAACGCAAAACTGCAGCTTTAGAGTTCACTACTCGGACTTTACGGCAAGCCATGGCTCGATGGGTGAACCAGACAATCAAGAATCGTCTGTGGAACATTTTGGACAAGGCAGTTACAGAGAAGCATTCGGTGGACTTGCAAGAATTATTGCTTCGCTTAACCTTCGACAACATATGTGGACTCACATTTGGCAAGGATCCAGAGACTCTCTCGCCAGAAATGCCAGAAAATCCATTTGCTATTGCCTTTGACACGGCCACTGAGGCTACTCTACAGAGGCTTCTTTACCCTGGTATCTTGTGGAGAGTGGAGAAGCTCTTAGGAATTGGAGCAGAGAGGAGATTAAAGAAGAGCCTCCAAGTTGTGGAAACATACATGGATGATGCCATCGCAGCACGCAAAGAAAACCCGTCTGATGATTTATTATCACGATTCATGAAGAAGAGAGACGTTGAAGGTAACCACTTTCCAATCTCTGTTCTGCAACGAATTGCTCTCAACTTTGTCCTTGCCGGCCGCGACACCTCATCTGTTGCTCTTAGCTGGTTCTTCTGGCTAGTCATGAACCATCCTGAAGTCGAAGCAAAGATAATCAAGGAAATATCAGCTATACTCACGGAAACACGTGGAAATGATCGCCAGAAATGGCTTGATGAGCCTTTAGTCTTTGATGAAGCTGATAAACTGGTTTATCTCAAAGCAGCATTAGCTGAAACATTGCGTTTATACCCGTCAGTACCACAAGACTTCAAATACGTCGTGGAAAACGATGTTCTGCCCGACGGTACACATGTACCAGCTGGTTCAACGATTACGTATTCTATTTATTCTGTTGGAAGGATGAAGAGCATATGGGGCGAGGACTGCATGGAATTTAAACCAGAGCGATGGCTATCGCCAGAAGAGGACAAGTTTGAGCCACCTAAAGATGGCTACAAGTTTGTGGCCTTTAATGCTGGACCCAGGACTTGCCTAGGGAAGGACTTGGCTTACTTGCAAATGAAGTCTGTGGCTTCTGCTGTGCTGTTGCGCTACCGTTTATCACTGGTTCCTGGTCACCGTGTAGAGCAGAAGATGTCTCTTACATTGTTCATGAAGAATGGGCTCCACGTACTCTTGCATCCACGTACTCTTGCATAGGAGTGTTCCACTACCATTCTCATCAAATCTCTGGAGCTTGTCTTGCTCAACTTTGCATTGCTTGGTGTTTACAGGAGACGACCAAGACAGCCATTCAGTCACAAATCATGGGGGTATTACTGCCCATAATTCTGTTAAAGGGTCATTTTTATTTGTTTTTTGTTTCCGTTTTTAAATTTCTTGTTCATTGCTGGGTTCTAAATCCAGTACGTACGTATACAACCCATTCAAAATTAAGAGTGTTCGTCGTGTAATGTTGTATATTCGATATCAACAGATGTTTCTTTCGTATGATTATGTGAATAAAAAAGAAGAATTTTATACTCCCATTATCAACTCTTGCTTGCTGTGATGCTTAAGAATCTGCAACAAATTCCCTACCGTCCTGCTATGAGAGTTTTGTGCGCGCTCTATCACAAATGCACACGCATGGTTAATTTATAGGTTATGGAATGTCGAGCTGTAAATCTAAATACATATAGATGGCTAATTATTGAAGTAATGAGCTTCTCTACTTCAGTTGGCCTGTCAAGTTTCCCTCTTAAGGCTATTCTTTCTGTGCTGGGGTTGAGGTTGGCCGCAAAGGGGGATTAATAAGTTACCTGACTTTTTGATAATCTAAAATCATAAATGGCCCATCACTAGATCTGATTAGACAAAAAGATACATCTAATAAATGGCTACCATTTGAAAGTCGCATCAACCTGGACAAAAACTAATTAAAAACAGAGATCCACATGTAGTTCTATTAATTTCTCTGAGTAAAAACCATTGAATCAAGCTCACTCTTCAGCAGAAATAAACTACTTGGAAAGAATTACCCGTTGTCCCACAGATTATGCCAAAAGATGTATACACGAAAATAAAAAATTACCCTAATGAAATTTTTACTTGGATTGATAATTAGATAAATATAACTACTGCGAAGGCAAAAACAAATGAAGAAACATGCAGTAAAATCATAGAATTGATTCATTAGGTATTGAATGTAAACATTTACAAGCAGCTTTGGAGATACTTTACAGGTATATTCTTCATTGAGATGTATGCAATTGTTTCATTTGTGCCAGAGGCCCTGACATTGCATGCAACACAAAATTTGAGCTCAATTTTGGCGTTCAGAAATTTTGCCGGTTCTTCAAGCTCAAGAGTTTTGTATGAAGTTATTTGTCTAGTTGTTCTTCCAATTAATCTCGTTCACAATTTCACTTTTTCCCATACAATCAACTGATCCTTCTGTATTGGTGCGGGAATCACTGGGCTAGCTTGAGCTGTCACCTATGTTAACTTCATGAAAGCTAATCCAATATTTTCTCACCCGTTGAAAAGAGGTTCCAGACCACTGTTCCAACCAAGTAGAGCCCCACTGAAACCTTGAAAACATCATCCCAAGAACCTGAGAAGGTAACGAGGGAGTGAAGCAATGCACAAGAATCAGATGGTGTAAGATTCAGTGTCTCAAATTTCAATAAAGAAGGCAGGGAGTGAGCCACACAGGAAACGGCGATGTAAAACTCGGTTTCTGAAGCATTCAAAGCTTGAATTAAAAGGCAACAGTTAAATAAGGCAATGAGAATCTAGCAGGGTAACACGGCCATTTCCCTGTTCTCTTTTCTGTATTCAAAATGAGGACCATGTCCACAGAAGTTTTCTTATCAGAAAATCTAATGGAATCCTTAGTTTTTAGCTTCTAACAATTTGACTTTCTTTTTTAGAAATGGAAACAAATTCATTACAATTTACAACTAGAGGGATTGAACTTTGAAAAGCCCAAATAACTGTTACTCCAAGAATGCAACTTCAGTGTGAAATAGGCTACATTTTATGACGACTGACGCTAGGCGTGACAACATTAAATTTTCCTCAAGAAACGGTTTCAAATCCTCTCATGTTCAGAATTCCAAATTATCTAGATTAAAAGGGAGAATAGTAGCTAGTTAGTTTTTGCCATCTAAAATATTCTAAAATCATGACCATTCATTTTGAATTTGATGATTTAGATTTAGTGAACAAGATAGAGCATACGAAAAACAAACATGAAAAAACCTGAATCAGAAAGAGTGAAACTGTCGTCTCATTTCATTAAATAGATGACATATTACCCTTTTATAGTTTGCCACATTAGTAGTTATGTAAATTTAGTGAAACTGTTAGTATCCTACACCACGCAGTAGGGGCAATCCTTTTTCTTCTTTTTTTCACTTTTGCTTTATCTGGTTTACTAAACCTTGTACTAGACGATGGGAGGCAACCCTCTTCATCCTCTAAAAACCTATTCTCGGATTTGAATATGAGACCTCCAATTTGAAAATCCTAAGTTTTAACCATCCAATTGTCCTCTTGGAAACTAGGACTTAACTCTAATACACAAAGTTAAAAACAGCTGTCTTTAAAACCATAACAAGGTTAATTTGAACGAAAATTCTATTTTTGAGCCTTCAAATTGGTCTTGACTAAAATTGATCCAAATCCAAGACCAGAATGACTGAGCTAGAAGTGACTTGGACAACTTTGGCATCCTAGAAAATTTCAATTTTTTTTCTGTTGGTTTTCATCAAGGATAGTATAGTAGACTTTCGAGTTTGTCTTACCAGCAGCAATAAATGCCAAGGATGAGTTCTTACCATGTTGCAAGATGTAACCAGTGGCTGCAGTTCCAAACACCCCTGCCAATACTCCAGCTGTATTGGATAGACCAAGCAACACTCCCTGGAAAAAAATTACAAGTTAAAATTGAAACAATTAAGTAAACATTCCTAGGAAATAGAAGCAATGACAGCATATAACAATACAACAAAAACAGCTATTCGACATTGAATTTCAAAGACCCCTTGAAAGGCACCCAATGGTAGTTGTTTCGTGACAGCAATTAAAACACAATTAGTAGCCCCCACTACTAAACAAGCCAGATTTAGGACATCAACAGACAACAGCATTACAAGGATTGATACTCACAGAATATCGAGGGGCAATATCTTGATGGTTTGAATATAGACCAGACTGGGAAAATGCATCAGTTCCCTGTTGAAGAAAAAGAAGCAGTTATTCAAGAGAAGAGAATTTTTTTAAAAAAAATGATCTCATTCCACTAAAGCTAAAAAGATACAGAAAAATAATTAAACTCTTAGCAGAAACCTCTCTGAGTTGAGATGAGACAACGGAACTCCATGTATGGTCGGTTATAAATTGAACTTACAAGACAGAAAAAAGTGCGAACAAATAAACCATAACAAATGGTAAACAATGTGCAATACCTTTGCAAGTCAATACATATAAATTTGAAAAGTGGAACGGTGCATGTTTTGATGTAAGAAGCAAACCTGGCTGCATGCCATGCACAGAACAGCCATTGCAGGAGAATCAATGTGGCTCAACTGAGTTAGGAAGAAGGCAGGGCCAAGAAAGCCAATTGATTGCATGATCTGTTAAGGAGGATGGAGAGCATGTTCAATTATCCATACAAAGTTGAACGAGTGAAGAAACATGATGAAATAAATAGTGCTTAACATCACTATTATAAAGCATGTTTCATTTGCCATGTAAAATTGAATGAACCAAGAAAGTACAGGAAATAAATAGTGCTAAGAAGAAGCAAATAGAGCAGAGATGATAAGAGAGGGGGATTGGTGAATTTTGCACCACCCTTAATGATACCTTACGGACTGTTGTTACAGATAAACCTTTGCTCACAAGAGTATCTGCAATCCAACCTCCCAAATTTGCAGAAAATGCCATTGTAAGCCATGGCAAGACACAGAAAAGGCCAGATTCTGTAAGATTGAACTTCAAGACCTGTATGGCCAAAAGGAGATTCTGCTCAGTGGTATTATCAAGAGAAAGGTTGCTTTTATAGAAATGCAATTGCCAAGCTGTAAATCTCTTCTGCAATTTGTCAACAAGAAGATAGCAAAACTGAAGGTCAAAGAGACAGTAGCATGTACTTCCTTGATTCAATGCATCGTTAGCAGAATTTGACAAGGAGGTTAAGGTACAGGATAGATGAATTGTAAATGAACTGTGTATCTTATAACAAGTAGCCTTTTATGGTTTCGTTCCTACCTGTACCTTACATGTTAAAATGCGTGAAGATAACATCAACAAGATTTTTAAAATCCTTGGAGAGTCTATGACATAGATAGGGTTATCTAATAAGGAGTAAACGATTCACTTGAAAATAACAGCTTCAAGGTCAGCCATCCCATAGTAAGCAGCGAGTCACAACACCAAGTTTCTCTTGTCATGCAAGTGATACATGGTTTCCCATTGATTCTCACCACTTTTCGATTGATTTGTGACGACCTTGACCATACATTATTCGTGGTTAATGATTACTCCATTGACTATTTTACCCATTAGCTAGCTAAGATAAAATCACTGGCTGCAACTCATGCACAACAAGACAAATGGAGTCCAAATGTCAAATGAACAGTTTAAACTCTGAGAATTCTCAAGATATCTGGGATATGTTTTTATATGTTACAACAGGTCAAATCATTCAATCTCGTGATGGAAAAAAAGACTTACCTGATTATAATATGTCGGCATCCATGTCAAAAGAATAAATGTTCCCCAGTTGTGACAGAAGTGAGACACTATTAGGGCCCATACAGGGGCTTTCGACAAGATTAGTCTCCAAGGGATCGATTCAACAGGTTCCTTGGAAAAACTGTTCGCAAAAATCAACTTCTTTTCTGCAGGCCGCAGCTGAGGATCGTCGAGAGGTGAACTGTGTGCCTGTAGGTAGAAAGAATGAAAAATGAGCATCTTGAAAGGTGACACATTCTTTATTAGGGAAGAGAACCCTTGATTTAAAGCAAATTTTGCATGAGGAATCATAATTTCCATGGACAGAAAAAATAAAGGCTAAACAGAGGTTTAATCATCTAGATTATGGAACTTGTTAAAAACCAAAAAGCTTCTTGTAATAGTAATGGAATTATAATTTTACTATCTCTGCATCTTCCAATAAGTTGGCAAGAAACATGCCATATGAAAAACAATGATAATCTACAGAGTGCAAAATTTACCTTACTGAGCCATGCAGCAAACCAAACCGTTCCTAGAGAACCAAAGGAGTAAAAAACCGATGGCCATCCAAACTGATGTATTAAAAATGGTGAAAAGGCCAGGCCAGTAACTGATCCAAGGTACATCCCGCTGTACACAAACGCTAATGATCTACTCCTCTCTGATACAGGAACCCATTTGGACAGAATGTTATTCATGGCAGGCATCGCAACACCCTGAAGCAGTACCAAATTAATTTAACAAACATCCAACGTAGAATATGACACAAAGTCGCTCGTTTTTTTTTTCTTGCTAGATAACTTACCTCACCAATCCCCATGAAAGCGCGAACAACGAGTAGGAAGGGCAATCCAACTTTAGCAGCAACAGGTGTAAGAATCGTAGCAATGGACCACCAAATGACACCAAATCCCAAAACCTTCTTCCCGCCCACTGTGTCCGCCCAAATGCCACCAGCAATCTATCAATTAGAACAAAAAAATGTGAAATATTAATAAGCAAATACAAAATAATAATAATAATTAAGTGGGAAAAAAAGCATGTTAAAGTTACTTGGGTGAGTAAGTAGCCCCAGAAAAATGAAGACTGGATCAAACCGACAGTGGCTGGGTTCCAATTGTTCTCGGCTGACATTGGAAGTATTGCAATGCTCATATTTACCTGCCAAGCAGCATCTGCTCATAATTTACTTCTTAATTACCCAAAAAAATTAAATATACTAATTATTTTCCATAATCGGAGTTAGAGTACTATTTTCTCCTCTTTATAATAATTCAACATAATAAGAAGGAAAAAGAAAAAAGAAAAGCAAATGTGGGCAACATACTCTATCCATATTGCAAAGAAGAAAAGCCGAGAAACAAAGAATGACAATGACCCATCGTTTAGGGAACTCTTCCCACCACGGCATCGTACTATCCAGAACAACATCGTCCAAAGCATCCTCCTTCAACTTCACCGATTCCGGAACCGTCTCCAATATCTCATACGGCTCCGACTTAACATCAGCATACACTTTCCCTGTCTCACCCCGACCCGAATTCCTCACCGAGACCCGAAAAACACAGCATCGGTGATCAGTATGTAACCGGACTCGAAAATTAAGCCGCTCTCTAGGTCTTCTTTTAGGGGATGAGATATCAGGAGGAGATTTTAGAGGGCGAAAAGTAGGGTCGGTGAAAGAGTAGAGAAGAGCTCTACTAGTGTTCATGGTGGTGACGTTAGGAAGGGAAACCGTTATTGTTTTTTACCACATTTGAGCAAGAGAGAGAGCAGGATATGATATTTTGAATAGTAGTAGTGGAAGGGATATTTTTATAGGGGATTGGTACTGGTTATGACATGTGTCCTCCTGTGATTGACGGGGATTTTAGGCGGGGAGTATAACGGAAAACAATATCAGCTGCCAGTTGGCCGTTGGGGTTGTTATACTGTATAATTGGTGTGCTGCGGGGTTGTTTAAAATTTTTTTACTATTAAACAAATATTTAAATATTATTAGCATATTTTTTAAAATAAAAAATTTTAAAATATGATATATATTGAATAATATTTAAAAAAAATATTAATACAGTAATATATTAGTTAGTATTTATTTTTAAATATTAAGATAAAAATATATTAAATTGATATAAATTAACTTTTTAAATTTACAATCCAAATCATTGGATAATGATAACTTTATAGAAAAAAAATCATAACAAATTATGAATGTCAATTCTTAATCAACACAATACTAAATGATAAAAATTAAACAAATATTAAATAAAAAATATACTTGAGTCAACATGAGTTAACCTATAAAACGCACGATTTAAGTCATGAGATTGAGATAACCTTATGTGAAAAAATAGAAATTACAAAACCTAATTTCCTGCAAACTTAATGTTGAAGGATAAAATTTTTAAAAAAATCAATTAAACAAATGACCGGAAAAAAACAACCCATGTCAATCTAAGCTAACTTATTAAACTCATGATTCGCTTTTTAACCCTTAAACTTATAATAACTTCATAAAATAAATATAAAACTCTATTTCTGATAAATTTAATATTGAAAGTTGAAATTAAAAAATAAATAAATGAGACGAAGATAACTACATAGAAATCCAACAAAGAAAATAATATGAAACTCAATTCTCAAATAACCTAATATTCAATGGTGAAATTGAAAAGAAATATATATATATATATATATCTATGTGTGTGTGTGTTCAATTAAAAAATGACCCAAAAAACTGAGTTAACTTGTCAAGCACGTGATCCAAGTCATGAATGATCTCATAAAAAGAAAATAAAAAAATAATTACGAAGCTCAATTTTTTAAAAAAAAAAAACATATTCAATTAAAAAGGAACTTAAAAAAATAAATTAGGTCAATTTGTCAAACCCGCAATCTAAGTTATGAGATCGAGATAACCCTGTAGAAATCAAATCGAAGAATTTATAAAACTCAATTTTCAACTAACTCAATATTGAAAAATAAAATAAATAAATAAATAAATAAACAATCTAAAAAAACTAAAGTTAACCAGTTAAACTCATGAATAGATAATGAGATTGATAAAAATTCATATAAAACAAATAAAAAAAATTATGAAACCCTATTTACAACATATCTAAAATTAAAGATTGAAATCTAGAAGAAAAAATTTAAATTTACAACACATATATATAATCCAATATTAAAAAAAGGAAGCATAATATAAAAAACAATATGATACTGGGAGATTAAAAAAAATAAAACAAAAAAAATTAGGGTAACTGAAGGGTAAAATAATAATAAAAAAACAATAACAAAAAAATTATTATTTTACAGGCATTGCTGTAATGATTTAGCATGTTAGTGTCATGTTAATGTTAATTAACCAAGTGTGTTTTTATTTCGTGGGCTAAAGATAACAATAAAGTTCAGGTAATTTGCTTAATTTTGAATTCGACGGGCTTTGGTTACGAGGAAAAGAACCTAACCCCAGTCATGGGCCTTTGTTTGGATCCAAACTTCAAATGCTATAGTTGTTTATTTGGGCGATAGCCCATGCTCTGCTCCAAGTGATTTATCCTAATTATTACGTAGTTTTAAATAATGGTGGATAAAGAAGCATTTTTACTGATTATTTTAGTAACTGATATGGCAATGTGATGTGATAGATGGTCTTAAGTCAGTGATAAATGATTCACAGTTGATTTTTTAAAAAAATAAAATAATAAAAGCTTGGTCATTCACTATGCCCAGTTGCATTTTGTTGTGAATTCACGCACTCGAATGACTATTTCGCTAAAATCATTTAGCTAGGTAGGGTAAAACAATCTGTTCATTGAGGTTAATTAGTTATTATTGTATTAATTAGAAATAATTTTACCTTTTTTTACATCTTAGGGGTGTAATGAAATGATTTAAATACCTTTTAAAATAAAAAATAAAGTTGGGACTATGAGATTTTTGGTTTTTTAACTCTTTGATCACACGGTAAAATAGTCCAGGGGCATTTTTATATTTTTATCATGGAATTTTAGCTACAATTAATTTGAATAAGGGACAATTTAATTTTTTAATAAATATAAATATAATTAAAAAAATAATTGGCGCGGGTTATGCATGTGCCAACAAGTGAGAGAAACTTGTATTTTTAAGGCAATACCTCCTAGGAGTCCAACGCCACCTTTAGTGATGATATTAGAAGCATTGCATTATCCTCTTCCTATTTGTCAAGTCTGTTAGCACATCAAATAAGCAGTAGTTGAGTTCTGATAGATTTTTTTCTTTCCTCTTTCCTCGCCTTGAATTTCTTGCTAATCATTTTAAAAATCAAATGTGTCTTGTCAATTTGTATTTGTATCTATTATGATTCTCGTTCTTTTGGTTGCTATTTGTTTTTCTTTTAAAGCTTTTTGAAGTTGATTTTGTTTTTAATTTCACAGCTTAACATTTTATTTTATTTATTATTTCTATCTAATTTGGTTCTCAATCTATTTTATTGTTATTTTATTTAATTTTTTTTATTTCATCACTCAATATTTTATTTCATTTAATTTTTGTATCCAATTTGATCCTCATTGTTTTGATTATTTTTTTAATCATTTTCTTGAATTTGTTTTTCAATCTCATCTCTCAATATTTTAATAACACCAGTTCTGTGTATAATACTAAAATCACATAAAATAAATGTTTTTATTGTGATTTAATAATAAATAAACGTCATTGTCGTTGCATCAAAGTTAATTTCATCCATAAATGTTACATTATAATTTATGGCATTACACATTCGTGTTGTGCAAATCAATCAGAATTGTCTTCTTTTTTGTCATATCCATCGCAATCTTCTACGTTGATTTCGTCGTTATCATAATCTTCATCAACTTGTGTATATCTGTTGGTTCTTAAAACATCATTTAACTCTTCAATGTCAACATCAACAAGTATTCGCACAAAAATTTAAATTTTCTTATAAGTCATTTGACGAAGCAACTCGATATGGATCTACTAACTCATCAAGTTGAAAAACATCATCCCCTACAGTTAATTCATCGTTGTCATCCTAAACAACCTGAACGCGACTCCTGAATTTAATTTTCACTATAGATAATCAATCAACTCTTGAATAATCATTTCTAAAGAAAGGAGTATATGCGTGGTAAACTTGGTGGCATTACTTGGCGAAAATAAAAACAACATGTATTAATTAATTGCGTAAACTATATAAATAATAGAACATTGATTTAATTTAAACTTATTCAAACTATTTTAATAGTATAACTAATTCATTGTTAGTTATCTATATAAATTCAAAATTCTATATATTTACAAAAAATTTCAACTCAACAATAAAATTGATAAAATATAAAACGAATTCGTTAAATAAGACATTATTTATTTCATCACAAAACATCTAAGTCACAAACTCAAATTAAATTTCATCAATTTACAAACAAATATAATTTTACAAAATCTTAAACAAACCCTAACACGAATAAATCATACATTTATACAATAAATTTCCATGAAAAAAAAACTATAAATCAAGTAAACACCAAAATAAAATACATTTATTACAAAAAGAAGCAATAAAAATTAACATTTTAAAATCAAGTTCAAATAAAAAAATGAGTAGTTTTGTTATTTGAAGTTGAGAATTCTTAATAAAATTTGAATCGGGTTAAGGATGTTGGCAAACTAAGTGTTGGGGTGACTGAATTTGTGGTGGAAGATTGATTTATGATAAAATTAGAATGGGGGATTTTACGGTGTTTTTTCAGATAAAATAAGAGAAGAAGAAGAAGAATCGAGTGGGGCGGGGAATGTTCACTTGTCATATTATAAATTAAATATTACAGATGGATTTAAAAAAAAAATTTAAATTTATCATTAAATCTATATGTAAAAATGAGACGTCATCATACATCTTGATTTTTGTTATTTCTTCCTTTTTATTATAATTCCTTTGATATATTTTAAAAAAATATTTTTATTGATATTTATTAATGGATAAAATAAGGAACTATTTTATTTGTAAAATTAACTATAATCTACCGGGAAAAAAAGAGAGAAAGAAATCCGCAAATGTACAAGAAAATTAAAAACTCCGTGTCAGAGTCATCAATGGCGTCAGAATTACAGGCCCCGTAACTGGGTCCGAATAGACGCTTCATGACCCAGCTGCCCCCCTCTCTTTGACGAGGGAAAGAAGAAGTACAAGGGATAATTTTTTCCATTTTGATAATCATTGCAGGGGTAAGACGACCGTGGACTATAAACTATATAGTATAAAGTGAAAATGCAGTGCCTTTTTTTTTTATTTTTCCACTTTAACGCAACACAGCCCTCAATTATTGTAAGAGATGCAATGACTTGAAACGAAAGGCTAGTCCACATGTAAATGTGCCAGTGCTCCTGATTACCGTTGATATCAAATTTCACGGGTTCGAGTCCATATGTAGATTGCCCTATTTAGAGAAAATCAGGTTTTTCCCCTCTTTTGGGTTTTGAGACCATAAAAAAAAAAAAAAGAAAAAAAATCTTCCACAATATATAGAAGAGGGCAAGAGGCAAGAGATTCACGTGATAAAGGGATATTGATTCATATATAAACGAGAATAATATGCATTGCGAAACATTAAAAGGATAATAAATACACATTGTCTGTACGTGTTTTCTCCCCTTACGAATGTCGTAAAAATTGTATGGATTTTTCAAAATAAATCTCCGATCACATAAAAGAAAAATAACACCCTGCTCTTGTGTGTAAATACATGTTATTTTCTCATGACAAATTGTTAACTATTTTACTCTAAAATACGTGGGTTCTTTTTAATATACAAGGCTTTCTTGTTATTCTCTCGCACGATATTGTTGATGAGCCGTGTAAAATATTGTGTTTTTTTAATTTGCTTTTTAAATTTTTTTTCACTATCAATATAGTCCTAATTGAAAACCATTTGATTTCGATGACTTATGAAAAAATGTGAGATTGAAAGAAGAGAGATATAAATGAAAAAATACACCAAATATGAATGACATGCTATACGTCTCGTATAAGATGTATTTTGGTCCTTAAACTTTAAACCCAACATTTTACGGGGTGGCCCAAATTTTTTCCTATTCATTTTTATTATGTTTTAGTCCCTAAAAAAAAGGGGGGGCCCAATTACAAGAGAGAAAGAAAAGTGTTGTTGATACCAATTTAAGTTACCAAGACATATGATATTTGTGTCAAATGATTCCATTTGATGAGAAAAGTTTATATTAAATGTTTTTTTACATTTAAAGTCCGTGAAAAAATAAATATGAGCTCGATTTGATTTTTGAATTCGGGTTAATTTTAATTTTGGGGCGGTTTTTTTGGGTTTTTGAGGCCATAGAGATGCTTATCACGGTTCTTACGGTGTTTTATAAGTGTTTTGGATAAAAGAAAATAGGGTTGAAAAACAGGTTTTTGGGTTAAAAAAACTTAAATCATGATTTTCTGGCTACCGCAATGGTCATAATCTGGGTATAAACCACATAACATGTCTTTTTATGTTTTTTCAAAAAAAACATTTGGGGTGGATGATTGCAAATAAAAAAAATATTAAGGGCTCAATTACAAGGGCATCCCACGACTAAAACGTTGACTTTGCCTTTTTTTTTTTATTGCTAATTCTTTTTTTAAATCTATGGTTCTTTTTATGATTTTTTTATCTATTTTTTAAATTTATATGTAAATTAGTACTCCTTTTTTTTTTCTAGAGAGTCTATTTTAAATGATGATTATTTTTTTAGTTATGTATTTAAATTTGAAAAGTTTTTTTGATTCATCTATAATTTTTTTTATTTTTTGTATGGATGAACTTTATTTTTGAAAATAAAAAAAATTATTTTCAGATAATATTTCTAATATATGCAGTTTTGCATGATGTTTTTTCCCTTTTATTTTATTCAACAATTTAATTTATATCTCTATTTCTATTATTGTTTGCTTCAATAAAAAATATTCTAATAAATAAATTTAGCAAATACAATCGGATAAATATTTGGTACTTCAAAATTATATATTTTAATTTACATCTGTCTCTTGATTTTTTAAGTTTTATTTTTAGATATTATTAATAATTATTTATTTATATATTCTATTACTTAGTTTTTGATTTATTTGATTATATTTATGTATAAGATTTTTAATTTAGATTTAGATTTTCTAAACTATATAAATTTATTAAAACAATTATATATATAATATTTTTATAAAAAATAAAAATATCTAACTTACGCGAATCACCGTCACAGAACTAGTTCACCCTATCATACGTTTTGAGATGTATTTATATAATTTTGACACCTATAGGTGGCTGCACGATCGCATATATAATTAATTAAAACTTAGGATAAATATAGAAACGTATGCAAGGAAAATTAACACATTTGTAGTTTTTGATGTTGATATAATTAAGAATTTTCAAACTAAAGCTTTGAAATGGAACAAATTGTAAGCCACAGGGAAAGTATCACTATCAGATAAAGATTATGTTAGATTTAAGCCTTTTTTTATGTTTCAATAATTATATATATATATATATATATATAAAATAATTAGATTGCGCTAATATTAAAAAAATTAAAAAGTAATATTTTAATATATCTCTAAATAAAAAACATATAAAAAACAATTATTACTATAATATTAAATATGCTCTCTTAATTTGCATGTATGATTTCGTTTGTGTGCAAGTGTGATAAAAATCATAGCTTGGGTGCGTGTAACGCAAATAATAGAGCATTAGAATTTGTTTTGTATTTTAAATTAAAATTAAAATTAAAATTAAAATGTCTACCAGCCAACCCATAGAGCAGAGCTCACCATCCGTGAACTGTGGTGAGTAATGTCGGCAGCTTTCTTTCTTTTTCATATCAGGAGGCTCGGAAAAGGGAAAGAAGAGATAACAGTGAAAAGGTTCAAAAGAAGCAACGAACCCGGAACCGATTCCTTTTCTTTTCCACTCAGTCAACAGTACGCTTTAAGTCAATTTTATTTGTTGACCATATTTGTTCCTGTGAGGTATAAATCAACGTACTCTGGATGTTGACCTACTGAGTCGCCTGGTAAAAAAAATGCTGTGCACAACTCGGTTTCGCGGTGTTTGGTATTAATCATGTCCCATGTTTAATAATAGATGAAATTTATTATACTAAATTGAGTGTATTTAAAGCGTTGATATAATTCCAGAAAATTAAAATCTATTATATCCTGACAGGTTAAATAGAGTACAAATTCATATATTCAAATTACTCTTTTTTTTTTATTCGAGAAACCTTACTTCCCGAAAAGCGCACTTTATGGGTCCAGGTGAGGGAGTAAAATCCCGGCTGTCCCAAGCTCTTATAAGAGGTGCACGCCCTGACTCGAATTCGAGACCTGCTGTGCAGATCTCAAATCTTTTGCCATCACGCTACGCCCATTGGGGACAAAAATTCTAGCCGTAAGAAATGTCAAAGAACCATCTCAACTCAATAGCTTAAGCTGTTAGGTGAGATCTCAAAATATGATTTATATTATTTTCTAACACACCCTCTCAAGTGAAAGTCCTTTGAGCTTAAAACTTGCACATACCCATATTATCTCATGCTTAATTTTTATCAAATAAATAGAAATGGTGTTAAATTACCTTGTCACACCCTCACAAAATTATCTTGTGTATGCTCGATAATTTCTTTACTATTGTTGTCAATCAGCCATAATAACCATGAATTAAGAGATTTAATTGCTGGGTTAATTGTGACACAAAACATTAATTATTGATGTCATTATATGTCTTTTCACCTAGACTGAGGGAGGACTCATAGCTATCATGGAGACAAATACTATCAAGTGAGTTCGGAACAAACTTTACATGTCTTTGAACAACATCAGTAACCTTCTGATAAAATGTCACCTTAAATTAGCTTACAGGATATGAAAGCAAATGATCACATTTACAAGCTTATTACAGTGTTTGAGTTTAATTATTTTTTTGTTTAAAAAAATATTAAAATATTATTTATTTATTTTTTAATATTTATCTTTCTCAACAATAAAAAAAACAGACTGAACCTAGTATGTATGCTTGGTGCTGTGGTATAATGTTTTTTTTAATTGAAAATAAATTAAAATAATATTTTTTTAATATTTTATTTTTATAATTAATACATTAAGATTTTAAAAAACATCTAAAAAAAATTAATTTTATATTATTTTAAATAAAAAGCAAATTAAATAGTAGGAGAAAAACAGTCATGTCAAACAGGCATCCGAGAGTAATTACTGACCTGATAGAAAAGATCATATTGGCCCACTTGGAAAGAAAAATTAATTTTATGTGTTATTCAATGAAAAATAAATTAAAAAGCATTTTGAAAAGGTAGAAATACCATGTAAAGCAACAGGCATCCAAGAGTAATTATTGGTCTAATAGACAGATCATATTGGCCCACTTGAAAAGCAAGACAGCGATCTAGTATACGATCATGTGGCCCACATGATATTCTGAAAAGTTTGGCTTTGCCTTCGAATGTCTCGCGAGTTGAAGGAAAGATTCAGAAACCAAAATAAAACAACCTTCATAAAAAGGTTAAATTACCATTATTATACTGCAGGAAAAATGTAAGAATGGCGACCGAGGGCCGGCTTCTGATATCTGTGTTAAACCGAGAACTACTCGTCAGCTAGCTTGGTTGGGGTTGTGGTGTGACTGAGTGTGATAAAAATACCTGCACGATGCTAAGAACAGATCGGATTGTTTTACTATATATTGGGAGGGAGGGGAGTAATTAAAATCTACTAGCTAGTTATGATACAGAAATCATTTTCTCAAATATGGCTTCTCTAAATGACTCAGAAAAGAAGGAAAAAACTTCACAAAATTACTTTTAAAGATTCTTTATACGATACATGGTTGCTTCTGCTTATGGGGATAAGGAGATTTGTCGCTGTTATAGTTAAGAATTTAACTAGAGGTTGAGACTCTGCAGAAGATCACGTGTTATGGGTCATATATATATATATATATGCTGAAAACAGCCAAGAAAACAAGGATAAAGGCAAAATTGGCAGACTAGTACGTACGTCGTAGAACTGTAAGCATCGGATTCTTATGTAAAGCACAGGAAGAGGAAGAGTGGCAATACCTGTTAATCACTACAGATTTATAAATAAAGATTTTGAGAAAACGTCACTGAAATTCATGTAGTTAAGAACTCGTAAGAGTCAGGAAATACACACACACACATACAAGTTTGTCTGATTAACCAGGAACCCCTGCACGTGTGGAGATAGCCACGTTCATTATTTATCTAGGGAATTACGTACATTCCTCCGATAATTAATAATAAGATACCATCAATGTTAATTTGCAGGTGATGGATGCATGCATCCTCAGCATTAGGGGACTCCACATGCCGAACCCACCTTTCTTGCACCCTCTTAATAATTTCTCTAATATTTGCAGGTGATGGATGCACGCATCATCAGCATTTTTGCAGCTAATGCATGCATCATCTGCAAACTTCTCCTGTTGATAACGAGGGTATTTTAGCCAAGGAATTAAATAAACTGAAATGAGCTGATGAATGCAGGTTTTAATGCATATGGACACCTCTCATATATAGCCATAGATATGAATCTTACCCCGGCCCCAGCAACTTTATAATGTTGGAAATTGTTCTTGGGGAAGATGTTGGTCAGGATTAATTCCATTCCATATATATCGATCGACCTAACTAATTAATTAAGGTAATTAAACTTTCAGAACTTGATTGCCAGACCCTGTTCTTGAGTACTTCAATTTGTTGAATTTAGAGTGTGCCGCAGTAATATTTTTAGTAAGTTGAAAGTCTAAAGATCAAATGCGTAGTTCAGTTTGGGGAGGAGATTTTGTATAAGATTTTAGAATTTTTCTTGGAGCTATATATTGGCAGTTACTTTCGGTTGAAGGTGATTTTAACAGACAACCTCGGCTACAATGATATTTTGTGCTTTAATTAACTCCATCGTTATCTCAAGAACAAGAAAGAGAAAATATCATGCTGTGCCCACACAGGAAAGAAAATATAGATGACTGATATATGCTTGCTGTGAAGTTGCGTTGCACCTACTCTTAACTTTATTCTTCCATGCCCCCACCATTAATGTCAGCTTCCTTTACATTCATTCTTTCTTTCCTTTGCTATTCCTTTTCCTAGCTTCTTCCATCATTCCTTCTCACATGACCCCCCTTTCTCTTGGAAAGCAATGCCTCATTGATGTCCTGAAGAGTTAATTGCCAGAGCTCAAGCTGATCCCAAAAACAATGGCACCCAATATAGGATCAGTACTCTTCAACAAATTCCTATCTCTCTTTGTCCTTCTTCTCCATCTTGGTTGCTTTATTTTCACAACCAAATTAGATGATCACCACCCTAATAGCCCTCCGCCAACCAAGAAACGCAAAAAAGTCTCTCCTCTTGCTCCCATCTCTTCTTCTCCTTCTCGCCTAAAATCCCACAAAGCTCTATCTTCCTCTTGGTCCTATCTCAAAAGCATTTTCTCTTCTAAATCCTCCAAAACTCAAACTCAATCTGGAACTCCGACTCTAACCTCAGCAAGATCATCACAGCAATCCATAGTCGCCAAGATACCGCCTGAAACTCGCCTGCCTGAACTTCCACCACGGATAAAGTCAAGTACTGGGTCCTGCGAGGAATCCGATATCTCAACAGATCACCATTTCTTTCCTTTAAGAAATGATATCTTTCCATGCACTGCTTGTGGTGAGATTTTTCAAAAACCTCAGGTTCTTGAACAACATCAAGCTACCAAGCATGCTGTCACACAGCTTCTAGATGGCGATTCAGGCAAGAATATAGTCCATATCATATTTAAAACCGGGTGGTCATGTAAAGAGAAGGGCCCAGAAATCCATAGAATTTTGAAGATCCATAATAGTCCAAAGATACTGTCAAGATTTGAAGAGTACAGGGAGTTTGTCAGAGCCAAAGCTGCAAGAAACAGTAAGAAAGGAGACGAGAGGTGCATTGCTGATGGTAACGAGCTCTTGAGGTTTTACTGTTCAACTTTTATGTGTGATTTAGGACTGAATGAGGATTCTAGCATTTGTAACCAGCAATATTGCAGTGTCTGTGGGATAATCAAGTCTGGTTTCTCACCCAAGATGGATGGAATTTCTACACTATCTACTAGCTGGAGAGCACACATGGCGATACCTGAGGAGATTGAAGAGGAGTTCAAGTTCATGAATGTGAAACGCGCTATGCTGGTTTGCCGGGTCGTCGCGGGTCGGGTCGGGTGCGACCTGGAAGAGGATGTAGTAGACAAGCAGGATGGCGGGTCTGATTCTGTCCTGGGAAGAGGTGGCAGTGGGGTCCACACCAGGTTGGATGAGGAGGAGCTGTTGGTGTTTAATCCAAGGGCTGTGCTTCCTTGCTTTGTGATTGTATATACTGTGTGAGTGTGACCATGATAATAGCGTATGATCCCTTCCTTCTGCTTTGTAGTTTTTATAATTTTGATGGATTGTCTAAGTGGTGACGGTGATGGTGTCATGCAAGCTTTTGACTCTTCTTGATCTGCGACCGTGACCAAAATATGGTCACCGCCCCATACCATTGCCCCAAGGAGTAGACTACAGAGTCTTAACTAGTAGATAATTAATGCCACCTGGCTTGCTTTGCTTGTGATTTTTTTTTCTTTTTTATTTATTGATTATTTATTATTAACCATTATCAAGGGCTACGTTCACCATACCTGTCATGTAATAGATAACTCGCCTTCCATTTGGATTTTGGGAGCACTAATTGTGTGTGTTGCTTAGATTGCAGTCTATGGTATGCAATTATGCATGGGCCAGTAAACACGCTCTTGGTGTGTTTGTGAATTTTGAGCATAATAATTCTCAATAGATTCTAAATTTGTGAAAGTGGATGTTAAATTAATAAGGACGTGCAATTAATTTCAATGTGATTAATTGTTAAATAACCATCTTAATTAAATTTTTAGATGAGATTACATGATTTAATTTATAATATTCTTTAACACATCTTTTTAAATCAAAATCCTTTAAACTTATAATTTTTATAAACTTATAATATTTTATTTTATTAATTAATTTTAATTATAAAAGATAATTGAATGATAACATTTCAACTCTTCACCGACCGTCCAGTCAGTAAAGTTAATTCTCATGCCAAGCTAGAAAAAGTATTTCAACTAAAAAAAGTTTAAATTCTCAAAATTTAATTTATATTATTTATTTTTCCGGTGAAATATTTTTACTTACTCGATACCTTAAATCTAAGATGAACCATGAGGCGTCGGTGCTGCTTGACATACATGCGTAGGTGATATAAATTATTTTTTAAAGTATTTTTTTATTTTAAAATAATACTTTTTAAAATATATTTTTTATATTAACACGTCAAAATATTTAAAAATATTAAAAAAATAATTTTTTTTAAAATAATTTTTTACAAAACACTTTCCGGCTACCAAAACAGACGAGACTCATTCTTCATTGCAGGAACGGGGGTTCATTTTTCACTAGAAGAGATTTTGACAGGTCGTACTTTCTTATGTTATCTAGAGTCGATTTTGTTTGGTAGTATGATTGCAGTTGTTTTTAAAATAATTTTTCATATCAAAATACATGTAAATAATATTTTTTTATTTTTTAAAAATTATTTTTGATATCAGCACATCAAAATGATTTGAAAACACTAAAAACATATTAATTTGAAGTTAATAAAAAAATAAAAAAATTTCAAATTTTATCAAAAGCGCTTTTGAAACGCAGAAACAAACAGACACAGTAAAAGAAAGGCATGCCTCGTAATTTTTTTTATTAATATATAATTAGTTTTCATGTATTAAAATCAAATTCTTTTCTATTCAAATCTCTAACAAATCATCTATATTTAAAATAATATATTTATAAAAAAATTTGGAATCTTGTAAAAAATTTAAACGAACCAGTAATGATAAATTGATATTTCAATATGTAAATGATAAATGGTAAGAATTGTGAATTTTAAATTATTAAAATTACATAAAAAGGTAATTACTACATGTTTGTATATATAAAAAAAATATTTGTTTACCATTATTCTTTATTTATTTATTTATCTTTAGAATGTCGGTCATTCATGATTAAGAAATATGCTCTTGGTCTTTATGGCCATACGCTATTTTACAGAGGTGGGCGCCCACGCATGATTATGTTATGGGTCCACGCCCTCCTGTCAGCCCACCTCGTCTTGGGTGGGCAGCCGGTGACCCGAAGTCATTAAAGTCTCCTAAAAAAGAAAGCAAAGCCGAAAAACAAAAATGCTCCTCCTCCTAACGAAAAAGCGTGTGTAGGAAAATTGCTCAAGTACAGCCTGGATCGAGTTATCTTGACGCTGTTTAAAATTATGTTTCAAATGATATTTTATGAGTAAATAAAAAAATATTATTTTAAAATTTTATTATAGATTATTTTAAATTAAAAATAAATATAAAAAATATAAATATTTTATTTTAATATATTTTTTAATTAAAAATACTTTAAAACACAACATTTATGGTCATCTTCACTAACAAATAAACACAAAATTGACCACAATAGCATCATATGATAAGGGAGTGTTTGTAAGTATTGTTTTTTAAAATGTTTTTTTTGTTTGAAAATATATTAAAATATATGTATTTTTTAAATTTTTAAAAATTATTTTTTATATTAGCACATCAAAACGATTTAAAAATATAAAAAAGTTAATTTAAAATAAAAAAAATTTAAAACACAAAAATAAACTTGATATAGAAATAATTAAATCTGGGACGACGAGACTCTCTCCTAGTCATTCATGGAGAACAAGAAGCTAAATCCAATCCATATATACTTTTAAAGAGGCCTTACATTTTCCAGGCATTAATGATTAGTCCAGTCCAGCTTAAATTAGACTATGAAGATATTTTTTGATTCAATTTTGTTATTTTTTTTTTAGTTTTTCAACTTAATTTTGAGTTATATATATATATATATGTATGTATGTATGTATAATTGTTCTATCTTGTAAAGGCCAGCTTATAGACTAAGAGAGGCAAATTAGAATAGCAATAATTATTCAGAAATTAAATACGAATTGGGAATCTTGGATGAAAAGTATTTTCAGTTCTAATTAGAATAAAAAGGATCTATTTCTTATCAGAAAGATTTTAAGATTTTAATTTTCATTTCCTTTAACCCTTTTTAATAGATTATTTTTCAATTCGTTATTCTTCTTCATATTTTCCCACAAAGAAAGTAAGTTGACAAGCACTGTCGCATGTTGTGAGACTATATATCAACAATAATTGTTTATAAATTGGCATATTCAATATTGAGTAAAAAATTAAATGATAGCAAAAGATATAGATATTTTGAAGCTGTTTTAGAATAATATAAATCATATTTTGAAACTTTACCCAACAGTATAAGTTATTGAGTTGAAATAGTTCTTTGATATGGTATCAAAACTTTAATGACTAAATGGTCACAAGTTCGAATTTCACCATCCCCTATTTATTTGATAAAAGTTGAATATAAGATAACATGAGTCTTTGTAAGTTTCAAACCTAAAACTAACTAAAATCACATTGAAAAATAAAAGAATCATAAAACATGCCATTTTAGAATTTCTTTATTTATTTTTTCTAAGAATATTGAGGATGATGCAATGCTGCCAAAATTAAACTCATTGCCATTCCCTCTATTTTGGATTATTGGGTTTGAGAAAGAATAAATTTTATAATTCATTAAAAATAATAAAAATACGAGTCCCTTTATATTTTCTATAATAAAACAATAAATTTGTTTAGATTTCTCATAAAATTTAAAGATAAACCGAATTTAGTAAAGATATATTTTTAAAAATTCTTACACACACACAATCAAATTGATCTCATTAACAACATTAATTTTAAAAGAATATCTAAGAATCCTCGTAACATGTCTAAATGTTGAGTTCTTACACAGAGAGTTGTGTTTGAATGCTCCGAGACGATGCTGATGTTTAAATGGATATATGGTACAAATACAGGTAGATATTGATAAGATAATAATCAATCACAGCTGGCAGTAGAGATATGGCAACAAGATTTCTGTGATTGATCACAGCAATATAGGGATTCTTATAATCCTATAATTCTGCAGTTACCTGTAATATAGGCAACAATTACTCATGTAATTAATATATATACACGTTTAATAACAGAACCACAGTGTGAGTTTTCTTTCCTTTGTTTTGCATAATTCTACATGGTATCAGAGCTTGAAATGGACTCCTCCACCTCCTCCGTTTTACCCATGCTTTCTGCCCCTGAGTTTTCACAAGCCAAAACTCATTTACCTGACATCTCTATCAAACTTGCCTCCAATAATTATCTATTATGGAAAGCTCAAGTCATACCAATTCTGAGAGGCCATGGTCTTCTTGGTTATGTAACCAATGATATTTCTTATCATGACTTAACCATTACTGGTGCAGATGGCACCTTGCAACCAAATCCAGCAGCAGCAACATGGCTGCGTACTGATTAGTTGATTCTTGGATGGATCAACAGCTCCTTGTCAGATGGTCCTCTTTCTCAGGTCATCAATAGTGAATTCTGTTATGATGTCTGGAGTGTCTTAGAGACTCTTTATGGAAGTCACACTCGAGATTGTATACAACAAATGAAGGGAGAGTTGCAGACTCTCAGCAAAGGTTCTTATTCTTTGGAAGACTATATGCACAGGGCCAAATCTCTGGCCTTGTCACTTCGTGGTGCAGGCAAACCAATGGATGACGATGATCTCATTGTTTGCATTCTACGTGGCTTAGGATCTGAGTTTGATCCCATTGTTGCAGCCCTTAATGCTCGTGATATGTTTCCTTCTCTTGAAGGCGTGATTAGCAAGTTACGTGATTTTGAAATCAGGCTTCAAAATGCCAAAACTACTTCATCCAATGTTGCCTTTTACACAAACAGAAATCGTTCTCATACAAAACCTCAAGGAAGCTCCAATATGCGTGACCGTCCTGGTGGCTATTCCAAAATGCAATTTCAGGGACGTAATAGAGATACTTATAACACACGACCTGGTGATAATTCCTCTAGAACAAAACTGCCTTCATTCACCCGTATAGTAGGGGTGTTCAAAAAAACCAATTAACCGAAAAAACCGATGAAAAATTAACCGAGAAAACCAAACCGAGATAGAAAACTGATTAAACCGATTTTAAAACCATAAAATCTGGCCGGTTCGGTTCCAGTTTGACCACTTAAACCGGTGAACCGAACCGGTAGTATAAATACCACAGTAACTCAGTATGCCTAACCCTAATTCAATTTTGAACTGAAAAGCCGCCGCCCACACCAAAAAGCAAAGAGCCAAAGACGATTTATCATCTTCTTCCTTCCGCATCTGTCTCTTCATAGATGCCCTTCCTTCACCTTCAATTTTCATCCTTCCTCTTCTCCCTTCCGTATCTATCTCAGTGTCTCTTAACTCTCTTCCTTCAATTTGCATCCTTCCTCTTCTCCCTTCTGCATCTCCCGAAGAAAACCTCAGGCTTCTCTCTTCACTTGCAGGCTTGTAGTAGAACAACAAGGCTCCTCCATTGATAAGTGTATCACTGTAAATTTCTAGGCTATGTTTTGATGTGCGTTAGTCTTGCTCCTTTGCATTTTGTTGGTGTCTTCAAATATGGGTTTAGTTTCAATCTTCTTCAATGTGGTCTAACCATCTTCTATGAACCATGCACTTGCTAGCCTTAGAAATTAAGAGGCATCACTTGTACTTCACTAGTAACATTTGTCCGAATCATGATCTGAATCTTTGATAGCTCTAGCTTATATGAACACAAAGTGACTGCTGTAGTTTTAATTTGGAGATAGAAGTGAAGTTTCGAAATCTGAAGCTTTGAACAACACCATTTTGATCAGTAGGTTTTATTGAATGTAATGCTTCACTTACAAAAATTGTAGAAGTGCAGTTGATTGGAGCTCTGTCTTGTTTGAACCTTGGCATTTTCACTTTTGCTGAAGCAGTAAAGTTTGTTTTTATAAACCGGATTTTATGAAGGGATTAGGTTTCCCGGTTTTTTCCAAAAAAACCGAATTTAACCGAACCGGACCGGCTCGGTTTGAACCGGTTTCCGGTCCAGTTCAGTTAATATTTCTCCAAAATAGTAAAATTCGATTTGGTTATTTTTTTTAGTCTAAACCGAACCGAACCAAACCGTGAACGCCCCTACTGTACAGGTCGTAGCTCTGGTCGCGGACGAGGAGGTATCACCTGTTTTCGCTGTGGTGGTCCAAATCACAAAGCTGATGGTTGTTTTGCTTCAGATGATGAAGCTGCACAATATAAAGCGTTTGCTGCCATTCAAGAAAGAGACAATGCAGAGGATAGCTGGTTTCCTGATACCGGTGCCAACCAGCATATGACATCAAATCCCAGTGAGGTGCAAGGTATTGATTCCTACTCTGGTACTGATACTGTTATGGTTGGAAATGGTAATGGCCTTGCTATAGTAGGTACAGGACACACTAATCTCCCTACCACTACTCTTAAGCTCAATAATGTGCTGGTTGTTCCTGATATCAAAAAGAAACTATTATCTGTATCTCAATTTACACGAGATAATAATTGCTACTTTCTTTTTTATCTATGGGGATTCCTTTTCAAGGACATGAAGACAAAGTAAGTGATTCTTAAAGGTTCCATGGTAGATGGTTTATATCCCATCAATATGCAACAGCTTTCACATCATTCCTTTAGTTTCCTAGCAAATAAAGTTCCAGGCAGCCTGTGGCATGCACGCCTTGGCCATCCTCATTCTCAAGTTATTAGCAGATTATCCCTCCCATCATTGTAAGGGAAAATAGATTTTTGTGAGAGCTGTATGTTGGGCAAGTCTGCAAAGCTGCCCTTTCATTCTCGACAATCTTATTCCACTTCCTTTTTGCATACACTACATACTGATGTGTGGGGGCCTGCATCAGTCCCCTCTTTTGATGGTTTTCGATTTTATTTGATTATTGTTGATGAATATTCTCGTTATATATGGTTATTTCCTATGGCTCGCAAATCTGATGTCGCAACTATATTTCCTACATTCATTACACAAATGGCAAATCAGTTCAGTACATCTGTAAAAATTGTTCAAAGTGATGGTAGTGGTGAATTCATCAACACAGTTTTGCAGAATCACTTTGCAGCTCATGGTATAATTCATCGACTCTCATGCCCTGGGACACCAGAACAAAATGGTCTGGCTGAACGGCGACATCGTCATGTTGTTGACACAGGACACACTCTAATGGCCCATGCATCTGTTCCAACCAAATACTGGTCAGCAGCATTTCGAACTGCTGTGTTTCTTATCAATCGTCTTCCATCTTCAGCTATTAAGCATAAGTCTCCTCATGAGCTTATTTCGGGTCCTCCCCCAGTCTTGACTTCTTATGGGTTTTTGGATGTTCTTGCTACCCTTTACTGTCCCCTTTTGGTCGATCCAAGCTGGACTACAAATCAGTCTGCTGTGTTTTTATTGGTTACTCAGCCAACCACAAGGGATACTGTTGCCTTGAACCACACTTTGGTCGTCTATTTATCAGCAGGCATGTCAAATTCAATGAGCTGCACTTTCCTTTCAAAACTGCTGCAATTTCAAAGTCAACTAATCCTTGATTATTTTAGCTACAAACTCTTCCCAAGTCTTTTGAAAATCATGCTCTACCCCGGCCATCAATCAATTTGCCAACCAATGAAGTTTCTGCTACAGAACCTTTACCATATCAATCTTCAGAGTTTCAGCCTGCAGTCCCAAGTCCCCTGCAGTCAGTCTTGCCCTCTTCCCCAACCGAGTCATCAACTTCCACTCTACCATCACGTATTCATCCCATGGTTACAGGTGCTCAAACAGGCAACCTTAAACCAAAATCATTCTTCACAACTAGACATCCAATACCTGTATGTTTTCTTGCTGATCTTACAGCACAACCTTCAGAGCCTTCTTCCTATCGTCAAGCTCTTCGACTTACTCATTGGAAGAAGGCTATGCAAGATGAAATGGATGCCCTGCATACCAATCACACGTGGACCTTGGTACCCAAGACATCAGATATGAATCTGGTCAGCAGTAAGTGGATATTTAAAGTTAAAACACAATCTGATGGCACAATTGATAGGTATAAAGCCAGACTTGTGGCTAGAGGCTTTACTCAACTTCCAGGATTGGATTATGATGAAACCTTTAGTCCTGTTGTCAAACCAGGAACTATTCGGTTAATTCTTAGCATTGGTCTCTCTCACGAGTGGCTTATTTGACAGTTAGATGTCAGCAATGCATTTCTTCACGGTGATTTACATGAACGTGTCTATTTGGCTCAACCACCGGATTTTGAGGATCCTACTCATCCACATCATGTTTGTCTTCTTCATAAGGCTCTCTATGGTTTAAAGCAAGCACCGCATGCTTGGTATCTGAAATTCAGCAACTACATACAGCAGATGGGCTTCACACGATGTCCGTATGATCAGTCTTTATTCTATTGTCAACAAGGTTCAGATGTTCTTCTTCTACTGATCTATGTCGATGACATTCTTCTTACTGGGTCATCTTCATCTCAAATATCTGCTTTTATTACTCATCTTTCATCTGTGTTTCGCATGAAAGATCTTGGCGATGTCCATTACTTCCTTGGTCTGCAAATTACCGGGTGACCGCGACACTCACTATTACTCAAACAAGGTATCTACTGTCACTTCTACACAAGTTTGGATTAGCTGGTGCTAAACCAGTTGCCACTCCTATAGCATCGGGTACCAACTTATCTGCCACTAATGGCACCTTGTTATCCGATCCCATGCCTTTTTGCCAGCTTGTGGGATCCTTACAATATCTCACACTTACCCGCCCTGACATCTCTTATGCTGTTCATCATGTTTGTCAATATATGCATGCCCCACGAGAACCTCATCTCATTGTTGTTAAACGAATTTTTTGTTATCTCAAAGGAACTCTCGATATTGGCCTTCATTTTGTTCCCATGCCCTTAACTGCTCTTCATGGATTTTGTGATCTTGATCGGCGGTGTAAGGATGATCGACGCTCCACATCTGGTTTTGCCATCTATATGGGTGCCAACTTGCTGTCATGGGGTGCTAAAAAGTAGGCCACAGTATCTCGCTCCACGGCAGAAGCAGAATATCGTGCTCTAGCTTCTACCACAGCTGAACTTATGTGGTTCATGAACCTATTACAATCCATTGGCTATTGTCTTCCACCTCCAAAGTCGCATTGACAATATCAGTGCTATTACTATGGTTAAGAATCCAGTGTTTCATCATCGCACGAAACATATTGAAATCGATGTTCATTTCGTCAGGGAATATGTTGCTAGTGGTGCTCTTTTGCTCGACCATGTTTTGAGACCGAATAAATTTTATAATTCATTAAAAATAATAACAAACCCAATTGTCCGGACAAGTTTATTTCTAAAACAAGGACAATTTGTTTAGATTTCTCACTGAAGGGGGATGATAAGATAATAATCAATCACGAATTTGGGAAAGATATGATTAGCAAGATTTCTTGACTGATCACACACAATAAATTGATTCTTATAATCGGCAATAATTTTAAATAGCAATAATATAGAACCTCGTAACAATTACTCATGTAATTAATATATATATATACACGTCTAATAACAGAACCACAATGTGGGTTTTCTTTCCTTTGTTTTGCATAATTCTACAGATATCATTAATTAAATGCATGGATTGTTAAGTTCTTATACAAAAGAATTTTTCTTTTCTTCTGAGCACTGCATGCAATCGAGCCCGCTCAACCCATCAAAATCCGACCCACCTCCATTTCCGTGCCAACAAGCGAGGCAGATTTTCCGCAAAAAGCTAGAGAGAATTCAAAAACAAGTACAATCTGATTCCCAAGCTTTCTTCTTTTCATTCCAAGTCCCTTCTTTCTCACTTCTTCCATTCGTAATAAACAAACCAAGAAGTACAGAGAGACTCTAAAAAAAAAACCTGTAATAAATCCATCCATTTGACTTTTAAACCCTCGAAAACTGCACTTTATTTTTTCGATGCTCAAACTCCATGGACGGTGCTCTCTCCTACTAGAATCTCGCTCTGTGATGCTAATGTCAACTCCTGTCTTCTCTAGCTTCAACCACTTCTTTTTCTAATATATTCAGATCCACAGTTTTTTTATTTTCGGTTAACCTTTTCCCTTTGCGTGCTCTCTAAAAAGATCCTCCAAAACAAATATTATTCACGTCTTTTTCATGACCGCCAGATTCTTTCAGCTACCAGAACCGGTATCAGGTTTGTATTGCAACCGTGCATGGGGTTTTCAATTCCAATATGCTGCGTTTGTTTTCCTTAACTCCTCCTTTCTTTTCCATTTGCAGGCTTGCGGTATGTCTGATTTCAAGTTAGATGTAGTTCTTGGCCAGGATTTTCCGGAGCCTGGTTTTAGGCCTGAAAAGGGAAAAACGATTTCAGGCGCTGAAAAGATTAATGCTGCAGTGTACAAGATTTTTAGTGTTAATTTTGCAGGACGGAGAGCTAAAAGTGACGGGTAATAATGGGAATTAGTATTGATTTTTTTAAAATGTAGTTTATTAGTTTGAACTTTGGATTGTTATCTATTTGTTTCTTTTTTGCAGGTTCTTTAGAGGGAATGGAGCAGATAGTGACAGTCTTGGTCTCCCAAATGGCGGGGATGGAAAACGTGAACATGGATCAGGAAAAAAATATGGGCCTCTTATATCTGGAACGGCTTACTGCATTTCGTCTTGTGGCATGATATTGTTGAATAAAATTGCTTTATCAACTTATAATTTCAATGCAGGGATATCACTTATGTTTTACCAAGTACGCTATACCCTCCCTTTGCTTTCTAGTGTGTTGATTGAATTGTACAAAAGTATCTTGCTACTGCAAACTTTCTTTATGTAATCAAATATTAAATAACAGAACATATCGAAGCCTCTCGAAATTTGAAGCCTTCGTTTTGATGCAGAATTTGATCAGCTGTCTTGTTGTTGCTGTACTGAGCTTGTCTGGGGTAGTTTCAGTTGAAAAACTCAACTGGAAACTAGTAAGGGTATGGATCCCTGTCAACGTAATCTTTGTTGGCATGCTTGTATCAGGCATGTATAGGTATGTTATGCACTTCAGTTTGTACGGGTTTTACAGATACGGTGGAGAGGAGTGAACCCTAACTGTCATTTGGATATTGGGGGAAGCAATACGTGGTTGTCTTTATTAATTAGTTTTCAGGCATGCGTGTTGCTGGATAGCAATATGCTCATTTTTTTTATGAGAAATAATAGTGTATTCAATCATTATTTTGCAGTTGATTCTGGTTCATTTCTGCTTTCAGTTTGAAACACATAAACATAGCGATGGTTACAATATTGAAGAACGTGACAAATATTATAACAGCAATTGGGGAATTGTATATTTTCCGGAAACATCAGAATCAGAAAGTATGGACTGCCATGTTTTTGATGGTACGTGACAATCCCTCACTTGTTTCCCATGGGCGAGCAAAGCTATATTCTTTAATTTATGGCCAAAAATCATATCGCATGCAGATATGATTGTCTTTGATTTGAAAAGGATACAACTGTTTATTTCAGACTAAAAGTAACAGAGATATACTGCACAGAATAATTTCGATAGATTTTATGCTTGTGCATCAATGGTCTTATTGTTGCTGGAAACAACTTATGAGTGTCTGGTGGATTACTCTTATAATCTGGTAAGCCAGGCTCAGCAAAAATAACAAGTCCTTGATTTCTCCTTTTGTTTTGCAGATCATCTCTGCCATTAGTGGTGGTATCACAGACCTTTCCTTTGATTCCATGGGTTACACATGGCAAATCATGAATTGTATTTTAACAGCCTGCTACTCGGTATGTAGATTAAAAGCCTGTCATTTCACTATCCCTCAATCCCTGATCCTGTCATTTATCTTATTAAATTGTCTGGGATATGTACATATATAGTTTTCAGCTTGGAATATGGAGCCGTGACTCTCGCTATCTGTGTCAGTGTCAATGGCTTTCTATTTTTGCAATTTTCAACCATTAATCCACGACATTTGTACCCTGTCACAGCTTACCCTGCGCAAGGTGATGGACACGGCAAAGCAGTTAACCAGAAGTGGATCTCTTAATGAAATCTCAATGGTCCTACTGAATAATTTGTTATCTCTACCTTTCGGTATCATCTTGATTCTGCTATTCGATGAATGGGAATACATAATAACTACGTAAGTGATGTACAAATCTCTATGCTGTTTTCTCTTCATACCATCATCCATCGGTAGATTGTGATTCTGACATGTGGTTTAATTTGTAGGGATGTGATTAAATTACCAATGTTTTGGGTTGTTGCAACAGCCAGTGGATTACTTGGACTTGCCATTAGCTTCACCTCCCTGTGGTTCCTACATCAAACTGGCCCCACAACTTACAGGTAATTCTGCGCTCCCTATCCTTTCAGTATAGATGATTTTGCTGTTTTCTCGTTGGAGTGTGTAAGCTACATGTTTCTTTCCTGGGACATATTGTACAAGTCCTCAGACTGATAAATACGTGGTTGTTAACTTCAGTTTACAGAGTTCTTCAGAAGAAAAGGAACTCTGTTTCTTTTAGTATCATATTCACTCAGTCTCTTGTTCTACAGTCTGGTGGGTTCCCTTAACAAGATTCCCTTATCTTTTGCTGGTCTTCTTCTGTTCAAGGTTCCACTCAGTCTACCAAACCTTTTCAGTATACTTTTCGGTAATAGACAACACTCTTCAGACAATATACAGTTATTTTATGAGCGTAATTCTATTCAGTGTAATCTTATGGTAGTTTGATATTGTCTGTTTCTCGCAGGTCTATTTGCTGGAATATTCTTTGCCAGGGCTAAAATGTCCTGATCCCAGAATCAGATTCTTGGTAATCTTGTTAAACAATTATATTAGTAGTCAAAATTAAAGCTTTATACATAAGTGGATTTACTAATTATTAGAGGAACTAAGAATTAAGGGATTTGGAAAGCAAGCTGCTTTTGAAAACCGCAAGCCTGAACAACATGAATATTGTGGTTGCTCATTCATGAGTGTGGGAGTTGTCGTTGGGAACGTCTCCGCGTCCTTTTCTATTAGCGGAAGAAGGGAAACTACTGAATGTCGTCTTTGGATTCATTACTCAATGTTGCTTATGCTCTATGATGATTTTCCTTCCATAACTTTTACCTATACTTGACAGATGCCATAGAAAATGGTCTGCTAATTAAGCTTGTTCAAAAATCAGACAAGTCATAATTATTGCCATGTTGGTATCCGAATTTCATGGGTATTTGAACATCGTTGATGTAAAATTTATCATGGATGCAGTTCATAAATCGTACTTTCTTCATACCTTCTCCTGGTTTCCGTAGTCAGATCGATGGTGGGCCTCGTTGGAAGCTCATCCGGAAAACGCTAATTTTCTAATGCTCTAACAGCATATCGATCGTCTTTGCCGTTTGGTGGAAGCATTCCAATATCAGGATTGCGCATAAAGCTGATTCAACGACGTAACATGTTTTCAGGATCAGTTATCCTAAGTAGGCAAAAACTCGAGTAGTTTCCATGAGAAAACATGGATCAGGAGCATGTAAGAATTGGATATATCTGGACTGTTCGAAGGAGCAATTTTTAATGATAAAGACGAAACAGAAATTAAACACCACTTGCCCACAAACCATTGCTATGCACAACCATATGATAAAGAAATGCTCCTCTCCAGTCACCTTCTACAAAACCATAAGAACAAACTCATTCTTGACAGTTTATTTTGCATCTCACATGCCTAGATTGCCCCAATAATCACAAGCATTAGAACTAGGATATGTAGAATTCTTTAAAAACAAGCAGTTAACCAAATTAATATCCTTAAAAAAAGGAGAAAAAAAAGGACTACAATAATTGGTTAAATCACAATGTTGTATCAGGCAGCAAAAGCTATATATTGCCAATACCCTGAGAGAATTGAGAAGAAGAAATCATCTCTATCAAATCCATCTCCTTCTTTCCATTGAGAGGATGTGTTTGATCCATCTCCATGTCCATGTTCGTGCTACTGTATCCATATTCAGTATAAGACGAACCTGGAGCATTACTTGCTCCGTTCAATAGATAAGAAAGGTAGAGATCAGAATGGAGGTGGTTATAAGTGGGTGTTTGCTGATCTGTTACTGCTTGGAAACCGTTGGTGCACAGCTTCGGATTCAAAGTAGAAATATCAAAGTCATTGTCACTTAAATCTTTGAGCTGCTGACATCCATTGTTTTGATATAAACCACAGGAATCCAAGGAGTCATTAAAAGAATCCGCATTGAAGTTGTCCACCTCCATTGTTGGATTCTCTGTAGCAACCTTATCTGTTGATGATGGCTCTTTGGATTTGTTGCCAAAGAAATTTTGGATGAACAGAAGTTCATCATCATTACATGATTGTGCAAGTAATGATGGAGAGTCATCCGAGGCGGATTCAGATAATTCAGGGAGAAAATAGTTGAATTGGCTTGACGGGTCTTCAGATATGGAGCTTGATGGGGTGTTAGTGGTTGTGTTTTGTGTAGAGGTAACAGAAGTTGAAGCATTTTTAAGGTTCTTGCTTCTAATATAGTCCTGAAGTATTGAGGGTTGAGGTTTTCCGCTTTGGCTTTCTGTTTGCTTGTGCTTTCTCCTTGAATTCTGCCTTCTTTTCGTAGCGTTCCAATGATTTTTTATAGCATTTTCTGTTCTTCCCGGAATAAGCTTTGCAATCTCCGCCCATCGGTTCCCAACTTTAGTATGAGCTTCGACCAATATTATCTCCTCTTCTTCGCTCCAGCTATCTTTCTGCGGCAAAACGTTAAACACAAGAATTGTCATACTCTCTCAATAGTAATTAACTACAAGACAACACAAGATAACAACATTGGCATTATCAAAGGGTTGTTACAGAAAAGGCAATAAAAACTTTTCAAACGAATGATTAAAGTTAATGCCTTTTACGTCAGCGACCACATCACATGATACTGAACACTCAAAGAAAGAGAAACGTCAAGAAGCTGCAAAACAATATCTGAAACATGAATGTTCCTATGATCTGAATCTCATAAAAAATATTAAATAAAATTCCAGACACTTTCCTAAATCATATTCTGATATATATATATCAGAATATGATTTAGGAACAAAAATAGCCACGATAAAAAAAACGTGGGAAGAGATCGAATGAATTGTGCGAAAGGTATTTGCATGTAAATATGTAATATTGTGTGGTAATTAAACTAAAAATCATCTGTTTTTTTTAAATAAAAAATTGGTAACCCAAGAAAAGGAGAATAAAAAAAAATTGAAATGAAGAAAAAGATTCAATTGCAGATTCTCAAAAAAAAAAAAAAAACGGTAGATCCATTAAATCTTCAGCCCATATAATTTATGGAATTTCTTTTTCGCCGGGAACGATGACCATCTTCTGTAGAATTGAGAAGAATTAATTAGGATATTTGACTAAAGTGTTCAATTTGGTGCTACAATAAGTATGAGGTGTCTTCATATTCAGTAGAATCTCACAAGTCTTTTGGTATTGAAAGGCTGACCTCAGTTGCAGGTGTTGAAGAATTACAGAAGGACTACGATTAACGCCATGCCTATATTGGTGCCTAATGTTATCTATATTGTCTGTTGCGTTTTCACCCAGAAAAAAAAAACTTCAATTTGATTTAAACTGTGATGTAATTGAGATTTGTTCTATCATCAAAAACAAAAACAGAAAAAGGATTTAAGTGCATTGTTCTTGGTTATATTTCTTCACGGCAATAAATTAACTGGCTGATCATGGATAGTATTTTTTTTTTAAAAAGAAAACATAGAATATATAGGAAAGAATCCACATCCTTGATATTGTACTTGTAAGAAAAATCGGATAAGGCTATCTAGGGTTTGTCTTGTCAAACACTTGGAAATTAATAGCCCAGAAAATGAGAATCTAGCCAATATTTTAGTTATTAGGGAAGTTCCGAAAATTAAGAAGGCAAAATCTCAGAATCTAAGTCCAAGATTGTTCTTAGATACCCCATCACAGCTTCTCATAAAAAGAAGCCCACAGAAAAGATTAAAAGATCTAAAACAATATATTTGTTAATTAATATAGAAATCACCAACATGAAGAAAGACAAAACTAAATTAAAAAACCCGAGAGGAAGTGATAGGAGAAGAAACCTTGATATCAGGCCGCAAATGGTTGTGCCACCTCTCACGACACTGCTTCCCAGCTCTACCAGCCACCCTTTCAGCTATTTGAGCCCATTTTCTCACTCCAAATTGCTTCACCAACCTAATTAGTTTCCTTCATTGCAGAAAGAAGAATCCATAATGTCTCACTCGAACCATCAAACAACATAAAATTAAGAGGTGAAAAGAAATTCTAAAACATTTTAAACAAAGTGTTTTTTTATTACCTATCTTCTTCTTCTGTCCACTGCCCCTTGATCAAAGTTGCACAAGATCCTTTCTTGGTTTTCTTTCCCATCCCTTTACAACTCTTCCCTGAAACATTATTCACTTCTCCACTCAAACCCCCATTAGGGTTTCCATCATATGCCCGGTTAAGGCTATCTCCATCAACAAAAAGCCCATCGACAAAACTTGTCTCTGAAAAACTTTGCCAAGGAACAGCACCAATTGCACCACCAGGTGGAGAAAAACCACACAGCCCATTTGTTGGAACACGGGTTTCTTTGCTTTTATCATCGTTTTGAATATTTTGGGGTGTGTAATGGCTTTGACAAAATAAAAACCTATCTGTGGCTGTTAATGGTGGAGTTGGTTGATATATGGAACGGTTGTTTTGTAAATTTTGATGGCTAAAACGGCCACCACCACCTCCTTCTCTTCCTCCTTCCATCAAATCAAAGAGCTCGAGTTAAGAAGAAAAGGAGAGAAGATTTTAAGCGTAGAAATGAGCTTGATTTATGGAGTTGTTTCGTAGGTTTTTACTTCTTTACTTGTAAGAAAACCCCATGACAAAAGCTGGTCATTTTGCTTGTACCAAGCCTTGTAATGTGCATATAGCCTAATAGCCGTTGATCACCTGGTTGATCTAATGGCTGAGAATTAGAGCTGAGTGTACCTCCTGAGCTTCCTCTCTCGGACAAAAGTAGGAAAAGAGGTGGAGAGATTAGTGGGTTCGTTATTAAACTCACAATTAACTAATCATTTCGTAATAAATTCCAAATAATGGACAAAATTGGAAAGTTATCTATGAAGGTTGTGGGCCCTACCAATTACAAAGGCATTTTTCACGCCAACAATACGGAAAAGACAATTTTGCCCGTATGATAAGAACAATTTCATGCAAAGCCCACTGCCATATATAACCGTCAATATTATAATTATTATAATTAAATATATTTAGATGGGTATTCAAATATGGTAAGAACAAGGTAATTTTTGGAAATTAAATCTAGTTAATAGGGTGATGAAATATTGCAGAATTCCAAGCCTCGGAATTTAATTTCCTGGTTGCCTATCTGCCAAATGGCTTGCTATTGATTAATTAATTAATTAATAATTCTCAAGCCATTGGACACCCAGGTACTCATGTAATTACGAGAAATAAATTTTATTTTGCTACGTAGCTGGAACAGTGAGAGTGTTGCTATGCACAAGCATAGTGAGTAAAGTCGGTATCTTGCCAGGTAAAGATGATTCTCTTCTTAGTATTCAAAAACTCTATATTATGAGGGCAAGAATTCAAGGGGATGATGTCTCAAAAAAATTAAGTAGTTTGAAGATAAGATTAATTTTTTAATTTGATTTATTTTTTTAATTAAAATAGTTAGTAAATGGCGTCTGATACCTGTAAAATATCAGTTTTGATGAATTTAAAGACTCTTAAATTTTGAAGTAAATTTTTTTTTAAAGAAAAGACAATTATATTTTAAAAAAAGACTCCGAAAATAAATATGCAGTAGAGAATGAAAATTAAGAGTTTAGAGCTTGTAGAATTCATGGGGTTTCATATAGCTCAAGAGTTTTGTTCTTTTATGGAGATGAGATGCTAGAATGTAATTTTGCATCGATAACATTAATGAGAAATAAATATCATAATTATTAAACCGGACCGGATCAGCTGGTCGACCTAAGACCTGGTCAACTTGGTGGTTGGACCGATCCGGGTAAGGTGAAAGATCGGCAAGAGCAAAAAAAGATCACACTCGATCAACCTGTCGGGTCGACTTGCGACCTAGGCGACACGGCAGAGACTTTTTTTTTAAAAGTATTTTTTTCTTCTAGCCAGAGACCCATTGTTTTCATATTTTTTAATTAGTTATTTACTCTTTTCAAAGTTCACTATATAAATACTAGAAGAAAAGTTTATTTTTTCAATGTGGAATTTGAAACCCTTTAATATATATATTCTATATTCACAAGAAAAAAATAATTTTTTCAATATGAAATTTGAAGCTCTTTAGTGTATATATACTCTATTTTCACAAGAAAAAAGTTATATTTTTCAACGTGGGATAAAAAAACCTTTTTGGTTTAAATACTTCAACTTAATAAGATAACATAATATCTTTTCAATATGGGATAAAAAATCTTTTGAAATAATCTTTTAAACTTTATTATTTACAACATGTATAACCTATATTTACATGGATTGTTTCTTAATTTTGTTCACATGAAATATTAAAACTTAAAATATTTTTTTAAATTTTTGTTGTTGATACAGGTCAACCCGTGTAACCCGGGACTCGGCTCCTTCGCTGGATCAACTCTAATGTTGGGTTTAATAACTATGATAAGTATTCATTACACAAGCATTAATTAGTGAAAATATATCTGATATATGTATTAATAAGGGATAAATATCATTTACACAAGTATTAATAAGTGAAAATACCTCTGACATATGCATTACTAGAGGATAGATATCCCTTACACAAATATTATTGCGATGAAATATAGTGGACTATTGGAAAAAAAATTTATACACTATCTCTTACACAACATTAATATTGATAGAAATATGATGTGTTCTTAGAGGATTTTTATACACCCAAGAGTGTAAAGAGAGTAGGATCCATAATATAGTTGAGCTCATGGAAACCAGGATATTTCATTGGTCGGGGCCCATGAGTGTCGGGCTCTTCCTCAAGGCTGAGAATGTGGCATTAGGTCATTCCCCAAGGCTGAGCCCATGAGAGCTAGGCTATTCCATAAGGCTGAGCCTATAAAGACTAAGTTTTTTCCCAAGATGAAGCCCATTGGGGTTGGGGTTGGGAACATTTCCTAAAATCATGGGTTTTTTATTTATTTATTCTTGAGAGGTTTTTTAGACTTGTTAAATTTGAGTTTATCACGATGGGAGATGTGAGAAAAAATTATTTATAATTTTGGCATTTCACTTCAAAAATATTGTGCCAATAGAATCCCTTTATCTATAAATTAGTTTTTTTTTATGATAAAAGATATTTTTTGATTATGAGTTTTTCAATATTATTAGTACACACCAAATAGTTTCTATACATTTTGAAGAAAAAAAATTCCTTGATTCTTAAATTTTCTTAATGGTCAAAACAATCCCATAAATTTATAATTTATAATTGATACTACTTATCAATAGTTATTTAAGAGTGAAAGAGAGATAAATGACATGAGAGGAGTTGCGATGTTGTACTTGGGTCGTAGTCCATTCAATCATCCACTAGCGAGTCATTTAAGCAGCCAGGGGAAGGATATTGCATACTAGTAAGCTTTCATATTAGCCCATGAAAAGAAGATATTCATCTAGCAAAACATTTTACTCTATTTTTCAGAACTTAAGCCCCTATAAGAAGCAACGATTACAATTTACTCTTTTTAATGTTTTGAAAAATAAAATCTTTTTTTTCTAAAGAAGTCAAACTTATTATGTACCATACAACACATTTAAAAACTTGCTATTTACATTTTTGTTTACTAAAACAACTTTACTAGAAGTTTATTCAATAACAATTTTTAGACAAAATGATGTCATTTATTTTATTTTGAATTTTTGTTAAAACAATAACGCAATTCACTTGTATATCTTAAGTTTTTTTATATGTTATAATTATTTTTTTTTGTAAGGGAGGGGATTTAGAGAATTTCATTTCACTAGTATAATCATTATACTTTCATTTAGAGACTAAATTTGCAAATGACACAAATATTTTCGATGTAATATCATAATTTTATTAAAAGCTTTTATAAATCATAATAAAAATATATTATACTAAAAAAATATAACACGATCATAAATTGCAGTACCAATAAAATATTAGATATTCAAGATCATGAAGAAAGATATAATGAGAAACCTAGAAAAGAGAAACAGATCCACTTGAATTGAGGATGAAATATAATGCCATTAATAAAAAAATTCCTTTCTTTACCAGTGGTGCCATTTATGAGAACCTTGCACAAAACCTAGTTCAATTCCTTTCATTTCTATACAGTTTCTAATTTATTTTCATGATAAATAACCCAAAAACCCAGGATATGGAAAAGTTATAAACTATTTCATTACATGTGAATCATTAGCTTCTCCAAACCTGCAATAACTAGCATAACAAGTGAGAGTCCTCACAAAGATTCTTTTAGCCACATAAGAGTAACTTACAGTCTTTTCTCTTCCTTAACGGATAACTTAATTACTAGTCTTACCATCTACGCCACCTAGTACATGTGAAGAACTATAGTTCCATGAAAAAGCAAGTCAAAATGACTTACAGGAGAGTATGAGGAATCTTTTAGAGAGAGGGATCTTCCCTAAATAGATAAGCTTGGGCAAATTTTTTCTCTTCAATTAGCTATTAAATTTAAGAAGGAATAAACCTTATATTTTGCTCCATAATTGGGATGGTTGGTGTTGGTTAGGTCACTACAACCTAGAAATGCTAAGAGAGTTAGAGTGTCATCTAAGATAACTAAATCGAGATGAGAAGTTGGGTCCCTCAACACTTCTAGATCCAATAAATGTGAATAAATCCTCTCTTTTATTCTTTTGGGCTTCTTAGTTGCAAGCCTGATGTTGCGCTATCAAAATTCACTTGTTCCTACAAAACTTCCTATGCTAAGGTTTAAATACAAGAATGAATCCTTTATATCACACCACACATCATCATTCCCTCAATTTTATTACATAGTCAATCTTATTATGGAAATAAGACTCTTGTCAAGAGGAAAAAAAAATATAAAATCAGGTCAACCATATCTCCTATTATCATATCCTATTAACTAATATCAGTACTTAAACACTACTAAAGATAGTTTCTATCCATGTTGCCTCATGTATTTCTTAAAAAATTCCATGGTAGACAATCCATTTTAGTGTAATTGTCTTGCACATATGTTATAATAAAAAAACATACTATGTGAAAACAAGTATAAGGGAACTTGTACCCATATTTGAACATGCAAACTGATACAATTATCTTCACCCCTCTTGTTTGAGCCTCTTTAAACTATCTACCTCTCCTCTTTGCTAAAAAATAGATTTTAACTATATAACCCTTTCCTAACCGAGTACTAATATATCACTTGTTGCTTTATATTGGTGCTAAGATAAAAATCCTTTAGTCGATCCTTGTGTCATCTAATAACCTTAAGGAGAGCTCTAATCTCTATAAAAAAAAGGTCTCTTAAGTCTAGATCAAGAGCTTCGTATAGCCATCTTATTTGGGGTAACCTCAGATCCACTTGTTGCTCTAAATAAGTATATCATACTTAAAAAATTTTCTAAGTTATAGTAGAGGTGGCTAACCTTAAAACTGAGTTTGTTTCTAAAATCCTAACAAAACCCAAACTATAAACTCCTTGAATGTTGGTTATAAAACTTGAAAGTAAACCTAAACTCCTTTATGGTGAGTGAAAAGGGAAATGACGGTTGTTCTTTCAACTCCTCAGTGATAGTCTCTCTCGCATGAATTCTTTTCGTATAAAAGATAGAGAAAGAAAAACAGACGGGGGGAAGGAGCAAAATGGTAGCAATTTAGATTTTCTAAAAAATGACTTTATGTGCAATGGTAAGCCTTTTATATGTTTGTATGCAACAAATGATGACATTTTATCTCTAGTCGCATATTCCACTAACTTAACACGTGAAAAGACCTTATTTGTCATTTAAAAATATCAAAATTCAAATGTTACAATCTTTTTATCTCCTTACAACGTGTGCCCACTCGATGACTTTAAGAATTCTTCCAAGTGATTGTATCATGATGATTCAAAGGAAAACAAAGCAACATGGTGGTTGTTTACACTTAAGATTAGCTCAAATACAAATTTAAGTCTTTATGTTGTCCCAAACATAAAAACTTAGGGGATATTGATGGGTATAAGATTTATGCCCATAGTTTTGAGCCTAAAAACAAAAGATTTGAGATGCACCCCAAGCCTAAAGACTAAAGACATGAGTTATAGCTCGACCTCAAAACTTTATGGGCTAGAATGAGTACCAAGGATCCTTAAGCTTGAGTACGATACAACTCTCACTTAAGTTTAGTCATTTTACATGGTCTATTAGAACACTACACCTAAAAGAAATAACATGATTTTATAAAAAGATCTATATGTATAACATGACTTTTAACTTATCCAACTTGCCCAAAAACCTTATTACTATATAACAAGCTGAAGGTCTCTTCATGGCCCATGAGGTCATGCACTTAAGCATACATTCCCAAAACCCAAGTGCACTCACTCACTTCTAGAGCTTCTATATCATTCTATCACAACTAGACCTATTCAAGTAGTATTTATCTTGATGGATTTATTTTAAGCTTAGTTAATGGTCACATGACAAGATCTTTACTTTTCAAATAGAACACGGTCACTTATTAGAGGGTTTATATACCAAAATGATTGCTATCTACCTATATGCCATAATTTTTTCCTCATTTTCCCCTATCACATAAAAGTGGATGTGGTTTATGAAAATAGATAAATGCCTATAAACCACAAAATATACATGACATTACCTCTGAATATTTTGGTATTCACATCTTCATCTTTTTCATAAGCATTAAATACATAGCTATATGCCATAATTTTTTCCTCATTTTCCCCTATCACATAAAAGTGGATGTGGTTTATAAAAATAGATAAATGCCTATAAATCACAAAATATACATGACATTATCTCTGAATATTTTGGTATTCACATCTTCATCTTTTTCATAAGCATTAAATACATAGTACATTCTAAAAAGATAATTTCTTTTCTTATTATGTTTTAATAATTTAAGTATAAAAGAGTTTTCTAAACAACATAAAGGTATTATTTTGTAAGTGTTTATGAGCTTTTAGTAATATTCTTTTTCTTTAAAACTATACAACCTAATTACTTATCATTGCAAACCCAAATAAACTAAAGTTTGCTTCAAACCTTTTCAATAATAAAACTTAGCTCAAGTACTAGGTATTTGACCCACATTCTTTTGTTGGTTAGATAATTTGTTTTCAAAAAAAAAATATACAAGCTTTTTCAATACATTTTTTGACATGAAAAAACATTAAGCGTAAATTTAAAAGCATACACATGAATTTAATTAAATAAATAAAGAATTATTTATGTAAATAAATGAAAAAAAAGGTCATCAACAACAACTCAAGACTAAACTGGAAAAATTAAGAGATAGATGTAAATCAAGATATTTGATCTTGCAACGTGAGTCATTTTATTACCTGGTTGTGATTAATGACTTTATTTATTATAATTATTTTTTTTATTTAATAAAATTATAATAGAAATAAACATACATATGAAATCACTGAAATAAAATCAAATGAAAAAAATATCATGCAAGGTTACACATATTAGGGGGGAAAAGAGCAATCATTTTCTGTAAAAAACAAACTATATTTAACCAAAGAATAAATTAAAAAGTTGAGAGATAGATGTGGAAGTAGATATTTGATCTGAAAACACAGGCTATAAACTTGATTGTTTTTAATAATATTTTTTTTATTGGAACCAATGTTTTGTTTAATAAGACAATAATAACAAAACACGCATAGGAAAGTGATGTAATAAAATTAAAGAGAAAAAAATAATTAAGTAGGGATACATAGAAAAAATACCTCCTAAGATCAGAAAAAAAATATTCGAAAATCGTATTTGTAAACCAAATAAAATTTAAATCATATTTCACTAAAAAAATCATGAGAAATTATTAAAAAAATCAATAAAAACCCAACATTAAAGAATGTAATTGAAAGAGAAAGAAGGACAAAAAAAACTAATTGACAAAAAAAAATGTGGGCAAATGGGCTTGTCATGGGTGGCCTAGCACACCTGAGCTTAAAAAAAGCTTAGATGTATAGGCCATTTAGCCCAAGCCCGCGTGCTTGGATGGTTTTTTTTTTCTTCAAGTAGAAGATGATCCTTTATTTTTTTTAATGAAAAAATAAGTAGGCGAACTACCTAGTTTCATGCAATTAAAAGGTCACTGGAAATTTAGGCCAAGGATATTTCTTGCCAAGAACTCAATTTTCTACCCTTTTGACCCACAATACCTATAAAACACTTTACACACTTTGACAAACCTATCTATGACATCGTATAACTCATAAATTGACCTAAAAACTCAAAATTAACTCGAAAAAATGAACCTTTTCAAGCTTAGGTCTATCATCTCAAACAAGGTTAAGGGAAAAGAATATCTAGGCTAAACTCCTCTTATTAAATAAACTCATTAACACCAAGATCATCTTTTTTGTGGCTAGAATCGGTGTCAACCGAGACTTTCTCTCTCTAGCACCGATCGAAATCCAATCACTTTCTCTCTACTCTCTCAAATCATAGACTCAAAGATAAGGGAAATAAATTTTTGAACTAAAATTGAATTTTTAAAATATTGAGGTACTGAAAATTTATCATGTGGAAAGTAGGAGGAAAAAAGTGAACTTTTTATCCATTTTTTGAAATTGCCACCCAATTTCTCCTTGTTTCAAAATTTGATCCCCATTGTTTCAATTATGACCCTCCTTAATATTTCATAATAAATTTGCAATTAATTTGGGTGTAAAAGGATTCAATTGATGAAAAATAAAGTTTAATGACTAAATTATAAAAAAAATATTACAGTGGATTGTTGCTGTTAAAAAAACCCCTGTGTTTTAGTTTCTTTCTAATAAATAAAAGACTTTTAAAACCATAGTGTAGAGTATTTTATTTCTAGGTTAGTAATTGAGGAGATTTTAACAAAATAAATTAAAACCTAATTAACAAAATTGATAGCTTGAAGATTTGGTCGAATAAGTAAAATAAATCAACATTTGTTGAGTAGAAGTTACAAAATTAGGCGTTTAATATAAAAAAACATTGAGTATTTTTTGGATTTTAAAAGGGTTTTCTTCTTGTGATGTTCCATCAAATGAAACTCTATATATCTAATCTCATAAGATTTTATAACTCTTATGAGATTTGGTCGAATAAGTAAAATAAATGAACATTTATTGAGTAGAAGTTACAAAAGTAGGCGTTTAATATAAAAGATATAAAAGAACATTGAGTGTTTTTTGGATTTTAAAAGGGTTTTCTTCTTGTGATGTTCCATCAAATGAAACTCTATATATCTAATCTCATAAGATTTTATAAGTGGTTATAATTTTTTTATATTTCGAGTGTCAATACTTGATCTTTATTTAAGAATATCAGAAATGTTTCAATGGATTGTGTTTATAGATGTGCCTATAGAGAATTTACCTCGGTTCATGTAAATAAATATTGGTTAAAATTTAATTTTTTATATTTTTAAATTATTTTGATATGTCATGTCAAAAATAAATTTTAAAAAATAAAAATACATATCATTTTAATATATTTTTAAGTGAAAAAAAACAAAAACAACTACTATTACACTTCTAAACACCCAATATTTTCATGCATTTACCTATAAAACAAAGAAAAAGTCAATCTATATTATCGAGAAAAACAAATAAAGAATGTTTTTGCCCTCACAAATTCAATGGTATCCGTTCTTGGGCGGAAATGGGTGGGGGAGGTGGCATAGCATGGAGGGTAAATGAGAAGAGATGGGAGGAGCTCAGGACCACCATCACTTCACGTGGAAAGCTGTTACTTTGTTCTTGGTCTAAATCGATCCCAAGAACCCATACCCATAATATACATTGCATTCAATATGTTTGATATTGAAGCTTTTTTAGTGCTTTTGTTCGGTCCAATTTTCCATTTGATGCGGGCACTGTGGCCTTTTTTGGTTTTCCCGTGCCCAAAAAAGCTATAAATTGTATAACTAATGACAACAACTTAAAACACCATGTTAATGTTTATTTTTGTGCTTTTAAATTATTATTTTTTATTTTAAAAAATATTAAATTGATATTTTTTAAGTATTTTTAATTATTTTTGATGTGATAATATTAAAAATAAATAATAAAAAAATATTTTTTAAAAAATACCTTAGGCTATAATGACAAGCACTCAATAAATAAGCCACGACAAGAACAACAATACACAACACTACAAATTATCAACAATAATTCGAACAACATCATGCAAACTTTTGCATGTGAATTTATGTATAATTTTTGCCGATTCGTCTTGTTCTTTCTTTCCGGGAATAAATCTTTGGCTGAAAAGAGAGCGAAATAATATAATCATCAAAAGTTCTTAATTTCTTCATATACAAGTTTTCACCTTCTAAAAAAATACAATAAATTTTAAAAAATTAATTGCGAAACCCCAAAAACAAGAAACAACTTTAAAAGATGATGATTTTAAATTTAAGGCACCGTTTGGTGCTTCGCTCTTCAAAAATTAAAATTTTATTTTTATTAAAAAGGTTTTTTGTGTTTTGAATCGTTTTGATATGCTAATCTCAAAAATAATTTTTTAAAAATAAAAAACATCATTTTAATGCATTTCAACATAAAAAAACACCTTAAAAAACAACCACAACCATAACCACAACCCAACAAATATAATCAACCAAGTCACGTTATTCATTTTTTTTTATGGAAAAGGAAAGCTTATAAAGCTCAATTATTAAACATTCACTAAATCAAACACAATGGGCACTCCTATCAAAGCTTCGAAACTAGAGGACAAGAAAGTTCTACGCCTGTCTCGCTGCATTGCAAATGGAAAAAGAAAGAAGTGCAGCATTACAAGCTAAAAATGTAATAATATTTGTTTTTTAAAATATATTAAATTAATATTTTTTAAAAATTTATTTTTAATATAGTACATGAAAATACTAATAAAATTAATTTGAATTAAGTAAAAAAATTTAAATTTTTTTATAAATATTTTTAAAACATAAAAATAAAAGTAAACAAGCTGAGATAAATTGTTTTTTTTTTTTTGTTTATCGAAGATGACTTAATTGTGGTATCAAAATTGAAAATGGCATATATTGACAAACGGAATAATTACACTTTGCCACATGATAATGTCATTCAAAAACAATAGAAAAGGCTAAAAACATAGTCTACTGTGCAAAATTAAAAGCCGAAACTACCCCTCCTCTCATTGTCCTCGTGAGCAAAAACACATGTCTAAGCCTAATCAAAAGGCTAATGTTGCCACGTTCAAGTGCATATTACCACTTAATCCTCTCCGTGGTCACGTGCATCTCTACTTCCAAACACCGCCGGCCACTACCCACACCATTCACCTTCTATTCCCCCTCTAAAGATCCCCTTCCACCCCTCAAAGGAAGTTTTTTTTTTTTTTTTAAATCTCATTTTCTTCTCTTTGTTTCTCGGCAGATATATCATAATTACTGCATTTTTATTTTTTTTTGGTCAAGGGGTGGAAAACAAAGGGAATTGTGATGAGGTGTTATGAGAAATAGCCTGAGGGTTTTCATGATTTTTTATTTTCTTTTTCCTCTTTAGCCTATTAGACTTCTTGGGCATTATCTTGGGAGCTAAGAGGGAAACACGTGTCCTCTCCACCAGTGTTCCAAAGAAAATGAGCATAGTTAGCAGCATAATAAGAGTTTGCAGGGTCAGCAGAAATGGCTTCCAAGAAAGTCTCCTCAGCTGCCCACAAATCCTTTCTCACGTGCCATAGAAAGCTTGCGTACTTGCTATATGCCTCTGCATCCGGTGGCTCAGCCCCTATTGCTCGCTTAAAGTATTTCTCTGCCCTGTTAATTTACACATGAAGAAAAGGGTTAGTTATCAGGCAACCAATTTGCTGGCTTAATAGTGTTAAAGCTCTAGCTTTAGCAAAAGATCAAGCCCAGAAATATTATATAAATAAACAAGTGATGGTCAACAGGCTAAGCTAGACGCAAGTTGAAGATCTTTATGGCAAAGCGCGTAAAGGGTCACGCGCAGAAGATGATATTTGCCATGAAGGGAAAACTACAACCACACATTCCCTTGCCAGGATTCAGAAAGGGAATCGAACAGAAAAATATACAAGACAAGTCAAATTTAAAGCAGCGTCCTAGATATGGAAAATGTTGGAGAATAAACCTAGGAGATATTCCGACTCGGTGCTTGACACCCTAACATTAATATATGGACTCAAAAACTTGATCAGTGCCCAACTTGCTAAAATATCATAATACTTGACAAATTGGCTTCTGAGAAAGTCTCCATTGACAATAATGGAGTTACAGTTTGCAATGGAAGGAACTAAGATATGGAAGGCAAAGATGGTGTAAGCTTTTACCTGTCGTAATCGTGGAAGACCATGTTGAGGAATTGAGCGTAATTGGCAAGGAGGAGAGGATTGTTAGGGTCTTGAGACAATCCCATTTGATATTGTAAATCTGTTCTAAAATACTCTGCATAATCATCCGCCTCGATCTTGGCGTTAATAGGTGAAACAAATCTCTGAATGGTCTCATGATCAAGGGATTCATCTCTCAATGGAAAATATTGCATTTTAGAAGCCTCCTCTACGATTGAATTCCATAGACTCAACTCCTCTTCTCTACTCACTTGCTCTGATGCTGACTCGGCCTCCCTTGATGTCCCTAAAGATGACAATTGAGAAGCCCCGTCAGGGACAATTGTTCTAATTTGGTTCGACTGGTCGAACCATCCATCGCCTTCAGTGCCACTGGCGAGCGGCCGGACCTTTCCGCCACCGCCATTATTGCCCCCAATTGAAGTTGTTTTGCCACTTGAAGATGATACCGAAAACATTTTTACCGATGAAGAATCAAACTTTTGATTCTTTTGGTCTGGGGTTTCAACGACAGATATACTCTCTGTTGTAGCTGCATAAGACCCTGAATTTGGTGGAGCTGCAAGTGCAGCGTTATTGGCCATGGAATGTACAGTAAAGTTTGCAAGGAGAATCATCACATACATCATAAGAGTAGGTGTATGTGAAAACACTTGCTGAAACAACCAAACGAAAGAAGCATGCATTTCTTTCTGTACACGAGCAAGAATCCCTTGCAAATCTTCAGTGAAAAGAAACTCTCTCATTTGCAAACTATAAGCGTGAAGTTCTCGAATTATGAACACCATGGAAGAAAACGCCCTTTTCACTGAACAATAAGCAGATTCCCCTGCTTCTCTAAACCCTTCTTGCCATTGCATCTTTCTCTTTATCATTCGAAGCGAAAGTGGAAGGTCGACACTATTCGCCTTCCGTTCAATACTTGCTGGAATTATATCATCTCTCCCTGACCAATCTGGTGGCTCTTGCCGGATTTCTGGCCACGGAGGCTCCATTGAATCCAGAGGAAACTGCCTTTGGTCCTGCACTAAATTTGACGAATCTTCACGGATAAAGTTACTATAAATGTCCCCGCCATTAATACTGCCAAGGTTGTCTCCAGAATCAGAAAGAATCTCTGATTCGGAATCCACTGCGTCACTGCCATCGTCATCGTCGTCGGAAAGCTGGAATCTGAGAGCCAATTCTTGAATTTTCTTGGAAAATTCTTCATCAGAAAAGGCATCCGAGCTAGCACTGCTAGCTCTTTTTATAGTCTGACCTCTTGATTTCTGAAACTCGTAAGAACGAGCCCTCTGTATCTTTGTTGTTAATGGAGTTCCAAACAGAGTCCGTCGGTCTAGTCTCTGTAAGCATCTGCACAGGAGCACACAACCTCCAGTTCCATCGAAACGACGCTGTCTTTTAGACGATGGAGATGAAATTGCAGAGGCTAGAGATTGAGAGGAAGATGGTGAATGATGAGTAATTGGCTGCGACCATTGAAAACAGGTCGTTGTAGCAACTTTCACTCCCATTTTTTCCTTCTTTTTTGTCCGAGAAACGCTAAAAAGAAGCTTATAAAAACAGAATCAAATTCCCTTAGATCTGCTGCAGCTGGTTAAAGACTTTGCGTTCTTTTTCTCTCCTTTTAATTCACACGAGCCTAGAAAATAAACAACAACTATAAAATAAGCCAATATATCAAAAAAATAAAAACTTTGAATCCCGGAAAACAATCATTACTTTCCATGAAAATCGGATCGGAAAAGGAATAGGAAAACGCAGTTAACGGCACGAAAAACAATGGAAAAAAAGGAAGTGAGATCCAAGAAATGATGCAAAGTTCAAGAGAGACTTTTGCAGGAACTTACGTTAGATTTGATGAACAGTTTTTCGATTGGAAATCCTGAGATGGAATCCGGCGAGAAACTGAGAAGCGAAGTACAAACCGTATCTTCACTTATCAAGAAGAGTGACGAGAGGTTATCTCTGTCTCTTATATATAAACCCCACTGAGACACCCACGCACGAGGCGAGCTAGCTTTCGTCTTTTTTTTTAATTATTATTATTAAAAAAATCTCCCAGACTTGTAGCCAGTTTTGTTAGAAGCCAGATGCAGTTTAAGTGGTTGTTGAGGACTGTTGCTTATATTGTTTTTTTAAATAGTTTTTTTTAATGCAAAAAAATATTTTATTATTTTTTAATATCAAAACATCAAAACCATAAAAAATACTATAAAAAATATTAATTTAAAGTCTTTTTCAGCTAAAAATATTTTTATAAAATATCTAAAAATATTTAACACGCATCAAACAGTTCTAAGAAAATAATATGCTATTTGTACAAAAGAGTATTTAACTTAAAAAAATAAATTGATTTTTTATTGTTTTATAATGATTTTAATGTATTGATATCATAAATAAAAAAATCTAAAAATAAAATTTTAATATATTTTCAAATAAAAAACATTTTTAAAAAATACCTTACAGTGTAATATAAAAAACACACTAAGTGCCTTTTCATAAATTATCAATTTAGATGTGGTTTTGGTTTTTAATTGTGTTTGTGGTTTTTAAATGTTTAATAACATTTTAAAATATAATAACATAACCATTTCATATGTTATTTTTAGAATTTATCCATACCTAAAAACTATGGATTTTTTTAAATGCCTGTTTGATATTATGTTTTCATTCGTATTTTGGTGCATTTTAAAAATATATTCACAAACATTAAATTAATATTTTTTAGTATTTTTTTGATAATTTTCAAGTGCTAATATAAAATTAAAAAAAGTTATATTTATTTACATTAAGATAAAAAACATTTTACACCACAATATCAAACATATATTAAAAAAGTGTTTGAGATTATAGTAATAGTTACTTTTCAAAGTATTTTTTATTTGAAAATGATTTAAAATAATATTTTTTATAAAATTATTTTTTATATCAACACATTAAAACGATTAAAAAAATATTAAAATATAATTTTAAGTAAAACAAATTTAAATTTTCATAAAATAAGGTTTGGAGCGCAATTCCAACAGTTGCATTTACAATTTTAAAGTGAGAAGAATATAAAATATATTTTAATTTATTTTCAAATAAAAATATATTTATATGAATTATGCACTTAAAAAAAAAAAAAACTGTGTCTTCTGAAGGGTAAACAGGAATGCGGGTAACCAGTCATTTTATAACTTAATGGGTGTTTTTGTTTCTGTTAATGTTTGTTTTAATTTGGATCCGGGTCAGCTGCCATTATTTAAGGTAAGTAAGACGAGGAACCTGATTTTCGAGTTTTGAGCGGCCCGTTTCACGGATGATTTGGATCTCATCTTTGCGCCACGTGTTCACACCGACCTCTACTGTTTTAAGATCGTGAGTTCACCGGCATGTTTAAGAGGAAGGTGGTAAATATTATTTTTTAATTGAAAATAAATTAAATAATATTTTTTATTTTTAAAATTAGTGTATAAAAAACTAAAAAATAATAATTTAAATTTCTTATAAAAAATAATTTTAAAAAATTAAAAATTACGGTAAGACCGTGAGCTCGCCGACTCTACAGTTTGCTCCTTTGACAACGTGTCAGTTTTTTTTTTTTTTTCTCTCTCTCGTTGCTGTCTGCAAAATTAATATATAAATGTAGTTAAAGCACCTAGAAAATAAATAAAGCAAAATTAATTAATGTTATGGTGACTGGAAACTGTACAGACGACGGCACTGAGTGATATAATTTTCCACTTTAGTCTGACGTCAAGAAAAGGGATCATCAACTGGCTATCCTTTTTATCGAAAAGTAAAATTCACCCCCACCCTTCTTTTTTTCTTCCGGCATTTCTCAAAAAAAAAATAATAATAATTCGCTTTTCTGCAAAATTGTCTTTGTAAAGGAGAAACTTTGAATTTTATTTAAAAAAATAAATTTTAAAAAAATTACATTTATGCAAATTACACTTTATATCTTGTAATTTGATATATAAAAAACATTTAATCTTTATAATTTGAAAAATTATATATTTGTTTAGTTCATTTAGTCTGATATCTTAATAACACTTTGCTTTTATAATTTGAAAAATCACATTTTGCAAACAATTTGATATTTAAATAACACTTTATATCTTTTAAAAAAATTAACAAAAATTATTTAAATATTTATAAGACTGTCATTATTTTTTAAAAAATAATTAAAGAGACCCTAAAATAAAATATAACTAGAATGTTGTAAGTGTACAATGGAATGAAAGTTGTGCACATTGAAAAAAAAAAAAAACAGGAGAGATGATACCGTGAGGAGGGATAAAGTGAGTTTTGCTATATTTTTTTAAATAGTTAGTCGCTGACCAACTTTTGCAAAGGACTCTTTTTTGCAAAGGAGATTGGCTGGTAATTCAAAAAAATATGACTTCTGTTTTTTTTAATAATAAAAAAATTTATTGAAAATTTTTTAATTAAAAATATATTAAAATAATATATTTTTTCATTTTTCAAATTAACATGTAAAGATATAAATTCGATACTTAAAAAAAATTAAAAAAAAACATTTAAAAAAACATATTGAATTGGTTCTCAATTATGCTAACCGCACTTGCTAATGTTTAGGCAGCATCTCTCACAGCATTCACTGCCAAATTATTCATCCTTTCAACTTATAATTTTAATTTGATGGGTTAATTTGAGATTTGCTCATCTAGATTTAAAAAAAAAATTAAAATAAAGCAAATTTTAAAGGTAATTTAGTAAAATTAGGTTATAACCTGTTAACTTTTATTTTTTTATTAAAATAATATCATTTTAATTTTAAAAAAAATTAATCCACACGACCTAATTAAAATCTTAAATGCAGGCCACAGACCAGGGCAGCCATAAGTCAGGATTAAAAACTATGCTTCAACTGCTGTATAACTCTTTAGAAGTTAAAAAAAGGACACAATCACAAGTTGTTTTGAAAGACATATTATACATTGGAATCTTTTCCACTTTCATTCAATATAGAAATTCCGGTTCAACATTTTATATCCTATAATTACCCTTCTTTCTTTCTGCTTCAAATTATTTGTTCATCTTCTCCTCGGGAGTATACATGTATATACATTTGAACATGCATCTTCTCTCTTGATTCATGCTACGGTACAGGTCAACAGTCAACTTCTTTTTTGAGATTATGATACCTGTGGTCCAGTTATTTTGAATATTATTACTGTAAAGCAATGTTTCTGATTTTATTATGTTTTGTTTGTTTTATCGTGTTGATATGAAAAATAAATTTTAAAAAAAATAAAAAATATATTATTTTAATAATTATACTTTCAAAAAAACAAGTATTATCGTATCGCAAACACCTCTGCTGATTAATGAGCAATTAAATTGCAAAAACACATGATGATTCTATGACAAATGTAGTACATCTTATATTTAATTTCATAAAGAATAAGATATACTCAATGATTTCTAAACAAAACAAAAGAATTCTGTAAATTGTTTCCAAAATCACACGAGCTGCGTATTTTTGCGCCTTGGACGATGGATTTAGTCCGCAGACTTTGACTCTTCGTATTTTCTCGAAATGTTGAAAATTCCAAGATCGAAGGAAAAATACTTTTTTGGGAACATGTTTTTCAAGTAGAAAAGTGAATATTCACTGAATCTTCCTCTGAAGGTTTAGCCTCAATATTGGTCTAAATTGGCTTATTGATTTTATTCTGTATCGAGATAATTACAAAAATTCCATTCTCGTTGACAATAAATTGGAGCAGACTATAATTATTCAATTAACTTGAGATAACACTCGAACAAGTGCTGATTCATGCATGCTCTTCAATTGAAAGGTAAAATTCTACACTCCTTTGAAAGCATCACCTGGAACACGATATCTTCTTTCAATTTTATTTTATTTAAAAAAAAAATCCCGTCCAATCATCTCGAATGGTAACCTTTTTAATGTCGATTATTTAATTAATTATAGGATGATGCTGTTCTAATTTTGCTAATTGTTGATCTCAATCCATTTTTAATATATATAAAAAATCATGTATAGGTTATATATTATCTTTGTCTTCAACGCATCCTCGGGAATATATAATTTTGAAATAATTAGATTTTATACAAATATTTTATTATTTTTTAATTCCAAAGTTAAATCAAATTAAAAAATTAATTGTTGATAATATAAAAAAAAATCAAGATAAATTATTCTTTCTTCAATACTACCAACACAACCAAAAAACTTAACAAAAAAAATTTATTACTTTTTATTTAGTGTAAAATGACTAATTTCAACAAGATTTTCATAATTCAAACAATTTCTATTTGTTTAAATATACTCTGAAATAAAGTTTAACAAACTCAATGAAATTATATTTAACATCTCTTTATAAAGATCAAACATAAACTCTACTATAAAAAATAAAAATAAAGCAACGTATCTATAAAAAATAATCAACAAATAAAATAAATAACTCTAGAAGTTTCATATGACTTTCCACACATCCAATACACTATTTACAATACTTGAGAACCAAAACATTAGTTTCTTATTTGATGTTTAAAATCTTCATAATTACTCAATTTTCATGATTAATTCATATTTATTTATTTTGATGAATGTTCATATTCATAAATATATATACTTATGAAATATATTCATGAATGTTAATAATTCATAAATTATTTATAATAATATTAATTTTCATCACATAATTAATATATTGACTAGTAAATTAAGATAATTTATGGATTAAAAACAATTATTGATCATACAAGAACTTGATAATAAATATTTTTTATTAATCAAACTCAAGTTCATATTAGCGAGCTCACTGATTCATTGTGCAATCCACGAAGCTATTTTGAGTTTTAAACTTTTATTATTCAAAGTTTATTTAAAAACAATTCCCATTCAACTTTTAAATTTTAAATTATATTAAAATTTTATTTTAAATTACTTGTGTTAATTAGTTTACAAAAGTCAACATGTTCCTAACCACAAACACAAGTGAATCTCACATATAATTTAACTATAAAAAACCTGTTTTATAATTTAATTCCAACAATAACAACGATAATTTTTTAATTTCTATTTTCTTATCGTGAAATCAAACAACTCAATTTTATAATTTTATATATAAAAAATGGATATATTGAAAACCAGATTCTTGATACACTTACAAACCAAGCATCGCTGGGATTTATTTATTTTTACCTGAATATTGGCATATATGATTCAACTAACCATAAATCAGCACCCAAATTTATTTATTAATTTTTTCATTCCCGTATCATACGCAGACGAAGTTTAGTGTGGAGACATCTCAAATCCATCCATTCAAGAATCATAGATTTCTAAAAATATGTGTTTGATTTCTAAAAATATTAAATTTCTAGAAATTAAACCTTTTAAAGAAGGAGGAATTACATCCACACTAGGGGGAGTAAAAATATATTCTTTTCATGTAACTATGACCGTTATTTATGTTAAATGGACCAAATATACCTTGTTTTTTACTTAATGTTTTTTTGCCAGTAATAATTAAGAATATATTTCAGATAGTACGACCCTCTATTTTCTAACATCTTAATTTGATGTTCTATTTGACTCCTCCCTCGTATGCGGTTTTATCAAGTTATATATATATACATATATATATATATATATATATATATATACATATTAATCATAGAGTCTAATATTTTTTTGTCACTCATGAAAACGTTTAATTTTTTTTTGTTATTTCCTTCATTTGCTGATTATTTTTTATAAACCCGTTACTCTTTTTTTTTTAAATTATTATAGAGTTTATGCTTGATCTTCGTAGAAAAATGTTAAATATAATTTTTTTTAGTCGGTTGAACTTTATTTAAGAGTATATTTAAATAAATAGGGGTTGTTTGATTTCTGAAAATCTTATTGAAATTAGTTATTTTACACTAAATGAAAAGTAATAAAATTTTAATGATAAATAATTATGTATTTCAGATAAGATATTTATATTTGTTTTACCAAGAGATAATTTTATAGCCGAATCGTTTTCAAATGTTGGCTTTTGCACATGTAATGCGTGTGCATGATTGTTCAAACAAAATATAAATATCAAAACTTTTCAATTTAAGAATTTTTATTTTTAATCAGATAAAAATAATTAATAAAATAATAATATTTTCAACAATTAAATACAGTTTTACAAGTTAGCTAGGTTGACAAAGAATATAAAATTCAACGAACCAAATGCAACCTATATATAATTATTCATTAAGGCAAGAATTTAGTAGTCTTATAAAATAAGATAGTAAATAGGAATATCGAGCCTCCATGACAAAAAGAAATGATAAACAAAAAGATAAGAAATTCAAAAAGATTACGAGTCATTGAGCCTCCATGGCGCTGTGTGTATTGTTGAATTTGTTCCTTTCTCTCTTTCTTATCTACCGTCATGGACCAAGTAAACTACAAAAAATTAATATTAAATATTAAAAAATAATAATAAAATAGTTTAGACATGAACATGTGATTTACATACCATCACTGATTTACAGACGTGCTTCTTAGAAACCAGCGTTTCAATAAAAAAAAAATCCCACATAAAAAAATCAATTACATTTTAATATTATTAAATATATGTTTGTTTACGCCGTAAAAATTAAATCTAAAGCTACCGCACAAACAAACAGCTTCTATATCCGGAAAGATAATAATATCTTTCTTAATTGAACTTCTACACAAGTTGGTAAACAATAATATCTCAATTATAAAAACAATAAAAATGACACCTGGTGTCTTTTTTTAAATTACTTGATTCTCTTCGAGTTTAATTATTTATAAAATCTATGAAAAAGGACAAATAAAATGCAAAGACAAATACCTAGTTGGAGCTAAGAGGTGAGGCATGGACGGTCCAGAATCAGCCAACTTGCCCACCAAGGTTTACATCAGGCTGTCAGTGCGATGGCGACACCTTTAAGTTTTAAAATTAACGAATACAATTGTTGTCACTGGACATCCGTTTGACGGCTAGAATTGATTTACCCTGTAACACACTGTTTTCGTCTTTCAATTTTTCCATCAAATCTTTTGTTGCTTCCTACCATGACAGTCCACGTGGTTATTATATCAATTCTTTATTACAATCACTCATAATCATTCATTCATACGGAGAATAATGTGTGTCCGTTTATATCTGCCATTCAACTTCAACCTGTTTTTTTTATATACATTTGATTTTTTTGTGATTGTACTATCTACATACAACAAATATATGATATGATATCCCTGTATATGTAAAAAAAAAAAATCAAATTAATTAGATTTAAAATGTTAAAACTCGCAATCCTGATCACTAGATTATGATATCTCTATATAAAAAAAATCAAAATAAATTATGAAACTCTATTCTCAACTGATTCAATGTTGAATGATAAAATTAAAAAAAAACAAGAATGGTTTGAGTCAATTTAAGTAAACTTCTTAAGCGTTATTCTTTTTTTAGTTTTAACTCTTTAAACCCATAATCCATGTAATGAGAGTGATATAACTCAATAATAAATAAATTTAATATTAAATGATAAAATTTAAAAAAATAATTAAAAAATAGAATAAAAATTACTATTTTAATGAACAATGATATGTGATGAGGTTACAGTTTTTCTTTTAATATACGCCGGCAATTTTATCAAATGAATAATATATGCTAATTGCTTACATATGCGTGAAATTCTTTTTAAATCTGTAATTAAAAAAAAAGGCCAAACAAAACCAAAGCAATTTTTATTTATAATTTGTACTCAAAATTTAATAGTGTATTTAGAAACATAAGTATTTTGTTGACTCCCATTCTAGATTTTCCCTACAGCATATTGGCCCATCCTTGGGCCCTGTGGATCAACTTGAACCCAACAAAACAAACAAAAAATGGTTCTTCGCAACCACGGCACACCAGGGAGAAGGGACAAATATTCCAAGCCATGTAAATTAATAATAATAAAAAATTAGAAAAACTAGAGCACAGAATATATAGACAGGCTGGCACCCCTCACGGCTCCTGATTTTCCCACTAAAGAATCTGGTGATCGATTGGTTCTCGTTTTGATCAAACAGGTGCGTACAGTGTCATCTTCTAAGATTCTTCTGTGTTATTTCGGAATTGGTGATCGACTCAAACTGGCCGTCGTGTTTTTTTTTTCTTTTTTTTTTTGTCGTTGCTGTCCAGTCTTTATTATTTTCTTCTGGGATGCTACCTCCAAGAAAAATTCTGAAAAATATTTTGAAGGATGAGAGCAAAGTACTTGTCCGTGGTGGGTTAATTACGTGGGTCGATAGGGATATGACTTGTCTGCAGATCCAAATTAAGAAAACAATTCATAAGGACTGATCCTTGTTTTTCAGTTTTCCTTGAAAAGCTTTTCAAACAAAAGTAGATTAATAGAGGATTAAATTACTGCCATTCATGGTTTGAATCAATAATTAACCTTGAGATTATCTTCCAACCATAGGAAAAGTCAACATAGGATTAAATTATCTTGGTTGAGTATGACGAAAGAATTCATGTACGTTCGAAGAAAATCATTAAGAAACTACTCTCACCTATCCTCTACTCTATTTCCTCCAGTAATTTCCAGACATGATGCAATATCAGAAGGAAGAGGTAATGCATTTTGAACCTCAAAATTATTGGTTGAAAGACGCATCACATGATAACCTATCCCTTGCAAGGAGCAGTACTGTAGCGCACTCCGACTGCATGATGGGAGCATGGAAGGTCGAGACAAACAAGAAATTGCAAAGAGAAAAGGCCAATTAATAAGTATTATCGTGGATGCTCATGGACGAAATAGTCAAAAAGAAAATAGCCATTATAGAGGATGGGAAATGGGAAATAACAGCGTATACTGTAGCGATACTGTAGTGATGAGTACGATATGGAACGTACGTGTACATGACACTTCCTTAGCTACCGAAATCCTTTTCCATCTTTGAGTTTGGTGGAGCTTACAGATTAATGTTCATGCGAAAGAATAATGATAACCAAATTGGACAGCCTTCATGTGGGCAGGGCTAGAATTTGCCACACAAAAACTTACAAAATGGGACCATAGACAAGAAGCTGTTGGCCAATTATTTGCTCTGAGTTAATGGGTTATAAGGTGCATCAGCAAGCCTCTCTCTCGCCTGCCTCTGCAGACCTTGTCTCTCTCAAAGAATTAAAAGTTGAAACTAGTGAAGTACAACATCAGGTCAATTCCTTCTTGTCTGCGTTCCAGTTACTTGATGATTTATGGCAGGCATGGATTAAAACAATATTGCAGTAAATTTGAGATTATCTTTCTTTTAAGGGGATAGACGTAGAAGGGGAGATGCATGGGGTACCCAGATGCATGTGGGGCAACTGCATGCGTACACCTGATCTTCTCTTGCACTAATATGCTGCACATGCATCAGCACAAAACACAGTGACCGCACCTATTTCGTGAATGTGCAAAATTTCCTGGGACTTGTTTAATTTGCTCATGGCAATGGCTTACATGTAGCACAGAGGAAAATGAAGGATTGGTTATCACACTGGTTATTTCAGAATTGCAGGAAACGGGCAAGACAGAGACAATATCAGTTTAGCTAGTGAAAGAAATTGCAAGCTGGAGGAACCCAATCAATATCCGACAAGATATAGAATCATCAGCTAATCTATATCGTCACTTGTACAGAAACTAATGAAAGCTCAGTTCCTGCTGAGTTGATACACAGAATAGAAGGCTCAGCTACCACACTATTTCTTTAATTTTCCTTGCTGGGGTCTTCGATCTAAAGCTTCTACCAATCCATGCGGCATGTGAATTTGCACCGTTAATTAAAGCGGCAGTGATCGAGGGATGGAGGCCTGTGACGCTTAAGTGCCTGTACAAGACACTTCGATTGATTTGTTAGCATGACAATCAATAAATGAGTGTAGTGCTGCGTTGAAAAATATACTGACGTGATGATATTCAATAAATCAACTTATCAAGCTACATTATACATCATTACTTCAAAAACACTATATGAATTTTGTTAACTGCTATATATTATATGTTAATCAAGTTGTCCATAGTTTCTTTTTTTCATTGGTTTTAACTTTACCATGTTCTATCGGAATCATTAAAATTAATTCTAGCCGAGTTAATTAGGTTTTGCTATATTAATATATTATCTGACTCAACTAAAAATTCAACTAGAATTAAACTTTATATTTTGATTTTTTACTAACTAAGCCAGGTTATTTCGTTTCATCGTCAATTGCGCACAGCATACATATTTACTTATCTTGTTAATGAACTTAAAATTATAGCTGTTCAAAAGTTTTTTTAAAAAAACTTAGTTGTCAAAACAAGACATGTTACTGTATATGTGGAAGTATATATTATGAGGAAAATTTACGAGAACATGTCTAGATCATTGTGAGATGTTTGGGATAGTAACATAGGTTTCTATTCAAAATAATTTTTGTTTGAAAATATATAAAAAATAATATATATTTTTTTAAAAAATTATTTTTGATATTAGCATATAAAAACAATAAAAAACATAAAAAAAATTAAAATTTTTAAAAAATACAATTAGACTGCGCTCGCAAACACCCCCGAATCGAGCTCACATTTACCATCTAGAATACGGTGTGTTTAGAGCATGTTTAATATTGTAGTAGTAATTACTTTTTAAGGTATTTTGAATTTGGAAATGCATCAAAATAATATATTTTTTATTTTTTAAAATTTATTTTTGATATCAGTATATTAGAATAATTAAAAATACTAATAAAAAAATTAATTTAAAACAAATAAGAAAGTAAAATAACATTTAATTTTTTTTAAAATACAAAAATAAAAGCTTGATAGATTGTTGCCTTATTGTTGGACCACTTCTTCTGGAAACAGGTTGATTAAGCACCGGTTATCTCTCCCGGTATTGTATGCAGTATGCAGTATGCACACACACACATCATCAAATTAACTCTCTGTGTGTGTGTGTGTATTGTATTATCTCACAGTAAAGTCACCGGTCCCATCACATACCTCGATCATGTACGGAATTTCCCTGTAAGGCTATAATAGCAGCGGTGATCTCATGCTGGCCCCTGAATCCTTCCCACGGCGCGCACTTCGTGGTGGTCAGTGGTCAAACAGAAAGGCAGCCTGGCCACGGCAACAGATTGCCTATTCCTGTAAATGCATGGCAATCGTAAAGGCCCGTTTTGGTGGTGGGAATTTTGTGGGCCAAAAAACCTTTCCTTTTAAATCTTCTTGCGTGTATAACCCTATGGTACTTTGTTGGTGAAAATTACGTTTATGTTTATTTTAACTCCAAGTGATTAAGATATAAGCATAAGCATAAAATTACTAATTAAATTACAGAATAATATCTTGGTTAACTTTATGAACTTTGTGTTAAAATTATAACAAATAAATATTAAATTTAAGGAATTAAATCTATAAACTTGGCAGAAGAGTATAAAATAATCAAATTGCATGTAATACATTTCGGACATAAAAACAATAGTAAATCTCAAACAAAATATATAGTATTTTGTCTTTTTTTTTTTGATAATTTGGAATGTTTGAGTTAATTTACACGCAACACAACTACTCTCCAGGTCCCCTAAACACTTTACAAGTCCAGTAAACATGTAAAGTACCACAGAAATAACAGACAAATGCAGAAAAAATCAAACCCCAATATAAAAAAAAACAACTCTTTCCCTATTAAACCACAACCTCAATTGCGATACTTGTTTAAGAACTTGACATATATAAAAGGGACACGTAACACATTGTTTATATTATTTGTCACCGAGACTTGATTACTTGTCATCATTTGATGCTGATAATTTATATACAAGTGATTTTCTAGAAAAACTATATGCTGATCAAGTCTATGAACTTTGAAAAACTGACTCACAATCCCTGTACGGAATCAAAAACCTACCTAGACCTCTATAATGGATACCAGAAAGAGCAAGAAAAACAGAGGAGGTATTATGATCTTTCTATTAGCATTAAAGTTTTTTGATGTTTAATAAAGTTTACTAACTACGAATTTATTAAAACCAATTTTTCATTTGGTCATAATTGATTATATATAGACATACTAATGTTTTAGATTAAAATACTTGTGCTATAAAATAATTTCTAAACAAGCTCTTAATTATATAACTTCAAGGATTAACAAACCACATGACTTCAAATAAATTCACTAACCATATTCTTAAACTAATTTTTCAAAACTTTTACGTGTAAATTATCTTCTTACAGTGACTGCAACTGATCACTCCACTTCTCCATTCGAGTTAGAGAGTTCTGGATTGTGTTGTAGTAACGTCATGTCTAAAAGCGTTGTCGGGAAGATCGTATAATTACATGGAAGGGATAGCGAATCCAAAGTGATAAGAAGGGAAGGAATTTTTCAAGATAAAAAGTGGAGCGGATTGTAGTCTATTGCGAGACGTCGGTAAAAAAAAAAAGTGAGATTAACTGCAAAATCTTATTATAAATTATATTTGATAATTTAAATTATTAGATTGGGATAGTTTTTTAATATAATATTTTAATTTTATTAATTGAACGATTATGAATTTGAATATCATCATTTCTATATTATATGATAAAAATTAAAAACAGAGTAGTATAAGTCTATATAAGTTTTAAATTCAAAGTATATTTTTACTTGAAAGAGTGTATTAGAGAATCATATAATTATATTTTAAGAACTTACTTGACAGATTAAATTTTTAAGTTGAATTGATTTTTTTATATTTGATCTTGAGATAATATATTAGAGTTAATATAAATTATATCCCGAGATATTATGTAATAATTTAAATTATTTCACTGAGATGATTTTTCTTCTAACAATTAATTACTCGGATAGTTATCATTGTGAGCACTCTCACTTTGATGCAGGAAAAGAAAGGTTCCAAATTTGAAAAAAACTAGTAATCTGACCTCATTAGCGAAAAGGATGTTTTGTTAGGCCTAATTTGGCCACGGCTTGCAATCATATATACACTAAATCATTGAAATATGTCTAAAAGTCTTCAATTGAGAAATATATAGATCATGATGAACGTTTTCATTCTAAATGCCTGATTGTCTTAACATTTTTAAGTATTTGAACTTTCAAAGGGTTGGAAATGTTAGGAAATTAAATGGAAAGAATTAGGCAAACAAAACAAATGCAACCAAGATTTAAAAAAAACTATATTTGATAAATTTAATCATTGAAGCTAGCCTATTAATTAAAATGATTAAATATTAATCATGTTAATGCTAATCATTTAAATTTTATACAACGCCGATCAAAATTCTAAACTATTAAGTCAATAAAATTTATTAACTATTAAAAATCACCATCATTAATTATAATTTTAAATCACAATTCTAGCAAGAAATTCTCTTCCTTTCTATTAGAAATTTAAACAACAAATACATTCACAAAGGTAAGGGGGAAAAGGGCCACATGGGGTTTAGAAGGTTACCTTTTCCCTTCATTTCTACAAAACTCTCAAGCCAAATTATATAATATATACAGCTTAAGTTTAGGAACTTGATCTTAACAAGATTGAAACCACTCGCGGTAAATGATTGCTTGGGCACAAAATTAAATATTCATAGTACTGTGCTCTGTGTATATATATGAGTATATATTGATGAGAAATGATATCTAGATATAGTGGATATATAGCCCTCGGCAGAATTAGGTTGAGATCTTGGATATTTTTTTATATGCAACAGCCATTTAGAGATATGATTCATGTCCCCTGCACTAGCAAGATTTCGGAGTAGAAAATTCGATAGCAAGCAGCTAGCTTGACAGGAAGCTATGAGACCTAAATTTTTGATCTCCCACTTCATATATTATCAGTTTGGTTAAAGTCATTATCAATATTTCTATACAGTACAGGAAATGACCTTTCCAGAAGTCCAGAAAAAATTCTGAAATGAACAAACTAGTATAGTAAATGTAATCTCGCATTCTTGTTCTCTTTTTCAATATGTTCTTCAGGCAGAACTACATACACTTATTAATGAAGTTCTATAATCATCAATAAAATTCGACTATTATAAAACAAAAACAAACCAGCTTGACAGGAATTCTCATGTTTAATGAGCTCGAACTTGTCTACTATTCAAACAATAGAAAAGAAGAGACCGATGAGTTCGTCGAGACTCGATTGTTGTCGTTAAAGAGAAAATAGCCAACAGAAGGAAAACGTCGAGAGTGGCCTGTGTGTTTCACATGGGGCACGAAGATTGGACAGGGACATGCAGACACCGATATCACGCCAATCTCCTTATTTCCTCATCTACTCTTCTCTCTTCCTCTCCCGCCCAATAAAAAGCCTTTGATAGTTCCATCGTTCTCTCTCAGCAATTCTTGGTTCCGTTTCCACTCCTAATGACAAAAACACCTTCCCTTTCATCGACGACATGCATGGTTTTTTTTTTTTTCAAGCTTGTGCTTATCAAGAAGTGTAAGAATCATTAGGTACTTTGAGATTTACAAATTCATTGCCGAGCTGGTAGCCTGGATTCATGCATGGTACATGTATTTGATAAATCAATATTGTTAATCTAACAATTTTCTTATAACAAATTCCATTTAATCGCTGATAAAATGTGGATTTTATAAATTCTAAACAGTTGATTTCTTATATATATATATATATATAAACAACTATCAGGATTTTGTTTGTAAATTAAGCATCATTACATATATGTCTTTCGAGTTTCTGCTCTCTTGAAAAAATGGCGAGGCTGTTATATAGTGATGTAGCAATTAATAAAAATATCTTAGCGAGGTGGAATTTTCAACACGCCAGTGATCGTTGTCACCGACGGTGTCGTTGTAAGGGGGGCCACGGTTGATTCTTCGCTGGCCATGGTTTGATATTCCACATACACCACTAGCGCTGTTCAAGAGCCATGCCCATTCAAGTCCATACAAAATATAAATTACAAATTCTCTCTTGCGAGGGCCAACGAGTTTCTGTGCCAAGGTTTTCCTGTCTATTGATATTCTTGACATTGATTGATACCCACTCCCTTAGTTGCTCTGTATATATACATGATACTACTATTATATATATGAACAAAAAAGATAAAGTTTTTGTCGTTTGAATTCATCCATTTTTGTTTTACCCAGGGAACTTTGTTTTTTGTTTCTTTCACTCCAAGTCATTGCCTGTATCTTAACGTTAATTATATATATAATGAACGGCTGCTATATTTTTAGAGACTAAATTAAATAGTTAATTATCCTGCTAAAGCTACGTGACATCAAATATTGTAAAATATAAAATATTATCTACAAACATGCATAATTAACGGGGCAATCGAGAAAATAAACTTCAACTTTTCAATAAAAGATCTATGAATGAAAATCTTTTTTTTTTGTTCAATAAAGGATCGTATTATGCTTCATTCATACCCTTATTATTTTTCAAATTGAATTCTTTCTAAATGAGTTTATTAAATCATGTGTAATATAATTTTAAATAGGCGATGTATAAAATAGCGTGTATGCATAATTTTATTAAAAAAAATCTAATGATTTTTTTTATTTATAGTTAATGATGTTAATTTTTTCATTCAAATTCATTTGATAAAAAAAAATATACAAATAGTTAATAATGGATATAAAATAAATTTATTATAGATAAAAATAATTTAAATCATAAACAAGTTTGTAAGAATTCAGAAGCTGAGTAAATTGTTTTTCATTGATATAGATATAATTAATTAATGAGATCAAATTATGATTAGTCATCGACCAGAGAATAAGCCCGCATGCTGTGCGGATCCATTTACAAAAATCTGTTTTAGTTTATGCTTAACTCCTATTAATTTGAATTGAAACTAAGAATTGACTGATGTGGCCTAATTAGACACCATCTACGAGGTTAGCTTATTTGCTCTCAAGGACATATCAAAAGGGTAATATTTTTTAGTTTTTTCTTTAGTTATTTTTTCAAAGGCGAAAAAATATTTGTTAAATTATGCATGATTACAAAAAATAAAATTAACTTATTCTATAATAATATATTATTAATTATCTTATATTTTTTAATGAGCTTTTTTTTAAAAAAAATACTCACGTATTGTTTTTAATTAGAACCAAATAATTTTTAGGCTATACACCTTACATTTCTTGTTCAAGTCTCTATATGGTCTAGCTAGAAACTAGCTCACAAGAGATCGAAACTTATGTAATTTAAATGTTTTTTTTTAATATTTTATGAGCACAGATATTTCTTAACCATATAGGTAAATAATTAACTGCAGTGGATAATCACGAAATCCCCTTTTAAAAAATATTTTTATATATATATAAAAACTCTTCACAATATTCTCAGGGTTTTGATTTTTTTTAGCATGAAAACTTTTATTTTAGGATTTTTAGATTTAAAAAAATATATTAACGGGGTTTTGTGATAAAAAAAATCAAGAATATCCATCATAAGCAAGGATGATAATTATAATGGAGGGACTTTTTCTTTCACGAAAACGGGTAAAAACTCATGATTTTTTCGGTTATGGAAGTGGAGGGGTTTTCCGACCCGATGGAATTCCATATGGTGGGTTCCTTGGCCATGGGGAACCACCATATGGAATTGATCGTTTCCACCGTGCCGTTGTAAGGTGGCCACACGCCACAGATGGTGGTTCCTTGGCCATGGTTTGATATCCCACACACCACTAGTACTGTTCAAGAGCCATAGCCATTCAAGTCCATACAAGATATAACTTACAAATTCTCACTTGCGAGCACAGCCGCTTGATAAGAACGGTGATTTTTTATAAAATTATAAATGAGATTTTTAAAAAATATTTTATTTTTTTTATATGTTTGATAAGGAGGGCTGGTCTTAGACAATTTTTATTTTGCACGTGAGAATAATTTTTATTTCATAAAATATAAATGATAATTATTATTCAAGTGGTTGTTAATTTAAGTATGCTCTGCTAGCTTGTGAGAGCCAACGAATTTTTGTGACAAAGGTTTCCTTTCTATTGATATTCTTGACATCGATTGATACCCACAACCTTAGTTGCATGCTCTGTATATATAAAGGATACTGCTATTATATATGAACAAAAAAGATAAAGTTTTGTCGCTTGGGTTTCATGCAATGGAATTCGATCCATTTTGTTTTACCCGGGGAACTTGTTTTTTGTTTCTTTCATTATATATATGTATATATATATATGAACGGTTGCTTTATTTTTAGAAATTAAATAAAATAATTAATCTTGCTAAAGCTATGTGACAACAAATGTAACATGTAAATTATCTACTAATATGTACATATGTAGAATAGATGTATTGTAAATTATTTTTGTTTCTATCAAATAAAAGATCATAGTATATGTAATAACTCAATTTTGGATTCTCCAAAATTTTCTCACATGTTATTTTATTTCTATTTTTATTTAGAAGAACCCAAAAAATTAAGAAAAAATTTAAAATTTAAAAATATATTTTTCTCGGGTCAACCGCCTTTTATCCATTAAAACCGAGTTCACCGAGTTGTTTAGGGTCAAAATCGTCATTTTTTATCAAAATCGGGTCTACTAGGTCAATATAAGTCAAACCATGTTGACCGAGATAAAAAAAAAAAAGAGTTTCAGACTATTTCAGGTCAAAACCATTATTTTCATTCAAAACCGGGTCCATCAAGTTATATTAGTTGAAAAATATTGGTGTTTGAAATGAATTTTTTGTAATCAAAATTGATTTGTAGTGATTGAAACAAGTTTTTTCTAATACTTATTTGAGTTTAAATTTTACTTGTATATATATTTATTATTATATATAATAAAACAAAAATTAATAACACCAAAGTTTTTTTTTTTTAATGGAGTAGTTGATGCAGGTGAAGATTTTCATCAAGATGATCTATGTCTTTTGCAGTGTCTCATGGATATAAATGTTGCGCCTCTTTACTACCGGCTATGATAGGAAAATAAAGGATGAGGAATGTAATATGGACAGTTAAGAAGTGCATTTTTTTTTCCCTACACTTTAGTAGGATATTGACTTAAAAAACCAATTTAAAAAAAATGTCACCCAATAGATGTAATAGTAATTAGTTTTGAACCCTTGATTGAATCTAATATAATAAAGCTTAGCACACTAGATTAAAACTCAAATCCATCACATCCCTTAAGAAATTTGTCATTTGATCTTGTCTTGCCATGTCGATGTACCAAGAATCTAGTGCATTTTATAACATTAAAGCAAATATACGTCAATCAAGACCATCAGATCAATTTTCATATACTGGAGCCACGTGTTACTCATTAATATTTGAGAAGGAAGCGGTAATGCCTTTAAAAGTAGAAATCTCATCTCTAAAAATGCTAGTAGAATATGAACTAAAAGAAGCTGAATGGACTAAAATGAAATATGAGCAACTAAACATGATAAGTGATAAGAGATTAGCTGCAATTTGCCATCACTAGTTATACTAAAGAAGGATGACCAAAGCATATGACCGGAATATCTGACCGGGATTTCAAAAAAGAGGAATCTTGTACTAAGAAAAATCTTACCATTACTAAGTGAAGACTAAAGCTAGTGGGCACCAAGCTATGAGGGCCCATATATAGTGAAGAAGACTTTCTCTAGAAGGGCTTTATTATTAATCATGATAGATAAAAGATGATTTACATAATGAAGAAGACTCTCTCTAAAGAGGCTCTATTATGTATGATGTGTTCATCCAATTTTTTTCTTTCAATGAGTAGTTGGTGCATGTGAAAAATTTTGTTTGAGATGTTATGTGTCATGTCTCCTAGATATAAATATTATGTCTTTTAACCACTAGTTAGAAAAGACAGTGCAAAGTTGGCATAAAAAAAGAAGGATGAATGTAATACGACTGTTAAGAAATGAAAGATACTATTAATGTTTATTTAGTTTTTCTTCACCTTAGTAAGATATTGACTTAAAAAAATAATTAAATAAATACCAAAAATATGCCAACTAGTTGATGTTGTAAAAATTAAATCTAAACCCCTAACTGAATTTAATCTAACAAGGCTTACCACACTGGATTAAAACATAAATCCATCATAGTCTTTAAGAAATATGTCCCTTGATCCTGTTTTTCCACGTCACTCGGTATTCTAAGCATTTAATGCATCTTATTACATTGAAGCAAATATCTATTAATCAAGACCGTTAGATCAATTTTCACATCAAGCCAAACACAACATAGGGATCAATTCAGAAGTAATCCAATGGTCTACCAGCTCCAGGTGCACCCGATTACCATGATTGCGTTCGCACCGAAGCACTTCTTAAAATATCCCACTCTTCATCTCGACGATTCTCTCTCTTATTAGATCTCCCAACTTCCACAACATCTCACGACGAAACCACCTTATAAAGACTCCTATACTCACATCGAGCTAACCCTAGGTAGTCTTCATTGTCGTCGACACCATATCGCGCTGGAAAAAGGTTGTGATTACCTTCGGCCAGCCGAAGCTTTAGACCATCGATTCTATCTCCTCGTCCATCCACGAACAATAAGACCATCACCATTGGAATCCTCTCATTGAGATCTAACAGATTCTGCCTTTTTTGTCCTACAATATCGCCAAAAAAATACCCCTTCCAACAATGGTCGCATTTGAGCTAAACATGCAACAAGGGTATTTTCATAATTTTCATATAAGTTCAAGGGTATTTCGGTCTTTTTCCTAGCCAGTTACACTCTGGTAATTTGGGAGGCCTCTAAAGGTATTTTATTGTATTTTATTGTATTTTGTAAAATACCCAGAATAAATATAAAAAATAATAACGACATGGGTCCAACACCCAGTCTATCTCGTTGTCGTGTGCAAGTCTAAAGCCCATTTCTCAAATATGGGTTATGCCTATATTTTTAGCTATTCCAACATAATCTTCATTTTTGGGTATAAATGTTATTCGTCAACACGTCAATTTTTTTTTGAAAAAAAAAACTGATGTCAAAATTTTAAAAATACATATGGATTATGCCCCCCCCCTTTTCAACGTGGACATAACTCTTTTTTTAGAGTTAAAATGTCAATATTTTAACAAGTCTCCTATTTTTAAAGATCAATATCATTTTTTAACGTGTCTTATATTTTTAGAGATCGATGCTAACCCTAAAAAATAAAATTGCAAATAAGCTCGGAATATTATAGCATTTGAATCAAATTAAAAAAAACACAAGTAAGAGTAACCTTTCACTTGAAAAGATGTTTTAAGGGTGATGTCAACCTTCCCTTAATCATAACTAATTCAGTACTTGAATCTTTAAGACCAGTATCTAATTTAGAATTTCTAGTTCTCTCAAATTACTAAATAAAGACTCCAATAAAATCTTTATTTTCTCCAAATTTTTTTTTTAAATACTGAAAAAAATGTTGGTGTCCCGCGATGTCGTGTATCGACAATGTAAGTTTTCATTTAAAATATACATTACATGTTATTTTTTTAATATAAAACAAGTAAATTGTCTCTAATATCATATTAATTCATTTTAAAAAAAACTATGTTTTTTAAAATTTTTATCCTGATGTAGAGGTTGAATTATGCTTCATTCATACTTTTATTATTTTTTAAATTGAGTTATTCTTTAATAAAAAAAATATTATAATACAAAACATTGATATAGATACAATTAGATCAAATTATGATCAGTCATTAACCAGCAAATAGGCCTGCATGCTGTGCAGATCTATTTACAAAAACCTATTATAATTTGTGCTTAACTCCTATTAATTTAAATTGAAATTAAGAATTGACTTTCATCTAAGAGATTTTTCTTTAACATTAGATACGATCTATGAGATTAGCTCATTTACTTCGAAGGACGTATCGCTAATTTTTTAGTTTTTTTCCTTAGTTATCTTTTCAAAGGTGTAGAAATATTTGTTAAATTATGCATGATTACATCCAAAAATTTAATTTATGCATTCTATAAGATTAGATTATAAATTGTATGATATTTTTTAATGAGAATTTTTTTTAAAACTCACTTGTATCTTTTTTTGAAGCCAACATCGATAGTATGACAATAATGTAGAAAATAAAAAAGAAAATGAAGTATCTAAATTCCAAGTAAGCTAAACATGAAAGGACGCAACTACGGGGGAAGAGAAAGAGAAAAAAAAAGGTCGCACGTGCTCCTAGACCTTGACACATGGTCCATTCATAAATAGGTATGTTTAACAGGTCAGCCATCTATTAGACAAAAATGAAAAATAAACTTTAATGTTAAATAAAATAGCGGTGAAAAAATAAAAACTTAAATCAATACATGTTAACATATAAAACCTACAATATTAAACATGAAACTTTAATAACCTCATATAAAAACTAAAAAAATTAATGAAATTAAATTCTCAAACAACATAATGATGGATGATGAAATAAGCAAAAAAATAATTAAAAAAATACCTAAAAAAACTGAAGTCAACCGATGTTAATCTTTAAGAACTGTCACTCAGACCATGAGATTGGGATTAGCTATAAAAAGCAAACATGAAAAAATAATGAAACCAAACCCCTAGTATAAAAAAATATTAAAAGATGAAATTGAAAAAAATAACAAAAAAATAATAATCAAAAGAATAAGGGTAAAAACTAAAACAAAAATAAAATTAAATAGAATGTTGGTTGATTAAATTGAAAAAAATAGAAAAGAATTGAGGATAAAATAAAAATAAAAATAAAACAAAACAATAAAAACCAAATTAAAAAATAAATAACTTGAATTAAAAGCCAAGGGACACAATTGAAAAAAAAGATTCAAAACAAAACAATTAACAATTAAGAAAATAAGGATCAAATTAAAAGCTAGAATAGACTCAAAGGATTGAAATTAAAAATAATAATCAAAAAATGAGGTTAAAACAAAAAAAATCAAAACAATAAAGATCAAATTTTAAAAAATTAAATTGAATCAAATATGTGGGATGCAATTGAAAAAAAAAGATTCAAAACAAAAAAAAAAACAAAACAAAACAATCAACAATCAATAAAATAAGGATCATATTGAAAGCTAAAATAGACTCAAAATATGGAATTAAAGTCTAACAAAAAAAAAAAAAAAGGAAAGAGAAAGGTGGGCGAAGAAGAAAAAATTCGATCAAAGGCCAACCGTAACTCCAATGTCCAAATACGTTGTATCACCTTGAAGAGGACATCCAACACTTTTTAACATCGTCATGGAATGTAGGGGTAAAGCCATCATAACACGTCTCATATGCCGATCAAATAAGATAGATGGAGATGACACACCTCTGCTTGTAGATACACGCCTAGCAACTTTTAACTTTAATAATATTATATTTATGTTAAAAGATAAAACAACCTCTAGCTCGCTTATTATGAAGATAACAAAAAAAACTTAAATAAAAATAGAAAAAAGACCTTGAAACAAAGCTATAAAAACTATGTAGAGGACAATCAAGTATTTTTATTGTGCACTAGAAAAAGAAAAAGTCAATAAAGCCCTTGTAATGATTATAAAATTTTATTATGTTTTTAAGGGTATTTCAATCACTATATTGTAAAAAAACAAGTAATATGCCGAAATACCCCCAATAAATTTTTCAAAAAACCATTTTATCACGTGAAAAAATTATTATATCCTCAACTTCAGAAATAAAAAATTAAAATGCAAAATGATAATTTTACCAAAACAATCGACAACAAAGTATATTCAGTGCTACACTAAAACACCCACACTCCTAATTTATAATTTTTTTAATACACGTCTATTAAAGTATTGCCGCCGATAAAAACAAGTATCGAAGATAAAAAAAAAATTACTTTTAATATAAAAGAAAACGAATATAAAAACTAAAAATCCTTTGTAAAGATAGAAGATGCATCCTCAAGGCTGCAGATCTCCATTACTATCACTGTAGCCCAACCTCAACTTCAAACGGGCCTAATTATAAAGCATGATAGCATGGATGATTGGAGTGGTTTCTTATCAGGCCTCACTGAGGCCCAAGTAAAACATTTAAATCCACAGAATCCAGCCCAAACACGAATTGATTCAAAAGGTAACAGTTACATGCGCGGGAGACGAATTTGTTACGGTTACCTTTCCCGCGAAAATAATTTCACTAGCCCACCAAAAACCCTCCTCTACTGTCTATTTATCCATCAACACCAGATATGACGGCGATTTCTCTAACTCCTAACAAACACACAAACTCAGTTACCAATTCCGTCAATCGCAGGTTTCAAGTCTTCAATCATGGCCGTCAAATCCGAGGAGATCTCCCGTTCCAACAGTGAATCTACTCCTCAGAAACGGGGATTAAGATCCAATGCAGATCTAGCGATTCACGAGAGTCCGATTTCTTCTCCTTTGAAGCGGAAATCTCCTCGGCGATGCGTTGATTGGTTTTTGCTTGATTTCAGCGAGAAACCAAGTCCAAGAGGTTTTTGCTTGATTACTCGGTGGCTTTTATATAATAATTTTTAAATTAATGTTTGGTTGAGCTTAATTATTATGCTTTAATTGTAGATATAAAATAATAGGTATTACATGTTAAAAAACCCATTTCAATTCAATAGTTTAAATTGTTAGGTGAGATAATGATTTATATTATTGTCTAACATATCCTCTCTAGTAAAAACTTTTTGAACTTGAAACTTGTATAAACCCATACTATTTTATGTTTAATTTTTATCAAATAAATAAAGACTATGAGATTAAACCCGTGATCATTTGGTTATTAAAACTCTAATAGCACATCAAAGAATTAATTCAACACAAAAACTTAAGTTTATAGATGAAATTCTAGAATATAATTTATATTATTTTTTAATAATTCACTTTTCAGCAACATGCATCTAGTGTTGTGTGACGTGAAGATGAACAGGAAAGGGTTTTTAATTCCTGTAAGGCGTGTATAAAGCAGGAAAAGGCTGAGAGTTTGTACGTGTGTAGGTGCCCCGGGACTAGGAAATCATTGTCGATGGAAAAGGTGAAGCAGTGTTTAGTTGATTGGGCAAAGGAGGTAAAACTAAGTTATGGTTTTAGAAGAAATGGTTTGGTTTATTTTGGATCGAAGTTGTGCATTCAGTTAGTTAAGTTTGATTTTATGTACCTTGACTTAAGAAAACAGTATGGATGCTTGTAATTCCTTGATATTCACCCTTTGTGCTACGGTCTTTCTTTGGCTTTTGAACCTTCATACTCCTATGGATTATGGTGTTTTTATGCCAGTTTTATAGTGTTTGTAGAAATGAATGATCAGAAGAAGTTAGGTAACTGGATTTCTTTAACTCATTACCAAATTATAGTAATCAAATGCCTTGGAATGTCCGCTCTCAATGCTTTTTTTCTTTGCCTGTTTGTTGCTTGCTTTTTCCTGATTGCAATGCTCATCAAGGTATTCTTAAAGGTTGTCAAAAACGTTTTTTTGACACGATACAGAATATACAATTTAAACTCGACTCATAAACTCGAATCGTAAAATAGTAAAATCAAAAGTAAAATATTTTAAACAATACAAATATCCAAACATATTAAAATATATAATTCAAATAAAAGTAAAATAAACAATACAAATATCCAAACATCTTAAAATACATAATTCAAATAAAAATTCATACATGTCCGTAATATTTCAATAACTAAAAGTTAACACACCTAAAACAAACAGTCTATAGGTGTGTCATGTAAATTAAACACACCCTCATTACCTTTGTCTCCCTCATTATTTCTAAAACAGTCATCAAAATCGCTCATTATTTCTCACATCCATGTTCAATTTATCAATCTTCATGATTGCCAAAAACCTCCCAACCTCCACCAACCAACACATATTCAAGTCCAAAATAGCAAAGCAAAGCAGAGCTACAGGAGTACACAACAAAGAGACCGAACAAGCTAAAACATTTATCAAAGAGAAAAATAGTTATTGGACTTTTTTTCCTTTTGCATGTGCGTGTGGATTAAATATGACTTTTGATGCAGGATTACAAGAGGAATGCATTTATGGAGGCAGACTTTAGATGTTCAAACTTCAAACACTATACATAACATGGAAAAGAGACTGAGAGCAGTCTGTCATGCTTCTGATGCCAATGTTGATAACGTTGTGAAAGTAAGCATTTTTTTTCAATTGTATTATCAATTATAAGCTACATGAGCATTCAAGCTCAAAAGTTAAATTGTATTATCAATTGTATTATCATTTATCACTACTTATCCAGTAATACATAAAAAGCCTAGATAAATTAAATGCAAAAGTCATTCCAAACAGGTGCATCAATTGCCCTAAAGGTTGCAGTTTTTGGATTTACAGAATACCTGCAATCCTGGAAATTGGAATGCTTCGTTGCTTTGTTGCTTCCTTGCTTCGCCGAAATCTACAACACCAAAGCAAGCAAAATCAAACAGAGCATAGATTCACTCTTCACAGCATACCCAGATCAAACAGAGCATAAATTACTAGCGGCGGTCAGATAGGATCGCAAAGCACACCAGTGCACCACTCCCCCTCCGAAAAAAATACCTAAAGGCCAGAAGCAAACCACTTAATTGTAGAATACCCAGAAGATAAACATAGATTCACAGCATACCCATATCATTTTTTTTTGTCTCTAATCACCACCATTAGACAGAAAAAAACAAAGCTTGGGATTGGGAATCAATTCTTACTTTAGTCTCGCCAAGAACGCTTCGGATCGGGGGAAAATGATTTCTTAATTTGCCGGGAAAAGGGAAAAGGAAAAGGGGGAAGGAAGTTAGGGACAGGGAGAGTGTGAGACAGGGAGGGAAACGATTGGACGAAGTCTGGACTCTGGAGTCAGGGAGAGTGTGAGAGTGAGACAGGGATGAAGTCACAGAAGGGTGGTCGGGGACTCGGGTGGGAATTGGGAAAGAAAATAAATTAGTGCTCAGGGAGGGTCCCTGAGTCAAAATTTTTTAGATTTCTAATTTTCCATTCGGTGACCGTGACATTTTGGTTAACTCATGAAAACATAAAGTTTTTAACGTTTTTTAGAGTTTTGCTTCCATTTCTAAACGTTTTATGGGTTTTAACTCGTAAAATCGTACGATGTTACAAGTTAAAACGCATTTTTAACAACAATGGTATTCTCCTATCAGGCCGGGTTTCAGCCTCCAGATGTACTGGCCATGATTGTACTTCATTAGCAAAAACATCTGAAATTTTCAACAAGGTACTGACAAACAGTTCTTTCCACTGAATTTTTTTGTTTAGTAGCATATAGATACCAATAATACCATATATGCTTATGAGCTGGTTTGTCTTCTCATATGATGGAGAAAACCCAACCGAGGAGGAAAGTCAATGGATCTACCCCACCTCTACAACTTCTCCAGAACTTGTATTCGCAGCAACAACGGTTAATGGACTAAAAAATGATGTAGAAATCATGTCCTCGGCAGCAACAACGGTTCTTCAGGAATTGTCTTCAATGATGCAAAAACTTGACAAGTACGTGGATTGCTTCTCTTTCAGCTTCATATTTGGCTTCTATTTAACAAGCACTCCACCTATTCCAAGGGTGGTAGCCTTTAATTTTGGGTTAATGCGAATATGCTTTGTTTCTAAAAGTTTTCTTGTATTTCCCCTTCAGAATCAGATGCCAGTGCCAGAGCAAGTTTCATTCGTTTAGCTTTCTCACATACAAAGGTAAATACATTGATGGGAGCATGCCACCAACCAAAGAGATGGAGTACTAGACCTGGATTGCATGGACGCTATTCTTTTTCCCGCCAAAATGAGAGTTTCCATTACAGAAATGCCGACAGGTGAAGGGCATGATTCAGTGAAAAATTATACATGGTACGTGACTTGAGTTTAGTAAAAAGATTGTGCTTCTGATTCCCCACTTAATAACAGAGGTAAAGCTGCGAAGCTTTTTTTTTTTGTGCAAAGCACGTATTTCATATAAAATAAACCTTAAATTGAAGGGTGTGATTAAAAATATTCAATTTTAGGACTAAATTGCAAAAATCTTTAAAGTTTGGGTATGCCTTTGCCCACTTACGGTTAAATATAGTTCCTCCGATGCATCTTAATAAGAACGTAGATGCATGGCAACTGTATATTTCTTTATGGTAAATGGAAATAAAAAAAATGCCAATGAGGCGGCTTAAGTAATTCCTCGAAGCTATTACAATCTTGATTATAGTTATTAAACTTAATTTTACTGGTTCACTTGAGTCAGGTTAAAAAAAAATCAGCTTTAAATTAACCTGATTCAAAGCTGATTTTCAGTTGGTTAACTTAATAAGATTAACAAGTATCCTTCGGTTAAACTGACTGGCTGCATTTTTCAGTCATCGGGGTGATCGTGTAAAATTTACTTCCATGTGTTTAAAATTCTAAAAATATATTTTTTAATTTATTTTTATTCAAAAATACATTAAAATATTTTTAAAATCTCAATAAAGATATTTTCAATTCTAAAATTATATATATAACTTAGCTTGACCTGACAGATTGACCTTGAACCCGAGCAATCTGGGGTCTTGATCGAGTTTTAAATAGTCAAAATTCATACTTGCAATTAACCTGACCAAACCTCAATAATTTGGCTTAACTCAGGTGAGACTCAATCTTTTTTTTATATTGTTTTTAATAAACCCATGTAATATGAAATTAATTTGTGAATACTTAACCTTTTATGTTTTTTATAGCCTATATTTCTATGAAATATTTCTTAATTTTTCCATATGAGATAGCTATATTTATAACCTATATTTACATGAAATATTTCTTAACTTTTTCAATATTGTCAGAAGCTTCATATTGATCATTGATTGTTCTCGGTATCACACCCTCGGACAAATGATCAAGTTTAACTGAATAACAAAGTCTTGTTCAATGCACTTAAAAAAAATAAAAGATAAAAAAAACTAAGTCAAAATGAGAAAATATCTACTGGCGAAACATTATTCCTCCTCGTATACAATACAAAAGCCATGATCTCAACTGAAATCAAATTTCCAAGCCACCAGGTATTTTACTACACATCAGAAGACAATGAATAAGGTCTTATGACCAATCTTGACTTCCTAGAAGAATCATGTCTGACAGTTGCAGTTAAGAATGAAGTCTATAGGTTTAGAGCTACCCAATATCACAACACCAAGGTCAAGAATAAAAGATTTAAGTTCGGAGATTTGTTACTTTGAAAACTAGAGGCTACGGGAAATAGAGAGAGTAAAGGTAAACCAGCTCCAAAATAGGATAGTTCCTTCAAAGTCATAAGAGTGATCAAAGCTAATACTTACAATTTACAAGATATAAAAAGGAAGAATTTCCTTCATGTTTGATATTCAGACCACCTCAAAATGTATCATTGTAAATATGAATGTATATTTTCATATATAAATATTTTCAATTCTTTATCACTGTATATACATATATAAGTCTCACGAGATGATATATGTTCTCTCTAAGGGCAATTTTCAAGGGATTGATATGTGGTCTTTCTTAAGGCAATAACCCTTACAAAGTTCTAAGGGATGATATGTGTTCTCCCTAATAACAGTCTCTAAGGGATTGATATGTGATCTCTTTCAAGGTAGTAGCCCTTTCAAAATATCAAGGGATGGTATGTGTTCTCCCTAAGGGCAATATCCAATGGATTGATACGTGGTCTCTTTCAGGTCAGTAGCCCTCACAAATTCCCTAGGGATGATATATGTTCTTCCTAGGGGCAATCTCTAAGGGATTGATATGTGGTCTCTCTTAGGGCAGTAGCACCTACAAAGTTTTATTGGATGATATGTGTTCTCTCCGAGGGTAATCTCCAAGGGATTAATATGCAATCTCTTAAAAGACAATAGTTACAACTATAAAAAATACCTTATTATCCAACATCATGGGTCTCAACAACCTATAGACTACCTAACACAAAGAACCCATTTCTATCCTAGGTAGGGGGCAACGTGGACGTTTAACCTTGTTAGTCTGTTGGTCACTTAAGAAAATTTTCTAATTATTAGAGATGTATGTTTTCCAACCATGAGCTTTGAACTAGTGTTAACCCATGCTAGTATATTAGTCATTTAAATTTTTTTTCAAAGAATTTTTTAAGTATTGGAGATATATGTATTCCAATTATGAGCGTTGGACCATGATGATCCATATTGGTCTGTTGGTTATTTAAAATTTTCCTAAGAATTTTTTAAGGGTTAGAGATATACATGTAAGAGAGGATATAAATACCCCCTGAATCATTTATTGAAAAACGATAGGGTTAAAAGGGTATAAATATTCCCTGAACCATCCAAGTAAGAGTTCAGAACTTTTTATCTCTTAAAATAAACTTATATAAATTTTAGAGCATTAACCATTTTAAAACTCAATAATAAACATCTTTATTCCTTGAATTCAAGACTCTTTTAAGTCATTTATTATCTTTCCCATAAATATACTAATTTTATCTTTAGAATGTTTTTAAGTCTTCTCGGTTAAAACTGTTTTTATAGATACTCAAACTTCTATTATCAGCTTGGAATTCCTTAGTCTAAAGAGAGGAAATTCAATTATTTAAACATATGGATTAATCAGTACCCAAACACTAAATAACCTCCTATTTATATATCTTGGATTTTAGGACATTATCATAAACATAACTATATATGCAATTATGTATGAATTTATCGTAACTTGTAATTTCTTTTTTCTGTTTCTTTATTTTTTCTAGTATCTTAACAACCAATTAAAGCATAAAAAATGCAAGGATAATATATTGTTGAAAAGAAAAGGTCAACGTCCTATATATTAGGTTATGTTTGTAAATATTCCATATCTAATGGTCTGTTTGTTTCAACTAAAATCAAGTTAGGTAAATTTAAAAACATTGATTAATAAAAAATATTTTATGATAAAAAAATAAACTTATAATTCTCAAGAGATGAAAAATTATAACAAAACAATTCATTTGCTTAAGCATCTGTTAGGTGTTGCGGTTGAACTATCATTTAGTTATTTTTGAATTTTTTTGTTTCAATTTTTTTTTGTTGTTTGATTGATTTAATGTATTAATGTTAAAGATAAATTTTAAAAAATAAAAAATTATTATTTTAATGCATTTTCAAATAAAAATATTTTGAAATGCAATTTTTAGCACACTTCCAATCAGATACTAAATCATGGACTCAATCCTTTACCTATTCTTTTTTTTTTTCCATTTTAACACTTATTTTACATATATACGGATAACAATCAAATTTTCAAGTAGCTTTCATTAAAGTAACCAAACAATAAAAAATAATATATATTTTTTTTTAAAAAAATAGTATTAAACAAATGAATCCTGCTTTTTTCTTTTTCGTAAATGGACATATAGCTTAATTTTGAAAGGAGATAATATATCAGTTAAATATATAGTACTATCATAATCTAGAAAATAAATAAATTTCAAATTAATTTTCCATTCCAGCCATATCGAGACGGATACCATAAAAAACATTATGGAAATATAAAAAATTTCCTACTTGAAATTAGGAGGCACATTTGATTCTCATTATTACCATGATTTAGGGTAAACTTTTAGCCCATTTTAATGGGCTACCATAATTAGGGTTTTCTTTCTTACCAAATCTAGCCAAGCCCAAAACTCACCCACACTATAAATAGTAGCCCAAAATGAAAGAAGTTTGTTTTTGCCTTTCTTTCACGAGGAACACTCGCATATCTTAATTCAAACTTGCTAGGAATCAAAATTAGAAGAAAGGCGCAATCACATTGACAATCACAGTACTTTGAGCTCTCTCTGCCGCAATGTGCGAAGTCTCTCAGTTTCCCTTTTCTCTCCCTAACAAATTCTCTTTGAAGACCATGGACAAAACCCTAGCCGTCACTCATCGTCTGCTTCCGCTAAGTTTCCGCTTGCCTGCAGCTTCCTCTGCTAATTTCAACGTTAGACTTTCAAGGTCAAGCTCAAGGTCTCTTGATCTTGTTCGTTCAAGCTCGCGTGGCTGTACTCCAAAATGCTCAGCTTCAACACTTGGTACTTTATTCTCATTTTCACTTTCTGAATTGTGTTCCTTTTAGCTATTTTTGTGTTGTGTTTGTGTGTGAACAAAATAATACAAGTGGAAAAGACAATGAATTGTACTGTTTGGTTGTCAAGAAATGAAGGAAAGGAATGAGATTGGAAACTTCGGTATGTTTGTTTCATGTCAAGTTGATTTTCTCAACACAAGTTAAAGTTTATATGCTAGGTTAGTCGATTATGTCAATCTAAGTTCTGTTTGGTTTCTGAGACATTAATCTTGGCAATAGAAAAGAAGATAAATCGAAAATTTCAAGTTTACATCCTGTTTGCTTAAAATTGCCGGGGCTTCAAAAGAGAATATAATTTACTGATTTTTAATTTGATCAAAATCCAATTTTGCAATGCTGAGTGAAGCACAAGTACTTAGGTCCAAGTAAAGAGAGTACAGGATGTGGAAAATCAAATAACCAGTGGTCCCTGTGTCTTCTTTTTGTTACTATTTTCTCAGAAACCTAAAGGTTTTAAGGCAATGCTTCTCGTAACTCAAAATAAGCTGTCTACACACCATGTGTGTGCATGCATATATTTCTTTATTTTCTTGTGCATGAGAATTGGGGTGGGCCCTGGTCTTGTTTTCGCCTTTGATAAATTATGGTAGAGGCCAAATTCAGATGCTAGGGACATCTATGGCTGTCAGGGGAGACACCTTATACCCCAGAAAAAGGTGGTGGCTTGGGTTACAGGGATTTGGAAACTTTTGATTTGAGGCTTTTAGCCAATCAAGGGTGGAGGATTTTGACAAACCCTTTCCACTGTGTGTTCGGGTTCAAATAAAATATTTTCCTCTTGCATAATTGTTAATTGCAAATCCTGGACACTTAAGGAGTACAAGTCATCAGGCTCTTGAAGCTGGTTTGATTTGGGGGATTGGTAATGGATGCAATATTTGGATTCTGGAGGATCGATGGTTGCTAAATCCTTAGTATTTTAAAGCAGTTTCCCCAGTGAAAATTTTATATGTTTGGGAATGTGTGGGATCTCTACCTGATAAGACCAATTTTCTCACTTCACAAAGCTGTTATAATTTGTCAAATCCCTATGAGCACACAATGTGAGGAAGATGTTGCAAGCTCATAATTCCAAAGGCATCTTCACTGTTAGCAGTGCCTATCATGCATCAATGTGTTTGCGTATGGTGCTCAGGGGAAGCTAATCGAGCTTTTTCTATTGACAAGATTTTGGGATTTGTAGCTGCGTAACAAGATCAAACTTTTCTTATAGAGGTTCTGTCACAGTATTCTTCCAACAGTATAAGCTTTACGCAGGAAGGGTATTAATGCTGGTTCTTGTTGTAGCCTGCTCATTTTTATGCTCTTGATTGACCGTAACTCTTCCTGCAGATTCAGGTTTTGTTGGAATATTTTTTTTTTAATCTTTTGGGTTATTTGGGGGAATCAAAATAATTTACCCCATGTCAAACCTGTCAAAGATCCCTCCATCCACCATGATATTCACAGCTTCTTATCTTGCTGAGTTTCATGGAACGGTTCACTCTCAATCAGTAAGGAATCATTTATCTGCTGTCCAGTGTTGGCAGCTTCCTTCAGATCCTTATAAGAATATAAATGTCGATGATACTGTTTTCAAGTCTAGCAGAAGTGGAGGTGGTGGTGTTTTTTTTTTTTAGAAATTACAATGTGAACTTATGGAAGGAAGGTCACTTCATAAAAGCCTCTGTCTTGGGTCCATCTGTTATCGAAGCTTGTTCTGTTAAGGAGGATTTGGTTTTGCTGCAGGTTGTGGTTTTCTAGATCTAATCCTTGAATCTGATTCAAGGCATCCATGCAAGGTGGTCAAGGCTCATTCATTGGAAGATTTTGTGTGGTCTCTGTTATTTGTAAGGATATTTGTGTTATTCTCAGAAGGTGTCTTCATTGCATATTATCCTTGCTCCTGGTTCCCGCAGCAGAGCTGCTCATCTTTTGGCTAGGCAAGCTAATAACTGATTGTATTAATTGGATGGAAGTTCATCCAGTTTTCCATACTCAACGATGTACCGACTACTCACTGTACTAGTTATTTATTGAGTTAATGTATCATCATCATTTTTCTTCAAAAAAATAAAAATAAAAAGCGAGTGCTAAGTATTTCGTTTGAATTTTTTTTCAGATAACCAAGTAGCAAGATTTCAAGAAGCTTCAAAGAATGGGAATTTAATTCCTCTATACCGATATATATTCTCAGATCACCTAACTCCAGTGCTTGCTTACCGATGTCTGGTTAGGGAAGATGATAGAGATGCTCCAAGCTTTTTGTTTGAATCAGTTGAGCCTGGCTTGGATGCTTCCACAATTGTATGACCTTCAACTTTTGCTGTTTTTATACATGTCAAAATGCATTTTTATGTAATTTCAGTCCTTATATTTGTGTTAGGGGCGATATAGTGTCGTAGGAGCTCAACCAAGAATGGAGATTGTAGCTAAAGAGAACATGGTTACAATAATGGACCATTATGAAGGTCGTCGGATGGAGGAGATTGTGGAGGATCCAATGGAGGTTCCTAGAAAAATTATGGAGGGCTGGGAACCTCAACTTATTGACGAGCTTCCAGAAGCATTTTGTGGTAAGATAAGTTGATAATTATCTCCTTGACATGCTGTAATCTTCCATTTCAATGTATATCTTAGGTCTTGTTTTGGTTTGCGGGAAGGATAACTTGTCGAAATTGCCTTGGATACATTTGTATTATGCACTTGAAGTATTGTTCATTGTTCATGTTTCTTTACATTTTCTTTAAGTCTGGAACAAATCAAGGAGAATTTTTTTGATAGTGTCCCTGTCTATATATTTCTCTGCATGCTGTAGGTGTTCTCTCTGGAGAAATTCTATGCTTCAAAGAGTATATAGACCATGAAATTTTTTTTCTTGTTGTCCTCTCTAATTTAGCCTTGAAATTATGTTGACTTTATTCTAAGGGTGATAGTATGTTGATATGCTCCTTTCTTGAATAGGTGGATGGGTAGGCTATTTCTCATATGACACAGTGCGGTATGTAGAGAAGAAAAAGCTGCCTTTCTCTGGTGCCCCACCTGATGATAGGAATCTCCCTGATGTCCATTTAGGCCTTTATGATGATGTGATTGTATTTGATCACGTGGAAAAGGTGATTGTATATTGTTTTTAAACTGATCCAGGGCCCTCTTTTTTTCCATATATTCTGCCTATAACTCCAAACATGGACATGTTTGTGGTGTCTTCTCTTCTTTAATTTGAGCCTTTCTTTCATTTGAATGAAATGCAATTTCTCATGGTGAAGCTTTCTTTCTGACCCAAATTTTGCACTCTATGTTTTCTTGCACTAAGATGTATGAACTTGTGGATCCAAGTAAATTATATTTACACTTCAATTACAGAATTCAGGGAACAAAGCATGTATGCCCATCATAAAGCATAATTAAAAAGAAAAAAACTAGCAATATGTCATGTCATTTTTTATTATAAATTTTATTATTTCTAATTTGATAGTTTCTCTGGTGATACTTTTCTTCTTTTATTAATTTTGTAATATTCTTGACCACAGAAAGCTTGTGTGATTCACTGGGTGCAATTAGACCGATTTTCTTCTGTCAAGGATGCCTATGAGGATGGAATGAATCGACTGGAAAGTATCTTATCAAGAGTGCATGATATTGCTCCGTAAGTAATCCTTTTCTCACTTGTTCTGCCATGCTATATTTTCCTCTTAGGGTACAAGTTCAAGATTAAAATCTCTGGCTCAATTCTCAATTTCAGACCAAGGCTACCTGCAGGTTCAATAAAGTTGTTCACTCGTCTTTTTGGCCCTAAATTGGAGAATTCAAGCATGACGAGTGAAGAATACAAGGATGCAGTGTTACAGGCAAAGGACCATATTTTGGCTGGTGATATTTTCCAGATTGTATTAAGTCAGCGTTTTGAACGTCGGACATTTGCAGATCCTTTTGAAATTTACAGAGCTTTGAGGGTTGTCAATCCAAGTCCATACATGACATATTTACAAGTTTGCTCTTCTAACCTTAAACTATTTTTTCCAAGATTTTTGACAATTTTAAAATCTGAAATTTGTTTGCTTTTCTTGTAATCAGGCTAGAGGATGCATACTGGTTGCTTCTAGTCCTGAAATTCTTACACGTGTGAAGAAGGTATTTCTTACTAACAATGTGATGAATAATCAGAGTTGTTTTTCTATATCTTTTTTGTTTCTCACTTGAATTTGATGTTTGTTGACAGGAGAAGATTACAAACCGACCCCTTGCTGGGACTGTTAGGAGAGGAAAGACCCCTAAAGAAGATCTAATGTTGGAAAAGGAGCTTTTGAATGATCAAAAGCAATGTGCAGAGCACATTATGCTTGTTGACTTGGGGAGGAATGATGTGGGCAAGGTTGGTTCTTGTTAATTTACATGCATGAAATGTGTTAATGAACTAGAAAATGAATATGCAATTGTGTGAATAGTATCAAATACCACTGCTTCTTAAATGCTCCATTTAAAGAGCCATGGCAACAGTTTCTGAATGTTTTCTTAAAATTTTATACTTGTGCCAATAAATCAGTGCTGAAGACTGGTCCTTCATGCAGGTCTCCAAACCTGGTTCTGTAAAAGTTGAAAAGCTCATGAATATTGAACGATATTCCCATGTTATGCACATCAGCTCAACAGTATGTATCTCTTATCACATTCTATGATTGCAGGTGGCAGTAAGTAGATCTACATGTTATCTTCTATATGTTTTATAGGTCATTTTGATGAATCAGCTATTCCTGCTAATGCATAAAAAATGAATTAAATGAAGTTGGTTCTAGCCAAATAAAAAAACTGGCTAGTTCTTTTCTTTGTTTTTATTGGTGACTGTCGGGATCTTCATTTCTTTTGTGAAGCCCTTTTCATTTAATTGATTCATCTTTATAGGTCACTGGAGAGTTGCTTGATAATCTAACTAGATGGGATGTGTTGCGTGCTGCACTGCCTGTTGGTACTGTGAGCGGAGCACCAAAGGTATATATGAATCAGCTTTCCTCTGCTTATATCTGCGTCTATGTTCGTTTTGCTGATGTGTCTTCAATTCAAACTTAGATCCTGATTGGGAGTGCAACCGAAGCGGAGGCTTGCTAAAATTCATTTTTTTAGCTTAAAATTATTTTTTTTATATTTTCAGATCGTTTTAATGTATTGATATCAAAAATGAATTTAAAAAATATATATATATATATATATTAATGTATTTTTGAATGAAAAACACTTTAAAAATAAATGAAACCATCCTCTCAAACATCCTTTTAGAAGTTACTTAACTCCGCATGGACTCACATAAAAGCACTTGGTTTGACTTGAAAGGAAATTTGACTTTAAGCCTTCACGCTGGTTGATTGTTCTTTGTTCTCACTATCAACTCTGGTGGAATGTAGGTGAAAGCCATGGAATTGATCGATCAGCTGGAAGTGACCAGACGTGGGCCTTACAGCGGTGGATTTGGAGGCATTTCATTTTCCGGTGACATGGACATCGCCCTTGCTCTTAGGACTATTGTCTTCCCCACCAGTACTCGTTATGATACAATGTATTCATACAAGGACGTGAACACTCGTCGAGAATGGGTAGCTCACCTCCAAGCTGGGGCTGGAATTGTGGCTGACAGTGATCCTGCAGACGAGCAGAGAGAGTGTGAGAACAAAGCAGCCGCACTTGCTCGTGCCATTGATCTTGCAGAGTCAGCATTTCTCAAGAAATGATTTAAAATTTGTAGCTTGTGTTGCAATATTTCTATATTCAAAGGAAATGTACTGTGTAGTATCCGTGCGAGTACTGACTTGAGTGTTTTTTTTTTTCTTTTTTTTTGGTTAAATGAGGAAACCATAATGCTGTCAGATTGTACAGTCGGGACTGGAAATGATAAAGGCAACAAGAATCTGATTTTTCAAAGCGGCCTGCTACTGAGTAGCCCGGTTCCCAGTTTCTGCAGCTTCAACCAAATGGACCTAGATGGGGGCGTGGGCCGCGTCGCTGCCATGTTCGTCTGTGTTCATCGTTAGCTTGTTGTTTCTACGGTCGTGCTCGTCTTCGGGGTATTTTTACTTGCTCATTTCAAGTTGACTATAGGGTTAAATTGTTGATACACAACACCAATTTTATTCTTCTTAAGTTGATCAAAGGCACTGGATTTCGTCAGTTACATTAGTTTAGTTTGGACTATTGTTGTTAAAATTATGAGTTGACTTGTAAAACCAGATTAAAAACTTAAAAACCAGTAAAATCAGTTAAATTCATTGAAAATCGGTTAAACTCAATAAAATCAGTAAAACCAGACTGATTTACGAAGTTTACTAAAAGTTCAAAAATTTGCTGACTCCTTGAACGTGAGTCTTCGTCCCTGACTCCCCCGGGCCCTGACACTCCACCAACAGTCCTCACCAGCTGGTTTCACAGTGGTTTAATCTTCTTCTCCACTCTCCACAGTGGTTTAAGCTTATGTTATGATGTGTTTTTTTCAGCTTGGCTTGTGATCCATCCTCCAGAATTTGGGACTTGTTTTTTTTTTAAAAAAAAAATTCACTTTTCTTTCGTGTTTTATGAGTTCAGGTACTTCTTTTAATTACTTTTCAGCCTTTTTCTGTGCTTGGATGCTTGATGTTGAAGTTCCGAGTTTTGGACTGTTGAACTTCATTTTTTCTTTTTTCCTTCTCTTTCTAGAGTTCTAAGCCAGATTATCATTTTTTATTAAGATTATTTTCCTATGACTTTTCTATTATGGCGTTTACCTGTTTTGTGGGTATGTATTCTTCTCCAAACGATTAATTTTGCTGGGTGTTAAGAAAAAATCACTAGGATGTGGCATTCTCTGTTCTGGAACCATCATTTGTGATTCAGTGTCAACTTCTTTTGTTTCGGTTGGGAGCTTGTTTCCTGTTCATTGTAATGAAACTGTGGGTGCTAGCAAGCAGATTAGTTTCGGTTGTCTTCTTGCTTTTTTTTTTTCTTTTTTTTTTTTTTTTCTTTTTTTTGTATTTGCTCTCAGAACTAATGATTATCTTCAAGTTTCCTTGTCATTCCTCTTTTTAACATGTTTGATACTTGCTACTTGAGTATGTCTTGAAGTTCTTGCTTGATTGCTGCTAACGTCATCTCTCTTCCCTTAATTTTTAGTTAATAAAATTTTATAAACATAATCATATTGTATTGAATTATTAAATTATTTAAATTATGAATGAATTTTATATATTTTAAGGTGTTTGGATATTTATATTGTTTATTTTATTTTTATTTTAATTGTATTATATTATTATTTACCACTTGATTATAATTATCAATATATAATTAGTTAAAATATTTTATGTATAATTTTATGATTTTATATTTCAAGTTTATGATCCGAATTTATATTATATATTTCATGTTATGTTAAAAAAATATTTTTGACAATCTTGATTCGAATGTCTTGTAGCCTCTAGATAAGATAACGTAGCTATTGCCATATATAATAATGGAGGTAGTTTAGGAATATGGTTTTTTTTTCAAAATATTTTTTATATAGAAATATATTAAAATAATATTTTTTTATTTTTAAAAAATTATTTGTTATAAAAAATATTAAAAAATTAATTTTAAATAAAAAACATAAAAATTTCAAAATTTATTTAATTTCTTTAGAAACACAATACCAAAACAATAGCTCTGTCTGGGTCCCATGTCATTTAATAAACAAAAGAAAAACTCAACCGCCCACCCCCCTCAATTACTCAAATAGCTTGCAGTGGCTTTCAAATTGATAGCATGTGCATTTTTGGTAACGTTGTCACGTGGGCTGTGCAGTGTAATTTGCATTTTGAAATTATATTCTAAACGGTTTTTTATAAAAAAATTATATTTAAAATTAATTTTTTATATTTTAAAATTATTTTAATATGCTAATATTATAAAAAAAAATTATTATTTTAATATATTTAAAAAAACATTTTAAAAAATATCTATAATAACACTGATCAGCATAAAGCGAAGAGTGCAAGTAGCAAAATAAAGACGGCACGAAAAAAAAAAGAAAAAGGAAGAAGATTCATGAGACAAGTGGCTGTTTTTTTTAATCCGCAAACACACACACACACACACACACACAAAAACAAATGATGATAATTGATAAATCTTTGGCTTGGCATGCCACGCCACGCCACACCTATTCGTTTTAACACACAAGAAGTTTGACAACTACGCACCGGAAAGCTTTAAAAGACGCTTCATTCAACACTCTATATCTGCTCTCTGCATTTTCATGGCAATTGCTTCTTCTTAAGGTCACATATATCTCATCTCTTATATTTTCCCTTTGCTTATATAATATTTAGATTACGTAGCTGCAATTTAATTTTACCAAGTTTCACGTAGATGAAATGACTTTCCTGTGCCTATATGGCTATGTGCTATACGGTTATTTTTTTGTTTGTCACTTGATTGCTGGAATTTTATCATTCAATAGCTGACCTTTTTCTATGTTTTTTCTTTGTGGAAAACAAGAATCCAACTTTGTGCTCTTGACTGTTTCATTTTTGAAGATAAATGTTTCTTGCCTGGTGGGGTATAGCATGTAATTATAATTGGAGGAAAATCTCATTAACTAGCCAATCCAATTACTAATAGTAATCTTCTTAAATCTTTTTTTATTGAAAATCGGTTCATTCTTAACAGCAAAAAAAGAAGAAAGATACTGGAGTTTGTTCTTCAATCGAATCGAGTGATTCTATTGGTATACGATGACCTGGTTGCTGATAAACAGGATTGACTTGGAGCTCTGGCTCTCAATTTGATTTTTTGAAACCGGTTCTTTAGGTCCCTTTCACCTTGTTTTTAACGGTTGATGTGTTTATGTTGTCAGTTAAAGCTATTGATTTCGGCATGAACCTTGTAATGATCTTGACCATCCTCGTATGTGTGCTATAAAATCGGTGTCTTGGGATAGCTAGTTGTGTTCTAATCACGTTGAATTTCGATTAGAGTGAAAGAATGGAATTTACAGAATGGTGGGTATATGCTTTTTGGTTTTGTGAGTGATGTGAGGCAGCTCAAGTCAAATATTGATGAAGTGGTAGATAGACTGCAGTCCCGATTTCACCTCTCCATTCCTATTACAAATGGGTTCCGTGCAATTCATGAGCCATTTTATTGTCATTGTTTGTGACAGAAGACATATTTCAACTTGTTAACGTGTTACAAAAATGTGTGTTGCCTTTATCCAGAGGAGCGGGCGTGGTAGTAGCTGGTAAATTAGGATTATACTCTTTGTCTACAACTTAGCTATGGGGACCACAAAGATCTACATCGTGTAAGTTCTCCCCCTTCCTTGTTGTGCATTAGCTACTACGAGTTTGGATGTTAAGTTTTCCATTTTTTCCAGGTTTTACTCCTTACATGGACATGTAGAGATTATGGCACGAGAAATACAGCGAGGAGCTAATACAATTCAGGGTGTTGAAGCAACACTTTGGCAGGTAAATTCTGTAGTATATGAGGATCAGTTAACGCTAGAAGGGAATGAAAACTTGTGAACAAGAGGAAGCAGCCTTCAAATTCTCGTGTCTGTGTGTGTGAGTGAACGTGTTGGAGGTTGAAGATTAGACTCATAAGATACTCAACAAATTTCACTTGGTGGCATGGAACAGGTACCTGAGACACTTTCCAGCTCGATATTGAACAAGGTGAAGGCCAATCCTAAAGCAGATGATGTACCAGTTATTCTGCCAGAACAACTTTTGGAGGCTGATGGTTTTCTCTTTGGTTTTCCTTCTCGTTTTGGTGTGATGGCATCCCAATTCAAAGCCTTCTTTGATGCCACTCATGAGCTATGGGCAACCCAAGCTCTTGCTGGGAAACCTGCTGGATTCTTCTGGAGTACTGGTTTCTATGGTGGAGGCCAGGAACTTGCTGCGTGAGTCAATTCATTCTTCAGCCTCTACTCTCGGAACCTTTTTTGTTATAACTTTATAAATTTTAGCATGACTAAGCTTATAGAAGCTTAGGGTTTTGTGGTAAATTTTTCCTCACTCATTGCTGCAGGGTAAGAGGAGCAAATTAGGATTTTGTGGAATAATTGATATCATAATTGAATATAAGATGCAAAGTCAATAATTGCAAGCTTTAGATAGGTTATGTTAAAACATAGATAGGATGCTTTAAAGATCCAGGAGGCAATGGTAAAGTTTAAGGAAAGATACAAAACACTCCTTAAGGCATTGAAGGAGTTCAGGTTTTATGTAGAACATAGATGGCTAACTTATAACCAGGCTTGTAGCAATGATAGCAATAGATACCGAATCATTAAAGCATGCTGAAGTAGTCTAACGCCTTCTGAGAGATAGTGCAGCAGCTGCAAGTTCAGTTACAGACAGAAAAGGCAACTCTTATTGAGAAATGAATTGTCATGGAATAATTCATGCTCACTGCCCTCTGAAATTTCTTTTAGAAACTAAAAATGGCAACTTTAATCTGTGAAAAAACAATAACCAACCAGAGTCAAATTCGCTCTTTCAGCTACAAAGAATAAAAACTCATTCTTTATAACCTTTTTTTTTTTAATCTTAATCAATTTTAACATGTTCTAAGCTTATAGATGCAATATCATTGAATGCTGGGCAATTTCATCCCGTTGCCCCGTGTGCTTGTTTTTCCTCATCCTCTTTGTCAACATGAGAGGCATGAGAAGTAAGAAAGACCTTTTTTCTTGTTATCAAATCTTGCTGAGAGGTCGGTTAGTCCATCTCACTCTAGGAGCAGCTTTTCCATTCCACCATAAAAAAAGAGGAAAAGGGATTGTTTCCATTGAGCTCTGCAGCAAAGAAATGCTGCCAAAACAGTTGACAAATTTGCGTGAATAGAATGGAGGGAAAGGAAATTTGGAAGCTCGCTTGTCTTCCTGCTCGTACAATTTTATCCTGCACTGCTCCTCCTCTCATTGTCTTGATGAATAATTAGATTTAGTATGAAACTGGCATGTTTTAGTAAATGTATGTTCTTAGTTATTGTTTTTCATTTTTTATTCCATATTCTGCGTGCATACGATGTCCTGTGATCTCCCACTTGCTGTGAAAAGCTGACTGTCACTTGATTGTTTGTTCACCTCCTGTTTGCAGATTTACAGCCATAACGCAGTTAGCACACCATGGTATGCTATTTGTTCCTCTGGGGTACACCTTCGGCAGTGGCATGTTTGAGATGGGTGAAGTGAAAGGTGGGTCTTCTTATGGTGCTGGAACTTTTGCAGCAGATGGGAGCCGTCAACCCTCTGAATTAGAACTCCAACAGGCCTTTTACCAAGGGAAGTATGTTTCTGAAATAACGAAGAAGCTCAAAGGTTAGCCTCCCTGAGCAAACTAGAACATCTTCAAAATGTTGTAAAAACTGATCATGATCTAAATGATCATTTCACTGAAATTTAATGAAAGAAGACGCTTGATGCATGAGAGAAGTATGTGTTACTTGTTCCATCAACGTTATCTTTTCTTGAATATCTTTCTGGGAATTAAACTTTGATCTGTGAATTCATCTCACCAAGAAAATGGATATCAGGAACTGGAAGCAAAATGATATCTTGCTCCATGGTAAATGCTGCAAGTCGTAATCCGTGTTTGATATCACCGATGGTTTTAACCCCTCGTATTATTGTTGATCCTCATAACTCTTATTTCATACGTTTAATGTTAGAAAATTGGTTTAAAAACATGATTAATGATCACATGTGAGACCAGTTCAATTATGGGATCCATTCAAATTTCGAGTTAAGAATTTTCTTTTAATATAAATATTTAACATGAGAAATTCATCTTAGTTCTCAACAATTTCTTTTGTTTAGTAACTAGACTGTTTAAAGTCATAAACATCTATGTTCAAGTTTTAAATTTTTTAAAAAACATGTTTTAAATTAATTAAAAAACATTAGAATTAATTCTTTCTAGGGGACGGGGGGGCCTATCTAGAACAACTTTTTTTTTTTTTCATTCTTTGCATTTTAATCATAGTTTTAAAATTCAACGTGGCTTGAGAGGTGAACCTGAAAGCTATAAGATCCGGTAAGCTTAGATGAGACCCGACTGATTTATATATATCTATATATATATATACACACACAAAATGTCAACGTTTTAACTTTTTACTGTCAAATATTTGCATCATGAAGACAAAAAACCTACTCTCTTCAATCTACAAAGCTATATCGTGATGAAAATGATGTCGTAGGTTGATGGATGAATGTGTTGGCGGTACAGGAAGAGTTTGTTGAGTGGTTGTTTGAAGGGAGTCAAGAGTCAGATCTTGTGATGATGATGGCGATCCAGTTTTAATTAGTACGGATATAAATACGGGTGTAGATTCAGAGCTTTTGTGGTGAAAATCAGCGCACATTTGCAAAGGAAGGATTTTAAGGGCAAAGAGTAGCGAAAGATTAGAGAGAAAATGAAATGGTAGGTTTATTATATTTGTCATAAAGGTGGCAAATTAGAGATATTAAAAAAGTAGTGCACGTTAGTCAAGCAGTGATTTCAGGGATAAAGGATAAGAAAGAAAGAAAACTCAATAGTTTTTCATTTATTTTTATATCAAAATTCATTTCACAATGATTTTAATTAAATATATATTTTTAAAATTATTTAAAAAAACCACAACTAATTTTTTTAACTTAATTTTTTAAAATTACAATCCCAAAAACTACAGTTAGATACCACAAACACAATTTTTCAGTCCCTATATATATATATATATATAAGGAACAAGATATTACAAATTTAATTTATATATTTAGAGTGAGTAACATTTTGAAACCCCAAACTAACTCCCTTTCAGACATGCTTAGATCCTAGGCTTTAGAGACGATGCTAGAAAGTGTTAATCCTGAGATTTTATATCTTGACTTTTTACCATTTTGCAGGTGTACTATTTTTATTTTACTTTTTACTTTTTACTTTTTACTTTTTACAACTCCAGGGATCAATTTTTAACTCTTATTAACTGTGAATTAATTGCTCCCATCTAATAAAACTAAATTTGAAAAAAAAAATCACATTGGAGAAAATAGCATTGGAATAGTAATCTCATCAATCAGCAACACTCCACCGATTTAAAATAATTAAAAACAACCTTTTTATCTCCTTGGCGTGGATGCGATTCAAATAAAATAAAATAAAATAAAATAAAATAAAATATCTCCTAAAAAAAGATAAAGATTAGAAAATAAAATAAAAACGACCTCGTTTTATCTCAGCCACCTGACAAAATAAACAATAATAATACGAGGACAAACAGTCAAACTGAATCACATCTCCATCTCCTCCAATTCCAAAAGAAAATGGAGTCCATCTTGCGATCCTTAACGGGTCAAGACCCGAACCCGGATGATTACAGAAACATCGAGTTCTGGTCAGACCCGGAACGGTCCGGTTGGCTAACAAAGCAAGGAGACTACATAAAAACCTGGCGACGTCGCTGGTTCGTTCTCAAACAAGGGAAACTTCTCTGGTTCAAGGAGAGAAGCGTGACGCGAGGGTCAATTCCACGCGGGGTGATCCCAGTGGGCAAGTGCTTGACCGTGAAAGGTGCAGAAGATGTGCTTAACAAACCTTATGCTTTTGAGCTTTCGACGAGCCAAGAAACAATGTATTTTATAGCAGATTCGGAGAAAGAGAAAGAGGAGTGGATCAATTCGATTGGGAGGTCAATTGTTCAACACTCACGGTCTGTTACTGATTCTGAGATTGTTGATTATGACAGCACTCGTTGATTAATCTGTTCTTCTTGTATCAATTTTTAAAAGAACAGGTAACTACGTATTATGTTTGTTTTTGTCGCTCCTGCTGTTGTGTATGTAATGAAGAATCATGTGTTTTTCTTATAGTTTAATCTGAGTGTTTGTTCGGTTGATTTTTGGAGATTTTGATGTTTTGTAATTGAATCTGCTTACTTATTTTGTGATTTAACTTTGTTGCTTGATTGCAATTATCAGGTGGATAGTTGACTGTTAGAAAACTCAGTTAAAAGGAATTTACATTTGGGGTTTTGATAAATGTTTTACTCCTTGATTTTTTAATATTCGTGCTTGATTGAGAATGAAGGGTTGTGGAATCTGTTCATTCATTAAAAAGAGCCCAATAGATTTTTCTTTTTGTGTTGGGGATTTTGTGAAGGGATTTGTTTAGAATTCATGGTATATTGTTATTCTACACATTAAGGCTGTAGGGCTTTAGTGAGATTTCGGTTTAAAATCAGAAGAAATGAAACACATTACAAGAGATTGGAGTTTGGTTCCTGTCAATTTATATGTTTTGGCCAAATAGGTCAGATTATGCAGATTGATGATGAACTTCTTAGTTCTTCAAAACACAGTTGGATACTGCAGTACATTAATATTACTGGTTCAGTTAGATCCTTGAAATTCTTTGTGTAGTTGTCATGGGGATCAGGTGGGAGTTCAGCTTCTTGGAAAGGGTTTAGGAAACCGTGTTAGTTCGAAATACTGAGCTTTAGGTGAACAAATCTGATATTTAAAACATATGCTTTAGCTCTGGTATGTTTTACATCTAAACTCATCCGCCGGCAAACTCTGATGTGTTCTTCTTGCCTTAGCTCAGACCTTAGCAGCAAGAACAACCCCAACTCTCAAGCACAACAGTTTTGTTTTGTTTCTAGAATTCAGTTTCAGTCCCACTAGGCTTGTTACCCGATTGAATGGATCCACTTTGTTGAATCATTTGTCCTGTTGGCTTTGTGTGATCCAACATTGGACATGATAGTTCTTAAGATTATATGTGTGCAATAATCATTAAACATAATTTTTAAATCCTAGAGAAATATAACGAGTCAAAGGGGATGCTTTTGACTTTGTTTTCTGAGTTGCAATGCAAGCAGAGTGGTCATTGCTGTGATGAGAGAAGTTTTGAGCTCACCGTCACAGGAGTTAGTTTTGAATCATGAGATATCCACTTCATGCGGTTATGAATTAAGATAAAAGTGCAAAATTTCTGTAGTAGAATTTTGTTTGGGTTACTTCTTGATCAGGCACTGGCACATGAGAACTATAACAAAGATGGGTGGAAAAACATGGACCAATCTAGGCTTTGGGTCCCCTAACTCCCCAGTTGACTTGCTGGGTTAGTCTGAGTTTTAAAAACGTGGATAGAGGGTCCTAGGTTTCATAAAAAAACATACATGCTAATGCTTCTCTAAAATCAATTTATCATTCATTCATAATTTATTTATTTTAATTTTATTAATGTTTCATAATAAACTTTTCTTAAAGAATATTTTTCAACAAAAACAACTAATCCATTAACAAAACAAAAGGAGATTAGTGTTTCACTATGAAGGGTTTCACCTTCCACTACAGATTTGCACAGTCAAAGCCCATTTTACCCTTCACATTGAAACCCATGTAACTTACTTTCAAGGGCAAAAACATCTTTGGAAGGGGCTAGAATAGCACTTTTACTTTTAATTCGCATGGTGCATTGTCAAAAATACCTTTAAACATTACATTTTCTTAACTTTTGGTAAGGGGTATTTTTGGTTGTTCCTTTTCAAAGCACGGTGCAATTACTAAAATGCCCTTACAATCAAAAAATATCTAACTTGCATAAAGAGGCTTTTTGATCTTTTCATGTTGGTTCTTTCATTGATATCATGTTGGGTAAGGGCAACATGGTATTTTGGGAAATTAAAATATAAATATAAATATAAAAGTTGTCAGCACGTTCAACACACACATCAGCGAGTAGAAGAAGCCCGGGCCCTTTGAGCGGCATATGCAAGCTTCTCTGACGAACAAACTCCTCCATTGGGTGGTGTTAGGAGCGACTCATCAAGATCTTTATGGTGGATAGGCGTGTGTCGGTGAAGGATGTACAGTGAGACTCTGGTGAACTGCACTCCCATCCTCTCTCTTCTCTCTTCTCCTTGGTAAAATGTAAAGGTGTTTTTTAATTTGTTTTTCAAATTCAATTTAGTCTTTATTCATTTGATTTCATGTTTGATTTTTTCTTTTTCTTTTTTTAAAATTTTTTTTCTTCAATTTAGTTCCTCATCAATTGATTTTATTTTATTTTTGTATCAATTTAGTTCTCACTATTTTAATTATTGTTTATGCCTTTAATTTTTTTACATTGGATTATTTGATAATTAAGCATCATTGTTTTATTCAACTTACTTTTGATAAGGTTGCTTTGATATAACAATTAGTCTAATAATTTTTTTAATCTCTTCTTGGGTGTCAATTTTTTTTGTCGGCTCATTTTATTGTCGTTGTATTTTTTTATTTCATGTTATAGAAATCATATAATTTTATTAAACTCAATCAAGTTAATGACCTAAATTATTTTAATTTTTTATAGAAACATTTTTGTTGTTTTGACTTTTTTTATGATTAAAAAAAAATAAGCTAACTTATATCGTATCACATGAACCATCTAATCTTAATGAAAAATATATTTATTAACCATGTTTTTATTAAAACAAATTTCAACAGTAAGCAATTTTACCAAATCACTAATAATCAAAATTGAGAAACCTCGATTCCACATGTGGGACAACCGACCTCTGCATCTTGGCAGATAAAATACCTTACAAATGAAGCGGCCCAAAACTAGAGAAAATACCTTGCGAGCTGGCAAACAATTAGTGGGTGTTGCGTCCTCTTCGATAGGGAAATTTGGATAGCATTTCAGCATCTGGATGGCTACTTTTTGAAAAAAAAACACATTCATTTTCGGGTCAGATGATATTATACGTTGTTCCTTTATGACTTTTGGAGGAGGCTGCGAGTAAGTAGATAAACGAATAGGAGAAATAGGTGGGCAAGGAATATCAGAGAAGAAGCAATGAAGAAAGAAGAGCTGATTTTTGTTCCAGGCCCCGGTATCGGTCACTTAGCATCAGGCCTTGAATTAGCAAAGCGCCTGCTCGATCATGATGATCGATTATCAATCACAACACTTGTTATGAGCATGCCCTTTACTCCATCTATTAATTCATACACAAGATCACTCACTGCATCACAACCCCGCATCAAACTCGTTGATCTTCCCGAAGTGGATCCTCCCCCATCAGAGCTTTTAACGAAATCCCCAGAAGCTTATATCTGTGATTTCATTGAAAGTTACATACCCCATGTCAAAACTACTGTCACAGATATTATATCATCCCTGTCTAACTCGGATGTCCGAGTTGCCGGGTTTATTCTTGATTTCTTTTGCGTGTCCATGATTGACATTGCAAATGAATTCAGTCTCCCTCCTTATATCTTCATAACCTCCAATGCAGGATTCTTGGGTCTTATGCTAAACCTGCCCAAACGCCATGATGAAATCAGCGAGGTGATGCAAATGTCTGATCCTGATTCGTTAATACCAGGTTTTTTCAATCCTGTTCCAGCACGAGTCTTGCCTGGTGCTGTATTTAATAAACATGGTGGTTATGCTGCTTATGTTAAGGTTGCTCAAAGGTTCAAGGATGGAAAAGGTATAATCGTGAACACATTTGCTGAGCTGGAGCCTTTTGCGCTCAGGTCCTTCTCTGATGATCACCGAATCCCTCCAGTTTACCCTGTTGGGCCAGTGCTACACCTAAAGGGTCAGCCTCACCCTGAAATAAACCAGGATCAGTTGGACAAAATCATGAAATGGCTTGATGAACAGCCTCAATCATCTGTGGTGTTTCTATGCTTCGGAAACTTTGGGAGCTTTAGCCCCCCACAAGTGAAAGAAATAGCACTTGGCATCGAGCAAAGTGGGTTCAAATTCCTGTGGTCCATGCGTTTTCCACGCTCTCCGTCTAATCAGTTCATGAATCCTGAAGATGTGTTACCAGAAGGATTCTTGGAACGCATAGAAGGACGAGGAATTATGTGTGGATGGGCACCGCAGGTTGAAGTCCTAGCTCACAAGGCAATAGGAGGGTTCGTGTCTCATTGTGGGTGGAACTCCATCTTGGAGAGCTTGTGGTACGGTGTTCCTATCGTTACATTGCCTATATATGCTGAACAGCAGCTTAATGCATTTAGGATGGTGAAGGAATTGGGACTGTCAGTGGAGCTGAAACTGGATTACAGGGTAGGTGGTGATCTTGTGACGGCAGATGAGATATCAAAATCTGTAATATGTGTTATGCAAAGTGATAGTGAGGTGAGGAAGAAGGTGAAAGAAATGAGCGAGAAAGGCAGGAAGGCTGTGATGGATGGTGGATCTTCTTTCACTTCTATCACACAACTCATCCAGGATATAACAGGAAACAACTGATATGAATACCGCCTGCTAGTAAGGGTTGATTTCCATTGTAGTTGAAGAAATTGTGTGTGAAAAATAAGGTCTTCCTAGATGTATAACGTTAACAATGTTTTCCATATATAAACCTTTCATTTTGCTGTCTCATGAATCTCTCTAGTTGTTCTTCTAGTTTCCAAGGTGTGTGATGTTTTCTCAACTTGATCTTCTATATTGTTACAGAGTCCTGTTATAGCTCCTTCTGCAGAAACAAATATATCAGATTTGAAGTCTTCAAATTTCATCATGCAGTCTTTACAAGGATAGGATTGCAGAGTTGCTGTCTTATATATTTCTGTCATATGGACCTCCAAGTCATTTTTGCTAGTCTTTTTTTTTCCCCATTAATCTTTGATTCTGCAAGACTAGCATGCTCTCTGTGTTTGTTGTTTGGCATTCGAGGAGTGAGCTCTAGAATTTTTGTTCAGAAGGAAAAAAAAAACAAAAAAAGCTCTAGGATTCTCTGTTTACTGCCCGCCCCAACTTGACAATGTGACACCATGGACCTGGTCTTGTTTGCCGAGCTGTTTAGATAATTACGGGTCCATTGGCCAATTAGAAAGGTGAGCCAGTCCAAAGACTTTAGGGAACCAGTCTTTTAAATTTTAAGTTTATGTTGACGTTCGTCGAATTTCATCTTATAATTGTTCTTCAAATCTTTTGTAGATATGCCGTGAGTGAAAACTATCAAGATTTAATTTTTTTTACTTAATTTTTTTATTTTTTTAAAAAATATTTTTTATATCATTATATTAAAACGATAAAAAAACATCTAAAAATTATAATTAATTTAAATTATAACTTATTCCTTATACTCTATCAAGAATAATTAATTTATTCCCTATATATTAAAAATTATTAAATAATTTTTTAATCTAAGTTAATCATCCTTGGTTATACTCTCTTCGTCCATTATTATTGACCCCTTTTGGCTTTTCAAAGTCAATATAACATGATTTTGATTTTTTTCTTATATTGATTAAAAATTTAACAAAGAAAAATGTTATGAAAAATATAATAAACTTTAACTAATACTTAATTTTCCAAATTTAAGATTAATAAAATAAATTAAAAATATTAGGTCAATGCTAAAATACATTGACTTCTTCAAATTAACGAGGGACCATTACAAGTAATGGACCAATTAATAATTTTATATTCTAAAAATATCTTATTTTCAAATTGAATACTTACTTTATCGGAAATTTTTATAATATTCAATCTGTAATTAATAATATCATATTAGTTATTTAATAAAATGTGCTTTAAGGAGATAAAATACAAGTGAAAAAATAATTAAAATACATGATTCATAAAAATAATTAGAATATCTACACTTGATGTTTTTTTCTTCTACTCATATCTATTTATTTTTAAAAAGTGAATCTTATTAAATAAATAATAGAATATCACTAATTACATTTTTTTATTCACCTTTTTTTTATTCTATTCCAAAAATAAAATAGAAAAGCACAAGGTTTTAATAGAAGGATTATGTTATAAATGTAATTAAAAAGAAATAAGGATTGATAATAAGTTTTAAAATTACAAGGACTAATTAATTAGTTTTGTTAACTACAGAGGCTAAGGTATAATTCTTCCAGTGTTGACTGTTTCCGCTGCAGCCTGTACTTTGCCAGCTTCAAGTCAAAATGATCAAATGTCGGCAGTGAGATACGTCTGCAAAAGAAGATGATTGCAGGTACCTGGATGCTGTCTTCAAATCTCTAAATTGGAAAAATAATCTCAACATCCATGGCAACCCTAGGGAACCCTCTTGCCTCTGTCCCAATTAGCTCAAACCCCACCATCTTAACTGCCAATAACGAACAGAAAAGCAATCCCTCCACAGTCCCAATACTCATTGACAAATGTGCCAACAAAAAACACCTGAAACAACTCCATGCTCATATGCTACGCACTGGTCTCTTCTTCGACCCTCCATCGGCTACCAAGCTCTTCACTGCATGTGCTTTGTCCTCTCCCTCGAGCCTCGATTATGCTTGCAAGGTGTTCGACCAAATTCCCCGACCAAATCTCTACACTTGGAACACCCTCATTCGTGCTTTTGCTTCAAGCCCCAAACCCATCCAAGGCCTCTTGGTATTTATCCAGATGCTTCATGAGAGCCAACGTTTTCCTAACAGTTACACTTTCCCTTTTGTTATTAAGGCTGTCACGGGGGTTTCTAGTTTACTTGCTGGACAAGCTATTCATGGAATGGTTTTGAAGGCATCGTTTGGTTCGGATTTGTTTATTTCGAACTCACTTATTCATTTCTATTCCTCATCGGGGGATTTGGATTCGGCTTATTTAGTTTTTTCGAAGATTGTTGAGAAGGATATTGTATCATGGAATTCAATGATATCGGGGTTTGTGCAAGGGGGTAGCCCTGAGGAGGCATTGCAGTTGTTTAAAAGAATGAAGATGGAGAATGCGAGGCCCAATCGTGTGACAATGGTGGGAGTTTTATCAGCTTGTGCAAAGAGGATCGATTTGGAATTTGGTAGATGGGCTTGCGATTACATTGAGAGGAATGGGATTGATATAAATTTGATTTTGAGTAATGCAATGCTTGATATGTATGTGAAATGTGGGAGCCTTGAAGATGCTAGAAGATTGTTTGATAAGATGGAGGAGAAAGATATTGTTTCGTGGACAACTATGATTGATGGTTATGCAAAAGTGGGTGATTATGATGCGGCTAGGAGGGTTTTTGATGTCATGCCCAGGGAAGATATTACTGCCTGGAATGCATTAATATCTTCTTATCAACAGAATGGGAAGCCAAAAGAGGCACTAGCCATTTTCCGTGAATTACAGCTTAATAAGAACACAAAACCAAACGAAGTTACACTTGCAAGTACCTTGGCAGCATGTGCTCAGCTGGGAGCAATGGATTTAGGTGGGTGGATTCATGTGTACATAAAGAAGCAAGGCATTAAGTTAAACTTCCATATCACAACCTCGCTTATTGACATGTATTCTAAGTGTGGCCATCTAGAGAAGGCACTTGAGGTGTTTTATTCTGTGGAAAGGAGAGATGTGTTTGTATGGAGTGCCATGATTGCTGGGTTGGCAATGCATGGGCATGGGAGAACTGCTATTGATTTGTTCTCAAAGATGCAAGAAACTAAGGTAAGGCCTAATGCTGTGACATTTACCAATTTACTGTGCGCTTGTAGTCACTCGGGACTAGTGGATGAGGGCAGGTTGTTTTTCAATCAAATGAGGCCAGTTTATGGTGTTGTGCCTGGTAGCAAACATTATGCATGTATGGTTGATATTCTTGGTCGTGCAGGCTGCCTTGAAGAAGCTGTTGAATTAATAGAAAAAATGCCAATAGTCCCAAGTGCTTCTGTGTGGGGTGCTCTACTTGGAGCATGCAGAATTTATGGAAATGTTGAGCTCGCTGAAATGGCTTGTAGTCGTTTGCTTGAGACAGACTCCAATAATCATGGAGCTTATGTGCTCTTATCCAATATATATGCCAAAGCAGGCAAATGGGACTGTGTTTCTAGATTAAGGCAGCACATGAAAGTTTCTGGGTTGGAGAAGGAACCAGGTTGTAGCTCGATTGAGGTTAATGGCATCATTCATGAGTTTCTCGTTGGAGATAACTCTCACCCTCTCTCCACGGAAATCTACTCAAAGTTGCACGAGATTGTAGCTAGAATAAAATCAACTGGTTATGTGTCTGACGAATCCCACCTTCTACAATTTGTTGAAGAAGAATACATGAAGGAGCATGCCCTTAACCTTCACAGTGAAAAATTGGCAATTGCCTATGGGCTTATTAGGATGGAACCATCACAACCAATTAGGATTGTGAAAAATCTTCGTGTTTGTGGGGACTGTCATTCAGTTGCTAAGCTCATATCTAAACTTTATAATAGAGATATACTATTGAGAGATCGGTATCGGTTCCATCATTTTAGTGGAGGGAATTGCTCATGTATGGATTACTGGTAAATAAGGGTGGGATATGGTTTGAAGATTTCAACTCAATTCTCTACAGAATGACATAATTCCTCATAGTCTGGGGAGGAAGCAAGAGTGATGGGGTTGTAGGCGAACTGGGAGTTCCAAGCTGAAAAACTTTCATCAAGTCTCCAGCACTTCTCATGGTGTTTGCTCAGGGCTTCAAGCTTAAGTAAGAAAGAAGCATCTTACTTGGATGGTATTTCTGTTTATAACTGTGATGCAAAGCAAATGTATGGAATGTGAAAATCCAGATTTTGCTTTTGTTTTCTAGGTATTTCTTTTCCCCAGCGCGTTGTCAGTGTTGAAGTTTAAAACTTGGAAATTATATTCTCGGTGTTATTTTGTGCACTTTATGTTCCCTGAAAATGATTACACTCACGAACACTGATGGGCTCGTAGAGGAACTTGTCAACCATTACTTTTCTGGAATGCGCCATGAGGATTCGATTTCTTGAGTAAAGCTTAGTTGATCGCAATCCAGCTCAGTTAAGAGTAGATTGTAGGAGGAACTTGCAAATATTGTAACCTTGGGAAGTTTGAAACATATTTACTGCTGGAGGCTTTCATTTTGTTTTGTTAAATGAAGAGTACAAACCTCTAGTTGATGATAGCTTGTCTCCTGACTGCAGGGATGGGTGCTGCAGTAACCATTGCTACTATGTAGAACTTGCTATTTTTACCGTGGAGTTATAATTTGACTTACTTTTTTGCTGATTTCATAAAGAGTCAGCAAGCTAGCTTGTTGCTAGAAGTTCAATGATTATTTTGGGCTCCAGATTCTTTGAAGTGAGTTCGAATATCTTGACCACATTTGTCCTTCCAGGTGCAGCCACATCTTAAACCTCCCATTGGGAAGCTCTGCGCTGTTGAGGTTCAGTACCTAAATTGCAATAGTTTCTTCACCAGGACCATCAATTCCTTTACATGTACTGTTGACAGTAGCTGAAATGTTGAAGTTTCTGAAATAGAATCCAGTATCCAGCAACATGAAACGAGATTGATCTGATAGATGAAGTGTCGTCTAATCCCATAAATACAAGGTTTCTTAGTAATGGACGCCACGTCTTAAAGAAATACCCTAGTAAAAAATTAAACTCATCCTGGCCAGCAGAAGGTGAAGTTTTTTTTTTCTACTTCTTCATATTCTGAGCTCTAAAGAGTCTTGAGTCTTGACCGAGCACCAATCCAAAACAATGAAAGATGAAGCTAAAAAACCTGGTAAAGATCCTTGAAACCCTCCAGTCTGTTGAGTTTAACAGAAAATCAAACCAGCAAGCTCTTGTTGATATGCCACATGTCAAAAACCCACAACTTGATGTTAGATCCGAAGCCTTCTCATTCCTTGGTCTTCCCAAAGTGTATATAATACCACGTTCCTCACTCTACAGATACTAAACGTCTCTTCTAGTTCAACAAGACCCAAGCTTTGGCCTTTTTGTTTGTTAGCAATGGAAACTTTAACTGGCTTGTACACTAAGGTCTTTACAAAAAACAACAACAAAACTTTATCACCATCAAGATCAGCTCAACTGGGTCGATCTGATATTAGCTTTTCTCCATCTCCAAGTCTAAAGAGAGCACATTTTGATCATTTGGCTTTGTGTCGACGCAGAGATGCTCCATTGCTGGTCATGAAATCCCATCCTGCATCTAATGCAGAGGTGCCTTGTTTCTTTAATAAGTTTCTTGGATTCTCATTTCTTTGTGTTTTGTATTGATATCTGAAGATTTGGTTCTGTTTGTTTATATCATGTTTTTCATTTAACAATAAACAGGATAAGAAATAAACTCATATTTAATATGTTTGCCTTTAGAAACAGGACAGGTTCATTTATGCATTGTAATCAGAATGGATACATTACTGTGGACTTTCTCATATGAGCATGTTTGTATGCATAAAAACCTATGTTAAACATTGATTACTTCCATTTCCTTGATTATAATTGATCAACAGTATCGCTTAGTGCATTCCCCCCTCTAAAGATACTCGCAGGTTCAATTTGACAAAGAGTACTAGTTATTGTCAATTAGCTGATGTGAACAACTTGAAAGTCATCGTTGTGATTCTCTGATATCAGAGGTGCAACAATGGTGCCACTTCAGTAGTATAAGAGCACCCTTCATATTTTGTTTCAAATTGGTAAGGAGTTATGCTCTTGCTCCACTGAGGTCACTCTTAAGATTAAGATAAGCTGGAGTTCTTCTGTTTCTGCTGGAGTTCGTTTTTATCACAACATAGGAGCTTAATCAAGTTCGTATAATAGTTTCATCTTGATTGACTTAAATTTTCAAATAGGTGTTGACTGGCTTCGAGACTGCAGTGTCTGGGAACCAAAAAATAAGTAAGTCAATACTGTGTTCCAAATTCTTATATCCAAGTTTGTGCTTACTGTGACCTCAAAATATTGATTGTAGCTTCTCTGCCTCCCAGCACCAGGAAAAACTGTTCACGTGAAGTTCCAGTTGCAGAAGGAGTGTATGTTCGGTGAGCAATTTCTCCTGGTTGGGGAAGACCCAATGATTGGTCTGTGGGATCCATCAAATGCCATACCACTCGACTGGTCAGAGGGACACACGTGGAGTGTTGAGCTGGTAAGGAGGAACTATTAAAAGACACTATTCTACTGGTACTCAATGAGGTATAAGATACAAACTCTGAATTATGGCAGGATGTGCGCATTGATTTGACGATGCAATACAAGTTTATTCTTAAAAGAAGCACGGGAGAAATTCTTTGGCAACCTGGTCCAGACAGAATATTCAAGACATGGGAAAGCAGTAGCAGTGTAGTGATTGCAGAGGATTGGGAAAATGCTGGAGCTCAAAAAATTATGGAGGAGCAAGTGATCAATACTCCAGATTTGGAGCCTGTTGGTGCTGGAAATGTTTCTCTTCAAGGGGGAGAAGTTATGTCTGATGTCAACAACGATTTAATGCTTTCAGGGCACATTGCCTGTGCAGAAGATAAATCAAGTGGTAAGTATGAGGTTGTCAATGGTATTGCCTATCCAGCGGAGGGACATATAATTAATGCAGACATAAAACTTGAGTCAGAGGAATCTTTTGGTAGCAGAAAAGAGGTGCCAGTGCCAGCAGACAAGAATAATTGTACAACTCCAACTTGCAAGAACCCAGTAACCATGGAGGATGAAGAAACCTTGTTGACTTATGAACAACGCACTGTTCTTGTACCTGGTTTGAAATCCTCCACAAGCAGTCTCTAGTGAAGAAGCACTTTCCAAGGTACTAGGCTCCATCTTTGCTGAAACCTCAATTGGAATCTAAGCAACTAAGCCCAGAACGTGCCTGGGGCAACTTTTTGATGAACCAAATTGTTATTATTATTATTATTATTATTATTTTCAGACTTCTGCTTTGGGAGCAATAATCCACGCATTCTCCCTGTTTTTGCTGAAATATATTCGGGACTTGATTATGTAAATATAGTTTCTGTTTGAATTTTGTCTTAATGAATAATGCACTCGCTGCCCCTCATTAAATATAGAGCGCAGTCCCTTCGCTGTTTGCTGTGTTATGTTACTGAATTTGCTGCACGATGGAAGGATGCTAAGGTCCTAGACATCTTGCACCTGAGATCCAGTTTGCAGTTTGCTAATTTGCCAATCCAGAATTTTGCTAACTGAATCTCGTCAAGCTGAACTCCTGTTTCTGAGGACTCCACCTAAATTTTTGCTAGCTCTATGACTCAAGAACTTGACTCTCATCCTGGGAGTACATATGCTTCAAAAACAGCTTCCTGCCTAAACGGCTTGAAAAGCATACAGCCATTTCATTCCTGTACTTCTAGGATAGCATTTCATAATGTTCGACCGCTGGAGAGCAGGACGTGCTTTCTGTGTTGAAATACGATCTTAAGTCAGTACTGCTCGTCTCTGGATCAAGTCCAAACCTTGAGGTTCATCAAAGAGGGATCGGCGAGCTGCTTTGCTATCGAAACTTGGGCTGGCTATTGCATTGTTACTTTCATTCACAATTTGCAGAGTCGAACAATCCGTTCAACTCTCATCGATTTGAGCAACTCTCCGCTCTCTCGTGCAAATTAAAAGAGCAGCTGTTATTAAGATAAAATGTGATAGAACAGTATCAATCTGGTGAAAGGCATATAAGCCTGTATAGGGTAATATCAGAGGCAAGAACTCAGTTTTCTAGTCTCCTCTGGTGACCTCCTGGAACCTTCTGATTTGTTGGGATCTATTCACGTAACACCTACAGAAAAGGATTACGAAGACTACAAGCTATGCGATTCATCAGCCTGACACCCTCTAACCAACATCCTAGATGAAGCAGGCACTGGGTCAAAAGGATCATGCCCTCAAGGAGGCGTGAGTACTGAGTGCCTGACGGTAAATGGTGTCATGACAAAGTAAGTGAGACCAAACTTGGGCTATCGGCCATTTGGCCTGTAGAATACAATGAAATAGTATCAGATGCACAATACAAGCCATCCATCCCTTGCATGTCGATCCAAATTACCTGTCATATATACCTGTGAAAATTTTGAACCAATCATAGCACAAATATCTATGGTAATTTCCGCTCAGAATTAACTCAAGAAAAGCAGAGCAATCATCCATATGACTGACCATAGGGTGTTTCATTTTTAAAGTACTTGGAACTTGCAATTACCCATTGGCATCTTACAGTAGAAAAAAGGGATTGAATGCCACCACAATACAATGAACCAATTGCAATTAACATTCCACGTATTATATAGATGTGAGATTGCCTCTTCCTAAATGACGTCAAACTGTTCTACAAATCCATCCCTTTTGAAAAAACATATCATCAGACACTCTGCTCTGTCAAGCTGCAACTATGCAGACTTTGATGCAAAGTTTCACAGTACAAAGTCTGGGATCAACCCCAGTTCCCAAAACAAAAGCCATTGTCACTATCAGAAACCATGATAAGAATCACCTGGTTGCGTACTGGCAAAGTGAGCATATCTAGTGATGTGAGCATTATCTCTCTGCTTTACGCCTGTGATCATCTCTTTCTCGATGATGATTGGGGGAAGAATCCCTCCCATGTGCAGACAATTTGTCCCCTCGTCTCTTATCTTGCTCTTCTCTGAAATAGGACTCTGTTTCATTCCTTCTTGATCTCCTTTCTTCCCTCTTATCATCATCTTCTCTTGACCTGGGTTCAAATTCATCACGATCATGCCTCCTCGATATTTTTTCCTCCTTTCTATAATTATCTCCTCTCAACTTCAGTTCATCTTCTCTTGACCTGGGTTCAAATTCATCACGATCATGCCTCCTCGATATTTTTTCCTCCTTTCTATAATTATCTCCTCTCAACTTCGGTTCAGGTACAATATCCTTGTGCCTTTTCAATCTATTTTCATCTCTCTTATAATCATCTTCTCTTGGATTTGTCACAAATGCATCATCTTCGAGCCTTCTTAATTTCTTGTCTTCCCTTCTGTTATAATCTTCTCTTGGCTTCTGCACAATCTCATTATCATCATGCCATCTTGATCTCTTTTCCTCCCTCCTATCATTTTGTTTAGGGTGGCTCTCTGAGGGCATGTTATAGCTAGATCTTTCCTCACTCTTCTTAGGACCATCAAACATTTTATGTCCCCATCTAGAACTTTTATCTTGAGCACCCCAGCCTGTGTTCGCAGCTCTCTAGATACAAAAAGAAAGCAAAGCATAATTATGTGAGCCAGCTGTAATGAAATGCAAAATGAGTTGCAAGAACCTAATCTGCACAGCACATTCAACAAACTTACCACACAAAGTAATTTAAACCAATAACATAATTCTCTTGGTCAGGAGATGACTTCAAATTAAAAAAAAAATAACAAAGCAGTTAAAAGGATTGAGTGATGATTTCCAAATCAAAGAACCAAATCCCCAGCCAATTAAGAAGGTATGTGAATAGGAAGTAACTACATCTTGAAGGCTTAAAGCAGCAAGTAGAAAAGACTCTCTATCATCATTGTCCAGCTCAATGAGCCACCTATGTAGGCAAGAAAGAAATTTTATCTCAAACCACAATCAACTACTATCAATACTGATCTCCATGTTAGTATTGGAATCATTATATCAGTGCTTATGATGGGCAGTTCCGATGCATGGACTATTTCATGGCATGGGCAATTTCTCTGGTCATTGATTCAAGGATTCATTCTAAATACACATTAACAAACACTGACTACTAAATAATCAGACTTCAAATCAATGGATATGCAAGTCACTTTGTCACCAATTTGACCACAGCTAACTACAGACAGGGAGGTTCAATTTCAAGGGCAAATTTCTAAGAGCAAACTTTAAAAGTAGAGCAGCCAGCTGCATGTGGATTGCATGAAAGAACGGTTTAGATTTTAGAACATCAACGAGTTACTTTAAAAAAAAAAAAAAGACAGTAAAATTATACTGAAAAACTTATAAAAACAAACACTTGAAAAATGATTCTCTTATGTAAGACGAGTACTGTGCAATGAGCATTATCATCCAATTAATTTCAAAAGGAAATAAAGAAAAAGGTTGAAAAGGAGAAAATATTAAAATCAAATGTTAGTTTTTAAGACCTTTAAATTCATTTTGAAGCTTCCATACCTATTAATTGCATATAAAAGTACACAGACTACTAAAGGGACAGCCATCCAAAAAACAATGATATATCAACAACTGTCTGCCCCAGGGATCTATGAACCTTACTTGCTCATCATGGGAAAATCTGCACCCAGCTCCACGATTACATTCACCTCTCTGGAACGCATGACAAACCCCCCGGGCCTCCCTCTTCTGCTGCGCTGTCTCTTCATCTTCTTCTTCTTTCTTCTTGTACTTAGTAACGTGGTCAACCCTTATAATTCGGCCAAGAACCTGAGCTCCATTCAGATTATCTGAAAGAAAGCCAAAAAGATTTGCCATTGCAAGCATATTAGAAAGCAAAAACACTTAGGTAGTAACTACTGTCCATTGCAAGCATATTAGAGACAGGGGGAACCAACCTACAGCAAGATTTGTACTTCGCTGATCCTCGTATGCAATAAATGCAAAACCTTTTGATTTACCAGTACCCTTGTCTCTTACTAGATTAGCATCAACTACCTCCCCGTATCTGGAAAAACCCATTTTGAAACACATAAATATTAGTGAAAAAAACAAGATCATCTATTAGCTAATCCCTTCAAACTCACTTCTAATTGAGCAGCTAACTCCGAAAATAAGAACAGTAATAATCAACAGAAAACCACACGCTGCCCTTTCCGAGACCAAAAAGAAAAACCCACGAATGTTGAACCCTTTAAGCAGTGATTAAAAATAAAAATACACAGTATTGAAGAGGGAAAGAGAGAGTTACTGAGCAAAGACAGCGAGGAGATCGCCTTCAGTGAGATCGAAAGGAATGCCACCCACAAAGACATAAGCAGAGTCTTTGTACTTAGCATGCCATGATGCTTCCTCTGAAATCCCTAACGCAGCTTCTTTTGAGTTTATGTTTTGGATTCGTTTCACCAGCGTCAACGGATTCATAGCTACCACCCCCTCTCCTTCTCCAAACCTCTCTTTTCTCTCCTCCCTCTCTCCTTCTCTCTCTCCCCGATTTGTCTTCGATTCTTTTCGCCAACGTTAATGGGCCGGTAAGTGATTTCGTCTTTTTTATACGGTTTAACTGGACCGACTTGTCTAGCCCGCCCGCGTGGTTCCAAAGTTCCAATACAAGGGTTTTTGTTTTTCCTGAATAACAACCAATAAAAGAGATTATTAGGGTACTTGCTCGTATAAAAATGGGTTTTTTTAGGTAATTATGGTGTTTAATCTCACTTTTATGATGTAAAAAGGGAAATAATCAAAGAATATTGATGATTTATTATAAAGTAGATCATTGGGAGAGGCTGATTATTGTAACCAAAATAAAAATGAAGAAAGGTAAAGTTATTTTACTTATAATTCATAAAATTTTCAACTTCTATTACAAACTTCAAAAAAACATTATCTCATAAATCTTGAGTTTAATAGAAATTTATATAATTTTTAATTTCAAAACCTGTAATAATTAAGATACACGTAAACTAATCCAAACATCAATATTAATAAAAAATATATATATTATTTTAAACTTTTAATTTATTATCAATATCTTGGTTTTATATCGATTATTCTTTATTTTAACTTTTAATTGTTTATTCATTTTAAGATTCATGGATATGGAAAACATGAAGAATGGTTGGTATAAAACCATCAACATTATTAATCGATCGAGTATTTATTTTCTTGTTTTTAATCAAAAGTAGATTTTTTAGTTATTAATTAGATAATGTAAACATGTTATTTTTATATTTAATGTGTGTGTATTATTTTTAATCTATATTCAATATTATAAATATCTAAAATCCGGATGAGTTGGGTATAAATATCAAAAAAAAAAAAAAACCTAACTAATTAATAAGATATAAATATTTGACTTTGATATGGATGTAGTACCCATCCCTATTTTTTTGTCATGACTCACCACCGTCCTAGGACAAGCTCATGCTTGGCCCACGGGGTCAGACTTGCATGGGCATTCCTTTTAAACTATCCAAACTCCTTTTCTAAATTTTGAAAATATCTTTCCCTCTTTTTTTATGCCGGATTTTTTCATGTATTTTATTTATGAAAGAAAATAAAACTAATAAAATAATTGATCGTTTTTAAAAATTAACAAAATAAACACTTATTTATGAAAGTGATTTTTTAATAGATTAATAAACTAGTTAATTTTTAATTGAAAATAAATAATTATTTATTAATGGAAACTACCAAGTTAGATTAAATAAATAATCAAATAAAAATATAGTAAGTAATTATCTTGTATAGGAAAAAATAAATAGCATAACTTGATATGGTTTATTTTTAACATGAATTAACACAGTAAAAAATAACCAGTTATTATTTTATTTACACGATAAAATAAACAGTATAATATAAAATGATTTAGTTTTGTAGCATTAATAATTATTTGTATTTATTACTTCATGTTGAAATAATAAACTATTTACTTATATGGTTAGAACAATCCACAAAGAATTACATTATTATTTATATATTTATACATGGGACATTAAAAGGATATTATTTTTTTCATTTATAAACAATACTAAATAAAATTAGAAAAGTAAATCAATAAAAAAGTATAAAATATAAATATTTTATCTATAAAAAAATAAAAACTAAATAATATGACATAAACATGTAAAGTGATCTTTTTTTGTAATTGAAGTTAATTATTCATAATTACTTCACATTAAAATGGTTTTCTTTGACAACATCAATCAGTACCTTAAATATATGAATTTGGCGCTGTAAATATGATCCAATTACCAACTAAAACAACGCATGAATGTTGTTTGTATGTACTTGTTATAGCATGTGTTGAAATGTGGAGAGTGAGTTGAAAAGAAATAGATTTTTTGTGTTTAATTTGTAATAAATCAATAATTTGGTATTGAAAAATTAAAGAAAACTTTGTTAAAATTTTAGTAAAAAGAAAATTCTTGTACCTTCAATGATAATATAATATGTATACATGGAATATCATATAAATAAACCATGGTTGCTATAATGACAGTGAATTTTCTCTATAAACATATTTAAAAAAAATGATAAATTTTATTTTGATTTTTTTGCCGACTGATTTTAGTTTTTCTAGTGATTTAAGAGTGTTTTAATACTAGTCGGTGGTTCATAAAAATTTTTATAATATTTGGTAAATGAGTTGAAAAAAATAAATTCTCAACTCAAAAAATACCACTTATTATTTTTTAGCAACTACAGTGATATTTAGGATTTATGACATGTTGCTTCTTGCGTCTTCCACTCTCTGTACTTATTTTTTCCCTCTCTCTTTAGTGTATTTGTTTTTAATTTAATACAAACCTCATGCTTCACGTTTTTTTTATTTTTTACATTTTCCATCAATTGATTCACTAACGCCGTTAAAAATTGATACTTATCGCACACTCATAACATGATTTTTTTCACTAATGTATGTTTTGGTCCCTACAATTTTTTAAAATCTATTTTGATCCCTATATATTTCTATATAAATAAATCCTTGATTAAAAGTTTTTTGTTTGTCATATTTTGTACTCATATATATTTTAGTCCCAGGATGACTTTTTTTAAATAATTATTTACCTATCAAATTATAAACTCAGACAATAACTAAAATGAATCGATGGATAGGGTAAAAGTTGATTAGATTAAAATAAGGATATTTATTTAAATTAATAAAAATAAAATAAGTTAAGAAAAATTCTCATATCATATACGCAGTATGAGAATTTCTTCCATTCTTAATTTTTATTTTTTTAGGTTTTAAAAAATAAAATGAATTAAAAGAAAAAAAAGGAAAGAAAAGAAAATTTTGGCAATGTGTAGATGACAGGGGAAACAAATATTTTTTAAATGGAACACCTATTTAAATCTATAAAAAAAATGTTGTAAAAATGACAAGATTCTAAAATATAAGGTTGATATTAAATAAAAATAAAAATAAAAATATTAAAATAAAGAGTGTAAAACTGCCTAAAATCATCACCCCTCTGGTCATCTATTGTTTTCCTAAAACACACGCATTTGGTGTTTAACCATCATCTCTCTAAAAAAAGATAAAAAAGAAAACTCTTGGTTGGCCCAGGTAATCATTCCTGACTCGACTGAGCAATCAACGGCTTAAAAAATCACAAATGGGCCCATGAACGCACTAATCCAACCGTCCATGATTGAAGTCAAAGGAGCGGGAAAGGCATGAGGCACTGCCTTGTCCTTTTCATCTTTTACATTCCATCAGACACAGAGTGGGCCCCTCAATTAGCTGGACGATAAAGCCAAACTTGCCTACCCTTCTCCATTTTCCCCTCTCTTTCACTTCCTCCCTAACATCTTCAACAATCTTTAGTTTGTTTTTACTCTTCCTCACCAATCACTCACACTTTAAAAGTTAAAAATAAATAAAACCTGCCGAAATTCATCAAATCTGGTGAGGCTTTTACTATGGCAGTTAGATTTGATTGATGACGAACATTGTTTATTATTTTTTTCTTACTTCTTTTTTTGCCTTTGGATGGCAGAAAATCAGAGAAGAGAATGAGCAGCAATGTCAAAGCAGATTGACTCTGTATTCGATGGCGCAGGAGCCAAACCGTATCCTTATTTGTGCTTGTTTTCGTACTCGATATTGTCTCTGAAATAGGCGCGGTTAATTAATGTAATGTTTTTTGAGGTTATTAATTGCTTCTTCTTCTTCCTTAACGGCACCCGTCCTGTGTTTAGTGGCTTGGAAATATGGTGTGTGGAGAAGCAGCTCCGGTTGGTTCCAGTCCCAAAATCTCTGCATGGAAAGTTTTATTCTGGGAATTCATATGTAGTTTTGAGTGTAAGTTGTTGCTTCTCACATTTCACTGTTAATATAGAAATTCCATTTTTTTTTGGATAATATTGAGCTTCGTTTCTTGTTTGTGCTGTGCGACAGACGGTTTTGCCAAGAAGCGGCCCTCCTCAGCACGACATACATTACTGGTTGGGAAAAGATGCAAATGAGGTCTTTTTTTTTAATCTTGCCTTCTTATCTTAGTTACTTGGGATTTAGTCGACCTGCATTGATATGGGAACCACTAAATTTCGAATTGCCAGCTTATATTATAAAGATCAAATGAATTATGTGAAATATATGCAACTGAATGAATGCATCAAAGAAAGCAATCAATTGAGCACAAGATCTTTAAACGAAGAAACTTTCCGAGTCAAAACATTTTGTTGACTCAATTTATTGTTGTTACCATACTGTGGCATTTGATCTAGGAGATTGATGAAAAATTGTTGAGTTAGTTGACTGCAGGCCTCGTCCATCTTAAATTATTCATAGACACTTGTCTTCCTATCTTCTCTGACTGTAATGGTTTGTAGAGCGCAAAATTTTACATTTGATAGCTTGCATTAGTACAACATGTTCTAAGGTTGCTTAATGATATTTGCAGGTGGAATCGACACTAGCATCAGACAAAGCACTAGAATTAGATTCAGCTCTAGGGTCTTGTACTGTACAGTATAGGGAAGTTCAGGGCCAAGAAACAGAGAAGTTCTTGTCATACTTTAAGCCATGTGTTATACCCATTGAAGGAGTGTTTTCTTCAGATTCTGGACAGTTAAATGGTGAATCATACAAAATTAGCTTGTTAACATGCAAAGGGGAGCATGTTGTTTCTGTGAAAGAAGTAAGTCACGAACAACTCTATAAACTTCTGTGGAAACTGAATTAGCCATCTATGACTTGAGAGATGCTGAAGATTTGCCACTCATTTACTGTTAAAACCCTCAGTTATTTCAGATAGGTGCATATAGCTATTTTTGATGCCATTGCATGGATTCTTCTAGATGGAGCCTGAAATTAATACTTATAAAAGTGTAGCTAACATAATTTTAGTCAGCATTTGTTTACACACTTCTTTCTTTGTTGGTTAATTTAGACCAACTTTTACAAGCAGAATGATTATCGATATTGATTTTTTTTAAGATTTATTTATCAATAAATATGCACCTGCATATGTCCTAGTCCTGTTTGGATTTTGGTGAATATGGTTATAAAGGTGAGCATTCTGAGCAGGTGCCTTTTTCTCGGTCATCCTTGAACCATAATGATGTATTCATACTTGACACTGCATCCAAAATTTTCCTCTTTAGTGGGTGCAACTCTAGCACTCAAGAAAGGGCTAAAGCTTTGGAGGTTGTTCAGTATATCAAGGAGAACAAGCATGGTGGAAAATGTGAAGTGGCCACTGTAGGTCAGACTCCTTTCCCCCCTCCTCTTTCTCTCTCTATCTAAAGAAAAAAAGAATCTGCGATTAATTATTCTGGTGCTGCAGAGGATGGGAAACTTGTTGGCGATCCTGAAGTTGGTGAGTTCTGGAGTTTTTTTGGAGGATATGCTCCTATTCCTAGGGATTCACCTTGTGTTGAGAAACAATCTGATTCTCCATTCTCACAATTGTTCTGGTGAGTTTTTTCTTCATCTACAGGCATTCTCTGCTGTTTTGGACACATGGTCACTCCTGCATATTGCCAAGTCCAAGGTTGCCATTCAAAAGCTCGGCTAGTTTGCCTAGGATTAGGATTGGTAACATTCAACTATTGAAGTCATCTTGTATTTGGCCACCAAAAGGATACTGTATTGTGTTCTTACAAATACAAATAATTATGCTTTGCCCTTAGCCTGCCTAATTTCATAGACGATTCACTTTTTTCGGATTTTGGATGTTGTTGTGTGTGCATGTCTACCAGTATGTGCCTGCATGCTTTGTATGTGGTTACTGTTTCCCCAAAATTTTCCTTTCATTGAAATAACACCTCTTGCGTCTTTTTCTGAAAATACTTAAGATTCCTTATTAACAGGATAACAGCACAGGCTAAGCTGTGTCCTTGTGAAGGTAGTTCGTTGAACAAAGAAATGCTAGAGACAAACAAGTGCTATATGCTTGACTGTGGTGCTGAGATTTTTGTATGGATGGGAAGAAATACCTCAATTACAGAAAGGAAGAAATCAATTTCAGTTACCGAGGTAAAAAAATGACCACCCTTTCAAATTTTCTTCTCATGCTAGCCCATAGGGATTCTTACGAGCATTATTCTTACCTTTTTTACTGGCTACTCCTTTTCAGGATCTACTGAGAAATCAGGGAAGATCAATGGCAACCCATTTAACTTTTCTAACTGAAGGATTAGAGACTTCCATATTTAGGTCGTATTTTAAGAATTGGCCTCAGGTGGTGGAGCCAAAGTTGTATGAAGAAGGTCGTGGAAAAGTAGCAGGTTTGTTACCTGTGCAGATAAATTATAGGAAAGATTAGAAAGGGCGATAGCAGAATGGGTGGTTTTACTAATTTAGTTGCTTCAATGCTAACTATTTAGTTCCCCCTTTTTTTTTCCAGCAATATTTAAGCAACAGGGCTATGATGTGAAGGAACTGCCTGATGAAGAAGACTGCCAGCCATATATAAATTGCCGAGGAAAACTGAAGGTAGTTTGTCAATTTTTTTTTTTGAGTTTTGATCACAGCCAAATATTATCCTAGGTTCCTGTTTGATGCAATGTTAATAATTCAGGTTTGGCGGATAAATGGTGAACAGCCGACCCTTATTCCTGATCCAGAGCAGACAAAGCTCTTCAGTGGAGATTGCTACATTGTTCAGTATACATATCCTGGCAATGGGAGGGATGAACATTTGTTTTATGCATGGCTTGGTCGTGACAGTGTTCCGGTAAGTGTAGAAAATTATGATAGACTTCAAAGACAGGGATCAACCATAGGAATAATATTTTGACTGGTATCTGCACATGTTACCAAAACTGCTCACACATGATAGTGGAACTTGGGGCAAGATTTATGTGGAAATTCTTTTGTTCTTATAAGATCATGTATGATTCACCATATATTTGTATATTTTGAAATAAAAAAGCTTTTATATTTTCTTCACTGGGAATTCTAAAAGTTTTGACTGGTGGGTTGTGAGGTCTTAAGGGTAGAGAGGAAGAAGATGAGAGGAAAAAAATCAGTGTTTTTGTTTTTCATTTGAAATAATCTTTCTTCAAATTAAAATTAAAAAAAAGGAAAATGAAAACTGTAGTTTTCTTTTCATTGCACATTGTTTCTACTTGAGTTACAAACAAGTCATATTTGCCTGGAAAAGCAAAAACATTTGGTATTGGAATTTTATGCTTGCTGTCCTTCTGAAACAGTTAATGGTTTTCCTTTTTCTTTGAACTTTCTAATTTAATGTTATAAAATCAATATAAAGTGAAAAGACCCCCTTAAAAACTTATAATCATGGTGTCTATCTGATGCGCTAACAATCCTTTACTGCTTGCAGGATGATAGAGCAGATGCTATCTCCCACATGAATGCTATAGCAGACTCAAGCAAAAGGGATCCAGTCTTGGTTTGTTCTTTTTTCTCGCAATATGCATTATATTGGAAACCTTGCATCCAGTTATTCAAGAAACTGATTTACTACTGACTGAACTAATATTCTGTATTTAGGTTCAAGTTATTCAAGACAAGGAGCCACTTCTATTTTTCTCAATTTTTCAGACAGTAATTATATTCAAGGTCTCTACTTAGTAAACTTTTATGCTCTTTCTTTTTATTTTCCTTTTCTGTCATTTGTATTTTGCCCTCCATTTCCTAAGTTAATGTCCTGTTAAACATGCCCAGTGCTTCTTTTTTTTCTTACTTTTTTTGTCATTTCCTTCAGGGAGGTTTAAGTAAACGGTACAAGAACTTGATTGCGGAGAAAGGAATTTTGGATGAAACTTATGATGAACAAAAGACCGCACTTTTTCGAGTTCAAGGGATCAGTCCAGAGAACATGCAAGCCATCCAAGTTGACCAGGTAAGTTAGCACAGTGGAATCCACACAATTATTGTCACTCTTGCTCTCTTAGAGTTGTCTTGCAGGACATTCTTTTGCACAATAATAATCCTTGTGATTGTAATGCTACAAAATCACTGTGTAAATGCAAGTGTCAACTTTTGACACCAAAACCATGTAATTGACTCCATCACACCAATAATATTTTTAACACAGATATGAACAGTTGTGTGCCTATATTGATCATGCCATAAATCTTTTCAATACACAAAAGTATTCTCTGTTTTAATTCCATGGTTTTAATTCCATTATGTGGTCTGTAGGATGGAATCAATGAATAACATAATATGCCAAAACAGAGAGTGTTTGTATTTGCTTCTTAAATGCTGTTGCAATTTGATCGTTAATTGATTATGAGCTGTGCAACTCATGCAGGTTTCAAATTCCTTGAACTCCTCGTATTGTTACATCTTGCAAACTGGAACATCCATCTTCACATGGATAGGGAATCTCTCTTCTACTGTAGACCATTCTCTTCTTGACAGAATGCTGGAATTGATTAATGTATGTACTCTGTTGAGCCATCACTAGGTGGCCATATGTTAATGGTTATATGCATTTGGTTTAGCTTTTAGGAGGATAAGTGGGAAAATTTGATGTTAATTTCTAAACGGTTTTAGATTTTACAGTAAAGTTCTTTGATTTCACGGTAAAAGTTTAGCATTAAAATTAAATATTTTAGGTTTTATTCCAAGGTTTAGTATGTTACAGTAAAAGCTGGACATTAAGTCAAGAGTAGCTTGCAAGCCTTGCATCCCAGCTAAAATGTCATGTTAGTGCTTGCTTCTCCGAAAAACACACATACAGCAGAAGAAATTTTTACAAAATTTCCCTTCTGTTACACTTGCTTTCCCTTCAATTTTTAAACCAAACACATTGTAAATCTTCTCTATCCCTCTCTTATTTTCCCTCTGATTGATGACTCAGCTCATAGTTATTTGAATTGAATTCTCTTCTTAACTTTCCAAAAGAGTAAAGAGAATTATATTTTATCTGGTCATTTGCAGCCAACATGGCAACCTATATCAGTGCGGGAAGGGAGTGAACCTGATATTTTTTGGAATGCCCTTGGTGGAAAAACTGAGTATCCAAGGCAAAAGGAGTTAAAACAACATGTTGAAGATCCACATCTATTTACGCTTACATGCGCTGATGGTATGCAAAATACACTTTCAAATTTCATTCATTCTAGAGATGATGTGCTCTGCCTTGGTTCTGAATTATTACAGGTGTTAATTGCTGTCAAATTTTTTCTGATGGTGGGTTTTGGATCTTATGCTGCTTGGTTGAATTTTGTTGCAGGCGATTTCAAGGTATAATTAAATGTGGTTTCACAGGCACATATGCAATTAGAAGCTGGTGGATCTTTATGATATATTATATAAGCTTCGTATACAATGGTTTTGAATGCCTGCTTCAAGCATTGTTGTTCATAAATTAGAAGCTTCGGATACAAATAGGATACAAATAGAAGTCACGTGGAGTCTGCCTTAGTAAATTCAAGTAGTTTGCAAATTCCCTTCACAAATTTTAAGTTCAAAGGCCAATAGCTTGGTCATGATTTTGGTACATTTTGGTGATTATAAACATGTCAACTACTTTAGCAAATTACTCCTGTGTGGTACATTTAGGAGATGATTCTTATTTTTATCTGTCACTGCAAAAATTGTGTTAAGCAAGTTCCCTTTATTTCAGGTGAAAGAGATATACAACTTTGCGCAGGATGATTTAACCACTGAAGATGTGTTAATACTTGACTGCCACGAGGAAATACATGTCTGGATTGGAAGCCATTCAAATGTCAAATCAAAGCAGCAAGCCATCTTGCTTGGCATGGTAACTTATTTGTTTTAACTTGTTTCAAGTTATTTTCTTGGACTCAAGTATCTTTATTTAACAGTATGAGTTGCTCATTTTCTGAATCACTTTATGAAACATGGACCTTAACACTTCCATTCAACTATTTGAATGATGTGTGAGAAAATCTGATGGTTCATATGGCATGAATTGTTTTAAGGTTCCAGTCATTGTTTAATGGTCTCATGTGTGATGGCTTTTTATATGCCACTTATAGTCCAGTACATGACATTGTTCAAGTGCATTGATTAGCTAAGAATACACTTGAGGTTCTTCAGTTTTCACCTCTATCTGCATTTGTGTGTGTATTTCTTCTCATAGTTTCACTTGAAACTGGCAGAAATTCCTTCAGACAGACCCGCTGGTTGAAGGACTATCTTCCGAGACTCCTATTTATGTCATTACAGAGGGGCGGGAGCCACTTTTCTTCACTCGCTTCTTTGAGTGGGATTCATCAAAGGCAAATGTAAGTGGATCTAAATGTGGCATATGTTGCAGATGACAACTGAATGCGTGGATAATTCATGATGTTCTAGCAAATACAATTTTCCTAACATTAATGGTGTTATATGGGAAGTATCATAACTCGAAAATGGTAGTGGGAGATATAAATTGTCTTCTGCAGTTAAGGTGATGCATTTGTGTAGTGGTGGGGATTCAATAAATCACTGTCAAAACTGCAGCCAATAAACGTTCTCCATAAACAAAGAAACAGACACCCCCAGTTTCTTCCCGGTCTCTTTTTTTATTACTTTATGACTAGGCATGCTCACATTTTGAAGTACATGGTGAACTTCAAGGAAACTAGAAGATAGCGATGAAATTTCCTTGTGGTGTATTCATAATGAACTTTAGTTAACAATTTTAACATGGTTGTGGACCTTGTAGATGCATGGAAACTCCTTTGAACGAAGGCTCGCTATTCTAAAAGGAAAGAAGCAAAATCTTGAAGTAAGTGTGGTATCTTACTTTGCAATACTTGTCTTGTGCCTTTGGATGGGTGCATCTCCTGGCTCTGAAAGCTCTAGTAAAATGCTGAAGTAGCCAAAGAATGTCACTGGCCCAAATATTCCTTTATCAGTAATGACCAATGAGCATTGCTCAATAATTTTTCAGTGGAATGTATAGCCTAAGAATTTCAATGTGGATTGATATGGCATGCATTTAACTGATTCTTGCTTCAGGCTCAATCCGGCCATACTGTTTTATCCCAATGTTATCTCATTTCATCTCATGTGGGATGCATTATTATTAGCTTGAGATGATGAAGGCAATGTTGATGATGTTGTTGAAAAAGATAGTGAAGTTTTTAACCTTGTATTTATAGATATCAGATTTGTTTTTGCACATTAGGTTCTGGACAACATTTGGCCTCTTTGTTTGTGATATAAGGTTGAATTTATTCATGCTTCATTTTATTTGTTGCGCAGGTTCATACAAGTAAATCATGGAAAGCATCCTCTAAGGAGACAACTCCAGATGGTTTGAGAAGCAAGTCTGTTAGTTCAAATGGGAGAAATAGTACATCTCCAGTATCCAGTGCTTCAGTCACGCACTTTAATTCTTCAACCAACTGCCAAATCTCCACCCCAGCTCCAACAGCAAGAAAGCTCTTTCCTGGGTCCCCCTTTCATGACAGTGCTGGTAATAAAGAATCATTCAATTTGTTAATATGGAATGCAGCAAACAAAATTTTAGTTTCCCCCCTATGATTTTATGTAATAATATTGAAAACTTGGCATGCACAATTGTAGTCATTGGAACAAATCACAATTGTAGTCATTGGAACAAATAACTATCAATATAGGATAATTGCTAATTAAATGCATATCAGATTGAATAGATTATGCCACCAAATGTTTATGACAGAATGGAAATTTGACATGATTACCATACAAAATTTTGTGGATTTTGACCTGGTCATCCTATTGCATGACCTGTTGGAAGAATGACGAACTTAAGTATGAATGAAACATGGAGATGGATACAATCCTGCTGGATGCTGGCTTTTTACTCTTGCAAGCTTGATGACATGTTCTGATTGAAATTTTCATTAAAACTTCATTGTTGGTCATTTCAGGTTCTCCAAAAGCAGAGGCAGAATCCCCTTCTCAGGCTGCAGTTTTAGCTCAGGTTGATGGCAATGATGCTAGTGAGAACTCAGTGATCTATCCTTATGAGCGATTGAAAGTGAATTCAAGTGATCCAGTAACGGACATAGATGTAACCAAAAGAGAGGTAGCCATTTTGTTTTCATCTAAACCTTCTCCATTTATCGTTTCAGTACACCATTTGACTATAAAACTAGCTGCTACAATTTTAATTCACTCCAGGGACATTTTGGCTATATTGAGAATGCCGTGTAAAAATTTAGAAGATTTTTTGTTCAATGATAATACCAAATTAAGATTATAAGCGGCTATTTTTTAGGATTTGATTCTGCTGTGTTTGCCATTGCATTGCTGTGGTGCAATTGAATATCAGCTCTATTCAGCAGCTAATTACAGTTTCTGAATTTAGGGATACTTATGCGACGAGGAGTTTCAAGAGAAGTTTGGAATGCGGAAAAAAGCATTTTATGAGCTTCCAAAATGGAGACAGAACAAGCTGAAGATATCTCTTCATCTTTTTTAAGGGAGATCAGAGGTACAGAAATATCATCTTTCCATCTTAGAAAAGTGAAATCTTTTCTTCTTATTAACAGGTTTTGGGCATTGATGGGGCATCTAGGGTTTCTTGAATCTGCTATATTGACTATTATCCATCTTCAGAGCATAATCATTATGCATGGAGAAATGTTATATATTAAAAAGATCCTCCGAGGTACCTGTTCTAAGTCATGTTTTCTTTTCTTGTAGTTGAAACCGATTTTTTAGTCAGTTACTTGAATCAACTTTTGCTGAAGTAGAGCTGGCATAAAGTGCCTTGGTCACCCATTCTAATCGACGTGTCTTCTAATGAAATAATTATTAGTAATGTACTAGATGATCGATGTTTGATATCTTGTGGGACAGCAAAAAATTTTAGTATAAAAAATACTACCAAGGTTAGAACTTTTTAATAATGTTATTAATCTCAATCTAGAAGTTAACCTTGTAATTTCTTGTCTTGATTTTTTATTTAACCCAGAATTTTAAATTAAATAATATAAAAATTATATTAATGTGATTTAATGATGACTTGATAGGTTTAAAGAAACCAACAAAAAATAATTTGTCTTTAAAAATATTCAAAATGAATATTTTTTAAAAAAACTCAAGTTTTGTGACCTGGCCATGAGATCTCTCTATGTTTAAACAAAAAATTAAATTAGAAAAAATTCGACCCTGATCTATATTTTCAAGCCAGTTAAAGGTTTAAAAACTTTTTTGTGAAATTATTTTTATCAAATAAAAGTCGTTGACATTAAGATTAATTTTTTATTACCGCTCCCCCCCCCCCCCCCCCCCCCCCCCCCCCCCCCCCCCCCCCCCCCCCAACAAAAAAAAAAACAAAAAAAAAAAAAAAAAAACAAAAACACAAAAAAAAAAAAAAAAAAAAAAAAAAAAACCCCCCCCCCCCCCCCAATATGAGACCCGCCACCCCCCCCCCTTTTTAAACCCCTCTTTTTTTTCTGGTTGAATTTTGTTTTTCTTGAATAATTTTTAACAAATTAATCATTAAATTGGTTATAGAAGGCTCAAATAAAAAAAAAGTTTATGGACTAAAATTGAAAAAAAAAAATTATTATAAATTGTTATAGTGAAATGCCTAATCTAATCTAGTATTCATATGTAAATAAATTAAACTATCACATAATATCATATCTTATATTTATGCTTTTTTAATATAAACAATAATTTAGTTAAAAAACTCGAGTTTACTAAAATATATAAGAAATATATTAATAAGAAAATTTATTTTAATGAAAAAAAATCAAAACAACCGGTTAATAACCATACCAAGATAATAAAATTTTAATATTGCCAAATGGTTGATGCAAGGCGTAGCCGGCTGAAAATCATGTAGGTCTCAAGACTGATCGAAGGGTCATGCGGAGGGGATGTTGGTTGACTAACTATAATTTTAAATACTTCTGCTCATCAAGCTCATGATTGTTTTCTAATGGATAATTAGATTCGGGCACGAGGACAGGACTGACCGATGCCCGCCCGCCTGCCCGCTCTGGGAGCGAGCAAGCAAAGCAATCACTTGAGCGCTAAGCTCAGAATAATATTCTTGTCACGAACGCATCACGGAGCAATCACTTGAGGGCTAAGCTGAGCAATATGTGAATAAACTGCAATTCTTGCGTTTCCATTGCTTTTTACCGGTGCAGCAAGCTTGATCTTTACAAGAAGCAAGGATCATGACGGCCTGACTTGTAAATCAAACGTTCAGACCTTGAGAACTATTCACAGAAAACAAAATCAATTTGTTTATTTCCCATGAATTATTAAAAAAACTGACGAAATTAATGTTTTTACTTCAATTATTGGAATATGAAACCATCCTTTCGTGATTTGAGTACAATATTTGCCTCTCCACCGCCCCCAAAAAATCCTGTGATCTCTACCTCTACCATCTTCTATCTCTATCGCAGTGTCACGTCGCGGAAAGAAACTAGAGAGGGCTAGGCTTTATTATCGTCGTCACGAGTTTAAATTTAGAAAACCCGGCACCACATAAACACCCACTTTACTTCAATTTAAGTTAATTAAATCCCGCCTTCCTGATAATAATTATAAATAAAAGTCAAGTCAAGCATTTTAATACTCTTTCTTCCAAGATAGATACCCTCCTTGCTTCCACATTTATTTATAAATAAATCAAGGAGCACTTTACTTTCCTGTCGTCGGCTACTCCATTATTATACCACCCTTTCCCTTCCCAAACGAATCACTGCAATTTCCCAGTTCTCGGTCACCGGAAATGACTTGTCGTCGACTCCCGCTCGCCTTTTTGCTCTTTCTATATTTGGTAATTTCCTCTCACTCCCTGGACTTTGATAATTTACACAAAAAGCACAAATCCAAAATCAAAGGTCCCATCAAAACCCTAGTGATTCTAGTCATGGAGAATCGCTCTTTCGATCACGTCCTCGGCTGGCTCAAATCAACCCGACCCGACATCGACGGCTTGACTGGATCCGAATCGAATCGAATCTCTGTCTCCGACCCCAACGCCGATGAAATCTTCGTCTCCGACGACGCGGTCTTCATCGACTCGGACCCTGGCCACTCATTCCAAGCTATCCGAGAACAGATATTCGGTTCAAACGATAGCCTCGCTGACCCGGCTCCAATGAGCGGGTTTGCGCAACAAGCGAACAGCATGAGTGAAACCATGTCGAAAATCGTCATGAGCGGTTTCAAACCGAGTCGGGTACCGGTGTACACCGAGTTAGCGAACGAGTTCGCCGTTTTTGACCGGTGGTTCGCGTCGGTTCCCGCGTCAACTCAGCCGAACCGGCTCTATGTTCACTCAGCAACCTCACACGGAGCCATGAGTAACGTGCGGAAAGACCTCATCCATGGATTCCCTCAAAAAACGATCTTCGACTCACTTGACGAGAACGGCCTCAGTTTTGGAGTTTATTACCAAAACATCCCCGCGACCCTTTTCTTAAAGTCGTTGAGGAAATTAAAGCACGCAATGAAGTTTCACAGCTACGAATTGAAGTTCAAATTGCACGCGAAGCTAGGGAAGTTACCTAATTATGTGGTGGTGGAGCAGAGGTATTTCGATGTGGAGTTATTTCCAGCCAATGATGATCACCCATCACATGACATGGCGAGAGGACAGAGGTTTGTGAAGGAGGTGTACGAGACACTGAGGAGTAGTCCGCAGTGGAAAGAAATGGCGCTTTTGATTACTTATGATGAACATGGCGGGTTTTATGATCACGTGCCTACACCCGTGCGCGGGGTGCCGAATCCTGATGGGATTGTTGGACGTGACCCGTACTATTTCCAGTTTAACCGGTTGGGTGTTCGGGTTCCTACTCTTTTGATCTCTCCTTGGATTGACAAGGGTACTGGTAAGTGTTTGAATCTTTGTTGTTTTGTAAGTGTTTATTTGGTTGCTTAAGGATCACGCTGTGTAGAAAACGTTTTTGCACAAGTAAATAGGAGGGGGTGGTGTGGAAGTGGATTGATTAGGAAATGATTGTGGATGTGAATGTGTGTTGCACCGCAGTGATACATGAGCCAGCTGGGCCAAGACCATCTTCTCAATTTGAGCACTCTTCAATCCCTGCAACGGTGAAGAAGCTCTTTAACTTGAAATCGAATTTCTTGACAAGGAGGGATGCATGGGCTGGTAGTTTTGAGAATTACTTTTACCTACGTGACACTCCTCGTGATGATTGTCCAGGTTTGGCATCAATATCCTGATCATCAACCATAAATATTAAGTTATGTTTAGCTTTTCTTTTGAACAACTAAGTTACGTTGTCTTGTAGTTTCTGAAATGTTACTGAACTTTGTTGATTGCTTGAGGATTAAAGTAGGATATGGTCGTGCACAGGGACCCCTGTTTAATTGGGTGGTATTTATATTTGATTTCGACCTATAATGCTCTTGTTTGATTTACCTATAATTTCAACCTTTAATGGGATCACCTTCTTGTCCCGAGATAGATTTTATTGCATCCGCCAATTGGTTGCCTGCCTTCAAATTCGTAGGTAACATTTTTCTAACTGACAGAGACTTGCATCTTTGAAAAATTTATTGCATCCGCCAATAGGTTACCTGCCTTCAAATCCATAGGTAATATTTTTCTAACTGACAGAGACTTCAATCTGTGCAAAATGTGGGAGCACATTGAGTCTTCTGCATGTTATGCCCTGGGTGCTGATTTCTGTGGCAACATGCCAGACCTTTATTGGTATTTTCTTGTCGGTCTCTTTGCTGGTAGAAGAGCAGGAAGACATAATTAGTTTGTCCGTTGTTTTCTTCATCTTTTGACGCTCGTCCTTTGAACGTATATGTCTATAGCCATAATGGAGATTGGAGACAAGATTTAAGCCTTTAAGTTATCTGCATCTGGAAATTTAGATGTAGAAGCCAGTCAAGAGTGAGGAGACCCTATTTTTTGTTCAGTCTATGTGAATCAGGTAGCTTTCCTTTAGATGGTCCACGGATGTCGTGCATGATATATGTTCACACATGTGCATTGCAGGAACTGTTGGTTCATACATAAATCTCTTCTGACCAAACATTATTTAGAAATATTGATATGTTGTCCCACACCATATGATTTGAAATTCATCCTGAAATCTGTATACAGAAACCCTGCCAGAGGTGACAACATTAATGAGGCCATGGGGACCAAAAGAAGATGCAAGCCTCTCAGAATTCCAGGTTGAGATGATCCAGCTTGCGTCACAGCTCAATGGTGATTATGTACTGAATGCTTACCCAGATATTGGCAAAAGGATGACAGTGGGTGAAGCCAACAGATATGCCGAGGATGCTGTTAGGAGGTTCCTTGAAGCCGGCAGGGCTGCTCTAAGAGCTGGAGCAAATGAATCAGCTATTGTTACAATGCGACCTTCACTCACTAGCCGAATTCCAGTGGGGGGTCCTGGTAACTACCAGAAAGCCTATTGATTCCTCACAAAACCACCAGTTTAGATATGAATTTAAATACAAATATAAAATTACCGTGTCCGTAAATATATAATGTAAAATTGCAAATGAATCTGCTATTTGTTACAATGAATACTAGTACTGTTCTTATTTACATGTGCAAGTGGTGCTTGTATTATCAGGTATGTGCAGTAGTTAATCTGATTGTCAGATTCTCAAGAGTGGAGATTGTGTACCTTGCATCTTGTTCTTGCGAGAACCACAGAAATAAGAGACCTCGTAGCCATTTTATACTGAGTTGCTGTTGGAAAAATTGCCAGTGGTTTAGCCTTATCATGTGGTATTTACAACTGAGGTGATGGCGAGCTACCAAAATAACTTGTGTTACGGAAATAGAACATCATATTATATCGTTCGCTTCAATTTCCTCCATCAACGGATTTGCGTCATCTCATATTATTCAACATCCATGTAGCTGAATTAAAAGTTAAAACGACCAAGTTTTAGGCCTATCTACTCTGTAGACGAGTCTTTGAAGGAGAACGAGCAGCCAGTCAACAATCTCCTCTAGATGGTCCTACCAAAAATCCAAATGAATAACTGGCCACAGGTGCACCTACCATTCAACGTACTATCTAGACACAATAGGAAGTTGTAGCAAACCAGTCTGTATCTCCCTTCTCCCGCTTGCAACAACCAACCCTCTCTCCTACGATACGAATGGAGGTCTCATGGGAACAAAGTGTGACAGACTCTATCAATACCATTTACTTGCTCTTCTCAGCTTACTTGGTCTTTGTGATGCAACTTGGCTTTGCCATGCTATGTGCTGGCTCAGTCAGGGCCAAGAATGCCATGAACATTATGCTTACAAATGTAGTTGATGCTGTTGTTGGGAGCATCTCTTATTACCTCTTCGGCTTTGCTTTTGCATTTGGTGATGGCACCAATTCTAACCCTTTCATAGGTACAACCTTCTTTGCTCTCAAAGATATTCCCAACACCTCTTATGACTATAGTTACTTTCTTTACCAATGGGCTTTTGCTATAGCAGTTGCTGGAATCACCAGTGGCTCAATAGCCGAAAGAACCCAGTTCAGTGCTTATCTTGTTTTCTCATTTTTCCTTTCTGGATTTGTGTACCCAATTGTGGTTCACTGGGTTTGGTCATCAAATGGTTGGCTATCTCCTAGTTCTGATACGTTGTTCGGCTCTGGTGCTATTGACTTTGCTGGCAGTGGCGTGGTTCATTTGGTGGGAGGGATTGCTGGACTTTGGGGCTCTTTCATACAAGGTCCTCGAGTGGGCAGGTTTGATGCATTTGGCAAGCCCGTGCCTATGCGTGGGCACAATGCAACTCTTGTGGTGCTTGGGACATTCTTGTTGTGGTTTGGCTGGTTTGGGTTTAATCCTGGTTCATTTGGTAAGATTCTTGTCGCCTACCCCAATACAACCGATCAAGGGAACTGGACCGGTATTGGCCGGACTGCAGTAACAACTACATTGGCTGGTTCGACCGCCGGACTCACAACCCTATTTGGCCGGCGATTACTAGGAGGCCACTGGGATGCATTAGATGCTTGCAATGGATTGCTTGGTGGTTTTGTGGCCATTACTTCAGGATGTTCTGTCGTGGAGCCATGGGCCGCGATTGTATGTGGGTTTTGTGCAGCTTGGGTCTTGATTGGGCTAAACGTCTTGGCTCTAAAGCTGCAATTTGATGACCCATTAGAGGCAACTCAGCTGCATGGTGGGTGTGGTGCTTGGGGTTTGATATTCACTGGATTGTTTGCCAAAAAGGATTTTGTGATCCAAGTTTATAATTCAGGTGAGGCGGGAGTGGTGAGACCCTATGGCCTTTTACTGGGTGGTGGATGGGGTCTGATCGGATGCCAAGTGGTTGAGTTGTTGGCAATAGTAGCCTGGGTTAGCATAACAATGGGACCGGTTTTCTTCGCACTTGATAAGCTTAAGATGTTGAGAATATCAATTGATGAAGAAGTAGCAGGCCTTGATATCTCTAGCCATGGAGGCTATGCCTATGCTACGCATCCGGAAGAGAACCATCCTCGCTTCTACGCAGACTATATGCCTATCCAAGGTCGAAATCATTCATGATTCAACTGCATTTCTCCACTGTATCATTGGCGCTTTGGTTTGGTTTTTTATCTTTTTCTTTCTGGTGAATTCTCGTATTTCTGCTCGTTGATTCCTTTCCCATTAATTTGTTGTTCCTTCTTTAAGAGAGAGAGAACTGGCATGTTCTTTTTGCTGTAAATAGTTAGCTCTGCCAAAACTTTCCCAAGCACCTACCTACCTATTACTTGACAATCAATCAGCCGCGCCATGTGCATGCTTCCTGAGTCCAGACACTGGACGCTACCGCTCCAATTCGGCCAAAATGGCTTGATATCCGAAATATGCAGTCAATTTCATCTCGCTTAAATTCTCTGTGGATCATATTTTTTTCTGCCAAAAAAGGCATGTATGATATCAACTGTGTTGCACCGTATACTTTCTTTCCTTGCAAAGCGGAATGTTATTGATGGTTAGTAACGTTGCCATGGTGGGCAGAGGAAGTGTTTAGAAGATGGCCCGTGAAGGGATTCGACCTAGACCACACTGGTGTGGCGATCTGACCTACCGTAAAAGATTACAAAAAATCTGACTTCAGAGCTCTGAATTGATACCAAGTATTCCTTTAACATTACACCTCGGAGTTTGCATAAACTGGAAGCAGATATAGAAACATTTAAGCAAAACTTTTGGACGAGGCCACAAGTCAATAAACAAAATCATAAGATTGCTGATATTACATTTCGCTCCACCAAAATTTGTGTCAGATGCTGGTATTGATCTTGGCTAATACCTTACAAATTGTCGCTTTTCATCTCCATCACTCTGCCTTCCATACGGATTGATCTCACTGAAACCATTTCGGCTTCCTTGATTTGCTTTCTTCCTAAACTTGGAAGCACTGCTGTCCATATTCAGATTCATCTTTGGTGGAGAAGAAAAGCAAAATGACGCAGCAACAGCCTACATATATCCAATATTAGCCATTTCATTGCTCAAAAAATAAATACATTCATTCACATGTGATCGCCTTCTAGAATGCAAGCAACAACAATGGTACCTGCAGATCTAGTCGGTGGACATTAAAGATGTCCTTCATAGAATGTGAATTATAGGCCAATATGTATGATCTATATGCATCTTTAGCTGACTGGTTCAAATAGTAGTTGTTGGCCACCAACTTCTCCTGAAACAATCCAGTAGTTCTCTTTAAGTTCATTGTAACTTTAGTTACTAGGATGAAACATCCAACAGCGAGGAAGTAGGAAAGTACCAGATGTGATTGAACATTTGCCAACTTCTTCTGATCAAATTCATACTCTTTGACAGGGACTTTTGCTGCCTATAAAAGAGACAATAAGTTTTAGAGGGCACAAAAGGCAAATTCATACTCTTTCAAGTTTTCTTGCTTTTCAAAACCCTAATGCTGCACATCCTACTGCGTGATGAAATGAAACCAACTATTTATTGCATTAAGGTGGTGCCCTCTTCATAAAACAAAAGAATTGGGGATGTGTAAGATAAGCAGCCATGATGAATTTGCTATATACCTTCAGATAGCGCAAAAATTGCAGCTCTTCCGGAATCAGGAAAAGCAAGGCATTTCCTTTTGCACCTTCCCCTCGGGCTGTTCGACCAACCCTGTGAACGTATTCCTGAAAGCAGTAATTTCAGGGCACATGTTACTAAGCATGCATGAACAAGAACACTGAGCTCTTAACTGAAACATGCTAGCCAAAAAATATGAGCACCTTAGGTTCATCAGGAGGATCAAACTGCACAATCCAGTCCTAGAAGCAGAAAAAAAACAAAGAAGGAACAAATATCAGCTGACTTAAAAAGAAAATGCAGCTTCCATGGTCTGTATGATAAACTGTTATTTTATGTGGAAGCCTTTAAGTGAGCAATTTTCAAATTTTGACTTTCAAAAATCCCAAAAAACCATGGCGAGTTCAAACAAATCCAAATGTATAACATCTCTAATAGTTGACCGTGTTAATGACCCAAATTATTTTTCACTTTCTTTTTTTTCTAAGAAGATCATTTAGTTCTTGTGATAGGCCAACCAAAATATAATATCTCAAGCAAAACAGAATTCTAACTATACTCCCAGATGTCCAGGAGTCATTTTCAAATTTTCAGTGTCCCTCACCCACAAACACAACACACTTCTAGGGGTAAGATCCTGGTAAATATTAGCAAGTCACTTTAAGCAAGAAACATACCACAGCAGGAATATCAAGTCCACGAGCAGCAACATCAGTACAAAGCAAGATTCCCTTCTCGGCTTTGCAGAAATCAAAAAAGGTAGAAGTTCTTTTCTGTTGCTTTTGTTTTCCATGGATATCAAAGCATTCCACATGGATGTACCTCAGAAGGTCAGAATGGAACTTAACAGAGTTACATGAAGAGAAGAAAACCATCACTTTCTTTGACAAATTTCTCTTCAAAAAGGAGTACAAGAGAATAAATCTCTTGGCACTTGGCACTACACAATAGCCTTGCTGCAGACCTTCATTTGTGACCTACAATACCCGACATCTTGTCAGGTTTAAAGGCAGGTAACTTTTGATAGTATGTACATATGTTTATATGTATGAAAACATTTAGAGACATAGAAGCAACAGCATGTCTACCTTGGTTCTACCATCATCCACGTCAATATAGACAGGAGCTGTCTGAAATGACAAGCGAGCAAGGTCCTCCACCTGAGATTGAAATCCAGCATTAGTTGGATCAACCAGAAAACAAAATACTGAATTTCACTATCAAAAAAGGAAAAAAGGCTGAATTTGTGTTTCAAGCTTAATCATTGAAATTCTGGTTAAAGAGAAAAAACTGGTTCAAATACTGAAAGGACAAGCATGAGTAAACAGAACCAAAACCAACATCAAAATGCGATGCCTTGGGAAACATACCTTTTTAGTTTGGGTAGCCGAAAATAGGGCAGTTTGCCTAGCCTGCACATTGATTAGTAAACCACATCAGCTAAAAAGCATTAACTATTGCCAAAAAGAAATAAAAAATGCCATTACAGCCACAGATGGGAGCGAGCATGGCTCATTGAAAGTGACCATATCACTGAATATTATCAAATATCAGCATTTGAGCTCAAGTTTTAGCAAAGGAACATAATCAAGAAAATTCAGGATAACAATCAGCACTGAAAACAAGAAGAGATTGATGAGACTTATTTAGTGCAAATCTACCAAATACTGTAAGAGCAGCCAATCAACTAACTTCAAAGTGCTGCTGTTAATACTGTTTGGAAAACACAGGTTGGATCAGCATGGTTAACATACATTGTTTCATGAACTAGATTTTATCCCAAGAAAGTAGATTTTGCCAGTTTTACACAACTTTCAGAGATGGCTCTGCATTATGAACATATCTTTTTTACTTTTAAATAAAAAAATCATATATAATTACCACAACTTAATTTACCTTTGGTAAAAGCTTGATAATTTGCTTCATTTCTTCCTCAAAGTTTGCCTCCAATATCCTGTCTGCTTCATCAATCACGAGGCACTACAAGTTTGAAAGGTTGTTTACAAATTAGGTCAGACTTCTAAGCGCCAAGCAACTAATTTAGCTACAGGGAGCAGCATTTGATTACTAAGATTTGACTTGAGTCTTATACTGCATCTGCTAAACATTATAGCTAATATAGTCATAAGATATTCGACCAATGTAATTAGTTTGAAAATAAAACGAGTAAAACATCTTCTATAACACGGTTAAAGCTTATTAGAAGTTACCTTTAGGTTCTTATAAATAAATCCCTTTGTATTTTGAAGATGATCAAGAAGTCGACCAGGTGTTGCCACCAGTAAATTTACCCCTTTAACAATGCGTTCTGCTTCTCCTCTTCTTGCGGAACCACCAATAACCAAGCCAAGAGTCTGGGAGTGATACTTGAGAAGGTCTTTTGCCACAGCATGAGTCTGCAGAGTTGATTGTTGAATTAGTCAAGGAAAACAGCAAGTGAACTATCCAGAGCCATGAAATTTTCTCTTTTACAAAAACATTTTTTTTCTCTTTTCAATCTGTGGCAAGTTGATAACAAATTATAGCACACAAACAATATAAAATCACATCACTTTCCTCTAAAGCTAAAAAAAGTAAATTCAAAATGCAAAATGCAAAAGCCATCAAAGCAAAGTCCATTAGCAAAGTGACATACTGCCAACTAATTTACAATTCAAATATAAGATGGTAATCACACACGGTAAGAAGCATGGGTATGTCAACACAAAGTACAGGATTAAATCACAAATTTCCATGTCAAAAACATCAAACACTTAGCATCTAACTTCAAAATATCACAGAAGCTTCAACTCAACCATCAAAATTAGAATTTATCAGCAAGCATAATTTATAAGTCGTACAAAGGGAGGAAATCAATTTACAAGAAGGAAAGTACATGAATAAATTCCTTTTTTTCTTGGCATCATCTCATAATCACATGGGGAGAAAAGAGGTAACAACTACTAGTCCATGAAACCCTACTGCTGGCTCACAGATAATTTCTATAGGCTTCCTAATTGAAGATGAAGTCAGGTTTGTCTAACACTATCTAAAAGAGGATTGATATGCCGCTTCACAAGGATACATCTGCAGTGCAAGGATTCCTTTACCTGTATAGCAAGTTCTCTTGTCGGGCAAATAACAACCACGCCTGTTCCATTGCGAGGGGCAAAACGAACATTATATAGTAACTCTACAGCTGGTATTAGAAATGCAAGAGTTTTCCCAGAACCCGTCCTTGCAGCACCAAGAACATTTTTTCCTACTAGAAGTGGCGGGATTGCCCTGGCTTGAATCTGTATTTGCAATGATACATCAGTTATAGGAAACATTTATCGCATAAAAAGGAGAAAATAGGTATGCTATCCTACATTGTATAGAAATTACTGTGGACATTATGGTCTTCCTCTAGGCAGAGCTATATGAACTTTTTTTTATGTAGGAGTTCCCAACAAGACAGCAACATTGCAAAGTTAGAAAAAAATCTCGCCAGGAATTTAGAAAGCTTCAAATTCTAAAAAAAACTAATGCATAGGACATTGATACAGACAAAAGCAATAAAAACTATCAGGTTCCTTGGCAAAAACCGGAAAAAAAAAAAAAACAATATACCTGAGTCATATACTCAAACCCTATCTCTTGAATAGCCTTACGAGTGGGTTCAGATAATCCCAAAGAATCAAAAGACTCTGTGCTCATAATCCCACCTCCACTTTTCACCTTCTTCACCGTCTCTTTCTCTTTATCTTCCTCTTCACTCATGTCTTCACCTTCCTTCTTACTCTTCTTCTTTTTCTTCTTCTTCCCTTTTACCTCCTCAATTTGCCTATGCTCCTCCTCCTCCTCCTCTTCTCCTCCTTCGATTTCATTGGAGTTCTTCTCTTCTGCTTCTTTTCCTTCCTTTTTATTTTTGTTTCTCTTACGCTTTCTCTTCTTCTTCATCTCTTCCTCTTCTGCTGATCTGTTGTGCTTCTCTTCCGCCATGGCGGCCACTGCTTTCTGATCCTAGCTAGCTAGGGTTTTGTTTGGATTGAGACGATGAATCAGCTTGGGGTTTTTGTAACTTCGTATGTCAAACGCTTAAACCCTCTAAATACAAATCTAATAGGGCCCAGTAAGAGAGATATGAGAATGCTTTGGGCTTTTGGGATCACTGATTTCTTGGCTTATTTATTAACATTTTAATATATTGTTTAGAGTTATTAAATAAATATGTTTGAATTTAAAATGATTTTAATTAAGTTTTTATAATTTTAATTAATTTTTTAACAATATAAAATAATCTTTAACTGGACTAGAGTAGGTATCAGTGACATAAATTGAATAAGATTTTAAAATTTAGATACACTTAACTCTTTAAAATAATAATTACTAGATAATTTTCACTTAAAATTTCAATATTATGAATCTTTTTTTTAATTTAAACATTTTTTAATTATATATGATATGAATTTAAATTATCAATACAAGCAACAATTAAAAATTACAAATAATTTCTCAAAATCAATCTTACCTTTCTAATATTATAAGTGTTTTTTCCAAAAAAAGTTTAAAATAATCATGCAAGACAGGAAACTATAAAACAAATGAATTCAGGATTTAATTTAACAAATCTAAGAATTTAATTTAATAAATTTATGAAATAATTCAATTATTTTTGGATTTTAATTATTTTATCAGCATACTTTTAAGACTTTTTTTAAGTTTTAATAATCAAAATAATATATAGTTTATCAGTGATTTAAGTGGCTTATTTTATGTTTTATATTTTCTATAAATAAGAAAACAATGAAAAAACGAGAATGATATTCCTAAAAAAACAGAGTAATTTTTAGAATGGGTGCTAGAAATAGGTCAATCCCATTATGGCACGGTTGAATTTATCAGTACATTATATTATTTTATCAAGTTTATAATAATCACTCGAGAACTCTTAAAATTTTCATATTTTTATGAATATAGTTATGGATAATAGTTATGAATGAGTTTGAGTTTAACTTTGAACTATGCATGTTACCTAGCTAGCCATGGTGTGGAATATGTATCAATAACTTATCAATTAAAAAATAAAAAATAAAATGTCAAAATATCAAAACACCTTTATAATTCTCTTAATCATACAAAATATTTATGTGAAAAATATCAAAATACCTTTAAAGGTGATTTTTTATATATATATTTTTTCTAAGGCTGAAAACGTTATTTACTATATATCAAAATTAGAAAAAACCTGGTATACCCTTTTTTCAGCTGTCTATCTTTTTTTAAATCATTGAAGCAAAGAAATATTTTTACTGTTACAAATATTATGAAAGGTCAATGAAGCCCTTAGTTAATAATTTTAAATTTTGTTGATTTTAAGGGTAAAAAAATATTCGTATTATGTTAAAAAAATTTAAAAAGATGCATTCATCTCAAACAAATCTTTTAATAACCACTCAAAGAAATCTTTCAATAACTACTGAGCAAGAGAAAAAAACCAAAACACTCATAAATCAAAGACGCAAGGTAAAAGTTTTTTTTTTTCCTTTTTCCCCTTTAATTTAACCTTTTCATAGCATAATTAGATGAAACTAATTTTGAATTGTGATACAACTGCTAAATTAAAAAAAAAACTGACAAATAAAATATGTGTCTAATCTTAAATTCTTGATAGTTTTTATTTTGGTCTATGAGATATGAGAGAGAAAGCCTATCTAAAAATGGTAAGAAGATAGAAAATTGTCAATTTGATCATTTTTAAACGACGAAACTCACAATTATTGGTGTTAACGGGTTCCATTCAATAAAAGGTTAACAATGATGGATTTTTTTGTATAAACATTAACGAGAGATTGAGTTTAGTTTTGATTTTTTTTTATCAAGCTGATTTTTATGTGTTTTTTTGGGTGTTTTTGGGTTGCTGGGTGGTTTGTGGAGATTTTCATAATGTTTTTTTGGGTGAAAACGGGTTGAACAATGAATTTTCAACCAAAAACATCACACCCTAGATTTTTTAGTCATCACAATGATTATTGATTTTTTGGCAGGGCAACAACAGGCAACACATAATGTGTAGCCTGTTCTTTTATTTTCTTTTTTAAAAACAAGAGGCGTGTTAAATGTCATATGCCCCTTATAAAAGATAAATAAATAAATATGGCCCAGCTGCGCATGGATTTTATTTAAAATTCGCTTGCCTGGCTTGATTTTTTTTTTTAGCATTGCGTTTTTGTTAAATTTTTTTATTATTTAATATTTGATTGTTTTTTAATTGATCTTTATTTTTTTCATCATATAATTAAATAAAAAAAAATCTCAATGAACCCATTAGGATCCATAACTTAGGTCACAGGTTTGGTAAGCTAGTTCGGTTAGGCATGCGAACCTGACTCTTTTTAAGGCCTGTACACTTGGTTTGACCTGTTTTTTTTTTCAATTTCATTTTTTAACATTGAGTTTTTGTTGAATTTTTTTTATTTTTTTTAATTTTACCTTTTAATAGTTGATTATTTTTTAATTAGTCTTTATTTTTATCATATAATTAAATAAACAAATCTTATTTTACCTATTAGAGTCCATAACTTAGATCACAAATTTGATAACCTAGCTGAGCTTGACATGATCTTCTATAATACATCGTCTTAATGTTTAAAATAAAAAAGATTTTATTTAAAAAAAAAGCCAAATCACTTGTTACTGGGCATGCATGTTGCATTTGGATCATGCCTTTTTTTTTCTTGTCTTATGACTTCATTTTTTTTTAACATGTTAAGTTAAAAAGAATTTTTAAATTTGATTTGATAGATTGAATTTAATAACAATAATATAAAATTTCCTACAACATGAACATTCATTTTTTATATTAAAAAAAATAAATCAATTTGACCCATAACATGGGAAGTTACCTAACATGCGCGCGTGTAGTGGTACGCGAATAGGCTGATTATAAATCTGGTATTAAAGACTGCATTTTTCGCACTCATTTTTAAAGTTTATATTAGCACTCAAAATGACTTGGAAGTTCATCTTCCATCTTGCGAAGAAATGCTATTTGACATTGTGAAATCCAAAAGTTACCTGATACTTTTTATCGTTTTGAACATATAAGGAAATTAGTTGCTATGCTGGCGCGTTGTCGTGGGCTTATAACATGTTTGTGCGTTGTCATGGATTTATAAAAAAAATCATATATTTTTTTAAAAATTATAACAAAAAAATCATGTGGAGAAACACTTTAGCAATCAATAGTGTTTTAAAGAAAAAACTACAAAGTTAAATTTTCAACCAGCTCAGTATGAAAAAAATAAATTCGACAAAGATAATTTTGGAAAAAAATTGATAAAAAAACATGTGGGGGAAACATTGTAGCAAGAAAAAATCATGTGGAGAAGTACTGTATCAATTCACAAAGTTTTTTTTTCAAGAAAAAAACTACAAAGCTAAATTATCAATTAGTTCAATATGAAAAAGAAAAAACTAAAATTGGCAAAGACAATTCTAGAAAAAAAAAACAAAGAAAAAAAAACCACATGAAAAAACACTGTAGCAATCAACAGTGTTTTAAAGAAAAAACTACAAAGCTAAATTATCAACCAACTCAATATAAAAAAATAAAATCAACAAAAATAATTCTGAAAAAAACACAAAAAAACAAAAAATAAAAAAGACAATTTTGGAAAAAACGTAACAACAAAAATAAAAATAAAATAATAAAGAAAAAAACACGTGGGGAAAGCTAAAGCTAAATTCTCAACCAGCTCAATATTAAAAAAAATAAATTCAACAAAGATAATTTTGAAAAAAACAAACATGTGGAGAAATATTGTACCTAAACAAAAACCATGTGCGGAAAATAATGTAGTAATCTACAATGTTTTTTTATAAAAAAAACTACAAAGTTAAATTCTCAACTAGTTCAATATAAAAAAAAAACCCGAAAAGAACCATTTTGGAAAAAAAAAATCATAAAAAGAAAAAAATATATTGGATAGGTGGTTGGAAATTTGATTTTGGGATTTTTTTGGATCCAAAAAATCTTTTTTCAATCTATTTTCACTATTTATTTTTACTTAAAAACACCCGATAAATATTATTATTATGTCAATAAATCAATCTCTCAACTCAAAAATTAATAAATAAGTACAAAAAAATGAAAAAAAAATCTTTCTCAATTCCAATCCACCTTTTCAAACAAGTAGAAGACTTAAAAACATCTCAACAGATCTTTATACATGAAAATATTGTAGTAATCTGCAATGTTTTTTTTAAATGACAACTAAATTTTCAATTAATTCAATATTAAAAAAAACAGCAAAAATAATTTTGAAAAAAACATACAATTTTTTTTAAAAAAAGTCAATCATGAGAAAAGAAAAAAAAACCATGGTAAAAAAAAACATAAACAAAACTAAAAATATTAGTATAATAAAATAAAAGACATTAAAAAAACTACAGTACTTTCCCATGTCTTTTATTAGAGTATTGTTAATATAATATTTAGGTGAACAACGGAAGGCAGGGAAGCGACCTCACCAAATCAATAGAATTAAGGACGATGAGTTTCGGTTAAGGTAAAATAAAGTTAAATATATATATTTTTTCTATATATATATATATATATATATATAAACGAAAGAAAGGCTTCAATATTAACATCACGCAGCCTCCACAAATTGCAGCCACTTCCAGCACATCATTCACCATTAACAAAATCAACATGAAAGTTAAACCTGAGCTACATTTTCGAAAACTCAGTTTTAACCAGTGAAGTAGGTAACTAATTGACATTTACATTTTCAAAAGTCACAGTTAAATAAATGTACAGTCTTGCTCACGCCAGTGCATAAACCGCTACTTCACATGAGAATCATAGGGCATATATACAGTATCTGGAATAATAAGGGGCAACTTATCAATGTACATGAACAGCCTCTTGCAATTCTGTCTCGTAATCAAGGCTAAATCGACAACGTCAGACTTATCTGCATAGATCCACAGGTCGCCAGAATTGACCCTTTTAAGACTACCGCGACAAAAGGGGCATGATTGAGACCGCCCACGCCTGTGATGAAAGCGAAACAACATATCAAGGCACTATAGAAGTTAGGAAAGGACGAAACCATAGCCCCACGATAGCATTAATTGAGAGGACTCTTTCAAATTGAGAAACCACAGGCCAACAAACCCTTCAAAAATGTAGCAAACCAGTCAAGGACCTCCATTCCTGAGGCTGAAGGGTTGGCCTAACAGCTTTGGGACGATTCAAAAGTTCAGAGGTAAAAGATACCAGACAAAAATTCCAAACATGGGGATGCATGAGCAACAGAAAATTATGCACGAAGAAGTAGCTCTGTCCTCTTTACATCAATGTGGGATTAGATAGGTATTACAAGTGAGTTTCATAAGAATGTGAATGGAGTAGCAATCACCAAGTGCATAAAGTGACTGTCCAATCCAATCTTCAATTTCAGGGCAAAGACTAAAGACACATCCACATATTTTTATTTTTTGGTTGCAGTAAAGATGAGATAATCAGAAATTGCGCTAGGACCCATAGAAAGAAGACAGTAAGCTCACCAATCCCGATAGCACCTCAAACACAAAGAATGACTGCAATTAGGCAACACAACCTTATTGTTCATTTCCATGCAAATCCCACACTCTTCTTCTCTTTCTATATCGATTTCTGAGAGTTTCCCCTTCTCCAACTCATCCTTTCTTCTATATCTCATAGTACATACTTCTTTCTGTTTCCTGTCATCCACATCCGTGATTCCTCCTTGAAGTTGCAGTAAAGAAGGAAATATCACCGCTGTTTATAGAAAACAAAATTTGTAAGCTTGAATTTCACCCCTACAAACTGAAGATGTTTCCTCGAAAATTTGAGTCTGGGTAAAAAGGAAAAAGATTCAGTCTTCTCAGAGCATCACTCACCATAAAATTCTCTAATGCTAGCTTTTCTTTCCTGAACAGACATAGTAGTTTTCCCATCTGCATAGGTCTGCACCAATCAGCACACCGTCACACCCCAACAAGAAGTTGTAATATTATTACTACATTTTTGAAGGTGATGGAGTGATGAAGAGTCACAACAGACAAATTAAATGGATGAATAACTTAGCAATGAAAACTGAAGGGCACATAATAAGGGGGAAACTGACAGAAAACAGTGCAAATCTAAAACAAGAAAACTGAAATGAGAAACGTGGAAAGAAACATACAAGATAAATAAGAATTCTTAGCAAACCAAGGGCACCAGCAAGGTTACAATCAGTCCACTGCACAAGAAAGAGAAAAAATTGGGCTGCTGGGCTATAGGATAATCGCATCTGAAGGCGAGCTCCGTCGTTCTCCCTTGGATGATCTAAAGCACTGCATTAACAAGATACAATGTAAGACACGCAATGACAGAACTTGTTCACTCTTTCTTCCCTTGCATTGAAAAAGGAGAGAAGCAATGATCACGGACAAGAAATTGTTAGCACCAACAACAATCAACATTGCTCTCTAATTAAGATAAGAATGTCTTATCAGAATAAACCCTTAAGAAAAATCAGGTCCAACTCTAAGAGATGATACAGTAAAAGTTGAAAAACGCAATAACAGTAGTATTGGGGTTAAACTTATGACTGCAAGTTTTATTTAAAAGCAAATACTTCCAGAATTATAAATAACATTGCCTTCTTTTTTTCTATTTTTCTATTTACAGGACAGTTTTGTAGCATGAAAGAAAATTCTAAAACAGGCGCTGTTAAGAGAGAGTATGAGCAACAAGTTGCTAATAACTGGTATCTAACCAGAAGCTCCCATTAGCTTTACTCAGGGCCACATGTATAATTTTGTTGGCATTGTGGTTTGCAATATATAATTTCTAGACACTTTGAATCAATAAACAGTAACAAGGTCTGCTTTACCAATCTTGAGGTTTCTAATGAACAAACTAGCTTAAAGACATAGAACTAAAAAAAGCAATATTGATTGCAGAATTTGGGGGACCCAAGTTTGCAATAGAGAAGAAAACCAAGTGAGTGATAAAGTTTCATCTTTAATAATTGAACACAAGTTAATCAAAATGCCATAAGTACAGACATTGATTCATCTTGCTGTTTTAACAACAATAGCTACTTGCCTATAGTCTTTTAAAATCATGTAAAAACAACAATCTTATTCCTTTGTTTCAGAACATGATCACAAGTTTAAAGGATTTTCCCAGCAGAAAACTAGGAAAAAAAAAGAAAAAAAAACATTTGCTTTCTCATTGAAACACAGTCTTATTCCTTTGTTTGAGAACATGATCACAAGTTTAAAGGATTTTCCCAGCAGAAAACTAGGAGAGAAAAAACAATTGCTTTCTCATTGAAACACAGTCCCTGTAGAATCAACTTCAAGAATCAAGACCATAAATCAATTCACCAATTAAATAAAATTCAAGAATCATTGTGACTTCTTATAATTCAGAAATTTCTTAGTTTGGCTTTTTAAAAAAAAAGCAAAGGCAACAAAAATGGATCAAAATCACAGTACACGCATCATTCATGCATTAGTGATTGATAACTAATATAGAACAATTACGCATTCAAAAACTTACACTTAAACCATACCAGATTTTTTTAAAAGAAAAAAAAATTAAAAGTAAGAGAGATAGAGAGAGAGTACAGAGTATTGGCGTGCTGGATATCAGCTTCGAGAGCTTTGAGAGAATCCTTGAAAGACAACTTTCCCATGGCTTCGGCTTGCTATTATTATTTCTCGGAAACCAATTCCCATCAAACAAACAGAAAAATCAATCAATAAAAAACACTCCCCTCGATAACTAGAATTCTATCTCCAGAATCAGATAAATTAGGAAAAGAAATTGCCTATCATAAACCCTCTCTCCTGCACGTAGTTAAAACACACACCCCCGCTCTTGTCGGTTACGAACTCCTTAAAACTAGACGCAGCTCCGTTATCTTTCTCGTTTTACCACTTTACCCTCTCTCGACAAATACTGATAAGTTTGTCCTTTTTTTATTTATTTAGATCGTTATAATGTACGGTATCGCTTTTATTATTTGGTTAGTACTGTGTATAAGCTTTATCTAGGTGCACGGTTGCTTTTAGAGACAAGCAGAGGGCATTTTTGAGAAAAAATAATTACTAACATTTACAGCAAAAGCTTTACATGAGGTGACATGTCAAGGACAGAAAAAATTCACTGCTACTCGGGATAAGAATGGATGCTCTAACAGAAATAAGGCTGTTGTGTTTTTAAAATTTTAAATTTTTTTAGAATGTTGTGATATATTAATATTAAAAAATAATTTTTAAAAAATAAAAAATATTAATATAATATATTTTTAAATAAAAAATACTTTAAAAAATAATTATTATTACACTTCTAAATATCAGAGTATTGAGAAATAATCAGTAATAATTACATTATAAAAAAATAATAGAGATAAAAAGAGAGAGAGAGTACAATAAACAATAAAGGGAAGAGGGAAGTAAAAAATTTATTTTAGAACTTAGGTAACATGTAATTTTTTTTCTTTTTATATATATATATATATATATTAAAGTAATTATTATTATTATTATTATATTTATTTATAACTCGGGATGTCCGAGTCAGCTTACGTGCACCACGACTAATTCTCGGACTCATTGAACATGCTGCAGACCCACAACTAATTTCCGGACTCATTGAACATGCTGCAGACCCAATTGACAGATAAAGCACCGTGAGAATGACAAACATGCATAGAAAAGATCGAACTCGGATGCAGAGGAAGGGAACAAGTCGTTGCCCTCACCAGACCATGACCTCAGGTACACTATAAAATAATTATTGATATAATTCCTGGAGTAGTATTTGTTTTGCTGATTTAGTGATAAATTTTTTAAAAAATATTAATTATAAAGCATGCAATGAAGTTATTAAATATCATACCTCTTATTATTTTTTATTACAAAACTCTTTTGTTTCTTAATCACAGCCTATTTTTTATTGAATAATTAACGATATCCGTGCATGGCAACATAACTGATTGTCTTTTGTTTTGTTTTTCATGTCATCACACTTGTTACCATTTTTTGGTCTGTGCATGTTAGTATTGGACTTTGGTTAGTAGTTATTTCTTATTATATAATAAGTGATGTATTTTTGTTGAATAATTAGCATTATTCAATTATCCATACCTCCCTGAATAACTAATGATCAAGGGTGGAGATAGAGGCTGGTTGGTGTCCGGCCTGCAAGTCTAGACACGATCTTGTTAATCATGTCAAAACTAATTGTTTTATTTTTCTTTAAAATATCATAAAATAACACTTCAGATCACCATGTGTTAATTTGCTAAAACTATAATCAGAGTTATGAACCTGACTGAATGTGATAACTTTATTTATAAAAAAATATTTTTATTTATTTTTATTATAATAAAATTAGTCACATGCAAGAAAAGCTACTAAATTATTTTAAAAATTTTTTACTTGTATAAAATACCTTATAAAAATTACACTGTCTTCTAGATACTTTCTAACCACCTAGAGTGGCTAGAAAGTGGACAAAAAAATTAAATTCTGCCCCCTGGCTTAAAACAATTGTTTCCAATTCCTTTTTCACCGCAAGACACCTAAAAAATACCTTATAAACTTACATGGACAAGCATCTAATCTCAAAACACATTTAATTGGTTGAAAAACAAATAATTCATCTTGATTGGCTGAATTTTTTTTATTATCAGTTTTGATCCCTAAATTCTCAATTTACTTTAACCAATAAAATCGATTTTATCTTACAAAATCAAATACTAATTTAATACCAATTCTTTTTTCATATCTCAATAACCCTCTAAAAAATAATTAAAACAAATCATGAATTCAAAATCTTATTTGATGAGATTTAGAAAAAAAAATCGGTGAACGAAAAAAAACTCAAAGTACAAAAGAAAATAACGGCACTGTTCATTCAATGGTGCATAACGAGGGAGTCTACAGTGAAATCTAGGCGTTTTAGTTTTTTTTTTTCTTTTACTTGATCAATTCTTAGCTTAATACATACATACATACATATAATACATACATACATGGACATGCATATAATTAGACAAGCAGAGGGTATTTTTGGAAAATGAAATTGCATTTGTTCTTGATAAGTATAAGAGCAAAAACACTCAATGCTGATGTGGTGGCATTTTAAATATGTTATTGCTCTGATAACTGTAAGCTGACAGGGACACGGCCACACGGGGCCCAAAAAACAAAAGGAAGATGGGAAGGGGTGATGTATTGGCCATTTGGTTCTAACGCAGAGATGGCTTCCTCGGCTTTCAGCTTATTATAGATACAAAGTCAACCTAGAATATGGGACCGGCAATTAACTCTTTTTAAATAAAAAAACATTTTAAAGCTTTTCTATTTTATTTTTATACTATTTATTACAACTACAAATTACAAATTACAAATTACAAATTTAAATTACAATGTAAATTACGAATGAAACTAGAACTAAAACTAAAACAACTGTTGGTTTCATTATTTCAATTACTATGCACTCACTGGAGTGCTAAAACAATGTGATTTTTTTTGTACTAACTTGAACATATCTTAATTAATTCTATGAGTTTTTAAATTAAAAATCATATAAATTTTTAATAATTATTATATTAGTAATTATAAAATTTAAATTTGAGATTATAGGGAAACAAACCCCTTGATCACTGAGTTTTTGCTAATGATAATGTGTTGACATGTTAAATATGCTTTTGCTTTGGTAATTATGAAGCTGAGAGGGATACGGCTGGAAAAAAACAAAATAAAAAATAATTTTTTAAAAAAATATTATTTTGATGTGATAATGTTAAAAATAAATTTAAAAAAATAAAAAATATTATTTTAATATATATATATATAAAATATTTTAAAAAACCATTATTTTTATAATTTTAAAATATTTTAAAAAAACGAAACTAACTTTTTTATTTTATTTTTCATAATTTCTATCTCAAGTATTTTTTTCCAGACACATCGGAGACAACTTCCGAGCCAAGCCCATCTTATAAAAATGCAAAAACTGGCTGACGCGGTTTCACGTTTAATAATAAACCGGCGGCTTTTGAATATGAAGGAAAAGACTACACTACCCGTGCATTAAACATATGCTTTAGGACATGTAACATATTGTCAAGTGGGGATTGTCGTTCAACAACTGTTGTAATGGAAAAAGTTATCCACCAACCTCTTATTTGTCCACATCAGTCCATGACATGATATAATTAAAAAATAATAATAAAAATTAAGAGGCTTGATGTTTCTACCGTGCATTCAAAGTAATGAAATATTATTTTCATTTTTTTTTCGTGCGATATGATCCTTTTATGATAAGATTGGAGGCACTAGTGCTTCTAATTTGTCAACCAAGAAAAAATTTGAATAACAAGGAATCAAAATAAAAAACAATGAGAAACTTGAAGATTATTTTAAAATTAACTCAAAACATTGACTTTATTTGTCTTACTTTGCAACTCTTTTATTTTTGAGTCCTTTTAGTTTTTTTAATTTATTTTTGATATAAAACTTTATTTTTTTATTTTTAATTTGAGATTATTGAGAAAAAATCAACAAATTTTGATGATAAATAGAGAAAATGTTAGTTCACACTGATCCTATTAAAAAAACAATCAATATTGGTGTTAACGAGTTTCATTCGATGAGAAAAATTCTATTTTCGAATCATTTTTAGGCTATTTGATGCCATAAATAGGTTCGTCTAAAGAGTTTTTTTTTTGTGTTTTTTTGGTAAAAAATAGTTGAAAATTGATTTTTGAGGGTGTAAAATACTCTTACTTCTTACCTTACCTAGGTTCCAAATTAAACCTGATAGGAATGAACTCGTTGTGACTTAATCGATCTTTTTATGAAGCTATCGTGATCTCAAATAAATATTTTATTATTTATTGATATTTAATTTTAAAATCATCTATTTTTTTAATTATTTTTTTGATTATCTAAATTATTTTTGAAATCACTAAGGTAATAAAATACATTAAGTTATCCTACACATAATTTAAATTATTTTTTACTAGAAAAAACGTTAACAATTTTTTTTTTTGCATGAAAAAAATAATTTACCTTGCAACATGACAAAGACCAACAATGTTGTAAGCATCTAAACATTAATTAAGATAAATATTAAACATTGAGTTACATACTAATCATTGAATATTTCGTGTTATTCATTAGGATGGCAAAATCAAAACTAGAAATTGTTGCCCCCACAAATTGATTTCTATCATCATTTTCCGACACACCCCCTGATTTGTATGAATAAACATTAAAAACAATCTTCATTCTATCATTCTCCCCCCTACCTGTCTTCCTTTCTTTTTTCATAATAATAATTAGCGAACTCGCGTTTCCCTTTCTTTTAGGGCTAGGAAATCTCACGTTTTCCACTCAACACAAAACGACGTCTTCCATTGTAGCTCAATTAAACCCCCCAGATCTTGCTGCCCATAAGTGACTCCGACCAATCATCTTCTCCTGCAAACATTTCCTGTTCTTGCTCAATCGATTCAATTTCTTTTTTTTTTTTAAATTTTTTTGGCGTGGCGGGGATTTAATTCTAGGCCAGGGAAGGAAAATACTTATCAGTATTGGTGTTGTAATAATCTGGATACGGAGAAATTAAATTTGAAATGATCATCCGTCGTCCTTGGTAGTAGATGAGAAGGAATCGTAGAAGAGAATTGATAGAAGAAAATTGATGAAATGGAAATAGTATTAGTGTTTATATTATATTATAAACGAGAGCAAGTTTATATTTTCATTGAAATTTAAAAATTGCATTGATCCAAAATACAAATTGTAATTTATTAAAAAATATAGATAAAATAAAAAAATAAAATTACCAAAATATAGTATACTTAACATATATTTTTTTATTTTTTTAATGATTGTCTTATTATATAAGATTGAGGTGTTTGTGAGTGTGGTTGCGGACCTTGCGGTTGCTTTTCAAAGTATTTTCACTTGAAAATACATTAAAATATATTTTTTATTTTTTACATCAGCGCAACAAAATAATATGAAAATATATAAAAAATATTAATTTGAAGCAAATAGAAAAATTAAAATTTTTAATTTTTTTTTAAAATAAAAACAAACAGAATTTTGACTCATTACCACACCCCTTGTTACTATAATTGTTAAATTTAACTTGATTTAGTAGATTGATTTAAGCAATTAGATCCCAAAGCTCGAGTTGAGCTTCTAACCAAGACTTTAACACTAGCAAATTTGGTTGATCTAACTAATATGAATAATCTAACTAAAACTCATCCAAATCAATCTAGATCAATAATAAAAGAAAAAAGTAAAAGTAAAAGAAATATAGAATTGCTGCAAAATTAACCTCCAAAAAGATGAAAATACTTAATGTTAGGAATTTCAAAGACAAAATCATGGTTTTATATCAGTAACGCGAGAAAAGAAAAGAGTTTGAAGTCGTCGAGTTTTAGAAAAAAAGAAGTCTGAAATAAAGTTTTTCTATTTTATCAATGAGTATTGCATACAGTGCCCTGAATCATATAAGGGCATTGAATACAAGGAATACCCTTGCTCTGCTATATACATACATGTCTCTGACCAGGTGCATACTGTTACTATATATTTATACAATTAGGACTCTTGATATTAACTATCAAAGATTATCTTATTATAGACTCCTTGTATAGCAAAATAACCTTCTATGTAGACTTCTTGTATGGCAAAATAACCTGCAATGTATAAGAGGCTGCTTTATGCCGAGTGCAGGGGGAAGAGAACATTCTGCAAAGTTAATAAATTAATTAAGTCTCTTGGTACTCTGCTTTTGGCTTGAATATATTAACATGGTATTAGAGCTTCTTCCAAATCCTTGCTTGCCTCTATCTTGAATTTTCCTTTGGCTTTCGCTGTAGTTGCCTTACTCATCTTGGACCCATCTTTTTCATATTACTCCTGGTGGAAAGTGTGCAAGCGAGAGAGAACGAGTGGTTGTTGGATCCTTAATTTCCAACTTTGTGTTATTCTTGTTTTCTCTGCTGCTATTCTTCACTGTTCTTGGTTTCAAAATTAGCAAATCTGTTGTGCTTTTTTGGTGTTATTCTTGGCAGCTTCAGATCTTCCTTCTTTGGTGGTGTTCTTGGTATTTTCAGAATTATTCTTCTTCGTTTCAGATATTGGGTTTCTAGTGCAACTCTTGGCTATTTCAGATCTTGGTTTTCTGCTGCTATTCTCAGTAGTTTCAGATCAGTCTTTTTGCTGTTATTCTCAGCAACTCTTGGCTTCAGAATCTGGTGTGTATCCCTCTTCCATTGCACTAATTCCCTGTTAGTTTCAGTTTCAAAATCTATTTTTTTCAGCTTTATCATGTCTTCGGATAAGCGAGACTTGTTCCATATTCGTCTTAATGGGAAAAATTATTCTGTTTGGGAGTTTCAATTTCAATTATTTGTCAAAGGGAAAGAACTGTGGGGGCATATTAATGGGAGTAATCTTGCACCTACAGATGTCGATGCTTTGTCTAGATGGGAAATCATGGATGCTTGGGTTATGACCTGGATCCTTAGCTCAATAGAACCTCATCTTGTTCTCAATTTGAGGCCTTATAAAACTGCTGCTGCTATGTGGAATTATCTAAATAAAGTTTATAATCAGGATAACACAGCTCGGTGTTTTCAATTAGAGTATGAGATGGCTAACTTCACACAAGGAAGTCTCTTTATTGAGGAATACTTTTCTGGTTTTCAAAATCTTTGGGCTAATTATTCAGATATTGTTTATGCTAATGTTCCTACTGCAGCTCTCTCTACTGTTCAAGAAGTGCACGACACAAACAAGAGAGATCAATTCTTGATGAAGCTCCGTTTTAATTTTGAAACTGCACGCTCTAATTTGATGAATCGTCATCCTGTACCATCTTTAGATGTCTGTTTGAGTGAACTTCTTCGTGAGGAGTAGCGTATCATAACTCAGGCGGCTATGAAACATAGGGCAAATGTTAGTGCACCTGTTTCTGTGGCTTATGCAGCACAGGGGAGAAATAAAGGTAGAAATATGCATGTTGTCCAATGTTTTAGTTGTAAAGGTTTTGGTCATATTGCTCGGGATTGCCCCAAGAAATTCTGCAACTACTGTAAGAAACATGGTTATATCATCTCTGCTTGTCCCATTCGACCTGAAAGGAAGCAAGGGACTGCTTATCATGCCTCCATAAGTGCCTCTGGTTCTGCTGCATTGCCTATTGCCTCACCTGTTGTTCCTATTCCTACTCCTACAGGTTTAGCAAACCCGAATACACTTACTCCTGAAATGGTACAACAAATGATCATTTCTGCTCTTTCTGCTCTTGGGTTCTTAGGTAATCATAAACTTCTTTTTAAGCCATGGTATTTAGACTCTGGTACCTCCAACCACATGACTAATACTACTGTTCCTTTTTCTAATGTTAGAAATTATGATGGAAATCTGAAAATTAGTACCGCTGATGGCAGTTCTCTGCCTATCAGTGCTGTTGGTGATCTTTCTCCTTCTTTAACTGATGTTTTTATGTCTCGTGACCTCTCCACAAATCTTATTTTTGTTGGTTAATTGGTTGATAATAATTGTGATGTTCATTTCTCCCATTCTGGTTGTGTTGTATAGGATCAAGCGTCAGGGAAGATGATCGCGAAGGGGCCTAAAGTGGTACGACTCTTTCCTCTTCATATTTCTCATTCCACCAGTATTTCTAGTTTTCCTTTACTTTCATTTGCATGTAATTTTATTGGTTCTAAAAATAAGAGATGGCATAAACGTCTAGGCCATCCAAACTCTGATGTACTTCGCACTTTGATTAATTCTGGATTATTGGGACATAAAACATGTTCTTCTCTTGATCTTTCTTTTGATTGCACATCATGCAAACTTGGCAAAAGTAAAGTTTTACCTTTTCCTCATCATGCATCTCGTGCCTCCAAATGTTTTGATATTATTCATAGTGATGTTTGGGGGATTGCGCTTGTTGTTTCTCATGCTCATTATAAATACTTTGTTACTTTCTTTGATGACTTTAGTCGTTTTACGTGGGTTTACTTCCTCCGAGCTAAAACTGAAGTTTTTTTAGTTTTTAAGTGATTTCTTGCACTTCTTGAAACTCAATTTTTTGCCAGCATTAAAGTCTTGCGCTTTGATTCTAGTGGTGAATACATGTTTAATGAGTTTCAAGGCTTTCTTCAAAGCAAAGGAATCATCTCTCAACGTTCTTGTCTTTCGACACCACAGTAAAATGGTGTAGCTGAGAGAAAAAATCATCACCTTCTTGATGTAGTAAGAACTCTTTTACTTGAATCATCTGTTCCTCCTCGTTTTTGGTGTGAAGCTCTTTCTACTTCAGTTCATTTGATTAATCGTTTACCTTTTCCTACATTAAATAATGTTTCCTATTTCTTTAAGTTATTTGGTCATTCTCCTTTATATTCTAATCTTCGTACATTTGGTTGTGTTTGTTTTGTGCATCTCCCTGCTCATGAACGACATAAACTTATTGCTCATTCTGTTAAGTGTGTTTTTCTTGGTTATGTTATCCCTTAAAAGGGTTATGTTTGTTATGATCCTCATGCTTGTCGTATACGGGTTTCTAGGAATGTGATTTTCTTTGAAAATCAATTTTTTTTTCCATCTCATGTTGAATTGCCATCTGTATCTTTACCTCTTTTGCCTAGTTTTTCTGATTCCACAACAATGGTGGAAAGGTTTAGACTTGGTTTTGTTTATGAAAGACGTCGTCGACATGAGTCTGATTCCACTTCTCTTGTGCCCCTTTCCGATCTTGATCCGGTGCCTGATTCTGCTCCTATTTTTACCACTCTTCGTCGGTCTACTCGTTTTTCTCGACCCCCTGATTGGTATGGATTTTTCACTCCTGTCTCTATTGTCACTACTTTATCCACTATTTCCATTCCCTCTTGTTACAAACAGGCCATGAAACATACATGTTGGCAAAATGTAATGCAAGCAGAACTTCAAGCACTTGAGGAGAATCATACTTGGGATACTGTTCCTTGTCCTTCTACAGTCAAACCTATTGGGAGTAAATGGGTCTTCTCTGTAAAACTACGTTCTGATGGGTCTTTAGAACGTTACAAAGCTCGCCTCGTAGCTCTGGATAACAAGCAGGAATATAGGGTTGACTATAAGGAGATATTTTCTCATGTTGCCAAAATGACCACAGTTCGAACCATCTTAGTTATTGCTGCTTCACAGTTATGGCAATTGTATCAAATGGATGTGAAGAATGCCTTTCTTCATGGTGATCTGCATAAAGAGATTTACATGAAGCTCCCCTTTGGTATGATTACTTCTTCTCCTCACAATGTCTGTAAACTAAGACGTTCTTTGTATGGGCTCAAACAAGCTCCCCGAGCTTGGTTTGAGAAGTTTCGCAGTACAATTCTTTTATTCAGTTTTATACAAAGTCAGTATGATCCTTCTCTCTTCTTCCACATATCTGTGTCAGGTATAGTCCTTCTCCTGGTTTATGTGGATGATATTATCATTATTGGCACTGATTGTGGTTTGATTACTAAGCTTCAGCAGCAATTACATGCAACTTTCTATATGAAAGATCTTGGTCAGCTCACATACTTCTTAGGATTAGAAGTTCATCATCGACCCAATGGTATTTTCGTGAATCAGCATAAGTATATTCAAGATCTTATCACCTTGGTTGGTTTGGAGGACACTTCTTCTGTTGATACTCCTATGGAAGTAAATGTCAAATACAGAAAAGATGAAAGGGACTTACTAGATGATCCTACTCTCTATAGAAGCCTGGTTGGAAGTCTTATATACTTGACCACTACTCGACCTGATATATCCTATGTTGTCCATCAGGCCAGTCAGTTTATGTCTTCTCCTCGGCATCTCCATCTTGCTGCAGTTCGATGCATCATCCGCTATCTTTGAGGCTCACCTAATCGTGAGTTGTTCTTTCCTACCGGCTCTCTTTTCAACTTGTTGCCTATAGTGATGCTGATTGGGCTGGATGTCCGGATACACGTCGATCTACTACGGGTTGGTGTATGTTTTTAGATAATGCCTTAATTTCTTGGAAATGTAAGAAACAAGATCGTGTTTCTAAATCCTCCACTGAAGCTAAGTATCGTGCCATGTCTACTGCTTGTTTTGAAATTGTATGGCTACGCGATCTTCTCGAAGAACTTGGGTTTCCTCAGGTCACCTCTACCCCACTTCATGCTGATAATACTAGTGTTATTCAGATTGCCACCAATCCTGTTTTTCATGAACACACCAAACATATTGAGGTTGAATGTCATTCTATTCGTAACACCTTAGAAAATCAGGTGATATCTCTTCCTCACATATCTTCCGATCTCCAAATAGCTGATGTCTTCACTAAAGCTATGACTCGACAACAACATCAATTTTTTATTGGCAAATTGTTGTTGGTTGACTTACCAGCATCAATTTGAGGGGGGATGTTACTATATATGTATACAATTAGGACTTTTAATATTAACTATCAAATATTATCTTATCATAGACTCCTTGTTTAGCAAAATAACCTTCTATATAGACTTCTTATATGACAAAATAACTTGCAATGTATAAGAGGCTGCTTTATGCCGAGTGCAGGGGGAAGAGAACATTCTGCAAAGTTAATAAATTGATTAAGTCTCTTGGTACTCTGCTTTTGGCTTGAATATAATAACACATACTCGACTAGCTATCCTCGAACACTGAGCTTCAGAGCCGAGGCTACATAAATTGCGAACAGAGCTTTGCCTGACACAGAAGGCATTAATTTGTGTCAATAATTCTTGAAGTTCAAATAGCATGCAGTTATGAACGTCGTCCACCATAGCGTCTCTGTCTTTGCTGGTAGGAAGTTAAGGCCTCTACAAACTCAGCTTTTCCAAAATCAGGCCAGAGTGCTTCTGCGAAGAAGAGTTCAGTGTAGGCCAGCTGCCACAGTAAGAAATTGCTGATTCTAAGTTCTCCACTGGTTCGTATCAATAAATCAGGGCATGGATACTCGGCACAATTTGTTTCCAATTCCTGTTCAAGTAGGCTTTCATCGATGTCTTCTAGTTGAACAGTACCATCCTTTACCTTTTGAGCAATGCTTTTGCATGCCTGTGTAACATCATATTTCCCACTATAGCTGACTGCCACGATAAGATGAAGTCTGGAGTTGTCTTTCGTCTTCTCCTCTACGTCACTTATCAGTTTCTTCAGAGATTCCGAGAGCCTGGACGAGTCTCCAATTGTAGAGACTCGAGCGCCCTGCCTGCGAGTAGCATAAGAAGCATCAGGACCAATAAAAGCGATGGCAATAAATCAAACTACTGCATACGTTTTAATATTTGTATATTTTCAAATAGCCACGATTGTATTGCATTTCGCAGCAGTGATGCACTGATGCCATACATGATAAATAATATTCCACTGGTTACCATGTGATGACTTCTCTAACATTTTGATGTTCAAATTTGTAAACATTCATTACACTGCGCTCGCACAAATCAAGTAAACTATTGACAACCAGAAAGGATCTAGGATCAGGTTAGCATTAAAACATGCTGGTTTGATCATATATATAAAGGCTCACACAGACACGCTCAAGAGCATTTTATATACAAAAGAAGCATGTTTTTTTAGCAAAACATTGTAGAAAGTGTGGACGGAAGTAATTTAGAAAAGGGATATTCCCACGAATCAAGCTTGATAAAAGTCTCACACCCAAATGTTTTGGACTTTCTGAAACCAACAAATTTGATAGGGATTTTCCAGCAATTTTAGTCCTCTATTTTGGTCTCCAAACAACTGATCTCATCCTACGTGGTTTCTGATCTGAAGTGATTAAAATTAGCCAAAGAATCTACTCTAATTGCCATTGCATACCAAGATCACTTGAGTTTTACAGCAATTCCCCATGTTTATGCAAAGAAAGAAAACTACACAAAAAAATGAAGACACTGGATCGGAGGTAAGAGAACGAATTCTAGCAGATTGATTGCTACCTGATAAAACTATCCAACTCGGACTTCAACATCCTTTCAAATAAACTCATCAAGAAATCAACCTCCACCTGCACTATATTACACACTCCAATCACAATTAAAGTAAAGAAACATGGAAGTGAATTAGTTTAAGTCTTTTACTTCAAGAATTTGTGAACTCCATCGCTACTAAAATACTTGCCAAAAGAAAGGAAGAGAGAGGGAAGGCTACTGACCTTAGGCCTAATCCAATTATCATAAGAGAAGGCAAAAACAGTGAGAACTCTAACCCCCCAGTCACAACACAACTTCACAAGCTCCCTAAGTGACCTTGCACCAGCTTCATGCCCAGAGGATAATGCTATAAACCCACGCTGCCTGGCCCACCTCGCATTGCCATCCATTATCACCGCCACGTGACGGGGCATCGCCTCCCTCAGTAGCCCCTCCGGCAGTGGCACAGCCACCACTCCTTTATCTTCTTCCTCTTTGAGATCCAAGTCATGTTTGGCCGCGAGAAGCAAAGTAGGGAAACGGTGCGTTTGGTCTCTTGTGTTTCTAAAGAGAGAATGCTTGTCAGCTTTTCGAGGAGCTAGATTGTAGTTGTAAATTGGTATTGGGAGGTTCAAGGATTGCATTATCCTGTCTAAGTTTAGAATTAGCAGTGTTTAAGCAGCTCTTCGTTGCTCTATCGCCCCCTGCGTGCTTGCTATATATGTATTCGTTTTATAACCGTTGGTTGTTTGCAGCTATATTTACAGGCACAAGGTATACGGATGGAAATGGTCAGCCATGGCTGCATTTCTTGATATTAATATTCTATTTATTATTTATTAAATAAAAAAATTAAATATTTATAAATTATTTATCGATTTTTACATATTCAATAAGTGTCTATTATTTATTATGACTTATTAATTAATAAAAAATAAAATAATTAATATATATTAATATTGACATAAAACACACACACACACATATATGAATAATATTTATTATATTTATATAATATAAATTTATATTTTAGGTTAATTTCAAGTTGAATTTCACAATATTTATATCTTTTATAAATAAAAAGAATTCTATTCATTTAAGTCAAGTCCAGTGGAAGTAGCGTCCAAACATCAGTTAGCTGCTAGCTCTATGATTGGTGTAGAAGTGAGATGGATTTCACCCTTTCTGTCTTTTCTTAAAATTATTTTGATATGGGAAGATCTTTTACATGTTCACCTTTCAATGACAACAATGGATAAAACGTGCGCGCTCTCTCATGAATAATGATGTGATTTTTAGTTGGTGAGCTCAGGTCATGACAGGTTTATTTAATGGATCAAAACAAAGTTATTAAAAAATATATTTTTAAAAATTAAATAGGTTTTAATTCACGTGATTAACCGAGCATTTTTTTTAATAAAAAATACAACTCACGAACCCACAAAATCAGGGCAAGTTTAATAATTATAGTTTTTATTAATAAAGAAAGGAAAGAATACTTTTTTTTTCTTGGAAAAAAAATAAAAAGAAAAGGAAATTGAAAAGATAAGGTCCAAACTCTCACTATTATCTTTTCAACGTTCTAGAAAATGCCAGTTAGATTCATGACAAACAGTCTGCGTTTGATTTTCTATGCATGTAACGTTATATTTCTGATTATACGGTTCATTGTTATTGAAAGAAGAATACTTCTATTGAAAATCAAGATAACCCTTTCAGCCCATGATTTCTTCTGGAGAGTCCTTTTTTTTTTTAACTGGCATGAATTCAATGTTGGGATTTGCCATTATTGGGCAACCTACTCTAAGGAGTAGGGTTATCATTTGTCAATGGTAGTTGCACCCACCATTAACAAATATATCAACCCATGTGCAGCTGTTGTTGTTGAAGAAAAGGAGCCACCATACTTGCCTATTTACAGGCATACGTGAGAGAGCACAATGAGCAAGAGAGGAGTTGAGCCAAGCCGTTGTTGAGCCAAGCCGCCAGCCGAGGGATAGGATCCAGTGTAGCTGATCCTACGTGCAACCGGATCTGAGATTGAATCTGGGCCGCTCATCAGGCCAGAATTGTTTTGATCAAATCTTAGCTTTCTGAAATGCGATTTGAACGATTTCAGACTTGTTTCCAGCTAATTGGATCGTTCCGGATGCAATGGTACGGTCCAATCATTGAGATTTGAGATGAAAAGTGGTGGTGGTGAATTAACAAAAGAGATTGCCCGATTAGGAGGCATCTGAAGGTCATCGTGGTGGTCGATAAAAATGAAGAAGAAGAAGGTACACATGTTTACCCAATTACATGTGTTGAACTGTTAAGTGGAGAGATTTGAATTGCCTTGAGGAAAGGCAAAATTGGGACACTCTAGACACCCGGTTATGTGGACAATTTGAGGTGGAGAGTGAAAATTGATGAAGACCAATCTTAACGAATCTAAGAACTGTTAGTCTCGCCAGATGTTGAGAAATGACGTATTAAACCAATACATTCCAGATCACTTGTAAATGAAAGCCGAAACAAAGCTAGCAAATGGTTGTATATACGGAAAGACAGTACGATGGATAGATATGGCCTAAGAAGTTCTGGCTAGGAGGTTGGGTTTTAAGCGGGACCAGTGTGACCCCTCCAATCTTTCCTGGGAACTTGCTTAGTGGAAGGATTATCCATATGGTACTATTTTTGTATATTTAGCAGTTTGTAATGAAACGGTTGAAGACTAGTAAGACGACGGCGCAAAGGAATAGTTGGGTTCCGTATGTTCAAGGATCTGATGGAGTGGTGATTTCTCCAAAGAAGTTAGATTCGGTGACTGTGATTTCTCAAGGGGAGAATTGATGAAGACCCTGATAATGGAAGAGAAATACAACAAAGAGATAAAGATTGGCACCCTATTTTGACTTGGACAGGTGTTGTGACAGGATGAGCTGTTGTCAAACATAAGCAAGGAATAGGGAGAAATCTGGAGAACAGAAATTGCATGAGGGCACACGGAGATTGTGCAGGGGTACCTGTAGGATCCAACGAGGTACTGTAATGAGACAACAGGTGCAAGGAGAAGAAGTGTTCCCAGATGAAGCTCAGAGCAGAGACTGTTAAAGTTTGAACAACAGAAAGTCTCTTATGCTCTTGATGAAGACAACATGCGAAGACCTTTCTAATGCATACAAGGATGGAAAGAGAGCTGTTGTAGAGGCACCTAATTGAGGGGGTGCAAACGCCTGTGATAAAAGGAGACCGCCTATGATGAAAGGCGAAGACACCAAAGAGAGTTGGTGTAGGTGGAGCTGTCAAGCAGAAAGTCGTAGAAGCTCCAAACATAGAAATCGAGGTGAAGGATTGCGAGGAGTATACCGCAAGTTTCTCTTTCTATGTAATCAGTGGCAGTTATCTCTCCCGTAGTCCACATGGTGGTAGAGATTTTGGAGCCACTTTGAAGCATCTCAGCCGAAGAAGGATGCGACCGCCTATGAAAGGCGAAGACACCTTAGATGGAAGGTGTGAGGGCCATGAAAGGAGCCCCAAATCAGACCGCCCCATGACAACGGGCGAAGACACCTTGGAGAAAGTGTGAGGGCCATGATAGGAGCCCCAGTTCAGACCGCCCCACGACAACGGGCGAAGACACCTTAGAGAAGATGTATGGGCCACGATAGGAGCCCAAGTTCAGAACAACCCCAGAGCCAATGTGATGGCTGGATATGAGTGGACAGATGGATAGCCAATGAAGTGGCTATGATGAGTATGGAGACAAATGCAGGATTGACTTTCATGGATATTGCCCCCATGCTAAAGATCAATGAGCTGAAGACATTTGCCTTGGACAATAAGTGGATGACTTGTGGAGCATTAAGACGCGGCTGCTATGAAGGAGCAGAGGGCATGCGCAGGTTCCGGGAACGAGTCGACTCTTGTCAAGGTGGTGAGCTCGGTAATGGCATTTTAATACTCAGAGTATAAAGACAGATATGGATCAACCTTTAATGGGCTGCCCCCATGGTTAAAGGTGGAGAGCTACCTGGACTCTTACGACTAAGAGCGAGAGACTCACGGAGAAGTAAGGCGTGGTTCCTAGGGTGGAACAGAGGGCAGACGCAACTCCTGGATGAGTAGACTCTTGGAAGAGTGGTGAGCTTGTGATCATATTGAGATACTCAGATAATGATTGTTGCACTTGGAAATAGAAATTTCCGTTTGAGGGGGTGTTGTAAGCCTTGGTGTAAAGCTTGATGAATCATTCCGGACCGAGCATGGTTGATACGCTCGAAAGGGAATGCAGTGTGTCCCAGAGACAAGCGTTAACACTCTTCAGATGTGAAGTGACAGACCATCTGGTTGTAGTGATCCTTTTGTGTGAGAAAAGGTGTGCTTTGGTAACTCTGGTGATTGAAAGGTTTGGCGAGTACCTATAAACTTGGCCACAGACGCTCTCGGAATGGTAAGCTTGGAAGAGCTGTAAGATACAAGTTTGTGCTGAAGAAGCAAGAGGAAAATTGCCCATATAAATGTCAAAGGGGGTGATTGTTGGGATTTGCCATTATTGGGCAACCTACCCTAAAGAGTAGGGTTACCATTTGTCAATGGTAGTTGCACCCACCATTGACAAATGTATCAACCCATGTGCAACTGTTGTTGTTAAAGAAGAGGAGCCACCATACTTGCCTATTTATAGGCATACGTGAGAGAGCACAATGAGCAAGAGAGGGGTGAGAATATGAAGAGTGTAGAGAGCTAAGTGGAGAGCTGCAATGGCAGCAGCCTTGGTGCCATTACAGCAGCTGCAAGTGCAGCAAGAGAGCTGGGAGTTGAGTAAGAGTGAAGTGATCCTCCTCCTCCATGTATTGTGTTGTAATCCTTTCTCTATCTCTAAATAATATGGACTCTCTCCCGTGGATGTAGGCGGTTTTGCCGAACCACGTTAAATATTGTGTCAGTATGCTTACCTTTCTCTGAGTAAATATCATAACACCACTTGTCTGCGCATGGGGGAGCCGGAATCCCCAACATTCAAGGGCCTCGGCTTAGCTTTCTTTAGCTTGCTACGTACTTGGAGCAAAGCTTCAGTCAGTTACGCTTATGCCTTCCTGTTTTAACTTTATCATTATACTTGATACCACATGCTCTGTTGTTTGAAGAGAAAAAGGAGAAGAAGTAATCATCACTTGGCATTCCCATGTCAGCTGCAGATATTCTTTATTCATTTCCTCATATTGAGGAAACCATGATGATTCTGTAGTCCTCATGTCCCGATGGTTACAACGCAGCAACTTGGATGGTTGTGGCCACTACACCTACTATTGAAGAGAAAATCGGTGAAGATTTTGCTGAATTATACAGAGAATCTAATCAATACAGGTTTCCCAATTGAGGTCTTGTTTAAACACCAGCAAGATCTTGCAAAATACTATATTGTTTATCTACTGATCAGAGCGTTAATTTGCATTCGTGAACCATTTTTTGTTTTATTGCCTCAGGGAGGTGGAAGCTTCAATTATCCATTTCAGTAATCCGCCTACTGGTTCAGAACCTTTGAAGTTTGCCTCAACATATGCTCTAAGGCTCGCAGGCTCAGTTTTTTATTTGCCTTTGGAAACAAAATCTTGTATAGTGGAGAAGTCCACAATACAATGGTGTGAGGCTATTTTTTACTGTATTAGCTGCATCGCTATTAGTCTCGGTATTCTGGGATATTGGTTCAAAAAGGTAAATTCCCGTCCTTATAGTATAATCTTTTTCTGTCGTTTCATATGGATATGCGTTGTTGTGATCCACTCAGTCATGTGTTTATCTTATTTGTTTTATTATTATGAATACCTTCCTCTACCCTTTTAGTCCTTTTGATCACTGCTTTGCCATATTGAATGAAAATGTTAAGTCAGCTCGAAACTACAGAAATTATTCTTGGCTAATGTCAATCTTTCTTGTGCTAAAATTTAAACCCCTGACACAGATGACATATCAGCTCATTTTTTAATATTTTTAGCATGCTTTTTGGCAAAAATAACTTTGGTTTTTGGATACAAAACCGTAGCTGTAATTCTAGATAACTTGGACAATGGTTAATACTTCTATCTCGATACCATAAGAGAGAATTGGAAAGAAAAGAGAAGGCCGAAAAAAAGAGAAGACTGCCGTTCTTTTATTTGTTTAGTTATTTGACATCTGCTGGTGTTCGTTATGCAAGTAATCATAGCGCTTAAGATGTCTCATTTCCCTTCTGTTGAGACTCTCAGAATGTTATTAAATCACACCATGCTGATACTTTTGGTAGGGACTCAGCTCAAGCTTTGTTTGTGGTTATGGGAGCACTATATTCTTCCTGCATGTTTCTCGGGGTCAGTAACGCTTCCACAGTACAGCCAATAGTTTCAATTGAGAGAACTGTTTTCTACAGAGAGAAAGCAGCCGGAATGCACTCTCCATTGTCCTATGCAATGGCCCAGGTGACTGTCACTGTGCTGAAGAAATATATAGCAGCTTCTTTTGGAAAGAGCAGTTGATGAAAAAATTTACAATTCAATGTTCATTTGATGAGGTTTTTATGTACTTTGCGCAAGACCAGGTATTTGTATAATATTCTATTTTGTTTCGTGGATATATAATTTGCCTCTTTTCCTCGATCTCAAGACCAGATACTTTTATATATATAAATATATTTTCGTAAAGACCAATCACATAACATCTCCAAAGTGAAGCACAGTTACACGGTAGAAAGGACATAGTTAAGGGACTGGGAAAATAATTTGACTTCACATACATGAGGGGAAAGGAAGTTGAAGGATTTGGGATAAATTCCCATATCCATGAAAACTTCACGGTGTACCTGTTTCCTTTCAGCCACCTTTTATTGTTACTGTCTGCCCCTTTTCAGAGTATTCCAGGATGGTGGATCTGGTTCTACCACGTCTGCCCTATTGCGTGGAATCTGCGGGGTATTATCACTTCTCAGCTAGGTGATGTGGAAACAATAATTGTAGAAGCAGAAAGGATGTAGCTTGATCAGTTTTTAAATTTATTTTTAAAAAAATTATCGATTTGAATTCTATAAATTTTAGAGTAATGGAAAATTTACTTGATCAAATTTTAAAATTGTTAAAAATTTATATTATTGTTAATTTTAAAATCAGCAGAATTAATTAAAATATATGTTGTTAATAATAAATAAAAAAAATTGTAGGAGCAGGGTGTGAATTAGGCCCTGTGAAAAAGTAATTGGATGTTACTTTCGGCTATGGTCCCAGTATGATCGGAGTGTCGGTAGCAGTACTTGTTGGCTTTTATCTCTTCTTCTTTATTATCTTTGCCGTCTCCATTAAAGTCCTCAACTTCCAGAAACGATGAGGACTTTACAATCCAGGAGCTTTTATGGATTGCATAGGCAAGCATCAAAATCATAACAGAAGACAATGTGTAGGAGACTTCAAGTTGAGATCATGGGGTATGCCAAAGGGGCAAAATACCTACCAGGAAGATTTCTCTTTAGTGCTTGATCCCACCAGACTACCTGACCTGGGAATTTTATGACATGAATCTATCAAGGATGTTATCCCCGGTTCTAAAATAATTGTCTTCTGTTCTAGTAACAGGTTGACATATAAGAGATTATGGAAATCATTCTTCAATCCAAGTTCAAACTAGACATAGAAACGGGCAGCGGCTGTCTTACTTTGAACAATTTTTTTCTCCAAAAATAGAGAACTATGACAAAAGATATACGTAGATGTCATGTACAAAATAAAACAGCCATACGTACATGGTACTTCTACGCAGAATGCTCTATGTCCCTAAAACATGGAGAAGCCAAGCCAGCCAGCGCACCCCCCTGCTTGCTCCGTAAGAGTGGGATTGAACATGAGAAATGAACAATGGGATCTATGATGCAGCTGGCTCTTAACTCTAAGGCATGCAAAATGAGTAAAAACAGGTGGACATCTGCATAATTTAATCAACTCATATCATATATATGGTATTATCGATATATATATATATATATATTTCATGTTCATAAGAGAGAACTATTTAATTCAGTCAGCCAAAAGCCAAACAGCACTTATAAAGGCACTATAATTTTTATTTGCTGTGAGAGCCAACTAGAGGTGCACCACATTCTCTCGTCCATTGTTCAATCCAAATGAAGTCAAGTCAAGGGATCATCTTCTCCTCTCTCATGGAATCAACCCAGTACAAGATTGATTCCAATGTCTTGAATCTCATCGTAAAACCCAATCGGTCAGCTTTCCCTCGGGTTCCTAGCATTTTCATCGGAAAGCGGAACAAGATATCCAAGAATTCCCAGTTAGCCAAATCTTCCATCTCTGTGTGTACCAGGCCTTCCTTCACTACAATTTCTTGCCAGGCCTCCTTCTTGTCACTCATTGCTTTTGCAAACCAAAAGTCGTTTGAAAACATTTCTTCAGGCACTTCTGCTCCAAACTTCTTTCCGAGGACCGGCCAGATCTCCTTCCATGTGAAACTTGGGCCATTAATTGCGTTGAAAGCTTGGCCGTCTGTGGAAGATATTCCATCATCGGTAGCTGCCCAAATGTGTTGTTCAGCTACTAGCCGAGCATCAGAACCATCAATGAACACTTCCTCCCAACACTCCCTAGTCCCTCCAAACACAAAAGGGAGGTTCAGATGTTTGCAAATAGCACCATAGATAGCTAAACAGCCCATGATGTTATACAAAGCCCTGTTGGAGCTCCCCGTCAACAAACCAGGCCTTAGCACAGACCATGCCACTTTACCAGCTAGTCTCTTCTTGAGCAAGTCCTCGAGAACATAATAGAAGTTATAACCTTCACTTGTTCTTGGGCATTCTTCATCGTAGATAGAGACTTGTTTCACATCAAAAGGACCTCTCAATGAGAAATAATGCTTCATTCCTGTTTGGAGTGAAACGTGCTTCAACGCCTTAGATTTTGCGAGGATGACATTCAAGGCATTGGACACCATGGCCTCGTTCTGTTCACAGCATTCTCTGCTATCTAGAGGAAATTCGCCTGTCCAAGTGACCCAAAACATATGAGTCACATCTTGCACCATAGAGAGCTTGTTTTCTGTCTCTTGAGGGTTTAGCAAGTCACATGAGATGAAATGGTAGTTGGGACTTAGGATAGGAAAACTCTCATACCTTCTAGCCACGCCATAAACCTTCCATTTGTTTTTTGAGATTAGCCTTCTGGCTATTTCTCTCCCAACAAGCCCGGTGACCCCAAAAATGATGGCAACACAATCAGCAGCTGCTTCAGCTCCATTATTGGATTCCTCATCTGCCATTTGATATCGTATTGTTAGCTCAGATTTTAGAACCTTGCAGCATCTATAAATAAAGGATTTCTTGTGTCCTCCCGTATGGTAGTTAATGATCCTCTAACAGTGTTTTAGAAGGGCCTGACACCTAATCCGAATCAAACAAGTTGTCCTATTCTTTTGAGGGAGGATATCTGGCAAGGTTTCAAGCTTGCCCATTAAGACTCAATAATTGGTTTATAATATATTGCTACTCAAAATCAAGAAAAGCAAAATCATTATTTAAATAGCTTCCTTTTCATGTCAAGAATACTTTATGTTAAAAATTAACCAAGATCACATGGCGAGTGGCAAATAGTTGCGGCGTCAATGCTTCTAGACCGCCTTGCTTGCCGGCAGATTGTGACCTTTGGCCGTTAATATGCTGGCATTGTGGTTGCAACAAGAGCTTATAATATTATTTCCAAGTTTGTCCATACATGGTTAATTAGGTAGCCCTGGCACTATATTTGGTACTCAGACATGAACGGTTTCAGGACCCCATCTTCTTGATTGATGCAGCTTACTATTTTTTTTCCCTCAATTAATTTTCAACAACACATGAAACACCTTGAATCTCTGTCACCAGGTCCGGAAGAATTGGAGTTTGATTAGACGGTTGAGCTGCTAGTCATCCTGAATTTAGGCTGGGCATAAAGCTGAGATACATTAAAAAAATATCAGGCAGGCCCATCTGGGTTACTTAGTGCACATAACATGTCTAATATGAGCCTTCTCTGGCAAGGGATTAGAAGAATGAGAGAAAAGAAAGAAACAGTCATCTTACATTCTTGTCCACAATTTCCCAAGATGTATCTACTACACTTTAACTGGATGTCCCAAATGAAAGCTACAACAAGCTGGAATTGTGGGTTAAGATTCATGAGCTTTGGATTTGCATGAAGAACTGAATGGTACAAAACCAGACCAGGTTCGTACTCCATAAACAACGAAAAGGGTGCTAATTCTGTCAGTGTATGGGGAATCTGCATCCAAAAACTTGTAATGCTAGTTTACTCCAAGCAAAATGCAGATACAGTTGGATGCATGAATCATGACATATGAGTAATCAATCCACTAATCTATTGTCAACCCTGATATTGCTGTTATTTATGTGCAACTTGGGGTGCAGCATCAATTTGTTCCATGAGTAAACAGTCAAGCTGTCCTGTCAAGTTTATGCCAGCCACTTGAATTTTGATTCCTAGAGTGTCTTGTTAATTAATTAATAGAATACGGGACAGAACTAGAGACAAGAGTCGGACAAAGCCAGAGATAGCCATGATAGTTAAATTTTGAGAAAATTATTCCCTCTCATAATACTTTTGCCCCTGTATTCTTAAAAATTACATACTGTATAGATAACACTTATACTGAGTCAGCCGCACGTGAACTCGTTTAACAAAAAGTTTAAAAATATTATAAAAATTCTATTATAATTAATTTAATGCCAAAATGATTTTATAACACCATTTCTCTTCCTCTTCCCCGATTAAAAAATAACTTGAGTTTTTTGAGGCACAACTACTCTGATATTCAAAGTTTTCTTTATTAACTTGATTATTACATTGCAAGAAGTGAAGACAGATTATTCTCGTAAGCAACATGATACAGTGAATTAAATCAAATACATGGAAAATCACAGCTACTAGGTAAAAAACTATATGCATTTTGACACTGCTTTGTACTTCAACTCAGTACCAAAACATTATTAGGAAGACATAAAGACAGAGCTATAAACAAACTTGTTCCATGAGAAGTTCTGTTTCTTCTCCAGAGCTCCCTTCTAAATCCGAAAAAACCAGTCTCAACTTTTGATGGCCTTGTAACTCGAAAGCTCTCGTTTACCACACCATCCTCTCTTACCAGAATGCCAATGCAGGTGGTTCACAGATGAATTGAAGAACATAAATTGATCTGTGGACCATTCTTTGCTGGGGATCAAGCCCCGCATGTAAATGCAGCTAAGCTGCAAAGAGTCCATTGAATGGTTTGCCTTGCGAGATTTGATCTAAATCAGAGTTGTAGGAAACATTAGCAGTGATCAGTCAATGAATGAAGAAACTTGGATCATTCTATAACATAGATTTTCGCTAGCTAGGAACTTACTCTGAGGAATTTTGTGAACAAAAAAGCACGCAGCAATCACAATGTAGCAAAGGAAAAGAAGCAGTCCTTTCATGTAGTGTGAAGTTCCATCCTGTAAGTAATTAAAATACTACCATAAGAGAATTTACAAACCAACTAAATAATTAATAGCCAATATAACATGCATTAACACTGGTAATTAAGAAAAATATCAGATGACAAAACCTGTAAAGTGAAGGCCGTGATAATTATTGTGAAAGCAAGAGAACCGGTTTCAAGGAGACTGAAATCAAGGTCCATATGGATGTTCATTGTCCACGCAACAACAACACACAAAGGGACCTGAAGCCCACAAAAAAAAAAGAAGAAGAAGAAGAAGAAGAAGTTATCATGATTTCTTTCCAAGGTTAATTTGGCAAAGGATTTTGTTTGCCTGGGATTCTTTAATCTTACCACAAACATTGAAATTTGAGTGGCAGAACCTAGAGCAACACCTAAAGATATGTCCTGCATAACAGCCAGATAATTGGTGTTATTGAAACTTAGCAGGCAACAAAATATAGGAGTAAGACTACTGTCATGGTCTAACATATCATACCAGCTTGTTCTTGAAAGCAAATATGACCGATCCAGCATGTTCTGCAGCATTCCCCACTATTGGCAGCAAAATTATGCTGAGGAAACTGACAGAAATGCCCCAAGAATCTGATGCAGCCTGATTGAGATACATTAAAATTTGAAATCCGCATATTAGAAGATGCTTTAATATTGCTAACAAATAATATTTTAGAAATTCTCAAGTGTAATGTACCTCAATTGTGCCCACAACATACTCAGATAACAAAGCTATGATAATTGTCATGCCAGCCAACCAAGTAAATGCACTCCAAAATCCTATCACCGCCTTTTCTTCCTCCTCATCATCTTCCTGTCATTCAACTTGAACCAGTAAGTTCTATGCATTAATACCAACTTTGGATTATAATTATTTCCTTTTGACCTAATAGAATACTGATCTCATTGAATAAAACATTTTTTAAGTGCTGCAATTATAATGAGCCTCATATAGTTTTTATCTTAAAACTTTTTCGCATCTAGAGTTAATTAATCACCTCTTGAGCATCAAACAGTTGCCTGTGAGTTTTTAGCTGGAAGAAGATATAAGCAACATATGCTATAAGCATAATAATGCTGCTCACTCTGGACAACTCAAGGGTAGAGAAGGCACTGGTAGTTCCTTCCCCTATGGCATATCTGAACATCAGTGGCAACATGTGGCATAACAACCCCAGTAATAAAAGTAATGAGTTCACATCAGCCTGCTTCTGTTAAAGCCAAAAAAAGAAGAAAAAAAGATTATGAAAAGTATTAGCTAGATCGTATATAATAATTACTTACCCAAGTTGTAAAATTAATTGGATTTGTTCTTGAATTTTGAGTGTGTGTCTTACTCTATCGTATTTCTGTTCCTTTTTTAGGTTGGCTAAGCCTCCGCATAGGAGGGAAGTCCCAAGAACTAGAAGGAGATTTGACAAAATGGAACCCAAAAGAGAATACTTCAAGACATGTATTTTGTTCTGGTAAAGAGCAAGAATTGCTATTATCAACTCGGTTGCATTGCCACATGTTGCATTAAGGAGTCCTCCAACTGCAAATGATCGAATAATCTTCAATTTTCAAATGATGGTGTAAAACCAGAATTAGAAGTAATCTGTGGGCAAATTTAAATTACCTGTTGGACCAGTGAAGTATGCAATTTGTCTGGGATTAATAGCAGCATGAACAACAAAAGTTGAAAATAAAGATTAGTATCAGAACAACCAATGGATAAAATATTCCACAAGTAAGCGTATAAAATTGTATGACTATGCTTAGTTACAGACTTACTCAGTGAGGAAGCTGACACGTTCTGCTAGTGGGGTGAGTCCAAGCAAGCTCAAAGCAAATATCCAAGACTACGTGTGGCAGAATAATGCAAATTAAAAAGATATACAACAAGAAATATCATAATATATTTATTTAATCCATATCTATGATCATCTTCGTTCATTTGGTAATTAAATATGTATACAGGAGTTGCTAAATGTAACAAAATCAATTGTAAATATACAAAGTAAAATCAATGACATGGTTGTGTAACAAAAAAAAAGGTTCCATGATTAATCTTCCGAAAAGAAACTAATCAACTTACTCTTCCGAACTTATAATAGTCAGCAGCAATTGCTAGAGGAATGGCTGGGAAGAGAACAGCCAGCTTAGTTCCAAGAATCACTTCTTGAAGATTGGTCAAGAAATAGCCAAGCATTTCAAACCGAACATTTGATGAAACAAGCATTGGATCGGATTTCTTTCGAATAATTGAAGATGAAACATTCTGTGGTGTCTTCCCATTGACAAAACCCCCCTTAATGTTATTGCTGTTCAAGCCTTCCTTATAGTTAACATCTCCATTTTCCAATTCTGATGAGACCTGTTGATGAACCTGTGAGTGGTACTGGTCCATATTATGGTAAAATATTGTATAGCTACCACCCCAGTATACACCTAGTTTGTTTTCACTTCTACGTGAAAATCCAAGCGATCCCTGCTACCTTTAGCTTTAATTCCTGGGCTGATATCATAAAGAGGAGGTTATATATATATATATAGGACAAGAGAAGCTAAATGTTTCTGAGGCAGAAAGACCCGAGAGTGCAGTTTCTTTATAATTAGTGTAGCTTCCTGGAATTTTCCCCCGCTTGTTGCCATTCTTGCATGGGAGTCCACGTACTTGCTAATGAAATTGTCTAGGTGTTGCACTCCTGGGACTATATACTGAGGTTTCACATGTAATGTGTTATACATTACTAGCTATCAGACAGAGTGCAAAGATAGGAATGGAATTGCATCCATAGCTGTATATATAACAGGATTAGTACACCTTTGTTATTGCCTTTTTATAAAAAATTAATATTTTTTATTTAAAATTAATTATTTTTTTATATTTTTAGATTGTTTTGATATGTTGATATTAAAAATAATTTTTAAAAATAAAAAATATTATTTTAATATATTTATATAAAAAAATACTTTAAAAAATATCTGTTATTATACTCACAACAACTGTTTCTGTAGCTAATCATATTTTATATGAATCATGAAAAAACAATATATTATTGAATATAGTAATTTCATTAAACACGACAAAATATAAAATACATGGATATTTTTAAAATTCAATGATAATTACAGCTTACCAATTAAAAAGAATTAAATAAAACAACCAACAATAATATGAAAACATGAACATTCAGGTTAATATTAATCCATCTATGTACGCAGGGGGCTGACAGGGCCTGGGTCTCTGGAAAAGAAAAAAAACCAAACAGTTTTAAATTCTAGAATAAAAACTATTAAAATTAATTAAGTTATGGTCCTCTAGAAAATCTTTTATAATCTTGGCCTCAGTAAAAAGATTTCCTGGTCACGCCCTTATGAACATTAAATACAATTCTCTAATCTTCTCTATCAAGAGCTTTCTAAAATAAGAATGTTGTTGCAGCTTATATACGTGGAACAATCTCAAGTTGTCATCAAGTACTTCTGAAGGAACCGGGTTACAACATCAGACTCCATTGATGGAAAACTTCACTTTTTTATATGATCGTTATTAATCTCTTCTAAATCATAAGAATTATTTAATAGCAAACCATTTGTTCAGAGAAAATATAAATCAGATTATACGTACCGATATATAAAAAAAAAAACTAAAAACAAAACCAGATCCAGAAGCATATATATGGAACTAGATCAAGATTTGGCAAAAAGGAAGAAGAAAAAATAGAGAAGTGAAAAGTGAGGTGATTCTTTCATTGACGACGGCCATGGTTTTTCTCTCTTAAGCGAACTAAGAGAGAGAAAAGAGAGCAGTAAGGAGAAGAAATTCCTTGACCACGTTGGGTAGGCCAAAGCTACTGTACAAATGTTGCTTTGCTTTATTGCAAACCTGTTGAATTTAGAACTGCATGCACAGTGAAGAGCTTGTAGCGTGTAGTCTGAATGAAGCAATTGATATTGCTACAGTTAAACTAACTAATGATTTAACAGTCACCAGCGAATGCATATATTCTAACATCTCACTCAAACTCAGTCACAACATGCATGTCAACTCAGCCCGGGTTTGAACAGTGAAGTGAGGAATTGAGAAAAGGGGACTGGATGCGTCTTTCATCTGGTAATTAGAAAGATAAAGATCAAGAAGGGATTGGAGAGATCCCTCAAATTATCCTTCCTAATTTACTCGAATTAGGTAGATTGATCATTTCTATCCTTCCATTTCTTCATAATTTTCAATGCTTTTGCTTTGGATAGATTAACTCTTATCCTTCCAGTTAGCCAAATAATTAGAGGGATAATAAGCCATCCATCATCTCCCCTACTCATCCCTTCACTTAATCCAACCCAGCTCCCCCAAAATCTATCATTCCCAATAAACAGTCTTACAGTGGCGTGTGAATAACTTGACGATGATAGCAAGGAGAAGATGGATCATCGAGAATGGAGAACTACGTGTGCTTCGTTGAAATGTGCTAGCTAGGTTAAACTAGCACGTGGCACCTCTTGGCTATGTTTGGAAGAACATCACAAGTGTTATGGCCAATACATGCACATGGTGAAACGCAGACAGCAAATGATATAGAAAAAGGTGATAAAACAACAGGCATGCCAAGAATAAATCTCAGCCGTAAAATCTAAGATTTAGGAATTTGTTTAACCAGAAAGAAACTCAAAGTCAGGCGATATTGTAGAAGTAGAGTTGACAAAAATCAAGTCTCGAAACTGGAAAGAACTTTTTTTTGAAAACCCTAGAAGCCAGTAAAAAAGGCCAAGTAAAAAACAAACAAATTAGTAGACATAGAAAGATACCCAGTACCAAGACCAAAACTCGAAAGAACAAGTCGGAAAACTCCTGGAACCGGTTTGACCCAGATCTAATTAAGGTTAGAAGAACCTAAAACAAAACATGGGTGAACAAAGTAAAGACATGTGTTTTACAAACAAACACGTCAACTGCAGCGTGGAATCTTATGGACAGATAGAGTGCGTGGAGACTCAAATGATGATGAAATTTAATCAATAATTAAGCTCAGAAATCCCAAAATAAGGGTATGAATCAAATATTTCTTCATCTTCTCTTCTTATCTCATGTTTTTTTATATTACACTGACAATTTTCCCCGAATTCAAAGGATATATATCCATGGTGGAAAAAAAATTCTATGGTTTTTGGTAGAATTTGAAAGCAAAAAGACAGGTTTTAAGTTGAATATTGGTCTGTTCGATCCAAATCCAATCTAAACCCTGAATTTAACCCGAAATAAATAAATAAACAAACTTAAAGCTTTTAAAAAATACATGTATATTAAGCTAATTATATATTAAATTATAGTATTCGAGCTTTAAGTTTGGATATTTATGAATATCCAATGAGTACTCGAAATACAGTCAAGTTAATTTTATTACATACAATATAGAACATGATCCATAAATATAAATAGTCTCTCTTTTAATTATAAAAAATGAGCATGATTTAATGCAAATACAAGTCACAACAACAAATTAACTACCTCTTATCCTCTCTCCTAATTGAAACCATTTAATTATTTCATAATTATTGCTAAGATTTGAAGTATAGATCAAACATGAGAGGATATATCATGTGCTTGTTATCATCCAATTGCATTTCTTTCTAGAATTTAATCATCCACTGTGTTAAAATTGAGACATATGTTTAGAACCTTCCTGGAATTTTCAAGGCCTCCCCAAGAACAATCAGATGGCTGTGGTTTTTTCACCTGTCTTCGAGTGCTGATGAAGTAAAACAAGAACAAGAGCATGCATAAACGCCATTTGATTGGTCAGATTCTCAACAAGTAATGAAATTTGGTCGAAATTTCGCATCCCTACCGTCCAAAACAACCACTGATCTCTTCTTCCTCCCATCCAATATTATCTTACGTAAATGTCGTGCATCCCTGTATTAACACCTGATAGCTACGTGTTAGGAAGGAGGCACTTCCTATTATGACAAGTACGAGTATTTTAGTTTTTTTCTCCATGAACGAGTTATGATATTTTTGCCTTATCTTTTGATGGCCACAGGCGGCATTACCACTTGAGGTTTGTGCGTTTTTGTTCCTTTCTTTGTATAATTTATGAGTGCATGTGTATGGGGTCCGTACGTACAAACCTCGACATCTTGCATGATTTGACTCGTCTAATTATGTTATTAAAGAAAATTATATTTTTTTTCTCTGAGAAGAGAAGAGTTAGAATAAAGGATAAATAGATAATTAATCTCTAACTCTGTTTTATTTTAAAAACATGTCTCTAATTAATTAATTTAAGCATTTTCTTTAAATTAAGAAGAAATTGCATATAACCTCATTGGGTTCTTGCTATACGCAATTTTTCAGGGCATTGAATATGGGCTAAAATGAGGCCCAGTAATTGGCCTTTTATTATAATTATAATTGTAGTTTTTTTTATAAAAAAAAAATAGCCGGTGGTTTTACTATATATGTTTGAGTTATGCATACTTTCACACTTCATTATTGATTACAGTAGTGCTTTGTTTAATTTTGATCACTTATTTTTTTTGTGTTTTTTTTAATCTTTTGTGAGTTGATATTCTCTTCTATTTGCATATTCTTGAGATATAAAAGTTTTGAATAGATTTTAAAAATTGATTAGATCGATGTCAATTTAATAAGATATTATTTGAATTCATAGCATGAAGATATAATTAGAAGAAAAACGATCAAATTGAAAACCATAAAAAAGTAACTTTACTCGATTTTGTGGGAAAAAATGTTTTTTTATCCATGTTTTTTATGTTGACCCCTCATTTGGATCCTTTTATTTTAGGATTGTTAGTTTTGGTCCACAACTTTATTTTATTCATGTTTTAATCTTTGAGGTTGAGAGCTGAGAGAGAAAGTCGATAAAAAAAAAGAGTGTGAGAGAAAGTTGTTAGTTATCCAAATTTCAATAATAAAAAAATTTGATTTTGTTGACAATGTATTTCATTTGATGAGAAAAGTGTCATTTAAGTGTTTTTTATCCCCATCTTACCTAAAAAAATAGATTGGGATTTAAGAATTTTTTTTATTTAGGGTGAATTTTTTTAGTTTTTATACTTGATTAAAACTTATTTAAGGTTGGATATGGGGTTGATGAGGTTTTACAAGGTATTTCTTCAGTGTTTTAGATGAAAAAAATTAAAAATAATTTTTAGTTTAAGTGGGGGGCCCATGCAGATATTCCATAGACCCAAAGTTACTACCTCTAAGCTAGGCTTCTATCATCGACCAACAGGGTTCGAATCTAAGACCACAGAGGGAGCAAACCTCTTGGTTATAAACTCTTACCACTAGACCACCACCTAAATGGTTAAAAGATAATTTTTTAAGTCCACGATCGTTTGCTTACTTTTTGTGGCAAAAATCTTACTAGCATATAACACGATGTTTGCTTAAAAAAAAAAAAGATGTTCAAGGGTGTATTGCGGTGTGCCCATGGTCTTTTTTTTTTTATTTTTTTTTTGTTTTGTTAAGGGCTAGGTACATTCATCTAGTGTTTAACCTTTATTATATGACAATGTTTTTCTATAGATTTAATTAAAATTCATTAAAAAAATTAATTAAATATATATTAAGGATATTATTTTATTAAATATCAATCACTTTTTTTAATAAGAATATGGCATTCTTTTTTCAATATTAGCAATTATTATTTTTGTTGGCTTTCATGTTTTTTCTTTTGTTAAATTTTATTCGTCGACTTTCATATTCATATTTATTTTTATTACTTTATAATTAAATAAAAAAAATTCCATAAAATTCCCTGCAACAATGCGTGATAGGTGTGTTATTCTTATAATCTTTTCTTTTACAATTTGCTTTTATAATTCTTATAAGTTGTTGTTTAAAAAAATGTTTTTTTATATATAAAAAAAAAATACAAGGAAGCTCATTAATAAGATAGACGTCTTTAAAGACATCTTTTTCACCTTTATTTCAAATCATCCATTTTTTTACTTATTCTAATTGATTTTGTTTTTTATCAAATAAAAAACATAGCAAAAAAAAACTACATATTTTTTCAGAATGGTTAATAAAAAAAAAGGAATTATGCTAGAAAATAATCTTGTTTCAATGTATTAAATTAGTACTTTTCTTAAAAAAAAACATTGACAGATAATATTAAATAAAAAAATCAACACAATATCAGACATGTTTTAATCTACATGTACCTCTCAATTTATCAATTTAATCTTTAATTAATTATAAATCTCTATTTATTTTTACTAATCACACAGCAACTTTTTAGTTCACAGTTCAAAATCAAGAATCTTCCTGATGCCAGAAAACGTATGAACAGAAGCTAGCTAACTAGAGGTCTCTAAACTAATGACCGGTTAAAAAAAGTCAATGACTGGTTGACAGAGGATAAATTAGGGTTGTGAGGTGGCGCTTTGGAGGGCAGTATTGAGATTTCATAATTGTCATTGAATTCCACTTCCATTTAAGGGGCTTTCTTAATGACCGGAGTTAATCCGTGGAGTGTCTAGGTAACGTTATAAACGGAAAATTGTCTTGCGTGAAAATCGCATAATTCTTACGTGGGGTTGCGGGTCTTGATTTACACTTGTCGGATTTTTAGCTATTTTTAGCCAGAGAGAGAAAGAGAAGAACAGATTTTCTTACAGCCCTCGTACCAATTCTGACCTGGGTTTTGTCCGTATATATCCATTTTCTGTTACTGTAAGAGTGATTTTAGGCTGTGATTTAATTTTTTTGTCCAAAAATAAATTAAGAAAGGACCACGCTAATCTGTTAAACGCCACCGAATTGATCCATGCACAGCGCCTCCTAAATATTATATTATATAATGAAAACAAATATTAACTCCACAAATTCCAGTGTAGTTTTATTTATTGGTTTTTGTTGATATGTTTTTTTATAGCAATTTTAGAGCCTTAATAGTCAACATGAAGTGCTACTAAGGTAAAAAATGGGTTAAGAGTGATTCAAGAAGCTTTTTTTATATATATTTTTTAAGAATTATATTAATTATTTAATCTCTTTCTTAATTTGGTAAAATGATGGTTGAATTTACATCTATATATATATATATATATATATATATATATATATATATATATAGTATTGATATGTATTTTGTTTCGTCATATAAAAATTAAAAACATTTATATTCAAGACAATATATTTCGTAGTTATAAATACATTTCTTTTAATGCATATAATTATTTTTATTCGACAATAAAGGTATTTTCTGACCAGTTTATATACATATTATATAATTAAGATACATGCTCTACATCTATCTAATGTATTCAAAAGAATTTAATAAATTTCTCTTTGAACAGGGTTCAATGTATGATCTTCCAAAAGTGAAGGAAGGGAGCAAACTTCAAGGCAATCCCCTGGATTTTTTTAAAAACCTATCTATATATATATTTTGCCTGATAAAAATATTTTTAAAATGTATATAATTATATTAAAGATTTTTTTCAAACTAAATATTTAGATAGAGAGTTCATGGTTTTACATAGAATTATATTAAATCTTTAGGTGAGTATGAAGACACTATCCATTAATCACTGTAATTCACCTTAAAATTAATAATACACAGAGTCATGCATACACAACGCATCTGTATAAATAAATTTATTTTTATATATCTTTATCTGTAATCCAACAACCACACTTTGGCATAAACAAAATTAGATATATAAAACCAAATAAACAAAGCTTAAAACTAAACAAAATAAACAAAACAATAGATTTAAAAATCTTTGTAAACATAAACCCTAAAAAGGTAACAGGCCTTTACAACAAAGTTGTTCAGAACTTCACACGCCCCAATTACTTCCATGAGAGGCAACGTTTGAATCATTTGCATGAGATGCTGACGGGTTGCCTACTTCTGGAGCATGTGAAGAGGATGCACCATTACTGCTGTCTTTCATCTTGCTGTGCAAGGTCATTCGTAAGCCTTCGAACTTCTTCTCCAATTCAATCAACTCTTGGAGGTTGAGCTCTTCGACTGGAGCATTCCACCAATCCCCTCTCTCATTACCTTGTATTTTATCCCTCAACTTGCTGCCTTTTTCCTTATTGTCATCCAACTGCTGTTGCATTTCATCATACTTTTGTGTTAGCTCTTCGATCCTCGCCCTCCTATACTCCTCCACAAGTTCGTGGGTGCCATCTGCGTTCGATGGATTCTCAAGAAAACGATCAAGCACATTATCAATTGAAGGGTGGCCAAATGAAAACGGCTTACCCCCAGGTGAAAAAACGAGGAATGCAGCTTCTGTCCCGGTTAAAGTGATAAGCTCGCTCAGTTTTTTGTAGATCCCGGATCTACGCTTTGAGAAAGTGACTAATCTATCATCTTCATTTACAATTCTCTTCATGTCCACCTTTTGCCTTCCTCTTGTTTTCTTGGCTTCCATAATGAAAAAAATAAGATGCAAGATAAGATAAATAGATAGAATATGTATGATGGCACTACTTGGCTGGAGAATGGAGATGTAGGAAGAGAAATTTGAATGCAGTACTTTGCTGGAGAATGGAGATGTATATATAGGAAGGGAAACTTGAATGTGTTAAGTGCATGTATGGTAATATCGTGCGGGCCACCTTGAAGTATAAATTCTCATTAAGTGGTGGATAGAATTTTTTATAAATAACTTAAATACCCGATTAGATATTATAATTGTTAGAGTGATTTATCATGATCTATTGAGATTTAGTTCCATATCGCTTTGATTATTTCCCTTGAATCCCTCTAAAGATGGAGACTGAGTGTGTGTGTCTATATATATATATATATATATATATATATATATATATATATATATATATATATATATATGATGTTTTTCAATTGAAAATATATTAAAAAAATTAAAAATATATTTTTAACATTAACACATTAAAATCATCAATTTAATAATTTTTTAAATAAAAAAATATATTAAAAAGCATTTACAACTATAAAAACAAAAACTCCTTAATTATTAGGTAATAAAGTTGTCATTTCAATTTAAATATATTTAATTGGAGTTATATAATTTTTAAATGGAAAAGGCTAATGATTACTCTTGGAACACATGTTAAGCATTATTTGATTACATATTTTATTCTTGCATTTTTTTAAATCAAGTTAATAAATGAATGAATCCTATATTATATGGCGACCTTTTTCAGTGTTTATAATATAAATTATGTTGCACTATAGAAAACTAGATGTTGATTTTAAACTATAAATGACTGACTCTTGCCAATGTAATAATGGTGTGTATTGGCCACATTTTTTTAAAAAAGATTATGGTATGTTCTTTGTTCTATTAATTTAGAAATGGCAATACATAGACACCTCATTGGTTTTTTATTTTTAATTATTGGTTGTCAGACTATAATATAAAATAATATTCTAAAGGTTCATCAGTGACTTTAATTTCTAGTCTCAAATAGTTTTTTAATATAATATTAAAGTTTATAAAATTATATATTAGCAACTCACCCATCATGTTAAGTTTTCTAGTTTATGTGCTTCTTTGATGTAGATCAATTAGTCTTTTTGTTACTTTCCTCTAATTTGCATATTCCTTGATCTTTAGATCATATAGGATGAATCATTGTTTTAAGTAATTTATCTTAATCATGATTGTCGGTTGTTAGAGCCGTAAAGAATAATACAAGTTTTATATAATCGATCTGCGTTTGTCGGGTGTTAAAGCCGCAAAAAACAACCTATCATGTTATTTTAAATGAGTAATCATTATTTTTTGTATCATACCATTTATAAATTATATAATTTATAAATGATAAAAACTAATGGTTGTTCTTAGAACATATGTTGAACATTATTTGATTAAATTTTATAGTGCTTAAGCTTTAATTATTGAATATTTACAGTATATAAAAAAGACATATAAAAAAAATAGAGAAAATCATATTTGATTTTGATAAAAAAAATAATAAGTATTCTTTTTCATATTGAAAAAAATATTTTTGTAATTCTCCTCTTGTTTTTTTTTTTTTTTTGTGTTTATATCTCTCCTATGATATGAGCATTTAACAATTATATTTGAAGCACCATAAAATTTCTCTACATATTAATCTTGTTTTTTCAATCAAGTTAATAAATGGAATAAAAATCCAACATTTATAGATGTTAACTAAAGATATTAAATGAATATTATATTATATGGAAACTTTTTAAGTGTTTACATATAATATAAATTATGCTGCAAAAAAGTAAACTATATGTTGATTTAAACTATAAATGACTATTAACAAGTTTCATAATGACATTTGTTGGCCACATTTAAAAAATATTTATGGTTAGTTCTTTGTTCTCTTAATTTAGAAAGTACAGGTCATTTGTTATTCATACCTCATTCAAAACCAATTATATTTATTTCAATTAATTAATATAAATGGTGAAAAAAACAATATAAAATTATATGCTAGAGGGTCATCTAATTAATTATGACTTAAATTTCCATGTTTAATAATTCCTTAACATAATATTAGAGTTTATAAAATTATGTATTGGAGATTCACATGTTGAGTTAATTAGATGTTTGTTTGATATAAAATAAATATTTTTTTTATTTTCTTCTAATTAGGATATTTTTATTTTATTAAGCTATGATTCATTATTTTAAGCATCGCTTCATATCATGGTAGGGTATTAGAGTTATTGAAAATAATACAACATATTATAATATACAAGTAATAACTTTAATTATTGTTTTTATGCAATTATGAATGGAAATTTGTTTAACAACATTGAAAATTTGTTTGTTCTTGATAGGTATGTGTGAAATGTATTTTGGGTAATGAGGTGTACAGTGTTTTTATATAAAAAATTATTAATAATGTATCAAAATAATATTATATTTTTAGATTTTTTATTTTTGGTATCAACATATCAAAATTATTAAAAAAATATCTAAAAATACATTAATCTGATTTTTTTCAAGTGAAAAAACATATCAAAAAAGCATTTTAAAAAATAAATTAAACAACAAAAGGAAATATTATTTAAATAACAATATCAAATAAGTGCATGAGGTTAACTATTAACCTTAATCAGAGGTGTGCACGAACCAAACATTAATTACTTTACCCTATATATAACCATACATTGTATTTCTTTAACATTACAAATTAACTAAATCAATAAGTATTATTTACGAGTAATATTATCCGAATGAATTATTCATACGTACACAATTATTATACAAACATATCTAACAATTATTTTTTATTGGAGGCAATCATATAAAATTCATGAAAACATATTTGGCCACTTGTAGCTTGACACGTCAATATTCTGTATAGAAATTTAATTTGAAAACTTGGATAATTGTTTGTAAATCATTTGCCTTATTATTTTATATTCTATAGCGAGTTTATGTAAATCTGCATTAAAAAACAAGAATTATGAAACTATAAATGATAGATTTAATATAAATAACAGTTGAAGAGATAGAATTTAAACATTGTAAATTAAATAAAGGAATACATACAATGTATATGGAGATAAACGTGTTTTCATAAATAGTAACTAAAATGACTATATATACATCTCAAAAAAAAGAAAAAGAGAGAGCATGATTATACATGATTAAGAGGCTGAAACAGTATAAATTATAAGCATTAATTATATTATAAATCAACTAAATATATAAGAATTGGTTTGCATACAATACTTTTGGGATTGGAATTAATTAATCCTCTGATGTTTCTCTGAACATGATCTGTAATTTGTTTTTTTATAAGAAAAATGGCATGGTCTAACTGTAATTTGTGGATTAAGTCATGAACGATATCTCTTATTCTAATGATTTTGGAATAAGAATCTATATAAGTGCATTATAAAAATTTTATAGCCTACATGTACACATGAAAATAAAATAATAGAAAAAAAACTAATTAAAGGAATTTTTTTAGGATCTATTTGTTTTGTTTAAAATATTAATAGAAAAATATTTTTTTATATTTTCTTGTGTTTGTTTTTCAAAAAAACAATTTTAAAAAATTTCTATGTTTGTTTTCTACAAGATATTTTATAGGAAAACTTGTTAATAAAAAATATTTTAAAGTCAACCTTAAAACTTAATTAGTTTATTTGTTGGAAAATATTTTCAATTTATGAAGTTTTGTAAAATATTTTATGAATAGTAATTCACTTATAATAATAACATCCGACTATTTTAACCATCATTTTCTTCTTATTATCATCTCCTTTACAACCACCATCACCTGCAATACCACTACCGTTATCTCTATTTTTAACTTATAAAGTTTCGTAAAATATTTTATGAATAGTAATCCATTTATAATAATAACATTCAACTATTTCAACTATTATTTTTTTCTTATCATCACCTTCTCTGCTACAACCACCATCTTCAATGCCACTACGGCTATCTCACAACTACCATGACTATTTTACCATCTTCTCTTACACCACCATCACCATCTTATTATAACTATTATTGCTTCACCACCATTCTTTTTTCCATCATCACTTTTTTATCATCACGTTCTTTTCCACTGTTACCATTGAAAAATATTTCACATGTAAAATATTTTATAAAATATCTTAAGCAAAGCAAAATAAAATCACAGTTCACAGGGCAACAATAAGATGACAAATGAATTAGAGAAAGCCCAATCCACCACTTTTTAAATTAGTAAAAACAGAACTCCCAGAGTGTTTGAGGAAACCAGAGAAAGTCCACAAAGCCCATTATCACCCTCCAAAAAAAAACACTCCCAAGTCTCAATGCGTCTCCGTTACCGGAAAGCAGCTCGCCTGCTCAAATTCTTTAGGTCAGTCCCTATCTTTGATTTCTCTCTCTCTCTCTCTCTCTCTCTCTCTCTCTCTCCTCTCTAATGGACTATGATTTCAACAAATACACAGCTCTCTCTCTTTCTCAGAATAAAAATTAAATAAAATCACCGAAAATGTGAAAGAATGGCTGAGAAATTGGCTCCAGAGAAGCGCCACAGCTAATTTCTCCCAGTGTGCCTGATTGCTCTAGTTAAAAATCCCATGTCTCTCTTTTTTCGGCTACAGAAGCAAATTTATGTACCCAAACCAGTCTTAACAAGTTTATTAAGTGATGAAGATACAAAAATCATTGGGATTTTTTTTTTGGGTAAATTACTTCTACAAATTCTTTTAACCCATGTCATGCATAATATATTTTATGATTATTAGTCCAGAATAAGGATATGAGAGGCTCAACATAATCGAAGTGTTAGGTTCAACTCACACATTGAGTGTAAGAGAAATTAAATTCAGCTTGTAACTGCATCAAAAAATAGTTAGGAACAGATGCTTCATAGCAGTGATGTGGTCGCGTCCCTAACCCAACAGAGAATTGGGCGCGAACACCACCCTATAGCTCAACATAGAGTTAGGCGGAACGCATCCTTAGCCCAACATAGGGTTAGACATGAGCATATCCTGACACAGTATAAATTTGGGTGCGAACATATCCTAACTTATTGTTGAGTTGGGCGGAAACGCGTCATGATCCAATCTAAAATTGTGCGCAATCATGCCGTGGCTTAACATGAAATTCAACCATAAAAAAAAACACAATCTCATTTTGAGTTGACATTTTCGTACAACTCAAGCCAGCCTGGGTTGAAGCAAGAGGAATTCACAGCGGCTATGTTGCGTAACACGTGGATTCGTTGGGAAGGCATTAATTAATCAAGAATGAAGATACTGGCATGCAAGTGAATCGGAAATTAGGCTGGCTTCTTTTTTTTATGGAGGAACAGAAGAGATGAGCTGCCTCTATCTTGAATAAAATGTCCCTTTAAGCAATTGAATTCTCGGGCATCAACTGGCTTTGATTAATATGCCAAATGCTTTTCAACTTGATGGTTTATTCATGGTATTTTATTTAAAAATAAATTGAAATATTTTTTTAATTTTTTTTAATATCAACATATTATAACTATTCAAAAACATAAACAAGTAATTAAATTTGACTAAATCTCTATTTAGACGGCACTAAAAAAAAACAGCAGTTTTAAGCACACAGTGCCCTCATACTGTTAGATTGATTTATTTATATTTGTATATATATATATATATATATATATATATATATATATAAAAGTTATTGCAAAAATGGATCAGAAAGTAGACAAAAGGTAAACTGCATCGGCTTTTTTTTCCCTTCTAATGTCCGTAGCCTTTAGGTAATCGAATTCGCACGAATTGTTGTTTCCTGCTTTATGGTTTTGACGCGCTCACCATCTTTGACTCGCAACCATTTCCCACTAACTCGAAAGGCCACACGGTCCATTTTTAGTGGGCCGGAAATGCAGTGGAATCCGATTCAAAGGGAAAAGGTTATGATTCGGTGTGGACAGAACTAGTATATTCCTCAGCTTATGATAGCCATCGTGAGTGGAGTTAATTATATACATGTTAAGTAATGGAGTTCAGAAATGGCCTGCAACCGTTAAAACTCAAAAGGCATAGCGGAATAACATGGTTGAAATGTTCATGTTTAACACGTGGGATATCCTTCTCTATCTATTGAAAGCATGCGTGTAGGACATCCTTGAAGAATGGTTCTTGTAGAAGATTTATAATATTTTATAAATTATAAATTATAAATCCAGTTTATTTAAATTATTTCTCGGATTCCAGTGGGTTAGATATACCTAGTTAAACTAATTTTCTGTGTGAATATTATAAATATTAATGGGTTGAGTTTATATTATTAACTTTTATGAATTTATACTTAGAGACATATCTATCTTATGGACTACAAATGTCATAACACTTTATTTTTTATATTAAATTCTAGTTACTCCTTTCATTTAGTAAAGAAATAAATTATTTTTCGTTACATTAAAAAATTTTAATAAAAAGCTCACTATAACTAATTTTGAAGCCGATTGACTACTTTGATAAAGTGTTTAAAAAAACAATGAAAATGAGTGTGTGAGTGGTGGTGTGTGTATCATTTTTCTTTTAGGCCCTGTTTGTTTGATAAAAAGTAGTTTTTTTTAAAAGTAAATTCTGGAAAAATAAATTATTTTCTGATGTTTGGTAATGTAATGAAAAATAAGTTGGAAAATACTTTTCAGTGTTTGGTTATGTCATGGAAAATGAGCTGGAAAATAACTTATTAATGTTTTATTTTTTCCAAGTTTATTAAAATAATAATGAATAAATCTTACAAATTAAAAAGTTGAATGACAATGAAATTGAAAAAAATATAATTTCATAAATTATTTTAAATAAAATAAATAATAATAAAAATAATAGAGATCAAATCTAAAAAAATAAAAGATGAAGAAATTAAAATAATAATAATTAACCTTTCATAAATTATTTCAAATAAAATAAGTACTATTTAAAAGAATGAGGACCAAATTTGATAGATAAAAATTTCAATAAAAAAATGATAATGAAAAAATAAATAACAATTATAAAAATGATGAATAAAGTTAATATAAAAATTAAATTTTAAGAGATGAAATTGAAAATAAATATTCAAAACAATGTGTGTGTGTGTGTGTGTGTGTGTGTGTGTGTGTGTGTATATAGCAATCAAAAGTTTGAGGACTAAATTTGATATAATCAACAAATAATATGACATTTCTAAATTTTTCACAACTTCTGGAAAGTGTTTTCCGCCCAAATTTTTTAGAAAACACTTTCCTGAAAACCAAACCAAATTTTTCTTTAACTGAAAAGTGTTTTCCGTTGACCAACTTTTTTAATGACAAACAAACATATGAAAGTTTGGAAAGTGATTTTCCAAAAATCATTTTTCAGAAAACAAATATAGCCTTATATATTATTTGGATTAGCCTATTCTCTTTTCTTACTCGTGAAGAGATTGTTTGATATTATAATAATAATTAATTTTTAAAATGTTTTTTATATAGAAATATATCGAAATAATATTTTTATTTATTTTTTAAAATTATTATTAATATTAGCATATTAAAATAATATAAAATCATCAAAAAAAATTAATTTAAAATAAAAAATAATTTAAAAAATATTTTTTAAAATACAAAAATAAACAGAAATGTTATCTCCCCACTCTATTGTATCGACGACTAGAAGAGGGCCGAGCATTGATGGGTCAGTTTTTTATAGGCTTTCTCTTTCATTTAGGCACATGGCATTCACACTTCTCATTTGCCTAGGGAAAGGAAATTGCGTCTTTTAGGAAAATATGAATTTTATATCATTCAAATTAAAAAATTTCATGAAAAAGTTATATTATTAAATTAAAAAATATTTTATATTAGATATATAATAAAAACCAAATTTATGATACTAATAAAATATGCATGTAAGAACTAAATTATTAATGAAAACTAATATTGTCAACTAAAAATGAAATTATATTAGATTTATAATAAAAATAAATAAATTTATGGTGCTAACTAAATATAAAATAATAATTTTAACCTTTTACATTACTAAATGGTGCTTGTATATAAGAGAAAAAAATTGTATTCTTCATGAATTTTCTTCATTTGAAAAACAAAGAAAAATTTGTAAGGAAAAACCGTAAATAACCTCTAAAATATATTTTCCAAACCCATTAAAACAATTATCATGAAAAAAATTAAATTTTTAAATAAAAAATATTTATATTAGATATATAATAAAAATTAAATTTGTGAAACTAATAAAATATGCATGTAAAAATTAAATTATCATTAAAGACTTATCTTGTTAACTAAAAAAGGAATATCTTTATATTAGATTTATAATAAAAACTAAATTTATGGCACCTATTAAATATAAGAAAAAATAACCTCGTTACTTATAAAAGTTCTTGTATAAAAAAGAAAAAAAAAATATAATTCATGAATTTTCTTCATTTGAAAAACAATGGAAAATTAATTTATAAAGAAAAAAAATAAATTTTAGTGCACGTGTGTGTATTGTAATTGAATTCATACGTTAGGCATACAAGATAAAAATCGGAAGTGAACAAACAAGACTCGATAGATTTCGAATTTCTTCATAAGCATAAACCCTATATACAGGTAACGCTACCTTATTAAAATTACATTAAAATAATATATTTTTTGTTTTTATAAAATTATTTTTAATATCAACACATAAAAATAATTTAAAAATAAAAAATTAATAAATTTTAAATAAAAAATAATTTAATTTTTTAAAAATACCCCATCACTGCCTTCATCTGGGTGAAGTCGTTTAGAACTTCCCCCCACCTTGATGGTTTCTATCAGCAAAAACAGAAGCGTTCGGATCATTTGCAAGGGAATAGCCTATTTCTGGTGCCTGTGAAGAAGAAGCACCATCATTAATTGTTCTTTACGATTTTATTGTGCATGGTCATTTGTAACCCTTTCAAACTTTTTTTCCAACTCAATCAGATCCTTGAGGTCAAGCTCTTCAATGGGAGCATCCCACCAGCCCTTGCTATCATTTTCTTTTCTTTTGCCTTTTAACCGGTGGCTAGCTTGTTTCCTTCTTCTCGTCCAATTGACGTTGCACTTCATCATATTTTCTGGCCAGTTCTTCAATCCTCATCCTCCGGCGAGCCTCCACAAGATGGCAAGTGCTATCCATGCTTGATGGATCTTCAATAAAACGATCAATAACTGATTCAACCGAATTAAGGATGGCCAAAAGAGAGAGGCTTGCCTGATGGTGAAAATACTATCACTGTAAATATTTCTGCCCCAGTTAAAGCAACCAATTCGCTTGCTTTCTTGTAAATCCCAGGTCTACGCCTTGAGAAGGTGATTAATCATCATCTTGACTGTCAATTCTCTTCAATTCCACCTTTTGCCTTCCTTTTGTGTTCTTGGCGGCCATGGTTAAAAGCTAGGACACAGTAATAGATGAGTAATAGAAAATGCATGGTGACACTGTATATAGAAAGATGAACTTCAATGAATTAAAAGCTATAGGTAATGGCATTATATATCATTTCAAGTTGTAAATTTCCATATATGTATTTGGTTTGCATCTTACATTTGAATTGTCCAATTCCAAAATTTATGATAGGGTAATGTTAGGGATACGTATAGCTTGTTTGGGAAGGAGATGAGTGGATCGAGGGGAAGGGAGAGGAGATTGGAGAGCTTCTTGTTTTCTTCCATTTCCCTCTCTTGCCCTTTCCTCGAACATTCCCAACACGGTAGAAGAGTTTTGATAAATTTTTCACTAAATAATGTGAGAATATTTGGTGGCACGTGCATATATCAATTTAAGAAATGCTAAATAAGAATAAAAAAATACTAAAAAATTGTCGGCCATTTGATCAATATCTTAATGTGGGATTTAGGTCCCAAGTTTAATTGTTTATATGTATTATTGAAAAGGTTCTTATTATTTTTCCTAGTGTTTAGTAGTACTCCATAAATTTACTAATGGTAATCCTACATTAATTCAAAGAGATTCACTCCATCCGTCTATCTCGGGTTTTTTAAAAACATTTTGATGTATACGAGAATGAAAGATAAAAAATTTATTACAAGTAAAAATTCTTAAAAACAAAAAACATTATACATGTAGAGATAATAAAAATATTCAATTTTATTTATTTATGACAACAACTAAGAAAAATAGATATTTTTCTAAACAAAAACCTTTATGTATCATACTCCTCAAGTTAAAAGGAATTCATCCTTGAATTTAGTCTTTAGTTAAAGATTATCCTTCATCAAAAATATTTTTTTGTGTATAAGACCACCTTATCACAGGTCATTAACATTTTTGTACGGACTCACCTTATCATAAATTTTTAACACAACATCTTTATACGAGTCATTTTATTACAAACCCCACCATCAGGATTTAGAATATGATAGGAACTAATAAAAATGAAAACAATACACTAGTTTTCATATTTTTTTTCCTTCTTCGTCTCTTCTTACACGAGTATGTTCTTATTCTGTGACATGTTCCAGCTATGATTGTTCTGCAATACACAGCAAAACCAAATAAACACTTATGATAGTTAAGCTCTAATATCAATTTTTATATGGAAAAATGAACGATAAAGATTAATGTATCTTATTATACATCAATGTTAGTTCTCCTACATTCATGTAGTAGTAATTATCTATCTTATATATACTTAATTACAGCAGGAACACAATTTTTAATTTTTTGCAACTTTTTATTTAATTAATTAATTAACATCACTACTACTAATAAAGCCAAAAAAATCACAATCAAATACATATTGATCAAATAAAACTCCAGAAAACAATATGAAATTTCCATGTCGAGACATTAATGGCCATAACAAAATGGCAGATGATCCCATCAAATTCCACTCCAGAACTCCTCCAGCGCAACACCCCAATGCAGAATAATTTTTTACCAAAAAAAAAAAAAAACCTCCAAGAATATTTAGAGAAAAAACCCATAAAAACTAAACCCTCAGCAAGTACAAAGAGATAGAATCGGTCTGATCATGTCAAATCAAGCCTAGAGACAAAAAAAACAACTGGTGTCGTTTTATTAATCAAGATAGAAAGGAGAAAAAAACGTGTCCGTTAAATAAAAAAACCCCTAAATCAAGAACTCTAGTTTCAAAATCAATGGAAGCCAAATCAATTACGGCTTTTATCAAATAAATTGGGAGAAAAGAAGAAGAAAGCGTACGTTGATTTACTTGCGGTGGATTCTGGTTTGCATGTAGAAAAGAAGATACCCTAGATTTCTTTTAGGTACAGTGTTTTATCTTAAAATGGTTTTTTTTTTTTCCTTGTTACAAAAAAAAAAATAAAAAATAATAATTATAAAAAACATAAATTAACTAATCAAACTTTAAATTTATTCTTTAAAGATCATTAATTCGAATCTCATAAATTTTAGGACCATTAAAGATTTACATGATTATTAATTTTAAAGCTCATAAAATTATTTGAGGTATACGCCAGTTGATCCGAATACTTACATTAATAATAATAAAAAAAAATATAAGCCATGTCATGTTTTGAAGTTGTATAGAATTGATCAATCTTATTTTTTTTTTTATGGAATAAAAACATTTGTCTTATACATAATAAATAATAATTTTTGTACTGTTCAAAAATATATTAAATAATTTCAAAAAAAATATATCTGTCCAGTACATTTTTATCTAATATACTGGCACTTTCTAAATCTCGGAATAAGCTTAAAAACTTATATGAGACAAAAACTTGTAAATATGTCTTTTATATTATTACATTATTATGGTGTATACATAAAAATAATAATAATAATAAAATTTATTAGATATTAGTTTTATTGTTGCTTTTGAGATTGTGATAAATATTATTTTTTTAAAATAATTTTTATTTATAAATATATAAAAATAATATATTTTTTTATTTTTTAAAATTTATTTTTTATATTAACACATTAAAATAATAAAAAAAATGAAAAAATTAATTTAAAACTTAAAAAAATCAAAATTTTCAAGATATAATCAAGATTCCAAACACCCCCAATTAAAAGAAAAATAAAATAAAATTAAAAATATAGAGGAGGAAAATTTTATCGAGAGGGAACACAATTCTCAATATCCCACTAGAATTTAATAATAACACCATCATCATCCACCCTGCATCAATACCTTTCAATATTTGAGCGCTTCAAGACAAAGAGTTCCATCCTCGCCTCCCACCAAAATAAACAGACAGCGATATCTCTCTTCTATGTTTGGCGCGCGTCCTCTTTCTTTCGACACATAACCAAAACACCCCCCCATTTTTGTCTCACTCCTTCATTTCTCATGATCTTTCCTAGTTTAGCTCTCTCTCACTTATGACCTGCAGACCATCAACAATTACATCAACTTCACGACAATGGTTACAGCAGCAGCAGCCCACAAACCCCAACAGCAGCAAACCCGTGTTTTGATTGCGGGCAATTACTGCCACGATGTTTTGATCCAAGACGACACCGTCAAAGCCGAATCACTTGGTGGTGCAGCCTCTTTCATTTCCAATGTTGTCAATGGAATGTCGATTCCTTGTAATTTAGTTTCAAAAGTTGGGGAAGATTTTAAATACCCGGTTGATTATACCCCAATTGTCATACCCACTTCAAAAACTACTGTTTTTCATGCTTATTTTGATCTAGGTATTCATGAGAATGGTCATCAAGATCGGGTCTTGAAACGGGTCTGTGCTTGTGACCCGATTCGGCCATCGGATCTTCCTGATGTGAGGTCCAATTTTGGAATGGCAGTTGGTGTTGGCGGGGAAATACTTCCCGAGACGCTTGAGAGGATGATTGAGATTTGTGATGCTGTTTTTGTTGATATTCAAGCATTAATCAGGGTGTTTGATAGTGTTGATGGTACTGTTAAGCTTGTAAAGTTAGAGGAGACGGGATTTTATTCGATGTTGCCGCGAATTGGGGTTTTGAAGGCGTCATCGGAGGAGGCGGTGTTTATGGATGTGGAGGAGGTGAGGAAGTGGTGTTGTGTGGTGGTGACCAATGGGAAAGATGGTTGTAAAGTGTATTGGAAAGACGGAGAGTTGAGGATTTCACCCTTTTCGGCGAATCAAGAGGATCCGACTGGTGCAGGGGATAGTTTTTTAGGCGGGTTTGTGGCGGGGTTGGTTCAAGGTTTGGCTGTGCCTGATGCTGCTTTGTTGGGGAACTTGTTTGGTTCTCTCACTGTTGAACAAATTGGATTGCCTAAGTTTGATTCAAGATTGTTGCAGGTTTGTTTCCTAACTTTTCTACTGTTTTTGTCGCTATGGGAGTTTGTTTTGATGCTCTAGTTGCTCGTTGATGCATTTGCTTTGTTGTGGAATATATCTTTTGATTGGAAGTTGTTTGATATTGTTATGAGAAAGTTGGAAACAAAAATCACTTTTGAAAATCATAAATGAGTGGGATAAGTTGCTATTGAATTGTTAAATGTAATTTACGGTGTGAATTTTCGGAACGAGCATTGGCTGCATAATGCTGGAGAGGGAATTTGTGAACAGCTATCTTTTTGTCGAGAAATCATTGCCTTTGAAATCTTTTGCAGAGAATAAATGTGGGTTCTTTCAAAAGTTTTTTATAAGAATCTTAGCTTATAGCTGGACCCCAAATTCCATATAATTCAGTAGGGCAGACTGCAGACTGCAGGCTGAAGCCATCACTTTTAGTATCAATAGATTGTAGATATGGAACCTGAAGGGTAGCTAAACTGGTCAAGCCTTGGGTTTGCTTCACAATGGTCACGAGTTCGAGTCCTTTCAGGGTTATTGGAGGCTTACATGGTCGTTAACTTCAGGACCCGTGGAATTAGTCGAGATGCGCGCAAGTTGGCCCGGACACCCACGTTAATGATAAAAAAAAAATTGATTGTAGGTATGGAAAGGGATGGTAGTTTTTTAAAAAATACATGATGCAATGCACAGACTTGGTTCTTCTTGGGTAGATCATCAAGTTACTTGAAAGATGATGGTTATATCAGAATGCTAGAGAATCAGACACTTTTTGTGTTTGATTTTGTGTTATGACATTTTAGCATATGGTGATAATTTGGCTTACATACAAGTTGATTATTGTTATCTAATTGATTCGAAGATTTGTTATGCACCTATTGAAAGATGAGTAGATTAACAGTAGTAGCAGTTTTTGGCATAAAGACAATGATTCTAATAATTTGCCAGTAATAATCTAGAACCAGTCTCGAAAAGAAAGTAACAGTCTCATCAGGCATGTTACTGCAGTATTCTTAAACTTCATTCCTGCTTGACCATTGGAATCTTAGTTAAGAGCATTTCTTCTGCTCTTTATATTATTTGCTTTTGAAATGAAATGTTTGTTCTTTCAAGTATACATGAAATTTTGTGATTATGACAGGACTCTTCCCAATATGCATGACAGACGTGGTTGGTTTCTAGGAATCTGCTTCTTTTGAACTTTTTTTACTGGCAGTTAAGCTAATAGCTTTCTAAACAGGGTGGATGTTTTGGATCAGAAACCACGGCAATTAATTTTCTAAATTTTGGGAGCAGAGATAGTGTGGGGTATCGTAGAAATTTTTGCATGGTAGCGGTGGTAGACAAAGGCTCTTCCTTGTACACAACAACGCCAACCCCCAAACCCCCCCCCCCCCCCACTTGAAATGAAAGAACCACAGTAGGAAAATATTTTCAATGCTACAAAATGAATTGCATGATCTTTCGCCACTATTCTGCCTCTGCCATATCTTCGATCTCTATTTGCAATAAGCTGGGTATGTTTTGTTGAGGATTTTTATTTCCTTCTGTTTTCTCTTTCTAGAGAGTGAAGGATGAGGTGCAGAGAAGGAAAATGCAGTGTCTGCATTGTGAGAGAAGTGATAATGAGCTGTATTTCTTGAAGCCAGTCGGGCATGAACAGTTCCACGCTTCCCTTGGTTCAGCAAAATTAATACCCCCATGTTCCAGTCAAGCTCGTCCATGGACTCCATCAAATTCTCCCAAGGAGACGGAGCAGACTCCTATTCCACATTACACGGCCCAGGCTAAATTATTGGTTAACTCTGTGTATGAAGAGCCAATTCAAACAGTTGAGGGAAAACCATGAAGTGGTTGGGGCATGAAACTGCTCTTCCCCTTCACGTTGTTCTTTTGTTGTAATCTAATAAATCGGCTAGCATAGATATCTCTTTTACAACTGAGCGCCTGTTGTTTCTCATTTGGCCTGATATTAGAAGAGCAATCCAAATAAAAGCTGTTAGTGCCCGTAAAGTAATAAAACCTACCGGTGAAAGTTTCTATATACTGTACTTGTTGGGTAGTCTCTTTCTGTACAGCAAAGCAGCATGTAAGGCTATCATTCATGTCTCCGTCGATACGGCACGACGATTTTCCAATTTTGGGTCATCAGGCGGTGTTAAAAGTTTGGAACTTTGGACACTGGATCATCTTGCACCAAAAATGAAGTTCGAGTTTTCCTAGGTTTAAAACTTGTGCTCCTGCAATCCAAGGTTCGTCCTTGATCCATGTAGTGGTAAACTAACTGGTCCAGCTTTGTTATGTCTTTGAAGCTGTCGGCGGAAAGAGATGGCCACGTTGTGGAGATCTGCTTCTCTCAAATCAACATCCTTTGGGTTGTTGCCAATTGTAATGGTCCCATAAATATTGTTATTCTGAAGCACTAGATGTGGCATCGACAACATGTCACATCAATACTTTCATTGTCTTTCAATGAGCTTTATCTTTACCTCCTTTTGTGTGTCTTTACTTTCCAAAAATGTTTTTTTTTCTAATATATTAAAGTATTTTTTTTATCTTTAATATTAGTATATGAAATTTATTAAAAAAATATTAATTTGATGCTTTGAAAATTAAAAATACTTTTAAAACACATTTAAACTCAATTTCAAATAAAAAAATAAAAAATAACATCAAAATTTAATAAATTTTCAAGTAAGTTCATTTGAATAATATTTTAAAAAATAAATTATTATCTCTGGGTTGTTGCCAACTTTAATTGGTCCCATAAATATTGTTAATCCGAAGCACTACATGTCACAATACTTTTATTATTTTACAATACTTTTAAAAAGTATTTTTAGATTAAAATATATATATATATATTTTTGAATTTTTAATATAAATACACGAAACCTATCAAAAAGTACTATAATAAAAATTAGGCTAATATTTTTTCAAGTTAAACACATCTAAACTTGATTTCAAATAAAAAAATAAACATAACAGATGTTTTTTTAAAGTGTAAAATCATTTAAAAAATATTTTGAAAAACATGTTTAAAAACAAGAATAAAAGAATAGATAATGAATGATTATGATTAAAGTAATGTGGAATTCATAATCAAATGTTTGCGATTTTGGTTATATTCAAAAACCATAAAAGAGGAGGAGGCATACAACGGTTGTTTTTTTGTTTGAGAATGTGAATTTTTATAAATATATTAAAATAATTTTNNTATTTTTAAAAAATTATTTTTGATATTAACATATCAAAAAATAAAAAATAATATTAATTTAAAATAAAACAAATAAATTTTTTTATTTAAAAAAAACTCTTAAAATACAAAAATAAATATTTATTAATCACATCACCTACAACACACTCAAGATCCAACTTACATAAAGAAAAGAAAAGAAAAATTAAAGCAGGAGAAAAGGTAAAGAAATCCATTGAAGAAAAGGAGACAAGACAATAATTGAGCGTGTGTTCAAGGGCCTGTTTCAAGAGCGTGAGGTCAAAACGCAGCCTTTTAAAAAGAAACAGACCCAAAGAAAACGCGATATAGCAGAGATTCTGTGATGCTAAAGCCATGCCTCTATAACCGACATGAATTTTCCCTCAACCTCCACCTTCCCCCCCCCACTCTTACTGCGGTTATTTTCAGTGAACCTCTTCTTTATCTTCTCGCCCGAAACCCCCCTTCTCTCCTCCCATGATCTAGGGCTCCCAAATAATCAAAATCGTCAATCTCTCTTAAATCTAGTCCTAATTTCAATCTCGAAACCCTAGGATATGATGCAACAACACAATAAGAAGAAGAAGAAGCGATCCGCTTCACGTGCCTCTAAACCCATCTCACTTGACGGAGGTCAGGGTCAACAATCGCAACGGCAACAAAATCCGGAGCAGAGACAGGAAGGAACCAAAGTAGTTGAGGCTTTAATGGAAGCTTTTGACTCGATCTCTGTAGAAGAAGCCGAAGAGGCTTATAGGGAAGCGAAGGGAGATATTAACAAAGCGGCGCAGATTTTGGAGAATTTCATGGAAAATAGTGAGGATCCATCGACAAGTTCCTTTTCGAGTGGGTTATCGGGTTTTGGTTTGGGTTCGAGCACGAGTAGTAGTGCGGGTTCGAGTTCGGCTTCAAGGGATGGGTTTTTGGAGGGGAATTTGGTGAATAGGAAAGGGTTTCGAGGAGGGAACAAGCAGAAGAGAGTTTTGGCGGTTACGGGGACGGTCTCGACGGTTTTAGGGAAGGAGTATGTTAAGGTCAGCCCGAGAAGGGATTCTATGAAAGCAAAGGACTTTGGGAATGGTGTTGTGGAGAAAGAAGAGGCGGAACAGTTTTTGTGTTCGATGCTTGGTAATGATTGTGAGCTCAGCATGGGTGTTGTTAGAGATGTTCTTTGTAAGTATTGACCCTTTGTTGTCTGTAGCCCTAGAGTTTTTTTTTTAATTAGTTGAATGATTGGTTTCTGTCAAGTGAACTGTAAATATGGATTTGTTGGTTGATGTTCTTGTGAAAAATTGAAACGCATAGTAAAATTTGGGATTAAGGAGTGTGTATGAATTTGGTATGAATTCTTTTTGGTGTTCAATGTAGTTCCCTAATGTGCTTTGATTGGATACGAAGATAGTAGAAGTAGATGGTGTAAAAGTTATCCACTGACAAGTGGGACTGGGGAGTTTTATCCTGGTTACTCGTGGGAGTATTTTTAATGTTTGGCCTTGGCGTTCATATATTTTGATTGGTGACTGCTAAATGTTAAAGAGTTTGAGGGTTTTGGGTTGGGATTGGGAGGCGATACTTTTGAGTGTACTAGAAGTTAGTATTGAGGTTCTTTTTAGTTTCACTGATTTAAACTTAGTTCTCAACTGCAGTTTTTATGGTTTTTCTTACTTAAGACTTTTTATTTATTTGTACCACCGTTTTACTCAACTAGAGGAGTCTCAAATCTATTATATAAGTTTGTGTGTATTTCAATCATGTTGGCAACGGGCTATATAATCATGATGTACGTGTATATACAGATCTCATTATTATTATTATTAGTTAGTGGAAGGATTTCATAATTAATTTGTTATTGTTGGACAACACTTGACTTGAGATCTTGATTTGGCAGGTCAGTGCGGATATGATGTTGAAAAGGTAAGGAAATTATAATTCGGACTTTGTTCATATTTTTAGATTTGGAGTCGGTTTTTCTTCCCAGTATCACTCCTTATGAAAGTACCATCTCCATTTCCTTCACCACTCTGTACACCAGGATTACTTCCATTGCCTTCAGCATCCATACGATGTTCATATCGGAGGGAAAATAATTATGCTTCACTGAATGATCTACCAATGCTTTTGACATTTGGTTGCAGTAAAGCACATGAAGCCCAGAGTTATCATAGTTATAATCTACCAATGTTCATATCTCCTTAAAAATGAGCTGGTTATTGAAATGATAGTTTGTTGCTGTTGCAACTTGCTATTCTACTTTTATGTCTGTGGAGCACTGATTCTCTAAAATATGAATTATGTTTTCATATGCTTGTTATCCTTCAGGCGTTGGATGTGTTGCTTGATTTATCAGCTTCCTCCCATGAACAGTCAAGAAGTGGTAGACATGTTAAAGATTCTGTAAACTATAAAGAAGATGCCAGATTTCTTGCTGAGCGCAGTGACAATGTAAGTGTTACCATATGTGTTGTTTATTTTGTTGGAAATGCTGGCTACCCACATTTCCTGTAACACTGCTGATTCCTTTCCTCAAGGGAACTTTTGGTTGATTTTTGTGCTTTAAAATTGATTTCTCTCCCTAGCCTTTTCGGTCTTAATTATTATCCTTGGAACCTCACAAGGTTATAAGAAGCTCGTAGGTGTTTGTTTCTAGAGTAGTTCTGTTGAGGACATGATTATTTTTAAGGTTACTGCTAGAATTGGAATTTGATGAGGTTTTTTCTTTCTTTCTTTTACACCAGGATGATTGATTCTGAAAGTAAGAAGAGGTTGTCAATGGTGCATTTGTAATTTGTGAAATATTCTTATCCCATTTGTTTTTTCGATCTCTATAGGTGTCTTCTATGTGATTTGTTCACAAATGCAGTAACCTCCATCCTTCTGTTTTGTTCTTTTTCTATGTCCCTGTATTGTCTTCATTAATTTAGCATGCAGGCTTCTAAATGGGTATTTTTCATGGCAATCACACTGAATTTTCAATGCTATTCCAATTAAATACTGATGTACGTTCAGTTCTAGCCGTTAACAAATAACCAAATATTAACCATGCCCTTTTTATTAGAAAAGAGTCCTAGTTATATTGTTTCAGCATTCTAGCTGCCCTGTGGTATTTTGCAAAGAGGTAAATCTAGGGCATTATAGCCTAGGGATTCAACAGCTGATATGAATATTTTTTTTTGTTTTCTTCCTGTGTTATTTTGTTTAATCCAACAATATTGCAAATGATACATATTAAAAATTTCTAATTGTGATGATTTGTTTTCCAAAATATGGAAACTTGTGGCTTTGGTTTTCGCTATATATATAGTGATCATTTTAATTTTTCAACAGTCAACTGACGTGGCTTCTGATTGCACTTCCCATTCTTCTGAAAGTGAACTTCAGGATAGTGTATGGGGCTGTGGTTACAGGTAATCCATTCTGTTGTTATTGTTGTTACCACCATTGCTCAACTAGTTGCCTTTTATATGCTGATATGCATATTGTGCATGTGTGGGTAGGTGTGGATATGAGTGTTGGGCCATATTTGCCATATTTCAAGAGTAACTATTAAGTCACAATAGTAGTATTTCTAGGAATTATTTGGTACTCCTGATGTCTTGTTCTCTCACCCACAAAAATGATAATTACCTGTTGGTTCCACTTTTATGTGAGTGAAGGTGAACTACACTTTGAGTGCCAAATAATCATAGCATTTCTCTTGATTAAAGTTGTAACAAACAACTGTTGGGACAACCATTTTCTGGGCTTTTTTGTTGCAAGAGGTGTAGCATCACTTGCTCTAGCACCCACTATTAGACACTCGGCCAATTAAAACATCCACATCACACCTCTCTTCCCTTGTAAAATTAGTAACTGACTGTGGTTAAATAAAGCATAAACAAGATGATTATTTTGGAAGTATGAAGTCTCGTCCTCAAAACCACTACTTTTACTTTAGAATCTGTCTTTCAACCTTAGATTTCTCTTCAACTTTGCAAAAATAATTTATCTCATGTTTCCTTATTGTTTTGGAACAACTAAGAGCTCTTTGAAGTAAACCAGATAGAGATAATTATATTAATAGTAGTATTGCAGGTTATACAAGATGAAAGAAATCAAACATTGAATCGTCCTTGTCTAAATGCATTTAAGTTAATTTGTTTGACCAAGAGAATAAAAACCCAGAAAATAAATGACCTGAATGAGGTTGATAATCTGTCAACTTTACCAACAGAAAATGCATAAATCATGATATTACAAGCAAATTTCTTGCAGCAATAATCCAATATTAGCTTCTTCATAAAAAACACATGTATTTCAATCTAGATCAAAGAAATTCGTGGAGGCTTTTTTCAAAATCCTGTAATAACCCAGTAAACAAATTCACAGGATTCCAAAGTTGTTGGTAAAGGGTACATTTAATTATCAACCAAAATAATGGAATCTGCTATAGGGAGTTTTAAGAGAGAAGGTGAAGGAGAGAAAACTAGAACAAAATTAGGTAGTATAACTTAAATTTTGGAAAAGGTTAAAAGTCAATGTGGGTTTGTATCGCTTGTTAACATAGGAATCTACTATGTGCAGTTTCCAGTTTTATTAGAATGAAGAAGTGTGATGTGTATATTTTAATTGGCTGAGTGTCTAATAGAGAACGCTAGAGTGAGTGTTACTAGCATTTCTCTTGTTGCAAATTTTCCCTGAGCTTTTAGCTAGTAATAGTAAAACTGTTGTGGTGGTAAAGAACGTTTCTTTATGGTGTACCACTTCAGGGCGTCTTCAGAGGATTTTTTTTTATGCTCAAAGGATTGTAGGTCTCTTCTGTTCTGCTGGCCCTCATCTTAAATTTGTGTTCTTTTAGTTTTTAATCTGGTGATATTTTTTTTATATTAAAAACTGCATTTCTTTTAACTGCAAGTATTAATAGAACTGATAAAGATGTAGGAAAGTTATGCTTTTAAATGGAAGATTAAGTGTTTTTCTCTTGTCAGTGGATCATAGCCTCCATTTATATTTTGTCGATTCTTGTCTAACATTCTTAACAATCGTGTCTTACATTTAATGTTGATTCAACTTTTTCCATAAAAAACCTTAAACGTCTTTGTTGGATGTACTCAGTCATTCTATTAATGTTAATGTTAATCAGATACATCACATTTTTATTTAGAAATTTAAGCTTAATATTAATCAAAATTCAATGTCTAGAGCATGGATGTAATTATAGCATAGGATTTTCAGCAGCAACTGAGAGTAACTGTTTCTTTTTCTCAAAATAATGAAAAAGGAAAGAAAAGGAGAGGGCCAAACTCATGCAGAATGTTAATGGTCACTTCCCAGACGATAGGATGATAATTGAAGACTTCTGAAACTGTTGACCTCAATAGAGCATGTATCTGCTATTGTTGAATGTGGATCATTACAAATTGCTAAAGAGAAATCATTTGTTCAGACACACTTGAACAGATAACTTGTCATTGAATCAACTGTAAAAGGCACCAAATGCAGAAGCTTACTTGTTTTTCCCTTTTTAGGAATTATTATCAGGCCCTTACTAGTTTCAAAGCTCCATCTTCAACTACCCCAATAAGCAATGAGTCAAATCTCCCTCAAAAGGTTTTGGAATGTTTGTTCAATGTTCCCACGAGTTCTGAACATGAACCAAGCACTATGAATTGGAGGAATGTAGTAAAGAAAATGCAATCACTGGGGCCTGCTGTTGATGTCTTTCCATCTATTGATGCACTTACTCAGCAGAATAACTATGGTATTTGGCATTGATTTTTATTAATTTTTATTCATGTTATTTGTAGTTCTCATGCTTTGTAGAATCATTTCTTTATCCACTTTTGATTTGCTTCTGTTACCATTTTGCAATTTATCAATCTACTCTGCAGACAGCACAACTGCAATTGACAAAAAGAAAACTTTAAACAACTGTCTTGTTATGTGTGGATGATTAAATTTCATCATGCCTTTTTCTATACCATTACTTCTCTATGAATTGTAGCCAATGGTGAAGAATATCATCTTCTTAGAGAATCTGCAAAGCGACACTGGAATTCAAGGACCTCGTACTATCAAAAAGTAAGAAGATTTCCTACTTACAAGCTCCACAACATTAGATGCCATATAAGAATTTAGGTCCCTCCTTTTTTATAACAAAATCTGTTTCTGAAGGAACATGAACTTTTCTTCAGGCTGCAGCAGCATATTCAAAGGGAGAGAGGGGGTATGCAGCTTACCTTTCAGATCAGGTGAGTCAGCTGCTTTAGGGAAGAATATTTGCATTTGTATTTTAATGTCAACATCCATATTCCAACTTCTTCTTGGTTTATCCATTATGAGTTCTTATTTTTGTAAACTAAAAAGTCATATAGTGTCTGATGCATGAAATGAATTGAGTGGTCATGGAGAAAGTCCTAAATAATTGGGGTCTGCTACATGGATTTGTTTGTGTCATCTAGCTCGATCATAAACCAAATCCATCCCAATTTGATTTTAGATCCTTAAATATCACTTTCCCCCATGTTATCTTAGGTCTTCCTCATCCCCTCTCTCTTTCCACTGACAACTTATTACTTCTTTGAAAGTGATAAGGAGTACTATTATTGTTGGACTGCCTAGCCTATCTTCCAATTTTTTTTGAAAAAATTCTAATGGTTTTTTATTTCTAGTGACATCTCTGATAAAACATTATAAGATGCATTTACTATGGCATCTCCTTTTAAATTATATAAATCTTTTGGTTTGATTTTTCTGTTTTTTGGCAATTGTTTTTTCCATTATTTCATTTGGTTTTGAATTTTTGCTTGTTAAAGGCACAGAATCATGTCTTGCATGTCATACAAATTTTTCAAAACAGGGTCATCAAGTAAGCTGTGGTTGTCAACTTTTCTTTTGTACACCACCCACCTTTTTCATTTTAGTTGTGGGCTGGGTCTGAATGCTGTTGGGCTGTGTTTGCAATTATGTTGGTGGGTTACAATTTAGATTCCCAGGATATTTATGTACATCTAACTGGTGAAATTTGTGCCATAAATTGTTGACTTGCTATCTTTGATTTGGACAGGGGAGGATACAAACTAAGTTGGCGCAGGAGGCAGATAAAAAGGCAAGCCAGGATATCTTTAAAGCTAGGTCTGTGCATGAAATGATTCGTTATTTTTCCAACTCTACATTTATTGTTGTATATCGACCATGATTTGCTAGTATTCTGCAGAAACAAGGGCATAACAAATGTCATAACAATTGACTTGCATGGGCAACATGTCAAACAAGCAATGAGGGTTTTGAAACTCCATCTTCTATTTGGAACTTATGTGCGCTGTAAGCATCTTCCTGCACATCCTTATTTCTATGCAGACTTACCTCGATATTCAATTTTGCTCTGTGTGATGAATATTTGTGGTCTGGTCCCAGCAATTCAAACTCTCAGAGTAATCACAGGATGTGGGAGTCGCGGTCTGGGAAAGTCAAAAGTCAAACAAGCGGTATGGACTCCTACTATCCCACTTCCAGCTAATTTGCTATCTTACATTGGAAAGTTAGTTAGTTAATTGTTTTTTCAAGGTTTGACGTTCTGAATGTGGCAATGAATTACAAAACGAAATCCATGTCCTTTTGTCTTGTATTAGTTTGGCTCCTGATTAATGTAGTAGCAATTGCCTTGTTTATTCCGTAACATGATGGGTTAGCCTTTGTAATTATCATGTCGATTTGTCACATGGGAAAAACAATGTACTCCTTTACCTCTGTAGTTTTCTTCTTTCGTCTTTGACAACATTTGACTTTGGGAAATATTGGGATGGAAGAACTGAAAAGCGAGTTTCTGACATGCAAAAGCTACCTGCTGAATCATCTAGGTCTCCTGCATTGACAATATACTGTATTTTTCTGTTTAATGAATGTAGGTCACAAGACTCCTGGAGAATGAAGGTATTGAATGGAGTGAAGAAAACCAAGGAGTGTTGTTAATCAAGATTGATGGATACAAAGAGTATAGCTTTCCAGATATAGATAGCGATACTGACTAATTGTATCCCAAGCTAAGCAGTGGAGCACACAACAGGTTTTCTCGTTATATTGGTTAACAATCAATAGGGATTCACGGATCAGATACTGTAAAATGTTAAAGAATAGGTTTCAGATGTTAATATCCATGCAGTAGCTCCGTTCCTTTATTGAGGTAGGTGAAAGATGAGCTAGACTAGGGTGTACCTAAGCTGGTAGATTAAGCTCCTCTTTGTGTTCTGAACTTGTATTGAACCCTCCCTTTCTAACTGTCATTTGTAGATTATGCTCAGGGATTGTAAGTCATAAATTGACCAAATTACTTGTTCTTATTTAATAGAGTTATTGGAATTTCACAAAACAATCTTCTGTCTTCCAAGCTTGATTTGCATTGCATCACTCAGAATTTTTCTGTTGATGTCCTGTAAAGCCTAGGCTGTGTAATTGGGGAAAGTAATGAATTAGTCCATGGTTGTGTTTCTGAGTTGTTTCCAACCATTCTGAACTTTTAATTATTTTCTTTACCCTCCAACAATATTAGCGGTGCAGGTTACCATCTGGGCACAGCCAATTGAAGATCCGTGATCTTACAACATGAAACATGACGTCGTTTCTTCAGAATCCAGCATCAAGGGAATTACGAGGTAATAGAGTGACAAATCGATTAATGTCTTTGGCAGAATTTCAAAGATTATCAAAGGGTAATTGTCAATTTGTTAGGAGTGAGATTAGGATAGAGCAGAATATTTAGGAAGACTTCACGACGACTCCAGTTCCTCAACCGTTGATACGTTTCCTTGTATTTTTTTGTTTGTTCACTTCCTTTCCTGAAACAAAACAAGACTAAGTCTCCATCTCCCAAGTTGTTGGGTTTAGGTCCTTTATCAAGAAGCAGGCTTTGAGCATGTTCCAACTTCGCTGATCGAAGCCCATCATGGCATCATCAGACTCTCAGATTTGACTCTTCTTTTCTTGTCCAGCACATTTTGACATCAAACGCCGCCGTCCCACTATAATTTCATTCTGAAGGATTCCAAGTCATCGCGCGTCTCAAGGCGCGTGTCCTGACGCGCCCAAAGCTCCGAAAATCAATCGACGAGAGAGAGATGTTTATTTGAACGAGAAGATATTTGTTATTTTAACATCATTAAACTCACCCAGTCGGCCAACAAGGCAGCGCTTTGGGACACCAAAAAAAATATATCAGGTCAGCACTAAAGCGAAAACAGAGAGGCGCACTTCTTTTTGCTGTTTTTGAAAAACAATCATCCACTTTACACCACCAGCTATAAATGGTCCTTTGACAGACCAATCAAGACTCACCAAATGGCAAGAACCAACCGTTTCCAAAAACATTACTGGGTTATCAAATTCTTCAACAACCACGGACCGCCATTTCAAGTCGGTTAGCCTTCGACCCGACCCGTTTCTCTCTCACCACAAGATATAAAATCAAGTTTAATTAATTTTCGTTATTTCTGCTGAATAAAACAGAAACCGAGTGACGAAATCGAGAGAGAGAGAGAGAAGCTAAACTGACATATGAAGCGTTGAAAAAGCTTGAATCATCATCACTGGTGGAGGAAGAAGAAGATTCAAGCATGAACAACACAACCGTTACAGCTTCACCAAATCCAAACAAAAAGCGAATAAAAAACGACAGAGGAGGAGCAAAGAAGGAAGAAGAGTGTGACGCGGAGGCGTGGGATACCCTGAGCAAGAGTTTCAAGCAGGTGCAGAGCGTACTGGATCACAACAGTGACTTGATTAAACAAGTGAACGCGAATCACCAGTCGAAGATTCCAGATAATCTCGTTAAAAACGTTTCATTAATTCGCGAGATTAATGGAAATATCACCAAGGTAATGTCCATTTACTCCGATTTATCATTCAAAGTCTCCAACATTGTTGAGGAACGGCGTCGCCTTAAGAATGGAGCAGAAAGCAAGTTGGAGAGCGCTAGCAACGAGTCTTGAAATGAAGTCAAATGAAATCAAAGGATCAATCAGTTAAAGTAATCTCGATCATCTTTGCTTAATCAATCATGCTTAGTCAGTCAATTAATAATGAACTCTTTTGAGGTCTGTCGTGTTTGTCTTGTTTAGTGTCCTGGTGGTTGGTTGTGGTGGAGATGGAGATGGAGATGGAGGTCAGGCGGTGATAATGATGGTTATGTATCCTTATGCGGTGTTTGTTGTTATGTTTTATAAGGGTGATGATTTCAAGCCTGCGGGACTGTGTTTTACTGCATTGTATGCAGACGTAATAAGGTATTTATGTTCTGTTTATTTTTATTTTTATTTTTTTTGTCTTACTTTCTCCTTTGCTATATTTGCTTGCAAAACTCTTAACAGAGGCTGACGGAGGGAAATCGCAATAAGGTAGGTCTGTGATTTCGGTACTTTATTTATGACGTGGCAGAGAGAGGGAAAAAGTAATGAATTAATGCGGTATTTAATCTGTAGCAGCTAATTTAGTTTCTTTTGTAGGGGGTTACAGGTAGAAGATGGATATATTGATTAATTTAGATTTCATGTTTTTTAATTCTGAAATAATAACATGTCCTGAATTTTGTAGGGGGTAAACTTGGCAGTCATTATCAGAGGCTAGGTTTATGCTGGTCATCTTAATGGAAAAAATTATTCATTGCAAGGCTAATCAATCCGCGGTTCCATGTGTTGTGACTGTATATTATCTGGGTTAGTAGACAGGCGGCACCCCCCCCGGGTTAGTAGACAGGCAGCCCAATTAGGACATCTCTACCTAGATGACCTGTGCGATGCCGCGGGTCAATAGGTTTTGTATAAGAAATATCAAAAAAAATTAAAATTTAAAAGTATTAGGTTTTTTTACAAACCTATACCCAAGAATTTTGGGTGTGACTGCAACGCCTAATCCAAGAGTAATATTTCTAATATTAATAATAATATTAAACTTACATGACCCAAGTTTAAGTGAGTCTGACTGCAATACCAGACCCAATAGTCTTGGATATGGGTCTAGCTGCAAGGTCGTGTTATAAAAGTGTGTCAATTAAATAGATTAATTAAAAAGAAAAAAACCAAAAGGAAGAAAAAAATTAATGAAGAAAAAGAAAAAAAAATCTAAATTAACTGGGTTAACCCTTCAAACCAGGTTAACCCGTCAAATCTTGTATTCGTGTCGTGAAAGTTTGATAACTAAATAGAAAAAAAAATTGACAGGTTAACACAAAATTAACTGGGCTAACCCGTCAAACCAGGTTAACCTGTCAAACCCGGGATCTGTGTCATAAAAGTTTGATAACTAAATTAAACAAAAAAAATTAATTAAAATGAAAAACAACAAACAAAAAGGCATCAGCCTTTTCACCGTGCACTCAGTATGCAGTCTACAGTTAAAGACATAAAAACAGTAAAAAAACTAAAAGAAAAAAAAACTAAAAGCATCAGTCGATAACTAAATAGAAAAAAATTTAATATTGATGAACTAAATTAAATAAAAAATATTAAATAAAAAGAAACAATAAAAGAAAAAAAAACTTATAAGAAGAAAAAAACTAATGAAGAAAAAGAAAAAAAAATCTAAAATGACTGGGTTAACCCGTCAAACCTGAGATCTGTGTCATGAAAGTCTGATAACTAAATAGAAAAAAATTTAATATCAACAAACTAAATAAAAAATTAATTAAAAAAAAGGCATTAGCCTTTTCACCGTGGACTGCATTGTGCAGTCCACAGTGAAAGGCATAAAAAAAGCAAAAAAAAAAAAACAAAAACTAAAGGCTTCAGCCTTTTCAATGTGGACTGCATATAATATTAAAAGATGAAATCGGAAGAACAAAACTAATGAAAAAAGAGAAAAAAAATCTGAATAAACTGGGTTAACCCATCAAACCTGGGATCCATATCATGAAAGTCTGATAATTAAATAGAAAAAATTTAATATTAAGAAACTAAATTAAAAAAATAATTAAAAAAAAAACTAAAAGCATCAGCTTTTTCACCGTGGACTATACTATGCAATCCACAGTAAAAGGCTTAAAAAGGAAAAGAGAAAAAAAAAAAAAACAAAGGCACGCGCCACGAGTTAAATTTTTTTTCTTGTATAAAAAATATAAAAAAATGCTAAGATCTAAGAGTGTTAGGTCTTTCTGCAAAGATATGCCCAAAAGCCTTTAGTTCAGTTGCAACGATTGACCCAAAAGTAATATTTATAATATTAATAATACTATTAAACTTACATGACTCAAGTTTAAGTGAGTCTGGCTGCAAGGTCGTGTCATAAAAGTGTGATAATTAAATAGATTAGTTAAAAAAAAATAAAGAAAAAAAACCAATAAGAAGAGAAACTAATTAAGAAAAAAAAAAGAATATGAATTAACTGGGTTAACCCTTCAAACTAGGTTAATCCGTCAAATCTAGGATTCGCGTCATGAAAGTTTGATAACTAAATATAAAAACAAATTGACGGGTTAACCTGTCAAGCCCGGGATACGTGACATGAAAGTCTAATAATTAAATAGAAAAAAAATTAACATTAAAAAACTAAAATAAATGAAAAAAATTAATTAAAAATAAAAAAAGCAAAAAAAAAAATTTCAGGTTAACTCATCAAACTTTAAAAAAAGTAAAAAAAAATTTCGGGATAGCTCGTCAAACCAGGTTAACCCGTCAAACTCGGGATCCGTGTCATGAAAGTTTGATAACTAAAAAAAATAACATTAACAAACTAAATTAAACAAAAAAATTCATTAAAAAAACACAAAAAAAAAAGCAAAAAAAAAACCCATAAAGGCATAAAAAGAAAAAAACAGAAAAAAAAATTAAAAAAAACAGCTTAGCGTTTCATGTGGACCGCACAGTGAAACACTGAACAATTTTAGTATATGTTATTAATTAAAAAGAAAAAAAGTAAATTATTTTTTCTTTTTATTTAATATTTTTTTTATTTAATTTATTTCATCAATATTAAATTTTTTTCTATTTAGTTATCGACTAATGCTTTTAGTTTTTCTTTTCTTTTTACTTTTTTGCTGTTTTTATGTCTTTAACTGTAGACTGCATACTGAGTCCACAGTGAAAAGACTGTTGCCTTTTTGTTTTTTTTCTTTTTAATTAATTTTCTTCATTTAATTTAGTTATCAAACTTTCATGACATAGATCATGGGTTTGACAGGTTAGCTCAGTTAATTTTGTGTTAACCTGTCAATTTTTTTTCTATTTAGTTATCAAACTTTCACGACACGAATCCAAGGTTTGATGGATTAACCTGGTTTGAAGGGTTAACCCAGTTAATTCAGATTTTTTTTCTTTTTCTTCATTATTTTTTTTCTTCCTTTAGGTTTTTTTCTTTTTAATTAATCTATTTAATTGACACACTTTTATGACACGACCTTGCAACCAGATCCACATCCAAGACTATTGGGTCTGGTATGATAGTCAGACCCACTTAAACTTGAGTCATGCAAGTTTAATGTTATTATTAATATTATAAATATTACTCTTGGGTCAGGCGTTACAGCCACATCCAAGACTCTTGGGTATAGCTTTGCAAAAAAACCTAATGCTTTTAGATCTTAATTTTTTTTGATATTTTTTATGCAAAACCTATTGACCCGCGGCATCGCGCGGTTATTAATTAAAAAGAAAAAAAGCAAAAAAAATAAATTCGAGTTAACTTGTTAAACCCAGGATTCGTGTTATGAAAATCTAATAACTAAATAAAAAAATTAACATTAACAAACTAAATTAAACAAAAAAATTTCATTAAAAGAAAAAAACACAAAGAAAAAAGCAAAAAAAATAAAACCATAAAGGCATAGAAAAAGAAAAAAAAAGAAAACAAATAGAAACAGAAAAAAAAACGAGAAAAAAATGAAAAAAAAAGGAAGAAGAAGACCGCCAACAAAAGAAAACCATAAAGGCATAGAAAAAGAAAAAAAATAAAAATAGAAAAAATGAAAAGAAAAAAAGAAAAAAAAAGATTGTTCAGCGTTTCACTGTGGACTTGCACAATAAAACACTGAGTAGTTTTAGTGTATTCAAAAACTATTGACCCGCGGCATCGCGCGGGTATTAATTAAAAAGAAAAAAACAAAAAAAATAAATTCGAGTTAACTTGTCAAACTAGGTTAACCTATTAAACCCGGGATCCGTATCATGAAAATCTGATAACTAAATAAAAAAATTAACATTAACAAACTAAATTAAACAAAAAAAAATACATTAAAAGAAAAAAGCAAAAAAAACAAAAACCATAAAGGCATAGAAAAAAAAACAAAACAAAAAAAAACAAAAACAAAAAAAAACAAAAAAAAAGAAGAAGAAAAAGAAGACTGCCAGCAAAAAAAAAAAACCACAAAAATATAAAATAATAATAAAAAAAAAACTTGCACGGTCAAACACTTAACAGTTTTGGTATATTATTAATTAATAGAACTGAGCCATCAAATAATGTTTAACGAGAAGAAGGTGAAAAACAGCAAACCCCTTTTTCCAAAACCTTATTCTTCGATTTGTGAGACTGACTTTATCAATTCTTTCATCTTATTTCCTTGGGTGTTAGGTCTTAACAACTGTACTTTCCCTAAAAAAATTCTCTGGCCATAGGATAGCTCCATAAATACTCCAAAGAGCGTCTTTTCCTTTATCGACCACCATGGTGAGTTGTTATTTATTATTTATGTATTTGGAACTCTGGAAATTGTTCATCTATGACAATAAATTCTAGATGAAATTTTCTGTAGAATCACTGGGAATGGGAAGATGTACCATTTGTGTTTTCTGTTGTTGAAATAGACATGGATGGAGGAGCAAGAGAGAAGAAATGTGAACTGTCGACGTAATACAGGTTATCAACAACTGGTTCTAAAGGCAGCTAGAGATGACGTTTTCAATGTTAATCGAAGCTATCGAGGGTTGAGGTTAAAGGGTCGTAGTTCTCTAATATATATATATCAAAAAAGGAGTTTTAATTGCCATATTATTTGTTCATCTGAGGTTGTGACGGTGATGAAGAAAACGGTATGGTCGTTCTGTACCTAGGTGATGGTGATGCAGAACAAACTTTTCCTATCTAATTACCTTGAGACATCTAGATTTGGGATGGGTTCTTTCAACTGATAAAGCTCTAAAGGCAACTACATCAGGTAAGATTGTATTACTGGTAAGACAGCACAGGTCTCTCGTCCTTGAAACCATGTCGTGTCTTTGCCCATGTCTCTAGTGCTTCTAGTTCCTTAGAACTGCAATTTTTGCCATCAATGTAATACGATGCCTCTCTTTTTTTGTTGGCAACACCAAAATCAGTAGTTAAAATATTCTTCTTATCAGTAGTTAAGCAATCCATTATCTTATTGTTTTGAGGCTCGAGTAAGGTAAACTCGTTTTAGGATGTGGATTAATGGCCATGAATTTGGTCAAGTGGACAGTTCAGCTTAGGGAGAAGGAAGAGAGAGCCAGTCTGTAAAAAAATACTGGAATGGTTGAGTAGTCAAGGCAACGTAATGTCATGTGTGCTATTGATTTTTTATCGATAGGCTCGTGCTTAGCTGATCACACTGTAGATGCCGATCCCCTAGTATTTGCATATTATAATAAAAATAAACAAATAAAATAAAACCAGTTTTAATAACATCTGAATGGATATAATTTCATATATGAAAATTAACAACTCCACTTAATAATTTATGGACTTAATCAAGAACAGGGAATATGCTGCTGCAATTGAATTTTAGCCTTTTAAATCACGGAGTATTTTCTAAAATTATTAAAGGGGTTCTTTAGTCTGTTTAGTTTTTTATATATATATAAATGAATTAAAATAATATTTTTTTATATATTTTAAAATTTATTTTGACATCTAGCACAATACAAAAACACAAAAATAATTAATTTAAAGCAAAATAAATTTCAAAAATTTGCAAATCTACAGTTAAACAGCAGCACTAAGAATATTTTGGAACGTAGTGGAAACTATATTTTCAAAAATTTTAAAATTTTTATTATTTTGTTTTGTTTAAAATGAATTTTTTATGTATTCAAATCGATTTGATATGCTGTGTTGATATCAAAAAAAATTTAAAAATAAAAAGATTTTATTTTGATGTATTTCTAGATAAAAAATACTTTAAATCATTACCGCTAGCAGAATCCGGTGAAGTCATATAAATCTGTGTCTGATTGGATTAAAAATTATATAAATTTAACTAACCCACCATCTTCGGCACTTTGATGCCTCAAAATAAACGTGCGCCAAATAACAATCCATCACTAGTATTTCAGATGCATTTGGTACATTGTTCTTACGTGAAAGCATTTCATAAAGGCCACTTAAAACATCTCTAAAATATCAGAGCACAGATTATCTCACCTTATGCCGTCTTCTTCTACATAATGTGAAAAGAACACCCATTATCACCGGACATGCTGGGTTGGGGGGGATAGCGGATGCTTATAGAGGGAGTTCACCACTGTCGGCGACAACAACCTTGCTCTTGGGTGTGCCATTTTGCCTGCCTTCAGCTTCAACCTTGTAAACCACATCCATTCCAGATATGACCTTACCAAACACAACATGTCTGCCATCCAACCTGTACATAGTTTGATCATTCAGTAGCACAGACAATTCAGTATTCGATCAGAGCATTGCAGCTGCATCTCACACCAAATGTTCAAAACATAAACATGTCATTACCAGCTAGTTGTCACTGTTGTGATGAAAAACTGTGAGCCATTTGTATCAGAACCAGCGTTTGCCATTGATAAAATTCCTGTACAAAAAAAGATCATGTTTATCACGCAACCAAGAGGCTGTTTATCAAAACTACCGAACATTTCACCTACCAGGTCCAGTATGCTTCAACTTGAAATTCTCATCCGCAAACTTCTCCCCGTAAATTGATTCTCCCCCTCTACCATCACCAAGTGTAAAATCACCTCCTTGGATCATAAAGCTGGGAATAATCCTGTGGAATGCACTCCCCTTGTAGTGAAGAGGTTTCCCACTCTTTCCAACACCCTTTTCTCCTGCGACAAAGAATAACGGTGCGGCATGAACCTAGCTTTTACAATTCAGTTGCAATAGGCTAAGATCATGGGGGTCATTTTATGAAAACGAACCACAATAAAAAAACTAATTGTCTTCTATTTCTTCTAAGAAAGGCCCAACACATAAGGCCACTTTTATTGTTCTCTCTAGGGCTTTCAAGAATTTCCGAGGTCAGCAGTCCAGATATTCATCACCAATCCAATCAGACATTCAGAAATGAAAATGGCAGAAATGTTATATGTTCTGTAAAAAGCAAGTCCATCTACTTTGGAAATAGAAAAACGATACAATGGAGATAGGAAATAATTCATCTATAGAAACGTGTAGATAAATGAAGATGCTTAGTTTAGCAGCTTACCAGTGCACAGTGCCCGGAAATTTTCTGCAAATTGGAAGCATCAACTAATTAACAACATTCTGAATCAAGATCAACAACAATCAAGGAACCAAATACACCACCACGTATAAGATTATACCTACGGTCTTCGGAACTGTCTTGCCAAATAGTCCGATGGTAATGCGACCTGAGAATAGATGTCATGTTTTAGTGCCCAATATTTGAGAACAAAGCAATGCAAAACAGAGAAATTTATACAGCATATTGCTTCCACTGCAGAGTTCAACAGTTTTAATAACTCCAATAATTTCAAACCGTTCTCTAAATGAATGAAAAAGTTAGTTATTGCCAACTATATTGTCCTTAGATCCAGAATGTAGCAGCACAAGAATTATCTCACTGATGTCAAACAGTCTGTTCGAGAGCCAGAACACGACAGCATGCATAAACAGATCAAATGGGTCACATAGGCATCTAGCAAATTGTTCATCGAAATACCCAATTGCTTCCTTTCTTTTAATATAATCCAAACAAAGAACATACCAGCTGGCTTTCCATCAACCTCAACATCAAAGTAAACTTTATGGGTAATCTCCGTCAAATCTTCCTTCGACTTCTTCGCCTGAAAAAGGTTACTCAGATTTTCAGCTTTATAACCACAATTTTCACCAATCAATGCAATCTTCCAGTCAACGATTAAATCACAGAAAATCAGAACAAAATCTCTTAATATTTGCCTCGATCTAATAGAACCATTATAGCCGACGGACCTAGATAATTATTAATCAACACAACCGATCTTAGATTACCTGGATGAGAGTCAGAGTTCCGAAAAGGACTAAAGTCCACAGCAGAGTAACAGCCAACGATCCCGATCTTGCCATCTCTACTTCAGGGTTTTTTTGCGAGTGACAGTGAGAAGGTGCAGAGAGGATCTTTTATTTTTTTTATACAGGAAGGGAGTGGCATAGTCCAATGGAATTGTGCCGCGTGGCTAGCTGGATATTTTAGTTAAACCCTATTGGCTGATAAACGTGGAGTCTCCAGGGCCCTTCCTGGCTCAGAAAAAGGCCGACATTTGATGGGCTATGGTCTTATGATTTGTGCTTTGATCTTTCTGGGCCTTCATCCTCGAGTACCTGTTGGATTGATGTTTTTTTAAGATTTAGGATATGATAAGTGTGAAATATATTAATTCTTCCCAAATTTAAAATATTATCCAATATTTTTTTATTAAGATAAATAAAAAATTAAACAAAATTAATAATTTATGTTAATATAATTATTTAAAATGTAAAGTATGAAGTTATATATATATAAGAAATAGACATCATGTTATCTAAGCTTGTTTTTCAATAATATAATAGTACTTTGTAATGATGATTACGGGAGGATCAGCAATCATCTCATTTTTTTTCTCTTTTGAATTTAATTATCACTCTTCATATATATACTAATTAAGTATATAATTTTTTAGACTATTTATAATAAATACCATGTTTATTGTTATAATAATTACATAAAAAATAAACGTAAAATTATAATATTTATGTTTTTATTTAAAATACCTCTCGTGTAAAAATATGATTATTTATTAATTATGTCATTTCACTAGTTCACGTTATTTTGAAATAAAAATAAAAGAATATAAATAAAGTTAATTACCCCCGCCATCCTCTATTTTAGAAGCCATTACATTTTGCATTCTAGGTTCAAACTTAAACTTTTCACCCTCTATTTTTTTTTTTTTTAGTGATTTCACATTTTACTTCCATTAAAAATCCATCATCTGATCATTAATAATCGAGTTGTATTTTGTCAAAAATATCCTAAAATGAACAAAAAACCCTTGAAAAGGTAATAAATACCTAGAATATATATATGATTGATTTAGAATTAGGGTTTCAAAAAATATAAATTTATGAAAAAAAATCCATAATAAAGGAAAAACTTCAAGAACAGCATCCTATATAGGTATTTCAATATTACCATCATATATTTTTTTTAGTATCAATTTTATCCTCAAACTTTTAAAAATTCTTAATCAAGGACTTTTATCTATTTTTAAGGCTTTTCATCCATATTCTTATTTAAATTGTACTATTTTTTATATAATTGTTTTTTCAAGGATTCAATGTTTTATTATAAGCGAATTTAACAGAAGTTCTTAATTGAGAAACTAAAATAGTTTAGTGATAAAATTGTTATGAAAATATTTTGGATGCAAAATTGATAATACTCTAATAATTTGGTGGTATATTTGGTGCTTTTTAAAAAATAAATAGAATTGAGTGTTCTGTGAAAAAAAAAAATTGCTTTAATTTTTTTTTTAAAAAAATACATGATATCATCATAATAAAATGATAAAATGGTTGGAGAGAAAAGAGAGATTTTGGAATTCGATGGTAGAGAAAGAGAGATAGAGTTATGATAAAATGAGACTACCATACTTTTTATTCTTTTTTTTTTAATTCAAAAGTATTTTTGATGGAATTTTAAAAAAATTAGATGAAAAAATAAATAATTTTTTAAAATTTAAAAAGTAAATACAATGTCATCCAAAAACATAAATATAATTAAGAGGATGTTTGGAATTATGGTAAGGTTTCAAAATGATTTTTATTTAGAAATATATTTAAATAATATTTTTTTAAAAAAAATTATTTTTAATATCAAAACTATTTTTTTTCTGGGCTTAACAATTTTCTGCATCTGATCTCCTAAAGTGATTTGAGTTGGAACTTCATTGCTTTCTACTTTTTAGCACTATAAAATCTCAAATTCAATATGGCGAGGAGCAAAAGCAGATGGAAGTAAATTTGCCCAGATGAAAATGCAAAACCGTTATAAAAGCAGTGTCATTCTTGATATTGCAGATCATTTAAACTACAATAACGTGATTGTAAACCTAAAATGAAACCAAAAGGATAGCAGCAAATCAATCTAAAAGCAGAGAACTCAATAACTTGGTTTATTTTCTTGCAGAGTTGCATATGCTATTCCTTTCTCTGATGGGGAATATTATGACGTACGAATGGGGTGTCTAAACAGAGTGTGATAATGACCTCTGTATTCTCCAGTGAACTCTGCAGCTTAAATGCCAAGAATTTTATAACTCGAGGGACGGATGCATTTCCTTGCCCCACCACTTCATTCTTTTTATCTGTTTGTGGTTCAAGGTTAGTAGCAGCGACAAGAAATTCTTTCCTTTAATTCAGTAGTAAGATTCGTAGAATTACTACAACTACTTTCTTCTAACCACTATTGTTTGTTCTGAAACAACAAATGAAGAGGACGGGTTGTGAAAATTGTAGCTTTCTTACAATTTGCGCGTCCTAGATGCTCAGTTTGCTCTACCAACACTCTTTTGATGTACAGCCATTTGAAGATATTCTACTCTTTCTCAATTCCAAATAAAGCAGAATCAATATACATGGAAGCATAAACGGCATCAACTCAAGGATCTCATCTCTTTTTCTTCAACAAATGGAGCAGCCTTTCAGGGTCTGCATCTTTTGCATAAGAACTTTCATGCACAGGGTGCTTGAACCCCCTGATGATGTCAAAAAACTTTTCCAGGACTACTCACAGAATGGCACCATGTCAAAGGATGATCTACTTAAATTTCTATTAAAGGTTCAAGGACTAAACAATGCCAAGGAAGAAGACGCTGAGGCGATCTTTAATAGTCTCAAGCATCTCAACATCTTCCCAAGAAAGGGTCTTAATCTAGAAGCCTTCTATCGATATCTTCTTGGCGACCTGAATACTCCTCTTTCTCCATGTGTAATACTCCTCTCCTCTTGCACTTCCAGAATCACACCAAACATCTTTCATGCATCCATCTTTAACATCTTGATTATTTAAATCTTCCGTGTCATAGCCAATATTGATATATAACTTTTCCAAACCCCCCCCCCCCTCTCTGTTTCGTGTGTGCCTCCTATAATGGTAATTGTGTGTGATATCGATGTTTCTGAATTCAGGTGCACCAGGACATGACTGCTCCACTAGCTCATTATTTCATGTACACAGGCCACAACTCTTACCTGTCTGGGAATCAATTAAGCAGTAAGAGCGATGTTAGACCTATCAAAAAAGCTTTGCAAAATGGTGTAAGAGTAATTGAATTAGATCTATGGCCAGCCAGGAACAACGATGTGGTGGTTCGCCATGGAGGGTATGGAATTAATTTTCACTTTTATCTCTAGATCTCATACTTTGTTACTTGTGTCTACCTAATTTATGCTCGAGGTTTGTTTTGTTTCGTAATATAAATATGTGATTTTCATTGAAAATAAGAATGTGAAAATGATTCATGCTTAATTGCATCGGCTCTAGTAAACAAAGATACGCAAAACCCTTTTGTTTCTTTTACTTCTGAAGCTATATTTAGGTTTCGGTATTAACTATTATTGTCAAAATTATGAATTGATAAGATTTCTTTTATATATGCAGGACCCTGACAACATCAGTGAAACTCCTCAGATGTTTGCGTGCAATTAAGGAATTTGCCTTTCAGGTATCCGAATATCCTGTTGTGATAACGTTTGAAGACCACCTGACTGCCAATCTTCAAGATAAGGTTGCTGAGGTGAGAGTGAACTTATATCATGGGATTTTATGTTCTTTTATTGCTGGCATGGTTTCGAGTGTACCTCTTGTGTAACCAAAATTGGTATGCAATAGATGGTCACTAAAACATTCGGAGACATGCTGTACCGTCCCGAGACAGATGAATTAGAGAAATTATCACCAGAGTCATTGAAGAAGAAGATTTTGATTTCAACTAAACCCCCAAGAGAGTATCTTGAAACTCAAGACAGCAACACACCACACGAGTCAAAAAAATCATCAGAGGAACAAGGGGGTGATGAGAAGTTGCATTCTTCAAGAATTAACCTTTTTAGTTGCTCATCCATGTGTTTCGCTAAGCAGGATCAGATTGATGAGGGAGAACAGCTTCAAGGAGAAGATGTGGAGATGACAATACCTAAATACAGGGATTTAATTGCCATTCCTTCAGGGAAGCCAGAAGGTGGGTTAGAAAAATGGCTCAGAATAGATGAGAAAGAAGTAAGACGTCTGAGCTTGAGTGAGCAAGAACTTGAAAAGGCTACAAGAACATATGGAAAAGACATTGTCAGGTAAATAAGATCATGTATTCAGAATAAGTTTATCCTTCTCTTCTGCCCCTAAAAAAAAAAACTAGCTTTGTTCATCGACAAGGATTCTGTGCTTCATTGATATAAAAAAAAACCCACGTTGTTAAGTCGGACAGCATTGCAGTGCTGGGAGTCTTAACACCTTGATCTTCTGCTCCTTACGGAGGCAGGGCATGCTTTTCTAAATTTGTTCTAGTGCTCCTACTGATTATAACCACCGGTATTGCTTACCTTGCTTGCCATCTTAATTGTCAGTTCTAATTAGCAAGTCTAATGATTTCTTCCACTAGTTTCACCAAGAACAATTTGTTGCGGGTATACCCCAAAGGTACACGCTTGGATTCATCTAATTACGATCCTTTCGTCGGATGGAAACATGGAGCTCAAATGGTTGCATTTAATATGCAGGTTTGTCTCCTAGCTTCTTAGGTTGATAGAATGAGTACTGATACTTTGTACTCTAGGGATATCTCCGACTTTGAATTCTATTTCTAATTTTCTCATGCATATCTTCTGATTCTATATTAGAATACACCTCACTTCAAAAGAAGCGAGGATGGAATTGTAGCTTTCTGTTCCATTATTCCTGTCATTGATCACTCTCTAGAGGACATAAGACCGAACAAGACACTCTCAAATGAATACTTGAAAAGAAAGCCTTATACAACTTCATTTCAAAAGTTCTTTAGGTAGAAAAACTGTTCCAACAGTACAGCCGATGCAACAAATAAAAACAGGTCTCATAAAGATCCTGCAATATGCTTCTTGCAGGCAAGATACGTATAGTTTATGACTTTCTTGTTACTGTGTTGGCTCTGAGCATTTTCTTCATCAAAAGGGATTAGGAATACTAGTCTATTAAAAAAAAAACAGCCTATTATTGTCGAGGTAAATCAGGTCCCATATCTAAAATGCAAGTTCTTTTAGTGATCAATGACGACAATTCTGGAGTATTCTGAGTAAATTTTTAAGAATTCTTAGAAATCTGTGGTCATTTTGCTTTAAGATATAGCATCTCTATAACATGCAGCATGCTTTAAAATTTTCGGTAGTGTATTATATGCTGGAGAGTCGTGCCACTATGATTCAAGTCTAGGAAACTTCTTCCACTAAAAGAACAGTGATTCTCTGGCCACGACGTTATTTGAAAAACAAAAAAACACCAACAGTGTATGAGACTACACTATCGTCAAACTTTGTCTTAAATCTAAATTGGGTGTTTGTATTCCTGGAAGCTCCAGTTATAATGGAATAATTATGCTTGCTTTCTTCTGCTAACATTCCATTTTCAGGTTTGACTGATCAATTTCAACAGGAAGAGAATTTTGAATTGTTTGAGCTCCATTTCAATTGACTGTTGGGACAGATGTCCACTCTCTGTGTTATGGCCTTGTGTGTTTTCTTGACCCTTTCCTCTGTATTTCCTTGACAGGGCTATGGGAACCACCTTCGGATTATGCAAGGAATGTTTAGAGCCAATGGTGGCTGTGGTTATGTGAAAAAACCTGATTTTTTATTGAGGGAAAATGATGATTTTGATCCTAGTATGCCCTCAACAGGTTATAAAATATTGAAGGTGTGTGGACTTAAATAGTAACAATAAATGTTTTAAATTCCACTTCTCATCTCCTTAATACTGAAGCATCTGGATCGGACTCACCTTCTAGCTAATTATCAGGTGAAAATCTACTCTGGGGAAGGGTGGCATTTGGATTTTCGCCACACACATTTTGATCAATATTCTCCACCTGACTTCTTGGTAAAAGTAAGATCAAAGTAAATATGTGTGATAATTATTAAATGCGCCTGTAGGAGTTTCAAGTCACAAGTTTTGAAAATGTTTCACCTTTAGAGTTCTGTACTTGTTTGTGATCTTTGACATGCCAGCAGTTTTCCCGAATTTCTTATGGATCGTCTTAACGCACATCACTTGCATTACTCATTGACAGAATAGATCTCCCTCTTTTAGAACATGACCATGGAAAAAATGTTACTTCTGATAACCAGTTACTGGATTCACAGGTTGGAATTGTTGGGGTCCATGCTAGTGAAACCAGTAGAACAAAGGTGGTTAAAAACAGCTGGCTACCGGAATGGAACGAGGAATTTAAGTTCGAAGTGGCTGCTCCTGAATTGTCCGTGCTTAGGATCGAAGTCAATGACGATGATAAATATGGAAGTCATGACTTCGCTGGCCAAACATATTTGCCTATATCAGAGTTGAGAACTGGTATTCGAGCAGTTCCGTTGCATGATCGTAGAGGAGTGAGATACAAGAGTGCAAGGCTTCTTATGAGATTTGACCTAGAAGACTTTCGAGAATGTTCCGAGTGACAAAAATCACGAGATTGATCGTCTCCATTAGCGGATTGAACCAGGGAGTCTATTTAGAGGAACTACACTAACCCTTTGTTAGTGAGTCTATTTAGAGGAACTAGTGTCTGTATACATACATAATCAGGATCCAATTTATTATTTTTCATATTTTAAATATTATTGGCTCGTGTTGATCTGCTTTTTACGTATTTTTAGAGTTTTAAGGGTCAAAATAAAACACCAATAAGATATCTATAGGTAATTACCGGTGATTTAAGAAACTTATTTAAGATTTTATCACAACATGATCTTAAGAAACTTCTTTAAGATTTTCAACAGACCTTGTTTTACAGGGCTGGGAGCTGTTTTAAGCCATGGCATTTGTCTGTAAGGCATTAATTGTGAAGCATATGGGATTATCGATTCATGAGAAGGAATTCATGGCTATTTCGATGGTTGTTGAAAGGTGGAGATATATTTGGAACATGATCAATTCCTCATCAAGACTGATAGTACTGATAGTGAGAGTCTGAAATATCTCCTGAAGCAGAGATACACGCTCCATTGCAGAGGAAAGACGTAACTATGTTGGTGGGTGCTGCTGCACCTGACTCTTCCACAATTTGGTTATCCATTAGTGAAACTCTCTTAAGATTCTCTGTCAACTCCTCTGCGCACCTGCTTTCACCATGACCGCAGAGTTCTCTTTCAGTGTCTGGAACGCCATGTCCCTAATCAAATATTCATACATTTTCACAGCACTACCGCCATAGATTCTTTCCAACATGCATACATTTTCAAGTCTATTAAAACAACGTGAGCCCCACGAAGTATATAAACATGTCACAAGGAACTAGATATTATCATTAATGCAAAAAGTATATAGTTAAGTGTGATTGTTTTTGTGGTTGACTTGCTTTTGAGGCAGATCATAATTTAATGGTTTTTGGTTAAATTTGAAATATAATTTAAAATCTGTGAAGCCTATAATTTATTTTATTTTGATCACAGATCATGAAATAGCATTGTTAACATGATTTTTACTGAGTTTACAACTCAAATCTTCTCCACCAACAACCTTTAATTCCAAAATAGAGTCGTTGGTTTTTATACTTCCCAAAATACCCCCACCCTCTCCATCTTCTGTTCATCCCCATCGTGCCTTTCTTCATTCATGTTGTTCTTTCATCTTTTTTCTCAGATCTAACATAATTTTCTTCTAATAATTTTCACAGATCTACCATCCAATACGTTTTACTGTCAAACAACCTTCATTAGGGAGTTTGTTTGTGAGGTGATTCTTTATAACCGAGATTTATCACGAGAAAAAAAATTTCGTTTGTTTTCACACTTTCCAAAATGCCTCTCAATCGTCTCCACCTTCATATTCATTCAAGTATCCTATTTGTCTTTTTTTTCTTCTTCTCTCTTCCTTCCATCTCCTTGTCCCCAAAATTGTTGGCTTAGCATCCCTCAAACTAGCTTCCTAAATCTTCCTTCCACTACTTCTTGTGAAACCATCTTTGAATTCTGATTTGGATAGATAAGTTTCTTTCTTTTTAGTTGTTATGATAATACATTTTTAAATACAATGCAAATTGATATATAAATTACTTGTTATCTTTAGTAATTTCATATCATGTAACAACAATTTTAATTATAATTTTGAAGGAACAATTATTACTTCAATAAAAAATATTTTCATAAACAAAATGTAAGAGATAAAAAGCTATTAATTATTGGATGATTTATAATTAAAAAAAAAAAGAGTAAGCCTCGAGACCAGGAGCGGAGACAAGGGGGGTTGGCAGGGGCCCGGGTTTTCTGCAAAGAAAATTTTTTTTAGCCCCTCTTCTAACAATATTTATATTTTTAACCTAAATAATAAAATAACTAAGATTTTGGTCTTCTTAATTTTATTTTCTGGTTCCATCCCTGCTCGAGACATCCTTGTTTTGCCTGTCCAGTACTGTCCACCACCTCTTGGCATTCCATCTCAACTTTTAGATAATGGCAAACTTTTTCAAAGTTCCTTTTTCTATTGAGGCTATGTCTGTTTTCTGAAATTTACTTTTTGGAAAATCATTTTTCAAACTTTCCTGTGTTTGTTTATCATTAGAAAAATTGGTAAATGAAAAACACTTTTCAGTCAAAGAAAAATTTGACTTGATTTCCAGGAAAGTGTTTTTCTGGAAAATTTAGGCGAATTAAAACACTTTCCAGAAGTTGTGAAAAATTTAAAAGTATCATATTATTTGCTGATTATATCAAATTTGGTCCTTAAACTTTTGATTACTATATATATTTTGTTTTGAATATTTATTTTTTAATTTCATCTCTTAAAATTTAATTTTTATATTAACTTTGGTCCTCATTTTTATAATTGTTATTTGCTTTTCCCTTATCATTTTTTTATTGAAATTTTTTATCTGTCAAATTTGGTTCTCATTCTTTTAATTGTTACTTATTTTATTTGAAATAATTTATGAAATGTTAATTATTATTATTTTAATTTCTTCATCTTTTATTTTTTATTTAATCTCTATTATTTTGATTATTATTTATTTTATTTGAAATAATTTATGAAATTATATTTTTTTTCAATTTCATTCTTATTCAACTTTTTAATTTATAAGATTTGTTTCTTATTATTTTAATAAACTGGAGAAAAATAAAAAATTAATAAATTATTTTCCATGACATAACCAAATACTAAAAAATATTTTCTAATTTATTTTCCATTACACTACCATACATCAAAAAATAATTTATTTTTTTAAAATTTACTTTTCATAAAAAAAAAATTTTCTTTTCAGCAATAAAACGGGCTGAATTAATCAAAACCTGAGACGTAATCTTAAGCTATTGTTGCACCTGACCAGGGCCACGTAGAGAATGATAGCAGAAGGGTGGAGAGCGTTTATAGGTTTTTGCTTACTTCACATCATAACACGAACGAGGAAGCCCTTTTGACTCTTCTCCATTTAATTTGTATCAGCAACCTTGAGGTCATTTCCAATTAGAAACCCAGACTTCCTGGTTGTTAAATATACATGAATGAACGTCGCAATTCCTTGTGATCTCTTGTGGATTTTGGCAAGCAAATACGTAAAAAAACTTGCAATCTTTAAACCCTAGTTCTATAGGCTTTTAACTAGCAATCACAGATGACTACTTCTGATAGTTTAGTTTTAGAATCTTATCAAAATGGTAGGTTGGAAATTTAGCATATATTTAAGAATAAAACTGATCAGTTAGGTTTACAAGGATAAATTAAAAAACTACCCTAGGATAAATTGAACATGGCCCGAATTAATGGCCATCGGCTTATCGCATCGGATCCCTCTCCAGCTAACCTTCATCTCATTAATTAGTACTCTTCTATTTGAGGAATGAGGCACTAATATAGAACAACCAATTTTCTATGCCTGGCCCATACCTAGTTGCCGTTGTTTGCTCGGCGGGAAAGTGAAAGAAAAAACCAAGGCGAGCTATATCTGGGCTTGTCAGGGTGGTGCAACCTCCCCCATGTAACGTAGAAATCGTGGGTTTCAATCTCTCCCTCTTCCTCTTCTTTGTACCAGAAGAAAATAACGTTGTATATGAATGTGTTTTGCTCGTGGTGCTTGAATCTATCTAGATCGAGCTCCATCTCTCCACCCAGGTTTAATTTTTTTTTTAAAAAAAAAGGTAAAATACATGCAATAAGAAACCAAGAATTGTTTCATTTTGTGGCAAGGGACCTTAGCAGTTTTCAGTTAAAAATCAGTGGAAGATCGAATATATATGCTCATCGAGAATCTTAGAAACCCAGGATTTATCACAAGGATTGTTGTCTTCTTTGACGGTGGCGGGTTACCTGATCAAACCTGGGGTTTGCCAAGAGAGTTTGGATTTGAATAGTAATATATCACAATTGCAGCAATTCTACTTCTTATGATTCCATTTATTATAAAATTATTATTCTTCCAGGGTTTTGAGATAACCTCCTTACTGCTCTTCTTTTAAGTATAGCAAATGCTTGAAAGAAAAATGTCAGAGCACCCCCACAAACTAAAGACCGCCCCATTTTCCTTTCATCATTCCTGTCCTCCTGTTTCTACCTCCCCACTCGAGTTTTTCTTTGTTTTAGGAAAGGAAATGGTGTCACATCAGGGTCCAAAGCATGGCATCTTGTCGACAAAGTAAACACCTCCCCTAAGCTAAAGTCATTGCTTCTCCTTCTATGGCTGCCTTATGTGAACAATTGGCTCTCAACTATAGACAGGACATTCGCAATCCTCCATATATCACATCAAAATATCTCAAGCCAATATGCTTGGATTGACACGTCAAGATTCGATTACACTGGCTGACTAGGTACCGGGAAAGGATCAAGTCGATTAAAAAAAGAAAAGGTAAATTACGACAAGTAATTTTCACGACTACATGATTTGAAAATTTTTTTTTTTTTTTAACTCACAATTATATTTTGCACCCCACCCCCAAACCCCTATACATGATTTACCCTTTTTTTCGTTATTAATATATAGGTTAATGGGCGAGGGACCTCCAAATTCATCACAAGAAGTGATCGTGATATCTTTGAAGTCGGAGAAGTTCTTGATTTTTTTTTCTTGGAAAGTTAATTTTCGGCTAAAACACTCTTGAATGTTTAATACTTGAAATGCTTTCACTACATGATCAAATTTGGATCAAACACGAGAAATAATATATTACATCTCAGTGTTAAAAATACTTTTTTATTCAATATATCTATTTGTTTTTTCCAGATAGATATAAGTTAATTACACACCTTAATTATAAGTTACAAGACCACACTTATTTTAGAAAACTTGGGTGCAATTTGTTAAAGACAGTAATTAAGAGCACAAGGATAGGTGGGCAAGTTCAATTATTACACTATTTCAGGACTCATTTGCAAACTTACAAACTTTTAAGTACCAAACTATATTTATGCATTAGAGTTGTGTGTTTGGAGGGGGTGTCAATTTATTATTTTTATTATTATTCTACCAAGCGTCAAACTTAGCATTATTTACATTGCGGTTTAAATAGAGATTGGTTAAAATTAACTTTTTAAAAGAAATTGTTTTTTTTTATATTTTTAAATTATTTTAATATTCAAATGTAAAAAGTAAATATTTTAATAGACTTCAAAAAAAAAAAAACACACTTTTAAAACAACCTCTTCCTTAAGTGGGACCTTGCAATGCTACAGGACCGAGCTTCAAAGAAACACGTTTTCCTTCGTGCGATGTCTTATCATGCCTTTCATCTATGCTATAAATTTCGAGCCTTTTGAGCTGGCCTGATGGTGGAAAATGGAAATCCACTTGGACTCGTACGAAACAAGCTATACGACAAGATCCTCGGGTAGCCCTGGTCTGGGCTTAAAAGAGAGAAGACGGCAAATCTAGGAACGGACAATTAGTGGAAAAGGTGTCCAAAAAAATATGATATGCTACTATTCCATTTCAAGCAAAACCCACTTTACAAAGAAAGTGAGGGTTAATTACTTGGCTCCTCCTTTTCTTCTCCTTTCTCTTTTATCATCACCACTTCAAAGAATAAAATCAGTCCTTCCATATATATCCACTCGCCATGCCTGCGCCAAGTTGAGAGATGCAACGCAGTGATGAACGACTAACCTGATGGTAGTGGGCTACTTGTCAAAAAAGTAATCCTTTCTAGAAAGAAACTAGAGTTCAGATCTCACATGTATAGACTATGAAAACCAGATGGGATCTTCATCAACTGTTAAGTTCTGATCAATATATATTTTTTGCTTTTAAACAAATCGAAGAAGGAAGCTTTATCTCTTGAGACAAGAAAATCGGTTCAGCCCCAGATTGATGAATAATTGGGACGTGTTTCTGAAGTTGAAAAGCAACAGATGGTAATGGTGATTGGACCTGGCAACTTGCAAGTGGATTGGTGTAAGTCCAAAATAAGCTGTCACAAGCAAGTAGCTTTTCGCGGTGGATGGCCCTCCTGGTTATTGAGGTCGAGGGATAAGAAAATGAAAGCGATGGAGGATTTGGCTGAAGATCCATGGCCATCCAACCACCATTATAGGAGAGAGAGAGAGCAAATGGGTTTGTGTTTTGGGACAACAACTATTCCAAGATCACAGATCTGCCTCTTGGCTCGGCACATGTCCTCTAAACATAAGCACAATAAAGTTCTGGTGGATTAGGACCACGATGAACTTAGGCTTGTAAGGGGGCATATGGGAATAAAGTTTATTAAATGAGTTGACTTGCATGCACCTGTAAAAAAAGAGGTGCTTCAACTACCTTTGGCCACCATGAGAGGTAAAAAAGAGAAGAGGAAAAGATGTGTTTTTTTTTCCTGGTGCAAGTCAAATTTCAGTTTTTTTTTTTTTTTCTGCCCATCTTTAGATTCAATGGACCTTGTGGATTATATCTCGTTCTATGGATATTTAAATGGAAAGAAAACCTCCTTGCGTAGCTCCATGTTCAAGTTTCAACGAATGTTTCTTTAACAAAGAAAACGCTTCTTATTCGTTTCTTTTCTTTTTTGGCTCTACTTGCTTCTATCTCAACTAGTTTTATATATTTTAAAATTAATAATTATATAATTTTTTAATAATTTTAAAAGAATTCAAACTTATAATTATTAAAAAATAAATTCACGAACTAATAAGTTTAGATACCCGTGTATTTATCTTACATGTGATGTTTATAATATTTTTTAAAAATATTATATTTAATAATTGTAATATGCTGATAATCAGAGTATTTCAGAATATTTATCACACGTACGCCTTCCCTGAATAATGAGTGCCGAAGCGATCGATTTCAAAATATTTCAAAGCTTCGAACAATCCAGTTAATTCGATTCCCTTATCTCAATTATTTGCACTTCGACACGTGCCGGGTAAATGCAGGTTTCACGTGCTTCAGCTGGGATCGTCCTTGTGCAATTTCATCATGATTGATACAAAAATTGTCATGTTGTGTGCCCCATTTCACGGAGTTCAATTTCAGTTTACCTTCGAGTGAGAATTAATTTATTTTTACCGTCTTGGGGTTTAATTTATTTAATCCACTTCATGTATATTTCGAGAATCCAGATTGGAAGAGAAACCGAGTGGATTGCGATCCCAGATTTTGAAAATAACAGCTTTTGCTATTTAAATGAAATGAAAATCATTTCAAGTGTTTATTGTTTAGAGTTGCCTATGCTGTGCCTTCTTAGAGTTCTTTTTTTTTTTTTTAAGTTATAGTCCATTTGAATCAATGAGAATTAATCTAGCTTGTTCACTTATACAAATATAATTAAAAAAAATAAAAATGGCTTGTGTGTTGCTCACGCAGGAGCAAGTGAGAGGTTTTTAAATTTTTTGGATGGTACATGTGATGTCTAGTGGTAGTCAAATACTGGCTTCCGTAATGGTCTTGAAAGTATTGTTCTGTCCTCTTTTTTGTGGTTATACATGTTTGTTAAGCGTGTTTGGTGATCTATTTTTCCTTCCCTCCCTTTTTTTTCTCTCATTGTCTTGAATTTTGCACCAATTCTTTCAAAAGTTAAATTTGTCATGTGAATCCATATATATACCGGTTTTGCTCCTTATTATTTTAATTATTATTATTTTAATTTTTAATGTTTTCTAAGTTAATTTTGTTTTTCAATTTATTTCCTCAGCATTTTATTTTATTTTTGTATTTAATTTGATATTCGTTCTTTTATTGCTATTTTTTTATTATTTTTTTTATTTTTTAATTTCTTCCATTAACATTTAATTTCATTCATCTAAGTTGACCCTCGTTCTTTTTATTTATTTTTTTATTTTCTTGATTTATTTTATTTTTCAATTTAGTCACTTATTATTTTTTTCATTTAGTTTTTATACCATATTCAATCTTATTGTTTTAATTGTTATTTTTTTTAGTTCTAGATGATTATGAATTTTGCTTTGTGACTTTTTTGTGCTTGCTTTTTTATAGGATAATCTTGGTCTCAATACCAAGTCACAACTTTCGAATATCAACGTAATTTATCTCCGGTCTTTTTTTTCAGGTTTTTTTTTAAATAACTTTTTTTTCAATTTTATCTTTTAGTACTGGGTCATTGGACCTTGAGCTCCGTGATTTTTTTTTCTTTCATTTATATGAGGTTGTCCCGATCTTATATCTCAAGTCATGGGTTAGTCGAGTTAACCCAAATTGACTTAATTTTTTTTGAATTATTTTTAAATTGATTTTTTTTGTTTTGTCTTTCATCATTTAGTTTACTTAAGAGTTGACTTTCATTGTTTTATTTGATTTTTTTTATGTAGAGTTATTTATGTCTTATGACCAAGCCGAGAATTTAGTATGCTAATTCTAGTTAGGTTTTTTTGTTTTTTTAAAAAAAATATTTCCAACTCAATCTTTTAATGCTTGCTTAATTGAACTTCAATTTTTTTCATGAGATTATCTCGTTTTCATTCAATTTTTTTTATATTATCAAATAATATAGTTGATATATTTTAAGAACATTTAAATGGTATTTTTTTATAATATTGAAAAATATTCATTTTTTAATTAGTTGTTGGTTTTTTTATTATTGACTTTTTTTAATTATAATATTAAATTAACCAATATTATTTTACTCCTTTAAAAACACTATCTTTATTTGATCATCTTTTCATGTTTTTTTTTTTTTTTGACCCGGTCCACAGTGTGGCATATAACACGAATAGTGTGCTGTGAAATTGAAAACTACAGGGCCATTTTTATGCTATTTCACGAATATTCTACAGGTTTAACTGTTTGTTTTCTTTAACTGCAGCGAAGAAAGAAGTTGAAAGACGTTAATGTGGGCAAATTCAGTGGAAAAAAAAAAAGTCAAATCAAATGCCTTTTTTTCCCGCATCCTCCCCTTTCGAGAAGGGAAGGGACGAAAAACTATTTATGGTTTTGATTGTGTTTTTTTTTAAATAAAATTATTTAAAAATAATTAAAATAATATTTTTTATTTTTTCTACATCAACACATTAAAATAATATAAAATAATATGAAAATATATAAAAAAATAATTTAAAATAAATAAAATAAAATAAAAATTATTTTAAAAAAAAACACTTTAAAATACAAAAATAAATAAATTGTATACTAAAACCAGTGATATCTACTATATGTTGTGCTTTTACAATGAATTTTTTAAAGTTTATTTTTTATTGAACTATATAAAAAAATAGCTATTAGCACACAAGATAATGAAAAAAATTATAGAAAAAAAAATTCAAAATCCTTTTTTAACTCATGTATTTTTTTTGTTTTGATAACAAAATGGTATTTTATTATTAGAAGCATAGTTCATTGAACAAAAAACAATAATAACTAGAAAAAATATATGAAAAAAAATAATTTGAATTAAAAAGAAAGAAAAAAGTAAATTTCTAATAAAAAAACTATTTTTCTCACCCGTGTATTTTTTTTATTTATAAAATTTTTTTTTAGAAGCATTGCTTTCAGACTAAAATCCTGTTACAATCCTCATAGCAAATTTTAAATTAAGAAAATTAAAAATTTATGAATCAATTATTTTTACACATTTATATTAAAAAAAACTCAAGAACAGTGAATTTGAGAAAATCATATAAAATTACAATAAAAGTAGATATTTTATTTTCATTCAGTATTAATGAAAAAATTATTTTTAATAGTAATTAAAATAATAATGATATTAATAGCAATAATATAATAGTAATAATGAAATCAATAACAATACTAATAATACTGCTAATAGTAATAATAATTGTAGTAATATTAGTAGTTTTTTTTATGATAGTAATAATAACAATGATAATAATAATTATGATAATAATAATAATAACAATACTAATATTAATGACAATAATAATAGTAGTAGTAGTAATAGTAGCTAGTAACAATAATAATAGTAATAATAATAACAATAATGATATTAATAATAATAATATTAATAATATTAGCAGTGGTAATAATAATAGTTTATTATTATGGTTGTGGTGATTATGATATCAATAATTATGATCATAATAATAATATTAATAATAATTAGAATAATAATAATAATAATGTTATTAGTGATAATATTTTAATATATATTTTTTATTTTTTTTAAATAATCCGATCAGCAGCACCAACCAATGAAATAGTATAATTATAATGTGCAAGTAAGTGTATGGGTTTGAAAATAAAATGCCAAGACAAAGACCTCTTCATTGTCATGCCTGTAAACCTACGTGATCCAGTGTAAAGAGAGGCAGGGGTCCCTGAGTTACACAGTCAAGTGGGTTTGTCTGAAAATGATGGATTGATTGATGCATTAATTTATTCTACACGTTTCATATTTAAATAATTTAAAATTATAAAAAAATACTAGTTTAAAGTAAAAATTTTTCAAAAATCTTCATAAATGCTCTTTAAATAATAAAAAAAACACCCTGTTAACTTTATGCAGTAAAAAAGGAGTGTTTTTTTTTAAATAGAACAGGTGGGGAAAATTACAAGCTAGTAAAGTTGAAATTGTTTTTTAGGAATCGACAAATTCCGAGTAGCGTAACCAAAAAAAAATTAATTGGTTATGCTAATCTCAGTAGCACTGGGATTTTATTTTTTTTAACGTAGATATTCTAACCAGTTTATATATATTTTAAGTAATTTTATAGAGTTTAAAGTTAAGGATCATGTAAGTTTCCAGTAACTCTAAAATTTATGAAACTCAAACTAATAATTTTTAAATAATTAATTTAAAATCTAACTAGTTAGACTATATTCCTCGTATCATGAAAGTGGCCGCGATCCTTAAAAATACAATAAAAAATTAAAAAGTTGTGCTACTCTTATATTCTTTTCATTTATGGCAATTTGGGCACAAATGAGGTGATAAAAAGAATATAAGGCTGCGCTGCTCTTTTTTACGCAATCTTTTAAATTTATTTTTTAAAGATTGTGTTGTTTTTAATAATGCAACCCTTTATCTTTTTTCTTCTTCAAAAAAGCTCGCAGAACAGATTCTATCTGTATTCGTTCCCATTCCAATTAATCAAGGTTCATTCGGGCACGGGTTTCGTTTCAAGTGCCACGTCAATACACAAACCTTATACTCGAAAATTACGAGCAAAACTGGATGAGGCTGGAAAGACTTCGATAGTTGTTCATGCATTTCTTAGGATTTGAAGCATTAATTTATTTAAAAAAAAATCCTCACCATCACTCTCTCCGGCCAGTATTTATTTTATACGCCCATTTGATAAATTGTTTTTATAAAAAATAAATAAATATACAAACTTTTTATTTTTTTAAAATCTAATTATAAATCAAAAGGTCCATACAGACATTTAATTAAATACATCGAGAACTATCTATGCTAATGAATACAAAAAAATAAAATGTTAACGTGTTTATTCAACCCGCATCGCTACAGGTTGAATATTTTTTCTCCAATACAAAAAAATTAATGTGTAGTTATTATTAACGGGTTTTTTTATATCGAGTAACGAATATAATCATGAGTCAAAAAATTGATGCTCACGCATAATAAAACATAGTAGAGATCATTTACGTCAATAAAAACATATAAGTTCTCAAGCTAATTTTTAACGTAACAAAAAAATGAAAAAATTTTATGACTATTGCAGTGAAACACCATTTTTCTTGGTCTTTGCATGATAATTTTGTTTTCTAAAAAACAATGTAGAGAAAAAAATTAAAAAATTATAAAAAAATACAGATAAAAATAAAAAAATATGATATAAATAGATAAAATAAAAAATAATAAATATTTTTATGTTCGATGTATTTCTTTTTTTATACTTATTGATTTAAGTATTTAAGAGTTTAGGTAAAGCTAAATTATGCAAAATAAAAATTAAAGTACCATAGTAAGAATTAAATTTTTTTCCTCCAATCATGCAAAATAAAAATTAAAGTACCAAAGTAAGAATTAAATTTCATCTAGCGTGGGAGCGGAAATTAACTTTGGTTCAAAGTACAAAGTTGTACTTCTTGTAAAAAATTGTATTTTTATTTAAAAATATAACTTTTTTGAGATAAAGAATTCGGGTTCAGTATAACCTGACATAATTAATTGAGATCGAGGCAATAGAGAGATATTGTGTGGTGTGGTGGCATTTATTTTTAATATTCTTAATAAGTTATGATGTTGAAAATAATATAACTTGTTGAAATTTTGTTCATATTTAAAATTACACAATTGTTAATAATATAACTATAAAAAATCTTAAGTGGTTACGTTGTTAAAAACAATGTAATTTTTTATACTTTTTTAGTAAATTATGTTGTTTTGAAAAATATAACCTTTATATTTTTCACAAAAAAAAAAAACTAGATTTAGCTATCTTCAATAACGCAAATAAATACTAGATATTTGAGTGTCACTCTATTGTGGTTCATAATTATTTTTAAAAAATTATGGGTAAATAAATTATTTTAATGTGTTTTTTATATATATTTTTTAAAAATATAGATTAAAAAACTTATTTGGATATCTAATTAAATAGATCGATAATCATCAGTGCTAATAAACAAAAAAATATATTAACAATAACTAAAAAAATTAAAAAATAAATATAAATCAAGATATTTGATTTTATAAAAATAAATATTTACCCATTAATGTCTACTAAGTTTTTTTTATTAAAATCATTAAAACATAATAGAAATATAAATCCTTATAAAATTAAGCGAAAAAAATAAAGAAAAAAATATATATCATGCAATGGTGAATATATAAGAAATATAAATTTAAAATAAATATTTTTTATAAAATAAAGTATATATATAGAAAATAAAAGAATTTTTCAGAAAATAAATACAAAATAAAACATTTTTAAAAAACTTAAATTTTTTTAAAAGACAAAACCATGTTCTCTGTGGTATTTAGGCACCACGTTTTATTGTTTCTGTTAATTTTTCTTGACGTGATAGTTTTTTTTTTTTTTTTAAATAGCTCTATAAAGACATGTTGTCAAGTTGAGAAAGTACATTCTTGTTCTCGACGCTCGAGATCCTCCATGAGTCCATATTTTCAGCACCTTTTGTAACCTACGACCCTCCCTTCTAGCCCATAGAGTTGGATTACTTCTAGGATTATAATTTTTTATATATCAAGCATCTTTGTGAATCCTTACGTGTTTACAAGTACGAAAGTAGTTAATTTTTAAAATATTTTATTATTTAAAAATATATTAAAATAATATATTAAAAATATTTTTAAATTTATATTTCACATCAAAACAATTCACAAACACTAAAAAATTTTAATTAAAAAAAACAATTTAGATTTTAAAGAAAATCAAGTTGAAATCAATGCCAAACATCTCATAGTGTTTAAATAGCAATAGCAAAATAATAATAATAATAATAATAATAATAATAAAATTAAAAGTGACTTTTAAATTTTAATGATTCCTTGTATAGAATATATAAAAAGAAATTTTATGATTTTCAAAAGGTATTATTGATATTCTATTAATTCCTCTTTAAATTTACTTTTAAAAAAATAAACATAAATAGGAAAAAAATATATTAGGTGAACTTATCCTTTATTATTTTTTATGAGTTGTTGTTTTTATTATTGCAATTCTTTATATTTATCTATTTCTTTAAAGTAACAAAGCTTACAAGAACGTGTTTGGAAGTATAGCTGTGGTTGTTTTTCAAAGTGCTTTTCACTCAGAAAAATATGCTAATAATATTTTTTTTATTTTTTAAAAATTATTTTTGAGATCAACACATCAAAATGATTTTAAAAACATAAAAAACATATTAATTCAAAGTAAAAAAAATTCAAATTTTTTTAAAAATGCTTTCTGAACACACTACCGAACGATCCCTTATAGGAAGTCTTTAGTTACTTTATTAGTATTATAATTCTTTTTTATTTATATTTATTTTTTAATAATTATTTTATAATTAGATAAACTTAGAGTTTTTTTTTTGTACTGGTGAGGTTGTGTTTTAAAGTATTTTTTATTTAGAAATATATTCAAATAATATATATATTTTAAATTTATTTTTTAATTATAGTACATCAAAATAAATTAATTTTTTTAAAAAAATAATTAAATTTTAAACGATTAATGTTTTGCCGCGCTGCTAAACTCACCATTAATCCACTAATATATCATCTTAAGAGATCATTGGTTGTCCGAAACAATAAAAGAAAAATGTGTGGTGGTGCAGGCTTGCAAGGTCATCCTAATATGCTAATTAATTAAAAAAGACATCCAAAACCAAATCTATCACCTTATCAAATACAATCTTCTCATATTCCATCCTCAATTTAACACCCAAAAAGCAGAGACACTGACTCCTGCCATCCCCTCTCCTGTCATTGTTGCTCCGTATGACATGCTTCAGTGGGCACAGCATCTCTCTCTCTCTCCCTCCCTCCCCCCCGCTCTCTCTCTACGCCTGAAGAAGAAGAAGAAGAAGAAGAGTGGAGGTAAATAAAACCCACGAGAAGAAGAGAATCTATGCCGAGACTCAACGGTGAGTTTTCTTTTGTTCCATTGCTTAACTAACCGGACCCACACGCCCAGAGTCGACTCCACCTCACCTCTCCCTACTCTCTTCATCAATAAATAATTCATAAAGCTGTCGAAGTAAACAACACCTTGTCCTATTTTTTATTACAACCTTAAAATCATAAAGAAATTCAGACCTTATCTTCCTCAATATATACACATATACACGCACAGGTCTCTGTTGGCTTGCCGGCGATGCCGACGCCGGTAGACGTAGCGAGGCAATGCTTGACAGAGGAGGCGGCGCGTGCTTTAGACGAAGCCGTTGCGGTGGCGCGTCGAAGAAGCCACTCCCAGACGACGTCTCTGCACGCTGTCTCTGCTCTACTAGCTCTCCCGGCCTCAACTCTCAAGAACGCCTGCTCACGTACCACCACGAGCGCGTACTCCTCGCGCCGCCAGTTTCACGTCCTCGACCTCTGCGTTGGCGTCTCTCTAGACCGGTTACCATCTTCGAAGACGCTCGAGGAGGACCCGCCAATATCGAACTCCCTCATGGCAGCGATCAAACGGTCACAGGCGAATCAACGCAGACACCCTGATAATTTTCATATGCACCAAATACACTGTAACCAGCAAGCGGCGTCGGTTTTGAAAGTTGAAATGAAATATTTCATTTTATCGATTTTGGATGATCCGATTGTGAGTCGCGTATTTGGGGAAGCCGGGTTTAGGAGTTGTGATATAAAGATGGCAATAGTTCACCCGCCGGTTATTCAAAGTTCGAAATTCTCACGGGCTGGATGTGCCCCCGTATTTCTATGTAACTTACCAGGCTCGAATAGTACAGTTCCGGGGCGACCACCCGGGTTTAGTTTTCCGTTTAGCAGTGGGCTTGATTATGATGTCGGCGATGATGATGTTTGTAGGAGAATTGGGGAGGCTTTAGTGAGGAGAGAAGGGAAGGGAAGAAACTTATTACTTGTTGGGGTTTATGCAAGTAATGCTTTAAAGGGTTTTGTTGATAGTGTAAATAAAGATAACAAAGGAGGCTTTTTGCCTAGTGAGATTAGTGGGGTGAGTGTAATTAGCGTTGAAGATGAGGTTATTCATTTTGTTAGTGAAGGAGGGGGAGACAAAGAGAAGATGAGGTTGAAGTTTGACGAGTTGGTTCAGGAATTGGAGCGGTGTTCGGGTCCGGGGATTGTTGTGAATATTGGAGATCTCAAGGTTTTGGTTGGTGAAAATGTGTGTAGGGATGCCTTGAGTTATTTAGTTTCGAAATTGACGGGTTTATTGGAGGGTTTTAGGGAGAAAATCTGGTTGGTGGGAGCTGCAGATAGTTATGACACATATTTGAAGTCTGTAGGGCGGTTTTCCGGTGTGGAAAAGGATTGGGATCTTAGGATTCTGCCTATTACTTCTTATAAGAGTCCCATTGGAGGTTTTGGCACGAAATCGAGGTGAGTAGTTTTATCCTGTAATAGCTTTTCTTTTTTCTTACGTCAAAAGCTGAAAATAATGTTATGCTTTCGTTGGATATTTTTTAAAATTTGGATGCAAGAATTTCTATGCAGGGTGGTGGAGTCTAAGTTTGATGTGTGCATTTCTGATGGTAGCATACTGTAGGAAGAAGATAGGGGAAAGGATATGGCGGAAAAAGATTGGCCTGAATTTGATATTTTTATTTTTATTTTATTTGTTAATGATTGTTTCCATGAGCCAGAGTTTGCTGCTGTTTTAGACTTATTTACTCGTGTTTTAATTTGTTGTCTTGATTACATTAGTATATGCATTTTCTAAGCTTTTTCTTTACATAATTTTTTTTTGCTACTAGGTGGTTCTATTCCTTTGTGCTTGTTGTTAGTTATATTGCTTGTGTGCCAAGTATTAAGATGTTCAAATGGCACTTATTCTTGCCACCGAAGCATTATTCTTGTTCCATGGAGTCAAATTTAGTGTAGATCTTTTTACTTGTGCTTATATTTTTCATTTTTATCTTTTTGTTGAAAATGAGATATGACACCATGTTAATGGCTAGTGATGTTCAAAAATCAATTATGCAAATATGTATGCTGTGCATACAGTTTAGCTTCTGACCATCTTTTACCCATTCAATCTCACAGTTACCTGCTCATGACACTTACAGCTTGTTGGGGTCTTTTGTTCCGTTTGGTGGGTTCTTTTCTACCCCATCTGATTTCAAAATTCCATCAAACAGCATAAACCAATCAATCACTCGTTGTCACCTTTGCAATGCAAAGTATGAGCAAGATGTTGCTGCTATTCTGAAGATGGGACCAACAATATCAGTTGCTGAACAGTGCTTAGAGAACTTTCCTTCTTCGCTACAAATGGCTGAACTTGACACGAGAAAGGCAGTGGACACGGTCAAGGTGTGTTACTCCGTGGTTGCAAATCTTTGACTTAGCTCACCATGCACACACAACACACTATGTATTTTCTGTTTTTCTTTGGTATTAGTGGCAATATTTATGGAAGCGTGTGCTTCATCTTCAGTGCAGACCAAAGATGACGGTACTTCATTGAATGCTAAAATTTTGGGTCTGCAAAATAGATGGGATGATATTTGTCAACGTCTCCATCATGCTCAGCCATTCTCCAAATTTGATGTTTCCCAAGCCACATCCCAGGCCGCCATTGCTGAGGGTTTTCAGTACCTAACAGATAGGAAAGAGAGCAGAAGCAGTAGCAGCAGCAGAGATTCATCACTAAATGAGAATCAATGTGCATATCTAAATCTTGGCTTTTGTTTGGACAAGCAAAAGATCTTTCCAGGGAAATACTGTGCGGTTTCTGAAGTTGAGAATGTTAATCACCAATCTAAGCTACTTGAAGAAGTTCCAAGATGTCAGCAAGAAGAGAAAGAGAGCCCATGGCTTACCCCTAACCCCATGGCCAATGTGAGTCTACCCACTGACAGGACATCATCTTTTTCTGTCACTTCTGTAACCACAGATTTGGGGTTGGGAACACTTTATGCATCAAGCACTCCAGAGCTGATTACTACAAAATTAGGTGACCCTAGGGAGCATCAGGAGCACTTCTCAGGTTCCAGTTCTGTGGAGTATGATGACAATACTTCACTTCAAATTGCACAATCTTCTTCCTGCTCTGGCCCTTCTTCAGGAGGGCAATTCAATTTAAGAAATTTCAAATCAGTGATGAGAGCTCTTTCTGAACAAGTTGGCTGGCAAGATAGAGCCACGCTTGCTATTAGCGAAGCTGTGTTCCGCTGCAAAGCTGGACATGGAAGACACCATGGTTCAATTTCCAAAGGAGATATATCGTTTGCTTTCCTTGGACCTGACAGTATTGGAAAGAAAAAAATCGCGTCAGCACTTGCTGTGGTAATGTTTGGCAGTATCCAAAGCTTCATCTCCGTGGATTTGGGCTCCCATGGTAGGGTTAACTCATCAAACTCAATGCTTGAAAGCCAAGAATTACATGATGATGAATTAGGGAGGTCGACAACTTTTGTTGATTATATTGCCTCAAAGTTGAGCAAGAAACCCCATTCGTTAATCTTTCTTGAAAATGTTGACAAGGCTGATCCTTTGGTCCAAAATAGCTTGTCCCGCGCTTTGAGGACTGGTAAATTTCCAGATTCACGTGGAAGAGAAGTTAGCACCAACAGTACAATTTTTGTGGCAACCTCAACAATCACAGTGGGTAATACAAACTTACTCCCAGAGAAAGAAACCGTGAGGTTTTCTGAGGAAATGATACTCGGAGCTAAAAGTTGGCAAATGCAAATATTAGTGGAACATGTTGCAGAGGCTGCCACTAAAAGCAGTCAAATGAAGGTTAGGATTTCAAGAGAAGTAACCTCTGCAGTCTCATCTGGAAATAAAAGAAAACTAGATGTAACCAGTGACTCTATGGAGCAGGAAAGCACTTGCGAGTCTAGCAAACGGGCCCATAAGGCATTGCGATCCTTTCTGGATTTGAATCTTCCTGTAGAAGATACAGGAGAGTGTGCCAACTGCAGTGACAATGAAAGTGACTCTATTTCTGAAAGCTCACAAGCTTGGTTGGAATATTTTTCTGATCAAGTGGATGAAAAGGTGGTATTCAAGCCGTTTGATTTTGATTCTCTTGCTGAGAAGACAATGAAGGAAATCAGCAAACAATGTCAGAGGGTATTCGGATCCGAGGTATTGCTGGAGATTGATCATGAAGTCATGGTGCAAATACTTGCAGCTTCTTGGTTGTCTGAGAAGAAGAGAGCAATGGAGGATTGGATTGAAGAGGTTGTTGGGAGAGGGTTCAGTGAAGCCAAGCAGAAATCCCAAGCTGGTGCCCAGTGTATTGTAAAGCTAGTTACTTGTAAAGGCCTTGTGGTGAAAGAGCAAGCTCCTGGAATATGCCTGCCTTCAAGAATAAATCCGTGAACTCATTTTTTACTGATCAGTGTTTCTTGTAATTATATGTATAGTAGCGTATAGCTCTAGTATCTGGAAAGCCCTTTTGGTCAATTGATCCCAGAATCTTTTTTGCGCAGCTATCATTGTGTAACTTTTTATAAAAACTTCTTTTTTTATATATATTTTGTGGAAGAAAAGGGGACGCCTATTACTAGTTGGCCCTTCACATGCGAAAGCAGTTTCAACTATCAACCATGCCATACTTGAAATACAATTACAAATGACAGGAGTTTCTCCGAAAAAACAAGTGTATGTCGAGAATTTCTGAAAAACACAAGAACAAGTTGATGGATTATCCTGCATGTATCATGTAAGTATTTCAATTTGTCTAGTGCGCCAGGTAGCGGCTCCACTATCAAGTAGAGAGGTTCAGGTGTGCAGCACCATTCCATGTGCTAATGATAGCTGCTGTGATAACAGTGGTAGAGAGAGTTGATTTTGCTTCAGGTTTGCTCGGCAATAGGGCAAAGGCAAATATGGATGAAAAGATTCAAGACTTTGAACCATTCCATCTGTTAGGCCCAACCAAACTATCCATCTCCTTCAACACACACACACACACACACACACACACACAAACATTGTATTTGCAGCTATGGTAAATGGACAGAAAAGGCTTGGCATCATTTATGAATTATCAGAAAAACTTTCCTCCCTTCCTCCCGGAGGATTCAAAGCTCGGAAGATTTATCCCCATTTGAAGATCGCAGGCTTGCAGCAGGGTGAGTTCAGACTCACTCACCATCATGTAGAGTTGGCCTGTCTAGAACAAAGACAAGCAGGCCCAAACTAATTGAAAGTATTATATTTGAAAGCTCCTGTTTGCCTTTTTTTTTTTCCTCTCTACTAGATAGTTGAAAGCACTGTATCAACATCCTCTTTCTTTCAACATCCAAAACCCTATCGGTGTGAGGATAGTCCAGAGCGCACTGCCACCTTAATGGGGGCAGCGTGACAAGCTCCCTTTGTCTGCATGTTATGTTTTTTTTTTTTTTGTTTCCACTCCTGAAATTTTGTGTTATGTGATGGTCCTAAACTCAGTTTTGGGTTCTCAATGATCAATTCTTCCGTATTTCGTGAATATTTATTTATGCAGCAGTGCCCATTACCTTTTTCCACCCTTCAGCTATTAAAGTTGATTCATGCATCGTGACGTGTATTTTCCACTTTGAAATGCCCATTGCAGACAAAAAAAAATAAACAATACAAAGAAGAAGAAGAAGAAGGATAGGCATCTGGAATCACACTGTAAATTGATTGACAGGTTGAAAATGAAACGAGGTGGGATGAGCCATGGCCATTATTATGACGTGTACACTGATTTAAATATATATTTTTTATTAAATAAAATAAATAATGCTAATTTATATAATGTTAATGACATTTATTTGTTCAATATATTATGAGATAATTTTTATATAATATTAGTTTATAGCTAATATTGCTTCTCCTTGTCATCTAGTTTTGACATATGCAGTCGCTAATGAGCTCATAGTGTGTGTATGATAATAAAGTGTAGAGTGTTTTTTAAAATTACATTTTTTATATATATTTTATATTAACACGTTAAATTATTATTTTTATATATATTTTTGATGTTCTCATGGTTTGATGTTTATTTTTCCCTCGGGGTCGATGGTTTTCTGTGATCGTAGAGTAATAATTATCGGTTTGTCTCTTTTGGATTCGTCCGTTACAAATTCTGAGTAATTTCTTCTTCTTGTTTCTTTTATAATTTCTGAGTAATTTCTCTTATAAGTATCTTGACCATGAAATAATCATTCCGTGGTGAAATCTTACTAAAATTGCTTCAACAGTGGATCCACATGTTTTTGTGTGAGTATAGTTGCGGTTATTTTTTAAATAATTTTTTATGTTAAAATACATTAAAATAATATATTTCTTTTAAAATTATTTTTGACATCAGCACATTAAAATAATTTCAAAACACTATAAACATATTAATTTGAAGTAAATAAAAAATTTTGAATTTTTTTAAAAATGTTTTTGAAACGTAGAAACTAACAGAAATAACTGTTTGAAAGTGTGGTTGCGGTTGCTTTTCAAAGTGCTTATTACTCGGAAATATATTAAAATAATATTTTTTTTATTTTTTTAAAATGATTTTTGATATCAACGTATCAAAATGATTTCAAAATATCAAAAATATATTAATTTAAAGGAAAAAATTAATTTTTTTTAAAAATATTTTTAAAATACAAAAATAAATTCAGAAAACTGGATTATAGGTTAGTTGGATTAACATAATTAATTCATGTTTTTTAAATATATATAGATATTAAAATGATGTCGTGGGTCAGTAAGTCAATGTGGCTAGGCTGAATTTAATAACTATAATTATATATTTAGGCTACATACACATAAATCTCACATGTTATGATGATACTAATTGGAAACTGAGGTTTGATTAAATATTAATTGGAAGACTCGGTGAAGGACGTGTTTGACAAGCTTTTTACAAATTGTTTTAAGTATTTTTTAACTTTTAATTCAAAGAAAAAATATAAGTATATCGATTCAAAATAATTTTTCATTTAAATAAAAAATTGTTATCAAATTCTAGTTAATCAAATTTTAAAATTTGAAAATTTTAAATTATGAATTCTAAATTAGACTAAATTTCTTTTTTAAAAAAACATTGGTTTGAATTATTTTTTTACCAGACGTACTTCGAAGTCGTTTTAATATACTATTGTAATGAAAAGTATCAAATCCTTGATTTTGTTCAGACAGAAGACTACCTATCGATGTTGTAACCACCAATGGAGAGGAGGGTTTGGCAAGAAAATTCTAACATGAGCATTCTCCGTCGTCATCCTTCCTGTGATTGTGGCCCAGTGGACTGTGGGTTTTGGTAGAAGCTACCTTCTTGGAGTTTTCCGTCCACGGAACCCGGGGAGAAAAAGTCCGAGGCGGCTGGCTAAAAAAGTTACCAGGGAACAGTGAGGCAGAATAGCCATTTAAAATCTGCAGCGTGGCAAAGCTAAACTGATGTACTTTTCTGACTTTTCAGCTGCATGCGAGGGACCATACTGATTGGTGAACTAAGCAGTGATGTCATATTTAAATCAAAGCTCACCTTTTTGAAAGTCCGTTCGACCCATCAATTCTCTGTTTCTTCATCCCTCTTTTCCCGTCTTCATTTTTATATTTTTCAAATATTTTAAAAAAATTTAATTTTTTTTAAATTAATTTTTTTAATATTTTCAGATGATTTTGAAGTAATGATATTAAAAATAATTTAAAAAATATTATTTTAATATATTTTTAAATAAAAATTATTTTAAAAAACAACTAGTAATACAATCTCAAACAATTTTTTATATAATTACACAATCATTTTGCATAATTTTTAAACATTTTTTTTTTAACTTTTAAACTTTAACTTTGTATTTTCACTTGGTCATATTTTTAATTGTTGTTTAATTGTGTTTTTTAAAAAAAATTTTGTTTTATATTATTTTAATATGCTGATAATAAAAATATTTTTTAAAAAAATTAATATATTTTTAAAAAAAAAACTTTAAAAATGAATTTTTATTACACTGCATACATGTTTTGGCTACAAATACTATGGCATATTCATCGCTTAAATTTAGAATTTTCCTCTGCCAAATCTTAAACATCTGTGCTTTTAACTTTTAAGTACTTAGCTGTACGTAGTAATGTAATTCTATTTTCAAATTTGATCTTTCCGGGTACTTTCACTTAGAATCCGATTCATGGTAGAAAGATCCTATAACAATTAGGATGCCTTGTCTGATTAGAACATCCAAGGGTTTTTTTTTTATTATTTATTCCTGAACCTTGGATCATATGATGGAGATTTAGGGTTTAATGGAAATGTGCTCGGGTTTGATCATACTAACATCAACCATCGAAGTCAATAATATTATTTTTAATATTAATATATTAAAATGATATAAAAATATTTAAAAAATTAAAAAAATATATTATTATTTTTAATATTATTTAAACACGAAAAAAAATTAAATAATATTTGTATCATACAGCTATGCAGTGTGTGTATTGTTTTGAGCAGGGATTTTTAAGGAAAAAATTACAAAATTTATTTTAACTCAGCCATTTTAGAGGCGCATTAACATATTCTTAATTTTTTTTATATTTTAAAATTGCTTTTAAAAAAATTTGATTTTTTTTTAAATTTTAAATTAATAATTTTTTAGTATTTTCATATCATTTTAATGTACAAATAATTTTTAAAAAATAAAAATATTATTTTAATATATATATGAAAAGAAGATATTATACTGGATTTCAAAGACGAGCTAGGCATTAATTTATAGGAAATGCATTGTATATCATTTATTCTCTTTTCCTGAACAAAAGCATACATTAAGTCGTCGTAAAGAGTAACAATGTCGTGACAGGTTTCCCTCCTCCGGCCAATTGTCATCGAGAGCATGGGGAAAGGGTGAATAAATTTAAAAGCAACATTCTTAAAGTTTTCTTTTTTAAAATATTTTTGATTTAAAAATATATTAAAATAATATTTTTTATTTTTAAAAAATTATTTTTAATATTAACACATCAAACCAATCTAAAATCATAACAAAATTAATTTTAAATAAAAACAATTCAAAATTTATCCAATCCTTAATTGGAATGCAGTACGTACCTCACAAAGAAACACCCCCAAGTCGGATGTGCAAAGATCTCTTTTCCCCGTTCTTGTTGGCTACCAACAAAGTTCATTAGTGTTTATACATACCCATTACTCTTGTATGAAAGAAGAGAGCAAGATCCCATTTGCAACTTGTGAAGCTAAAAGGAGCAACAATGAACAAAATAAATTATAATTTAGAAACAATGGTGGTTGATGTAGTTTTTTGCCATGTTTTATCACAGCAAGAAATGTATTTTACCCTGACTAAATTAAGCACTGGTAATTTAAAATGTATAAATGTAGAATTAGGCACCCATTGGGAGGAAGTTTCAAACATGTTTCTCGTTAAAATTTGAAATTTTTTTTTGCTTTGAATTAAATTTTTTAAATTGTTTTGATATACTGATGTAAAATATAAATTCAAACAAATAAAATTAAAATATTTACATAAAAAAACAATAACTAATTCAATCTCAAACACTAATATTATTGCTGTTCAAAGACCAGAAAGAAAGAAAGAAAAGTAAAAGCAATCTTCAATTGATCAAAGCTCCTATTCAATTGACCATCGTATAGCCGGATAGGGTGATGAATAAATACATGTTCTGACTAATACACTAACATAAAAGCAACTTTTCCATTCCACGAGTGAAAACGACATGATCATAGCTCTTTCTGGCCCACGTGGGGTCCTGATCACCATATCTTTCATGCAATCTTCGATGTCGTTTATGTTCTTGTGGGGTCGTTTTTTGAAGCACGCCATGGATTTTTCACCAACCTTGACATATTCAACTAATCATAGTCAAATTGGGATTTCATGTCCACGCCTTTTTCTTTGTGGTTGCACATCTTGTTTTTTAACTTTTTTTTATTTATTTTTAAATTATTTAGATGCATTAATATAAAAAATAAAAAATATTATTTTAAAAAATCCACTCAGCCGTCTCCTTACTCGAACATTCAAAGATGTCGTCGAATCGTACATGGATGAGGATGGGGCATTAAGAGAAAGGGAGGGCATCCTAGTTACTAGCATAGCATAGCATAGGAGGAGGCTACTATGTACGAGGAAATTCACAGAAAAAAAGTTGGCATTAAAGTAGAGACATTATCCAATTGTGAGGAAATATCCCGTCGGTTTTTGTCATGCGGCTAATGACTAATCCCTTCTTTTTTGGGTTGAAATATAACAATCCATTTCTAACCAAACTTTTTTAATTAAAACTATAGATGATGCTGATATTTGTGCTTCAAGAAACAGTTTATTTTTATTTTTATTTTTATTTTTTTATAACCCGAGGTATCCGGGCCAGCTTACACGCACCATGATTAATTCCCAAACTAACTAAATATCCTACAAGCCTAGTAGGCATGTAAGGCACTGTGAAGATGACAGGTATACACACGAAGGCTCGGATCCAAGACATATAGACAGGACAAAACCTGTCAAAACCACTTAACTGCAAGCCTCAATATGAAATAGTTTATTATTTATTTTAGTAGTGTGGTTATTATATTACCTGATCATTTTCCTTTTTACTTTTGCTTCAACAGTAGGAAAATCTTTTCACATGATGTGAATATTTTTTTTGGGAATTGAATAGGGTTATTTGAGTAATTCTACTTCTACATACAGAGTAAAATAATAAATGCATCCTTGAAATAAAATAATTCAAAGCTTTCTAGGAAGTTTGTGTATCTTCATGATTGGTTGAACAATGAAATTACAACATTATCCATGGTTTAATGCAACCATGCCATTCTAAGTTTTTAGCCATGAATTCAGGGGTTTTGTAGTAATTTCCTCATGGTTTGATTGTGATTATTGATTAGTCTTGGAGGTATTTTTGATTTTATGTAATTAAAAAAATTAAAGCTGCTGACGTGTTCAAAACACCTGTCAGTGTGTCAGCCGCTCTGCCAATTTCTGGTGGCGCGTGTGGCTGACTCCGCTATTCGTCTTGTAATCCTTTACCTATATGGATGACGCGTGTATAGTGGTTTGGCCGAAAATGACTTTTCTTTCTTTCTTTTCCTTCTATTTCTTCATGAATTTGTGTGCATGCCATGCAAAAAATCAAATCAACCCTTCAATTGATTTTTTTTCTTTCGATTCGGTCCCTTTTTCTTTTATTTGCATTTTTTTTATTTACATTGGTTGTTACTAGATGGATTTTATTTTTTATTTCATCCCTAGTAATTTGATTTTTGAAATTTGTTTTTAAATTTGGTGTTCATTCTTTGAATTGTTATTTTATTTTGTTTTGAATTATTTTATTGATTGATTTGATTTTTTACAACTTCATCCCCGTAAAATTATTGTGTCAAATTTAGTCATGTTTCTTTTGGTTGCTATTTTTAAATCATTTTCTTAATGAATTAGTTTTTTTACAATTTCATCTCTAAATATTTAATTTTATTTTATTTTTATTTCGGATTTAGTCTTGATTTTTTTAATTGCTATTTTTTTGTTTCAATTTCGTCACTCGATGTCAAATTTAGTCCTGGTCATTTTCTCAGTTTTTTGGGATAATTTTGGTTTTTTTTTCAAATAATCTTTATTTGGCTTTTTCCTGTCAAATTTTAAGCTCATTTTTTTATGTTTATTTTCTTTTGCAAGTTTTTTTATTAGTAATTTTTTCAACTATTTCACCATTCAAAATTAAATTGGGTGACATTTAAGTTTTTAATTGAACTCGAATCCGTGATCTAACAAGTTACAGGTTTTTCATAGTAATAGGAGGTTCGCCTGAAATTGCTTTGTTTTTTCTCCTATTTTAAAAGATGATGTTTTCTTCTTTTTTTATTATGCTTTTTTTCAGTTAGGTTGTTTGATAATCCATATATACTCGGGTGTGGTTCTTTACATCCCTTTCTTATTGCTTTTTTGATCAATTTATTTATTATTGTTGTGTTTTGTTTTTTTTATATTATTTAAATTACCACTTTAACCAATGATTTTGGACTTAAACTTTTTTTATACCTATTGTTTTTGTTACATAAAAAAATTATTGTTCCACCCGCGAAAAAGCACAGGCAAAATGTAGTTACATAACTAAACATGGTATTTTTACATATCAACATTGTTTATTTTTGTATTTAAAATTGTATTGATATATATTATAAAATTACATTTAGTTTAAAAAATCATTAATTTAATATTTTTTTTATAATTTTGATGTGCTAATATAAAAAATTAAAAAATCTAAAAAAAATTCATGTATTTTTTTTAAAAAAAAGCTTTTGAAAAACTTGTAATCACCATTCATTACATCACACCAGACATGTTATTAGTATAAAGTTGATGGTGAATTAATGGCACTTGTCATCTGTGTGTAATTTGTTGAGTTCGTTTAAAGATTTTAATTTTTTTTCTCTTTATCCATGTGGTTATTGTTGTCATGATGATGGTTAACAGTGTTTGTGGATTCTTTGATTTGTTAATAAGATTAAGAGATTAATCATTCGTTTGTTTTTTAAAAATTGATTTTTAAAAATTTTTTATTTAAATTTTTTTATGTTTGTTTGTTATTAGAAAAATTATTTTTTAATTAATAAAAATATTTCTCAATTAAAAAAAATTTAATTTGGTTTTTAAAATAACTTAGTAAAAAATATTTTTTAATGTTTGTTTTTTTATAAACTACCTTACAAAAAATTTATTAAAATATAATTTTAACTCATGAAGTGCCGTAATATATTTCATGAATAATAATTATCTAGCCTAATTATTTCAACCATCACGATGATAATTTTATCACCACCATCACATTGTAGTAATTATTATTATAACTATTATTATATTTTTCAAATCATTATATAACAAACATTGTAAATTTTCTTTTCATGTGATTCATATTATTGATAATTTTTATTTGTAAAATATTTTATGTGAAAACATACATTCCCCTAAATATTATAATTAATTTTTTTTTTAATAGAAGGGTATGATTTATAATTGATATAACACATAAATGTACATTAATAGGTTTATATCAGGTGTATAATCCATCCATCTTAACACTATTTTATGAACCAAACAATTCATATGAGAAAAGAAAACACGATATTTTTTTTTGATAAATTAATTAAATAAATTCCCACGGCTAAAAAAAAATTACGAGAAAAGTGTATAAATGTTAGATGACTAAACCTTTCAAATAAATTAATAAAATAGTTGGGACAAGATAGAATAAGAAATGCAAATAAATCTGGGTTTGATATAATTGCAGTGTTTGAAATAATAAATAAAAATAATTATTTTCACTTCAATTTTTAATAAAAATTATTTTTTAAACTAACTTAAAATAACAATATCTCCACTCATCAGAATCAAAATTATGCTAAGAAAAGATTTGTAATTACTGCTAAAAAGATAATTCATTTTTAAGAAGATAGTATATTAAATTATTCATCTAAATATTTAAAATAATAAAATAACTAATTAAACCAGTGTCATGTCAAATAAAATTTCTGAACCAATACAAAGTTAAAATCTAATATAGTTAAAAATAAGAGATGATAATTCATCATAAATGCATATTTTTTTGTTATTATCTAGTCTTCACTTCTTTATTATTATATATAATTTATCTCAGAACATGACCAATTTTTAATTCTCTATATTATATATATGTTTTAATTACAATATTAAGTTTTCAAAATGATATTTTAATTTTCTTTTCTCAATGTTAAAAAACTCACTTATTTAGTAAAAAACTCTCTTCTTATAATTTTTCAATAAAATCACTCCTTGCTTAATTAATTTTATTTAATTTATAAAAAAATAATTAGCTCTGATTCATTCAAATTTTTATTTTTTACAAATTACTTAATTATATAAAATAAGTTATTATTTATTTTGAGCAATTTATTTTTTCACATTGATTTAATGAAATGAAACAGACAAGCTTTTAATATAATTGCATTATTAAGAAATATTTTAAAAATATAAATATTGACACATACTTTCGTGCATGTGATAAAACTTATTTAAAAATGTACAAAATAAAAGAATTTAAATTATCAAAAGTTTAAAGGGATATTTATAAAAATAAAATTCAACTTGTGGCCTTCTTTTTGTTTTCAATGCCACTCCTCTGAAAGATGAAAAATTATCTAAAAGCCCAATTATTTCCGTCTCTCTGCCACACGTTACCTCAAAGTTACATTTTGAAACACACGGAAGAGCTCTCCAGAAAACATCGAAGCGCTTTTTACATGTACCATAGGAGAGCGATTGGATTTTTAAAAAATTTTTATTTTTAAAAAAAACTTTAAATAAATATTTTTTTATTTTAATATAATGATATTAAAAATAATAAAAAAATATTATTAAAAAAAACACTTTAAAAATTTATTTGTATCACATTCTAAAAAAAAACCACCGTACGTACGTCGATACCTTCAAGAATTCATTCCTCAGTGGCGCATTTGCCTTACACTTAAGAAAACAATATCATCGCAGCTTTATGCACTCGCTTTCACCAATAGAACTATCTTGTTTTATAACCTTACATCACAGGTAGTGAGTTTAGTATAATTAAGCAACGAATAGGATTAAAAATCATGTCGACGGTGCAGGTACGTCCACGTCATCCAAAAGAGGCCAAAAACGCGTAAAGCGTGACAATCCGGAATCTCGATACGGTCACCTTTGGGTGAGGGCAGTTTCTATCGGGTTCTCAACACGTGGCAACCTAACAATCGATACGGTTAGATATTAAGAACCTCGTGGCCCCTACCCTCCTCCACTCACACATAAAATTTCATTTGCATTTGCATTTGCATTTGCATTTGAATTTGAATTTGCATCTGCATTTGCATCTGCATTTCATTTTCCTTAGAGGGAAACATAAAAAATAAATGAAAAAAAGTAAAGTAAAAAAATATAGGAGGAGCCATAGAAGAAGCAGAGGGTGGTTTCAAAGACTCAGACCTTTTGACCTTAACAAAAGCCCCATTAAAAGAGAGAAGCCAAAAGGTCTCTCTTTCCTTCTTTATTGAGGTTTTTTTGCTTTGTGAAGTTTAATAAAAGGAGAGAGAGGTTAATTAACTTGAAAAAAAAAACCCAGAACAAAGCAGCTCAGGGTTTAGTTCAGTTCTTACTTTCAAGCTCTCATATTCTTACATTTGAAGCCAAGGTATGTATTTTATCATGTTTGTTAGGATTTGATGATGGGTTTTGTTTGCCTTGGTGGGTTTTTGACAATACTAGGTTTGTTAGAAAATGTAGGTAAAGAGTGGGATTCGAGTTGTGGGGGTGTTTAGTTTGATATTTATTGAAATTATGCTAGAAACAATTTTTGAATTGTTTTCTATTATTAGAAACCAGGAAGGAGGGAGTGGTAGATGGTGCTGTTGTTTTTGTTTGGATTTTAACTATTTTCTCTCTGTTTTTTTTTCCGCTTCTTGAAATTTTTCTCTTATGATTGTTACTGTTTTTATTTGATGGCTCAAAAATTTCAGAAATGTTTTTGTTTGGATTTTAACTAATTTCTCTCTGTTTTTTTTTCCTCTTCTTGAAATTTTTCTTTTATGATTGTTACTGTTTTTATTTGATGGCTCAAAAATCTCAGAAATGTTTTTTTAATGTATGTTTTGTTTATAATTTGGTGGAATTTATTTCTTACCGAAATTTTCTGTCACTTGTTGTCTCTCTCCCTCTCCTTGTGTGTAATGGAAAACAACCTAAAAACCTGTGCTTGTAAATGTTTTTGAAGGCTTTATTTGTTTACAATTCTGTAGAAAAGAGAGACTTTGTGGAGGCTCTAAAGAGAGAGACTTTTCGATGTGCAGTGGTTCAAAGAGGAAACCAACACATACTGGTTTCAACATGGAGAATGAATTTCAAAAGCAAGATGGGGTTTGCTATGATTTCTCTCTTTTGCTCGAGTTGTCTGCCTCGAATGATTTGACCGGGTTTAAGAGAGCAATTGAAGTGGAGGGACATGATATTGATGAGCCAGGTTTGTGGTATGGAAGGAGAATTGGCTCGAAAAAGATGGGGTTTGAGGAGAGGACACCCCTCATGATTGCTGCCTTGTACGGAAGCAAAGATGTGTTGAATTATATCTTGGAAACAGGTCATGTAGATGTCAACAGAGGTTATGGTTCTGATGGGGCCACAGCGCTTCACTGTGCTGCTGCCGGTGGCTCTTCTTCTGCACATGAGGTTGCCAGGCTCTTGCTTGATGCCTCTGCTGATCCTAATTCCGTTGATGCCAATGGAAATCACCCTGGTGACTTGATTGCCCCTGTTGTTGAATCTGGTTCTAATTCAACGAGAAAGACCCTGGAGATCATGTTAAAGGGTGGCATTAGTGGTGAAGAATCATATGTTTTGGCTTATCAAATTGTAAACGAGATGGATGGGCTGGAACAGCAAGAAATTTCAACGCCAAGGGTTTCAAAAGATGGGCACGAGAAGAAAGAGTATCCTATTGATCTGACACTTCCTGATATTAAGAATGGGATATATGGGACTGACGAGTTTAGAATGTATACATTTAAGGTCAAGCCTTGCTCAAGGGCTTACTCTCATGACTGGACAGAGTGCCCATTTGTGCACCCTGGAGAGAATGCTAGGCGTCGTGACCCCAGGAAATACCACTATAGCTGTGTTCCATGTCCTGAGTTTCGAAAGGGGTCTTGCAGGCAGGGTGATGCCTGTGAATATGCACATGGTATATTTGAGTGCTGGCTTCATCCTGCCCAGTATAGAACTCGTCTCTGTAAAGATGAGACAGGTTGCGCTAGGAGGGTGTGTTTCTTTGCTCACAAGCCTGAAGAGCTTCGCCCCCTGTATGCCTCTACAGGTTCGGCAGTGCCTTCTCCTAGATCCTACTCAGCAAATTGTTCAAATTTGGACATGAGTTCTATAAGCCCACTTTCACTTGGTTCTCCATCTGTCTTGATACCATCCACATCAAGCCCACCAACTCCCTCCGGGTCCTCTTCACCTATCGGTGGATGGACAAGCCATTCTAATGTGGTGCCCCCTTCATTGCAGCTTCCTGGTAGCAGGTTGAAATCTGCATTGTGTGCTCGAGATATGGATTTAGACATGGAATTGCTTGGGCTTGAAAGTCACCGTCGAAGGCAGCAGTTTATGGATGAGATTTCTGGTCTTTCATCTCCCTCCAGCTGGAACAATGGTCTGTCCACTGCCTCAGCTTTTGCTGCCTCTGGTGATCGAACTGGGGAGTTGAATAGGCTTGGAGGAGTGAGGCCAACTAACCTTGAAGATATTTTTGGATCCCTTGATCCTTCAATTTTGCCTCAGATGCAGGGACTCTCACTGGATGCTGCAGTAGCTCAATTGCAGCCTCCAACAGGGATGCAGATGCGCCAGAACATCAACCAGCAGCTTCGGTCCAGCTATCCCACCAGCTTCTCATCATCTCCTGTGAGAAGATCACCATCTTTTGGAGTTGATCATTCTGGAGGGGCAGCAGCAGCAGCTTTGAGTTCAAGATCTGCTGCCTTTGCAAAGCGTAGCCAGAGCTTTGTGGAACGAAGTGCTGTGAATCGTCATACTGGGTTTTCTTCACCATCATCTTCAGCAAACGTAATGCCTTCTAACCTTTCTGACTGGGGCTCTCCTGATGGAAAATTAGATTGGGGTATCCAGGGAGAAGAGCTCAATAAGCTCCGGAAGTCCGCTTCTTTTGGTTTTCGAAGCAATGGCAGCAGTTTTGCTACGGCTGGGGCCGCAGTGCCAGCAACTGTTGATGAGCCGGATGTTTCATGGGTACAGTCCCTGGTGAAGGATACTCCTGCAAAATCTGGGCCATTGGGTTTTGAGGAGCAGCAGCAATGTCATCTTAACATCGGAGGTTCAGAGACCCTCCCAGCTTGGGTGGAGCAGCTGTACATGGAGCAGAAGCCATTGGTGGCTTAGAAGCAAATATCAGCCCCAATTTGGCCCATAATTCATCATTTAACTACTTATTTATTTTGCAATTTTTTGAATTTTTATTAGTTTCGATCAAATCTAGGAGTAAGAAACTGGAGAAAGGACAAAAGGAAAAAAATAGAAATTAAAACCGAGGAAGAGAACAAAGATATCCGGGCATGGCTAAATGTTTCTGCTCATGGATTTCTTATATTCGTAAGAAACAATAGATTCTTTTTCACTCGCATATAGAAGTGGGAAGCATCATCTTGTGCTGGTGGGGAGTAGAGGCGGTGGCCTCGGGATTTCATTTTTAGCTCTTGGTGGGTTGTATACATCATATGTACTAAAAACTGTTACAGTAATTACTTAATAAAACATGTATCAGAATTCAATGGATCCTTTTATCTTTCTGCTTGTTGTATCCGCCTGCATCTCATCTTGTCTCTACTGATATGTTAATGAGCTCTTCTTATCCTTGATGTGCCATGAATCAACCTCACTGTTCAGTAGACGAGAAGCCTTATTCGCCCAAGTTGTACTGGAGGTCTCTATCTATGGCCCTATTGCAGGAGAAGAAACTAGATGCTGGTAGCCAACGACTCTACATCAAACTAGAGGTTGAAAAGAACGAAAACGGACGTTAAAATCCAGGACTGTATCTACGGATGATGCTAGCTCCCAGTAGTGATGCCATTTCTTTCTTCATTCTTTCATCTTTTGTCAATGTTGTCCCACCTATCACTCTTTTTTGAGTACTACATTTCACTTTCGGCATGGAAAAGATGGGATTCATTGATTCCATAATTCTCAAGTTGGGGAGATTGTTGAGCACTGATGAAAAGGCAGTCTAGTTATCATTACTCGCTTTGTATCTTCAAAACACCTTTTAAAGTAGTGGTGCACTAGAAGAGAGAAAAAGAAGAGAGGATGCTTTGGTGCTCCAAGCCTCCCTCTTCATTTCATATCCTGCTCGCGCAAGAAGCCAAAATCCTACTGCTGCACACTGGAACCTACATCTCCCTCTAGTGACGCTGCCTAAATTGCTCGCCTCATGAGAATAATTTACTTGCTCAACTTATTTTATTGGGATTTGATATATTTTAATTCGAGAGACAAAACATTCTTCCTTGTTTGCTGCTGGGGTAAAGCATGACTTCACCATGCATTGTTTCTCGAGAGAAAAAAAAAAAATTGCTTGGAATGGACCAAGTCAAGTGGATTTAGCATTGATTGCAATTAAGATATTGCTCTGCTACAAACTAATAAAACAGGTGAAGACAGAGAGATAAGCTTCGGGGGGTGACAACGTGCATGCAAAGTCTTGAAACACACATCATTAGCTTGTAATCCAAGTCATCGTTTTGGATTCTTTTGAGTAAAGAAAAAAGAAAAGCCAAATCTCGGAATCTTAATTAGGCAGTAGAAAGCATCAAATAATAAATCGGGTATAGCCACTGGGCATGCTGTGCCTCTACAACCTACCTAGTACAGGTGGTATTCGCACTCTGTCCATAATTTGATTTATCCCTCAATTATCATCAGATTGTTATTTGGATTCCAGAGAAGAAAAAAAATATATTGGCTGGACCCCACATTATACTGTGCCCACTTTACTCCCATGGTCTAAAATTAATCTATAACCAAAAAAAAAAAAAAAAAAGGGATTGAAATCTTCAACCAAATCAATACATGAATATTTTAAGGTGAGATTTTAAAAAAATAAAATTAAGATATGAATTTTCATTTATAGTTTTTATTTGATAGGTATTTCGTGCTATATTGTGGATTAGATCAAAATTAAATGAGAATGAAATAGCCTAATAAAAATAAAAATAAAAAAAATACAAAGTTCAATTACCAGCAGAGCAAACGTTGAAAAATGAATTAAAAATAATAATTTTTAAATAGAAAAAAAACAAAATGACTTAACTCAGCATGCCAAACCTGCAAGTTCATCGTGAGATGGAGATAACCATGCCCAAAAGAAATTGAATAAAATAATAGAGGTCAACTCTTAAGTAAACTAAATGATGAAACTAAAAAACAAACATAAAAAACATGAGTTAACCCAGGTTAACTCGACTAACTCGATACCCGAGATTTGAGATAGAGATAACCCCATAAAAAAAATTAAAAAATCATGAAACTCAAGGCCCAGTAATCCAATGTCTAATGATAAATTAAAAAAATATCTAAAAAGACCAAAGTTAAATTAAGTTAATCCTCAAAACGCGTGACTTGAGTTATGAGACCGGGATCACCCTGTAGAAGGTAAACATGAAAAAATCACGAATAAAATTCATAATCATGAAAAAAAATAGTAATCAAAACCAAGATTAAATTTGGTATAAAAACTAAATGAAAGAAAAATAACAAGGGACTACATTGAAAAAAAATCAAGAAAAGAATAAAAAACATGAAAATAACAATAAAAAGAATAAGAATCAAATTGAATATAAAAATTAAATAAAATAAAATGTTTAAGGATGAAATTAAAAAAACAAAATAAATCAAGAAAATAAAAATAAAAAGATAATAAAAAATAAGAATTAAATTTGGTATAAAAATAAAATACTCAAAAATAAATTTAAAAAAAACTTTAAAAAATATAAATAACAATCAAGAGCAAAATTAATACAAATACAATCTCAGAGGACACACTTACTTTTTACAAGGGTTATGATGAAATTCAATGTAAGGAGAGAAAAAAAAAAAAAAAAGAAGGGGAAAAAAAAACAAATTTATTGGAGCCCAATCTCTTCACAGACGCATTGACCATTGTGAAGAGAACGACGTGACACTTCAAACATTATTGTTCGCCAGTGTTTGATCGAAGGGAGGTGTAGCACATGCCAATCTTTTTTATTTTTATTTTAATTATATTTATAATTTTTAATAAACTAAATTACCTCCATCCAAATTGACTAAAAATAAGAAAACATGATGAAAATACTAGGATGCCCTTGAATGCTAGTTTTAATTTTTTTTTTTTAAATAACAATGTAGTTATTTCACTATGCAACCAAATGATAAAGGACCCAAAAGCCGTTCAACCTAATTTTATTTATATTTTTTTTTAAGAATATTTAAATTATTTCACTATACATCTAAAATATAAAAAGACCGATTTGTCCATGTTTAATATTATAATGGTATATAGATCCTATGAAAAGAAAAATTGTTTTGCTTCCATTAACTAGTTAAATGACTCTGCTTGATAATTGACAAAACACTCATTTTATTGCTACAATTTACAATAACATATGTCTTGATGCATAGTTAAATATTGAGCTCTATTATTATTTTTTTTAATTAAACACTAGTATTATATTTTAAAATTATTTTAATTATAATAATTGAAGAAATGACTTAATAGATGGGAAAACAGTTAAAATTCATATATATATATATATATATAAATATATATAAAGATCATGATCTGTACCATCCAAGTAATTGATGATTAAAGCCCAGGTACCAACTTAATTGAGTCAATGTAAGCTTTTTACTAGTGATTTTGTTGACCGAGTTAAGTAGATTTTACATAGGCAACGATATATGAACTTTGACCTCGTTGACCCTGTTTGTTATTTTTTTTTCTTTCTAATTTTTATTACAGAAAGCATTTATTGAAATTACCAAAAAAAAAAAAACTTCGAGATTTTGTCGAGAGTATTTAACAAATTAATTTAGTATCGAGATCCAATTAACACTTGCTTGGAATACATGGACAATATTTATCATTAACCCATAAAAGTTCTCTCTTTCGAAGGACTAACATCATTCTAAAGTAAAATAAAATAAAATGAATAACAAATATTAATAATTGTTTTTGAAAAAAATCATTTATTTTTTGAAACTATAATTTCATACCAATTAAAACTAAAAAATGAGTATTTTATAATGTTTAAACTGAAATTTCTGACAAAAACAACATGCTATGGTTTAAATGTTCTTCCTAAAGAGTATCAGACCTGAGGGTTAATTGAGTAACGTTTGATACTTGAGGGATCTAAATAAGAAAATGCTTAGTCTGGTGACCTAATATTCAAAATTGGATGATTGTTGGGGACAATTTGTCCGTTGTCCTAAATTTGCAGGAACATGGTGCTTTATGCTCGGCTGGCTGCCCACACATGAGCTAAAGGGCATTTTGATATTTTAGTTTAGACTGTTTTTTTAATGTAATTTTTATTTAAAAATATATTAAAATGATATTTTTTTATTTTTAAAAATTTATTTTTAATATTAACACTAAAAAAGTTTAATTTGAAACATAAAAAAATTCAAATTTTAAAACATAAAAAAATTGTTCAAACAAAGACCAAAGTGTTTAACAAGACAGCAGACAAAAAGAAAAAAAGACAACTCTTTTCCTGTAACAAATTATTTACTAGTATCAAAGTAGTCCAACATCTTTGGGGAGTTTGAATTTAAATTCTGCTGCTGAGAGACTCGAAAGCAAGAGATTAGATTCTGAGTTTCTTGTGATAATATAATTTACAAAAAGTATAATCTTACTGGTTCATTTTTTTTTTTCATGGCAAGAGTCAAGCAAGTTGATCTACAAGCTCCTGTAACAACTGATCCAAGATTTGCAACCCAAAATCTGCCCTGATTTCTTCAAAATCTTCTTCGAATTTACACATATTTTTGTATGCATTCAAATTTGTCTCGACCACTTGAGTTTCTGTCAGCTTGCAAACTTCATCCCACATGTTTAAGGAGTCATGATTATGGCAAACTTTCTTCCTTGACCCTGGACAAGGTTCTTCAGTTTTATTGGAATTTCGGTTGTCGAAGATCAAGTTACCATCACTGCGTTGTGACAAGTGTTTGTGATTTTGATTCTCAAGTTGGGGGGATAATTTCCTCCTCGAATTAGACTCCCCTGACTTTGTATCTTCCTCTGTTACATAAGCAATAAGAAGCAACATTTTTAGAACACAATACACACAACTCTTGACATGAAAAGAAGAAAGGAAAATGAAACCATCTACTAATTGTGCCTGAAGGTGTTAAAATTTGAGCTGAACTGAGGAGAATGACACCTGATTTAGTAACGTCTGGATCAACGATGAATTGATCAAAATCAAGAACAGAAACAGGGCTGGAATCCTGTGAGCTGAACTCTGCTTCCTCATTTTTGAATGCACGTCCTTTTGTTTTCTTGTTTCTCCTCCTTAATTCTGCTCCAATGCCAGAGACTTCCTTATGATACAACCATTTGTTTTCCAAGGGAACTATTTCACTGCCCTTTAGACTCATGTGAGCGGGTGAATCCTCAATTTTGCCACCATTGCCAACTTCTTGAGCAGGCTTATGATCTTCTAATATTCTGTTACTCAACTCTGACTCCTTTAAAACTTTCAAAACCATCTTGTTGATTCTCTCTTCACTTTCTCTCTTCTCTGATTCTACTGCTTTCTCTCTTCTGTTTTCCTTCCTTTTACATTTTTCTCTTCTTTTCTCCTTCAATTCTCCAGAACCCACTTCACATTTCCTCTCTTTAGATCTAACTTTCTTGCTTTCACTTCCAATATTCTCAAAGCTAAGAACAAAGTATTCCTTATTTTCTACCTCAAGAAAAGTTGGCATCTCCCGAAACGACAATGTACTCTTAACCCTTCTATGCTGCCCTTGCATTTGATCGCTTCCACCTCTAAACTCCACAGAATTCATCGACCGACTTCTCGATATCGAGTTAGCACTGACTTTCATATCAACTGAACTAGTTTCTGGGAAAGACTCCAATCCCATTAGCCTAGCCACAACACCAGGAGTAGCAGCAGTGGTCTCAAGTTTCTCATTTGACTTGATGAGTTCTTGGTGTCTACCATCACAAAGTATTGAACTTGTTTCAGTGATTTGGTCAGATGGGTGTGTAGGGAGGCTGCGAGAACATAGAATTCGACGTAGAAGACCTGTAAGGCAACTAGCAGTGGCACTTTTTGAAGTGCACATATTTGTATCAAAAGAAGAAGTGGAGGAAGATGAGATAGAAGGAGACGGTAACAGTTTCATCTTCCCCCCAAAAAAGGTAGTTGTAAAAATCAAGAAACCAAGTATATTTTGAAGTTGTGTTTTAAGAGTGAGAATTGGTTATGGGGTTTGTGGGATTTCAACTTTGCCAAAAGGAAAACTGGAGTTTAACAAAGAAAAAGGGCGGAGTTGAAAAGAAAAGGAGAGGTTTGAATATATTTCTTTTTTAGATAGAGAAAAGAAAGAAACATGGAAACGAAGAGAAGGAAAGCAGGGACAGGGACAGGGACAGGGACAGGAGGCGGGCTTTAGATTTGAACGTGAACAGTTTGGGGTCTTTTGTAATTCTAAAACGGTCAAATAAAAATTTTGAAAAAATAACATAAATTAAAAAAATATTTAAAAAACAACAAAATTTAAGCACTATCACAATGGTAATAGCAATTAAAAACTACCGCTATTGTATATAAACCATCGTTATTGAGAATAATAATTATTTTAAAAGTTATTTTTTATTTAAATTAATTGATTTTATCAATCTAATTTTTTATAAAAATTCAAAAGTGATAAATAAGATCTAAGATCTAACGGTGAAGAAATAATGGGTCATCATAAATACATTGAAACTTTATTTTTGACATATTCAATACAATTAAAAAAAAATTAACAAGATAATAATTATAAATACATTTTAAAAGCTCATCAAACATAATAATTTGTTAGTAGTTTTTTTCAAGTCAATTAATACCTTGTTCAGTAATTATATAATGTTTAATTAGAATTATTTTGTTAAAATCTTTTTAATGATATCAAAAATATCAAAAATATATCCATGTTATGTTTCTTATTACCAATTTTTTCTTTTAGTTTTTTCCTTTGTTTTATTTTTTTAGCATATTATTTTATTTTTTTAATCATTAAATCTTGAATTTTATATTTGAACCGTTAAATTTTCATGGAATTTTGAACTATTTGTTATTCAACCAAAATTCTTTAAAAAAAAAATGTCATTTTTTAAAAAAATATGCAATAGTTGATGGATGGAGAATTGATTCAGAAACACGCAGAAATTATGTTTCCACGCGCATTGACAAGTCAATTTGTTCATTTTGTTGGGTTTCGCTGCTGTTGCAGGTACTTGGTCTGTATCAGTACAGGGTAATAATACATTCTACTACCACTTCGCATCTGATTGGTAATAATAACCAACTGACAGGTTTCAGTACGTGTTTTGTAAAACTACGTATGTGTTTTTACAAAAACAAAAAAAAAATAATGTTTTTAATATAAAATAAACTATATTACTTGCCGTGCTATATACCTCATGAGCCATGTCAGCCTAAAATTATTTTAACAATAAAGTTAAAAGTCATGGGAGACTTTATAACATTGTAATTAAATCCTGTTAGGAAGGAAAACCTTAAATCTTTCTATCAACTCTATCTGGTCTGGCTTCGAAGTGTTTGATCGCTTCTTCTTTTTTTCTTCCTGCAGTTGATAACATATGTTAGCATTTTAATGCATATAAATTAGATAGTTAAAAACAACCAAGTCTGGTGTGTTTGTTCCTGTAGTAGCTTATGTGGTTGTGATTTGAAAAAAATTGTTTTATAAAAAATATTTTTAGTTAAGATTGATTTGATATATATATATATGTGTGTGTGTGTGTGTTTGGTTAAAACTTTAGTTGAATTTGAGGTTAAACAAAAAATAATTTAACGTGTTTGGTTAAAAAATTGCTTTTCAAATTAAGATTATAAAATAATATATATATATATATATATATATATATTGATGGTTTTTAATTTAAAAGTTGTAGATTTAACTATTGTTATTACATCATGAAATAAATAATATTTTATATAAAATATTTTTTATTGTTCAATTAAACTATCTACAATTTCATCACATATGGAATACATCTGACAAGGACTACAGTTTCCTTGATTTTTTAAGCGCGTAACAATATCAGGTAAAACATAATCAGGAACAAAATTAGGATTGCGATCAAATTCTGCAAATGCTGCGTCATCAATAAAACACAATTAAAAATAAAAAATAATTTTTATTTTTAGTGAGTCGGACCCGGTTCGGCCGGAACAGTAGAGACATGCACACTGTTCACGTGAACAGTAAAGCTCTCCATACTAAAAGCAGCATTGTGCTGCTTTTAGTAAGCCTACGTTTTTAACGCAAAAATTGCTAGGGTCTATGCACAATGAATTAAGTTTTCAGCCGTTACGAAACATTTGTTTTTCATGGTTGGCTTCAAACGCAGAAGCAACCACGGAAACAAACGTCTCCACTTGTGTTCAGTCGGTTGGGTTATTTTGTTTGTTTCTTTCTTTTTTATATTATTGTCTCTCTCTAATTAGATCTTTATTGGGTTAAGTTGGGATAAATTTCAGGATTAAATTGAAACATTATAAAAAAAAATCATGAACAAAATTGAACCAATAAAAAAAATATAAAAGAGTTATTAAAAAATGAAGGTCTAAATTAAAGAAATATTAAAGACTAAAAGATTAAATTGAATGAAATGAGACAAGATATTACATGCATGCACCAACGTGTAAGAAAGGTCGATGCATGGTGTATGCAACTTCCTCTAAGCACCAATAATTGTAATTTTTGGTGTTGTTGGAATCGTCTCGATGAAGTCTTCCATCCATGATGTCGTGTGATGGATTAAACGGTTCTAACCACCTCGTTTCTTTTGCTATCTTAGTTTCACACATAGTCTATTAAAAATATGAAAGGGGCTTTTATTTTCTGAAGTGCAAATTTTCGTTTATAATTTATTAATTGTTTTTTAACAACAATTATAATTCAATTTTACAAAATCGATTCCAATAAATACTGGAATGATCTCCAAGACCATGAGCACGCCAAGAAATGCAAAATAGAAGAAATTCTTGAAACAAAAAACATATAAAATATGACATAGGATGACGAAATTAAAAAATCAAGACTTTAAGAAAAGAAAAAAAGCAGATGAGAAATTAAATAACGAAAATGCAACATGAAAGCAGCCAAAAAAAAGTTGAGAAAAATATAAGAGTTATTAAAAAATGAAGGCCTAAATTAAAGAAATATTAAAGACTAAAATATTAAATTGAATGAAATGAGACAAGATATTACATGCATACACCAACGTGTAAGGAAGGTCGATGCATGGTGTATGCAACTTCCTCTGAGCATCAATGATGGTTATTCTTTGTGTTGTTGGAATCGTCTCGACGAAATCTTCCATCCATGACGGCGTGTGATGGATTGAACGGCTCTAACCGCCTCGTTTCTTTTGCTATCTTGAGTTTCACACATAGTCTATGCGTTTTTAACGCAAAAATTGCTAGGGTCTAGGAACAATGAATTAAGTTTTCAGCCGTTATGAAACATTTGTTTTCCGTGGTTGGCTTCAAACGCAAAACAACCAAAAACAAACGGTCTCAACTTGTGTTCAGTCAGTTGGGTTATTTTGTTTGTTTCTTTCTTTTTTTTTATTATTGTCCCTCTCTGATTAGATCTTTATTGGGTTAAATTGGGATAAATTTCAGGATTAAATTGAAAAATTATAAAAAAAATCATGAACAAAATTGAACCAAAAAAGAAAAAAAATATAAGAGTTATTAAAAAATGAAGGCCTAAATTAAAGAAATATTAAAGACTAAAATATTAAATTGAATGAAATGAGACAAGATATTACATGCATGCACCAACGTGTAAGGAAGGTCGATGCATGGTGTATGCAACTTCCTCTGAGCATCAATGACGGTTATTCTTGGTGTTGTTGGAATCGTCTCGACGAAATCTTCCATCCATGACGGCGTGTGATGGATTGAACGGCTCTAACCGCCTCGTTTCTTTTTCTATCTTGAGTTTCACACATAGTCTATGCGTTTTTAACGCAAAAATTGCTAGGGTCTAGGAACAATGAATTAAGTTTTCAGCCGTTATGAAACATTTGTTTTCCGTGGTTGGCTTCAAACGCAGAAGCAACCACGAAAACAAACGGTCTCAACTTGTGTTCAGTCAGTTGGGTTATTTTGTTTGTTTCTTTTTTTTTTTTTTATTGTCCCTCTCTGATTAGATCTTTATTGGGTTAAGTTGGGATAAATTTCAGGATTAAATTGAAAAATTATAAAAAAAATCATGAACAAAATTGAACCAAAAAAGAAAAAAAATATAAGAGTTATTAAAAAATGAAGGCCTAAATTAAAGAAATATTAAAGACTAAAATATTAAATTGAATGAAATGAGACAAGATATTACATGCATGCACCAACGTGTAAGGAAGGTCGATGCATGGTGTATGCAACTTCCTCTGAGCATCAATGACGGTTATTCTTGGTGTTGTTGGAATCGTCTCGATGAAATCTTCCATCCATGACGGCGTGTGATGGATTGAACGGCTCTAACCGCCTCGTTTCTTTTTCTATCTTGAGTTTCACACATAGTCTATGCGTTTTTAACGCAAAAATTGCTAGGGTCTAGGAACAATGAATTAAGTTTTCAGCCGTTATGAAACATTTGTTTTCCGTGGTTGGCTTCAAACGCAGAAGCAACCACGAAAATAAACGGTCTCAACTTGTGTTCAGTCAGTTGGGTTATTTTGTTTGTTTCTTTCTTTTTTTTTATTATTGTCCCTCTCTGATTAGATCTTTATTGGGTTAAGTTGGGATAAATTTCAGGATTAAATTGAAAAATTATAAAAAAAATCATGAACAAAATTGAACCAATAAAGAAAAAATAAAAGCTAAAAAATGAAGGCCTAAATTAAAGAAATATTAAAGACTAAAAGATTAAATTGAATGAAATGAGACAAGATATTACATGCATGCATCAACGTGTAAGAAAGGTCGATGCATGGTGTATGCAACTTCCTCTGAGCATCAATGACGGTTATTTTTGATATTGTTGGAATCATCTCAATAAAGTCTTCTATCCATGATGTTGTGTGGTGGATTAAACGGCTCTAACCGTCTCGTTTCTTTTGCTATCTTGAGTTTCACACATAGTCTATTAAAAATATAAAAGGGCTTTTATTTTTTGAAGTGCAAATTTTAGTTTATAATTTATTAATTGTTTTTTAACAACAATTGTAATTCAATTTTACAAAATCGATTCCAATAAATAATGGAATGATCTCCTAGACCATGAGCACGCCAAGAAATGCAAAATAGAAGAAATTCTTGAAACAAAAAACATATAAAATATGACATAGGATGACGAAATTAAAAAATCAAGACTTTAAGAAAAGAAAAAAAGCAGATGAGAAATTAAATAACGAAAATGCAACATGAAAGCAGCCAAAAAAAAGTTGAGAAATTTACAAAACTTGCCACATTTCTACGGTGATTTAACTGTTCAAAAACACCATTTTATTTTAATATTTTTGTTAATGTATTTTGAAAATTATTTTTAAATGCATCTGTTTTACTGGGTGCAGACCGTGTCCTGATTGCAAAAATGTTTGATATATAGTACATGCTTTTTTTTATTATTAAATACAGACAAACACTACTTTCATTATTCTTTCAAGAAAAAGTTCGAAAACTTCTGATTTCATGTTTTAATAATCACCTTTAATTACCTCATAATTTCATAAATCTTAAAGAAATTCAAATTTACGGAGTACATTACTGTAAAAGAGATATAGTTTATACAGATTCATGTCAAATAAACAATTCAATTTAAAAAATTAAACTATTAGGTGAGGTCTCATGATATGATATATATTATTTCTCTAACACACCTCTCAAGTAAAAGCCCTTTGAGCTTGAAACCTACACAAACTTATTTTACTTTATGCTTAATTTTTATCAAATAAACGAGGATGATGAGATTCGAACTTGTAACCTATTGATTCAATTTTTTTGTTGTGGGTTAGATTCAATTGAATCAATAGGTCACGAGTTTGATTTTTATTGTGGGTTAGATTCAACTTTTTTGAAATATAAAAAAATATCCTATTTGTAAAACAGATTCGGTATTGTTATTATATGGATTGAAACTTGAAAGCTCATGAATCGAGTATTTACTTAATATGAATTTTAAATTAAATTGTATGAAAATTGCTCCAATGTAATCCTATTGATTATGCATGTTCAAAGAAAAAAATCAAAGAAAAAATAGAGATAGGTCATGTTAACTCTAGTCAATCTATAAAATCAATGACATGAGTTATGAACTCTATTGAATTGAATTATTTTTTTTATTATATAATAAAAAAATACAAAACATGATCTACCATCAATTCAATACTAGATAATAAAATTATATAAAAAAAATTATATTAAATGATGGCATTAAAATTAAAAACCAAAAGATCCAAAAAAAATAAAATTACTGAAAAATAAAATTAAATAAAAACTTTATATTTTTGAAAAAAAAAGCAAAATTAAAAAAAAAGGCTAAACATGTGTGCTTGGACATATCACCTGCCCCTTCTTGAAAGAAAGAAAGAAAGAAAGAAAGAAAACATATACATACAATGAGTTGTTTGTTAAGATAAAAAGATTCTATAGCTGCTAACAAAAATCAAATCCGTCATCTAACTCTGCCTCAACATGTGATAATATTATTTTGGTGTTTTAAAAATATTTTTGAAAAAATTTAATTAATTACTATTATTTTTTATTTTTGTTTTAAAATTATTTTATTGTATTAATTTCAAAATAACTTTTAAAAATTAAAAAATATTATTTTAATAAAATATATTTTAAAAATAACCACACTTTCAAATATATCTATGGTTATAAATTCAATTATAATTATAATGGAGCTCACATTTCTTTCCTCTTTATTTCTGTCACATCACGTTTGGTTCCTTGTCATCTTCCAATGTCTCATTCTTCATCCTTATCTTAGCCACGTGTCAAAATCTTCAAGCTTCGGTCACTTCTCTCGTTGCTTCACATGTCAAATACTCTCTCCACTCAGTAAATTTCGATAAAATTTTTATAGATAAATTGGTGTAAAATATCATTAAAAAATGAAGTTGATTTTGGGAATTTTAATTTTAAAAGTGATAATAACTATTAAAAATACTAAATGCTATTAAAGATGAAAAAAAACTATATACCTTTGATCCAAGACTATCCAAATATCAATTTTTTATATTTTAGGTTATAGTTAAATTGCTAAAATATCTTTTAAGCTTAAAAAATCAAAGCTTTTGAATAAGCAATATATGTGTATTTTCATTTTTGTTATTTTGTTATTTATTTGTTTTATCAAGAATATTATTGTATTTTACCATGATAAAATAATATTAGAATTCAAAAAAATATGGTGCATGAGAGATGTTTACACACTTTAGGCATCACAACACCTCTTTGTAGTTAAACCTGATCATCCATTGTGTAATTAAATGCGTTGTCGTGTCCTTTTTTAGCTAATAGGATGTGTGTCATCAACGAGTGAGTGATTTGTCATCAATTAATATTTCTTAATTTTTTCTTATTCTTTTCTCTCTTCGACCAAAAAAATTATTGACTGGTCTTCTTTGTTTCTTGGTATTTGTGATTTGATTCTTCTTCTTTTGATTTCTTATTTTTTGTCATTGACTCTTTAATAAGAGTTATGTTCCTTTCAATTCAGTCCTTCAATTCCATTTTGTAATATACTATACTTTTTAATTTGACCCTTATTCTTTTGATTTTTTTACTTCACCCTTTCATATAAGTTTTTTTTTTAAAAAAAATTTTACCCTTCAATCCAAGTTTATTTTATATTATTGTTTTCAATTTGACCCTTCATTTTTTTTCTCTTTTGTCAGAGTTATTTTTATCTTCAATTTAACCTTCCATGCAAAACTTTGTGTCATTTTTTCTTTTAATTTCCTTTTCTCATCCTTTACCCCTTTGTATAGGTGTTATTTCTTTTCGACTTAGTATTTTATTTTTTCACATGTTTTTTGTATTTGGTTCTTATTTTTTGGATTTTTTATTTTTTTTCTATCTTTTTTATAAAAGTTTTATTGATTTTTAATATCGTATTTCAAACCAAATTTATGTTAGTGTTTTTTTATTTTAAATCTTCCCTTTCTTTTCTTTAGTTGTTTTTTTCAATTTAACCTTCTTATCAAAAAAATTTAGTTGCTCTCTAATTTATTTTTTATTTTGATTTTCATCCTTATTATTTTTAATTATCATTTTGTGCAATTATTTTTTCCTCGTTATATTTTTCAGTGTTTGTTGACTCAATCCAATTTTTTAATCTATTTTTTATCCAATTTCATGCCTTTATTGTTTTTTTTAAAAGATATCATGATTTTTTTTATAAATTGTCTGGCTAATATTATTTTTTTATCGTTTCATTAAAATAAATTTAATTTATTAATTTCAGTCAGTGTTATAACTTAAATCAGTAATTACTTTTATTTTTAAAAAACATGTTTACTTAAACTAAATATTATCATTATTTGTTTTTAAAAAATACATATTCGTAGCGTGGGCCGTGCCTAGTCCTTACTAGAATTGCACTCGAACCGAGTAAAAAAAATTACTTGGTTAATGCGCGTGATGAATGAAAAAGTGTCCGTACAAGCGCGTTCAGGTCTCTCTTGTTTTGTGGCAGAGAAAAAAAGAGAGAGGCTTTGAATTATATGGTATTATACTACTACTCTGTACGTGCACCATGTCTGCGTAAGAGAGAGACGGATAAGATTGAATTATGAAAGACATTGTCTGGTTGCCATGTCCAGGAAGCCAGGGAACGCACCCAGAGGGAATTCCTTTTAGGTCTTGCAGCCTTCATCAGTCAAAACTCATTAAAGGAAACAGAGAGAAAAAGGTTCCTGCAAGCCTCCCTGCCGACCACCTCTGCCGTCTGTTTCCATCCACCTTTTGGTTTACAATTCAAAGCAATCAATCGTCGCTGTACACTCACCTCACCTGTGTATACTATACTTTATCGATAACATGAGAAATCATTGAATTTGTCATGTAAGATTACTCGTAATTATTGATGTCGGTAGCTGGGCACCACCTCGAAAATTGCCTGCAACATCCGCACAAAATGTTAGAGGGTGCCTGGCATGGCATGTCCCTGTTTTTTTTTCCTGTTGTTGTTGCAAGGAAAAGGGAATGATGAGGGTGACAGGCTTATGAGATTATGTTACGCATCATGTGATTAAGATCTGATCAGAAGTTGTTAGAAATAAAATGACCTAATAACACAATAATCCTGCTAAACTCCACTGCTTTTACCATTACAGATCTCAAAAATTGCTCAGTCAGGCAAGCTGATAGGCATCCATGCATGCGTCCTTCACATGAGAAAAACCCATCTCCCATTCCCACCTTTAAAATTTGAAATTCATCAGCCAAATTGATGTGGGCACTTCCATGTTTCTTAGAGCTCAGGTAAGCAAAAATTAAAACGTTAAACTGTAATAATGAAGATATTAATGAAGAAGGATATATAGTCCTTTTCCCACGAAAGAAGAAGAGGAAGACTGGAAGACAGATACTTGATTTGAAATTATTTGGGCCTATTCATCTAGAAATTTCAAATCTCAGCCTCGAGATGTCTTGTGTGTATATCGCTACGGGAGACCTGGATTTTCATGAGCCCGACTTTCAAGTTTTTCAATGGGCCTCCGGCCTGCAAAACCGAGTAAAATTTTGGGACAACTGCGATGTTCCTATAAAAGCTTTTTACCTTTTTTTTTTCCCCAATTGAGTAGAGGAATATTAGTTTATTCATCTTGGTATACCAATTGTTTTCATTGCAGCAAGTAAGTGTGTATATCATCATCATCATCATCATCATCATCATCATCATCATCATCATCATCATCATCAACTTAAAATTTGAGGCTTATTTGAGAAAAACTGGCCCTGCAAAATAAGATAATATTTATATATGAAAATATTAAAACAAATTTATTTATTTGGTTAAAATAGGAAAAAAATTTATTTTAAGATAAATGCATCTATTTGAAATCATGTGATATTAGTTAATTTGGTTAGAACAATAAATTTTTTAACTACATAATAGTTTATTGTTGAATCAAAAATATATATATTTTTAATTTTGATTAGATGTCATATATTTGATTGGAACAAAGAAACGAACTTAAATGACTGTAAAGTTCAATAAATCGTAAATTAAAAAAAAAAATCATTTCGATTGAGTTTTATATTTTTAACTAAATAACTAGATTTATCTTACTTTTAAAAATATCATTATTTATTTAATACAATAATATTTTCCTCCAAAATTACTAAGAATTAAAGTCTAAAATTTGAATTTAGTGGGTTAAAGTCAATGGATGTGTTAACAAAAATATTGAAAAAACTAAGAAAAAAAATGTGGTAAATGACAGTGCAAAAAAAAAAAAAAAAAGTATGATAATAATCTACCAACAAATTACATAATATATATATATATATATATATATATACCTTGTCAAAATGATGGCTCGTGATTTTTTGTCCAATGCACTCGGAGATGATGGCTTGTGATTTTGTCTTGTTAATTGACTAAAAAATTAATTAAAAACTGGAGTTTTTATTCCATTAGATATAAATCTTGGTTTTTATTTTTATATTATGTTAAAATACTTTATAGCACAAGAACATTAGAGAGAGAGGGAGAGAGCTGTCATGAATAACAGAAGTATATAAAAAATAAAATATACGAAGATAAAAACTAAAAATAGTTTTTTCTTTTTTCCAAACCGAAAAAAAGATGGGACAAAGATCCACCATTGGATCAACTAACAGGAGATCCAATGGCTGAAAAGGCACTTCCGCATCAGCGAACGTGCGTTTTGTTGTCGTTCCAAACTCTCTTTGGCTCTTGCTTACTTTTCAAACGCACACACAGACTCTTCCCTCTGACAGCGTATTGCTATGGATCGAGCACAGATTTTGCTGGTAGGATTACCTCTATTTCTCTTATGCACTGACCTTATCCACCTCTTCACTCCCCCACCTCCTAAACCCCCTCCCCATCACCACCACCACCACCACCACCCTCACCCCCACCACCATCACAAACAACCACCAGTGGGTGCCCATGAAACCCTAGGATCTCCAACGCAGGTGAAGTATCACGTTAACGTTTTTATCCTTAGTTAACTCTCAAAATAACTAAAATACTGATTAATTTTCCGAGGTGTGTGTCTCTATTGCAGAAGCCAGTTCTTGGAGGGATTGGTCTTGGCAGCACTGTCAGAATTGACTTTTGCGCTTCCTGCTCTTACAGGTATCTTTGATTCCTTGATTCCCCCTCGTCGTCTAAGATTCTTATGGGTTTTTTTTAATGTTTACGTGATTACAAAATTCCATTTGTAATTTGTTCAATTGATCAAGTAATATGGCCAGCTGAATGGGTTTTTCCCTGTCATGTGAGAATCTGAAAAGAACCCTTGATTTTCATGGTTTTTGTTAGTGGTTATTGGTGATTCATGTCGAAATTTGGTGAACTCTGCATATGCTCTTGTAATCTTATTAGGTGTAATTTAGGTTTGGGTTTTGATGGGATTGATTTGGTTTGAGCTGCTATTGATGCTCGGATTACTATTCTGTGTTGCTCTCTGCAGAGGGAATGCGGTAACAATGAAAAACATGCTGGAAACGCAGTTTCCAGGAATTGATGTTGTACTTGTAAATTATCCCCCAACCCTGCCGAAGCGGGTGGCAGCCAAATTAGTACCGGTTTTTCAAATAGGAGTAATGGGAATTGTGTTGGGTGGTGAACAGATTTTTCCGATGCTAGGACTCATGACTCCACCTCCTTGGTATTATTCTCTACGTGCCAATAAATTTGGGACCATTGCATCCACTTGGCTTCTAGGCAATGCATTGCGGTCCTTCCTGCAATCCTCTGGGGCGTTTGAAGTTTATTGCAATGATGAATTGGTTAGTGGCCTATCACTTGAGCATGAATTGAATTTTTTGTTTGCTCAAATGCATTTATTTTTTGCCAGTGGAGTATCTGAAAGGATCTGCTAGTTCATTTTGAGGATCTGGTAATGTAAGAGAGATTGTATGCACTGGCTACTCTTCTCACTAATAGGATCGTGTGTGCTCTGCTAATCAATGTTTACAATTGAAACATGGGTTGGATGGTCTAGACTCTATACCATGTAACCAGATACATTTATAACCAAGTAGATCCCATTAATTTCCCAGAGCCACCGATGCCAGTTGGAGTCGGTATTTAAATTTACAATTGTGCTGAGCATTTGAGAATATTTTTTCAACTGTTTTATTTAGTTGCTTGATAAATTTGAACCTTGATTTCAATTTTGTTAAGAGAAATAGATTTAAGTTCCCCTTCTTAATCTTATTTTCTCTCTTGTGAATTGCAGGTTTTCTCCAAATTGAGGGAGGAGAGATTTCCAGGAGAGATTGAACTAAAAGATCTTGTTGGCAGAAGGTTGGCTAATTCTGGCATTTCTGATATGCTGCCCTAGTTCTCTGCCATCTATGTGGGGCTGAATTTGAAACAAGTGGTTATGGTGGCTGTACGCCTGATGGTATACTGTTTGGAAGGCAGGCTATGATGCATGTAAATATGAACCGTATCTATCTTTCAAAGAATACAAACCATGTTAATGCCTTGAATTGCTATTGGCAGGCAAATCAGCTAATCCGGTTATGTTACTTTTAAAATGCATGAAACTAAAATTGAGAAGTTGATGGTATTTTCCTTTTCTATTTTCAGTTTTCCTTTTCCATTTTACATGTTCATGGATTTTTTCATAAAAGTAAAAAACTTGATTGTATTAAGATTGTAACTATTTTTTATAAGAAAATCAAAATTTATTTTATAATAGTTTGTGATGATTTAATTGTAAAATATTAACTTATTTTATTCAAATTAAAAATAATTGTAAAAAGTTATATTGTTAATTTAAAAGAAGTCTTTGTACAAGGTTTAAAATAAGAAAATCATGACAATAATTAAATATGAAAATATAAAAAAATTAATTTTTTTCTTAGTGCTTGTATATATAAAGAATTTTATATTGTTCAAGTTATTTTTTTATTGAGAAAATAGTGGAAAATTACATAGAAAAATGATAGAGAATATCTAAAAATGTTTTTTAAATTTAAAAAATTGAAAAACCAAATTTTCTGTTTTCTAGATCTAGATGCCAAAAAAAAAAAATAAAAATAAAAATACTGCATTTAAATTAAAAATTCCAGTTTTCTTTTTTATTTCAGTTTTCTAGAAAAATAGAGAGCATTACTCGTGCTTACTTTGTTTTTCTCCAAACAGCAAGAACATGGTTTCAGGTAGAGCATGCTGTAGCAGGCTATTTGTAACAAGCTTGATTCCTTTTTCCTCCTCTTTGATATTCTGGAGCCAATTTGTAGCTTAAAAAACAAAACTCATTAGCACGATGCTGGTGAACAGGCCACCACCAAATTTTGACAGACGTCTCAGAATTACACTTCTTCTAGACCTACAGTCAGAGCAGCATGACATTTCTCGGAGTTCCGGGATTCGTTTGCATATTCTATCAAATGCAGGAAATTACCCTGCAAAGGTCTGCTATCTAATTGTAGAGAGCAAGTTAATTTCATTCATCTTTTATTGGAACAAAGTCAAATTCTTTAAAGCTGTGAAATGAATGTACAAAAATCACTTCAACATATCCTTATAAAAAAACTATACAAATCCGATCCGGAGAGAGCAGCCCTCAAAGTTACTAGCAGATTCAGGGAGAAGGAATCAAGTATGAGGCTACTACGAGGATAAGAAAAAATCTGACGTGAACACATTTTATGCTGTGAGGCCTGACCATGGTATCCTTGAATTATTCAATCCCTTCCTTCCAAATGAATGGAGGTTTCTCAAGAACCTGAAAAACTGCAGTCTGATGGCATGCCTGCAACCTGGCATCCAACCTTCAGGATGTGAAAAAACAAAACTGATATAAAAATAATGCATAAAAACAAGCTCCAGAGATTAGAACCTGTGCCTCTCTTCAGCGCTATATTCTGCTTATATCACGGCCAAAGACAAATGTCGTAGCCCAGTTAATAGCCACATAGAACCTATTCCTCCAGCTTATAACACGTGTCAGATATGCAGAACGCCATATAAACCAACTCGCAAATCCTTTCAGAGCTAATCCTTTTGCCTCCTGCAGAAAACATCCCACAAGTGAGTCAACCGACTCCATCTTATAATAGCTCAACCAAGGCGGCTTGAATGAATGCTCTCACTTTGCTCTGTCTAAGATCCACAAGCGCCTTGTAGCGACCGATAGTTGCCATGCTTCCCAGATGCCTGTAAACAAATGGATCCCCTAATTCTACTTCTTCACCACTGGTTCTGCGCCCTCCACCATCTTTACCAATTTTATTCAATAGATTTGCAAGATATTTTCCTTGACGCTCTGCCACCTGTTGAAGAAAACTCAACAGAGAAACATATCAAAGAAACAGAATCAGTTTTTCATAAATGAAGAAACACCAGCAAGGAGTCAGGAGAAGACTTGATAACACACACAATTGCACAAATGATAATGAAAAGAAAGCTGACACCTGGAAGCATACAAATAGCTTAGTTACAGAGATCTAATTAATTTACTTCCTGCAATCATACAAGACCTATTTCTTGTCGAGAGGGGAGGCTTCAGAAATGAAGAGGGACAAAGATTTGAAAACTCAAATAATCTCCTTATTGAGCTAAATTGACGGGAGTCTTTTAAAATTTTTCCTACTTATTCTGTGAATTTATTATAATACCCGCATTAGTAAATTTTAGCTTGAAATTCTTAACTTGGGAGTCTACACGAAATTAAAGGTAGCTTATGTTGTTCTTAGTTCTCACCTGAGCCAACGCGGGAAGAACTGGTTTGCCAGTACTTTCAAGAAACCCACTGCAGTCACCAATTGCAAACACATCTGGCACTGAAGGAACTCGCAGCCACTCATCAATACCAATCCTGTAAACGTATCAGAAGCATTAGACAAAAGCAAAACCCAGTTAAACATACTTGAAGAATAGAAGGGAAGGGAGACATGTTTGGAACCACATGGGATGTCCAAAAATAATATCTGTGCAGCTATGCAGCTTTTTGAAAGGAAGACCAAATCAGAAACATAGGGATAAAAATAGAAGGCAAAAGGAGAGCTATGGTTAGAACCACCATATAAATCATCGAACTGTCAACTTGAGGAATCACAATCTTTCCCGTGCACTTCCAGAACAATGATACCAAAAAGTTGGCCTCTTTTACAAAGAGATTATACCAGCTATGCTTCTAAATTTATATCAACCAGAAACTTGTCATAGAGAACGAGTGAGTTACCGTCCACCAGGAGACTTGGAAAGTTCAAGAGATTTTACAAATGATGAGGGGCCAACACCTGTAGACCACACCAACAGACCATATGGAACCTCTGTGCCATCGGTTAGAATTAGCTTCTGCGGTTTAACATCCTTGACAATCCCACGGACAAGATGAACTCCAGACTGCGAAAAACAGGAAAAGAACAATTCCTAAATAATTGGAATGCCAACTGGTTCCAACAGTCAATTATAACACAGATAAAAGAGAAGTTCCAAATCCCTTATAAAAGCTGGAATTGATGCCTTTCATTAACATATAGCTAAGAAAGATCAGCATCATGGGCAATCCTCTCACGTTAAGAGACTAAATGATGCAAATAAGATAGGGCAGCCTACGTTTATTATTTTGCAACAGTCAAAACATTTCTAACCTTTGTCAACTGCTTAGTAGCATAGCGACGGAGGCTATCATCAAAGGAAGACAAGATCTCATTTGCCTGAGAATAAGAAATAATTTGCTTAATCCCTTCATAATCTTTGGCAACTCCGAGATATAAATTAGCAAATGAAAATCCCAATAGCAATAATGAATTATTTTTAATGCACAGTATAAGCACTAATGACTTGAAAATGATAAAAATAAAATTCTACATTAACACAACTAACTGCTTAAAATTCATAACAAGCAGACCTCAATCAAAGTAACATGTATGTAATCTTTCACATGCGCGTATGTTTGACGAACATCTTTCAAGATAAAATCGCTGAGTTCACCACTGAATTCAACTCCCGTGGGACCACCTCCTACAACAACACAATGTAATAATCTGCTCTTCTCTTCTTCTGAAATACCTGTCTCGGCACACGAAAAAAAAAAAAAAAAATTTCATATTAAACAAACATACTTGACATATAAATTTATTTCCCAAAAAATGTTAAAACAAAAACAGAAAAGCAGTTGCAAACCAGGCATATCAGACAGCATCAAGTTGAGTAGTAGCTTCCTGCGGATTTCCTGAGCATGGCGAACTTCTCTAAGAAATATTGCATGCTCTTTCACGCCACGAATTCCAAAGGTCGATGCTTCTGCTCCCAATGCAATTACTAACTTATCATACGAAATTTTAAACCTCCATGGATCGACTGTGTCCAATCCATCCGTAACAGTCTCACAATGCACCTTCAATAAATACAAACCAAATTATGTACCATTTTAAATTCGAAAATCAAGTAACAAGGCACAGTTAATTGAATTTACCAGTACTAAAAAGTATGCAAAGAAGTCACTTTGTATACCCTCTCCAAAAACAATTAGCTAAATAACTTTCTCTAAAAAGAAAAGGTAACCCAAAAAGGTCCCCATTTTAGCAAACACAAAAAGTTCAAGTCACACCACATTACCATTTGTTTCTCTGTATCAAGGCTAGTACAATTCGCAAGAAAAAAGTAAGACCCAGGTGCTTTTGATATGGCAGGTTGGATCCGACCAATGGGTTCAGCCACAGACCTAAACTCCAAAGTCCCAACACACGTGGAAGCTAACAGAGGGGTGAAAACCATGTGGTTTCTCGGCGACACGCATACGACATCGTACAAATCAGTGTCAATTCCTTTCATTAGCCTACATCCCGCCCAACCCGAGCCCAGCACCACCACTCTGGGCTTCTCGTCCCCCTTGGTAGGTTCCAGGCCGGCATACCTCGTCGGCGTGTCGGTGGTGAAGTGGGAGAGTGAAGTGAAGAGGAAATTTGGGTTTTGTAAGAGAGGTTTGGATTTGGAAGTAGAGAGTTGAATTAAATTTCTAAAGAGAGACATGGATTTGGATTGTTTAGTACTGTTTGATTGCTTTGCTTCAGAGAACAACTGAGTTTGTTTTGGTTCAGGTTTTCTGTGCCCAAAATTCAGGAGATCTGTGTGTCCGTCTGTTGTAGTTTGACTGGCTGTGCTGAAGAATGATGGAGGCATGCACGTGCTCCGCCACAAACATGTGGATGTGGCTGGTTGGGTGCTTAATTTTATTACAAACTGTGAGAAATTAATTTCACCGAGTCTTTTATCACAGAGCCACTCACCTTTCAATTACAATTTCAATTATAAATATTATAAAATAAATTAAAAGGAGATTATGTTCCATTGTTTTTTTTTTTACTGCAGAGCTACTCATATTTACACTATAAATTGCTATTGTGTCTCAACATTATAAGATTTAAGTACGATTCCTTAATTTTATATTTTTTTCACAATATAAATCCCTTACTTTTGCAATTTTTACATTTTGATCTATGCAATTTTTTATATTTACGTTTCAATCATAGTCACTTTTATTATGTTGAAACCACCGTTTGAGAACGCGATGCAAACCACGTTTTATAAAAATTTAATTTTTTTATATGTTTTGAATCGATTTGATGTGATGATTTTAAAAATAATTTTTTAAAATTAAAAAAAATTATTTTAATGTATTTTAACATAAAAAATATTTTAAAAAATAATTCCAACTATATTTTTAAACCATAAAAAAAAAATTCTTATCAAAAATGAAAAGAAAAGAAAAAAAAGAAAAGAAAAAAAAAGTTTCAGTCAATGATCATAAAAGAATCATACTAGGTGCCACTAGGATCTTCTTGGAATAAGAGTTCAATAAAAGTAATCTTTCCTTTAATCATGGCAGAAAAAGTAGAGTGGATCTTATATTTATTGGATTCTGAGTTTTTTTTTTAATAAGTTAGAAGATATTTGGGATTTAAATGGATTCCTTATAGTTTTTATGATATTTTTAAGGTGTTTTAAAATTAAAAAATAAAAATAAAAATTTGACCTTTTAGATTCAAATTACTTGAATTCTGTCAAAATTTGTTGTAGCGTGCGACACTTCATTTACCGGGTAAATGACATGTTGTCTCATTTATTTTAAAAAATTATTCTAAGTTTAAAAAGCACCGGCATCGCCTTTTTTTTCTTTCTTTATTTAATTGTTTCATTTTTTTTTATCTATAACAAAATTCTCTTTAAATAAAATTATTATATCTGAAAAATCTTTCGATCATACCATGTTTTCCTATTAAAGTTAAGAGTTTTTATGATTATATTAAAAATAATTATATATGAACCTAATATATAGATTTTTTTTAAAACATTGCTAATGAATATTAAGTGAGAATAAATTACCTATTTTTTATTTTTTTTATATATTTTTTTCAAATTAATTATTCTTTTAATATTTTATACAGCTGCTTAAAAATAAGCAAAACATTATTTTTTGTTTTTTTAATTGATTAATAAATTTTTATTTGAGAAATTACGCTTGCTTTCATCAAAATAAAAAATAAATGAATGAATAACAAACTGAAGTTTTGACTAAAGAAACACATTTTTTCTATTGAATTTAAACCATTTAGATTTTTATGATTATTTATTGTTAATAAAAAAAATAATTTTTCTTCAAAATAAAGAAAAATACATGGATAAAAAAACAAAATGATTATATTTTTTTCAGAGTTTTTAAACCCGGCCCGGTGGTCGACTCGGCCCAAGGCCCAGATTTCAGGTTTTGACCGGGTCATCAGGTCCTCCAGTCAATTCTGATTTTTTTAAAATCAAAACGATGTTGTTTTAGTAAAAAAAATAAAATAAAAGTTAACGAGTTGCAACCGGGTTTTTGATCGGGTCTTGCATGGTCGCTAGGTTAGCCAAGTCACCCCGGGTTTTGACTTCCTTTATTTTTTCTTAAACCCGGCCCAGTTCCATCCTGGATTGGCTGGGTCTGGGATTGACCCGCCGGGTCGGGCCGAGTTTCAAAATTATAATTTTTTTACTCCAGAATATTTATTTTAATAACTGCAAATTTGAATAAAAATAGGCTTCTTAGAATAGGCTCGCGTCATCGAGCAGAAAAAACGACTTTATAGCTAAAAATCATTAGATGTTCCTTTATTATGTGCATTTTATCAAATTAATTCATCTACAATAAATTTACTTAAACAAACCCCTACCCTTCCTATTCTTGGCCGAAAGAATCCTCTGTTAGCAGACCGATTTAAAGATCCTGATAATGTCACCCTTATTAGTACAAGGTTCATCCGTGCTCTGTTGCGACAAGATTTCAAGTTAATTTTTAGTGTGTGTGTGTATATATATTATATTTTGTTAATTGAGAAAACAAAGATATTGTTTATGTCTAATGAAATAGATTAAAAACATATATAAATTTATAAATTAAAAAAAAGTTAATGCTAATTACTATTAACTAATATACTAAAACGTGATTCAATTATTTTTGTTGGTTTTCCTTTTAAATATTGACCGAAATTTTTGCTTAGTAATTTTTTTCAAAATCTGAATTGTTGTGTGTTTTCCCACTATTTTTCTATTTTTTTCTTTTTTTTAAAATTATATTTATCGGTTTTTTTACTGGCTCATTTGAGCAATTTGGTGTTCAACTTTTTTTACTTTTATAAAAATTTTTTTTTTTTAATTTATTTTCATTTTAATCCTTAATTTTTTTTAATTACAATTCCATCCTTCCAAATTATAGTATCATGGTTTTATAGGGGGAGATTTTCTTTTATTTGGATTTTTAGTTTTATAATTTTCTTACACTGCAACCAAAAAAAAAAATTTTTAGATATTTTTAGAAGATTGAATTGAAGATCAATTTCATAAATAAAATTTTATTGACAATTAATAATATAATTAAAATAATAAAAATCAAAGTGAACAAACTAAATAAAATATATCTCATTTAAAGGCTTTTATACACACACACACACACTTTGAAATATTTTTTGGTCAACAAAGGTTATTGAAACATTAGAGCTCTAGTTTTTGGATTACAAATCCATCCTTCCAAATAAAGGTTAGTTTTCTTTTATTTTTTTTCCAAAAAAAAAACTTTAGTTTTTTAAAGTTGTGTCATCTGAAAAAATTTTATTCAAAAAAAAAAAAAAAAAATCTTATTTAAGTCTTGAAAAACACTTTGAAATTCACAATAACTCTCTATTTGTTAAAAAAACGTCAAAACAACCACCAATCTCTTTATAAAGCAAAAATCAATATAATAGAAAAACAATTAACAACCTCCATCTATTTCTAGTAGTGTGAGAGGGAAAAACTACTTCCATTGACTTCCTTTAAAAATCTTACATCAACATTTTCTTCCCCTCAAGTATTTGTGCTTTTCTCTCCTATCGCAACTTCTAGGTATTGAAATATAAGAGAATAAAGTTTTGAATTAAAATGTGAAATGCTAAAATTTTAGGAACCATGTAAACAAATAAATTGAAAAGTACAGGGAGCAAATTGAAATTTTTCATACCAATTTAAAAAATGGGTATGTTTTATTTTGTTTGTTCAATTTGATTCTCATTTCTTCTAATTTTTATTTTTAACTACCAATAAATTTTTATTTTATAAAATTGATCTTTAATTAATAATGAAAAAAATTCCAAAACACTTTGTGTATATAAAAAAATACAAATTAAATGACATATCAACATATAAAACCTATCATATAGCTTTGAGTGACAATTTTGCAATTAAAAAATTTTGATGACCAGAAAAAAAGGAACAATTTCACTCTTCTTATGAATAGTGAAACTAACCTCATGTCATTTGGTTTATTTAGTAACTAACTCCTTGACTTGCACTACGATACGGGTCAAAGCACAAGCTTTTTTTCTTTGCAAAAAAGAATGTGCAAGCGTCGCTAACGTGTCTTATATTAGTAAGAAAAATATTAATTTTCAATTTAAAATTTAATGCATATATTAAATATGGTTAAAAAATAAGCATAACAAGTTTGAATTATTTGTTTCTTAGACAATATTCTATAATTATTTCAAAAGAAAGTTTCATTTGAAAATATATCATCATAATTTTAATTCGATTGTATTAAAATCCATAAAAATAATACAATGCTCATTTTTTTTTTTTTTTCTGTGGAGAACTCTTTGGCAGTATTGTTGAATCTAGCCTAATAGATTAACCTTGAAACCTTTGAAGTTAACTCCTTGCCTAGTCATGTTTCCAATTAAGTCATGTGGAAGTTTATCCGAGTGAGCTGGACTAAGGTAAAAACATAATTTGATTTAAAAAGAAAATTGAAGATAAATTTTTTTAAAAATAAATAAATGGAGAAGAAGATATTTTGTATCGATATGTGCTAATATATCAAATCCATGACGTAATTCATAAACTAATTTAGTTTAATAAATTATATATATATATATATATATTATTTAACAATAGAACAAAAAAAAGGGCTCTTGCAGGAAAGTGGCCAAATGAATTTTTCTTTTAAAGTGATCATGGTAGGCTGAAAACAAAAGCTTTCTAATATTATTAAAATACCATTATATTCTTATTAGAAAACAAAGTAAAAATTGAAAAGTATTTTAAACAACAATATCTAAAATTTTTTATTAATTAATTTAATAATTTATTAAAATAACATATGTAATATATTTTAATTTAATTAATTTTAAAGCAAAAGCAAAAACAAAATATAAAAATAGGCTAGACGTGCGGGTTTAAGTGGCCTAGAACACCCAGCCCATTAAAAATAAGTCCTGACACACAAGTTTGCCAGGCTACATCCATATGCCCGAGACCTTTTTTTTTAAGAAAAAAAGAAGTAACTGTTGCGTTATTTGTTGACATAATTCTCAGTTACGGGAAAGGTGATTGAACAAATAGGTTGAGTTTTTTAATTAAAAAACTTAATTTGTAATTTATTTTTACCTAACAACACCTAAAAAAACACTTTTATAATCTCAATAGACTAATTTCTCAACTAAAAAAGCACTAAAATTAGTTTAAAAATATAAAATTAAATAAAATAAAAAACTCTCTTAACTCTTATCTATCTTTTCAGTAACATTAAAGATCAAAAACACCTCAATGGCACACCCTCATCAAGAGAAACACTTTGACATTGAAATTTACTTTTTTTATCAATGAAATCTTGTAGATGAATTTTTTCTCCATCCTCTATTGTTTTACAGCTCAATATCTCTCTTAAATTCAGGAATTGATATATAAAGAAAATAAAATTTTGGAATAAAATGTATAAATATCAAAATAAAAAAACCAAAACAAAATGTAAAAAATATTTAAGATGTTTTTTTTCAAAAAAAGGTTGCATGTTTTTTTTATTATCAAATTTAATCCCTAAAAATATAATTTTTTTAATCCACAAAATTGAATTTAACCTTGCCAAATAAAATATTAATTTAATGTCATAAAAGTTTTTCAACACCTTAATAACTTCATAGTAAGCTAATTAAAATAAATTATGAGATGAAAATTTCATTTAATTATTTTAATTTTGAAAGATAAAATTGAAAAAAAAAATTGGAAAACAAAATAAAATAAGCTTAAAGGATAAAAAAAGAAAAATCTCATCGGATTATTTTAGTGAACAGTGAAATAGTGAGGGAGTCCATAGTAATTTTTCCATGGGATTTAAGTTTTTTTTATATAAATTTAATTTAATTAAAATAGAGAAAGTATTTTCCCCCATATGAACTCAAGCCTTTCCTTGGTGCCGAGAGCTAGGCACCCTTTTGTTCCTAGCTAGCTTTCTTGCTTTATCATTTGTACAAAAAGAAAAAAATTAGCCACCCAAGACATTAGTAATTGGTAAAATTTATTTATTTAGTATTTGGAAAAAGTAAATTTGATACACGTGCGACTTCATTATCATACACAAGAGAAATGCTTATGCATGGAAATTGATACAAGTAATAACCATCAAGGCATTCAGATTCAGTGACAATATTCTCAAATATTACCTATCCCTAGATCATCTATAATGGGAGAGAAGGTGGAGGTTGATCATGCGTCCTCGGGCCATCATAATCAATGTCAAAACCATGTTCCCAAACACGTCCTTCATTATTCAAGGGGTGAGAAGGTGGAGGTTGATCATGTGTGCTTGGGCAAAGATAATCTACGTCAAAACTGTCTTCCATGCCATCTTTATACTTCACACGGGCATGAAGTCCGTGATCTTGAATATCCTTAACACCCGTTGTTAAAGATGTTCTCGGATTTACTGCGGACAATGCATCTCTATTCTCTGAACATAGAACGAGGACCAAGGTTCCGAGCAAAGCAAATCGTAGAGAAGGTGAGCAGGCAAGAGACGATCGAGTCTAACCATTCTGTGTGTTTTCGGAACCATAATGGCAGTAATTTCTTGTTGAAAAGAAGAGTGTTTAGGTTTGAGACTTGAGAGTTTGCTGACGAGGATGATAGCTGGATTTGGAGGCCTCTCACGATAAGAGAATATGGACATTGACGGATTATGTTTCAAAATATAATCACCAGTAAACTAGAGAGAGGAAACAAGGCAATATATTATAATTTAATTAATATTAGTGTTCTCTCTTCTTCAAAAATATCTCAGATTTAAACCTTTATTAGATATAACTAAAAACACGATTGCAGTGGGGCTGTGGGGTTCATGGGCAAGCAGCATTCTGGATCCTTTCATGGCATTATGCAATAAATCAGCCTTTTTTTTTTTTTCCAATTTGGAAATACAAAAACTTCTCAAAGAAAATGAGTTTTATTCATAATATTTAGATATCCAGCCATTAGCTCCATCACAAAGCAAAAAAAAGGGAAATTGTTTTTATTGATGATCTTGAGCTTTATCACCAAACTCATCACCGGGGGGGTGCAGGACGATGCTTAACGCTTGCCCCTGGCTCTTCATAATCATTGATTCCCACCTTTACTAGCCTTCTAGCCACAGCCAACTTATTTTCATTCCCACCTGCGAAACCACATATCAATCTTATGTATTCTCATTTCATCTTCAATGATTCAAAGGGCAATTGTTTTTATTGAATTACCTGAGAGTCGAATGGTGTTTGGAGAAATGCTCATCATCATCATTAGGGCAAAGAACACGTAAGCGAAGTGGCAAATTCCAAACCTCATGATCCCTGCTTCTGTCTGAAAGCTGAAACTATTGTTGACAAGATCTGTCGAAGACAAGAGAACACTATATGGAGGAAAGTACTCGGTGCAAGAAGCCAAGAATCCCCTTCAATCCTGCGTACGTCGTGTTGGCATGAGTTGTCCTCCGCGAGATAACAGGAAGAAAATCAGCAATATATTCATTAGCTAATTAAGCCCATAAATGTATAGCCATAATTGGAAATTTATATTATGGTTACAATCTGTTTTATATATCCTTTTATTCATGTAACTAATTTATCGAAGAAAAAAAAGATTTTTTCTCCATTCTGTCATGGTATCAGAGCATACCGATCTTTCTGTCAAATTCTTAATTAAGAGAACACTATTTGTAAAAAAATACTCAGTGCAAAAAGCCAAGAATCCCCTTTGTGTTGGCATGAGTTGTCCTCCGCGAGATTATAGGAGGAAAATCAACAATATATTCATTAGCTAATTAAACCCATAAATGTATAGCCATAATTGAAAATTTATGTTATGGTTACAATCTGTTATATATATCCTCTTATCCATGTAACTAATGTATTGAATTAAAGAAAGATTTTTCTCCATTCTGTCATGGTATCAGAGCATACCGATCCTTCTGTTAAATTCTTAATCAACTGTGTCTCCCTCCATAGCTGATACTGAACCCCAAACTGAGGAATCTATATCTTCCTCCATCCTGGCCGAATTGACTACGAGAATGACTGAAGTTTTGAGCAAAACTTCAGCCCCAACCCAGACTTCTGATGGTGCTACTGCACCAATCGGCATCAAGTTGGATGACACCAACTATGCACTTCAGTCCCAGGTGGTTGAGATGTATATCTTGGGCAAGGACAAACTAGGATATATAAATGGCGATTTATCTCAACCTCCTCAGACAGATTTTGCTTTTCAACGATGGCGTACTGACAACGCAATTGTTAAAGGGTGACTGATAAATTCCATGCATCCCTCTCTTATCAGTAATTTCATCTGCTTCCCTACAACCAAATTGGTGTGGGATGCAATTGCTACTACATACTTTGATGGTAGTGACACCTCTCAGGTGTATGACCTCTAGCGATGTGTGACACGCCTTAAACAAGCCGGCGGTTCGCTGGAAAAATTCTATAACGAACTCCAACGTCTCTAGCGTGAAATCGACTTTCGTCGTCCAAACCCGATCAAATGCCCAACAGATATTCAACATTACAATTCTCTTATTTAAGAAGATTGAGTATATGCATTCTTGGATGGTCTTGATGACCTTTTAGACCATAATAGGTGTGATGTTCTGCAGATAAAGCCATTCCCAACAGTGGAGCAAGCCTATGCACGTGTTAGGAGGGAGGCTCTTCGTCAAGCAGTGATGACTACAGGGGTTGATGATCTACTCGGAGCAGGCCTAGCGTCCAAGAGTCTCAAACACAGCTCACATTCTCTCTCTTTTCATAGTGGCAAATCTGGTTCCAACTCTCCCAAGCCACCTCTAATGGCACTAAATGCTTTCACTGTGTGGGGGGGGGGCAAAGCATACTCACGAGACCTGTTTCAAGCTTCATGGGTATCCTGATTGGTGGCACGAACTCCAGGCTCAGAAGTGCCGTCATGGAAATGGTGGTAACATAAAACAGGCTGCAGTGGTTACAGCAGAACCATATATGTCCCTTATTCAAGCTGCTAAGACCAGCGATGATAACACTGGACAAGCTGCAGTGGCTGCAATAGACCTACACTCAGGTAATGCTCAACTTGGTTCTAATCAGGAGGCTGACTGCAATGACTGGATATTTGATTCTGAAGCAACAAACCACATGACCTTTGATGTCACTGATTTCTCTCAGCAGTCCCCTCCACGGCGAACTAGCATTGTAAATGCTAATGAAGACATTTCTTCGGTAACAGGGGCTGGAACAGTAATGATATCACCAGCCCTATCATTGTCTCATACATTACTTATGCCTTTTTTTATCTCACAAACTATTGTCCGTGAGTCAGATTACTAAAGCCTTGAATTGTGTTGTGCTTATTTACCCTATGTTTTGTCTTATTTAGGATATTCTTTACCCTATGTTTGGTCTTATTCAGGATATTCTCACCAAGGAGATCATTGGGCGTGGTACTGAAAGGGGGGGCTCTATTATATGAAAGACGTTAGTATTGTCCAAGCACATCACATGCATCATTCAAACGACCTTAAAGTGGAACAGATTTTGCTATGGCACCGTCCGTTAGGCCACCTGTCGTTTGGTTGCTTGCAACATGTGTTTCCTAATTTATTTTCGGGTTTGTCGAATTTGGATATTAAATGCGAGACATGCATTTTAGCTAAAAGTCATCGAGTTACTTATCCATTGAGTATGAATAAGAGTGATATTCCTTTTGCCTTAATTCATTATGACGTATGGGGTCCTTCCCCAAAATCTACTATGTTTGGTTTTTGCGTGTTTGTGATATTTGTTGATGACTGTACTCGGATGACTTGGATTTATCTGTTGAAACATAAAAAGGAGGTTTTTCATGTATTTAAATCATTTCATACAATGATTCAGACTCAGTTTGCAGCTAAGCTCCAAACGCTTTGATCAAACAATGGTGGCGAGTATGTGAATCAACAATTTCATGATTATTTCCACCATTATGGACTAATTCATGAGACCTCATGCCCCCGGACTCCGTAAAAAAAATGGTATTGCAGAGTGCAAGAATCGTCATATTCTTGAAATTGCTCGAGCTCTGTTACTTGGAGCTTACGTACCTAACCACTACTTGGGTGATGCTGTTGCCACGACTGTTCATCTCATTAATCGCATACCTTCAAAAGTTCTTGGGTTCAAGACTCCGCTAAAGGCCTTGTCAACCTATGTGTCATTACCCATAGTATTGATGCTTCCGCCACACATCTTTTGTTGTGTTACGTTTGTTCACCTCCACAAGAATTAACGCACGAAACTTGATCCTTGTGCCATATACTCTACACACCAAAAAGGGTACAGATGCTACGACCCAGTTACTAGGCACACATATGTGACTATGGATGTCACGTTCCTTAAATCTAACACTTTCTACTCTTCTGCTGCATCCAATTCTTCTCTTCAAGGGGGGACACAAGTAGAAGAAATGAATTGGTTGACATTTGATTGGTTCAAAGACATTGATACGACACTGAATATGACTCAGCCTATTATCAATTAGGAATTTAATCCAGAGTTGACATCTTCGGAAGTTGAAGTAACAGTTTCAACATCTCCAGAAGCAGTAATAATACCCCCCCACTCCCACTCTTCAGTATCCAATGACCTATCATTGAGGTAAGCTCTCCTATCCCACCTCACATTCCTGATGATATGGATACCCTTGTTGGCTATGAGTTACCTTTCAGGAAAAATCAAGGAAAACCACTAAATAGATATTCTCCAGAACTAGAGGATCAAAGATCAAGATATCCAATTGCCAATTATGTTTCGACAAAGAAACTGTTCGAACCTTTCAAGAACTTTGTAAATGAACTCTCCTCACATCATATATCCACGAGTGTTGACGAAGCTTTGGATGACTCCAGGTGGATCCAAGCTATGAATGAGGAAATGAAAGCTTTACTAAAAACTAAAACGTGGACTCTTGTTTCCCTACCAGAAGGTCAAAAAATAGTGGAGTGTAAATGGGTATTCTCCATCAAATACAAAGCTAATAGGTCAGTTGAAAGGTACAAAGCAAGGCTAATGGCAAAGGGCTATATGTAAACATATGGCATAGACTATCAAGAAACACTCTCACCTGTACGAAAGATAGACACTATGTAACTTTATTGCATTGGAAAAAACTATGTTATGGACCTTCTTTTTTCAGTGGCGGAGAAAGGATTCCATTTTTTTTAGTATTTTATAATGTCACAATTCTGTTTGTAGGAACAAAGAGAAGCAGATCTATTCTATACCAGATAAGTACCAATACGCAATGGGAGGTTGACTCCATTTTAGATGAGCGAATGCATACAGATTTGTTCATCATTCAAAGCTTCCTGTCTAATCGCATTGATTCTCCCTTACAGATCAATCATGTAACTTGCATGTCATTGACCAATCACTAGATCGATCTACTACATGAATTATTTGATGTACAAATCGGACTATCAAAGAGAGGATCAAGGGCATTCATCCTTGTGCTTTTACCTCGCCATCAAATGCTTCTCTTGTTATGGAGGGAGATCCATGCAATGGCATTTCATCAATAGATATCACTTCTTATTGATTTGTATGCTTTTTTTAGAATACCACCTAAAGGGAAAAGAGTAGTCATTCATCAAAACATACCACCTCTCTCTAACATCTCTTTGGAAAGTTTGCATGTCCTCTCTGGCCACCTCTCAGCTGGGTGAAGGAAGAATTTGATGTGGAAGGTAGAATTGAGCCAATGTGTTGAACAACATTCCCAGTATGACTTGCCTAGCTAGTGCTGGCCAAGTTGAGTACTGTTAGAGTTCTACTATCTCTCGCAGCAAATCTTAATTGGCCATTACACTAGTTTGATGTTAAAAACGCATTTTTACGTGGAAATCTTGAAGAAGAAATCTACATGGATGTCCCTTTAGGATATACGGCAAAGTCTGAAGCTAAGATCATGTGCAAACTACAAAGAACTTTATACGGCCTGAAGCAGTCTCCTAGAGCATGGTTTGGGCACTTGAACTCTGCAATGAGAAAATATGGCTTCCAACAAAGTAACTCGGATCATACTCTATTTTTAAAACATCACCGGGGTAAGGTAACAACTTTGATAGTTTATGTAGATGATATGATCATTACAGGAGATGACTTAGAGGAAATAACAAGACTTCAAGAGCAATTGGCCACAGAATTTGAGATGAAAAATCTAGGAGGACTCAAATATTTTCTAGGAATTGAAGTTGCTAGGTCAAAGCAAGGCATATTCCTTTCCCAACAAAAATATATCCTGGATTTATTATCAGAAGTAGGATTACTAGATTGTAAGCCTACAGATACACCAATAATTCAAAATCACAAACTAGAAGAATACCCAGATCAAGTGCCAACAAACAAAGAAAGGTATTAGAGAATAATAGGAAAATTGATTTATCTCTCTCATACACGGCTAGACATCATTTATGCAGTAAGTATGGTAAGCCAATTCATGCATTGTTCGAGTGAAGATCATATGAATGCAGTGATTCGGATTCTCAGATACCTAAAGTTCTCTCCTGGAAAAGGACTTATGTTTACAAGAAACAATCACTTATCAGTGGAAGGTTACACAAATGCTGACTGGGCAGGAAATATCTCTAATAGAAAATCGACTTCAGGCTATTTCACGTTGGTTGGAGGAAACCTAGTTACCCGGAGAAGTAAGAAGCAAAAGGTGGTAGCATTATCAAGTGCTGAAGCTGAGTTTCGTGGGATGACTAAAGGCCTTTGTTAACTTCTCTGTCTTCGAAGACTATTAACTAAAATTGGCCTTGCTCCTAAGGGAGAAATGAACCTATTTTGTGATAACAAAGCTGTAATTGATATTTCTCACAATCCAGTCCAGCATGATTGGACCAAACATGTGGAAGTATATCGACACTTCATTAAACAAAATCTTGAGGCCAAGATAATTCGATTTCCGTTTGTTAAATCTGAAGACCAGTTAGCAGACATACTTACAAAAGCTGTATGCAACAGAAGTTTCTACAACTCACTTGGCAAGTTGGGCATCCGAGATATATATGCACCAAACTTGAGAGGAAGTGTTGGCATGAGCTGTTCTCTGCGAGATTATAGGAGGAAAATCAGCAATATATTCATTAGCTAATTAAGCCCATAAATGTATAGCCATAATTGGAAATTTTCGTATGGTTACAATATCTTATATATATCTTTTTATTCATGTAAATAATGTATTGAAGAAAAGAAAGATTTTTCCCCTTCAATCTTGCGTATGTTGTTCCAAGCTCATAAAGCTTTATGACGTATTAGTTAAATATAAATTTCTAAGAACGAAATGGAGTCTGAGATGATACTGGATATAGACAGTACTTCTGGGCAGTGGTGAGAACAACATAACTGTATATCTTTCACGATGGTTCGTGTCATTTTCTGGCTTCTGGAATGCTAACGTTAATAATAGAATTGCCACAAAAGTACAAATTAACGGGCAGTTCGCCTCCAGTGATGGTTACAGGTCCACAGATTCTCCAGTCACTGCCTTAGTATATCGATTTCCTGTGGGCATAGAACTCATCGAAAGAATTCCTGTCAAACAATGATACGTAACATAAACGCCCTCTTTCCTGTTGTAGCATTTTTCTTGTAAGGTTTCACATGATAGATAGATATAGGATGTGCTTATCTTTTATAACGTAAAATTCTCGTGTGGATAGTCTGTTTTAGTCAAACTGGAGAGTAGAATTGATTTCGGTGTTCGGAAGGAGGCCTTAAGAATTTCCCTGGCCTTGAGACCATTAAAAAAGAACAAAAAATTACAAGCATTAATTATTGAATTTGATGAAGCAATCAATAGTTGTACTAATCGCGCAAAGACTGACAATCTGCCGACAGCTTAAAAAATCATAGGGAAATTTCAGTTTTTTATTTTATTTTTATTGTCTATTAAATAATTTTTGGTAATCCAGCACGAACTCTGCTTCTCGAGGTTTTGACAGTGCATAAATTGTTGTATTCAAGGGCTCAAGAAGACATGAACGGCTGCCCTGAGCTTGTTGCATTGTGACTGAGATTGGTAACGCCTGTAACATTACATACCCCACCTGCACGGCCTCTCCGACAGCAACTAGTCACCTTCATGCTTCTTTTGAATTAGGTTCCAGCATGCTGCTGCATTTCCAGGGCAGAGGAGCTGACATTACCCTGGCAAAATGATCTTTGATAGTTACAGTTGAACTACAAGCAGAATAAGGCTCGTTTGTTTTTTTTGCTCGCTTTTACGTTTACAATAAAACAAACATTTAAGATATTTGATAACAAATCAAACTGCATTTTGTTTTATGCTACAAGCCTTACTAAAAAATTAAGTTTGAAACGTAACTTATATACAACAATTTTTACATTTTTTTTAACTCAATTTCATAAAAATTTCTAACCCTGTTTGTTTTTGAGTTTCAAAAGCGGTTTTGAAAAAAATTAATTATTTTTTATTTTTTTCTTTACTTCAAATTAATATTTTTTTTATGTTTTTAAATTATTTTGATGCGCTGATATCAAAAATAATTTTTTAAAAATAAAAAAAATATTATTTTAATTCTTTTCCAAGTGAAAAACATTTTGAAAAGCAACCGCAATCGCAATCACTCAAACACAACTACCAAACATTTTATATATGTTTTTTTATTGCACATAAATTTCAACTATAATTTTTATTAAACACGTATCTAAATCCAAACTGTTACCGTATATGTATACAATTAGGACTTTTAATATTAACTATCAAAGATTATCTTATCATAGACTCCTTGTATAGCAAAATAATCTACTATGTAGACTCCTTATATAGCAAAATAACCTGCAATGTATAAGAGGCTGCTTTATGCCGAGTGCAGGGAGGAGGGAACATTATGCAAAGTTAATAAATTGATTAACTCTCTTGGTACTCTGCTTTTGGCTTGAATATATTAACACAAACAACCATAGCTAACCGTATTTTTTTAAAACTCATTTTTTTCAAACCACAATCACAAAAACTACCTCTAAATTAATACAAGTTATGAACACATCCATGTCTCTTGGAAAGAGTAGGACTGATGACGAAAGACAACCGTAAAAATGAAGAACGAGGGAGCAATTCTCAGATAAATCCGAAAGTATACACGTTGATGGTAACTATCTTACAAGAAAATTGTGTTATAAAAAAGACAACCTCTTAAGTTCTTTCATGTAACGAAAGGAACAAGTAAGCATGTATTAAACCACAATTTAGTTTTGGTTTCTGCACCAAGTACGTCATCAAGTGTATTCCTCGTGCATATCTGTGATTATATCAAAGGTCGCATCAATTCCTACGTGCAAATGCTGCAGCAATCCCACCAGCAACCAGGCCAACAGCAGTAGCAGCAATTCCTATGCCTATAACACCATCTACAAACAAACAAAAAATAAAGGACAATAATTCAGAAGCTCCATCCATTCAGTTCACATGAATAATACAAGCAGTATCACCAACATTAACTGTTACCTTTCTTGATCCGGTCTTCAATTGCTTTCTTGAGGGATTGTGCCTGTCTCCATTCGGGCTCAATCTATAAAATGATCATGCCCTTGCGATTCAGTCACAAAGCATAAGAAACTAAGATAGAATAGCATACAACATATGACCTTAAATCACACATTTGGCTTCTCAATGACCATGCAGCTTCAGGGCAGAAGAACATCATTTTAGATGAACCATATCTACAAAATGCACTATGACAAGGCAATACATTCATAATACTGGAATGAGGTTATGAATTATGAGGAAACAACATTACGTAGAAGGAAAAATCTTTCCACAATAATTCAAAAGAAACAAAGAATAAGAAATGTGGATACTAAACCTTCAAACAGTCTTCCACCAGCTCCCTACTTCTTGAATAGTCACCACTTCTATAATAACCCACAGCTAGAAGATAAAGCTTCTCTCTCAGTTTCAAAGGGCTGGTATTGCTGCCCGGTGAAGCTGCAAAAGTGAGTATTAGTAACAGAAGGAAAACCATGGATGTGTGCGTGCGTAGAGAGAGAAAGTGAGATGGTTTTGTATTTTTGCTTACACTCAAGCATAGCTATGCCTCTATGTACATCTTCTGTCTGTCTTGAGTGAACAAGAGCCCACGACAAACGCATGATGCATTCATTCTTAAACTCATCAGAAGGACCTTTTTCAGCTTCATGAACCTCTTGCTCACATCCCTATGGATGCATCAGAGAAAAGAATAAGTAAAGAGAACAACAAACAATAATACAATCAAGAATGACATGTCATATGAATGTTACAAAAGTCTGGAGCAAAAAAGAATACCATGCCCAAAGCCCTGATATATCATTAACTTTTGACACAAAAACTAAATAGCAGTTACAAAACAATCACCTCCGGAATCCAAAGGCTAAAACCATGCAAGGAGTAGAAGCGGTTTCCATATATGACTGGCCATACATTGCTAGCAACACGCAGATGTTCGTGTTTGTAAATCTTTCTTATTTATCAGTAGTAATCTTTTTTTTCCTCCTATTTTCCTCATAAAGCCACGAAATGAAGAATGGATCAAGTTAAAACATTGAAAACTCCATGCATCTTTTAATCTTTTATAATGTTGAGATCATCTAGAAACTTGAGAGGTTGAAGGAAGAAAATCGACCTCGAAAAAAGGAAACCCAAAACAGACACAGATAAAGTGTAAATAAGAAGAGAATCATTACTAGGTTTAAATGATTCCTTTTCAAGACATTACAGTACTGCTACTTAATAAACCTCGATGGGTCAGCACTGCTAATAATCAACCAATCTATAGCTATTCTGCAACCATAGGTAAACTCTAATAAATCATGAAACTTAAAAATTCCCAAATCTAAGTAAGTAGCTGCTAAAAAGTGTTATTTAAAAAAAAATGAATTGCTACCCAAAAGATAAAACCCAATATTGCAAAGATACTTATTGAGAGGTAAAGGAAAAGAAAAAAAAAAAGAAAGAGGAATGACATACAGCGACGACGTCGCGATCGCACCAGGGGATCTGGTCAGCGCCGGTGAAGAAGTTGGTGATGGACTCGAACGCCTTCCCTAACTTTGCTTCCATTCTCTCTCTCTCTCTCTATTTTTGCTTCGCTTCTCCTAACTATGATAACAAGTTATAATACGAAAGTGAAAAGTGCCATGTGCTGTGCGCCTGTGTTGTGTCCCCTGGAAGAAAAGAGGGATATGCTTGCGTTTTTAAAATATGTTTTTAAAAAATTAAATTTTATTTATTTATTTAATTAATTAAAATTATTTTTTAAAAAAAATCATAATTTTATGATATAAAAAAATATTTCAATATATTTTTAAATAAAAAAATACTCTAAAAACAGCTACAACTATAATTTTATTTATAATATATAATATTAATTAAATAAAAAAATATAAAGAGGCAAATTATTTAATTTTTTACCACTTTAATGATTATAGATTTTTTTGTAATATATACAGAGATTTAATTAGTTTAACTTTACGTACTCTATATTATTAAGTTATAAATTAATATATTGTTTGTCGTGTAAACAAATAATTGATATATTAACTTATTTAATTGTGAGGTTGATTTATTGATCAAGCAGGCCATCTGACGTTGATATGCTAACATGTTGTCTTTCCATATTATAGACCACGGTGATAATTATTAAAGAAATTGAGTTTTTTTTAATTAAATAAATAAATAAATAAAAGAGGAGTCATTTAGAAATTAAAAATCACAGAAACTATTAAAAAAGGATTTGACTCAGGACCCCTACCGTATCAATGGATTGATGATGCTATGGATTTCCACATCTACTATTTTTTTTCTTTTATTGAGATATAAGAAATTATTATAATCTATTACTAAATATATCCCGTATGAGATAAATAAAAAAAAAAGTAAAATATGGAGTTGGGAAATAAATACTCATTTTTAGATTTAGATTTTTAATAAAATCCCAACTCAATTATTAAAGGTAGGTATTCAATTGTCGTCTTTTTTTTTTTTTAATTTATAGTTAACATATTAATAGTAGATTCCTGGATTACATAAGTAAATCAACTATGATTTATTTCATAATTAATTTTACTTATCATTAAATTCAAAACCATTATAAATACAAAGTTGTATATTTATATATTTTCTCACAACTTAATGAGTTACATCATTTAGCATGTAATATATTCTATATTTTTATACATATTCAATTTTTTAAAATATTTTAAAACTGTATTACATGATTTCATCATTTTGCTAGTAAATGGTTTAATTAAAAAAAAAAGGAAGGATGCAAACGACACATAATTCTACTATTATATTATTATAATTTTTTCAAATAATTTAAGAGGCTTTGATAAGAATTGATTAGGCATGTATACAATTTCCTTGTCTTTTTTCTAGTTTTGCTTCTTAACAAAAATATTCAATATGCATCTTAAATCATAGCTTATAATATGAATTCTTAGTTAATTTAAATGAAAATATTAAAAAAAAAACAGATATATTATAGGAGATCTTGATCTAAAGTTCTTTTTTTTTTTTTGGTTTTTTTTTCTTCTCTCTACAAATCTCCATTAAAGTTTTATTTTATATATATTAAAACATAGAATAAGAAGCCTATCTCACTTTATAATTTTTATATGTCATAATATGATTAACAAATAATAGATCCATTGCGCATATAATCTGTCCACATATAAAAATAAAATAAAATTTACAATTTTGAGAGATGTATCTCAATTGATTAGACTTTAGGTTTGCTTACTAGAAATCATCAGTTTAAGTCCCACAAATTTTAGGGTCAATGGAGACTTATATGGTTATTAACTTTAGGGTCCGTGGGATTAGTTGATGTGCTTACAAACTGGCTCGAACATCCACGTTAATAAAAAAAATTATCATGATATTTTTTGTGAATTGCTATCATTTTATTATTATATGTAGATATAAATTGTTTATTTTTTAGATTAAAATGGTTATTTAACACTAATAAGTTTTTTTTAAAATTAAACTAATGGTTAATTGCACACAAAAATGAAATCATTGATTAGTGGAATAATTTTTCAGGGAATTAGCTCAACTTATCCCTACATTTTCGGCCAAGAGTCTTCGATCTATTCTTACAAGTCTAATTACTTTCAACATGTTCTTATTCTATCTTTTTAATAAATAATTTCATACAAACAGATGAAAATACCCTCATTCAAGAAATTCAATCATCACTTAATTTATTAAAAATTAACCAATCTATCTTTTTAGTAGATAATTTCATGCAAACCGATGAGAACACCCTCATTTAAGACATTCAAACATCACCTAATTTATTTTAAAAAATAAATTCAAAAACATATATGAAATTCATTGTTTTCATTATAATTAATATTTTAAAATAAATTATGTTAGATTTGAGTTTATCATGTGAAGGTATATATGACATAAGATAAATTAGAGAATGACTTGATATTCAATGAGAAATTGAATAATGCAGGTTAATTTCATATCATAAAACATTATTTATTCAATAATGTTTTTTATTTTTTAATATTTATTTTATTATAGATGAAGCTTCATGATTTTATTATAGAGTCAACATTAGATTGATTGATATATAGTTTCATAACTTGTTTTGAATGATTTTTCAAGGAGTTATTCTAGTTTTATGACTCAAGTTGTAGAATTAGCAAGTTAATTTTGGGTAACTTTTTTTTGTTAGTTTTTAATTTATTTTTTTTCAATTTCATTATCTAATATTAGGTTGATTGAGAATTATATTTCATAATTTATTTTAATTTATTTTTTATGCATTTAACATAGCGTCATTTCTCAGATTGTGAATTTGATAAATTAATCCAATTTGATCCGAGTTGATCCAATATGCTACCATCTTAATATTAAAAAAATAATGTCGCTTTGAAATTTTTAAATCAAACTATATCCTTACTAGTTGCCTAAGTTACATTTAGACTTGACAAATTAACCGGATCACATCGAGTCAATTACCATTTAATTTAAATTTTTTCATATTAAAAAAAATTAATCACTCCCACAGCAGATCAAGTGTTAAACTAATTCCCTTAATCTTTGAAAACAATTTTTTTTTTCTTACATGAACTTAATTTGTTTTTTTTTTCTGAACAATTTAATTCACTTAGTTCCAACAATTAAAAAGTATACGAAAGAAGAGAGAAGAAGAGAGAAAGAAAAACTAGTTTCCTAATAATAATTAGTAAGGATCCATTATCCAAAATGGAGCAAATTTCATCGATACAAGAATCAGATTAATTGATTATGTTTCCTTTTGTCTATGCGTGTCTGCATCAGCGTGTCTGGAATTGATGTTAAAAATAAAGAACACCGCGGGCCAATGGAATCACGTTCAACATTTCGTTTTCACAAATTCTTGTCTTGCTGAAATGTGAAGGATACACATCTCACTCTTTGCTCAATTCTCTGAAAAAATCAATCAATCTACAAGCCTACAAGTAATTGATGAACAGATATTATACTACAAGAATATCTTATTCTGCCTGTTCTCAAATAATGAAACCTATGGGACAAGGTAAAATAACAAAAGGGACTCCCTCAGAGCTCAAGTTTCCAATAAATCAATTGCAGGGCATTGCAGGGCATAGACTCCCTTTAAACCTTTCTTCACAGAAATAGGTTTCTGGGTCTTCTGATCACTCTCTTTGCACTGCCTTTGACAACTAAAGAAGTTGAATGAGCTACCCTTTACACCAGCAATCTCAAACACGCTGTACAAGTATCAACAAATTACGCATCAACGACCATTCCATAATCCAACAAATGAATGTGTAGAACACTCCGATTCAGTGTTTCCTCATCTCACATCCACGTGTAATTCACTTGTAGATCACACATGAGAATGAAGACGTACTCCTCCAAGGCTATCGAATGATTTCTTCCGTAACTTTGCAGGAAAAAAAATGAAAAAGATGAATTCTCAAGGATTTCTGAGGGCCACAAAACAACCTACTCAAAGTAAATTTGTTCGCTTTCTGTTTGGATGTAACCAGAAACTCCGCGGTAACAAAACCATCTCACAGCAATGCTGCCAAAGAACTCGAGATATGGATCATGCATCATATGAAATAACATGAAGCATAAGAGATTTTTTCGCGGAGCACATCTTTTTTCGCGGAGCACATTAGTGCATTTCTTGTCTCTGTAAGCAAACGGCTTCAGCAGGCAACTGGTTTTCCTCGTCATGCTTCATAAATTCTCCATTTCCACTGCAGAGTCGGGCAGATAATGCAGGGGATAAAGATGCATAGCTGCCTGATTTATTTGAACATCCATAGCCACATGAAATTAGTAAAATATACTAAAGAATATTACTCATAATTCAAGACTGATTACACTGATTTAGTGGAAATCAAAGAGAAAGAGTCTGAACAAAAAACCTCTAAAGGATGAACTTCTTTCGAAGTCTTTGGTTGTGTGTAGTAGGATGGTCCCTGAGAGAACAACAATGAAGCCACATATTTCTGATATAATGTTTCCCACACTTTGGCCATCCCAATCCTGTTGTAATGTATTTTTACCAATAGATAGTCAAATCAGGATCAGAAATGAAACACTTTACTGTTTGAAATAAGAGTCTGGAGGATGAAAATAGAATGGTTCTCAAACTAAGCCTAGTGACAGCATCCTCATCCTGATGACTAGGCTTGCCATAGTGAGTGAGGCATAAAAAATCACATGTTAGAATACAATCAAGACATTTTGTTTATCCTATCTTGCATCAACTTACAAATCCATGCCTCAACAAGCTGAAGCTACAGTATTGTTCTTCCAGTGAAATCCAATTAAAATGAAAAGAGCATCAAGCAAAAAATGCACAAAGTAATGAAATACATGCAATTACACAACGTAAGCTTCTACAAGAGAGTAGCTGTACCTTGAACATGATTACACTGGCAAGAATCGTAAGTGACGTGAACATGACATAATAAATGGGGGATACAACTGCAGTATTGAATGTATCAAGCGCCTGAAACACCAAAGGTTGCAGTTTTTTAGCAAATAAGAATTATAGATACAAGATACATTTTAACCATCTTTAGGTTCTAAAGAACCAAAAAATATATGCAGCACAGATGAACATAAAAATAAAAATAAAAGTTGCAGTTTTGGGGAAAAAAACAATTTGATAGTTTCTTTTTCTGGCTTCAGTAGCAGCATTCCTTCCCAACCACCATACCTCTGAAAGAACTATACACAGAAGGTGTCTTAATAGCTATGGCCTAAGGCGTTATCTAGTACTTCACCTAAGCAGTGTTTTCTAGGTCAATGGGATGTTGATAGCGACACCCTCTTAAGACAAAATTACTCAGTTTCTTGCAAAACACTTGATCAATTTTGGAACTTTTTTATAACTTGATTACTTATTGCATTTAATATCAGGTCACCAAACATCATATTAAATGCATGGTTCGGCTTGACAACTCATTTTCTAGCAATCCTAAAACGCAAAATCTATTTTTGGAGTATTTGGCCCCCCCATCTCATTTCTGTTTGTGAAATGTTAGTGAAACTATGACTACCAATCAGCTATATTTGACCTTATCATGTATCCTGGTTGAAAATAAAGGTAAAGGAGGTCGGATTAGCCCACAATCTTGTGCATTCGACTTGGAGATAAGGCTGAAATAGATTGGATTAGGATAACTTTGGAGAAAGACATAATAGAGTGAGAATCAGGAGAGAAAAAAATGGAATGTAACAAATGGGCTTGTAGTTCGATGGCACTCTCACAAGCAAGAGGAGTGAGATTCAGAGTTCAAGTCTCACCTTTGTCAATTCATCACCAATCACCAAAACAAGAGAAAATCATGATAGAACAGTGAAAGAATAGAATTGGTAGCATTTCTATAATAGACAGTATAGGGATTTGCATAAATTTTAATGGGCATGTTGATGGCAGCAATCTAAATTCCATTTTAACTTTTTAGAAGGAAAAAATGTAAAAATGAAACTGCACTTGTGACAGAGAACTTTTCTCTAATTCACTAAATTATACGTGTAGAATTGGAAGAATGTCAAATATTCTAGACAGTAACTTGCTGCCAAGTAAAATGAAGTCAAAATGTGCTCTGGGTCATGCCATATGTCCAACAGCAAGTCGAATTCATCGCACATGCCAGCTTAACCTTCTGGAGGGATTTAAGCACAATATCAGAAAAGCAAGCAATGCAGAACATGGAGAAAAGACACCAAAAAGTAACCAATACAGAACATAGAAGATCAAGGAGAAAAAGGAGAACAGTGCAAGAAAGAGGGAACATGATTTATGCAGAAGCAAACTTTTGGAAATATAAGCACGACGAGCTTATTCGTATAAACAAAAAGCAATATTTCTACATTTCTAACCTTGTTTAGATAATTCATTTGCGTGATGACACATGTGGCCACAATAAACACAAAGAACCATGTCTCTGGGTAGAGCAATTGGTTGTTTCCTTCAAATGTTAATTTAAGTGCAGTTCCAAGGGCCTTAACACTCATCACCTGCACATGATGAAGACAAAACATATTATGAAAATAAAAAATGACAAAAGGAAGTGGGGTTTACTCATTTCTTCCATCCCAGTAGAAGAGGAGAAATAGTAAAGCAATTGAATTGGCCCAAGCTCCATTACATAAACATGCAACATCACTAAGGGAAATACTTTCCACCTTATGTTGGCCAAGAAAAGCATAGATAACATTTTTATCAGTCACTTCTCTTGAGAGATCTGGATAACAATTACAAAGTTCACTGCACATAATTAAAATTTTAGTCATGAAAAAGTGAATTTTCGCAACCATTGAAGGATTGTAGAACTTTATAACTTCAAAATGCATGAAACTTCATCCCCATCAATACAGAACGGTTTTTTATTAAGTTATTTTATCTTTTAAAACTGATTGAATGAAAAAAAAACCGTATCTACATTCATAACTTTGGTCTTACAATTAAAAATCAGAGTAACATCGCTGGTTCAGATGATTTACCGAAAGTGAACCCATCAATGAACAGATGCCGGTGAACACTAACACATTCGAGTGCCCGCATTGTGGAGCAAAATGGAAGATCAGAATGAAAACCAACACAATCACTGAGGCCACGTAAAGCAAAAAAGCTGCAGCAGATGGTAAAATGGTATATAAAAAAGAACCATTTCAATAAAAGAACGATGCGCATATGAAGGTGCAAACTAACCTGGTTGAGTTGCCATACTACATATCTCCTGAACAGACGTTATAGGGTGCTCCTGTGGTGCATGGATTACGATTACAACAGAACCAGCAATGCACATCACACAACCCAAGATCCCTAGCTGGTGCAGCTTCTCATTCAAGATAAACTGAGCCAACACAGCGCTACACACCATGAAAAAAGAAATTAAAACACAAGAAATGAGGTTAAGAAGAGATTTAATATAAAAATTCCAAAAATTTAGCATGCAATACGAACTTAATAAGAGATACACCTGACAATGATACTCAATGCACCAAGAGGGGTAACGAGAACTGCTGGAGCAAATGCGTATGCAACAAAGTTTGCAACCTCTCCAATAATCACTATATGAGAAACCAGGCAACAAGAGATATTCTACAAACAATCAGCGAATAATCAGATGGTCATTACTAATCATAATTCGCGTACTCTAACCAACTACCACTCCTCAAATTGACTAGAACAAGAAAACTTAATCAATTCCTCAAGTTAACAAACGAAAAAAGATATCAACTGAAAGAAAAAATCTTATTAACATTAAGCTGACCAATGTAAGAACCTTAATTCAAAGACAATATGAATCATTAAATTTCACAATTAAATCAAAAGAATCACAAGATACAACCAACTTATAAATAACAAAAGTAAAACATCCATTCATTTACATAGAATAAAGCAAATGGAAACTCCGACACAAGAAATATATCAAATTTTCCCAAAACCAAAAGAAGAATCATTGACATATAGAAAGGACAACTTACTCGTGATCATGCCCAACCACCATAGTGGCTCTAAGAGATATGAGAACCCACCAGTACCTACAAAAATCCCACAATCCAAACCAGACCCATTTCACAAAACCAAAATCTCATTTCAAAAAACCGAAAAAAGAAAACGTTTTTTACCGGCCCTGACACCAGAAGCTGCTGCAGCTCTTCTAAGGCCTTTCTTTTTTATAATGAAACTGGCACCAATAAATAGACTTGACATCAAAGCCAGAATGAACCCTTTTAGATTGTCTTCGGAGAAACCCATTTGAAGGCTGAATCTCTCTCTCTTCTTTGTTTTTTAAGCTGATGCTCGTTTTCTTCTCTTCATCCGCCAATCAATCATTGATTGCGTTCAAATCGTTACCAGTTTTTGTTAATGGAATATGCGGCTCTGTTTTTTTTGTTTGCTACTAAACATGAAAAACGCTACGGTGTTGTTTTCTGTACAGATAATTTGTGTGTGAGTGACTGGACTTTGTGACTTGTGTAACGGACTCCGCATCTTACTTCGTTAGTTTTTGCCTTATCTCCACTCTTTCCTTTTTCGTAAAAGAAAAAAGAAAAAAGAAATTTAGAAGTTGTCTTTATCTTTATTTATTTATTTATGTTTTTTTTTTCCAATCTTTGCTGGTTCCTTAAATTTTACTATACTATATTACACAAAAACAAAAAAACAAAAAATTGATATGTTTGAAGCAACATGTTAACATGTCTAATCCAGCTTGGATTCATGATTACATCTAATTTAATTTATAATATTTTATAAATTATAAATTTATTTATTTATTAAAATTTAAAATTAAAATTAAAATTTTTATAAATTTATAGATGTTTAGGAGATGATCTTGTATTACTAATTTTTATGGATTTATATTTAAAAACATATCTATAAATATAAGTAACACGACATCTTTAATATTAGTATTAGGTTTAAATTTAATTTTTTATATCACCATTAAATTCTAATTAATGTATCTTATTTTTAAAGAGACGAACCTTTTAATCCTTTATTATTGCATTAAAGAAATCTAATGAAAACCCACTAACAAACATTCCTAAGTAATAATAAAAACAAATGTCCAATCAACAAACTATTAAATATAAAAATAAAAATAAAAGAGTATAGAGAATAAGAGCCGGATCTTGACATGTGGACATGCCACATATGCAAAGGACTTGTTGTTTGACAATCAAAACATGCCAGATGTAAAAGATTATATAAAATGAGATGGGTATCTGATGCCCTGTATTAATATTAAAATAAAAAATAAATAAACATCGATGAAGCTTCGAGGAGAGAGAAAACAATAAAAACAAATAGCTAAAAACATTAAATAAAAAAAATTATTATAATATATTTGTTTTATTTTATTGTTTTTGTTTAGACTAATTAAAAGTCTGTATTGTAAGCTTTAATTATTTAAGAGGTACATTAAATATTTGTTGACGAGAAGTAAAACTAGAAGAAAAAAAGAAAAGAAAATCATTTCCATGTCAAATCAATCCTTGTCAAAGCCGCTTAAATTATTTAAAAGCTTACTATAATACGATAATTGAATTATTCATCATTTACACCCTTATTGTTTTTTTCCACCAATCCCTTCACTAATAAAATGATGAAATCATGTAATAAAAAATTGCAATATTTCTTTAAGTTTAATATGCATTGAGAATGTAGAGTATATTTTTTCTATAATGATAACTTGTTTTTTTTTAATTTATTTTGGTATTGTGTATTTTTATGTTTCAAAAACGCTTTTGAAAAAATTAAATTTTGTTTTGTTTTAAATTAATTTTTTTTGCTTTAAATTAATTTTTTTATATATTTTTAGAATAATTTGATGCGCTGATATTAAAAATAATTTTTTAAAAATAAAAAAAATATTATTTTAATACATTTATAAATAAAAAACATTTTAAAAAATAATTATAATCATTCCCAAACACGCTAGCCAAATAAGCATGTGTGGATTGAATAAGTGCAATATAAAATACACTTTGAGCTAGTAATGAAATAATTTTAATTGTTAATATTTTAATGCACAGTCCTTAAAATTCGAATCAATAAGCATTATTTACGAATATCTGATTTATTACTGTCCCTGTTTAAATACAATAAAAATAATACAAATAAAACAACTTCAATCAATTAGCATAATTATTACCATATGATAAAAGATTTGCTTATATTATAGATAATTGCCTATCAAAATAATCAAACTACCCAAGACATTACAGGAGCATTGTTAAATAAAAGATGCTGACAAGTTTACAAGAAAATAAACATACAATTAAAATTCTGTATTTGCAATGGACTTTTATCTTAAAAGAAGCAATGATATACTTATCTAATTTGAGATTTTGACGATTGAAATCAATATTGAAAAAAATTTAAAATTAATAATAAAAAACTTATTTAAAATTAATTCTTTTATGTTTTAAAATTATTTTAATATACTAATGTCGAAAATAATTATTTTTTAAAAAATATATTAGTTTAATATATTTCCAAATAAAAAAATACTTTAAACCATTACCACATCCTCAATCCACTCCTTATATATATATATAAAAAGACGATAATCAAACAAGTGCACAGAATAGGAGTGCCTTGAATTGATATAAATACCAATCCTGCAATTTGTGGTGGAAAACAAATTATCTTGGAATATAGGTTGGGTGCGTCGGCTTGTCCTAAAGCCAAGGAGGAGTCTCATCTGCATGAAACAGCAGAGCATTTCCCCATGCATCGGTGCATGGAATTAAGAAAAATAACAGCAGTGACGTAAGAGATTATTAGCATGCAATGCTCAATCACACGAGAAGAAAATGCGCAAGGAAATGAAATTAAATGATAAATATATAGCAGTGAGACTCGCATAATCCTGATATCAGATTTTGCACCAGGCATGGTTGAATAGATGCTTCGTTTCCTATTCTTGTGTTGCTTGAAACAAAGAAAATGCCAATTCCTAATAGAGTGATACTAACCAATCGACAGCAAAGACTTAACTGATCAAAAAAACACACTTCTCTCTGAAGAGGAGAATTACAATTTGAATTCATTCCCTCTCACTAACTATCTCCTCGAACATTGTAAGAAACAGCATATGGCGTCAAAGCAAAGCATCACTGCCATGAAAATAGCATCTCTAAGAATTTTAACCTATCTAAACTTCCAAAAGGAGGGGCAGATAAAGGGCAACTTTAAGCAGCACAAGCAAAGTGGGTGACAAACCATGCAGCCAACACGTGTAAATCCATTAGCAAGAGACAATCATTAAGAGAGTTCAGAGTAGTCTCTTTCTGGTCTCCACTTCAGTATATCCTGGCCACTGCTGGTTCATTCTTGTCTTTAGCTGTTGAATATGAAGTTGAATTTTCCAACACCAGTTACCCTTCATTGTAATAAAGGGGGACTTGAAGGAAGCATGTGTCAAAGATCTGAAAAGGATCGACAATCAGTACCATGAAAATTTCAAGGTGATAATCGACTTCATTAAATGACAGAATGGACCCAATTTGTCAGGAGAAACCTACACACGATATAGCACTGATATTCCACTCATTTGAGATGGTGTAAGAAAAGAAAGAGGGCAGGCCTCTCTCTATCTGAGTGTTATACAGGGCGGTGACATGGAGCTTCCATGACAAATGAAACCAAAAGGAGTTCATTAAAACGATAAGCAAATGGATCATGTTCCCAAAAGAATTCACTGGCATACCTGCAAGGTAGATGTTTTTCTGCTCAGAATTTCATCTAACTTCCTTTCATGCTGGGAGAAGCTCTCTTTCTCCTCTTATTCTTGGGCTTCACAGCATCCTTCAATGTTTTCTCTCCATTTGTTTGCAGTGCAGTTCCAGATGTATCTGTAGCTAAAGTTGCTTGTTTAATATCTTCGGCTGGTTTCTCTGGATCAGTTTTGGGACTATTTTCCTCGCTTCCTTTTTGTTTCACATGCCGTGTTGATACTCCTGCATATTTCACACACGACACAAATCACTAATAAGCTATGTTGCATTGGCACAAAAAATACTTGAAAAAGGTCTATCAGGTTGCCCTTTCGAAGAAATATACACATTCAGAATGCATATATGGGTTCATTATCCATTATTTCACCAAAATGATGACTAAAGCACCTTGTATACAGACAGAAGGTCTGTGGCCACCATAAGATGTATTAAATCAATCTATGATAACTGCACCCTGTTTTATGGAATACTACTGCTACTCTACTCTCCCACAGCCAATGCCCAGGCATAATATATTATTAATTCACATAAAATGCTACCAGTCAGAATAAAGAAGGTTAACTTTCTTGCCATGGAACAACAGCATAGCAGGAGATCTGCAGCCTCTTTGTCAACTTACTCATGAAGCTCCAACTACCTATTCTGTACCTTTCGAAGAAAAAATAAGATTTGTTTCTCTGTGAAATTTATTTAAGAGTTGCCTCCCATAAAAATAGAACAGTTTGAAGTCTGCGTTAATTCTTCAGAGTTTATACAGTATTACTTATCGAGTGAACTAAGAACCTTGCAGGTGCAAAATGAGCGAAATCATTTACAAGCAGGAGAGAAGCAAAGGTAATTTCTTGTACTTTTAAGAAAAATGTACAAGTTGCATACCACGTGAGGCTAGAGAGGCTTTCAGGGAATCAGGATCAACGACCTTCGAATAAGGATCCCTGAGGAGAGGACAAAAGAAGATTAGCATCACTTTTTAAAAGTAATCACGCAAAAAATAGGAAAAGAATCAAGTTGAAAATTTCTTAAACCAAATAGATTAGAGTTTCCGATGCACAAGAACAAGAAGAAAGGCCTATTATAATTCTATAGAATTTCTAATTACCGCAAATCCAGGTGAGTTAATAACTAACTAGCTTATGACATATTTAATTAGATGCCAGTTCCACAGCTCTCACTCTCTCTTTGCATTAGTCATAATCATACAGACTTGAATCCATCACAAAGAGCAATAAACTAATATTAAAGTATATAGCAGAGAAATGGTCTGGAAACTAATGTTATTAAATTGCTTAGGGTCAAGAGATCATTCTCAGGTAATCAAATTCATGATTCAGAAAACTTTCTTCTATCTTCAACGAACTAAGCTCATGATTATGATTTTAACGATGGATGCAAAATCTTCTTTTGGAAGAGCAAGTTTGCACTTAAAAAAAAACATTGGAGAGTGCTAGCACCATACCAGCTTGATGGACACCCAAGAAAATTCATAGCATTGCCCTGTCCTCGACCTGTTCCACCTAGTTTAGATGGTTTGATATCACCATCATTGTCATTACCTCTACCGCTGCAGATTTCATCAGGTACCAACTTTAATCTCTCCATATGATGCCTTGACAACTCACTACCTTCCACCTGCTCAATGGTTTTATTTTGCTCTGTTACATCAAGAGCAGCTACACTAACATTGCCAGCACCAGAAGTAGGGTGGCGCTTGATCTTGCGTAATGCTCTCTCTGTGTTGTATGCTTCAACCTAAATCAATTCACACAATAAAATTAGTTTTGGAGCAAAAGACAATCCCATGGCCACGTGTTTCTAGAAGCAGCAAACTGACAAAGGTAAAGGAAAAGAATAGATTGCATTAAAAGAGCATCCATATTCAGCATTGGAAAAGAAATGGCACCTCAACATTCAAAAAAAAATTCTAGAGAAGAAACTCACTGCATTTTTTATCTTCTTTGTTATGGATTCAGCACTCAAAGAAGCAAGTTGCAAACAATGCATAATAGCACTCTGTGGCACACCCTCCCCTCCAGGTTTCTGAATTGCACAAATGTCACCATTCGCATTAACCGTTACAGTCATTCTTCCACCCATAACAGCCTCCTCACTTTGGGTAGGATCAACAACCTAAATAGCACAAGTTCAGATTAAACGAACTGGGTGATGAGCTTTTCAAGCTCAACATCAATATACATTGGGAGTGGACACAAAAAAAGAATTGTAGTATAAATCTGCCCACCATTTTGCCCTCACCCCCGAAAAATGCAAAAGTTATTGCTATAGGGAGATGGTGGACTATCAAAGGAAGCGGCTCTCTTTCCTGTCACAATGCAATGGATAAGAATCAGCTTAACAATATGAAAAATGCAATTGGCTAAAGTTGATAAAACATCAAAAAGTCTGACATGTAACTGCCACAACAATATCATCACAGCCTATAACATTTACTGGGAGAAGAAACAGGCAAGGTTTCTAACAAGGACCTCTGAATCTCCAGTTCGGAGTAACTGGTCCATTTTTTTATGTGGACAAATTCAAGATGTAGATCATGGAAATATGGCTACTTCTGAAGTTATAAAGTTTTCCTCTGTCTGTGACTTTCCAGAGACCTTATTAAAGAGTGTTGTGTTAGGATCTTATTCTGAAGGTAAACAGTCTATTTAAAATACAATGCCTGGGCACAACTTCCACACAAACAATTGCTCTTAACACCAGTGATGAAAGCTTTCAACTACTTCTAATATGCCGATGATATCGTTATTTCTATGAAGTAAATATACACAGGTGTAATGCACGATGATGGTGAAAACAGTTCTGGCAAGCACACCCTGTTTTACCCTTATTCTAAACAAGACACAATTCAATCTTCATTGCTACTTCGAAGTTCAAATTTTAGGAAACTTCATGGACATTAAGCAACTTTAAGAGAATAATTGTCCAGCATGGCATCATGAACCACAGTTTCTAGGATTATCATTTTGTTAAGGCCTAATACCACATTACCTTGCATGGAACACAATGAGTTAAACAAGTTGAATTATTAGGTGTACAATTAGTCAAATGAACTTATATAAAGAGGCAAAAATTCTTTACAAACTCTATCCCATACATTATGATGAAACCATTCTCCACTCCCATACCACAGTTATCCAATTAATCTGATACATGAGTAATTTTCACCGCTACTGTCAGACTTATAGAATGCATATGAGATTGGAAAGCACTGTTCATCCGAGTTGTGTATAACAGCAACCAGGATGATGGCTAGACAAAGAAGGATAGTCAACTTGAAAAGGTCTCAAGTGTGACATGATAAACAAAATAAGTTCAATACTTCTATTTTCTGATTGTTTGAGGTATCAATTGATATAAAGTACGACTCCAATAAGGGTACATTTTACAAGCCAAGTTGGTTCTTAAAGGTTAAAACACAGAACTAAGAAAATGCTTCCTTGGTTGAAATCCAAGCTTCCATTACAAGTAAATAATTAAAAGCATTAATTAGCCAACCTCTGGTGGATGTACTATCACTTCTTGACCATCTTCACCTCCTAAAGTGCATTCTGGTCTTCTAAACGTTAAGAGAGAGGCTAAGGCAGCAATATTGGCAGCATCAACAAGATTTCTGTTTGCAGAATAGATGAGTGAGTATTAGTCACATAATAACTATTTAGCATTAGTAAAAGAAGAAATAAAGAAAAAAATATGCAGGAGATCTTAATGAGAGAAATTTCTACTTAAAATAATTAGCTTAAGAACATATATAAAAGGCAGAAAACTAAACAACAAAATTAACATAGCTTACCCCCCATTGTCTAAGATATGAAGGTCAATACGAATGGCCCACACTAACTTCCCGGCAAGAACACAAAGCGATTCTGTATCCACAGCCCTGCTCTCCCTGAAAGGTCACTTAAATATTTAATCAAAGTTGAACTATATTATAAATCTGTATTCTTTTGAAGGACTGGCATAAGTTTCATATGCAGTGCTGACACTTTCTAAGAAGGCCCTGACATGGTATCCCTCAAGGGAGAAAAAAGGTGTAAAAAAGAAAAACCAAATTTACTCCATCCAAAACAATTTGGCATCATTAATGTCATATTCACATATGATTGTGAACATTCATGTGAACACGCATATACACACATGTTTGTACAAATACAGTATTCTTAGGGAAACATTCCATGCTAAAACTGAACAGCAAAGAAAAACATCGAGCCAGTAAACATAAGAAATTATGCTAAAACAATATAAGCAAAGACACTAATCACCTTAGACCACGATCAACTATACGGCCCAACTCCACTGCAGATTCCCCAGGGCGGCCTGGTTCGAATGAAGGATCAGCCATCGGAGAGAACTCAGTAAAAATAGAAAGTGTCCCTTCATTCTGTCGGTCTTGATAAGGCTGAACTAATTGACCTGTCACAAAACCCATTACATGAGTCTGTCCTAGCTGCACCTCTGATGATCCATCTTCTCTGCAAATTTACCATGACCAAAATACCATTCAATCAACCCCAATCCCAATATACATTAACAATCAACCATAAACTATCCAATCTTCAAAAACAAAACCAAACAATGGCAAGACACTAGCAATTATGACACAATAACAACTCATCAAAGGAACCCCGTTATTCTTTTCCTCTTGCAACTCCTATGCATCATTTAAACCAAAAGTACATCAACTTTTATATAGCTAAAAACAGGTACAACAATACGGTAAAATGTGTAAAACCAAAAAGGAGAGCTTGAAAGATCTGGAAAACAAAAGAAATACAAGAAAAAGTACTAAAAAACAACTCGCCTTCCAAACTTGATGGTAATTTTGCGATACTCAAGAGGATTACGACCATCAATTCTAAGGTTTGAAGCCAAGGCAGTCTCTATGAATTTCTTCTCGTTCACTGTTAATCTCCATGTATTCGCTAATCTTCCATCCATTGTATTCTATGCTTTCTCAAATTCTACTTTCAAGTTAAACCCAAAAGGTGAAAAAAAAAAGAGGAAGAAAAAGCTTTAGCTTCTCTCAAGCACTAGAACAAACAGTTTGCAGACAAAAAACTAACAAAACTAAGGAAATGGGAGATCAAGAAATTATTATAGAGTTAAGAGAAATGGGTTTTGCAAATAAAGAACAAAAATTTGAAGCTGAAAAAAAATAAAGAGTAATTGCTACAAGTTACTTGGTGTTTGTTTTGTTACTTGATAGAGCGAAGGGCTCCGTAGAGTTGGAGCTCGGAGTTTGCTGAATTTCGACCACCCTAAAACCCTAACGTTTTTTCGAGCCTGCTGTCCTCTCGAGTTACAAATAGGCGGGGCTAGGCTTATGGTCCATTGGGCCTTCTCTGTTTCGGTGCTCGCACAAACTGACCCGATTATCAGCTCATATTGGTTCCATTCAATCAACGGATCTCTTGTGATCATAAAAAAAAAAGATAAAATTATTAGGTACATTAAATTTCTTTTGTAGTTAAATTTTGGGGTTAACATTAAAATGATTTATTACTCCATTGGATTGATACGAGGATGTCGTTTTTAAGATTATTCCTTAAAATACTTGGTTTTAATTAATATAAAAAAGAATTAAAATCTCTTGAGAGAGTATTGTAATCTTTCACTGGAATAATATAAGTGACTTTTTTTCCCTTCACAACAAAAAAAAAAATTAAAATAGATTTATAAGAGGTTTTTTCACGATACTCATTTATTATTATTAAATAAAAAATATATATAGTTTTTTCATTTTAATTATATAATAAAACTACCAAAATATCTTTATAAAAATAATGAATATTTGACTATTATAATTGAAGTCTCGGGGCATTTTGGTGTTTGTATAAATATAAAAAATGATGAATGAATCATATGTATAATGAAAATATAAAAATATCATTTAAAATTTAAGCTTTAGGTCAAAAAGTGTTTTCAATTTTTCACAGTGATTTTTTATAATTACATAACTAACTCGGGAGCAATTCTGTATTTCGCTAGACAAAACAAAAAGATAGGAGCATGTGTATGACACCTAAGGGCGTGTGGAAGTCACACACCCGCCATCTCCCAACATTCAAAATACCATTCCATCATGTTATTGAAAGCGTTGCCGTGTCTTATTGTTATTGGCACGACGTGTGTCTTTGTTAGTGGTTCATATCCGGTACTAATGACTTTTTTTTTCTCTATCTTTTTCTCCTCTAAAAACAAATTATAACTTGACCTCTTAGTTGTTGAGATTTCAACTTCAATTCTTATTTTTTTTAATTTTTAGTTTTGGGTATCGATATTTTTATAGAGATTTTATTTGTTTTCAATTTCATTATTTAATCTCAATTTACCAGATATTATATTCTTTAGTATGATCCTTGTTCTTACAATTTCTAATTTTTTATCCTTGACTCTTTTGTAAAAGTTTAATAGTTTTTAATTTGACCATTCAATTTAAATTGATAATATTATGTTTTTCAATTTAATTCTCGTAGTTTTGATTTCTATTATTTTTCTTAATTCTTTTATAAAAGTTATTATTTTTTTCAATTTCACCATTTAATTACAACATTATTTTTTTTCTTATGTCAATTTTGGTCATCATTCTTTTTAAATTGTCCTTTTACTAATTTGTTTTTATTTCACCCATTAATAAAATATAAAATTGATTTTATATTTTAATTTTGATCTTTATTCTTTTAATTGCTATTTTAAATTATTTTTGTATAATTAAAATTATTTTTTTAATTTTATCTTTTAACATTTGATTAATTGAAAATTAAATTTCATGATTTTTTTCAGATCAGATGCCTTGTATTTAATGACCCAAGTCACTTTTTTTTAAGAAATACAATTCTCTTCATTTTTATACTGAGTTATTCAAATCTCATCATTTAGGTCACTAATTTAACATGATATCTTAGATTAACTTAGTGAATTTTCTATATTATTTTTTTTTAATCTTATTTCACCTTATAACACATTATTTTCTTAAAAAAATAATAATAATTCAACTGGCAAGAGTTGACTATAGGTGGCATCACCTTAAAAACAGTACATGGAGAGGAAAAACATTACCTCAAATATCGTGTTTGGCTATGGCCTTAGAAATGAGGGTAGTTAAGGTATTTTAAAATCAGTGAAGGTTTTCATACAAAATAAAGGGTATTTTCTGTAATTGACTCAATAAAAAGGGATAGAATTGGCCATTACCAGCTCAAATTTTTAATTTAATGTTGTCAAGATTTACGTGTTGTTTTACAGAATCACGCTCGCGTGTGCTAATAATTAACTCGCCAAATCAAAGAAAATTGTGATTTAGACATTTCAAACACAAGAATCATGTCAAAATGAACAGAAAATTGTGTTTAACTTCACAAATCAAAAGGAATCCATTGTCATTAGATAGCTCTTCTTCATCTTCACCATCTCTCTCATAGCTTCATTAAATGCCTTCTTTTCACATTCTTCCCCATCAAAACCAAACAAATCAGACTTGCTGCCATTTCCAATCTGCCCATCATCATTCGGCTGAAGCACAGCTAGTGTGGCTCCTCTCATTATGTACCCATTTTCTGGCAACTCGAGCACGGGCACATACCACAACTTCATGCTCAAATCAGGCACTCGGGTCCTCTCCAAAGATGAATCTGTACTTGCCACCATTGATTTCATTGAATTTCTTATCTCGGCGACCTCATCTTTTCCCATACAAACCCTCCCTTGCTTGCATACATCGCTTGCTATGATATTTTCAAGTGCGTGATGTTCCTCCAAAACCTGCTTCATCAAATAATGCCTTGCTGAAGCAGCAAGCAGGCAATAAATTGTCCGTGCAATTTGTAACTTCATTTGACCATCAGTTAAGACTTCTCCGTTGTTTTCAGAAAAGTCGTCTGATGATAAAGGTTGCATTCTTTTCTGAAAAGATGTAGCACAAAGAATAACAAAATTCTTTATCTCGCTACCAAACCTGGCTTTCCATTTTATCAATGAATCATTTCCCTCCAATCCTGTCATGCTACCATCAGAAGGAAGCTCCATGTGCATAGTTTTAGCTTGTTGGAAGTGCTTCAAGACTTCTTTGGGTGAATAAAAAGAAACAGTTTTCCGGTCTGTATCTGACCTGTCAGCAATCAAACGATGAAAGAAATGGAGTGGTTTGGCTATCAACGTACTAATAAGAATCTTGAAAAGATTTCTTCTTAATGATCTGCTGTCTGCTTTTGGGTTGTGTTTGCGAGGAGGGATGGAAAGAAATACTGTGTCGGCTTCGAAGACAAGCGAAGCGAAGCGCTTGGAGACTGAGATGCATCGAGTGAGAGATTTAGCATCACCTACTTTGTTGAAGATAACGAGGAGAAGAGCATCAGGAAGGCGATCAAAGCAATCTTCCTCCATGGAACTCATGGGGTCGGTATTAGGGAACTTTTCCGAGGTGTTGAAGTGAGGAGAATGATAGGACATTTAAACAGTTGATTCGAGAAGTGGAAGTCCTTTTTTGACCAAAGGTTTGAACATGTTTCCGAGTAAGCCCCAGTTTCTGACTTTATAAAAGATAACGTTAAAAAACCAAGATGGTTTTGACTGGCCTTTCATTTTATAGCAGCTGACGCTACGAGAGTTGACCAAGAATAAGAATAACTGAATTGGGGTTTCAATTTGTTGTTTAGATCTAGAGCTTGGTAAAAAAAATTCCCAATTCACAAATGGAACTCGGGCCACTGTCCAAAGGAGATATGACACATTTATTCCCGGCCATAGCCAGAGAAAAGAGGCAGAAATCATGTCATATGCTTGCTCGGAACAGGAGAACCGTGTGTTCGTGTGCTAATTAGTGAAATAATATTTGGTTTCAAACATTATGTTATACGAAAACCTCTAAATTAAGAGAATTCTAAGGATGCTGTAACTGAATCTGATTCCAGTAAAATTCAGGTATTTACGGCTTAGATGGAGAAAGCCAATCAAAAAGTGGGCGTCACCTGTGAAATGCTATCCATTCCAAAAAGCCAATGTTGGAAATCCGGGAACCAGAAAGTCTCTTGGAAACAAGACCTTACCAGAACTCTCATCAATCCAAATATCAGACGAAGATTTGGTCGATGAGGTATATCTGATGCCACGAGAATTGAGAGTTATACGAGGAGCACATACCAGAGCAAATACGAGTGGGACTGCGAAGAATGAAAACTGGCAGACCAGCCTCAATCAAGAAACTATAGACATGTGAGATAAGTTTTTCTCCAAGCAGCATCTTCAGCAACCAGCATCCATGAAACTTCAAGTAATGCTAGCATTACAAGGCCTAGCATTACATATGCTTTGGTATCCAGTGATAGCTCTTATAACCACAATACACGGAACAATTTAATTCCGACGAGTAGTTATCTAATTCTTATCTGCATTAGAAATCACCTGTCTTGTTGATGAATTATCAGATAAGACATTGATGTAAAATGTGCTACAAAAATGAAAACTAGACTGGATTTGAAAGTGTTTCAAATACATGATCTTGTAAAAGGCAAAGATTTACATAACGAGACCTCGGGAGCCTCAAAATAGTACGAGCACAGGAAGGAAAGCATTATTTCAGTGTTTCTGGAAGCGAATGACAGAAAAAGAATAATTACATTGATGGTATTTCAATCAAACCCTGGAAGCGATCAGAGGGGTATTATTCTGCAGATAAGCACAAGCAGCTGCTACTCCACTTCCCAACTTTACTGGGTAACCCACATCCTTGAGTATCATCTCCACTCCAGCAAGGCAGCCCAGCAATTGCAGCTGAGAAAAGAAATTGCATGCAGAAAAAGAATGAGGCAGGGCTACAATTAAATATGACTGTTATGGTGAGTTATATTTTCCTAGTCATTAACTTGAAAGGAAATGACAAGGAGAGGAAATATTACAGAAAATGCTTATGTTTGACAGAGAATGAGGGTCTGATTAAGGAATCAGGACCCATTTGGCAGAGTTATGACTGTCTTAGCACAAAGAGGATAGCATGACTGGTAATTAAGACTCAATTTCTCCATCACCTTGTCATAGTTATAAAAGCTTAAAGTTGCAGTAGTTGAACATTTTTGCTGGAAACTACAGCTAGATAATCCATTATATTGTGATCAGAGTTTAAGAGTTATCCAAAGAAGCTTTGAAGTTTAGACAGTAGAAGGATTTTCAAATCCTCGGTTTGGGTCCTTAGACATTATGACTCAAGAATGCGAGTCCGCAGACATTCCAAAGCAGTCTCTCTGCCCACAATTACCAGGTCAAAATGCTGATAGGTAACAAATTGTAATGACTTCTTACCGTTAATTTTATTATTTTTCTCCTCGATGCATGACTAACGAATACATTCACACAAGCAAATTGTTTCCTGATTCTTTAATGCAATTTGGAGGACTGTTTTTAATTTAATATACACTCTTGTGGATTATTTGTGTGCTACTGTCAGCAGTGTCTTCATGTACTCAAGTATCCTTCTTGGATTTATTCTTAAGATGGTGTTTCTGAATGATGTTTAATGAATCACTACATGCACATGTCAAAGGATTTGAGAAATGAAGGTTACCTCGTTCAGGTTGCCGAGATGCCCTATTCTGAAAACCTTGCCAGCTACTTTGTTAAGGCCCAAACCTAAGCTTAAGTTGTATCTTTTCCATCCCCTCCTAACAATTTCTGCACTATCAATGTATGGGGGGACAACTACAGCAGTCACTGTGTCACTGAACCATTCCTCCTTTTGAGTACAGTTCTTCAAGCCCCATGCCTCCACAGCAAGCCTACATTTTAAAATTCAAGGAGTCATGAATTGTGCATCTGTCAGACAATTCAATGATTGAGATAACTTTCTGAAATAATTAAAAGGAAAACATTAAAGAAAAGGGAGTAACCTTGTTGCTTTTCCCAGACGAGCATGCCTTTCAAACACATTCTCAAGCCCTTCCGCAAAAAGGAGATCCAGTGCTGCTCTAAGTCCATACAACAATTGGATGGAAGGAGTGTATGGCCAAAATGTTCCAAGGTTGTAGAACTTCAAATAGTCCTTCCAGTCAAAGAAGACTCTAACCGATTTTGCAGTTTTAGATGCCTCGATAGCTTTAGGGCTTGCACACACAATACCCATCCCGGTAGGAAGAGAAAGAGCCTTTTGAGAGCCAGTTAAAGCCACATCTACTCCCCATTCATCCATACGGAAATCAAGGGCACAAATGGAGGACACTCCATCAACAAGGAAGAGAGCTGGATGGCTGTAGTCATCTGAGAATCATTGAAAAACACGAGATCCATCATACGTGATCAAGATTAAAATTAAACGATGAAAGAACTGAGTTATAATATCCAAAGTCACAGAAACAGACAAAAGCTGAATGCTGAACCAGCTCTATGATGTTTGTCAAATAAAGCATATAAGCTAATCTAACAATCCAAAAAATTAGAAGCTTAGAACTGATCGTTTCCAATAAATGGGCGAGGAAGGCTATATTTTCCACGTAATTTGCACTGCATAAGTCCCCCTCCCACCCTAAAAAATCCACCACAAAGTACACTGCAGCATGCTTCACTCAAGCATTTTAAACTCCATTGATTTATAAATGCTATGAAAAGCTTCTATTAAAGCATTTATTAGGGATAGGTAAAAGAAGCACTACATCAGTACTGGAGCAGATGTGCAAATATGACTTAGAATCAACCCTCTGTAAGAGGTACTATTTTGCACAGCGAATAACCTTCAGGGAACCAACATCAAGCTTGGAGATCAGCGGACACCGCTTTCGAGTTTCAACCCAAAACTCTCGAGTAGTTAGGGATCTTTCTCTGTATATAGGTGCCTCAGTCGGTCCCCAGGCAACTGATGCAGGCCTAGCTTTCATGTTCCAGAAGTTAGACAAACATAAAAGGTCAACGACTGTAATAGGATCATATGCTGAAGTCAATACATATTTTAACTAGTTTATGCTGGAAAAGATCCTTGATTTTCTTTGGAGAAACATCTAAGCAAGTAATATAACCGATTAAGGACTATTAGCATACATAGGCACTTTATTATTGCTGCTAAGGTTTGCCACTGACAAGCACTAGCATATACACTTACCAAGTATTTTTCTAACTTTAGCCAAGTTGTTGGTAACTCCAGTTGCTGTCTCATTGTGAACAATGCAAACAGCCTTAATGGTGTGTGCAGTATCTTCCGCAAGTTTTGAGGCCAGGATGTCAAGGTTGGCACCTTGACCCCAGTCACTTTCTACAACATCAACATTGAAACCAAGGCGTTGTTGCTGATCAATCCAGAGCAAACTGAATTGGCCTATCAAGAAAGACACAGTTCGATCTCCAGGAGACAATGTGTTGGTAAGTGCACTCTCCCATGCACCAGTGCCTGAACCAAAATAGCAACGTCAACTAACACAAACTACTATTAACTGAAATATACAAAAATAAATGTCTCCAATAAGATGGCATAAGTTAGCAAACACTTCCAAAATTCTTACGACATAATGGCATTCAAGAAGTCTAAAGCATTTCACTGTATTTGGATTTGTGCTCCAGATGAATTACAAACATTTTAGAATTTAAGACCAGGTCAGATGACTGCTGCAATAGTACCTGTGGTTGGGATGAGAAATGGAATTCCTGAGGTAGTCTTGAAAATCTTCTTCACGTCCTCAAGAAGAGTTTTTGTCATGGCTGGAACTGCTGGTGAACGGTAATCCTCGTTGTTCCTATTCATTGCCCGAATGACTGGTTCCGGGATGTTAACCGGCCCTGGAACAAACAGATGATTCCTTCCTGGTCCATAAAAGTAGTCCATCTTCCTCCCTGCAGAATACCACAAACAAACTATATTCATCAAAACACCTTAGCTAGAAAATCACAGTGCAGAAATCAGTGTTCACAACCCTCTACGGAACAATTCATGTAGGTTTATGTACTTTAATAAATTCTTAAATCAGGAAAACATTATACGTCCAACTACACTTCCTAGGAATTTTTGTGCCAGCACACAAAGTTAAGAAATCAAGCTGAATTTCATTTTACATAGTTTCATTTGGACAATTCATGCAGTGCTGTTGTATTCAAAATAGGCATAACCCAATACAAAATACCACATACAATTAGATTTTGGAATGAAAAAGAACCAAAAACTTAAATTGCAGTTGCAAGTGCTTTGGTATGAAAGAAAGAAAAATGTAGGAAGGCTGGAAGCTATATATAGCTTAATGGAAGAATCTGTGTTAGTTTGTTGAAAGCTGTAATTCTGCCCTTCACTCTCAGGATTTACAACTCCTTTTCCTTTCCTTTCTTTTTTGTTTCATCTTCCTTTCCTTTTCTTAAAAAAAAAACAACAAAACTCAAGCTTTTTCCAAGAATTATTGGACATCAATAGTCACCTCAGCCCTAGTCAACCTTGTTGTATAGGGTTCATTTGAAGGCATGTTAGGTCTTAATACAGGAACTGTCTTCTAATTTCCTAAATCACCACCATTCATCCTATGATTTAAACTTAAGACACCCGAGTAAAATCTTAAAGTTTAAACCATTCAGCTATCTCCTTGGGACATCATCGTGAATTTTTATCAGTTGCTTATTTTCTATCATTAATTAAAAACTGACACTACATAAAATCTAAAAGATAATATGGCCTTAATTATATGTTTTGTCTACCCTTAGTTTCTCTGCTTCAAATACAAAATTAAAAACTTCTTCAACTACAGTTCTATAAGGAGTGAATAATACATTTATAATAATGTATAGAAAGGATATCAACACCATGCCTTTTCTCCCTGGTAAAAAAGAAGTTTGTATATAGGAAAGTAAAGCATGCTGCGCACGTAATGATCAAGGAAACCAGAAACAGTTGATATCAATGTATTCATGCCATCACAATTCACATCTTATAAGAAATTATGAGAATCATGCCAGTGTATTAATCCTGGTAAATCAATCCTTTTCAACTCCTTAAAGTAGAAGAACCAAAACAAGATTGAAAGCAGTAACAAGGTCGGTGTATTTCAGTATTTGTGTGGTCGTGTCAGTGTCTAACAAACCATCAAAACAAGACCACACCTCTGATAAGAGCAGAAGATGAACTAAGATATATAGATAGATATACTACAAGTACACACAAGCAAAAAAAAGAAAAAAAAAAGATGGGAGTAACAGGAGAAAGAGTTGTCAGGTATAAATTACCTGTTGTGGTGAGTTTTGATCAAACTTGTGTCTCTGCCTCTCCTTTTCTTTTTCCTGGTTCTTTGGCAGTGTTAGGGGATGAGTGCCTATAGGCTGTAGTGAAAAAGAAGCTAAAGAGGAGAATTCAGTTTAATAAGAGGGCGGGAGAGCCATTCAATGTCCCAAGTGGGGTCCTCCTTTCACTTGCGTGGCAGATAAGAGTGAACCTCTTGGAATCCTGCGGCTAAGAATGACAGCCATGGCCAACATTTTTGGCCTGCATCTGATTTCCACTAACGACCGCTACCGTGTTCTTGTTGAGGGTTTTTCTTTTTCTTTATTTGCATCTTTGTCCTTGTATTTTGCTATCTTTCAATTCTAGCTCTCAAGGTATTTGCTCAAGTGAAGTAAAAAGTTGGAATTAAACGTTCAGAAATAGGTGTAGTCTCTGTTGTGTTATTATGGCAAGGGCATGAGGGAATATATTTCTTTAATTGGTGGACACAAAACAAAATTGTAAGACATCAGGGACTGAACAAAATTAATGGATTATCCACTCTCTTCTTCTTCTTTTCAAAAATAAAATAAGAGATGAAGAAGAAGAATACCTCCCTTGTTTTGGCACGACATGCATAGTTTTTGGAAGCAGGTAGTATGAGGTTGAGAAAGCAATGTGAGAGATAAAGTGATAAAGTGCTATCAACCACGCTTCACTTGTGGGAATCAAGGCCACACAGCGCCTTTTAATCTTGTCTCTTTACTTCTCATAATTTTTGTTTCTATCTCCTATTTTGCTTGATATCTTCATATGGGTATAAGGGTATTTAAAATTGTAATTGTTTTTTAAAGTGATTTTTATTTATAAATATATTAAAATAATATATTTTTTATTTTTTTAATATTTATATATCAAAATAATTTGAAAATACTTAAAAAAATATTAATTTAAAGTAAAAAAAATAAAATAAATTTAAATATTTTTAAAATACAAAAACAAACAAACAAATTTCACGTTAAGATGTTAGGTATTTTTTTGGCCTCTCGTCTTGTACAAATTTCTAACCACAAAAGGCAGGATTATGTTATTTGAAGTGCCAAAAAATAAGAAGACATGCCCAGAAATTTTATAGACTCTTCGTGATTATCAGTACTAACAACTACAATTGTCCTCCAAACATGAGGGCTCTTCTTTGACAAGCTACCGGGATTAATGTCAAATCGCAGCTAACCAAAAAAAAAAAAACAGCCTGCTCTAGCAGGAAGCATGTTACCAGCCTCCTACACTTCCCAAAAATACAGACCCAGGCTAGGGGATAATATACAGGGACATGAGAAAACTCAAAACCTAAAGGCATCTGAAACCCTTTTGCACAAGTAGCATCAATGGCATGTAAGGACAGAGCGCTTCCTGTCACAATCCTCATATACCTAAGTGCATATCTTTAGATGCACAACGTCAGCATTCCCGATTTCTAATTACAAAGCATTCCATCCTATTAAAATTAGCCAAGTTGATAGAAATGCATATACACAATAGCATCAATACACAGAACTTCACAAGCAATACGTAAATGTGAGGTGAAAACAACAGCTTTCAGTTTGACAATTGATCCATAGCTAAAGCAGATTCATTTTTCTGCATTACCAAAGTGAGGGCACATATACGTCCTTAGTAATTCATGCTGATTAAGAAATAGCTCACCACATCAAATAGCAGAAAGCAGATAAAACAATAAACACCACCTACAGTAACAATTAGAGTAGAGCTGAATCAGTGCAGAAACAGATAACTATAATACATGCCATGTCCAGAAGCTAAGCAGCTTATCATTGTGCGCCGAGGACAGAACACAACTACTAATAACATGTTGACAAGTTTTATTAGTGTCTCGACAGGAACAATAAGGTTCAGAATAATGAAAAACTGAAACTGTATTGGTAAAAGGGAATCAAAATTATTCAAAACTGATAATGTACACTTCTCTCAAGGCATAATACATGTAACATGTTCCGCTCATTTATGTATATTTTAAATTGAATGAAATTCTAATATTTCTTTCACTAACTCCACTATATACGTAAAACCAATTACCCAACTCATTTCCTTGAACAAAAAATTGCAACAAGACCACATCCATCCTTCTCATGTTAATTAATTTTGGCCACCCCCCCAGGCTCCTTTTGTACATTTATGCAAATTCCCCATCCAACAGATATTTCAGATCTGCCAGAAAGAAACTAAGTAGGAATTGGCACCTTATTACTCTGATGTTGAAAAGAATTCCACAGTATAGCTAATGACTGAAGCAGTGATGGACCATGGGAAAGCCATGGGGCCTGTGCCTTTAATCAGTTGCTCTCCTTCCCTCGAGCACTAAGACTACTTTATACCTTATGTAAAATTTTGTTTTGGAGTAAAACCAGTTTGCCGCACTCGGTAAGGTCTCTCAAAAAAAGGCCTATTATCAGGTGGTCCTGCCCCAAGAATCCCCAACGAGTTAGGGTTGGATAAGTGGGTGCCCGGTGGTCTTTGTAAGGGGGGTTGAATATCAGCTTCAGCTCTTCTGCGTCGTTTCCACGCTTCAAATTTCCCAGCATCATGACCTCTTTTTATTGGTTCTGACATTGCATAGGCACTTTCATTTTTATATCCAATTTGCCGCTCAAAATTCCTAGAAAGGGGAGGAAAATTGTTGGGATCACTGTCTTTGTCAAGAGAACCATATGCAGCACCATTGGCATGAGAGGGTCCAGCACTTGCATCTTCCTCCTTCTCCTGTTTAAGTTTCGAATAAATCTGACGAAGTTTCCCGCCAGATAAATTTGAAAAAGTAGAAACATAATTCCATAATCGCATTGTCATCCCTGGGAAAACATTGATTTAAATGAAAAGAAGCGGCAGAGAACACCAAAAGTAAATAAAAAAGGGGAAACAACTTGAACATGTATAGGATGGAGAAACACATACTATCCTGTTTATAACGCTCTTCCTCGTATTCTAAGACAATCTGGTCTATTCTCCGTCCAATGAGCTGTAAATAGTTCCGAATTTTCAAAAGCACCTGCAAGAAAAGGTTTAACATAAACTTCTAGTATCCAAAAAATATCACTACACAATGGCCTATCAGAATAAAAGATGCTGTACTTTTTCCTTTGGAAGGTCAGCGCTGGTAGTCTGCAACTTGTTAAGACGTTTCAGGGTTTTAATTTCATCAAACATGACTTCTTCACACCATTCCATCCATTTTACTTCCTTAAACTGCTCACATAATTCCTCATTGTCTGACATCTCACCCTCCTCTTTTACTAACTGTTCAACTCTCTGTGGTCTCTGAGGCCTATTCTTGCTCGTTTGTACACCAACGATTACAGACCCAGGCTTTGCTTTCTTGCCCCTGTCCCGCGAAACAGAGATGTTCAGAAGATTCTCTCTCCCCTTCATGGAGGCCTTCCGACCCCCTTTAGCATTTGCTTTCTTTCCACCAATAGCTGCAAGTTCCTGATTGAAAAGGTGCTAGTTATCATCACATAAAATCCACCTGACTTCAATGCAAATTATCAATACACCAAATTCACCACACGTCCAAATTAGATATGCGACAGAACTTTAACGAACAATTAAAAAAAGGCAAGCAAGCAAGTTCCTGATTGAAAAAAGAAGTGCTCATTAACAGTACATAAAACCCACCTCACTTCAACGCAAATTAGATATGCGACAGAACAGTTACGAACAATTAAAAACCACGCAAGCACTTACGGAATTACTGCCATCTGATACAAGAATATCATAGGCAACGGATGATGAAACTTCAAGTTTTAATCTCGCACAATTTTGACAGTCAAACTGGGAAGCTTGTTAAATTAATATGCTTGTGTCTTCTGTGACAATTGTTTTAATGGTAACATGGAGTTTAACGATACACATAACACACAACTAAAATGGGAAACAAAAATTTGCAAGGGAAGCTGAAAATATCAAGACTTAAGATTGCACAATTTTGGCTGTTAAACTGGGAAGCTAACTTAATTAATATACTCGTGTCTGTTGTGGCAATAGTTTAAATGGTAGCTGGAGTTTAACAATATAAACATAGCATACATGCATAATGGAGACAAAGCTTTGCAAAGGTTACAGGAAGAGACTGGATGAAAGCATAAAGAAAGCCCTGTTTTCCAGTTTTGGCATTTCCTGCTTTCCAAATGATAGCTTACCATCTCCAGAAGTGCATTAGCACGATCCTTCAAATTTGGAGCACGTGGTAAAAAGGTCTCATGATGCTGGAGTTCTGCTGGAGCAATCTTCTTCGAAAGGCCAAGCCTTTCATCTAACCGTATCTTCTCCCAATTGCCAAATCCATGGTAGTGTATTCCCAGAAGCAATCTTGCATCATCAACTAAGGAAAATACCATAATCAATCAGCTAAAGGAAACAAGTCGATTATTATCCTCTTAAGATAATAATACAAAAGATAGGAAATGCATACTCTGATTCCAGCCACAACCCTTGGACCAGTTTGAAGGCTTCAGGTACATCAACACTCGAAACTGTGCTATGGGATTTTCATAACGACTAATTCGCTTTGCTAGTAGCTGAAGTTCTTGCACACGGCTCAACAGATCGTTTGCCTTCACAGGGACACCAAAAAAATCCAACAAAGGACCCTAAAGAAAATCCCATTTGAAATTGTTGAATCAGAAAAGGTAATTATGGTATTCGACCACAAACATATTTATGAGATGCAGCACCTACAAAAAGTATGCATAGCAAGAATAACCAAACCTTTGGGTCCAGATTTCCAACTTCAACTGCTTCTCTACAACCATCAACCAAAGCATCAAAAAGCTCTATCTGTGCATCAGGTGGAGCTGCCGCAACTGTTCCACCAACCTCCTCAGCTATCAAGTCTATTTGGTTCAAGTTCCCAAACTTAATCACCTAATTCAAAAAAAAAAACTTCTAAACTTCCAATTAAAATGAAACAACTTCTAATTAAAATGAAAACAAAAAAAGGGAAGAAAAAAGGCTGTCTTATAAACTTCCACAATGCCAGAAGCACTCTAAGCTTGGCCAGTTCTCACATTTAACCAGTTTAATCAGCATGGCACTTCCACATATTGCACAAATTGGACAAGTTATCAAAGATCTTCCAAGTAGTGAGAAAAGGGGAAGAAGTTACAGTGCTCATATTTCCTTCCAGGAACCAATATAAAAATTTCATTGAATTAATAATTGTTTATTAATACTTTTGTTCCCACTAAACTATCAATTAAAAACGAATTGTGGTGGAGTCTTATCAGGAATAAGAATATTTCCTGCTGTCATCAAGCAGCTGGAGTTGGATTCTCCAAAATTTGACGGAATTGAAGAATCCACGTTTCTCAGATCCAATTTTCAGGTTAACGATATTGCTATTACATTCAATTAGATTACTCGCAGAAAAGTAAAAATTTGCAAAAGAGTGTATGACAAAGGCAGAACAGATACATAAGAAAACTGATTTTGACTAGTTAAATTGGTCTTGCAGGTATAGAAAGAAAAATAGGAAAAAATTAACAATATCCAACCAACAAATTCACAGAATAGGAGCGAGGAGGAGGTTAAGAACCGATCCCCACATTAAGAAAAGATGAATGCACTGATTATGTAATATGAATTAAATTAAAAAACTCGTTAAGTTAAGGAATCTGAAAACGTGTGTTTTTATCTCAACATTTCCAACAAGAGAGAAGATGTAGATATACAAAGTTCTAGACTGTCTAAAAAGGATTTGTTTTCACTTTTAACAATCTTGAAAATTGAAAGATAAATCTGAAGCATACCACACGAGAAAAGCGTAAAGCATCTCTCTTAGGCAGATTTCCATGAGACCATTCTCTCACTTGGGAGGATGCTCCCTCAATCATTGGTGCTAAGGGGGCAGAATAATCTGATTTTCGACGCTTCTGCACTCTCTCCTGTGGTTCTGGTGGCTCAGAACCTTTCTTTTTCCGTTTGTTACTTCTCCCAGGTTGATTATCCTCTGCATAACTCTTAGTATTTCTTGCAGCACGAGGAGCTAAAGCATCCTAAGGGAGAAAACAAATATCACACAAATAAAAATATGATAATTACAAAAGAAATGAAATGAACATCACTAGTCATTCAAAAAACATGTCAAGCTGTCATCTATTAAATCTTAAATCAAATTCAACAAAAGAGATGCATACCTCAGCTTCAGCAATAGCATCTGGTTTTATCCAACGACTCCAGAAACTCCCATCATTTTCGGCACAACAAAAATTTGCAACCTGGATATAATCCAAGAATAAAATAATCAGCAAACTTAATTGTGAAAGAATCAATAAGTATGACAACACATCCCCTCTATGCCAACCACAAGTGCGTCCCACACAAAAAAAAAAAAAAAGTTTGTGCTTGATTTTACTCAGTTGGCAGGTAAAATGAGGTCAAGTTTTAGCATGGTGAGTGGGCAAAAAAAAATTAAGAGGGGAAACAGATTTGTCTTTTGTGCATTTTCTCTCTTCCTCGAACTTATAACCATCATTTTCTTTTTCCCAAGCACCTGGTTATTAGACCCAATAATACACACTATTTACTTTAAGTCAATTTAATTCAAAATTGATGCGGTGTTGCAAACCTTAACACAATTTTATAAACTCATCCAATGGCGTAGTCATTTAAGATTTTAGACCTTCAAAACTACCCTAATGTAAATGTAGCAGCAGAACCTGGATATAATCAAAACAGAAAAGGTACAGAAATAAGCAGTGGAATTCCAACATGGAAAATAATAAATTATTTACTTGCCTTAAAAGCACCTAACAATTCATTCCCTTGCTCTCCCTCAGCTTCCTTCTCCTCCACTTTCTCTGCTCTTTCAAGAATTTCATCAATATCCATACTTAAGAGTCTTTTCTTGCTTTCTTCATCGTTTCTGTCCTCTTTAAAGAGTTCCTCAGCCCCAAATCTTAAAATTGCTGAGAGCTCATTCTGCAATCAAGAAAGGTGAAAAAAAGTGTAAGTGCAATAGTTCTAAGGGACAATAGAACAGCAACTAACAGAATGTTAGAATGCCACAATAATCATACATACAAGAATTCAGCCTACAATTGAATACCCATATTTAGGATTAGAAACATAGAACAGTACCAACAAAAAACATGAATTATTGTTTGATTATGTTCTTACTTTATCAAAATAACTCCCTTTTTTTGTTTCTTTCTTTTCCAATCTACCCTCTGCATTTAGTTTCTGGATCACCAAATGGTCGAGAACCTATAAAGAGCAAATTTGACAAAAAAAGATATGTAAACTAATAGGGTTAAATACTATTATACAACATAACAGAAAGTCGACATATTAGATGTAAGTATCATGTGTGGATACTATTATATCCAAATGAACATGACTGTTAGGATGAAAGTAATGTGCACTGATAGAAATCGACTCCAAGAATCTACCATCTTCTTCTTAGCTCTCTCTAGGATATCTTCCTCAACGCTTTTGCTTGTCACAAATCTATAGATGTTAACAACTTCTTGCTGCCCAATTCTATGAGCTCTGCTCATTGCCTGATAAATCATCAAACAATTAAGCAACATCTGTTTCCTCTAAACTAAATAATTCAATTGATCGAAACGAAGATCCATGATGGTAGTAGAGAGACTAAAAAAACATGGAGTGAAACAAGTTTTCATTCTGCTTATAACCTGTAGGTCATTTTGAGGATTCCAGTCTGAATCAAATATTATAACTGTGTCAGCAGTTGCAAGATTGATGCCTAAGCCGCCAGCCCGAGTTGAAAGAAGGAAGCAGAAATCATCACTACCAGGTGCATTGAAATGTTCCATTGCCTGCTGACGCAACTCAGACTTTGTGCTACCATCAAGCCTTTGAAATTGGAACCCTCTGAGTGACATGTATTGAGCTATTATATCCAACATTCTGACCATCTGCAGCAGTTGACCAATGCCACAATTCATTTGTCATTTAATATGCTTGTATACCTTTTAAGGTAAAATAAGTCAATTCAAATAATATATCCAAGACCAAGTTTTTCAAATGGTCACAGCACCCTGCTAAAAATTCAGCAAGGAGTCAGTTGAGGCTAGTACTCAGTGTTTGATTCAATTGTGAGATATAACAGAATTTTAGAAGGTGGAAATGAAAATGCATCAAGGAAGTTAAGCATCATCAGTTCCCAAGTAGACCGCCCTGGTACTTGGAAAATGCCTAATCAATTGCATACATTCACTAAACAAATGATGAGTTTCCATATCCAATCCAAATTTGACTACATAGGCAATAAATCATGAATACCAAGAAAATGCACACTACAAACCATTGTTTACCCTCATTACAGTTAATCAGCTTATCCACATTTCACTACGAGGCTGACCCAGAATTGAAGAGATCATAATATCATTTATAGCTTCGAAGGGATACCTAAGTAATTTACAGTCAGCAAGCATATCTATGCAAGGAGAATAACAACAAAAAAGCTAATGAAACAAACCTGGGAGAAAATAAGGACACGATGTTTTGTCTCGTGCAATCTGACAAGTAGCTTGTCAAGAATAACCAGCTTTCCACTGCTTAAGATAATCCTCTCCAGTTTACTGCTATCATTGGTACTGATGTCCCCACCATAACCATGATCCGCACTTTCAAATAGGAAGGGGTGGTTGCAGCATTTCTTCAACTCTACCACAATATTCAGAAGTGAAACCTGAAAACATAAAACAACTAATATTATCAGTTTTCAACACAGTAAAAAACAACATGCAGCTTCAGTCACTTCTAATCCATAAACGAAGTGCCTCTAATGTTTGACTCAAAATTCAGTGATGTCACCAATAGCTGTTAGAATTACTTTCCAAGCCTAAAGTTCTAATAATATTCATGATTTCATCGCAGACACTAACCTGATTGCCACGAACTCCTTTGTTCAGGTCATGGAAGTTACGTTCCAAAATCCATTTATAGTATCTAAACATATGCAAAAATCAAAAATTACAAAAGCTGTCAAGAAATAATCCAGAAGAACATCACTTTATCACAAATGGAAAACATCGCTCACTGTTTCTGGAGAGGAGACATTTCAACCCTCAGAATGCGCTCTATTTTGGGAGGCAAGGATTTCTCCACATCCTTGATAACTCTTCTGAGAATGTGAGGCCTCAATTCCATGTGAAGATTGGCGAGCTACAAAAAACCATAGAAACTTAAATTAACTAAGTGTAGAAAAATGTGTGTCTGTGTGTGCCAACTGTGAAGAAAAGGCAAATACAATAGTGTAATGTACCTCATTTTCATTAAATGAGCTAAGATTCTTATAATTGTGAACAAAATCATCCTTACTCCTGAACTTGTCAGGATCAAGAAAATGAAGCAGAGCCCTGGCACATTTTGAGAAAAAACAAAAATCAATTAAACCAGGCAAACAAAAGAGGTCTGCAGCGACTGAGGGAGAAAACACTAGAGAGGAAAAATTAACCAAAAAAGGGAAAAAATCAACAATGAACTTTCTTTGAACAAAACAGAGTAATGAAGACAGCTCTCATGTAATGCTGGCTTGCAAGCCATCATAAACAATCAGCAGAACCAACATGCCAATGACCTCCTAATGAATTCCATTTTCAAAATATGTGCAAAAAATAGATTTGACCAACATAAAAATATCATAACTAGTATCAGCAGTTTTCCCCAGACAAAGGGTGCTTATTTCACGCATGTTTAATAATGAGCCAAAACAAATAGTTAAATGAAAGAAAATACCAAAACAAGCGAACAGAACATGTGACTGCACCAGCAGCTCTTATCTGAAGAGTTGGTAAGATAAGGACTGTATTTAAAAAACACAGCCTATGCTATAAACAGTTTCCTAAACTTTATAGGCCTTCATAGTTATCATATCTGGGAGGCAAATTTAGCACAGGATAATTCCTGAAGTTTGAATGCAAGAACAATAACAGTGAGTTAGAGGAAATGAATAAAAACCATAGCTCTTCCACACTGTTCTGCAACGGAGTGCCAGTAATTAGCAATTTGTTCTTGGTGCTAAATTCCTGCAGGAAAAAGAGAATGAATAATCCAAATAACAACTAAATCAACCAATCACAGCATACATACAAAATACTGAGCACCAAAATTAATTGTAAAATGCCATTACCAAAAGAGTTGTGTACAACTGCGCTTCACTGTTCTTTAACCTATGAGCTTCATCAACCATTAAATAATTCCACTTAATCTTGGACAGAACAGCCTTGTCCTTCAGAACAACTTCATATGTGGTCAACAGAGCACTGAATTTTATAGGCTGGCCAACTCTCTTATCATTGTAAAATTCGTATTGCTGACAAACCTGAAACCAAGGCTCAAACATGAATAAACACAACAAAAAAAACTATAATGAAACAAAAAAAAACAATAACCTACAATTGAAAGTAACATCTTGCAACATGAGTTAAAAGAACATAACAAATATTGACAGGGTGAAAACCAAAATCCTTTTTCTATCTGGGCCTTTTTCCCTACCATCCCATTTGTTTAAAGACTCGGCTTATTTTAAGACAACAGGTTAGATTTTTAACCATGCCAGTGTAGCCAAAAAACCTTGTCTCAGAAGGCAACAAGGGAGAGGAATCCCAACTCCCTATCTCGTCACAATAAGAGTTTCACAGACAACCAAAACTAATCTACAATGGGTACTGGAGAATGCCACCACAATGCATGATTTTTCTAGGTCATGAAAGAAAATGTTTGATTAACCAGATCATGAAGCACAGCAGCCATCATTAATTACAGCGCTTTTATTCACAGACAACTTCAATAACCCCCACCCCCCAACCTTTCTGTCTTGCACTGAGGTAAGGCCTGCCTCCAAAGCTTCTTAAGGATAAGAAAAAGGCTACTGGCATGCATACACAGCTGTCACCAACTAAATCAGGGCTTTTGAGCTTTCCCACTCGTTCCCCATATCAAGATTTTTTTGATGCCTGAGCTTTAATAACATGGGGTATGGACTGCTTGATAAGTAGCAATTTTTTTTAAAGGAGAAAGTATCTAGAAAAAAAAAAGTACAGTACAGAGGTGGAGAACAAGACATTCCTCTAAGAAAAAAGCATAGATAATCTAGATCAAAGTGATAAATATTCCAATCTCTTTTAGTATTCCCTAGAAAATTGACCCTAAAAGGACCTGCTGCTTGACATCGAAAAGAAGCCAAGAAATTAAACTAACTTTCAGGTTTTAAGACTTTGATGACTTCTGGAATTCTTTGGTCAAATTCTTCTAGTTTTTAATTTACCAGCACTGACAACAATAAAACCAGTACTTTGTGCAATCTTTGCACCTTCCTGCAGTTATAATTGACAGCATCTCACATGATCGATAGTAATATAACTATAACTTAGACAAATATTATGATTTTAAGATCCGAGAATCTAATTTGAATTGCACAAAACAATTAAAGACCAGATGCCGGTATCAAGAAGGAATTAAATAAATAGATTTATCTCAAAGACATGAAAAAATGACTAACCTCTCGACTAGCACGAGTACCAACATATACAATAACATTTATATCAGGAAGCCACTTTCTAAATTCTTTAGCCCAGTTAGACAAAGTTGATAAGGGTACAACAACAAGAAATGGCCCGGAGATCTGCTGAGCATTCTGCAGAGTGAGAAAATTTGAAAGTTTCGTAACATGATCAGTTAACATGGTTTAAAAATATTTTAAAAAAAAATTATTTAATGCAATTAGAAGGGATCCCAAGAATAAAACAATTAGAAAAAAAAATACAGGAATAAAAAAATAATTAAACAAATTCCTTAGGTTGTTCAGGAAAAGAAAGGGTTTTACCTGCAAAAAACCAAGCATGGAAACTGACTGAACTGTTTTTCCGAGACCCATCTCATCAGCTAAAATGACATTTGTATCATTTCTCCAACTAAGAATGCAAGTGACTAATTAGGAAATGTACCAATGACATTAGGTTTCAAGTTAGTCAACAATTTTCCCTTCAAGCAAAAGATAACCATACCTGTTAACTAGAAAATTCAAACCCTCAAGCTGGTAATCACGAAGCTTTCCTCCTCTCAACCATTCAGGCTGTTCATCAAGTTTCCTTAAACTTGCTAAGAGAAAAAAAAAATGCACATGCATTTAAATTTATTTGCACCATATCACACTAAACATCATGCAGAGAATTTCTGGCGCAGTAAAGACTATAGCTAGTTTTTTTCTTTTACAGAGAATTGCCCGCCTAAGTTTTTTTTTTTTATTTGAATGAAGAGTTATGCTAGCAAAAATTGGAATTAGAAATTGAAAGAAAACAAAAGGATATTTGACTATTAGAACAAAAAAAACTGCCTACAATTTGCTAGTAGGGCAGTAACATAAAGCAGCAAAGCGAAAACAATCCTCAGTTTTCAGAGCAGAACTTGATCTTTTTAAATTACAATGCCACTCATTTTGCAGGTCGTAATTATCCAACTTTTCAACTGACACACAGTCCCCAAAAACACTGGCTACACCAAGTCACAGACCTTTTCCTTTCTTGCGCTGTAGATCCACCATTTTTCCCTGTACAGCAATTGCAGCCTCACGTGCCTGCAAAAAAAATGGTAGCTACAAATGAGTGCTACTTCATTCATGTCAATAGCAAAATGCAAAGCCATAATTTTCTAAGAAAAATGTTGACCAAAAACACAAATTATTTGTGCCAGACCTTGTACTCGTCAATAGCATCTTGTGCGAAAGCAATATCTACATCCTTTTCCCTGCACCACACATCATTAACTATTAAGTAGCAAAGCAACTCTCACAAACACCTATGCATGCATCACTACTTTATCAGTGGATATCTAGAGGCTAGGCTAATTTCACATGTATGTTGTTGAACCCCATAAGCCAGGAGATACGACCACGTCTAGGATGTGATTATCAATAACAAAAGGTACATAAGAATTTCAGAAGTACAACCAAAAAATCACAAGACTGGTATAGTTTAGAATACCAGGTTGCTTCAGCATAAGATAGTCCTCGCCACTTGACAAAATACTCCGGCACAACATTACCAGAGCTATCTTTAGTAATTCGATCAGCAATAATTCTCTCCACCTACAAAAACATATGAGCAACTAGCAAGAATTGGAGAGTGACAAGAAGATTTGTGGAATAGTGTAAGAGAAAAAAAAAAAGAACTGGTCAAAGACTTATAAAACAATGCTGCAAGACAAACCTGACTATTTTGCTTGATTAGATCCAAATCCATTTCCTTGCTCACGTCACTGACCTCAATCTGATAGATAAAAACCAAACATTTGAGGATAAACTAAACCATCCCAAATAACCAATTTGCCGTGCAGGTTTCTTTTGTATTGAAGTAAAATATGTAAAACCAGAAAAATAATTCTGATAAAAATATGGAAGGAACAGTTCCATGAATTAAAATGCAAATAATGTTTTCCCAAAATTAAAATTTCAAGAATTTCTAGTTAAGAAGCAGAAAATGCACCATCAGCAACGGCAAACCAATTCGAAAAACTTAGATCCAAAAATTAAAGGAAAGGGTAAATTCTTTCTGAATTTAAATGTATGAAAGACAAAATACAAAGGCATATAAATTATCATTCAGTATATTTTGGTTAGAATTCAGTATTTTTCCATCCTGTAAGAACTAACCAGCTTATTCATAATGTAAGAAAAGTTAAAAAAGGATCAAATATTTCTTCCAGTTATAAGTGCCCCTCAAATATCATCACACCAGTGTTGGACTTGCTAAACCATCTTGACAAAATGATCACCTGATTTTCAGGAAACAAGGCAACTAAATGCCAACCGTATAACCTAATCAGTCTGGATCCTTATAAATAATGATCTAGAACAGCATGTGAAATTACTGAGCCACAGAAGCTATTTCATTGTTATAGAAGAAAAAAAATCTGTGCATTTCTCGTAATTACAGGTATCTCACATTCAGATCAGGCAACAGATGTAAATTATTATTGAGTGTTTTCATATCATATCAAAACATGCACATCCCAGCATCTCTCTTTCTCCTCTCTGATATTATTAAGAAAAGAAAACTTCAAAACCCTTTTAACTTGTAAAGCAAAAGGTATACCTCCTCACGTGTAAATGATCTCCTGTACCTCACATCTTCCATCACTTTTTTAGTGTAGTTCAGTACCTTCTTAAAACCACTTAGCTGGTGACACAACAGCAGACAATGTAAACAACAGATCCAAGGAGGGGAAAAAGGAAAATTTTCAAAGCAGAATAAATTAAACTTAAACCAAAAAATGCATTTGATTATTAGAGCTTAAATTGCATGCATAAGAAACAGAAATAATAGCAATTATACATTTTGTAAGTCAGAAAATGATTTCCATTGGCAGTGCATATGTGACTGGCCTTTCCACTTTATCAAGAACTCCATTTCTTTCCAATCAGGCACAGAATCAAACAGGTAGCTTAACAGAACAGGCTCCGTTGATCTATTGTTCCTCATTGCATCTTCAGCCGTGCCCCTTGGCTGATGCCACAGTACCCTTTCAATGGAGTCACCATCTTCTTCTTCAACTTCATCCTATTTTGGAGAAGGCAAACAAAAGAAAGAATAACAATAGCATACCAAAACTTGTTGACGTAATGAGAGAATCCATTAAAGCACTGAAGCCTGTGAAATTTTTAATATTCAAATCCAAAGTACAACCACAATTGCCAAAACAATAAAAATAACATAAAGAAATATCTGAAGTAGAAACAAGTACATATAAAACTAGAACTAGAAGATAAGGACTTCTGGTTCAAATGATTCCCAGTCATCATTCACCTTTCCCAAAAAAATAATTTTTGACAGACCTATCTAGGGCCTGTTTGGGTGTGGTAGAGGTTGATTTTCAAAATGTTTTTCGCTTGGAATGCATCAAAATAATGTTTTTTAATTTTTTTAAATTCACTTTTGGCATCAGCACATCCAAACAATCTAAAAGCATCAATAAAAATAATTTGAAGCTAAAAAAAATCATTTTTTTTTCAAAAACATGATTGGACCGCAATGCTAAACAGGGCCCTAGAATCCTCAAACTATTACACTTGGACCAATTTAACCTCGTTGATAGGATTTTGGCCAAAACAATTAAATATAAAATATTTTGCTAAACATAGAAACACATGGATTCTACAAGTATTTCCCGGTGCAAATGTCCCCTAGAGAGCATACATTATTTTAAGAGTTTGTCCAGCTTAAAAATCACACAGACACGGCAAACCCAGCTTGCTGGCTAGGGCATGAAAAAGAGAGGCCTAATAACAAACAAACACAAGTGTAAAAACAAAGTTTTTTTGAGTTACAAAAAAATTACTTTCACTTTCTAGGGAGTTCCTGGAAAACTTGCAAGAACTCATGCAACTTCAATTAAGAACTTGATGAAAAGAAATATAAGAAGCAAACTTACAACATATATACATATGTATATATATGGATCAAAACAAGCAGAAAAACTCATATATGCAAGCCCTGATCTATAAGATGATATTTGTAACCAAAACAACTATATCATAAGATTTTTTCATCCATGTAAAAAAAAAAACATGAAGCATTGTATGTAACATCATAAATTATAGTATGATAAACTGCACCTTTTGGGCATTCTTCTTTTTCCCTTCACCAATCTCTTCGCTTTCATCACTTTCAACATATGATACCTTACGAACTGACCTACTTGAACTGCGAACCTCATTGTTTCTTCCACCAATGTTTGTTGACATAGTGGACCGAGCATAAGATTTGCGGAGATGATCACCTCTTTGAGTCATGTTCTTGAAATCTTTGTCACTGTCAGAATCCTCTGCCGAATACTCATCCTCTTCAAATGATGTTTTCCCTTTCTTTTGTCGACCGGAAGCACGTAATGATGTGTGCTCTCTGGCAGATTTTGTATTACATCCACCTTTACCCTGTTGCCTACCCTTAGGTTTTTTTGTGTAATACGAATCATCATCATCTTCATCATCTGAGATAACCCAATCATCACTGTTAACTTCTTCATCTGAATCTTCACTCTCCCCATCTTTATCCTGGTTTTGGTGAAAAAGCACTTCATCAGGGTAAAAAGAATAGGTGTGAATATTGGTATGAACTTTATTATCTGAATCCACAGGCTCTTCTTGTCATGCCTTGCAGCATGCACAAAAATGTAAGTGTGCCACATTATAAAAATAAGGCAATAAACTAACAGAAGAATGTAAGGATAATACAAATCAAAGAACAATAAATTGGACTTAAGAACAGCAGATTGAAATAAAACATCATGAAAATTGCCCTGACAAGGCTAGTGATAAACCCACGTGCTGTACAAAATACAAAGGCAATGAACCATACTTCAAATAACAACTATGAAAGTGCAACGACAATAACCTTGCCCCCCATGTGACCACTCAAGGCGCCATAATCAGGGTCAAAATCTGCATCATCAGGATCATCTTCTGCTAGCAATATCACAAAAATTTCAGCTCCAACGTTAAACAGTAAAAGAAATTACCAACTACTAAATAATATCCAAGCATCTCATAACTTGTTTTAGTGAAAATGGTATTGAAACCTAACAGAAAATGCAACAATAACAAAGAAATTACCATCTTCGTCTTCTTCCTCGTTATCACCATCACCATCATTATTGTCATCATCATAACCTTCACTATTGTGTAAACCTCTAGACCTCCTCCTGGACACATTATTCTTGATTGGTACAGGCTTTGATTGCAACCTAGAGCTCAAATCAACGGGTTGGCTAAACCCCCTATAACGCATCAAGTCACTTTGATCCTCCCCATCCTGCTCATAGTATTCATCAGACAACATCTCATCTGCAGGGACATCAGAATGGCCTTTCCCACCCCTACCTACTTCTTTTTGTCCCTCTTCATCTTCCGATTCTAATCTACCATCCCTTCCATTTGATACATTATCTTCTGAACCTTCTGCATTTCTATCCTCTGACTTGGAATCCTGCCTGGAATCGGATGCCCCAGGAGTAGCCATGGGTTGACAGTCCTTCCAAAAACTGGAACCCCATTTTCCAGCCACATTTCTCCTTCCAGAAGGTTGCAACTCTGAATTACTCACACCAGCACAATTGTCAGCAGCCACATCACTCTGCAACCTACCTGCAGCATCTGGTTCGCTTTCATATTGCGCATCCATGTTCATATCCAGTTCTCTTTCACTAGAATTCACATCTACATCCTCATTGCCTAACATTCTACCTGTACCCTGACCTTGCACTTTTCCTTCTAGGACACTCTGTGAAACTGCTTCAGTTGTATAGTTCCTGCAAAAAGCCATCCTCTCACATGGAATTTCAAAGGTAATTATTTCCCGCCTCTCCCTATCTGAAATGCTTGCTGTGAATACAATGCTGCAGGTAACTTTTCTGTTGTCTCTTACAATCTCCCTCAAGGCCTGGAAACAATAGAAACCAATAATTAATTAAAATCAACATACAAATAATAAAAACTAAAATTGCGCTTCACAAAGGTGTTAGCAAAAAACACACTATGAGAAAAAAAAATTTCTTCAAAAAGAAGAGTTTAACTTTTAACCCCATACTCTTCACTGTATTAACTAGTAAAAAACAAAACCCAAAATTGTAAAAGAAGAAATTTCTTTATGAAGTGAAGATTATCGGGTTCTTTTCAGGTAGCAGATATCTGAGTAGTCAAATCTTGATAACAAAACCTCGTTCATTCCACAATACATTCACTAACTAGGACTGAAGAAGATTCTGATCACAATTTAAACTGGCAACTGATGGTATTCAAAAACTATAACTAAAATCGGAAAAAAAAACACTTGACTTAAACCAAAACAAATGGAAAAAGACTATAGACAATCAGAAACAAGTTCCTAAGAGTTCAGATGATACTAGAAATGAAAGAATTATCAGAGCAGGCTCAATACAATCAGAAACCGAAGCGAAATAATCACTAAACCCACTAACAAACAAAACAAAAGATAAAAATAAGTCAAACAAAGCAAACTATAGATCCATGAGTGAAGCCGCAAAATCAAATGACAACACACTTAAACCTCCAATTTAGAAACCCTAAAACGATCAAGAAACCCTAAATTCGAAATCGGAAACGTTGAATTCACGTTAGTAAGCATCGAAAAGAGAAAATCGTGCCGAAAATTGCAGCCTGTTATTAAACAAGAAGCTAACTTCAGTAAATGAAGAACTAAACTGATTTATCTAGCTAATTAGGTCAAGAAACTCTTAAAAAAAAACAGGAGAGGGTGCGCAGTATAATATCGGGGCACCTTACAAATCGCCGGCGACCAATGAGCTTGAAAAAAAAAAAGGGTGTCGTTAAGGATGTTTCGGTTTAAATGTTAACGGGTATGGATTTTTTAGTATAGGCGGCGGCTGTTGCTAAGATGCGCGGAGGGTGAGGTTAAGAACGGTTCCCGATTGAAAGGAAGACGACGAATCGATTTTGGGATTGATCGTCGTCGATTGGTGTCCGTGAGAAAAAGGAGAGAGAGACACCCACAATGTGTTCGTTTTTTTTTCTAGAGAGAGAAAGTAAGAGATTTGTTTCTTGTGTTTTTTTTTTTTTTTTTTTTTGAGAGGGGGGAGAGCAGAAATAAAAAATAATAATAATTGATTTCGGTTTTGGAGCTGTTATTTATTTTGGAGAAAAAACGTGTTTATAGTTTTAAAAAAAATCTCTCTTAGTTTTGTGTATTTTGGAGCCAATGGCATGAGCCCACCTGGCGATTAATCGGACGGTAAGCGTGAGACGAGTTCCCAGGAGGGGTGTCCGCTGCTTTCAATTTCAAGGGTTGAAAAAATAAATGCAAAATGGGGGTTGAGCCTGAGTGAAGGAAAATGCCCTTGCCGAGTTTTTCTTGCCCTCCAGTACGTGGATGACGAGAGGCTGAAAAAAACATGTAGAAATTTAATTTTGTAGATATTGAATCAATGTCACTATTAAACTTGATATTTAATGTTATAGAAAATATTTTTTTATTAAAAATATAAAGAATCCGTGATAAAAAGTGAGAACAAAACAAAAACTATAATACAGACGCTCCAGTACCTTAGCTATAACAATTCAATTCTCATAAAACTAAATACATTAACTTTACTATTTTATTTAACAAATTTCTAAAATACCAGATGAATTCATTGTAGCAATAAACATAATTTACTATAAATCACTAAATAAATTTATCTTTATGCCCCTCAATGAAAAGTTTAGAAGGCTAGGATATATAGCGGTATTTTGATCTTTTATGTTGACCCATTGGTCATTAAAAAATTAAACATGGGTATTATTGTCTTTTTAGATTATTTTATAAGGTAAAAATATTCTTCTACTCCTAAGGTCAACAAAATTTAAACTTGCTGAACAAAAGTTTTTTTGACTTTGCATAAATTTTAAAATAAGTAAAATACTTCTTTGCCTTTAGAAAATACAAAATAGCTTCTTTGCATGTAGAGGAGTTTTTGGTATTTTTCACATTGGTTTATTTGTTATTTCCAAGGTTATATGAGGTATTTTAGTAATTTAACATTTATTTTTAATATTAAATTCAAAAAAAGATGTTGGCGCGTGTTTTTCACCCATTGGTGGCGTCCGCACTCTTTCGACGACTCGTGTGACGCCACTATTTATCCGAAAATGACCTTCTGTCGTGTCACTAGAAGCGGCGTCACGTGCTCTTCCTCCTAGTGTGGAGCGTGTTAGTGATAAACCGACAGTTTATTGCTAGTGATCGTTTCTTCTTTTTTCTTCCTACTTTTCTCTCTCTTGTTAAAGTGCATGTTTTTCCTTTTTTTTTCTTTTTTGTTTTTTACATTTCAATCGCTCTTTTAGAAAAGTTTTTTTTATTTTCTCAATTCAATCATTAAATTACAATTTATCATACATTGTCTTCTCCAATTTGGTATTTATTTTTTTGATTTGTCATTTTTACCCCTGAATTTTTTTGTTAAAGTTTTATCAATATTCAATTTCATCATTCAATACTGCTTGAATACAAAAGGGTCCTTTAAAAGTCATACATTGTCTTCTTTTTTTTTCTGATTTTTTTGGCTCTGATTTTTGACGCATATTACCCCAATTTTTTTGCTTGATTTTCTATTTTTTATATGTAATTTGAAAGTACTGATGAATATTGTTGTGGTTTAGTAGGAATGTTGGGACAGTTTTTTTTTCATATGTTTCCAAGCCTAAACAAGAGATTTTATGGTTTGATTTTAAGATTAGGGATTAAGAATAACAAAACTTATAGCACTTTTCAGTCTCCTAATTTTTAATGCCAAAAAAACAAACTTGACCGAACCGAACTAGTTTGATCTAAACCAAGTTTTGGTTCCTTTCGAAAAGTCTAGACTTGATCTCTTTTTTTTTTTTGCTTGATTTTCTTTGGACTTGATTTTTTGACTTGGATACCATATAAATTTTTTGCTTGATTTTCTATTTTTTATATGTAATTTGAAAGAACTGATGAATATTGTTGTGGTTTAATAGGAATGTTGGGACAATTTTTTAAATGGTCATTATTTGTGTTATATCAAGTTTAACCTCAAACAATTGAGTTTTATGTATAATTTGATTTTAAGATTTTTCAGATGTCATCCTTAAAATTTAATTTTTAATTAATTTATGGTCTTTACCTTTTTTAATTGCTATTTGCTTTTCCTTATCATTTTTTTAATGCCAAATTTTTTATCTAACAAATTTGGTTCTTAATCTTTTGATTGTTACTTATTTTATTTGAAATAATTTATGAAATGTTAATTATTATTATTTAATTATTCACCTTTTATTTTTTTAATTTTTTAGATTTGATCTCTATTATTTTGATTATTATTTATTTTATTTGAGATAATTTATGAAATTATATTTTTTCAATTTCATTCTCAGTCAACTTTTTAATTTGGAACATTTCCTCATTATTTTAATAAACTTGAAAAAATAAAACATTAATAAGTTATTTTTCGCTCATTTTCCATGACATAACCAAACACCGGAAAATGTTTTCCAACTTAAATTGTCGAAAACACTTTCCCCATTCACTTCCAAAAGAAACTACTTTAAAGAAACAAACAAAAACAACAAACAAGAAATAAAGATCTTGTTTACACCAATATCAATTCTTCAACCGGTCTACAAAAGCATTTTATGATATGACATTTTGCAAATGGCTATAACTCACGTTATTTCCATTTTAATATTGAAAAGACAGAACATTTCCCTTTTATATAGAAAAGCTAATGATATGACATTCTTTACAAACAAAATGTTAAGCATAAGTCTAAAAGGCAGGTGTTTTTCATTATGCAAGGCTTTACTGTTCATCCTCTTGCACATTGTTATGAATAGGTTGTGCAAAATTTTTTATTTTTTCAACATGGTCCTCGAACTTGTTTTTGCTGATTTAGTTCTAATTAAAGAATAATTGATTTTGATTGTTATGAAATCATGAGGTTGAAAAAAAATAATCAAAATGAAAAAGATATCAAACATGAATGGCGTGCCATAAATTTCACAAAAGAAGCATGTTGGTCCCTTGACTTTAAAAATCACTTAAATTATATAATTTCAGTACCTTAATATTTTTCCAATTTAATTTTGGTACAAGAGTTTATTTTTTGTTGTTTTTTAGTTCTTGGCTGGGAGAAGAGAGAGAGAGGTCACTAGATTCCGGTGACAGATAGATAAAAGTATTGTTAACACCGATTTAGACCATCAAAACAGATGATATTTATGTTAAATGGTTTTCATTTGATTATGAAAGTTTATATTAGGTGTTTGTTACCTTTGGGTTTTTTGGTAAAAAAAACTTAAGTCCCATTTTTTTAGCTATCACAGTGGCTGGAAATTGGGCAAATCAGAAGATGTGTCATCTATCTCAGCAGGCAACACATCATTTGATTTTTTTCCAGTCAATTTAATACACGTTTCTATTTTTGTTATCATTTTCTTCAATAAAAATTACTTTAATAAACAAATTTGGCAAACACAGTTGAGTAAATGTCTCGTCTTTTAATATTAAATATCTTGATATATACATGTCTCTTGATTTTTCAAGTTTTATTTTCTGGCATCGCTGATGACTTTTTATTTATTTATTCACACACATAGTTTTGATTTATTTGATTACATATATGTTCAAAAAAAATTATTAGAATTTAAATTTTTTAAACTACAAAAATGCGTTAAAAAACCTATACATGTAATTTTTTTATAGGAAATAAAAACACCTAGCCCACGACAGAACACGAGTCACATAATTAGTAAATACTGAACACCATCAATTGCATTACCTCCATTGAATTTCCTCTCAATTGTTGCAACAATTATAAGCATGTAAATAGCTTGAAATGGAATCAAAATGTCAAATACCCCTTATAAAGTAAAATAAAAATGACAAGGTTGACTAAAATTAAAGAACCCATTTTATCAACATCAAAAAAATTTATTTAACCAATTTCACTTACACAAAATATATTGGCTCCTAATTTAAAGGACATTATTTCCATTAAAAAAATAAATATACTATATGTGTACCGTACACGTGATACAATCATTTTAACTTTAATAACAGCGAATAACAAAATGGAGTACAACATAATATTTGGATATAATTCGTTTATTTAAAGATTAAATCATAATTTTAGAGACTTTAGTGAGAAAATAGACTCAAACATAAGAATAACTTGACAACTGTTTTAATGTCAGTTTATACCATAAATATATTAGTAGGTAAGCTATCACAACAACAAAATACAAACCAATACCAGTTGATGGATGATTCAACATATAGAATGCTCCAATTTTAAGAAGATCTACATAAAAGTTGGCATTTATAAAAAATCTAGAAAGCACACCAACAGTTAAATAATTAACACAATTAAAAATAAACACAGACAAAAAAAATTGCACACCAAGTTACCAACAACAACCTATAGAATTTTCTTTTATTGCTTTTTTTTTATATCCTAGACACAACAAAAAAAGATAGAAAGAGATTGATGTCGGGTGGTTCGAGAGAGAAGAAAGAATAATAAGTTTTTTTTTGTTTGATTTGGGTGAAAGAAAAGTTAATTGAAGTAGTATTTATACTCCGTTAAAACTCTTAAAATCGATGCAAACTTGTGAGTTTGCATTATTTTGTCGAGTTTATTGGAATTGAGTTCGATATTACTAATTTTTGAGTTTTTAATCTAATTTTGCATACTAAATACAAATCAACTTATAAAATCATATGATTTTACTAATAAACTTATAATTTTAATAACCTTGATTGCAATAATTAATAATGTCAAGCATAGTCCTACGAAATGATCATATTCATGATCATTTAATCCAATTAAACCAAGTTATAATCACAAACACTAATCACAAACACCTTACTTGATATTAAATGTAGTCGTGATGGTATAACCACACAAATTATAAGAAACTAAACATACGACTTGTTGGATAAATATTTTTTAATATAAAAAATAAAATATATAGGTTTTCTTAATGTTGTTTTATATAAACAAATTATAAATGTAAATCATAAAGCTTATTCATTCATTTAATTCGATAAATTAAAAATTATTTATGCCAATAAATACAAGAAAATACTTGTTAGTGATAATTAAATATTAAACTGAAAAATAGAGAGATAAATATGAGTTAAGATACCTAATATCACAACACAAGTCATGTACCCGTCCGTGTTTGATAATTTTTTTATTAAAATCAATTTTTTAGCTAGTCATACGATAATAAAAATAGATAAATACATAAAAGCGATTGAATAAAATCATTAGAAAAATATTATGCAAGGTTACACTTATTATAAAACAAATGTTACCGTTTTACATGAAAACCAATTAAAAACTATTATATTTAACCAAATACTAAATTGAAAAGTTGAGAAATAAATATAGATGCAGTTGTATGATGTCAAAACATAGGTCATAAATTTAAATGTATTGAATAACCTTATTTATTGGAATCAATGTTTTATTTAAGAAAATGAAAATAAAAAAGACACGCATGGAAAAATGATTGAATGAAACTAAAAAAAAATAAGCAGTGCTACACAAAAAAATAATACCTCCTGATATCAGAATTTTTTTGAAATCTTATTTGTTAACCAGTCAAGAATTAAATCATGTTTTATTAAAAAATATTAATTTTTTTATTAAATTTAAAAAATACCTATAAAAACACCTTATACACCTTACTAAACCTATTAATGGCCTTGAATAACAAAAAAAAAAAAAAAACCAATAACACAAAATCAATTTCAAAATAAATAAAAAAATTTTGAGGCTTAAATATATTATCTTACGGTAAGAAAAATAAATAACACCTAAAAGAAACTCTTTTTATAAAATTTAACCTGTTGATATTAAAATCGAAATTTTTCATGACTGTGACCGGTGTTAATTTAGATTTTCTCTCTCTGAATTCCACTCCTTTTCTTCTATCTCAAACATATAATTGAAAAAAATAATAATAAAGTTTTAGATAATATTGAATTTTTTAAATATCAGGCACCGAAAGTTAATCATTTAAAAAATACTTTTTGCTCCAATCCCAAAATTGCAACCTAGTTTTTATGATTTTCTCAACTTGATCTCCCTTCTTTTAATTTTGTCATCAGTTTACGAATCTGAAGCAATTGACCTTTTTATCATCTAAATAAAAAAGATGACAATCAAAATTAAAAAAAAAAATCAACGTGCGAGTCTAATGTGAAATGCGAGAGGGGTTACACTGTACATGGTTAAAGTATTCTCCCCCACGTGGCTTTTTCCTTTAACTTTTTTCGTAGAGCTACATAATATACAACCTCTCATAAATCTAGAGTAATATTTTTTTTTATTTTTATCATAAATTTTTTTCAATCTTGTCTTTTATATTTTCTTTTCATTTTTATCAAAGGAATTATACAAAATAAATTATGTCTCCACATTTTTGCCCTCAGTTGTTATCATTTATGGATCCATCGATTCCTATATATTCATGTATTTAACTATAAAAACATATTTAAATAAAAAATTGAAACTTAACCATATTCAAATAATAGAACAAGAAAAGAAAAGGAGATAAAAAAAACCCACACACCAAATAATAATATCCACTAAATATTTGACCCGTGTTTCATCAGGGGTTAAAAATGTTTTTTCTTAACAAAAAAATTATATATAGACCTTTTTAATATTTTTTTGCATTTAAAAAAATTCTAAGTGAAGAAAAAATAAACACATATAATTAAATAAATTGAAAACTATGCGTGTTAAAAAGTGAAAAAAAAATCATAAATGATGATTAAAAATAAAAATAGAAAAAATCAAGACATGTGTAGATTAAGATATTTAATTTCGCAAGACATGAAATTTACACGATTGTGTTTGCTAAATTTGTTAATTAAAATAATTTTTTTATTCAATCAAATGATAATAAAAATAAACACACACTAAATTGATTGAATAAAATAAAAGAAAAAATAATAATATGCAAGGCTGTATATATTAAAAATAATTTTTGATTTTTTTATTTTAAAAAATAAAATTTATCTATACAAAAGATTAAAAAAATATAGATTAATCAGAAAAACCTCCTAAAAATTAAATGTATAATTAAAAAATAATTATTATTTCAAATAGACTTTATATATAACATAAAAGAGAGAAAAGATATTAATTTAAATATAAATAAAAATAATATTAAGATTAATTTTAAAAATAGAAAAAAAATATTTTTTTTAAAATAAAAATAAAATGAACAATGTTGTCCATGGTAAAATTTGTAGGACGAACTTCGACCATGAACTTAATTGAATTTAATATTTTTTCCTCTTAAATTTATAACAAATCTAAAAAAAAAAAAATAATATTATTTACAGTAAAACATGAGAGGCGGAATAGTGCGACTGCACAATATTCATTTTACATATATTCTCTTTAAATTTATACGAAAATCTTTTTAAGAAATAATAATCAGTGTCGCTTACAATAAAATATGAGGGATGAAGAATGTATTTATATAAAATTCACCTCACATGTTTTAATTTATTTAAAATGAAGTGAAATAAACTCAACTAAGTTTAATATATTTTTTTAAAATTTATAATAATAAAATAAACAATGAATGCACGAGAAAACACGAGTGATAAATAGTACAGCTCCACAATTTTCACCCCCGCTCACTTTTAATTATAAGTAATAAGTAGAAAAATAGAAAAACACTGTGGGGTACACGGTATAGATTATAGGTAATAGCTATACTGTTGTACAAATTTGTCTTTTAATAAAATAGAAACTCTTTTAACACCCTTTCGTTCTCTGAAATTCATCAAACACAAATCTTAATCCCAAGATCACTTAAGAAACCGTTTGGAAACGCAGAACATGTTTTCAAAAAAAATTTATTTTTTTAATTAAAATTTAATATAATTTATATTAAATTATTTTAATATATTTATATAAAAATAATTTTTAAAAAATAAAACAAATATCATTAATATGTATTTCAATCTAAAAAGTTATTTTAAAATTAATTACTATCATATTACCAAATATACTTAAAAATTATTAGGAATACATTACAAACAGTATTTCAAAAAAATTTCATTATTTTTATTAAAATTTAATATAATTTATATGATTTGAATCATTTTAATATATTAATATTAAAAATAATTTTTTTAAAATAAAAAATATTATTTATATATATTTTAACACAAAAAAATTATTTTAAAAACAACCTCCAACCAAAATAGTCAACAATGAGCAATGCAACAATCATCGACGAAAAGTTAATCCCTCTCTCTCCCGATCAAAAATCAAATTGAATCCTTGGAACTCGAAAAAGAAAGCAAAAATGGTGTTGGCACGGTTAGGAGGAAACATATCCCGAGCAATCCAGCAAATGAGCAATGCAACAATCATCGACGAAAAAGCATTAAACGATTGCTTAAACGAGATCACTCGCGCTCTTCTTCAATCTGATGTTCAATTCAAACTTGTTCGCGACATGCTAATATCAATAAAATCGTTGGGTGGAAACCTGTGCTGGTTTGCGCAGATACTTTTAGAGCTGGTGCGTTTGATCAGTTAAAGCAGAATGCAACTAAAGCTAAAATTCCATTCTATGGAAGGTAGTGATTTTAAGCGGAGGAGAATAAATAATGGGTTTTCCATCAATCAATTATTTACTTGTTGTTGTTGATACAGTTATATAGAATCAGATCCTGTGAAAATTGCTGTGGAAGGTGTGGAAAGATTTAAGAAGGAAAATTGTGATCTTATAATTGTGGGTACGAGTGGACAGCATAAACAAGAAGCTGCACTTTTTGAAGAAATCCGTCAAGTTTCTGAAGCAACGGTATGTTATTCTTTTATTATTGGTTTTGCATGCTTCGTTGTTTTTATTATTAATCGTTGATTGTTATTGCAGTAAAATCTGATTCTTTTTCGTATTGTGTCTTCCAGAAACCCGAACTTGTTATATTTGTTACGGATAGCAGTGTCGGTCAAGTTGCATTTGATCAAGCTCAAGCTTTTAAGCAAAGTGTTGCTGTTGGAGCTGTGATTATTACCAAAATGGATGGTCATGCAAAGGGCGGTGGCACGCTTAGTGCGTGAGTATTCTAGAGGTTGCTCTACTGTACCAAAACTTCCTTTTTTTTTAAGCATTTATATTGATTTGTGGTTTACATTCCATGTACAGTGTTGCAGCGACGAAAAATCCTGTCATTTTTTTATTGGTACCGGAGAGCATATGGATGAGTTTGAAGTCTTTGATGTTAAACCTTTTGTTTGTCGCCTTCTAGGTATTCTCGCCTTTGTTTTGATGTTGTTCTGACCTCTGAAATTTATGTGGATGTTTTTGATTCTCATAGTGTTTGCATTGTTATGATCTTCCAGCTAGGTATGGGTGACTGGTCTGAATTCATGGACAAAATTCAGGAGGTTGTTCCTATGGAACAACAGCCCGAGCTTCTGCAAAAGCTGTCAGATGGGAGCTTTACCTTAAGGATTATGTAATAGCAATTCCAGAATCTACTAAAAATGGGTCCCATTGGCCAGGTTCTCTACTAACTATCCTGTTTTGTTGGATCTTCGTAAGAGAGTATAGGGAATTTCTTTTTATATCAGAACTCCCTTGTGACTGTGATAGTAAGTGTGCTACTGTATGGACAGTTGAATAACTTTTGGCCACGCACTTACTTCGAGAAAATCATCTTAGGAGAGTTTTTGTGATTTGTTGTTAATTCCTCACCCCAGTTTTTCTGTCTTCCTTTTTTAGCTTTTTCATGCTTCAGCATGCAGATAGTTGATAATTATTATGCAAGACTTTGTAGTCAGCTTATTAGTAGAGCAAAACTTTTTTTTCCTTTCATTTGAATTAGAAACTGGAGCTGTTGGCATTTGATACATAACAAAAGTACGAGGCGTTTTATTTGTTCATGCACATTGACACCTGCTGGTACTGTTACATATGGCTTTCAAGAGTATAGAAGTTGTACCCCAGCTAGATACGAGAATCTAACACAAGAAACCAGATTCAGCGACAATAGTGATTCTTATTAGTTTGCCTAGTTTAGATACAGGTCCAATTAATTTGTTCCCAGATTATTTTAACATCTTGTTTAACAAGAATACCTCAACAAGTGAAAGAGATGAAAAATGAGAGAAATTGCAAAGAGGACAATGATGCATACGAGAATGAGAAGAAGATAATGAAAAAGTATGGTAGACAAGGAGAAGATAAGTGGGAAAGTATGGTAGACAAGGAGAAGACAAGTGGGAAAGTATGGTAGACAAAGATAGCTTACAATACTTCCTAATTAACATTTTTCAGTTTCGTGAATTCTTTATTTGGTGACCTGTTTAATTAAAAAAAGTGGGAAAGGTAGTAAACTGTTGCCCTGTCCTTGGTAATAAAATTTTGAGAGTATGATATTAGTCTTTCCATCTTGGCTGAATTTTTTTATATATATTCTCCCTTTACCATTCTTCTCCTTCCCTATTGAGTTGTGACTTTCAGTTTAATAGTGTTCAGGACACATTTTTTAGGTATTTTCAATGCTTCCTGGATTTAGTGGTGAATTAATGCCAAAAGGTCATGAAAAGGCATGCCAGGTGAAGATTAAGTGATACATGACCATGAAGGATTCAATGACCAATGACGGTGAGAAGTGCTATTTGATATATTCACATTTCACATTTAGCTCATTGCTTTACATCTTGGATATGCACAACACATTTTCTTGAATGAATATATATTGGGTACTTTGGCTGATCACTATTTGTTGCTGATGTGTTGCAGAGTTGGATAGCTTGAATCCAAAGCTCGTGAATGAATCACAAATGATGAGGATAGCACGGGGTGCTGGCCGTCCAATTAGAGATGTGATGGAAATGTGGGAAGAGTACACAAGCGACTTGCTAAGGTCTGGAGCGAAATGAAGGGGCTTAAGATTCCAGAGAAGGGTGAGATGAGTTCCCTGTCTAGAAATATGAATGCACAGCACATGAACAAAGTCCTCCCTCCACAGATGCTGAAGCAGCTTGGTGGCATGGGTGGCTTGCAAAACTTAATGAAACAAATGGGTTCGGCAAAAGACATGACGGGCATGTTTGGAGGCGGGGACAAGTAAATGCATGATTGCCAACTGCAAGTTGAAATGAATTCCCATGACTATAACCTTGGCCTGTCAGGAGGATGGCAAGGCAGAGTGTTACATATGCAAGCAATGCTTCTAACAGTTTTGCAGGTACTTATTCATGAAGGATAATGCATTTGACTTGGTTTTGTTTTTTCTCCTGCTGATATAGAGAGGCTGTTCTGTAGCACCTTCTTTTCCAGTTTAGTTTACCTGTTTTGTGTATTTATTTTACATTGTTTGATCACCTTTCTAACAGATATGTTACCGAGAATTTTGCATTTGTCAGTTCATCTCCAAATCTGCGTGGGATCTTTGCACGAATCTGCAGGCTATTAGATCTTAGTCAGTTTAATGACTAATGGGGTGACTACTGACTAGTAATCTTTCATGGCCTCTAAATAAGGGCCGAATGCTATCTTCCAATATATGTGAAACAGTGTCTAGAAGGCTGGAGAGTCGGTATTTAGAAAAAGAAAAGGATTTTTTTTTAAAATATTTTCTTTTCCAAGAAAAAAAACATTTTAAAAAGCAATTATTATTACAAAATCAAGATTGAATTTTTTTTGGTGGTCTTTTGTTTTAGAATAGACACCTTACTGCATTATGTGAAAATCCAAAAATGGCAAATCACCTCCGCAGTTTAAAACACTATGCCTGCAAGTTATAATTCTTCAATGCTAGAGGTATTAGGTGTGGACGCTATCTACCTCCAGATTGCTTGAGACTTTTTCAGTGATTCTGCTAGCAACCACCCAAAAATTGATTAGATTGCGACTCTTTTTTTTACTGTCAGGCAACGCTCAAAAAGTATAATTTGAGCTCGGAAAAGTTAACCATCAATGTTTAAGATTTCTTACAAATGTTCCTAAGATGTTTATATTCATGGAAATCCAATGACTTTCGGCCTCAATTAGTCAATGTACCATAACGATCGCATGAGAATCTGAACATTTAATGGCAGTGAAAATACCCTTTATGCAAGAACTGTTATTATTAAATTAAAAAAAAAAGATGCACTTATGTTTTACTGTTGATCAAGACTAATTATACTACGAATTACTGAAATGTAATGTTTTTGTTCTCCATGGAAAAAAGAAAAAAAAAACCAATGAACGGATTAATTACGGGGAAAAGTGGTTTTTTCACTTAGCTGCGTTTGGAATTATTAAAATTAATCGGGTTAAATTAGTATTTTTACTTTTTAAAAAATTAAAATAATTTAATTATCTTTACAAATAAAAAATTTTAAACTAGAGCCCAAAAATTCTTCAGTCTATTCACTTTTTTCAAAACAATAAAATTACTAAATTACCTTTAAAAATTACCAAACTTGCTTTCATGAGGTTTTTTATATTTTCACTTCATTTTTTTTATATTCAAGCAAATTGAGAGACAATGTGATGTTTTAAAAATATAAATATTACTAAAAAAATAATTAACACATGCATTACACGCAATAACACGTGGGTTGTGACCACTCATTTTTGGTTGAGCGTGTGGCGTTGCTTGATTGCCAAACACTGACTTTCAATTTGACATTTGAATCTTCTTAGAAGCTCTCTATTCATGGGCGGTGTGTGTGAGACAAACCTCTAATTTTGTGTTTATGGCTTTTTCTTTCCTCTTTTTTTTTCTCCATCTTAATTCTCAAGCCCTCTAATTTTTTAAAGTAGCCCTTCAAATTACTTTTTCTTCATATTAGATCAATGTTCTTTTTATTGTTATTTATTTTATTTTAAATAATTTATAAAATTGAATTTTTTTCAATTTTATCCTTATTCAATTTTTTCATCTATCACATATGGTCTTTATTCTTTTAAATGTTATTTTTTATTTTTTTAATCTTAATCTTTTTCTTAATTTTTTTTATTATCAATTTTGTCCCTTATTATTTGATTTCATTTAATTTTTATACTAAATTTGGTTCATATTATTTTAATTGCTATTTTTTTATTTTCTTGATTTATTTTATTTTTCAATTTTGTCCCTCATTGTTTCATTTCATTGATTTTTATACCATATTTGATCTCCATTATTTTAATTGCTATTTGTTTTGATTTTTAATTTTGGATGATTGAGAATTTTGCTTTTTGATTTTTTCAGGTTTACCTTTTATGGGGTAACCGGTCTCGTGAACAAGTCACGAGTTTTGAAAATTAGCTCGAATTAACTTTGATTTTTTTTTCTAGATTTTTTTTTTAATTTCATTCTTTGACATTAAGTTATTGGGTCTTCAACTTTTTGATTTTTTTTCTATACAATTATCTTGATTTTATATCCTGGATCACAAGTTAGTCGAATTAACTGAGGTCAATTTAGGTTTTTTTATGTTTTTTTTCTTTTTAGTTTGACTTTTTATTATTTAGTTTGCTTTGAGAGTTGACCTCCATTGTTTTATTCAGCCTTTTTTGTGTAAGGTTACCATGACCTCACAAGCAGACCGCGAGTTTAGCATGTTAACCAGAATTAGATTTTTTTTGTTTTTTTTCAAATTGATTTTTTTTTCTAATTCATTGATTTGCTAGTAATTAAACTTCAAGTTTTTTTTTGTAAATTTATCTCATTCTCATTTAATTTTTTAATTTTTGTTGTGTTATCAAATAATATTGTTGATACTTTTTAAGAATATTTTGAGAATATTTTTTTTATAATATTAATAAACATTTATTTTTTTATTAGTCATTGTTTATTTTATTTTCTTAGTATTATTTTTTTTTATAATCAGATTATTAAATTATCTAAATTATCTAAGTTTATTAAATGTATTTAAATTAACGATCCAGCCCAATTTTTTATTTTTTAGTTTGCTTTTTTACAAACATTATAGTTACTTGGAGTTAAAAAAATCAGACCGTGTCTTGACTACGTGCAATCAGTTTTCAAAAAGTGTTGGCCCTTGTTTATGGCTCAAAGTGAGACACCTGAACATGCCGGCATAGTCTCGCGGATGACTAGAGGACAAGTAGCAACAACATGGCACCTTTTTGCTGTTAGAAATGATCAAATACACAAACACAGCACCTTGAGTACAAAATATGATGATATCAAGCGATGTTTCTATTTTTCTTAGGAAGATTACAGACATCATGCAAAATTTCTGACAAAACAGCAAACTTCGTAAATACACAAATACAGTATCTTGAGTACAAAACATGATAACAAGGGAGGTTTCTATTTTTCTCAGGAAACAAAATTTCCAAAATTTAGAGAACTGGTGAATCATAAAGACACGGGATGAGAAAAACCAGAGAAGGATAATTGTTAAGACGGTATAACACCATTACCACCGATGAATTCTCCTCTTGCATCCCAGGGACGATTTTCAAAAGACTTTCCAATGATGCTGCGCTTCTCGTTTATAGACCCATCCTCGCGGCGATATTCTGGAAAGTAATCCAAAAATCCTTTACTGCCTAGTTCATCAAGTCCATTGAAGAGGAAGTTTCTAACCAAGTCCTACGGATTAGATGTGAAGTGAGAATTGCATCAGTACTTGGTGGCAAACATTGCACAAGAAAGATTTGTTGAGAGTGATTATACCTTTGCAAGCCTTTCTCCAATCAACCTTTTAAGAATTCCATGGCCAGGATCCTGCTTCCAGAATTTGCATTAGCCAAACATGTTGGAACAGAAAAGAGAGAAGTTTGAAACGGTGCCAAGAATCTATCTGCTTAAATACTGTAATTATGGAATTACAGTACTACATAAATGATATATCTGAAGGTACCAGTATGCCTAGTCAGTTCTGAGAGTCCGAGAAAGAGCATGGGTTTGGATAGGGCCTTAATGCTAACAAGTCTAGGTACAAAGTTGATTCTTTCCAGGCGTTTTCTTTCCTAAAACTGGGTAACCAATTGGAGTTCATCCTGCCTAGAAGCTAAAATCCCTCTTCAAGATGTTAGTTGCTCGAACAACTTTTTGCGGCAGAAAGCATCAGTTTCTTTTTTTTCATTCATTTTATTCCGAATGAATTACGAACTTAATTAAAATAATATAGAAAACAAGCATTTTTCTGTCTTTCTTTTACTTCAAGGAACCAAATTTCTTATACAGTTAATCTAGAGGTGCAATTTGGCTCAATTACGACCCTTTTATTTTTTAGTATTCAAATGACCATTTCTAATCTATAAAGCTAAAATGCATGGGCTTAAACAAGCTTATCACTGCCCAGCTGTTTGGCACTCAAATTACAGTCACAGATCTTACTTGAAACATTTTCAAATGAAGAAGAGTAGAAAACTGAAGACATGCCATGATTACTTCCAAGCATCTAAGCTTTTTTAAGTCCTACAGCCATTGAGAAGAGACTGGCAGATATGATGGGCCACATGAAGATGAGATCAAAAGGGGAAAAAGACATTAAATAATCACCTTTTCTTCTCTCCACGTTAGATACTTATGTTGTGCTTCACGATTGAATGTAATATGAGATGCATCTATCTCCTCTGGTGCTTGGTCAATCAGTTCAAGCCATGCCTAAAAGAGAAGAGGAGAATGATAATTGAGCAGCTAGAATTGGAATTCTACATTTTATTTGACATATGAACTGCTAAATCCATGTGGATTCTCATCCCGTTTCCAGTTTATAATTTATATCTCATCATTAGCATATTAGCTTAAATGTAATTTAAAGCAGAAGCTAAAGCCGGTAAGCAACCTTGTAGTACTCTGTGAAAGCAGAATATAAAGCATCATAACTATCCTGACTTGGAGGAAACTTGGTCCATATCACGATCGGTGAGAAAAACTTCAAGGACTCGCTCGTAAGCTTTCCTCCCCAAGGAAAAAGCTGCATGAAATCTGTGTTCAGTCACCATACCATTAATTTTAGACTGGATCAAGAAACAAATAACAAATACCATTGTGTGTAATGCTCCACGAGAGGCATTGAAGTTACCTTGCTATACTTGAGGCCTAAAGGAATTAATCTCTTAAAGTACTTTTCCTTGTAGTCTCTTTGGTCAATGACATTGTGCAAGGGGTTGAGGTCCCTACAATGGGTTAAAAGTTCCAGAAACCTTAGCACGTCAGTCATTAATTCCAGCTTACAGGAATAAAATCTTAAGTTTAATGCCACAAGAAAAAGGACAAAAGATGGCTCCTGGTTGAAACAAACCAACAAAAGGCATGCATGCAAATCAAACTAGAAAGTGACAATTAATATTTTTTACGTTTCAAAAGCGTTTTTGAAAAAAAATTAATTATTTTTTATTTTTTTCTTTGCTTTAAATTAATATTTTTTAGTGTTTTCAGATCATTTTGATGTGTTGATGTCAAAAATAATTCTTAAAAAATAAAAAAATTATTATTTTGATATATTTTCAAGTGAAAAACACTTTGGAAAGCAATCGTTACCACACTCCCAAACACCCATTGACGAGCTTCATTTCTATTTCTTATTCCACATCAGATTTGCCCTTATAAATTTTCAAGAGAAATTCTAAGCAATAGAATGAAAAAAGGAAGCTGAACAGGAAAACAAAAATCCAAACAGAAGCATAAACAATTTTCCATATAAAGACTAAAACAGGGTTTAGAAAAGCACAGAGAAAGGAAGAGAAGGGAGCTTACAGCACAATGATGTTTATGGTGGCAGTGGAGAAAAAGTTGGCACAAAATATGGGTACATCAAATTCAGGTCTGGCAAAAACAGCAAAATCTAAAATCTGCATAAATTTTCAGAGGTCAGTTATTACAGAGGGAGGGAAACAAAAACGTTCTACGCCTCCATCAAGCCAAAGAATTTTTGTGGTGCTAGATAACGTGCATATAACCGTGCTGGATACCTTTTGCACAGGAGGATAAGAATTTAACATGAATAGGATAAGAGCATATTGCACTCGTGCTGCCATGAGCCTTGTGAAGAATAAAGCTAAATAAATATGAGTAGCATTCCAAAAAATCTCCATAATTTTCTTAAGCTATAATAATAACACACATGGCAGGGATAATTAATGCCAAGTACAGGAGATACTTTTTATGCTGGCAGACGAATGAACACAAACAAAGTCCAAATAATGGCAATCAGTAACTTAGCTGTAAAATGTATAATCGCAACAAAGAACTCAAATTAACATGATGCACTCATGAGTTTTTCCCTCTAACACTTGAGGGTGCAAAAGTACATAAAAGCAACAAGCTTGCAAGAGAATGGTACCTGCATTGCTTCATTTTCAATGCTCAAACTACGTAGGAGTCTGATTTTGGGAGCTTGGAATGAAAGCATTTGAAGCTCTGTTGTTCCGTCCATCGCAGTCATGGAACTATATTTTTCCTAGACTCAAAAAAAGTTGTTCTTGTGATGCATGTATGTAATCATGAAATAACATTTAAAATAATTGATTGTTTTTCAGCAGCCAAAGAGTTCGTTTCATAGAAGCACAAAGAATTTATTTTATTTTATTTTGCTGAAATTCAGTTTGCAATGAGCAATCAATAACAGAACAACCACATGTTTTTCCTTCTGCAGAAGCAAGATGGCACAGTCATCTGAAACATAGTACTGAAATAACAAAGGGTTCTTGACTCTAGGGTAATCGAGTCTGTACTGGTGTCCTGATGCTGTATAAACCTTGATAGCAAATTGGAGAGCGAATGAGAAACTATTTTCAACTTTATAACCATCAAAGTCCATATTTGCACAACGACCAACATCGAGCACAATAGCCAAAATATGCAAGCAAATCAAAACGGAATCTTTTGGCTTAGATATTAAGCATTCACTCTGCTATAAGTTGCTGAAGAAAGACGCTCCATCCCTTGCTCAAGTTTAACTCACGTTTTTGAAACAAAATTCGACGATGCATAAAATAAAAGAGGAACTAAGTTTAAAAGTAAAAAAAGAAAAAGAAGAGTGTCTAAGCCCTTGGAAACCGAACAAAAGAAACGACGAAAACGCACATCTGGCGTAAGAACGATAAGAAGATTATACATACAAAAAAGGATCAAATGGCCCAAAATATGACAAATCACAGAAACATTTCTATGGATCAGTCACCTCAATTCCCAAGTTACAGGCCAAAAAAGTTGCGAAAAGCTCCTATATAATTCAAAATCCAAAACCCAGCTTCATTTTCAACCCTCTGAAACCCAAAACTGAGGATTTAAAAAAAAAAACCCGAGGAGAAGGGCTCAATTCAAAAGGCAACCCATTTCTGCTTCCAGGCAATGGAATCCATAAACACAGCATGCAAGAAAGTGAAGTAATACCTGGAGAGGAGAAGGGACCAAAAGGGCGTGTCGTTTGGTTTCGTCGAGAGCAAAATGAATGAACTTGTGGTAAGAAAAAGAACCTGCAGAGACTTTCAAGACACGATGAGGTTTACACTTCTTGCTTGCGAAATTAGGGGTGATGCTACTAGATATTAAGCTGCTGGTTAATAATTGAGGTTTTATTAGTGAAGAAGATAAGCGCGCAGTTAGCAAAGAAGAACAGAAGTCCATTGAAGTGAAGCTTTCACTGAAACTCTTCACACATGAGCTCACCATTTTCTTCGACAAAAGTGCTTCGTTTGTGTTGTTTACTGTATTCTAACATCACATGTTGTCCTTGGCAAGTACATTTTACTCCATTTATTTATTCTACACCTTTTTTTTAAAGCATCGAAATCGATGTTTTTTTACTCCGTTTATTTACATAGAAGTAATTTTTTTTTAAAATAAATTTTAAGAATATAAATTATTTTTTTAATGTTTGGTAATGTTATATAAAATAAATTAAAAAATACTTTTCAATGTTTAGTTATATTATAAAAAATAAATTAAAAAATAATTTATTAATTTTTTATTTTTTTAAAATTTATTAAAATAATAAGAAATAAATTTTACAACTTAAAAAGTTGAATAAGAATGAAATTAAAAAAATTTTAATATCATTAATTATTTTAAATAAAATAAATAATAATTAAAATAATAGAGATTAAATACTAATATATAAAAAAAATTGAAAGATGATGAAATTAAAATAATAATAATTATAATTTTATAAATTATTTTTTAAAATATTTTTTATCTTAAAAATATTAAATTAATATTTTTATAATTTTTATATATTAAATCTAAAAAAATATTATTTTAATTAAAAAAATACTTTCGCCATGTTACCAAATAAAAAAAAAACTCAACGTAACAACCAATCAAATCGAAACCTAAAATCAATGTCAAACAACGCAATTAATATACCCAAAGAAAAAATTCCAAGGCAGGACCTCATTTATTGCAAAATAAAAAATAAAAAATAAAAAATCACATGATCAATTAAAATATAAATAGAAGGAAAAAAACGAGGAGAAACAATGTGACGACTGATATAAAAGCCGCGAGGACTGTACATGTTTTGTAAAGGAAAGTGTTTTCCTTGAAATAAGAAAAGAAAAACACTTTCCTTACATAAAATAAATTTTTTTATTGACCGAAATTTAGTTTTTTTAACCAACTTTCTTTATGTTTATCAAATATAAAAAAATAAAAAAAAATAATTTCCAAAAAAATGAATTCCTAGAACAGACAAGGCATTATTTGTTGTCATTTTTTTTTATACTCGAAATCGATAAATAGATAGGCATGATTTTAGCATGTATGTTTTATATATATATATATATATATATATATATATATATATATATATATATATATATATTAAATTTAGATCATTGAGTTTATTGATTGTTTATAATTTACTAGGCCTGGCGCTACACACAAGTTAGAGCAAAAAAAAACTATAGCATTAAAAAAAAATATTAGTGACATGTCTTATAAAAAAAATATAAATTTTAACTCTAAATTAAATGATATTTTTATTTAATATCAAGAAGGAAAAACATTTGGTCTATCTAGGATAACATAGATTGACCTTTGAAGTTTACAAGGATAATATTGAAAAAAATAAAATGAAAAACTCAATATTTAATTAACTCAATATTAAAAAACAAAATCGATAAAAAAATAACATTTAATTAAAAAAATAAGTAAACTTAAGATAACCAAGTAAATTCATGATACAAGTCGTGCACATTATCAGATTCAGTAAATTTTTATCCCAAATATTATTTTTTATTTAATAATATAATAATAAAACACATGACATTTTTTTAGTATGAAACAACAGATTTTCTAAAAGTATATAAAAAAAAGGTAATAGGCACCTGGAGTGGATATAATAAAGGTAGATTATTGGTAGCAAATAGTAAAATGACTTTTAGGTTTCAGTTAAATTAAAAAAAAAAACCATCAATAATGAAAGATGAAATTGATTTTTTTTAAAAAAAATAATAGACAAATAAGGTATTAAACAAAAAAAACAAATAGTAGCCCATATATTGTGAATTAACCCATTAAACTCGTTACCAAATAATAAAATCAATCAATTCAATGATTTGTTTTTCTTTAAAACAAAACATAAAATAAAAAAAAAAGCCTAGATTGCCTGGCCCGAGCATCAAAATAAAACAACCCAGGCATGTGGGCTTTCTAGCCCAACTCGCACACCGTTTATTTTGTTTTTCATTAATATTTTTTAAAGAAATGGATGACCCTTATATTTATTTTAAAAAAATTAATAGACAACACATTTTCTTTCTATAAATTCCAGTGACAAGGGGCTATAAATTACTTGATATAAATAAAATATATTTATTAAAATATTTATAGCATGCTAAAGTCCTTATTGGTCAATAACAATAAAATTTAACCAAATATTATTTAATTACTTTAACTATTTATAAACATAATATATTAAAATAATATTTTTTAAAAATATATTTAATTTAAAAATATATTAAAATATTTTTTAGATTATTTTTACTTTTAATATATTAAAATTGTAAATTTTTTTATTAATTTAATTAAAAAAAAACATTCATGGTAGTTATCAAAGGAATCATTCAATAGCAAGTCGCAGGGCATCAAGGCAAATACGAAACAGTCCCAAGACAATAGCTATACCATAGCTATTAAATTCAGACTAATTTGAAGGATCAACTCAAGATCTGGTGACTGAACTAGAATGAATGAGGTAAAAGATCAGGATAGGCAAAATTTGATTGATTGAGTTTTTTTTTTTAAATATATTTTTTTTCTAGTTAGAGATTCATTTTTTTTTATATTTTTTTAGTTGATTATTATTTTTTTTTAAAGTTTACTATATAAATACTAGAAGAATGTTTTTTTTTTTTAATATGGGATTTGAAGCCTTTAATATATATATTCCCTGTTCACAAGAAAAAAATTATTTGTTTAATGTGGAATTTGCAGCCCTTTAATATAAATATTCTATATTTATAAGAAAAAAAGTTATGTTTTTTCAATATAAAATAAAAAAATCCTTTTGATTTAAATACTTTAATGTTTATAAGAAAAAAGTTATGTTTTTTCAATATAAGATAAAAAAAATCTTTTTAATTTAAATACTTTAACTCAAAGATTCAACTTAAAAGTATAACATACTAACATAATATATTTCCAATTATAATAAAAAACATTTTAAAATAATCTTTTAAACTTCATTATTTATAACATGTATAGCCTATATTCACATGAATTGTTTCTTAATTTTTTTCATATGAAATATTAAAACCTCAAATATTTTTTTTAATTTTTTTCAGGTTAACCCGGGTCAACCCGTGTAACCCGAGACCTAGATCCTTGGCCGGGTCAATTCCCTATTTGGGTTTGATAACTATGAGCTATACCAGAGTTTGTATAGCCTTGCTTTTTTTTTATTTTAAAAGTATTTTTTAAAAAAAATTGAATTTTTTTATTTGCTTTAAATTAATATTTTTTTATGTTTTCAGATCATTTTAATGCGTTGATGTCAAAAATAATTTTTTAAAAATAAAAAATATTATTTTAAAGTATTTCCCAGTTAAATACACTTTAAAAAACAACCACAACATCACAGCCAAACAACCCCATAAGTCATCAACAAATTTCTTAATCTGTCTTTTTTCTTGCCTTGCCAGGGAGAATTGGGAGCAGTGTTTGAGGTATATCCTTGAATTCTTCCTCGGCATGAATTGATTTTGACATCCACACTGCAGGCTTGTTTTGGTGTGGTCTGCTTGCAAACTTTCTACACAGGTAAATCTCTTGATGGACTGTTCATCTATTTTGTGAGGGAAGGCAGCTTTCATCCGAAATATTTCAACACCGAAGGCTCTTTTCCTTTTCAGGATTAATGTGCTCGTACAGTCGCCGTGGATATTTCAGATCAGTGCCCCTGTCAGTAACTCACTGATACTGTTCGTGTACAGTATCAGGAGCAAAAAAGAGTATCTTTTTCGCACTTGGCGAACACATCCCCTCAGGTGGAAAAGGCATTGATGGAAAAAGTAGCTCTGAAGTGCATTGCTCACTGCTATTTATAGATATGTACCTCGATAATGCAAGTTAGCATTTTTAAAATATGAAATTATTTTTTTTTATTTTTTGAATTATTTTGATATATTAATATTAAAAATAATTTTTAAAAAATAAAAAATATTATCTTAATATATTTTTAAAAAAACAATTTATTTAAACACCCCTTGTCTACAGTATCCACGTAGTATTTTTCCATCCTGTTTAGAGTTTTTTTTTTGTTAATTTTTCACTGGACAGGATGTGCCTTTGATACAAAAAGAAAAGGAGAAGATGCGCCGTGGTGCCCAGAAAGCAATAAATGGTTCCACAAATGGTTAAAATTCATAAGTTGATATTGCTGTGTTGAATAATTAACGACTGAATATCACCATGTTTTTTGTTCACCCAATATCAAGATTTGTCACTCCTGTAAAATGAAAAGTTGACACAAGCAAAGAAGCTTGTTTACACATGGTACGTACATCTCATATGTAATCTCAATTTCCCTACTATCTCCCCCCTTTCAGACATGGAACGGCAGCGGCCCGACATGTTCTACAAGATAAATAAACTGACTCGGCTTCAATCTCTCTCTCCCTGCTTCTGGCTTGCCTGTTTGATAATTACATGATGGAGCAAGAAGGGTCCTGATGGGGGTGAATCGGATAGATATAGGTCTGAGGCATGACTCCAACATACCCGGGCCAATCAACCGGCTGCACTGGTTGCTCTACTTTGTCGTCATCATTCCCTTCTCCCACAGCTGTTACACTTGCTAACTCTGCGTAGCCTACTTTCTTTCTCAGCAAATTTGTAAGTTGTACTGCATCAACTCCATCGCCTACCACCTCTATCTGGCTCTTATCTTCCCCACCTAAACCAGCAGATTCAACACCTACAGAATCACAAAAGGATATATAAACCCGTCAACAAATTGATCATCTGAATTTTCCCACAAATGCATGGTTTCTATTAGGTATTCCGATTCTAAAACTTGTGTGCATGGAAGGCTTGGTTCACCTGAAAGCCCAACTGCAATTTGCAAGGCTTTGGAGCGGGACTTCGGTCCCTTCCCCGTCACCTTGATCACTATCTTTTGCTGCACTAATTTAGCATATTAATCATTAACAAGAAAGTAATATACATAATATTTTTACGAACAAGCTACTAATATACTTGTGTTCTGATCGCAAATTCATACCTTCATGGTCTTGGTTGTTGGAAAGATGGTGATATGTAGGGAATGAGGAGCTCTTTACAGTCCAGGAGACACCAAAAGTGATGGTTCTGGTCTTTTGGGGAGGTTTTGAAGAAACAGAGGAGGGAGTAAATTAATGCTCAAGTTGTTTGAAGATGGAAATCTGGGAGGCAGTTCTTGCTATTTATATAGGAGTGCATGGGCTAGCTAGAGAGTATGCTTGAGGAGATTTCTGTGCAAGTTCTCAAGGAATCTCTGATTCCGATTCGCTCTTCTTTCGGCTGACAAAGTAAACACACGGCATTTCGTTAATTTGGGGTCCTGCTTATCAATGACCTAGCTCAGATCAAGACCTAATTAATTTTAATCACCAAATAAAAGAAAAGAAAAGAAAAGAAAAGAAACAAGACAAGTTGGCTAGATTTGTGTGGGATATTAGAAAAGACCGCTAAAGTGTTTTTATTTAAAAATAAATTAAAATAATAATATTATTTTTATTTTAAAATTACTAAAAAATCTAATTTAAAATAAAGAAGATTATTTAAAAAAATATTTTTAAACGCAAAAATAAGCAATCCTTCTAATCTCCATACAAGGCTTGTGTTTGCAATTAGAGAGTAAAAACAAGTTGATGGTTTTTTCTTTTTTTAATTTGTAAAACACGAATCCTGCTTATAATTAATCTCGGCAATAAATATTTTCAAAACCAAGTTGTGGCATGTCATAGTTCGCGTTGCTCTCGGCCGAATTATTTTAGTTGATGAAAGAAAAGGAAGAAACGGATCCACAGTTCATCTTGCACGCAATACCGAGGAAAGAGTCTGCAAACCAAATCGATTTTTAGTCTTTAATAACACTTAATTACTCCTAAAAGGGGCCAGGGAAAACGAGAACGCTGAAAAATCAACAGCAAAGTTCAGAAAAATGGAGTGCAGCAATAGCAGAGCAGAGTTACATCCAGATTAGGTGGCTATCATCATCAACCTCTCTCTTTCCCGTCGTGCTTGGTAAAGAATAAGAAGAATATAGGAGTAACTAACTGTATTTGATAAAAAGCTGTGTACGGGTGACTTTTTCTGAAAAGAAACAGGAGCAGGTAAGGGGCAAATTAGCCAATCTAATACATCGAACCCCTCTTCTTGTAAAGACGACTTATTAGTCTTTGTATTATATATCATCGTCATGCATGCATTACGGGTCAAATGAATTATTATTTTTAATATATAACAAAATTATCAAGTTATTGTTGACATTTTTCTAGTATAAGAAAATTAAAACTGCGAGAAGGTTCATTCAATGAGATATAATTAATTTAATAAGTTTAAAGATAACTCGTTTGAACGACTAGTAAAAATATTATTTGATTTATAAATATTTAAGGTATTTATTTTTAAATTTTAAAACGACAACATATTAAATTGATCTGGGTAAACCCGAGTTCATCTGCTAAATCCGCAACCTGGATTGTGAGACCATAATAACCATGTATAAAACAAATCAAAATAAATTATGAAGCTCAATTGCCAAAAAATTTAATGTTAAAGAATGAAATTGAAAAAAATTAAAAGTAAAAATAAATGATTTGAGTTAACTTGTGACCCGGGTCGTGAGATCAGATAATCTCATGGAAAGTAAACAAAAAAAAAACTTGAGTCAACCCGGGTTAACTTGCTAAACTCATGACCAAGGTCATGAGACCGTGATAACCTCATTGAAAACAAATCAAAAACAAATTATAAAACCCAGTTTTTAAAAAACTCATTGTTAAAGGTTAAAATAAATAAACAAATTCAATCTAAAAACAGGATACAATAAAACGACCCAAGTTATAAAACCAGGATAACCTTATAAAAGACAAATAAAAATAAATCATGAAGTATAATTCATAATCAACTTCATGTTGAATGATTAAAATAAAAAAATACCAATTAAATAAAGTAAAAAAAATAGAGTCAACCCGTTAAACCCGTAACATGAGTCACGATACCGAAATAACTTCATAGAAAGTAAACCAAAATAAATCATGAAGCCTGATTCTCAATCAACTCAATGTTGAAGGTTTTAAGAAAAAAAAAGTCAATTAAAAAAAGATAAAAAAAACTCGAGTTAATCAAGTTAACCAAACAAACTCATGGTATAGGTTATGAGATCGAGCTAAATCGAGCTAATAATTTATAAAGCAAACCATAATAGATTATGAAATCCAATCTCCAATAAACTAAATGTTGAAGTATAAAATTAGGAAAATAAATATAGATTTAGGTGGTGTTTGTTTACCCGGAAAGTGGTTTTCTGGAAACCATTTTCTAAACTTTACCGTGTTTGTTTGTTATTAGAAAAGTTCATCAACGAAAAACGCTTTCCAGCCAAAGAAAAATTTAGCTTGATTTTCAGGAAAGTGTTTTTCTTTTATTTTGGGCAGAAAACACTTTTCAGAAGTTGTGAAAAATTTAGAAATTTCATATTATTTGTTGATTACATCAAATTTTGTCCTCAAACTTTTGATTGATATATATTTTTTTTGAATCTTTTTTTTTTACCCCTTAAAATTTGATTTTTATATTAACTTAATTTGGTTTTCATTTTTATAATTGTTATTTGCTTTTCTCTTATCATTTTTTTAATTGAATTTTTTTATCTATCAAATTTGATCCTCATTCTTTTAATTGTTACTTATTTTATTTGAAATAATTTATGAAATTGTTATTATTATTATTTTAATTTCATCATCTTTTAATTTTTTTATTTGTTAGATTTGATCTCCATTATTTTGATTATTATTTATTTTATTTGAGATAATTTATAAAATTAGATTTTTTTTTCAATTTCATTCTCATTCAACGTTTTAATTTGTAAGATTTGTTTCTCATTATTTTAATAAACTTGAAAAAAAATAAAACATTAATAAACTATTTTCCAGCTCATTTTCCATAACATAACCAAATACTGGAAAGTGTTTTCCAACTTATTTTCCATGACACTACCAAACATCGGAATATAATTCACTTCCAGGAATTCACTTTAAAAAAAATCACTTTTAAAAAAAAACTATTTTCCATCAAACAAATGGGATCTTAGAAAAGAAAAGAAAAAACAAAGTCAAAGAAAAAAAAACACTATTGAAATGAATAAAATTTTGTGATGCAGTGCATAGTAAAAACACTTTCTCTTTTAGTTTATACTATTAACTATTTGACCTATGTTCCTGTGTGATTTGATTTTTTTAATAAAATAATGAACATGGAAGCTTTTCCAATGTGTTTTTTATATAAAAAATCAAAAGTGGAAATAGAAAATAATATGTATACATCTAATAAAATAAATTAAGAACTATGTATGTTAATAAATAAATAAATAAAAAGTCTTTCACAATAAATAGAGATGAAAATTAAAAAAAATTAAGAGTCGGTTATAGACCAAGATATTCAACTTTGCAACTTGAATCTTTGACATGATTGGGTTTAACAACTTTATTCACAAAAAACAATTTTTTATTTAACTAGATGATAATAAAAATGGAGACACATGCAATTGATTAAATAAAATAAAAGACAAAAAAAATATTATGCAAGGTTACACATCTAGAAAATATTATCTGAAAATAAATATTTTTAATTTGTTGAAATAAATTTCATTATAAAAAACATAATAAAATAAATGAATTAGAACAATCTCTCATAAAATTAAATGCATATAAAATAATTAAAAATAATGGTTGTTTAAAAGAGGCTAGATAAAAAAAAATTAAAAGAGAGGAGCATTAATTTAAATATAAATTTTAAAATTATTTTTAAAAAATACATATAAAAAGACATTAATTTTTTTTTCAAAAGAGAAAAGGCCAGACACTGCAGGGTATGACAAGCCAAGATAACGCGCTTGACCCATACACTAAGAGCCCGCACCTGCAAGAGGAGGCTCGTTTTCTTAGCCCTCATTTTTTTTTATTCTAGATGATGTGGAGAACATGTTGTCCCCCCAATTTTCTTTTTTTAAAATAAGTCAGACGACATGTCGTTTAATATTACCCAGTTTTCGGCCACCACAATGGCCATAAAATCAGGGCATATGTTTCTTCAACCAAAAAACTGATTTTTCAACTCATTGTCTACCTAAGACACCTAGAAAACATCTTAGGCAACTTGATAAACTTATTCATGCCTTTAAAAAAACCAAAAAACCATCCCGAAACTCAAAATCAACCCAAAGTCAAAAATCTTAACAAGTTCATATATGTGTTTTAGGTAATTTCAAGGTAAAAAACACCTATTGTGAACTCGCCTCATAAAATGGAACAATTCGACACTAATATCAAATGTTTTTGCGACCAAATTCGATGAAATGAAAACTCTTTCTCTCTAGTGTTGAATTCTAGCATCTTTCTCTTACCTATCTCAAACTAGGAACAAAAAAATAACAAAAATAAAGTTTGAGATCAAAATTGATTTTGCCCTTAAATTTTGAAAACTAAAGGGATCTAATATTTATAATTTTGAAAGTATGAGGACTATAATAAATATTTTACCCAAGCTTTATTAAAGCTACTCATTTCCTTCGTGTTTCTCAATTTGGTTCCTCATCTTTTGATACCACATTTCCCTAATAAATTGGCCTGTAATTTGGTTCAATAAAGGCCAAACTAAAAAAAAAAAAGTTGTGTGAATAGTCTATCTACAATACCAAGTGAGGGGATCCACAATGCATTTTGCACAATGTATTCCTCGTGCATTTTAGATTTATGGTTAATAATAATAATTTTATTTTGAAATGTGATTGGATATATTTGTGAGAAAAGATTCCCTTCTCGTGGGTTGAGTATCCACCTAGTCAAACTTGGCCCATGTTGTTCCTATCCTGCTTAAGCTATTCTAGCTACCTAGGAGGAAGGCATAGGGTAATCATTTAAAGGTGATGGATCCACTAAGCACATATAATCGAGTATATCAGGATATCTCTCTCTTTATAGTGTCTAATGTGAGAGAGGAAGTCCATAACTTGAACTTAAATTACAATTTTTTCATAATAGATACATCATTAATGCATTAAATCATGAACACATGGTAATGATCTCCCAAAAAATTAAAGTAGCATAGGAGCAAAGCTTATATATTGGATAATTAATTAATTTTTTGGTTTTAACAATCTGATTCATTCTCTATTAACCAAGATGACTGATAGCTTGTACCTGATAGATCAAAGTGGTTGGTAGTTGATACTTGCAAAAGATCTTATCTGGTAGATGTAGGGACTCTCAGACATTTAGGTAAGTATCTTTTTAAAGAGAAAAAATACAATGATATTTTAGAGAGATGAACTTTGAAAATATATATGTTAAAAAAGTTGAGAATGAAGAGATTATGAACCTAGAGCTTGAAGGATTCATGAGGTATTTATAGCTTATGAGCCTTGTGCTTTTATAAAGAAGAAGAGCCGAAGAGTCACTTCACCCTATTGATATTTTAAGTTATATTTCACTCGTAATAAAACGTATTGGATTGGTTAGATCCAGGTAGCATTTAAAACCATTCTTTTGAGTCGTTTGGGGTTTTGAGCACGATAACTTTAAATCCATCATTTAGATAAAAAGACTCCTTGAAAAACAAATGTTTACATTATTTTAGATGTTAAATTAGCCTATATTACCACCATAATATATATATATATATATATATATATATATATATATATATATATATGTTAAATTCTAATATATTTAGATGATAAGAGAATGCATTTTAAAATAAGTAATGATACCTAACTTATATAAAATAAATTTAAGATATTAAAATAAAATACTAACATATTAAAAAATATTGAACATCCAATTTTGCTAATTATATACTTTTGATAACGATCAATCTGTATAAGAAAACAATTATGTTGAAATCAAAAGCTTTGTTTGAAAGGAATACTCATGCAACTAATTTTAATTTTAATCAAAATACTAACTTATCTAACTTTTATATTATCAAATTAAAAAAAGTCTCATGTATCCTACATGGTGATGATCTTTCAAAATTCAAGATGGTTAGAAATATTGTTTTTTGATGGTTGAATTATGGATTAATCAAGTATCCTTGTAATTACTTCCATTCTCCATGGTAAATTAAGGTGATAACTTGATGTGATGCTCATCATACCTATACAACAATCCCGTGTTGGTAGATTTAGAGACCCTTCAAATACCTAAATCAATATTTTTATAGAGGAAAAGTATAATAAATATGGAAGATAATATTAAATTATAAGAATAAAGGTTTATATATATATATATATATATATATATATATATATATATATATAAGATTAATATTATATGAAAATGGTTTATATCTACTGAGAATATAAATTTTATGAACTTTTTTCCTGAATAGTTCAAAGGGTATTTATAGCATATGAATCTTGTTTTTTGCTTAAGTGAAGGAACTGAAGAGACATTTAGCTCTTATAGCGTTAGTAAAAGATAAATATCATTTATCGTTAAATATATATGACATAAATATTAAGGGATGTCAAAAGTGGTTGGGCTTAGGCCAAAGAGTTTGGCTCAACAAGGATTAAGACGTACATTGAGCCTAATAATATTTAGATGTGCTCTCTAGCTTAAACACGAGGCCAGGACCCACATTGTATCAGGTATAAACCCAACTCTTAGGCTTGACCGTAACATTATAGCCCACAAGTTGTTGGGCACATGTTTAGTATCTAGGCTTGGGGCGAAGTGTTGGACACACACCCAACACTTTTCCCAACACTTGTTTAAGCCCAAAAGATGTTGGGTGCGGACGGCTTTGGATGTCACATCTTAGCCTATAAAGCACTCAGTTTGAATCATAATTATAATTGGAATTTAAATCATGTTTTCAAAGTCATAATAGAGCTAATCAAAAATATTTTTCTAAGAAATATATTATTATTATTTTAAATACTAAATCATGTTTTCAAAGCCCATAATGTACTGGCTAACCAAAAATATTTTTCCAAGAAATATATTATTATTATATAAAATATTAATAAATTCCGGTTAATCATGTGTCAACATCAAAATTAAAAACTATAAAAAAGATAAATTCCTAAAGATTATCAAAAACTGAAAAATTAATGCACACACTAGTCGAATACCCCGCTGGCTGCATGCGGGTTAACACCCAATAAATAAATAACTTATACATAATAAAATAAATATTATTACATAATTAGTATCATCCTTTTCTAAGGTAGAAACCGTACCCAACTATTAAATAAATTCTAACATTTGTAATAAAAAATAACTAAATGTAATAAAAAATGACATTATCTGCAGGATAATTTTCTAGGAGGCAAAACTAGAATAATTTCAAATCATAGAAAAACATTTAAAAAAAGCTCACATTTACGTTACTCTAGATTTCAAAATTAATTCCAACGTAATCGAACCAGTTGCATGAGCATGAAGAGTACTGGTGGTAAAGATGATATATTATCCTAACAAAACATAAACCAACTGCTATGCAATTTCTTCTGTTTATGCTTTTTGGAAATTAATCTAATTAGGAAGCCACTAGCTATTTGTTTTCTCGTCAGGAATCCACCGGATTTTGGCATCTCAACTCCTTATTAGATTCTTGAACGACAACTTATAATACTGTAGGTTCTTGTTTATTTGTCTGATTTCAAAAATCCTTTCTCTTTCAGCATTACAGTGTTAATTCACCCGAGGCAAGGAACGGCGAGCCTTTATACACTGGCTTGATGTCCTGCTTTCTGAGGGCTTAATTATTTCTTGCTGCCATTCGTATGAGATCAAGGCTTAACTAGCTGTTATTTGAGCCCTTTTACAGCTATTTGTTCTTCAATTAGGAATCCCTTATCTAAAAAGGAAAATCTGTTCATCAAGTCGGGAAGATTCGGTCAAATGGTTTCAAGTTCGTATTTTGGTGACCAGATCTTATTCCAACTCACTCTCACTCATCTCATCTTTAATATTTTGCTATAATCTAGGAATAATTTTATCATATCTGTTCCAAAGTCGTATAAAAAATCTCCTCGTTGATATATTTAATTAATTACATCATTAGGTGTTTATATCAATGAAAAATAAATAAATAAAAAAAGTTGGCAACTCTCAACAGTTCATGGAAGTTTTTGTCCTTGTTTTATACACGTAAAAATCAAAAGAAAACTTTTTTTTAATTAAACAAAAAGAAATCTTATTAATTATATTTGAGTTCGAATAAGGGTAGAATATTGACTATACAACACCTCAGTGTATGACATTCAGTTAACTTACAACAGACATCCTTGATTTTCTAATATATATATACATACAATCCTGCCGGTTCATGCAATATACTGTACATGTGCTGATAGCAAACACTTGAAGAGAGGGGGAGACAGAGCAATAGAGAGAAAGAGATGGCAGGGGGGCTTTTGCAGATGGAGCAGCCCTAAAGAGGGCTCATCTCTACAAGTATAAAACTACTAGTTATTTCATCCTTGCTTGCCTTTTTGCAGCAATGGGAGGATTCCTTTTTTGAGCATGATCTTGGTGTATCTGGTGAGTATTTATCTTTGGCTTCTTATGTCTCGTGATCCATATATATATATATATATATATGTTTTAAGCATATATATCCACGTTAATTTAAGCATTCAATATGCTGACATCGAATGTTTGCATTGCACATCGGTTCATCTTCAAGAATAACTCACTTTACACTTGTTTCTAGATGATATATTATCATGAAACTTAACATGAAAATTGGTGGTTCCAGGTGGAGCGACTTCCATGGACGATTTCTTAAAAAAATTCTCCCCAGGAGTATGAAAGGAAGCAGCGTCATCTCCACGAGACGGATTGCTGCAAATATGACAACCAGATACTTACACTATTCACGTCTTCATTGTACTTTGGGGCCCTTGTTTTCACGTTTTTAGCATCCTTCATGACCAGAAGTAAAGGCCGGAGTGCAAGCATACTTTGTGGATCAATAAGCTTCTTCTCTGGAGCTGTTATCAATGCATGTGCAATGAATATTGCAATGCTGATCATAGGACGGTTACTTCTAGGTGTAGGCCTTGGATTCAGCAACCAGGTATGCTCACTGATCCCTAAGCCAAAAGTATTTTGTTTACAGCATTTTTTTCCTAATTGTACAGGCAGTTCCCTTGTATCTCACTACTAAAAACAGGGGTATGAGCATCTGAATTTAGCAATGAAATTATCCGTTGCTATATTCAGAAATAGATTTGGAATGAATTAAATATATATTATTTTTTTAATATTAGCAACAGAATTTAGCAACGGAAAATCCGTTGCTAAAGACAACGTAAAGTTTACAACGGATAATCCATTACTAATTAAAAAAATAATTATTTAAATTTTAATATAAAACCAAAATAAAAGAAACCGTTGATTACTTTTGATAAGAAAAAATCTCAATCGTCTAATGTTTTTATACCTGCAGGACTCCCCCCACAGTACACCCTTAGAAACGTAAAAGAACAACAAAACCAGTAGCTGAAAATTAATTACCTTTCCATCTTCTTCGTCCCTAATAACACACTTAGCTGTAGAAAAATCACCATCTCTTCATTAATTTGATTTTCCTTTGTCCCAAACTTTTCATCTTCTTCTCATTCGTTTTCAACATCACTAATGTTTTTTCTTCATCTTCTTCTCCTTCATCTTAACAGTTTCAATCTTTATCTGTAAACCACCAAAATCACAAACCCATGGCAACATCGAACCAGACCCAGCATAATCACCAACGAACATCCTAATTTACCCCTTCTCTCTGTAAACGGGGTGGGTTTTGCAGTATTTTCTTCATTAATTCAAGTAATTAATTTAGGATTTATATTTCTCTATGTTGAAATCTAACTTACCCTAAAACGTTTTAATCTAAATTTTCCAATCTCAAGTGTTATTCTGTCTTGTAGATTCATCCCGTTCACTTATAACTTAAGAACACATGTACTAATTTTTTTTTTTATCGATACTTTGAATAATGGTTTTATGCTATTAATTCAATAATATAAGGGTTATGAAATGTTTTTACCATGATCTATAACTTAATTATGCATATTTAATTGAAAATTTACCCTAAATTTAATTTTTAGGGTTAGGTTCATAAATGAAGTGATTTTAGGCAATTGGAAAAATGTTGGCAATTCATGCATGTGTCTGGAAGAGAATGATTGATGAAAATTATGTATCAGTTCAATTTCTTCACTTTCACAAAGGTGTTTCATGATGTTATAACTTACTATCGTTCCGGTTCAACCTTTTAACTTGTGGTGTTCTACTTTTATAAATTTTAAGTGTTACAGAAATGTATGGATGCTGTTGAAATCTAGATAGTCTAGCAACTGGTTATCTTGTGATGCTCTGTTTTTGTAGCAGTCCAAATTTTTCTTTTTTTCTTGCTGTGAATATTTGATTGAGCATGCACTACACTGTTTGTTGCGCTACGTGTGGTAATTATCAAATCAACATCATACACAGTGCTATCAGTTGTTTATTCTACCTGTGGTTACTGTTATAAATTTTGATTTTATACCAACATCATATGCAGTGCTAACAGAAAATATTATTAATTGCACCTGTGGTAACTGTTATTGATTTTGATATATGTTTAGGATTTGACGACCCAAGGAGTAAAGAGGTTGTGTGACTATGCCTCCAGTTTGGAAAACAACTTACTTAAGAGAATATCTAGGCATGTCATCATCTTCTTGTTTCCTTTTGGCCTTTTCAATACTCTGTTACTGAACTTTACCGTTCACCATGGTCCACAAATTCTGCAGACTTCAGCATCCAGTTCACGGCTAACATTCTCATCAAAGGTAATATTTTTCTTCTGCGTTAGGGCACGTGTCTGATAAAACATTGTAAACAAAGTAGTTGTTTTTGTTATTGGAGACACCATATCTATATTTCTAAACTAGATATTGTCTATTTTGCCGTCTTGGTTAGTGGGGAGATCTATTTAAGATTGGAATTTAATTACTTTTACTGGACATGCCCAGGCTGAAGCATTCTGTTATCCCAAACCAGAGGCCACATGCTTAAAATAGCTTTGCTTAAGTGCTTGCATATGTTCCAAATATGGTTTCTGGTGCCTAAAGTTTTCACTAGTTTTTGTGTTGTTATTTACCAGGCTGGGGCATTGCCTGCTCCATCAAGTGAACCATCAACTCCTGCTTCGATTGGATCTCAAGAGGTTTGTTTACTTTTGAAAATTTGTTGCCTGTGGCCAAAATAAATTTCTGCGAGCATCAATGAGAGATTGTCGACAATTTTTCATATATTGCGACTTACCCTGTTTTCCAGTCCATGAATAATCTAATATAGCCATCTTACAAGTTTAAAGAATTTCTTTATGACTTTTATTCCATGCTAATAGCTTGATTGATGTTCCCTTTTTAGTTTTGTTTTTTACAGCATAAGATAACTTCTCTGTCAGGAACTCTTCCCAGCACTTTTAAGAATATAATTACCTCAATTTCCTTTCCTTGATTTTTCCCTTTCCCAGGTTCAAAGGCCCCCTCGTAATGCTGCATCACCCTCGATCAAGCCAGCAGGTTCAGCTTGAATTTCAATTTGCAGTTTACATCCTTTTTATTTATTTATATAATTTCTTGACATCTAACTTTTTCAACGAAACATTTCCAGAGAAGTAACGGGATTTCAGGAGTGGCTGAGCTTGCTAGCGGCCTCGGGATTTCTAAAGGTATCCATACAGAAGAAGAAACAAGTAATAGAACGAGTTGGTTGAAACCTGCATTTCTTATGAGAACACGTAGCGCAACAAGCAGTGCAGTGCAGCAAATATTGGTCGATCCACATGGTTCTGATTGTATCTTTTCTTATTTTTTTTAATTGTATTTTGACTTAATTATATTAATGCAAGTTTGGCTAAATTTTTATAATATGAATATTATTTTTATTTTATTTTTTATTAGTTATACAATTATTTTTAATATTAATTTATATTGGTTAAATATATTCTACAACTTTTAAAATATTCATAAATAATTAATGAAACAATTAGATATCATTTTAATAAATAAATAAAAATTAATCTAATAAAAATAATATACTCAGCAACGGATTATCCGTTGCTGATTCTTAAAATTAGCAACGGAATTTTTGTTGCTAAAATCCGTTGCTAAAATTAACAACGGAATATTCGTTGCTAAAATTGCAACAGAATATCCGTTGCTGGTTGTAAGCAATGAAATTTTTGTTACAGCGAAATTAGTAATGGATAATTCCGTTGCTAAAAAATTAACAACGATAAATTTATATCCGATATTTGCTGTTCTGATTTTATTACTAAATTATTTTAACAATAAATTTTTTTTTTTTTGATTTACGTGGGGTGTTCGGGCCAGCTTACGCGCACCACGACTATTCCCCACGGTCCACTGGACATCCTGCAAGCCCAGGAGCAGGTAAGGCACCGCGGGGGTGACAGGCGTGCACATAAAGGATCGAACCCGAGACGGGAGCGGAACAAGTCACACGATTGACCACAGCAGCTAGTCCCTTAAGTGCTAAATTTTAGTATTATTTGTAACGGAGTGGATTACATGTTTTTAGTAGTGTCTGTCAGAAATGTCTCCTGCAAAAACCCGTGGGCGATATAACCAGCTGTTTCAACTAAAACCTGCTTAGGGATCCTAGTAGCAAATCTTGTAAATTACGGAACTGAAAAAATCCATCCATGGGGTTGGAGGTTATCTCTGGTTCAGCCGTAATCCCTGCAGTTTTAATGATTGTAGGTGCTATTCTCCTTCCTCTGAGACCCCCAACAGACTTGTAGAACAAGGAAAGTTAGAAGAAGGAAGAAAAATATTGGAGGAAGTTAGAGGTTCAACGAATGTTGATGCTGAGTTTGCTGATCTTATTGATGCAAGTAACGAAGCAAAAGCCATAAAGAACCCTTTCAGGAATCTCTAAAGACGGAAGAATCGCCCCCAATTGATTATTGGGGCCCTGGGAATCCCAATGTTTCAACAGCTCACTGGAATGAATTCTATATACTCTTCTGTGGTCCTATCTTCTTCCAAAGCTTGTGTTTTGGGGCAGGAACATCTCTTTATTCATCTATCATCACTAGTGGGGCAGTTGTTGTTGACGCGCTCACGTCAATGGGATTAGTCGACAAATTTGGCAGAAGAACTTTTTTTTGTTGAAGCTAGTATTGAAATGTTCAGCTACATGGTAAGTCAGGCTCGTTTAAATCTTTAGCATATCTCTAGGGCTTGAATACTAACTCAATTGTTTAATCTGCAGGTGGCTTTGGCAGTAACTCTGGCCCTGAAGTTCGGACAGGAAGAAACTCTCTCGAAAGCAATCAGCGTGTTCCTAGTCGTTATCATTTGCTTGTTTTGCTTTGCTTATGGAAGGTCTTGGGGTCCTCTAGGGTGGTTGGTTCCAAGCGAGATCTTTCCATTGGAGACAAGGTCAGCTGGACAGAGTATTGTGATCTGTGTCAACATGATCTTCACAGCATTGATAGCACAATGCTTTCTCGTGTCTCTCTGCCATCTTCGTTGTGGGATTTTCTTGTTATTTGCTGCCTTGGTTGCCTTCATATTGGGCAGCTTCATCTTCTTTCTCCTGCCAGAAACAAAGCCAGTCCCAATAGAGGAGGTATACCTTCTCTTTCAAAACCATTGGTACTGGAAGAAAATCGTAGGAGATGGCACCAATGACGATGAATTGGATGGAAAGAAGGGACAAGCAACTTAGAATACATCTCCAAAATCGGGGAAAACATCTCCTTTTCAAGTTTATTGTTTAGTTTTTTCCCTCTAGACTACAATTCTGTAGATAATCTCGTCTATATCAATCGATGACCCTCCCCGAGTTGAACCAGCTGGATGCGGTAATGCCATATTAGCACTTGAAGAAAAAAATTAAAAAATATTGGTGCTAAAGCTGGGGATCGAACCAAAGGTGCCAACATCGTATTTTTAGAAAAGTTGTATATGTATGCATGCATGTATGATGCGGGGAGATTCATGCTTTATTTGTACATTAATAGACATTACAAGACAATAAATTTTTTAAGAGATAATATTGAAACGGTGAAATATTCAATCAAATTTAGATTAATTTGGATTAATTTAGATAATTTGAATAATAAAATTATAATAATATTATATAAAATAAATTAAAATAAATTATAAAATTCAGTTCTCAAATAACTTAAAAATAAAATTAAAACAATAACAAAAAAAATTTGCATGAATTAATCTGACCAACCTTCATCAAATCTATAACTCGGATAGTGTAAAGGAAATAATTATATAGAAAATAAATAAAAATATATTCAAATTATAAAATCAAGATAATTTTATATAAAATAAATTATAAAATTTAATTTAGAAAAAACGCAATATTGCAGTTCTGTGACACAACAGCCAAAAGTGGCGCACAAAAGAATCCTAAACGCTATATCATACATATATATATTAATGGGCTAACGTGCACCTCGATCATCAATGACGAACCAATGATGAAACTAACTGCGACCTTTGATGTATTTGATTTGACCTCTATTTGCTTCTGTTTCATGCATGAGAGAAAGGTAGAAGTTTTATAGCCTCGTCAAAAAACTAACATGTGCAGGAGAAATGCAAAAACAAAGTGCGATCAATGCATAAGGAACCAATCCACAACAGAAACCAAACTTCAAAAATAGCACACTGTAGAAATCCTGATAAGGATGCACTGTCCTCAAAGCAGCAATCAATAAACACCCATAATCCCACGGATAAAGGATGTTCCAAGAACTCATAAGAACCGACAAACAGGCAACGAGGAGAAGACGAACGTATAAGGAGATCAGAGCACCAAAAGATCAGACAAAAACAGGAACAGCAAACCAGAAGGAGAGCAGTTCGTCAGTGACACAGCATGAAGACCACACAAACCTGCATATATATATATAAACCAGCAAGATGGTCTCAAAGAAACCAGCATAAAAGAACAAGGAAACAAAAGATAACGAAAAGAAAGCAACAAAAAATGGGCAAAAAGAAGCACCAGCAGGAACAATGACAGAGAAATAGAATGAACAGAAAAACCAATGAGCCAGACTAAGAGGGAGACATGAAAGAGAGTAAAAAGGAGAAGCAAATGAAGCTACCTACGCGACCCAAGCCAAAAAAAAAGAAGAGAGGATGTGAAAGCATGGGAAGCCCTAGGACAACAGTAGCATGATAAAACAAAAAAAACAATGAAACAGAACCTGAAATGATAAAAGGGCAAGTAAAGGCCAACCAAAATGAGCAAAAAAACTAACCAAACCAGAAGAGTGCTGAAAATCACGTACTTGTCAACGACGAAACAGCTTGTGAGCCCAAAAAAAGAGACGTGGAACTGGAATTCCCCAGTCACAGTCTAGATCAAGCAGACGTCCAATCAAACCCAATAATCAGCAGATCTTCCAATGTTAAAAGAGCGAGGGCCCAGCCAAGTGGGCATTGCATTTAATGCATAATCATGATCCCGGGTCGTTTTCTCTGAGGTAGTAGACACGACCGAAATAAAATAACCCCACCCACAACCATTGTCAGGTGCCTTTTGTTGGATGGTGTGGTGATTTTTTTTAAAAAGTTATGTATTTAAACTTTAAAGTATAAATTATATTTTATGCAAATAAAAAAAATATATATTTTATGTGAGTTCCATACAAAAATCAACCATATATCCAAACGAAACACCTCCACAAAGCCTGCCCTGCAACCTCAAGCCGCTGCCAAATCCCATCACAGCCAGTGCACAAGAAGCTGAACACACAACACCCAAAAAAACCCAGCCATCCAAGGCTCAAAAGGAAGCGCGAAAAACACAAGGCGCGATGAGAGCAATGGAAAGTCGCACCATTAAGAAAAGAAAAACCAGCCGGAAAAAAGAGGAAGTCGCCCCCATGACTGATCCACAATGCAAGGTAAATGGTTAATTTGTAATTATAATAGAGATAATAGTTTAAAATATTTTTTATTTAAAAATATATTAAAATAATAATTTTTTATTTTTAAAAAATTATTTTTGCTATTAATTTATTAAAACAATCTAAAAATAAAAAAATTTAGGAAAAAAATTCAAAATTTAAGGGCTAGAATCATCCTCTAACCTTGGAAAGATGAGGCAACTAGATGTACTGTAGCATTCCACAGTTAATTGAGTTATGGAAGGAGTTTAGTGTGTTTGATATTATGATAACTTTTATGATTGTGATTTTAAAAAATTTATTTTATAAAAAATACTTTTAGTTGAGGTTGATTTGGTATTTGTATATATCTGGTTAAAACTGTGGTTAAAATTGAGGTTGAATAAATAATAGTTTAATGTGTTTGGTTAAAAATACTTTTTAAATTGAGGTTATAAAATAACTAAAAAAGATATATATTAATATTGATGGTTTTTAATTTAAATATTGTAAATTTAACTATCACTATTACATCATTAAATAAAATAATATTTTATATCAAATATTTTATTATTATTCTATTAACTTATTTACAATTTTATCACGTATGAAATTCATCCGATAAGAACTATAGTTTTCATGGTATTTTGAGCGTGCAACAAAATTAGGTAAAATATCATCAGAAACAAAATTAGAATTGCGATCAAATTCCGCAAATACTACGTTATCATGCGATGTCCTTTTAATTTAAGTAGTGTTATTGAATAATATTAAACACTAGTTTTTTGAGTAAAACACAATTTAAAAAAAAAATTTACCGGTCGGACATGGTCCAATAAACAGTTGAGACACTGTTCACGTGAACTGTGCCAAGTGAGATTCACATGGTACTGTTCACGTGAACAGTGCCTAGGTAAATTACTTCACCTCGCATAGATGCGGCCGCGTGAGAAGAATTTGAGAGTTGCCTTTGAGGAACCGGCGGTTTCAACGGGCTCCACATACACAGTAATTTGAGTTTTAATGTTATCAAATGTATTGTTTACGCGGTTTGCTTTAAAGGCTGCCGCAGCCACGTAAACAAACGCTTTCTTTTCGGAATAAACCCTGATTTCTCAAATTATGATTTATTTTTAAAATCTGAAATTATTTTTTTTATTTTTTGAATTGATTTGATGTATTAATATTAAAAATAATTTTTAAAAAATAAAAAATATTATCTTAATATTTTATTTAAAAAAAATTTATTTAAACACTCTAAAACACCCCTTATGTACAGTATCCACGTAGTATTTTTCCATACTGTTTAGAGTTTTTTTTTTTTTTGTTAATTGTTCACTGGACAGGATGTGCCTATGACACAAAAAGAAAAGGAGACTGCGCCATGGTGCCCAGAAAGCAATAAATGGTTCAACAACTGGATTAAAATTCACAATTTGATATTATTGTGTTGAATAATTAACGACTGAATATCACCATGTTTTTTGTTCACCCATTATCAAGATTTGTCCCTCCTGTAACATGAAAAGTTGATACAAGCAAAGAAGCTTGTTTACACATGGTACGTACATATCATATGTAATCTCAATTTCCCTTACTATCTCCCCCCTTTCAGACATGGAACGGCAGCGGCCCGACATGTTCTACAAGATAAATAAACTGACTCGGCTTCAATCTCTCTCTCCCTGATTCTGGCTTGCCTGTTTGGTAATTACATGATGGAGCAAGAAGGGTCCTGATGGGGGTGAATCGGATAGATATAGGTCTGAGGCATGCCTCCAACATACACGGGCCAATCAACCGGCTGCACTGCTGGCTCTTCTTTCTTTTCTCCCACAGCTGTTACACTTGCTAACTCTGCGTAGCCTACTTTCTTTCTCAGCAAATTTGTAAGTTGTACTGCATCAACTCCATCGCCTACCACCTCTATCTGGCTCTTATCTTCCCCACCTAAACCAGCAGATTCAACACCTACAGAATCACAAAAGGATATATAAACCAGTCAACAGATTGATCATCTGAATTTTCCCACAAATGCATGGTTTCTATTAGGTATTCCGATTCTAAAACTTGTGTGCATGGAAGGTTTTGTTCACCTGAAAGCCCAACTGCAATCTGCAAGGCTTTGGAGCGGGACTTCGGTCCCTTCCCCGTCACCTTGATCACTATCTTTTGCTGCAATAATTTAGCATAATTAATCAATAACAAGAAAGTGATACACATAATATCTTTACGAACAAGCTAGTAATATACTTGTGTTCTGATCACAAATTCATACCTTCATGGTCTTGGTTGTTGGAAAGATGGTGATATGTAGGGAATGAGGAACTGTTTAAAGTCCAGGTTTTGGTCGTTTGGGGGGTTTTGAAGAAACAGAGGAGGGAGTAAATTAATTAATGCTCTAGTTGTTTGAAGATGGAAATCTGGGAGGCAGTTCTTGCTATTTATATAGGAGTGCATGGGTTAGACTTTAGAGTATGCTTGAGGAGATTTCTGTGCAAGTTCTCAAGGAATCTCTGATTCCGACTCGCTCTTCTTTCAGTTGACAAAGTAAACACACGGCATTTCGTTTGGGGTCCTGCTTATCAGTTATCATGACCTAGCTAGAAGACCTAAATCAAGTTGTGGCATGTTCTAATCCGCGTTGCTTTCGGGTCCAATTATTTTAGTTGATTAAAGATGAGGAAAAAAGGGATCCACAGTTCATCTTGCAAGCAGTACCGAGGAAAGAGTCTGCAAACCAAATCGAATCCTAGTCTTTAATAACACTTCAATCACTCCTAAAAGGAGAATGTGAACGCTGAAAAATCAACAGCAGAGTACATTGATTAGGTGGCTATCAGCCTATCATTATCAACCTTTCTCTTTCCTGTTGTGTGTGATAATATATATATATATATATATATATATATATATATATATATATATATATATATATATATAAAAAAAAGAATGTACGACTTAGTATTTGATAAAAAAGCTGTGTGTACGAGTAACTTTTTCTGGAAAGAAACAGGAGCGGGTAAGGGACAAATCAGCTAACTTAATATATCGAACCCCTCCTCTGGTACAGAGTACAGACGAGACGACTTCTTAGTCTTTTTATTATATCATCGTAATGCGATACATTACGGGCCAAATGAATTTTTTTTTAACATAGAAAAAAAATTATCAAGGTATTGTTGACGTTTTTCTAGAGTAAAAAATTTAAAACTGTGTGGAAGATTCATTTAATATAATATAATATAATTACTTTAAAAGTTTAAAAATAAAAGTATTGTTTGATTAACAAACATTGAAGGCAATTTTTTTTTTAAAAAAATAATATTGAAACAACAATATATTTAATTGATTTTGATCGATTCATGGTAATCTGTCAAATCTGCAACCTAGATTAAGAGATCATGATAACCTTGTATAAAACAAATCAAAATAAATTATAAAGTAAAAAAAATTAATTTGAGTTAACCTGCCAAGTTTGTGACCCGGGTCATGAAATTATGATAACTTCACGGAAAGTAAACAAAAAAAATCAACACGGGTTAACCTGCTAAACTCACGATCAAAGTCATAAAACCATGAAAACCTCATTAAAAACAAATCAAAAACAAATTATAAAGCTCGGTTTTCAATAAACTCATTGTTAAAGGTTAAAAAAAAAAATTCAATTTAAAGACATGATATAATAAAACAAATAGATTTATAAAATCAAAATAACCTTATAAAAGGCAAATCAAAATAAATTATAGAGCCTAATTCATAATCAACTTCATGTTGAATGATTAAATTAAAAAAAATACCAATTAAAAAAGTAAAAAAAAAACTCGAGTCAACTGGGTCAACCCGTCAAACCCGCAACATGAGTTATGATACCGAAATAACTTCATAGAAAGCAAACTAAAATAAATAATAAAGCCCGATTCCTAATCAACTCAATAATGAAGGTTTTAAGTAAAACAAATATCAATTAAAAAAAGACAAAAAAAAACTCAAGTCAATCGAGTTAACTCGGTAAACTCATGATACAGGTTATAAGATTAACCTAACCACTTATAAAGCAAACCATAATAGATTATGAAATCCAATCTCCAATAAACTAAATATTGAAGTATAAAATTACAGAAATAAATATAGATGAAGAAAAGAAAAGAAAAAACAAAGTAAAAAAAAACAATATTGAAATGAATAATATTTTGTGAGGTGGTTCCCAGTAAAAACAACCTATTTGACCCATGTTCCTCCGTGATTTGAATTTGTTTTATAAAATAATGAATATAGAAGCTTTTTCAATGTATTTTTTATATAAAAAATCAAAAGTGAAAATAAAAAATAATATTTACACTACAAGATTTAACAGTTTTACCGACGGAATTTTTCCTTCGACATAAAACACATATTTTGTTAGTAATTAATTTACCGACGGAATCACCTACGGAAATGCTTTGTCAGTGAATCTCTCATGGGTACTTTTTTGTCCATCAGTAAATCCGTTGGTAATAAAAAAATAAATTTATCCACTTCATTTCATCGGTATATCCCTCGGTAATAATAAGTTTTTATTACCAATGGATTTACAGATGGAAATTCCATCGGTAATTCCGTCAGTAATTATTTAAAAACATTTTAAAAAAATTCATTTTATAAAATTATAAAATAATTAAATTAACACTGTATAATATATACTCAAAATGCTTGGAAAAAATAATAAGAAAATCAACTCAAAAAAATTTGCAAAAAATAAATAAAACGAAAAAATAAATTCAACTAAAAAAATTCATATGAAAAAATGAAGTTGCAATTGCTAAAAATTTAAAAATCCTATAAATCAATCAACTAAAAATTGATCTCATATGAAGAAAAAAAATCTCACAACAACATTTATACAATTATTAAGAACAAAAACAATTAAAAATAAAATAAAAAACAAATATAGTGAAAACAATCATGAAAAAAAAAATCTTACCTTAATGTAGTTACAAGTGAAGCTAAGGAGAGAAAATTTTTTTTGTTAAGCATATTAATTAAAAAAAACTAAGAGGATAACAGAAGAAAGAAAAAGAAGACATACCCAAGCATGGAGGAGAAGAGAAGGGGATGAGGAGATAAAAGAAAGAAAGAAATAGATATTGATTTTTTTACATATAGTGAAGAAGAAGAAGAAGAAGAAGAATAAGAAGAATAAGAAATGAGTCTGTCTCTTGTGAAATAAGGGGATTCAGGCTTTTTATTGAGGCGCGTTACTGACGGATAATTGCATATTAATATTTTTTAATTATTCTGTCGGTAATTTCATAGGTAATATTTAATTTAAATTTTCAATTTCGTAAAAAGTTTTCAGAAACCACCAACAATTACCGACGATTTTTCAATCCATCGGTGATTCCGTCTGTAATATTCAAATGAAAATTTTAAATTAATTGAATTTTTTCAGGAAAACCGCCAAATAACACCGACGACTTTTCAATCCGTCGGTGATTTTGTCCGTAAAGAACAACAATTAACAGTACAATTGGAAAGTGAATAGTTTTGGAGCTCTCTGGAAAATACCGACAGAAAATTTCGTCGATAAATTCGTTGGTAAATGAGATGTCATAATTTTTTTTTGCTTTTTTTTAATTGTTTTACCCACAATAATTCCCTCGGTATAGACCGAGGGAATATTTCCGTCAGTAAAATTCCTCGGAAAGTTACCGACGAAAATATTTCCTCGGTATTTCCATTTGTATTTATTAATTTTCTGGTAGTGGTATACATCTAATAAAATAAATTAAGAACTATGTGTGTTAATAAATAAATAAAAAGTCTTTAACAATAAATAAAGATGAAAATTAAAAATTTAAGAGTCGGTTATAGACCAAGATATTCGACTTCGCAACTCGAATCTTTGACATAGTTGGGTTTAACAACTTCATTCACAAAAAAAAAAAATATTATTTAACTGATAATAAAAATGAAGACACATGCAATTGATTAAATAAAAAAAGGCAAAAAAAATGTTATGCAAGGTTACATATCTTAAAAATATTATCTGAAAATAAATATTTTTAATCTTTTCAAATAAATTTCATTTATACGAAAAGAAAATAAATGAATTAGAACAATCTCTAAGAAAATTAAAAGCATACAAAATAATTAAAAAATAATTATTATTTAAAAGAGGCTAGATAAAAAAAATTAAACGAGAGGAGTATTAATTTAAATATAACTTTAAAAATTATTTTTAAAAAATACATATAAAAAGACATTAATTAAAAAAAAAATTAAAAAAACATAAAAGACTAGGCACTGCAAGGTTTGACAAGCCAGGACAACATGTTCGGCCCATCCAATAAGGGCCAGCGCCTGCAAGAGGAGGCCCGTTTTCTTGGCCTTTATTTTTTTATTATTTTTTTATTGTTGATTATATGGACAACATGTCATCCCCCAATTTTTTTTAAAGAAAATAAGCCAGACGATATGTCGTCTGATATTACCTAGTTTTCGGCCACCACTATGGCCATAAAATGAGGAAATAAGTTTCTTCAACTTAAAACTGATTTTTCAACTCATTGTATACCCACGACACCTAGAAAACATCTCAGACAACTTGATAAACCCATTCATGCCCCTAAAAATACAAAAAAAATCATCCTGAAACTCGAAATCAACCCAAAACCAATAATTTTACTAAGCTCAAATATGTTTTTTAGGCAATTTCAAGGTTAAAAAAAAAAACCTAACGTGAACTCCCTTAATCAAATGAAACAATTTAACACCATTATCGAATGTTTTTACGGCCAAATTCAGTGCAATGAAAACTTTCTCTCTCCAGTGTTGAATTCTAGCGTCTTTCTCTCATTTATCTCAAACAAGGAAGAAAAAATAAGAAAAATAAAGTTTGGAACCAAAATTGATTTTGCCCTTAAATTTTAAAAACTAAAGGGACCCAATATTTATAATTTAGAAAGTATGAGGACTATAATAAATATTTTGCCTAAACTTTATTAAAGCTAATCATTCTCTCCGTGTTTCTCAATTTGGTTCCCCATGTTTCGATACCACCCTTCCTCAATAGATTAGCCTGTAATTTGGTTTAATAAGGGTCAAACTAAAAGAGAAAAGAAAAAAAAAAGTTGTGTGAATAGTCTATCTACAGTACCAAGTGAGGGGGATCAACAATGCATTTTGCACAGTGTATCTCGTGCATTTTAGATTTATGGTTAATAATAATAATTTTCCTTCAAAATGTGATTGGATATATTTGTGAGAAAAGATTCCCTTCTCGTGGGTTGAGTATCCTTATAGTCAAACTTGGTTCATGTTGTTCTCATCCTCGTCCAGCTATTCTAACTACCCAAGAGAAGGGTATAGGGTAATCATTTAAAGGTGATGCATCTACTAGGATACACATATAATCGGGTATATCAGAATATATATCTCTTTGTAGTGTTTAATGTGAGAAAGGAAGTCCATGACTTGAACTTAAATTACAATTTTTTTCATAATAGATACATCATTAATGCATTAAATCATGAATGCTGGGTGATGATCTCCCAAAAAATTAAAACAGTATAGGAGCAAAGCTTATCTGTTAGATAATTAATTAATTTTTTGATTTTAGCAATTTGATTCATTTTCTATTAACCAAGGTGGCTAGTAGTTTGTACTTAGAAGATCAAAGTGGTTGGTAGGTGATACTTGCACAAGGTTCTCTCTAATATATGTAAGGACTCTCAGATGTTTACGTAAGTATCTTTTTAAGAAGAAAAAATATAATGATATTTTAGAGAGATAGATTCTGAAAATATATATGCTAAAAAAGTTGAGAATGAAGAGATTATGAATTTAGAGCTTGAAGGATTCATAAGGTATTTATAACTCATGAATCTTGTGTTTTTATGAAGAGGAGGAGTCGAAAAGTTACTTCATCTTATTGATATTTTATGTTGTATTTCACTCATAATAAAAAGTATTGGATTGGTTAGATCTAGATAGCATTTAAACCCATTCTTTTGAATCGTTTGGGGTTTTGGGCACGATAACTTTAAGTCCATCACTTCGCTAAAAGACTCTTTGAAAAACTAACAGTTAAATTATTTTAGATGTTAAATTAGCCTACATTGTCACCATTATATGTGTGTGTGTGTGTGTTAAATTCTAATATATTTAGATGATAGTTTGCATTTTAAAATAAGTAATGATGATGATGTTTCAAAATTCAAGATAGTTAGAAATACGGTTTTTTGATGGTTGAATTATGGGTTAATCAAGTATCCTTGTAATTACTTCCATTCTCTATAGTAAATGAAAGTGATAACTTGATGTGATGTTTATCATACCAGTAAAACAATTCATGTCGGTTGATTTAGAAACCCTTAAATGCTGAAATCAATATATTTATAGAGGAAAATTGTATAAATATGTAAGATAATATTAAATTATAAGAGTAAAGTTTTTTAATATAGGATTAAGATTATATGAAAACGATTTATGTTTATTGAGAATATAAATTTGTGTAAATTTTTTTTTATCTAAATAGTTTAAGGGATATTTATAGCACATAAACCTTGTTCTTTATTTAAGTGAAGGGGTGGAAGAGTTATTTAGCTTGAATAGTGTTATTAAAAAATAAATATCATTTATCGTTAAATATCTATTACATAAAAATTAATGAAGGTCAAAAGTGGCTGGGCATAGAATTTAGCCAACAAGAACTAAGACATGCATTGAGTCCAATATTTAGATATGTTTTTAGCTTAAACATGAGGCTAGGGCCCATATTGTATCAGGTATAGATCCAACCCTTAGACTAGGCCATAGCACTATAGCCCACGAGTTGTTCGGCACACGTCTAGCAGCAAAACATTAACCAACTCTTATGCAATTTCTTCGGTGAAATCCCTTCTCTTTCAGCGTGTTAATTCACCCGAGGCAAGGAACGGAGAGCCTTTATGCCCTGGCTTGACGTCCTGCTTTCTGAGGGCTTAATTATTTCTTGCTGCCATTCGTATGAGATCAAGGCTTAACTAGCTGTTATTTGAGCCCTTTTACAGCTATTTGTTCTTCAATTAGGAATCCCTCATCTAAAAAGGAAAATCTGTTCATCAACTCGGGAAGATTCGGTCAAATGGTTTGCAGTTCGTATTCTGGTGACCAGATCTTATTCCAACTCACTCTCACTCATCTCATCTTTAATGTTTTGCTATAATCTAGGAATAATTTTATCATATCTGTTCCAAAGTCGTATAAAACATCTCTTCATTGATATATTTAATTAATTACATCATTAGGTGTTTATATCAATGAAAAATAAATAAATAAAAAAGTTGTCAACACTCAACAGTTCATGGAAGTTTTTGTCCTGTTTTATAGACGTAAAAATCAAGAGAATTTTTTTTTTTTTTATTGAAGCTAGTATTGAAATGTTCAGCTACATGGTAAGTCAGGCTCGTTTAAATCTTTAGCTTATCTCTAGGGCTTGAATACTAACTCAATTGTTTAATCTGCAGGTGGCTCTGGCAGTAACTCTGGCCCTGAAGTTCGGACAGGAAGAAACTCTTTCGAAAGCAATCAGCGTGTTCCTAGTCGTTATCATTTGCTTGTTTGGCTTTGCTTATGGAAGGTCTTGGGGTCCTCTAGGGTGGTTGGTTCCAAGCGAGCTCTTTCCATTGGAGACAAGGTCAGCTGGACAGAGTATTGTGGTCCGTGTCAACATGATCTTCACAGCATTGATAGCACAATGCTTTCTCGTGTCTCTCTGCCATCTTCGTTGTGGGATTTTCTTGTTATTTGCTGCCTTGGTTGCCTTCATGGGCAGCTTCATCTTCTTTCTCCTGCCAGAAACAAAGCAAGTCCCAATAGAGGAGGTATACCTTCTCTTTCAAAACCTTTGGTACTGGAAGAAAATAGTTGGAGATGGCACCAATGACGATGAATTGGAAAGCAGATATAATAATTAAAATATATAAAAAACTCTTGTCAGGAACACGGTAGAAGCCGCAGCGCTTTGGCGCGTGTGCATTATCATACAACAATTCAGAATTTGTTTTCATCATGTCATTCAATTCATCATGCCAGGCAACGTGTGTTGGGTTGTGATAGATAAATTATCTTTGAAGTTGTTTATTTTTTTGTACTGTCTTTACTCGATATCCCATTTCAAATTTCAGAGCAATTTTTTTTTGTTTGAGTATATTTAAGTATCTGTACTCATTTTTTTGATTTATTAATTTTTATTTTTAGCTTTTTTATGAGTTTTATTTTTAATTTTTTCAATTCCATCCTTTAATTTAATTTTTTTAAAAAAATTGGTCTTGATTCTTTTTTTTTATCATTTTTTCTTGTGTTTTTTTTTAAATTTTCAATTATTTTTAATTTTATCATTTAATAATTTTTTTAATTTTTTGATATTTAGTTTTCATTCTCGTTTCTTCTTCAATTCTTTTGTGAAATTGATTTTGTTTTCAATTTAGCATTTAAATAAAAAAATAATCCATTTTTTTTAAAATCTGGTTCTCATCTTTTTAATTGCTATTTTATCTTTTGAATCTTTTTTTAAAGATTTTTTTTCAATTTTATTCTTTAATATTTGATTTATTAAAATTTAAATTTCATGATTTTTCAAGGTTTAGTGCTTCTAATCAAATGACGTGGGTCACAGATTTGCATTGTTTTTTTATTTTTTTTTGATCTCATTACATGATGGTTTTTTATTTAAAATAAGCTTCATAGATTCCTTCATCTTTCTTCTTATAGGGTTACAGAGGTATTTCAATTTTATTATATGACCCATGACTTTAACAAGATAACCCAAGTGATTTTGTATTTTTTTTTAGTTTTTAATTATTTTTTTCTTTCATATTTTTTATGTGGTTGATTTTTTTTTATCTTTCAATATTTTATCTGTTAGAGATCAATTTTCATGGTTTTTTTTTTATATTTAATGTTTTTGATCAAAAGGTATGAGACATGTGTTTTATAAGTTAATACGAGTTGATATTTTTTTTATTTGATATTTATTTTTCTTATTTAATATTAGTTTTTGTTTTTTTTTTAAACGCTTGCCGAATATAATTTTTTTCTTTCAATCGACCTGGGGTGAATAGCAGGACATGTTATAAAATGGTAAAATTACCGTTGTAGAACATACCACCCGCCAAAAATGGAGGCCATGTTGGCATTATTTTAAGATTTGAATAGAAAATGGCATCCATAATCAGAATCACCAAACTAGCTAGAAAGCTAGAGAAGACAGATAGTTGGCATCCAAATAAGATTTAAAAAATTATTTTCCAAACTTTCTTATATTTGTTTGCCATTAGAAAAGTTGGTTAACAGAAAACACTTTTCGGTCAACGAAAAACATTTTTCAGTTAAAGAAAAATTTGGCTTGGTGTCAAGGAAAGTGTTTTCTTTTTATTTTGGGCGGAAAACACTTTTCGGAAGTTGTGAAAAATCTAGAAATGTCATATTACTTTCTGATTATATCAAATTTGGTTCTTAAACTTTTGATTGGTATATATATTTTGTTTTGAATATTTATTTTTCAATTTCATCATTTAGAATTTAATTTTTACATTAATTTTGGTCCTTATTTTTATAATTGTTATTTGTTTTTCCCTTATTATTTTTTAATTGATTTTTTTCTATCAAATTTGATCCTCGTTCCTTTGATTGTTACTTATTTTATTTGAAATAATTTATGAAATATTAATTATTGTTATTTTAATTTCTTCATCTTTCAATTTTTTTTATTTTTTTAAATTTGATCTCTATTATTTTGATTATTATTTATTTAATTTGAGATAATTTATGAAATTATATTTTTTTCAATTTCATTCTCATTCAACTTTTTAATTTGTAAGATTTGTTCCTTATTATTTTAATAAACTTGAAAAAAATAAAATATTAATAAGTTATTTTTCAGTTTATTTTCCATGACATAACCAAATACTGGAAAATATTTTCTACCTTATTTTCCATTACACTACCAAACATCAAAAAATAATTCATTTTTCCGGAATTCATTTTCTAAACGAAAATTTTTTTCCAGCAAATAAACAAATTTAGATAAACATTGAATTCACTACCTTAATTCAGTCCATTCCTGTGTTTCAATGTTTTCCTAGGACTCATCATGGGATTAATACACTGTTATTTGAACCTGCAGCTTCAAGGGTTTGTATTGTCTATGCATGCAATTGACCCCAAAATAAACCAGAATGAATCAAATCAAACTGCTAAAAAAATATATCAATCGAGTTGAACCAGCTGGACGTGGTAATGCCATATTAGCACTTGAAAAAAGAAGAAGAAAATATTGGTGCTAAAGCTGAGGATCGAACCAAAGGTGACAACATCTTAATTATTTTTAGAAAAGTTTTATATGTATGTACGCATGTATGCCGGCAGATTTATGCTTTATTTGTACAATAGACATTATAAGACAGCATTTTTTTTTTGTTAAGAGATAATATTAAAATGATAAAATATTGAATTAATTTAGATTAATTTAGGTTATTGTTAAATTTTTAATCTGTATAATAAAATTATAATAATTTTATATAAAATAAATTAAAATAAATCATGAATTATTTTTTTTTTTAACATGATTCATATGATCAAGCTCCCAAAAGAATCCTAAACGCTATATCATACATATATTAATGGGCTAACGTGCACCTCGATCATCAATGACGAACCAATGATGAAACTAACTGCGACCTTTGATGTATTTGATTTGACCTCTATTTGCTTCTGTTTCGTGCATGAGAGAAAGGTAGAAGTTTTATAGCCTCGTCAAAAAACTAAGATGTGCAGGAGAAATGCAAAAACAAAGTGCGATCAATGCATAAGGAACCAATCCACAACAGAAACCAAACTTCAAAAATAGCACACTGTAGAAATCCTGATAAGGATGCACTGTCCTCAAAGCAGCAATCAATAAACACCCATAATCCCACGGATAAAGGATGCTCCAAGAACTCATAAGAACCGACAAACAGGCAACGAGGAGAAGACGAACGTATAAGGAGATCAGAGCACCAAAAGATCAGACAAACAGGAACAGCAAACCAGAAGGAGAGAGCAGTTCGTCAGTACTGACACAGCATGAAGACCAACACAAACCTGCATATATATATATATAAACCAGCAAGATGGTCTCAAAGAAACCAGCATAAAAGAACAAGGAAACAAAATATAACGAAAAGAAAGCAACAAAAATGGGCAACAAGAAGCACCAGCAGGAACAATGACAGAGAAATAGAATGAACAGAAAAACCAATGAGCCAGACCTAAGAGGGAGGCATGAAAGAGAGTAAAAAGGAGAAGCAAATGAAGCTACCTACGCGACCCAAGCCAAAAAAAAAGAGAGAGGATGTGAAAGCATGGGAAGCCCTTGGACAACAGTAGCATGATATAACAAAAAAAACAATGAAACAGAACCTGAAATGATAGAACTTAAAAGGGCACGTAAAGTACATCTAAAATGAACAACAAAACTAACCAAACCAGAAGAGTGCTGAAAATCACAAACTTGTCAACGACCACACAGCTTGGGAGCGCATAAAAAAAAAAGAGACCTGGAACTGGAATTCCCCAGTTAACAGTCTAGATCATGCAGACGTCCAATCAAACCCAATAATCAGCAGCTCTTCCAATGTTAAAGAGCGAAGGGCCCAGCCAAGTTGGCATTGCATTTAATGCGTAATCATGATAGCGGGTCGTTTTCTCTGAGGTAACAGACACGACCGAAATAAAATAACCCCACCCACAACCATTTTCAGTTGTGTTTTTGTTCAGATTAATGTTGTTGTTTTGGATGTATTTTGATTAATTTTACCAGTTGATGATGGTTATATAAATTTTTAGTATTTCTGATATTTAAATTGATGATTTTTGAGGAATAAATTTAAAATTTGATCAATTAAATTATATCTCTCAAGATTATTTTCAGATGTATTTAGTTGGATGGCATGGTGATTTTTTTTTAAAGTTATGTATTTAAAATATAAATTATATTTTATGAAAAAAAAATATATATGTATTTTATGTGAGTTCCATACAAAAATCAACCATATAACCCAACGAAACACCTCCACAAAGCCTGCCCTGCAACCTCAAGCCGCTGCCAAATCCCATCACAGCCAGTGCACAAGAAGCTGAACACACAACACCCAAAAAAACCCATCCCTCCAAGGCTCAAAAGGAAGCGCCAACAACCCAAGGCGCGATGAGAGCAATGGAAAGCCGCACCATTAAGAAAAGCAAAACCAGCCGAGAAAAAGATAAAGTCGCCACCATGACTGAACCACGCTGCACGGTGAATGGTTTGTAATTATATAGCGATAATGATTTAAAATATCTTTTATTTAAAAATATATTAAAATAATATATTTTTTTATTTTTAATATTAATCAATCAAAATAATTTAAAAATAAAAAAAAAACTTTAATAAAAAAATTCAAAATTTAAGAGCTAGAATCATAGTTATTAAACCTGGTCCAAGGGTTGACCTGGCCAAGGGACCGGGTTCCGGGTTTCATGGGTCAACCCGGATTAACCCGGAAAAATTTAAAAAAAATTAAAATTTTAATATTTCATATAAAAAAATCCATGTAAATATAGATTATACATATTATGAAGTTTAAAAGAATATTTTTAAAAAAAATTTATCCCACATTAAAAAGATATTATGTTAAGCTTTTAAGTTAAAGTATTTAAACTAAAAATGTTTTTTATCCCACATTGAAAAAACATAATTTTTTTCTTGGAAACATAGAATATATATACTAATGGGTTTCAAATCCCACATTGAAAAAACATAACTTTTTTCATGGGAACATAGAGTATATATATGAAAGGGTTTCAAATCCCACATTGAAAAGATAATATATTATCCTTTTAAGTTGAAGTATTTAAACCAAAAGGTTTTTTATCCAACATTGAAAAAACATATTTTTTTCTTGAGAACATAGAGTATATATACTAATGGGTTTCAAATCCCACATTGAAAAAACATGGTTTTTTTCATGGGAACATAGAGTATATATATATATATATGAAAGGGCTTCAAATCCCACATTAAAAAGATACCATGTTATCCTTTTAAGTTGAAGTATTTAAACCAAAAGATTTTTTATCCCACATTGAAAAAACATGATTTTTTTCATGGGAATATAGTGTATATATATGAAAGGGCTTCAAATCCCACATTGAAAAGATACTATGTTATTTTTTTAAGTTGAAATATTTAAACTAAAAGGTTTTTTACCCCACACTGAAAAAACATGGTTTTTTTCATGGGAACATAGAATATATATACTAATGGGTTTCAAATCCCATATTTGAAAAAAAAAATCGGGTCTTGTCCGGGTTCGTCCGGATCACCCGGGTTCTAGGTCGCCCGGGTTCCGGGTCGTCCCGGTTTGGCCAGGCTATTGCCACAGCAGGTCTTTTATTAAACCTAGACTGGTCCAGCCATCGGGTCAACCGGATCCAGGATTGACTTGCCAGACCGGACCAGGTTTAATAACAGTGGCTAGAATCATCCCACAACCCTGAAAAGATGAGGCAACTAGATGTGCTGTGCAATTCCACAGTTAACTGAGTTATGGCCCTATGGGAGCAGTTTTTGTCTTTGCGGAATACATCGTGATTTCTCAAATTATGATTTTTTTTAAAAAAAATCTGAATTTTTTTTATTTTTGAATTTTTTTATATATTAATATTAAAAATAATTTTTTAAAAATAAAAATATTATCTTAATATATTTATAAAAAAACAATTTATTTAAACACCCCTTGTCTACAGTATCCACGTAGTATTTTTCCATCCTGTTTAGAGTTTTTTTTTTTTTTTGTTAATTTTTCACTGGACAGGATGTGCCTTTGATACAAAAAGAAAAGGAGAAGATGCGCCGTGGTGCCCAGAAAGCAATAAATGGTTCAACAATTGGATTAAAATTCATAAGTTGATATTGCTGTGTTGAATAATTAACGACTGAATATCACCATGTTTTTTGTTCACCCAATATCAAGATTTGTCACTCCTGTAAAATGAAAAGTTGACACAAGCAAAGAAGCTTGTTTACACATGGTACGTACATATCATATGTAATCTCAATTTCCCTACTATCTCCCCCCTTTCAGACATGGAACGGCAGCGGCCCGACATGTTCTACAAGATAAATAAACTGACTCGGCTTCAATATATATCTCTCCCTCCCTGCTTCTGGCTTGCCTGTTTGGTAATTACATGATGGAGCAAGAAGGTTCTTGATGGGGGTGAATCGGATAGATATAGGTCTGAGGCATGCCTCCAACATACACGGGCCAATCAACCGGCTGCACTGCTGGCTCTTCTTTCTTTTCTCCCACAGCTGTTACACTTGCTAACTCTGCGTAGCCTACTTTCTTTCTCAGCAAATTTGTAAGTTGTACTGCATCAACTCCATCGCCTACCACCTCTATCTGGCTCTTATCTTCCCCACCTAAACCAGCAGATTCAACACCTACAGAATCACAAAAGGATATATAAACCAGTCAACAAATTGATCATCTGAATTTTCCCACAAATGCATGGTTTCTATTAGGTATTCCGATTCTAAAACTTGTGTGCATGGAAGGTTTTGTTCACCTGAAAGCCCAACTGCAATCCGCAAGGCTTTGGTGCCTGACTTCGGTCCATTCCCCGTCACCTTGATCACTATCTTTTGCTGCAATGATTTAGCATAATTAATCATTAACAAGAAAGTAATATACATAATATTTTTACGAACAAGCTAGTAATATACTTGTGTTCTGATCGCAAATTCATACCTTCATGGTCTTGGTTGTTGGAAAGATGGTGATATATGTAGGGCAGGAGCTGTTTACAGTCCAGGAGACACCAAAAGTGATGGTTCTGGTCTTTTGGGGAGGTTTTGAAGAAACAGAGGAGGGAGTAAATTAATGCTCAAGTTGTTTGAAGATGGAAATCTGGGAGGCAGTTCTTGCTATTTATATAGGAGTGCATGGGCTAGCTAGAGAGTATGCTTGAGGAGATTTCTGTGCAAGTTCTCAAGGAATCTCTGATTCCGATTCGCTCTTCTTTCAGTCGCTCTTCTTTCAGTTGACAAGTAAACACACGGCATTTCCTTTGGGGTCCTGCTTATCATTGACCTAGCTAGAAGACCTAATTAATTTTAATCACCAAATAAAAAAAAGAAAGAAACAAGACAAGGTGGCTAGATTTGTGTGGGATTTTTGAAAAGACTTCTGAGATAGTAATTTTTTCATGTGTTTTTATTTAAAAATAAAATAAATAAAAATAAAAATATATTTTTATTTTTAACACCCACAACCACAAAAATAAACAATCCCTTATAGTCGTCTCCTTACAAGGCTTGTGTTTGCAATCAGAGAGTAAAAACAAGTTGATGGTTTTTTTTTTTTTTTCTAATCTGTAAAACACACGAATCCTGCTTATAATTGGTCTCGGCAGGAAATATTTTCAAAATCAAGTTGTGGCATGTCCAAGTCCGCGTTGCTTTCGATCCAATTCTTTTAGTTGATTAAAAGATAAGGAAAAAATGGGATCCACAGTTCATCTTGCATGCAATACCGAGGAAAGAGTCTTTGCAGACCAAATCGATTTTTGGTCTTTAAGAACACTTTAATTACTCCTATAAGGGGCCAGGGAAAATGTGAACGCCGAAAAATCAACAGTAGAGTTCGAAAATGAAGTGCAGCAATAGGAGAGCAGAGTTACATTGATTAGGTGGCTATCAGCCTATCATTATCAACCATTCTCATTCCTGTTGTGTGTGATAATATATATATATATATATATATATATATATATATATATATATATATATATATATAGAAAAAGAATGGAGGACTTAGTATTTGATAAAAAGCTGTGTGTACGAGTGACTTTTTCTGGAAAGAAACAGGAGCGGGTAAGGGACAAATCAGCTAACTTCATATATCGAACAGACGACTTGTTAGTCTTTTTATTATACCATCGTTATGCGATACATTACGGGTCAAATGAATTTTTTTTTTAACATATAAAAAAAATATCAAGGTATTGTTGACGTTTTTCTAGAGTAAAAAATTTAAAACTGTGTGGGACGGATCAGTTGCATGAGCATGAAGAGTACTGGAGGTAAAGATGATTATCCTAACAAAACATAAACCAACTGCTATGCAATTTCTTCTGTTTACGCTTTTTGGAAATTAATCTAATTAGGAAGCCTCTAGCTATTTGTTTTCTCGTCAGGACTCCTCCGGATTTTGGCATCTCAACTCCTTATTAGATTCTTGAATGACTATTTATAATACTGTAGGTTCTTGTTTATATGTCTGATTTCAGAAATCCTTTCTCTCTCAGCACTACAGTTTTAATTCACCGGAGGCAAGGAACGGCGAGCCTTTATACACTAGCTTGATGTCCTGCTTTCTGAGGGCTTAATTATTTCTTGCTGCCATTCGTATGAGATCAAGGCTTAACTACCTGTTATTGTCCTCGCAAATTTCGCACAGCACTAACGTTTTCCTCCTATTTGAGCCCTTTCACAGCTATTTGTTCTTCAATTAGGAATCCCTTATCTAAAGAGGAAAATCTGTTCATCAAGTCGGGAAGATTCGGTCAAATGGTTTGGAGTTCGTATTTTGGTGACCAGATCTTATTCCAACTCGCTCTCACTCATCTCATCTTTAATGTTTTGCTATAATCTAGGAATAATTTTATCATATCTGTTCCAAAGTCGTATAAAATATCTCCTCATTGATATATTTAATTAATTACATTATTAGGTGTTTATATAAATGAAAAATAAGTAAATAAATAAAAAAAGTTGTCAACACTCAACAGTTCATGGAAGTTTTTGTCCTTGTTTTATACACGTAAAAATCAAAAGAAAACTTTTTTTTTAATTAAACAAAAAGAAATCTTATTAATTATATTTGAGTTGGAATATGGGTAGAATATTGACTATACAGTATTAAGGAAGCTGCTGGAAATCTGCAAATGCATGAAATCTGCAAGTGATTGCAGCATCACTGTAAAGGAAATCTGCTACTGATTTACAGCACCAAGTCTACAATCATGCTTGTGAATTAATACAAATATTCTGTCCATAAATAGTTTTTGATTGCTGTAATCTTTCCTTAATAGAATATGTAATCGTTGTAATCGTCGGTATATAATTATAGGCTGAGCATCTGTAATAAAGTGTGTTGAAAATTACATTGTGAACTTCTAAGTATTCTTATACTCTTTATACAACACCTCCGTGTATGACATTCAGTTAACTTACAAAAGACATCCTTGATTTTATAATATATATGTACATACAATCCTGCCGGTTCATGCAATATACTGTATGTGCTGATAGCAAACACTTGAAGAGAGGGGGAGACAGAGCAATAGAGAGAAAGAGATGGCATGCAGGGGGGGCTTCTGCAGATGGAGCAGCCCTAAAGGGGGCTCATCTCTACGAGTATAAAACTACTATTTATTTCATCCCTTTTTGGGTATGATCTTGGTGTATCTGGTGAGTATTTATCTTTGGCTTCTTATGTCTCGTGATCCATATATATATGTTTTAAGCATATATATCGATGTTAACTTAAGCATTCAATATGCTAACTTCGAATGTTTGCATTGCACATCGGTTCATCTTCAAGAAAAACTCACTTTACACTTGTTTCTAGATGATATATTATCATGAAACTTAACATGAAAATTGGTGGTTCCAGGACTTCCATGGATGATTTCTTAAAAAAATTCTTCCCAGGTGTATGAAAGAAAGCAGCGTCATATCCACGAGACGGATTACTGCAAATATGACAACCAGATACTTACACTATTCACGTCTTCATTGTACTTTGGGGCCCTTGTTTTCACATTTTTAGCATCCTTCATGACCAGAAGTAAAGGCCGGAGTGCAAGCATGTATACTTTGTGGATCAATAAGCTTCTTCTCTAGGGCCCCGTTTGTTTGCTGGAAAGTAGTTTTCTTTTGAAAAGTGAATTCCGGGGAAAGTGAATTCCAGGAAAGTGAATTCCGGGAAAGTATTTTCCGATGTTTGGTAGTGTAATGGAAAATAAGTTGGAAAACACTTTCCAGTGTTTGGTTATGTCATGGAAAATGAGCTGGAAAATAACTTATTAATGTTTTATTTTTCTCAAGTTTATTAAAATAATGAGGAACAAATCTTACAAATTAAAAAGTTGAATGAGAATGAAATTGAAAAAAAATAATTTTATAAATTATCTCAAATAAAATAAATAATAATCAAAATAATAGAGATCAAATCTAAAAAATTAAAAAAAATAAAAGGTGAATAAATTAAAATAATAATAATTAACATTTCATAAATTATTTCAAAAAAAATAAGTAACAATAAAAGAATAAGGACCAAATTTGATTGATAAAAAATTTCAATAAAAAAATGATAAGGAAAAAACAAATAGCAATTATAAAAATAAGGACCAAAATTAATATAAAAATTAAATTTTAAGAGATGGAATTGAAAAATAAATATACAAAACAAATTATATATAGCAATCAAAAGTTTGAGGATCAAATTTAATATAATCAGCAAATAATGACATTTCTAAATTTTTCACAACTTCCGGAAAGTGTTTTCCGCCCAAATTTTTCAGGAAAACACTTTCCTGAAAACCAAGCCAAATTTTCCTTTGACTGGAAAGTGTTTTCCGTTGACCAACTTTTCTAATGGCAAACAAACACAGGAAAGTTTGGAAAGTGGTTTCCCGGAAACCACTTTCCAGAAAACAAACACAGCTAAAGGAAAAACACTTTCCTGAAAACTAAACCAAATTTTTCTTTGACTCGAAAGTGTTTTTTGTTGACCGAAAAGTGTTTTCCGTTGACCGGAAAGTATTCTCCGTTGACTGGAAAGTGTTCTCCGTTGACCGGAAAGTGTTTTCCGTTGACCAACTTTCCTAATGGCAAACAAACACAGGAAAGTTTGGAAAGTGGTTTCCCGGAAAGTGAATTCCGGGAAACAAACATGGCCTAGAGCTGTTATCAATGCATGTGCAATGAATATTGCAATGCTGATCATAGGACGGTTACTTCTAGGTGTAGGCATTGGATTCAGCAACCAGGTATGCTCAATGATCCCTAAGCCAAAAGTATTTTGAGGCACACCTCTTAATTTGTTTACAGCATTTTTTTTCCTAATTGTGCAGGCAGTTCCCTTGTATCTGTTAGAAATGTCTCCTGCAAAAACCCGTGGGCGATATAACCAGCTGTTTCAACTAACAACCTGCTGGTGGATCCTAGTAGCAAATCCTGTAAATTACGGAACTGAATAAATCCATCCATGGGGTTGGAGGTTATCTCTTGGTTCAGCTGTAATCCCTGCAGTTTTAATTAGTGTAGGTGCTCTTCTCCTTCCTGAGACCCCCAACAGCCTTGTAGAACAAGGAAAGTTGGAAGAAGGAAGAAAAATATTGGAGGAAGTTAGAGGTACAACGAATGTTGATGCTGAGTTTGCTGATCTTATTGATGCAAGTAACGAAGCAAAAGCCATAAAGAACCCTTTTAGGAATCTCTTAAGACGGAAGAATCGCCCCCAATTGATAATTGGGGCCCTGGAAATCCCAAATTTTCAACAGCTCACTGGAATGAATTCTATACTCTTCTATGCTCCTGTCTTCTTCCAAAGCTTGGGTTTTGGGGCAGGAACATCTCTTTATTCATCTATCATTACTAGTGGGGCACTTGTTGTTGGCGCGCTCACGTCAATGGCATTTGTCGACAAATTTGGCTGAAGAACTTTTTTTATTGAAGCTAGTATTGAAATGTTCAGCTACATGGTAAGTCAGGCTCGTTTAAATCTTTAGCATATCTCTAGGGCTTGAATACTAACTCAATTGTTTAATCTGCAGGTGGCTTTGACAGTAACTCTGGCCCTGAAGTTTGGACAAGGAGAAACTCTCTCGAAAGCAATCAGCGTGTTCCTAGTCGTTATCATTTGCTTGTTTTGCTTTGCTTATGGAAAGTCTTGGGGTCCTCTAGGGTGGTTAGTTCCAAGCGAGCTCTTTCCATTGGAGACAAGGTCAGCTGGACAAAGTATTGTGGGCTGTGTCAACATGATCTTCACAGCATTGATACCACAATGCTTTCTCGTCTCTCTGCCATCTTCGTTATGGGTTTTTCTTGTTATTTGTTGCCATGGTTGCCTTCATGGGCAACTTCATCTTCTTTCTCCTTCCAGAAACAAAGCAAGTCCCAATAGAGGAGGTATACCTTCTCTTTCAAAACCATTGGTACTGGAAGAAAATAGTTGGAGATGGCACCAATGATGATGAATTGGATGGAAAGAAGGGACAAGCAACTTAGAAAACATCTCTTTTTCAAGTTTATTGTTTAATTTTTTTTCTCTAGACTGCAATTCTGTAGATAATCTCGTCTCTGGTTAGGCATATCTATGGATAAATATGCATCAAGTCCTAATAATATTTTTTAGCCAAGCATTTCTGGGAAAGGTTTTCCACTCATTTTCTTTTCTTGAATTAAGTTATTTTAAGAATGAAATTTTCGTATGATCAAATTCACATATAAACCGGAATCTGTGGGGATCTTACAACACACCTTGAATTAGATAGAAAAATATAAGAATGACAGAAACAAATTTCAGAAAGGAAGAAGAGATCTCTAAAAGTTCTGTTGTGTCCAGAAGGGATTCCTATTTCTAAGACCATAACCGTTGTAAAGACACAATACATTTACCCAGTTGTAAAAAAGTATTCACCAGCTTTTCATCAACATATGTAACAAGGTTGATGCAATCTTTTATGCTCACACGATTTGTGCAGATGCCTGTCTTTGATGGTTAAAAAGAAATACAAAAAATACTATGCCAAGTTCTTTGGGCATCTAAAAGGGAACATAATTTGGACTGAAAATTTTTCCAAGCTAATTTTATATAGTTCCATAGATATCAGGGGAGTAAGACATCAATTTCTCAACAAGTCTTTCCTTTACAATAGGTACTCCGATGAGAAAACATTGGCGCACTAGTAGTTTTATAGTGAAGATAAAGTATTATTCAATTTTCAATACAAATATATCTCAACTGAGTTGATTTCATAAATTTGACCCTTGGTAAACTCAATGTCCAATGCCTGAATGCAATCTTCGGCTGCTACAATTCTGCTAACCTCTCCAACAAGCTTATCTCCTGTGAATCCAAATAGCAATTCAATAAAAAGAAGAGACACGTGAAAGAGAAGGAAATATCAGAAAGGTTGGATGCAATTGTGCAAACAAGGGCATACAGAACATAAGAATTGGCCACTTTCAACGTGTTATGGAAAGATTGAAAGAATTGGGTCCAAAAGATCAATTAGGAAATAGTTCTGATGTTATCTATTTCATGATCAGCTTGAGAAAACTAAAGCGCCAGACTTTTTCCAAAAATTCATTTTGGTGTGATGAAAAAAGAATGGATATCAGAGGGCAATGGTCAAGAAAAAACACCACAGAATGAAGCCAACAAGATAGTGTTGATGCGTATTATAAGCCAATAGCAGCATTATCCTTAAGCTCGTATAAAAGCATTGCTGTATCATGTTTGTTTGAACCAAGGAATGTAGTTTTATGACAAAATCATTGTTGGAAAAAGATGTACTAAATTCCAAGCTGCACTCTTCACATCTCAAATGAACACTAAGAAGACATCCATTGCCCATTCTGCCGATCGTTTAGCTATAACACTGGACACCACAGTATCCTTTCCTGATAGTATCTTTCACCAGAATGTAAAGCATGTGCCTCAATGGCCAGTGGGTGATGGTTCAATAGTGATTCTGCAAATTATTTCAATAGCGCCTCAAAGGCAGGTCTCATGACTTGGTAATCCTGTTTGCATGTACTCTGTCACTCCTGATAAGTTTGACATGTGTAATCCTTAAACAAGCACTGTAATGTTTGATTGCTCGTGAAGTGTTGCACCTGACTTCACATGCTTGTTTTTGCTTTTCTTTTAGGTGGCTACCAGGGGGGATGGTGCTCCTACTGTTTCTGCCTGACTTCACATGTTTCTGCCCAGTGATGTGGTCAGCCAAGCATTGATAGCGAAATCATATAGTGGGAATACCCAAAGCTTTTGACTTGTTCATCACTTGTGATCATATGATGTCAGGAACACACATCCACCACTAACCCATTCCAGATCATATGAGTGAACTTTTTTCTGGTATGAAACGAGGAATAAATCCCATGAACCTTTCCGTATTTGATTGCTAGAATTGATATAATTTTTCTCATGTTTTCCTGGCAGCAATGGATATATCTTCCGACCTTACAAATTTTGCAGGACTCCAGTAGCAGTGTTATCTGCTGGAGTAAAATCCATATTAGATATTCCCAGAACCCTAGAATATTTGGTAGAGATCATCTTTTTTTACCCCATTAATCATCAGAAGCAATTCAAACATATCAGTTTAAATAAACAGGAAACTCAGGGCATTTGTGTTGCCGCTTATAAGACCAATGAGTCTCCTGCATTTTTCACGGAGAGAAGTGGTTGGAAGGTACACCCTTTCTCATGGCTCACATTCTCTTTTCAAGCTCCATCTGATTTCAATTAGCAAAATGTGAAAACGGCTAAATCTTTTTGGTTTGTTGCAATGTATACCCATTTTCTAGGATTGCATCACTTGACAACTTTCTGCCTGAGAAAAGAAAAAGAAAAAAGAAAGTGTGTTTACAAAGGTACATTGACTGGTTTATGTGGAGTGAGGTGTCTCGGTTCTCCTCCTAGAATCCGGAACCTGGACCAAATCGACCATATCAGTTAGGCTCGCTGCACCAACCAGCTACAATAGCAGAGTCCACTCTACCAATATTCCGGGCTAATTTAGTCCTACATAGAGCTAAATTTATCAAAATCTTCAAGGAGTAGAATCTAGGACATAGGTTGTATACAAGATGAACCCAAACAACACTGATCAATCTTAGCATGGGTTCCATACAAGAGAAACCCAAAAAAGATTCATTCATGAAAAAGCCCTGTTGTCTTAAAAATAACTGGTAGAATGTTGATTTTACACTGCATTAATGCTTGTTTGCAAGGCTTCAAATCAACATGTAATTTCATCGAATCTAATGAATATTTCTGTTCTATTTATGATAAATAACATAGGTACATTGTCGTGTAGACACCCCAGAGGACTGTGTTCATCTTACCTTTATTCCACCCCCCAACCCACCCCTATGAGAATGAGAAGAATTGTGAGTGATTATGTTTTCCTTTCTTTCTTAATTGCAGAAACTAACTTGAAACTTAAGCTTGGGTCTGGAATCCTGATTACTGTTCCAATCCCTAAAGAACACACAGCTTCTGGAGGCTTGATTGAGTCTGCTATACAAAGTGCCCTTAGAGAAGCTAGGTTGGAACTTTTTTGCTAACCGTTAATTGTGTTTTGTTTTCAATTTTTTTTGCTATTTATTATATGTTTGGCTTTAAGTTTTACATAAATGGAAATGGATCCTTTGGGACAAGAATAAAACCGGCATTGCTGAAACTGCATTCTTGCTTGCAGAAGTGAACGAACTCACTGGAGGAGCCCCACTGGCATCTAGTATCCTTTCTCTTGCTCTTAACGCCTGATTTTCAAATCTGGGAAGTTTTATTTTGTGGCCATGAACATGACATAGGTAATCTTGCTCTGCAATCCACTTTCATAATTTTGCTGTTATCATGGTTTTGTGAAGTTGATCTTAATTCAAGCTTAGACATTGCACTTGTGAAAAACAATGCTCTTGCTGGTGATAAGATTGCAGTAGCCTTGCTCAGCTCAAGGAACATCCTAATAGAGGTAATCCTTGTGTTTTGTTGATTTCTTAGTAACAAGTACAAGAAAAACAACACCCAAGAACTTTTCTGGGTCTCTATCACCTTGTTAGGGTTGCTCTAGATCAGCTTGACTGCCATATAATTCATCATGTAGCAAGATTTAAAGAGCTTTGTTCACAAATCATTTTCTGACTCTGATTATTAGCTACGATGGTCTCTTAACAGCAGGTATCCGCAACAGTACCTGTACCATTTTGAAATCAATGAAGTGGAAAAAGAAAATGTAATGCTGAAAAGTCTTGGAGACAAGGACTCGGGCACATGAAATTAAGAAGATTGTAACTTACCAGAATCCCAGATTCCTCTAGATAGATCATTTTATGCTCCATTTCCTTCCCCATCTCCCTTGGTGGCCCTTAATCATGCATTCCAGACCCTAGTTAGGCTGTCATTTCTGATTACATTGATGTCTCATTTTTGGCAGTTGATGCTGAGTGAGCGTCATGCTCTCAAAACTGGCTTCACGTGGCAACCAATAATCTTGCGAGTTGGAAACTTATTGGACTCTTCCTCACTGATACATGTGCATGCTCTCTCATCAGGTGGCCAGAGTTGAAAGCTGATTGAAACCATAGTTATAAATTCTTAGGTCAGTGACTATTCAATAAGTTGAAGTTCTGTTCTATTTCCCTTGACTTCTTTAAGGTACTGTCTCGTAAGAAATGCCCTCTGAATCCATCTAAGAAATCAAATCAGGGCCCTTTATCGGGGTTGTTTGTATTATATTGGATCGACTTTTCACCTGTAATTTATTTTATCTGATTTAATTTTTAATATTTTTATGAAATATAGACTCGATTCATTTAATTTTATTTGAACCTTAACGGGTTAGATATATCAAATTACACTAAGATTTTTGTTAATATTATTGATATATATGAGTTGGATATATTAATTATCTTATTTTTTAACAATTCTAAAAAAATATCGGTTTAGCACTAAATAGAACTCTTAAAATGCATATATTAGAAACAACATAAAAACTATTATAATTTCTATATAAAAACAAAATAAAATAAAAATTAGAATTAAATATTTTATCAAACAGTCAGAATGCAATATAGTACAAGATAGACTAGCATAAATAAACTATAAAGTATTTATAGTTTTGTAGAAAATAAAAGTTTAATCTAGATTCTTGAAATTTTATTTGTAAAATAATTATAACTATAAAATTCACTATAATTTCATCAAATCAAACTTCAAAAGAAACAATTATAATTTTTGTAAAAATAAAGATTAAAAAGTGAAGAAAAAGATTAAGAGTGAGACGAGGCTAGGAGCATGAAGACGAGAAAGGAAAAAAAATCAGAGAAAGAAGTGAAAATGTTATTTATATATTTACATTGAATTATACGAGTTTGATTGGATTAAACTAATTTTAAAAATCTTAACCCGCATCCAACTCATAATATTTATTTATTAAATTTTTTAACTTCAAATCATCAATAATATATACATTATTCAACTTTAACAAGTTATCGGATCAAATAAAATAAATATTATAAATGTGCCGGTTGTTTTTAATACCCCTACCCTGCCATGTAACCTGAACCACATTAAATAACAGTCTTCACCATGGAAGAGCTTCAATGGTCATCATAGATTGAATGGTTAAAGATTATGTTTTTTGGATTTGGATTGAGCGCATTCCCATAAAGAAAGTCCAGTCAAGAAATGCATGCCCATCTTGTGATGTTGTCGGAGACTGTAATGCCCCACTGTGAACGGACTAGAGCCCATTCTCTGAACTTTAAGAAGCCATCCAGAGGTGATTATTGATTTTTATTGAAAAAAAAATTAAACTAAAATTAAAAAAAAAACAACCTAAACCAGTTTAAACCAACCAGTTTTAGTAGTTTAAACCAACTGGTTTTGGTTCAATTTAGTTTTTAAAAAAAAAACCAGTTCAAACCAGTTTGACTCGGTTTTTTTAATTTTGGCTTGTTTTTTTTTGTTTGGCTCAGTTTTTCCGGTTTGGCTTAGTTTTTTTGTTTGGGGTCGGCTCGGTTCGGTTTTTTCAGTTTTAGATTTATAAAACTGAACCGGTCGGTTTTTTCAAAATTCTAATCAGTTTTTTTACATTTCAGTTATTTTTTTCTGATTTTATCGATTTAATCAGTTTTTTAATTTTTTTACTCACCTCCAAAACAATCTACCATTCACGTTACTCAGTTTAATACACTGGTTCATAGTTTAAGAGGATCTCTCTTCTCCGTCTCCTTTGTCCTTTACAATAATGTTCTTAGAGATGATCTTAAGGGAAAGAAACCTCAAAATATAAAAATAAAGAAAATTTTAACCTAAGTTTTCATCATTATCAATAACCTTACACTGTTATTTAAAAATATTTAGATAATCAACGCATCCCATAATTTTATATAGATTCTACAAAAACATCATCGGTCTCCCTATGTTTTCCAAGATCTTTGAATTTTTTTACTAATGCGTCCAAAGTGGAATTCTTTACTTTCAAACGAAATTAAAAGGGAAATCTGCGCAAGTGGTGAAGATTTTTATCTCTACTTTGATTACTGAAAAAGGTGTTCGAGGATGTGGTAATGGTTGCTTTTTAAAATATTTTTTAATTAAAAAAATTATGTTAATAATATTTTTTTTATTTTTTAAAAATTATTTTTGAGATTAGTACATTAAAATAATTTAAAAACATAAAAATATATATTAATTTAAAACAAAAAAAATAATTCAGATTTTTTAAAAAATACTTTTCAAATGAGTGTCAACACCATCATCAAAATGTGGTCGACAAGAAAGTTAATCACCTCCCGTAGGGCTGAGGAGGTGAAGGACTTGCCAGGGTCTAAAGACAGACAAAAGAGTTTTCTTAATGGGTCCTCTTCTTCATTACGTATAGGGCACTCAATGCGGGGATATTTTTAATGTATTGATCTTCCTTACACCAGACAAAAACAGCTAAGAAAGCAATACAAATGTCCAGAGAACTTTCTTCCTTTGTGAACAACTCCAGCAAGCTCTGTTTGGACCAGTCTCTTCAACCTTTTATTCATTTTTTGTTCTCATTCAACCACTCACTCTTACCTTGACCATCAGAGCTGTGGAATACGACTCCAGTCTTGTTTATTCTTTAAAGTTAAAAAGGGAGATTGGATTGGGTCTCTCTGGTAATTCTTTTCCTTGCAGATCTCAACAACAAAGCTGGCTGTGAGTCAGGATCAGGCATGATTAAAGTAGAATACGAAGAGGGGTTCTGTGCTGCACATGATGTCGCGTCCAAACTCCTAAGCCCGGGCATCTAAATCTCTCCCTGAGGCGATCTATAGTAGTGGGGTGCAGGCTTCATTATGCAAAAGGCTTATCCTTTGTTTAATAATGTAAACAACGGTCCATTTGGAAAAATCAATCACTAGTAACGTGTTGTTCAGGGCAACAAATGCATTTACCCTAAGTTTGTCGTGATCCATGTGCCCTAGCTTACTGCACTTGGATTTTATTATCGCAGTGGGTATCCATCTTATTCTTCTACTTCCACTTAGGGGTCACTTTTTCTTTTTTTCTTTTTTACCATAAAGTTCAAATTAAGGTATCTGGCTGCTAATTATAAAAAAAACTTGTTTGTTTTTACGTTTTGAAGTTTCTTTTAGTATTAGGTTGCTTGTTTTTTCTAATGTGTGTTTTTTTTATATATATATATTTCAAATTATTTATTTTTAGTGTTTTCAAATTATTTTTGATGTTAAAGATGAGTTTTTTTTTTAAAAAAAACATTATATATTTTAATGCATTTCCAAACAAAAAATATTTTTAAAAACAATTATTACCACATTTTCAAACACCTTCTAAATAAAACAACATTTAACTTATTTGTGAAGGTTCAATCATTTTCAAATTTTTCATAATATTTAGAATGCAATGTATTTTTAAAATGGCTTATCACTTACACATATATTAAAATAATTTTTTATATAAATTATTTTATTTTTCATATTAATATATCACCATCATAAAAAAACTAAAAAAATATTAATTTAATATTTTTTAAAACAAAAAAATAAGTTTAAAAAACACTTGAAAATAAAAGAATAAGCTATGCCAAGCACCCCGATTAATGTCTTACTAGCTTTTCAGACGAAAGCAATATATTTTAATCATGGGAATTAATTAAGGCTGATTAGAAACATTTCAATATTGCGATCTTTTGTAACGGCATTTAATATTAATGATATCTGTTTCTTGATTTCTCCACCTTTTGAGCTCAGAGGTATAAAATTGAGAGAGAAATTGCGAGGTAGGGGAGACACTAGCTAGAAGAAACAGTGTGCTGTGTTTTGGAAGCAACAAACTTTGTATAACGTCGCAATCCAATCACTCAATTCAATGCAATTGATTTTCAAGGTTGTCGGGTTTCTAGCATGAGATGTTCTAGCAAGGGGGAGGGAGGGAGGGAGGGAGGGAGGGATTTCTTTTGTTTTCGTTTGTTCTTTCATGGAACGTTGATATATTCCATTCAATCCAAATAATTCACACAAGAGATGGCGTGCAAACTTTGATCATGTGGCACCTTCTTGCCGATAACGAGGCTTGAAACCATTGATCTAGTGGGATTCTTTTGAAAAAATAATGTAGTTTGCTAAAAGTTTTGGTAAAATTACACGAGTTGAAAAGGTATTTGAAAATTTATATGACTTAAACAAAATTATATTTTAGAATATACGTGATCGCTATTTGGAATCGCAAGCTCCTTTATGAATATATTTTTATACGTTATTTTAAATAACGGTTATTTAATCATGTTTCAGATATGTTTATTTTATAAATTAAACCAATTCAATTTTTTATAAAAATTCAATTCTTAAAAGATGGGATTTAAGATCCAATGACCAATAAAAAAAAAAGATGAGGTAATGCATAAGGAGAGAGAAATGGGGGAAAGAAAAAAAAAAAAGAATAGGTTACCGAGGATACACTGAGGCTTCATTTTTGAAACATTTAATACCATTAGAAAGATATCGATGAGACGATTTTAACTATACCTTTAAAAAAACACTAAATGAGATTGTAATTAATCTTAAATTAACCCAAAAAAAACCCTAATAAATTATGATCATGTTTAGTGTTTTTTTCATGATGTGGTTAGAATCGTCTCGTCGAGATCTTTCTAAAAGTACTAAACATGTCGAGAACAAAGCTTTGGTATGTCCGCGGTGACCTATTTTTTCTTGACCATTGAATTTTAAATCTCATTTCTTCACTACTAGATCTTCATAAAATTTTTAATTAACTTTTTATATATCTTAATTAAATCAAGAAGAACATTATTTATTAAACAATTATTATTCTCAATAATAATTGTCTTTAACTACTATTTTCAATAATAATTTTGTTCAAGTATTATTCTCAACAATAATGATTATATTCAAATATACTATTTCTCTGTTATTTTTCTACCGTGTTACTTTCATATAACTTTTATCAAATTATATTAAAATTCTAAAATACCTTATCTAGTGACAACCAAACCTTGCATGTAGACCATTTCTAGCACACACATTTTAGTTTGAAGAAGATCCATTTTTTTAAAAAATAGATTTTTAAATGGCATGAAACCAGATACGACCATGAGGGAGGGCAGGGCAGGGCAGGGCAGGGCAGGGGAAGGACTGGTCAAAAATGATAATAATTGTGAGAAACAGGGATGGGAAATTTTGAATTGTAGTTAGGTTAGGGTTAGCTCTTGAGATTGCACAAACGCCAACCACCTAGAAGAGGAGGAGGAGGAGAAGAGATAAATGTAGTATCTAGTCTACTTTTGGATGTTTCCTTAACCCCCTTGTCTCTTTGTCTTTTAATGCAACAAAGATAATAGTATCGAATTGTATGGTCATTGGCGTTGAACAAGACAACAAAACCAGGTTTTGGATGCATCCATTGTTTCTTGCTTGCAATTACCGCACTTACCCCACTAGGAAACAAAATCGATAGCATGCATTGTTTGTCTTTGTTAGGGTGTGTTTGGACTTTCATCACCTTTAGGAATATTATATGGACTTACAGTCCTTTAGGTGACCCAGGATTTCCTATCCACCTAACGTTAAGACAAAAAGCCATAAAAGTGGAGGTTTTTAGAAAGAGCGAAAGACAGGCAAGCTTGTAGAGAGAGAACCTAACAGGGGGCGGGGGGGAGAGAGAAAGTAATCGACTAGCTCACCTTCTCAGATATTCCATGCTCCACTGTGGATAGAACGACAACAAATCATAAAACGACAAAAAGCAGCCCTCACGCATTGTCGACAACGTAGCCGTGTACTAGTCTATGATCTCTTAATTGGAACCAATTGACTCTCTTTGTCACAAATTAAAACCACAGAAAAACAGAGAAAGCGAGGTCTTTTATTTCATAGAGAGGTTTTGAGGAGGGAACCTTGGAGTTTTCATGTGGGTTTTTGATCAATTGCAAAACCCAGTAAGGATTTTCATGCTCTTTGTTTTCTTGGCTAGTTTTTTAAGTAGTTCTTTTTCTATGTTTTTTTTACTGTTTTAATTTGGTTCTTTCTCTGTGGAATTTAGCTTAATTGGTCTTTGTTTCTTAATCCCAGTTTAGCTTTCTTTTGAGATTTCTGTACACCTGTTCAATCTCCCTTAGCCGACTACAAATTGATAGTAGTTACTTTCATCAAAATCCTCTGTTTGATTGATCCATTGGATTTGTTCTTATCTTCACTTCTCTTGGTTCAATCGGTGAATTCATTTTTTGAAGTTCTATCCGAGGGTAAACAATCATTTCTCATAGTTTGTAATCATGCAAATTTGATTCTTTGCATGAAATCATGTGTCGTATGCTTGCGAATCCTTGATTTCGCTTTTCTTTCTTTGTGAAGTGAATTTCTTAAACCCATCTTTTGTTGTCAATTGTATTCCTCCTTGGCTCCCTAATTACATAGCTGTTGTCGTTGAGTATTTTAGTGGCTCCGTCAATGTATCAAGATGATGGATCATCTTCTGTAACATCATCACCTCTCCAAGTTTTCTCCACGATGCCAGTTTCACCTAGCATGGGATCACCATATCCCTGGGTTAGAGAGCTAAAATCCGAGGAGAGGGGTTTGTATTTGATCCATTTATTGCTCACTTGTGCAAACCACGTTGCCTCTGGTAGCCTTGAAAATGCAGAGATTGCCCTTAGTCAAATCTCCCATCTAGCCTCTCCTGATGGGGATACCATGCAGCGCATCGCTGCTTACTTTGCTGAGGCGCTTGCTCGTAGGATCGTCAAAGCCTGGCCTGGTATTGACAAGGCCCTCAACGCTACTCAGATAACTTTGGTTTCTGAGCAAATCTTGGTTCGCAAACTGTTTTATGATATGTTTCCATTCATGAAAGTGGCTTTTGTGCTGACGAATCAAGCTATAATTGAAGCCATGGAAGGGGAGAAAATGGTTCATATAATTGATCTTCACGCAGCTGAACCTGCTCAGTGGATTGCGCTCCTTCAAGCTTTTAGCGTGAGGCCTGAGGGACCACCCCATCTCAGAATCACAGGGATTCATCCGCAGAAAGGGGTATTAGATCAAATGGCTCACAAGCTAATTGAAGAAGCAGAAAAGTTGGATATCCCATTTCAGTTTAATCCCATTGTTAGCAAATTAGAGAATCTTGATATTGAAAAATTGCGTGTTAAAACTGGGGAGGCTCTAGCTATCAGTTCAATTCTTCAATTGCATTCTTTTTTGGCCTCTGATGATGAATTGAGGAAGAAATCTCCATCGACATTGAAGAATTCAAATGGAATTAACATGCAAAGAGTCCTTCAAATGAATCAAAGTACATTAGGAGAGCTGCTCGAGAAAGACACGGCTAATGGATATAGCCCAAGTCCTGACTCCGCGTCGTCATCACCACTATCTTCAACTGCTTCAGTGAAGATGGATTGCTTCCTTAACTCCCTGTGGGGTTTGTCACCGAAACTCATGGTGGTAACTGAACAGGATTCTAACCACAATGGATCAACTCTTATGGAGAGGCTACTGGAGGCACTATACACTTATGCCGCATTATTTGATTGTTTGGAATCTACTGTATCTAGAACATCGATGGAGAGGTTGAAGGTGGAGAAGATGCTTTTCGGAGATGAAATAAAGAACATTATAGCATGTGAGGGAGCTGCTAGGAAGGAAAGACATGAAAAACTCGAGAAGTGGATCCAAAGGCTTGATTTGGCTGGGTTTGGAAACGTGTCTTTGAGCTACTACGGTATGCTGCAGGCAAGAAGGTTGTTGCAAGGTTATGGTTGCGATGGGTATAGAATGAAAGAGGAAAATGGAAGTGTAGTAATTTGCTGGCAAGATCGGCCTCTTTTTTCTGTTTCAGCTTGGAGGTGTAGGAAGTAAGAGCCCAAGGTTGATCCGTTGGTAGTGAGAGTTTTTCTTGTTATCCCCCTTTTGTATGGAAGAATTTTGTTCTTCTGCAAATGTATACTGACTGGAATGATTTGAAAGCTCTTTCCATACTCTCAATATTCTCTGTTTTTTCCCTTCTAGTTTGCATCAGTCAAACACAAAATCAAGGCTCAAACTTGTATACTCGATCCATTCCTTGTGTATCTTACCTTCCCTATCAAAATACGAAAGACTTCCATGATTCCTAGGCATAAAATGTAACCCATCTCTTCACACTTCACTAACATTTGACGATTAATCTATATATCTGCGTTGGAAGATAGAAAAATGACTTCAATTGGGAGTGCAATTTTCACCCTATTTTTCCAGTCTTTGTTTTGTGTTTTGAATTTATTATGAAAGTAACGATGCTTGCAAGAAATGTACTGTTGCTGTATGAGCAAACTGACGCCACACACTAATTTTCGATTATTGGTGTATGAGCACAAAAAAAAACCTCCCCCTTTTCTTTTAAAAAACTGGAGAACTGGTGTACTGAAATCCTCTCGCATAGACAGACAGAAAGAAAAGGGAGGGGAGTCTACTCGAAAGAAGACAGGTGCTGTCTTACATTCATTGCTTTGTTGATTTGTCAAATGGAAAGTTGGCATGCACTCTTACCAATATACTTCACATCGATGGGATGACAGATGATTATGAGCCGATGAAAGCAGAGAAATTAATACAGCTTTGGAAGTCACTATGGTGGCACTAGCAAGTAGTAATCGATATCATTCGTGTGTGAGGTCAGAGGCGAGGTGTGCGTCCACTTGTTGGGTTAGGAATCGTGCCTTTTGGTTTCTTGACTGTCACTGCTGCGCTGTTTGCACGTTATCACAGATGTCTTCGAACCATTCCAACTGGGCGTCCATGAACTGATGAAGAAGAGCTGCACCGAGTAATGAAGCAGATATCAAGCTGTCAAATGGGGGGATGAATGTTGTCTTAGAATTGGGAGGCATGTCATGAGAAATCCCGCATTGTAATAGTTACTATATAGAAAAAAAAAATAGATATAAAGAGAGAAGAAAATTAAAAAATATTTTTTTTAATAGGAGAAGGAATTTTTTTTAGTTTTTCTGAAACAGAATATTAATTGTTTTCATTCTTATTTTTGTATTTATCTCTAAAAAATATCCAGTAATTTTAGTGGTGATTACTTAACTATATGTTGGGTGTACTAATTAGATCATTATTCTTGACATCTTCAATAATTATTTAATAAGAAATATTAAAATTAGTTATAATAAGATAAAATATTATGTAAGAATGGGATTTGTTATTCCTCTCTCTGTCTCTCACGCACACACATCCAAGGATCCAGTCTAATAATATGATAAATCTTGATGTATTTTTATTATTTTTTATATATTAATTATATATTGACCTGGTCTATTAATTATTAAGCATTTTTAAAGTTTTAATAGTCAGAATAGTAAGGTACTATATAGGCAAGGGAGATATAAAAAGCTTATTTAAGATTTTATGTGATGTGTAAATAGATATAATCCTTTTTTGGAAGTCTTTTTAATTTTGATATGTAGATTTTTTTAAAAAAAGTTTGGTATTTTTTAATAAAATCTTTTAGTGCATCTGATGATTCTTCAAAATTAAAGGTTACTTTTGTCGAATCAGATGTTTTGACTAATTAAAATTCATGATTTTATATATAGTTATGAATTTTTATTAATATTGAGTCCATTTCTTAATTAGACATGGAGTTGAGTTTACATATTATTAATATTAAAATACATATTGTACTGAGATATAAAAAAAAATAGTATATATTTTTTTTCTTAAATATAGCATAATAAATCCTTTCAATTTTGGCATGTAGAGTTTTTTAAGATAAGATAAATATTTATTGATAAAGTACTTTTAATATATATATATATATATATATATATATATATTATGTGATAATTCTAAATTTTAAGAGTACTTTTATTGAATCAAATATATCAACACAGAGATAGTGCTTCTTTATTATTATTATTATTATTATTATTATTATTATTATTATATACACACATGAAATATATGAGGCGTGAGAAAAATAGTATGGCACTAGAGAGAGATTACGGTCTATTGTCAAAGTGAATGGGTGATTTTGCCCTTCATGAAATCAGACAAAAAGACTGGGATTAATTGATTGGGGTAAAAAAGTATTTTCATTTTTTTAAATGATAAAATATTTCATTACCCTGAAAACCAAAAAAATCAAATAATTGATCTTTTAGGGTATTTTTTTTTTATAATTTCATATTTTTTGACACTGTAAATTTACTAGAATAACCTTAATTTCAAAAATTATTTAAGTTATCTTTCACGTGTTTTTGTATTTTTAGTTAATATATATATATAGCATGTTGGTTGAGGGGTTGAGGGAAAATTAATATTTTACAATAATTAAAAAATATTAAAAAAATAAACTTGTCGAGCCCTTGAGAGAAGCCGTGGTGCTTTGGCAGCGCACGAGCCATCACGCGGCGGTTAAAAATATGTTTTCATTGTGTTATTTGATTTCTCAAAGTGTCATCTTTCTTATTAGGCAATGCGATTTGGATTTTGGTTGTTAGATTGTTGTTAAAGTTATTTTTTTTTCCCTTACCTTATCTTTTTTCTCTTGAGATTCGCCCTTGATATTTAAAATTTCAAAATAGTCCCCACAGTTGGATATATTTGAGTATTAATTTTTATTTTTTGATTGTTTAATTTTTATCCTTAGCTTTTTTATAAATTTTTATTTAATTTTTTTTCAATCTCACCCTTCAATCTAGTTTTTTTTTTTCAAATTTGATCATGGGTTATTCTTTATTTATTTTTCTTGTCTTTTTTTGTAAACTTTCTATTATTTTGAAGTTCATTCTTTAATCAAAATCTTTTATTATTTTGCCCTTTTTTTTCTCATTACACGATGTTAATTTATTTTTTTAGAATATGCCTCATGATTTTTTTTATATAGAGTTATCTCAATTTCATAATCTAAAATATAGGTTCGGCAAGTTAACCAAAATGAGCTCGTATTTTTATCAATTATATTAATATTGAGTCCATTTCTTAATTAGAGATGGAGTTGTATTTGCATATTAATATTGACATTTATATATTTTGTATTGAGATGTAAAAAAAAATAGTAAATGTTTTTGTTTTTAAATATAGCAAAGTCTTCAATTTTGGCATGTAAATTTTTTTTTAAGGTAATATGATATATTTGGTATTTATCAATAAAGTTTTTTTTAAATACTAAATATTCCTTTTATTTTATATATAATAAATTATTTTTAATTTTTCCATATAGAGTTTTTTAAGATGATATTTGATATATATATATATATATATATATATATATATTATTTAAAATTTAAAAGTATTTTTATTGAATCATATATATATATATACACTCACCAACACAGAGTTCATGCTTCTTAATTTCTATTAATTTAATTATTAGATACAATCACTAAATTAAAAAAACAGCAGCATATTAATGCTTTGCAATTGTATTTATTTATTGGGACTCCAAGTTATGTTTCATCACTCAAGGTAACACTCATGTGGGGTGGTAGAAATTAATTGGAAAGAAAATAAAATTAGTAGTTTGCAATGCTAAGAATATTGAAATCCCAATCTTTCATGTGAAATTATTATTATTTTCTGTAACAATCAGATAAAGCAAACCCTTTTGACATACATGAAAAACGATTATACTGCCATGCATATATCCGATGTGTGTATATTCATATACCACAGTACAGAGCTATCCTCTCTTTTACTCAATTGTCTCAAACAAATTTAGGAGGAATGGTGTAACCTGCAAAAACAAAAAATTGTATTAACTCGATGACAATATAAGAACAATGAATAACGGGGAAAAAAATTATGTAAAATTAATTAAAACTGTGAAATCTAGACAGTACTGATAGACTTACTTCCGCATACAGTTAATCCTGACGGGATAGGAAGGCCACAAGTTCGGGCAACATAGACAGCCTTCTCCATGCTAATCACCTTTTCCACAGCTGGGGTAACAAGCTTGCACAAACAAGGAAGGTCTCCCAACGGGACTTGTTTCACCGCTTGACAGCAAGCGTCGGATGGTGGGACTTTTGGGCCTGGAATTCGAACGAATTGGGTGCATTTGGATATGAGAGGAGGAAGAGTTTCTTGGCATGAGGCTGCCACCTTTTGGTTGCCCAGAATATGGATTCCGACGATCAACAACATTGCCAAGGCCAAAACATGACGATGAGTAGTAGTGGTTGCCATTTCTTTCACAAGGTATGGTATATATGCCACTGACTGCTCGAAGCAAGGGTTGATCTTGAATATTGCTTGTGAGATGTGACATATCTGATCCAAAAGACGGTGTTATATAGATGAAGGGGTTGTGCTCGCTTTAATTACCTCTGTTTTGCAGTTTAAGGTATTAATGCAGGAAACGAAGAAAAAAAGGAATTAAATCTGGGGTAGCTGGGTAGTTTTCCACTTAATATTTAACTATAGATTTTGGAATTAAAGAGATATTTTATATATATAGATATAAAGTTTAATTACTATTATTTTTGGATTAATACCTTTTCCACTTATTATTTTTGGATTTTAATTACTCGTGGAATGCATAAAAGTTAAAAATGTAAACATGAACAAAACGTTTTTGAATTATTTTGTTTAAACGAGTCTTCTTTTAATATTAATTAATTAGTAGAGGTTGTAAAAATATATAACTAAAAGTTTATGGATTTTTTCATCTAAAAGAATAAATGAAAACGTAAAATAATAACAAAGAATCTCTCTCATACACACAAACACATATATATAAATTCAAGGTTATAATTCAATAATTTGATAATTTTTTTATTTTTTATATCTAAATTATTGGGTTTTTTTTTTTACTTATTTTAAAGCATTTTTAGACTCTTAATAGTTAAAAAAAAGTGATAATAAGGTGCTATATAGGTTAGAATTTATTTAACAAGCTTGTTTTATATTATTTAAGATTAATTTTATGTAATGTATGAAGAAGAAAATAAAGAGAAAACGGGATTGTTTTAATTTTTAGCAATTAGATTAATGTTGAGTCCATTTCTTAATCAGAGATAGAGTTGAATTTGCACATTAATGTTGACATATATTTTTTTATTGAGATGTAAAAAAAATAGTAAATGTTTTTCTTTTTAAATATATATAGTAGAACTCTTCAATTTTGGCACGTAGAATTTTTTTTAAGGTAATATGATCTATTTGGTATTTATCAATAACGTTTTTTAAAATACTAAATATTCCTTTTATTTTATATATAATTAAATTATTTCTAATTTTGGCTAAAATATATTTGATATTTATCCATGAAGTCTTTTCTCGTTAGGAACAAGTTATGATAAAATGCATATATTTATATTCCGAGATACGGTGGAATGCCTGCCTCTTGCCAAAATCGGCACCTCTTGCATTATCGGCATTATTAGTTGCTCTGCAAAATCGGTAGTGTTTTTTTAGTATAATTACCAACCTGTCCATAAACAGACGAGGAATGTTGGGAGGCTGGATTTTTTACAAGGTAGTGAATTACCGAAAGCTAGTTCACCCTGGAATAACACTGTTCATTGTAAGAGAAATTAGAATAATATAATGCTGATTTTGCCGTTCCTTTAAAAATTTATTCAACTGGTTGTTGGGGCAGTGTGGTTTTTTTACGAGATTCATTTATTATTATTAAATTAATTAAAAATAACTTAGTATTTTCACTTTTCTAAAGCACAAAAACAAAAAATTAAACTATTATTCACTATTCTGTCGCTTTTCATATTTTTCAACCTGTTTTTTTTTTTTTTTTGATATAATCAAGTTGAGGAGGAGTAATTTGGTATTTTAATAAATACAAACTATAATTAAAAATTACAAAAGTAGCTAGTATATGCACCATACGCGTCAGCGTGTGGGACATGCCCGGTCTTTTGGCGGCTCGTGCCGTGTCTCCTGGCAATCAAAAATTCCTTCCATCAAAATGTTCTGATTTTCATATTGTCTTCTTCTTGATGGGGCAATGCATGATGTCGATATTAGGACGGTTTGTTACTGATAGCGTTTTTTTTTTCTTTTCTCTCTCCTCTCCTCAAAATTCATGTTGACCATTCCATTTCTTTTTTCTTTTCTCTCTCCTCTCCTCAAAATTCATGTTGACCATTCCATTTCAAAGTTATTCTTTTATTTATTGAGATTTCAACTTTGGCCTTCATTCTTTTGATTTTTAATTTTTGTTCTTGATCCCTTTGTAAAATTTTGATTGTTTTCAATTTCATTCCTCAATCTCAATTTATGATATGTTATTTTTTTTCAATTTGGTCTCTATTTTTTTCTTTTGTTAAATTAATTTTTCTTTTCAATTTCACCCTTTAATCAAATTTTTTTTGTTATTTTCTATTTTAATTTTGATCTTCATTCTTTTAGTTGCTATTTTTATTTTGAATCCTTTTGCATAATAGATTTTTTTTTTCAATTTTATCATTCGATATTTGATTAGTCGGGAATTGGACTTCGTAATTTTTTTAGATAAGGTGCTTCCGGTATAATGACTTGAGCCACGAGTTTAAGAAATTAGTGCAGGTTGACATTAATTTTTTTTTGCTTATTTTCCTTTCCAATTTAGTCATTTGACATTGTTTTTTATATAAAAAAAATACTTTGTGATTTTCTTCATTTTTTTTATATCAGGTTATCCCGATCTGATGATCAGAACCACAGTTTTGAAAAGTTAACCCGAGTTGACTCAACCTTTTAATGGACTTTATTTTTTTTTAATTTTAATCTTTTTCAATTCTGTCCTTTAAAATTTAGTTCTTTTTTAAATTAATCTTCATCATTTTTATCATTTTGACTTTTATTGAGTTATCCCATCAGCATGATTTGGGTTGCAGGGTTTGGTCATCTTACCTAGTTTTGATTTTCTTTTAGGTCTTTTAATTTTTTTAATTTTTTTTCAGTTTTATCTTTCAACATTTGATTTGATAAGAATTTAGCTTTGTGAATTTTTTTTCATGTTTGCTTTTTGTTGGGTTATTATTCTATTTAATTTTGTTTTTTTGTATTTAATCAGTTGAGAATTAAGATACATTATTTTTTTCCTTTAAAAAAGAAGATTTTTTTTTTCTAAGTTATCATGAATACTTTGTTTTATTTGGTCAATTTGTTTTTGTTGTCAATTTTTTTAATCTAATTTAAATAAAATCAACTTATTTATCTTAATCAAGTTTATGATAAGAGTCATAAATTTTCTATTCTTATTTAAAATATACTTGCAGTGTTTAAATATTATTTTTTTACACACAAAAATTAATCTGGATCGCGGTATAGCATTGGTCCACATAACTAGTGATTTGCTAAATGATATTTTATTTATAAAAAAAAGGTGTTCGATCGATCGGCTCACATCATGGTTAATCAAACCATCCCATCTGGATTTCTATTATTTTAATTATTAGATAAATCACTCGATTAAAAAAACAGCATGTTAATGCTTTGCAATTGTATTTATTGCCACTCATGTGGGGTGGTAGAAATTGGAACGAAAATAAAATTAGTAGTTTGGAATGCTAAGAATTTTGAAATCCCAGTATTTCATGTGAAATTAATTATTATTATTATTATTATTTCTTTTTGTAAGAATCTGATAAAGCAAACCCTTTTTGACATACATGAAAAACGATTACACTGTCATGCATATATATGCAGTTGTGTGTATATTAATTCGATTTCATATACCACACAGAGCTATCCTCTCTTCTACTCAATTGTCTCAAACAAAATTGGGAGGAACGGTGTAACCTGCAAAAAAAAAAAAATGTATTAACTCTATGACAATACAAGAACAATGAATAATGGGGAAATTAAACAATTATGTAAAATTAATTAAAACTGTGAAATCCAGACAGTAATAGATAGACTTACTTCCACATACAGTTCCTGGTGGGATAGTAAGGCCACAAGTTCTTGCAACAAAGACCGCCTTCTCCATGCTAAACACCTTTTGCGTAGCTGGGGTAACAAGCTTGCACACACAAGGAAGGTCTCCTACTGTGACTTGTTTCACCGCTTGACAACAAGCGTCAGAGGGTAGGACTCTTGGGCCTGGAATTCGAACGAATTGGGAGCATTTGGATACGAGAGAAGAAACAGTTTCGTTGCATGAGGCTGCCACCTTTTGGTTGCCCAGAATATGGACTCCGACGATCAACAACATTGCCAAGGCCAATCCATGACGATGAGTAGTAGTGGTTGCCATTTCTCTCACAGGGTATGGTATATATGCCACTGACTGCTCGAAGCAAGGGTTGATCTTGAATATTGCTTGTGAGTTGTGACATATCTGATCCAAAAGACGGTGTTATATAGATGAAGGGGTTGTGCTCGCTTTAATTACCTCTGTTTTGCAGTTTAAGGTATGAATGCAGGAATCGAAGAAGAAAAGGAATTAAATCTGGGGTAGCTGGGTAGTTTTCCACTTAATATTTAACTATGGATTTTGGAATTAAAGAGATAGAATTTTCTTTCTTAAAAACATGGATCTTGCGTAAAATCTTCCAAGATTATTTTCCAAAACATGGTAGTTTGAGATCTTTATTTCCAAGTATAATTTTTCTTTTATAGAAGCAAGAGATAATATAAGAAAATAATTAAGGATCTTCTATATTGGCCTTGGCGAAAGGCCGTTCAAGATTAATGTTGAGTCCATTTCCTAATCAGAGATAGAGTTGAATTTGCACATTAATGTTGACATATATTTTTTTTATTGAGATGTAAAAAAAATAGTAAATATTTTTCTTTTTAAATATAGTAGAAGTCTTCAATTTTAGCATGTAGAATTTTTTTTAAGGTACGTAATATGATATATTTGGTATTTATCAACAAAGTTTTTTAAAATACTAAATATTCCTTTTATTTTATATATAATTAAATTATTTCTAATTCTGGTGTGTGTGTGTGTGTGTGTGTGTGTGTGTGTATATATGTATATATATAAATATATATATATATATATATATAATACCTTCATGATTTGTGACTTTTTACACGATACAATGTCAAACAAGAAAATATCTCATTTAGTTTTTTATATAATTTTCTTTTGATGTAACAATAGATTACTAGTTATTAATATGATTTAGTTATAAGTGATTATTGTCCAATAAGGGATGCTTGGTTTAAACATAGTTTTTAAATCTAATCTGAGATAAGTTTAGGTAAATTAACCTGAAATGATTTATTTTTTTATTTTATAAAATAAAAAAATAAAAAATTTGAATAAAAAAAATTCAATGAATTTTAATATGGTTTTCCTTGGGCAGACCAGGTTGCAAGTCAACCTGGATTTCTAACCAGGTCACACTAAATTAATTTTTCTCTTCCTACTCAGTTGACCAGGTTAGATCAGGTTTTGAAATAGTAGGTTTGAGCTATTGATTTCTCGATTCTTTTGTTTCCAGAGAGAAAAGATGGCTAAAATGTCCCTTCAAGTTAAAGAGTGTAGGATGCAAGTTATGTGGATAGACAGAACGATTGTGCATGACACACATACAAGCATCATGTTCTACTTGTCTTGTCTTGTAACAGTAGAGAATGGAGAAATCTCTTTGAGAGGAGAAACACTCAGTTGCCTATAGAGGGAGCCACCAAGAGAGAACCTTAATCAACCATAGACAAAAAGGCAAAGAGATTGACACAAGGAGAAAAGAGAAACAGAAGGGAGGAATTCTCATCTTTTTCTTTTTTCTTTTCTATATATGGACAGAATGTAATTCTCTCTACTCCTTGCATCTTTATCTCTTAATGTCACCTTGCTGAAAATGGTCAGCAACCTAAGGACTGTAAGACCAGAAAGAACCGTTCAATTCCACTGCGTGACATGCTTAAAAAAGTAGGAATTCTCCTACAATTTTGCTCCACTCGTAGTACGTATCTACATGAAATTAACTTGTGCCATTTGTTGACAAGCAACACACACACACAGAGCTATGCATACACATTATCATTCTACCATATCTAATGCGTTCCATATAAACAGGTGTGTGCATATCCCACGTAAATACATGCAAGTTTGTGTTCCTCAGTTTCATATGAATTCAATTCTACTAGTTGATACGAATTCAAGGTGGTTGAAATAAACATGCACATATGAATTCCATTTGATTATATTGATGTTATATTTACACGAGTTTACAGAGTTAACAGCTACTTTTCAATAGAAAATCAATCTGAAAAAAATGAAGTTAAAAATCCAAATACAGAACTGCTGCCACAACTCAGTTATGGAACAATGTGCTACTCTTCATAAACCCTCACGAAACCTATTGCTACCAATTCCAAGCCTCAAGCTCTCCCAATTAAGCTAATCCTACTTGCTAGCTATCGGGAAAGAAAAAATTATATAATATATATATATATAAAAAAGGAAAATGCCATCAGACCTGGTAAAAGATGCTCCTACACATGCTTCCCAAGCACGAACTGAGTAAATTCCATCCTTTAAGACAGCAATGACATGGAGCAATCTTCATAGAGATTGAAAGCTGTTAGAGAAACTACCTCCTCAAATAAACTCCTTGTTTGTAGTTTTCAAAGAATCTTCCCAGTGTATTTTATAAGCTTCTGCCATGAATATCAAGAACATTAGAAGATTTACAGTTAACTCTGAACTTGAAAATAACTCTAGCCTCTACTGTTCCTGTCTCACCAGTTAAATGACAGACGGTGGACCTAATCTACAATTGTTTCACTCTCATCTTACAATTCAGTCGATGCCATGAATGATTGTGGTTGCATCTTGATGGTTTCTATAAAGGATCCATCAATTGGTAATTTCAGGGAGGGTGTTGTTAAGCTATCCTTTGCACCATCTGGTCCTAATGAAGCCAATCCAGTTTCTATCAAATCCACACCAACCTTGCAGGAAGAGAGCTGTGCGGCATCATCTGAAGTTACAATACCATCATCTCCTGATTTAATTGTGTTCTCTCCGACCAAATGACTTTCATTAGGTGATGTTAGTAAATCTGGTTTCAAATTCTCGTGCAAAGTTTGAATTGCATCAGTATTCTCAATCACATTTGCAAGTGCATGCCCATTTTCTGCTTCCAACTTAGACTCGGACACAAAATTCTGATTTGAATCCAGAGCAGTACCTAATTGCCCCTCTACATGAACAGACTCAGACACAAGAAGTGAACCTGGATGATCCTCCTCTTGATGAAGGGTACCATCAGTCTCTTCCTTGGGTAATTCAGTCCCAACATCATTTTGTACCTCAGCTATTTCAACCTCATGGCTTGTGGTTGCTGCATGCGGGCAGATAGGAGGAGTCTTCTTAAGGCACATATGGCACCTAAAACCAATGAGCTTATTTATGTTCTCCGCATCAAGTCCAAATGCATCTCCATGAAACCACTCTGCATAAAGCATGTTAGAGTGAAAACATTACTATGAAAAACGAAAAAAAAAAAAAAAAAGAGGGGGTGGTGAATGGGTGGGGGGAGGAAACCTAATGTATCAACAGATAATATATTTTCCATTAGTTTCCAATAATTCAATTAGCTAAATGGAAAAGGACATAAAGAATAATAACATAGTTACCTCCACAAATCTCACAAGAAATATAATTTGAAATAGATGTATATCCTGCTTCACAGCAAAGATGGCATTTAGGTTGATCATCAATGGCACTCTCTGATGGGGCAATAAGGCTTTTCTCCCTAAAATGTGTCACCCGTTCATCATCTGAATTTCTAGACAACAGAAGACCATTGTGCCAGTAACTATGACAAGTATCTGTTCTCTTCTTATGCAACAAAGTACCTCTCTTTGGTTTCTTATTTGCCCCCTTCTTGGATTTGGCTGGTCTTCCTCTCTTGCGTCCTACAACCTTCTTGTTTTGCAATGCTTTCTGTTTAGCTTTCCTAGCTGAACAACGTAGTGGTACAACAGTAACCTTCCTGTTTCGTGATTGTAGTGGTTGTGAACCCCTCAATGCTTTTTTACTGTTCTTCAGTCGAGCCGAATTTCTAACTACAGTGGCCTTTTTTGATTTTTGCTCCTGAACTTTTGTGCTCTTGATGCTATTTTTTCTTCTTTTAGTGTCAGTCTTCACCGTTTTTGCATTTGTCTTCACCGGTTTTGCATTTTTCCCATAGTGACATCGGTGGCATGTATATATACATTTGGCTGTGATGGCACCAGCAGATTTCCTCACGTGCCTTTTGTGAAAAAATCCTAAAAAATTGTATCATATTTGTAAGATACAAAACTTAAATGAAAAAGGAGAGTGAGTGCCAAATTTCAGATTTAATCCTGTGATTATTGTGGCATTTATAAGGAAGAACTGCTTACCCTTGCAATTCTGACAGCAGACAGCTTCCCTGGTTAGATATCATAAGAAAGGAAATTAATATTTGCAATGAAATAAATATTAAAAGGAACAAAAAAGACCAACACAAATGACTTCAAACAAAAAGGTGCATATAATAAGTAATCGTGCTGTCAAATTTTAACAGTGTCCGAGAAATGAAAAAAAATCAACATTTAAAAATTAAATTACCTGATTGGAACATCTTTGTGACAATGCCCGCACTGATGGTACTCAGATCTTTCTGCTCTTGCAAAAAGATAAGAAAACCCTCTTTGCTTCAAGGGCTTCTTCACTAACACACTAGCCTCAGAGAGTTTCCCAGAATTCATCTTACTAGATCTGCGAGCAATTTTTCTCTCTTCAAAACTTTTCAAGAGATAAAAGGGAACATAAGATTCATTTAGCCAATACTTCTTCCTTTCACTGGAGGATTCTTCAATCATAGACCCATTTTTTAAAACAATTTCAGGAATACTTCTCCTCTTGCCAAAATCAAGAAGATACTTTGTCCCTTCTTCTTCTACACACTTCCTGCGAATAATTACCTTCTTGAACAGCCTGAAAGATTTTCTAAGCTCCTTGTCCAACATAGACAAAGGATGAGTGTTCTGAATTTCATCCCACCTAATGTTCGAATCAAACTCTCTAACCTGGAAAGGTCATACAATTAAAATAAATAGATGGAACCAGCAGAAAGGAAGCTGAAAACAGACATTGTTATCATACAGCCGACATTTGCAATTAGATGTAGTACCCACGTAGATGAGGTTGAGAAAACAAACCATGAAGGTGATTACCATGATCAAGAAAAATTGAAAGGGAAAAGAAAAACGAGTACCGTACCTGCAAAGCAAGCTGTTCTACAGTCACTGATGACTCAACGGCAGCTTGCCAGGTAACATGTTTACTTCTCTTTGCAAAATCTGAATTCTCAGGATATAATATGCCCGCTATCTTCATGCAACCAGCTGCAGAATTTCAAACTTGAAACATATTCAGAATAATACTTAGTTGACTGAAAAGCAAAAACTACCACCCCAAAGTAAAAAGAAGAAAGAGAAGAAGAATTGCAGACCTTGTCTGGCAGCCTTGGATGTCAAGGAGCAAGGTAAAACCTTCCAACTGAACAGCCGGCGAGAAAGCCTACCACCTCTCCACCAAAACATACCCAATCCGCTGGCAGGATTTGCGCAAGGATTTGACTGACATTCTGTGGACCTTACCCTTTTCCTGCCAATCCCATTCTTTAATGATGCACGTGAGGAAGCAGTCACAAAATGAGAAGATGATCCCATCGTGACACCAGAGTCCACATGTTTCACCCAGTCTGCTGAAAGTGCAAGACGCCGCACATTTGCCTCTAACTGCATAATTAGCCATTTGAATTTAAGACAATGCATCAAGGAATAACTGTGGTAAAGATTGTTACAGCTTGGACCAACTTGGTCTGTTCTGGACCAAGGAGTCCAGGACTACCATCCCAACTTGTTATGCTAAGAATGAGACTAGATAAGTTCAATAAACAAATATAAGAAATCCTGGTTCGAAGACAACATTGGCTGTCCTAAATCAACTTATTGCTGAAACCCAGATTAAGGCAAGATAGAAGTTTGAATAATATTTTAAAATCAAGTGAGCAGGGTATAAGAGCTTTCAAACGAGATAGGCTCTGCATGTCAGTTTGAAGTTTGAACCTTGAAATGGATTCAACCTTGAATAAAAAAATCTTGAAGAAATGAAATGCAATATCAATTCTGCTCAGTGCTGACCATCAAGGTAAAAGAGAAGTCCTTACTTTGAGCAGTAAATGTTTAACTGTTGCAATATCAGATGCCTTAAGAATGCTTTTACGCCAAAGCTTGGTATAATGTGGATTCAGCCATGGACCCAGTAGCAGCCCCTGAAGCCGATCTTCAATCAAGAGAATATGACATATTAAATCTACAAGATAGCCTTTCCTGTTTCTTTTGTTTTTGAGACTGATCACTTCACTCTCAGACCCTTCCTGAACAGGACCCAGACTCATATTAAACAAGCAATCTGGCTCATCTGTGGTAGCTCTGCAAGAGAAGCACCATCCACATTTTTCTTTCTGGACTTCAGCATTTAGACTAGGAATACTTGACCAACAGAACCTGTTAGATTTCTTTAAAATGACCTTCATCTGAGCTAAAGCCATTTCCTCGTCTGATTTTACGGAGTTTTCAGTGGTCTTGTCTGATGATTTAGACAATAACACTTCCGCAATTGAAGCAGATGTACAACCAAAACTGTAATAGTTCATGTACTCAGTTCTGGGCTGCACCTGTAATGTGACCTCATCTGTTGCCTTTACAGCAGATGAAGGACATCTGGTGGGAGGAGAACATCGTTTCTTTTCTTGTTTAACATCCAAAATGTTGGAAGTCATAGAAAAGTCTCCCACGAGAGGGGACTTTTCTGGAACCTCAGTTTCATTTGAGAAGCCAGCAGATATGTTAGAACAGTCAGGCCCTTTCTGAAAGTTCTGGTCCCCCAAATTGATTTGGGTGGTTTCAGCTGATCCTTCAGAACTCATGCATGTCGGGCTCACAACAGACTTTGAAAACTCAAAATCAAGATGACCACAACATCTATTAGCAAACGTTTCCGGGTTTTGTCCATCAGCAGTCTCAATTTTAGTTGCACATGTTTCTAAAGATGCCGAGGTACATGCAGGTATGCTCATGTCTAAGCTTGTTGTATGCTTTACTGAACTCAAATTGCTTGATCCGTACAAAGTAACAGGAATATCCCAGTGCTTGTGGATAGCCTCCAAAATGCTACCATAAATCATCTCTGAAGACTTTAGCACTTCAATAACAGCACTAAGATCATCCCTTTGGTAATAATTGAATGAGAGTTCGAAGTCACATGCATCTGACCTGCAAGGTCAACAATACATGAAAAGATGTGCATTTGCTGAAGCAAGCTCACATGCAGATGGATCATAAAATAACTGTAGTTCAAATACTATGACCACGCAAGTTTAATATTATCACAATCACAAACTTGTCTCCCTAGGTAAAGGAAGGAAACTATACCAAATCAATAGTGTAAAGTTATTGTTAATGGCATGCTAGACAATGCCATCGACTAGTGAAAAGAAATCTTATGGCTACTACCAATTAATTAGTCATATAAATTTGTTGCCTTGAGATATTGATGATCTTAAATTTTTAAACCAATATAAGAATATACGAACTTCGAACTTCAACACTTCTTCAAATATTACAGTTTCAGAAAACTACCAACTATACGGACCTTCATTACATTGCTTTCATTGTTTTGTTAAATACTTTGGAGCCTGTATTCTACATGCCAGCTACTCAAACAATAAAGATAGCAAAAATAGCAACACAAATGATCACCAATACCAATTCATGATCAATAGGAAAAACTTACACCAACAAGAAACCACAGCTGCTAAAATATAGACGGTTGTGAGGATCAACTCCCAATAGCTCTGCTCCACGAAGCAACTTTCGAGATTTCATCCACGGTTTCTGCCTGTCAATTGCACACTCAGGACAATACCAGTCACCCTCTGGCAAAGAGTTATTGGCAACACCTACACACTTTGCATGATATGCAGCAGGACAACCATCACAGCATATTAAATTCCCATCCATCTTACAAAGGCAGCATTCATCACTATTCCAGTCATCATCAGCATCCTCCGTTAGGCATGAGTTACCCGAGACATCCATCGCAATCTTCCTTTTCTTGCAAGCCCCAGGACTCATATTTCGGTCAAAATCCATGTCCGGTTCAGCTCCTGAAGATCTCCTATTAAGCTCCGACCTAATGGCCTCCACCTCAATCATGTCATCACAAAGACACTGTAGCATCTCCAACTTCACAGATACAGGTTGTTTGTGGTAGTCACTTCTGAACAGATTCAATCTACTAAGATCAAATCCAGGTTTCAACCCTGAACCATGGATCAGGAGGTACTCAACCATGAAAACAGGCCATGTAATCAAGTCCAACAAGCCCCAATCAAGGCTCCTACATTGATAATCAATTTAGACAATAAATACTAATAAACCCAAGTTTCAAATGTAAACCAAATCAACTTCAACAAAAATAAAAGGTAGGAAGAACCAAAAAGAATACCTCAGGCAATTAGAAGCAGATTCAGAACCTTCATTTGAAAGGTGCTCCAAATGCTTTCTTAGAATTTCCAAAATTGAAACATGAATAAAATCAAATAAAGAACTTTGAGAGTTACCCTTCAGTGCTGCCACAAATTCCTCCAACCCAAATGGACTTAAGAACAACAAAGTGCTAAATGACCTCAAACAGGCATAAACTGAGAATAGGTCAAGTACTGGAATTCCACTCAAATTTAAATTCTGTGAAGAAGGAGGTAATTGCAACTTTGGAGGAAGAACCACAGGCTCTTCAGGCCATTCATGATGTGATTTAACAGGTTTGTCCTCTGTCAATGCACTAACTACAGGAGACATTGATAAATCTTTTAGCAAGTTGCTTTTAGCTGACCCTCTACGAGCACTTCTTCTCAACACTGTTGTTTCTTGCATAGAATTCCCATTATCCAAAAATTTTCTCCTCTTTCTAGCACTAGCACTGACCTCTCTATATGAACTTCCAATATCACCAAGGTTCCCATCAACTCTGACCGTACAATCTTCCCTAACAACATTAGCATTTAAGAGAATTATTTTTTCTGGAATCGAATTCAAATTATCTGCAAGTTTTCTCCTCCTCCCACGCCTCTGACTACCACTCCCCACCATACAATCATCCCCAACAGCATTAGCATCTGAGAGAACAGTCACTTCTGGAGTAGAATTCAAATTATCTGCAAGCTTTTTCCTCCTCCCGCGCCTCCGACTACCACTCCCCGCCATAGAATCATCCCCAACAGCATTAGCATCTGAGAGAACAGTCACTTCTGGAGTAGAATTCAAATTATCAGGAAGCTTTCTCCTCCTCCTCCCCCTCTTCCGACTCCCGCTCTCCTCTTTATATACACTTGCTGAATCAATCACCTCTGGAAAATCCTCCTTGACATCCTTAACATCCACCACTCCAACAGAATCAAAAGCCCTAAAATCTTCACAGGAAACAATATTCACCTCCTCTCTCTCAACCAACCCTGAACACGAATCATTAGAGACATGAACTCCTTGCAATTTCCCATTAGGAATGGCACTTTCGAAATGACTTTTCTCATCCTCTTCCATCCTTTGAATCTCAAAATTTGTAGTCTCTTCCATCTGCCCTTCAAAACCAACACCCATCTCATCCTTCATTTCATCATCAATCCCCAAATTCAAATCAAACCCACATTCCCTCTTTTGGGTCTCTACAACTTTACACTCCAAATCAACCTCCTTAAAATTCTCATCCACGTCACCACTCACATCCAAATTCAAGTCAATACACCCTCTCTTCTTCCCTTCAAAATCAACGCTTAAATTGTTATTATTGTTACTATTATTGGTATGATTATAATTGGGATTGGGATTGGGATTACCCTCCTCTTCCTCCTCATTTAAATCAAAATTGAACCCAGCATTTAAATCAAAAACCCCCTCTCTCAAATCCTCCACAGCCCCACTTCCTTTCTCCAGGGTTTCATTCAAATCAACATTAATATCAACATTTCCCCTAAAATCCCCGACAAACCCATCATTCAAATCAACATTTCTATTCATATCCAAATACCCATTAGCCTCAACAACCCCAGAATTACCTGACTCTCCGCTGTCAGGCTTCTTAGGCTCAGCACGCCGACGCTTCTTGAGCTTCCGTCCCAAACGAGGCTTGGGGTCAACAGGCCCGGCAGCAGAAACACCGGCGGCTTCTTTCTCTTCTAACAGAGAAGCAACCTTAGAGAAATCAAGCTCTTCGAAATCACCGTCCTCGTATTTGATCTCGAAGAATCCAGACGACTCGTCGTAGGATTTGACATGTCCTTTGAAGACACCAAACCCATTAAACTTCTTATTAACTGATTTACCTACAAACTCCATAATCTTTTTTCTCCTACTTCGATCTCTGTTTGGGAAAAAAACATTGAGGAGTTCGAATTTGTAGAGAATGAGAAATGCTGGGTTTTGTCTATTACTTTTGGTGGGGCTTTCTCTCTTTAAAAAACATGAGCTTGGATGCTTCTTTCTTTTTCTTTTTTTTAAGAGAGTAGGAGAGAAAGAGGGTGGTTTGCTTTGATTTTCTCTCTTTAAAAGGTGGTTCAAACGTGCACAGAGAGAGAGAGAGAGAGAGAGAAGCAATGACTTTTCTTCCCTTGTTGGGGAAATGGGTGTCTTATCGTGGGTAGTTTAGACAAAAAAAAAAAAATATATATATATATATATATCTTATAACTAACTACCTAGGACTTTATTACATAAAAAGAAATAAATCCAAAACAATCAAAATGTTAATTCTAAGTGTTTGTTCAAAAGTAAAATAAGATTGATTTGTAACTGTCATGTATAGAAAGAAAAAAAAACCAATGAACTATGATTATTCTCTAAGAGAAAAAAACAAAATAAATATCCAAAATCTTAAAAATCCTAAATAAATGATATATTAGGTAATTAGATACATGTAATGATTTATTTAGATTACGTTCTGAATATATTTTTCTTAAAAAATATCAAGTTACTAATAATTTTTTAGTATTTTTTTAATATAAAACATTTAAAATAAAAAAATTCTTTAAAAAACTTACAGCACAAAATCTTAGACATTCAATGTAACATTTGGGAATCAATTCAAAAAAATAATTAAAGAAAATCTTGAATTGAAGCACCTTATCACTCAAATCCAAGCCTCCTATAATTAATGCATTGCATGTTTTGAGCGTGATTGATAATATAGTTGTAGTTATTTTTTAAATTATTTTTTATTTAAAAAATATTAAAAAATTATTTTTAATATCAATATATTAAAATATTATAAAATATAAAAAATATTTTTAAAAAATAAAAAGAGGTTATTTTCTGATTTTCCAGCCAAGTTCGAGTCTTCTACGTGAAGTGACGGAGTTGAAGGGGCAGCCACCTGTCTTCACCCAATATTTCAGAATATGAAAGGGAAGAACTTGGAGGAAAGGGGATTAGGAGTGGATGGATAGCCGCCTTCAACTTCCGCTTCACATTGATTGTGTCACGATTTTGTAAGATAGTGGTCAACTTCTGTATTCTACTCCATCAATCACGAAAAATACAGAAAGAACACGAAAATCTTGCGATTTCATGTGGTGACAAACGATGCTTCGTTCACAGTATATGCAGCTTTTAATGCTCCTCTTCCATTTTTTTTTTTTTAAGAATTATTTGAAATTGTATTAAATAATTTATTTATTTTTTATATATATAATTCTTTAATAAAATACAATTTGCAGCGTCAAACAAGCACTAGGTTTGTGTTCGTTTGGTATTTGCTTTGCATTTTATCTACCTGTCTACAAATAAATTTGATCTTGAAAGCAAATAACATGCTTTGAAATCGAATCAAGAAACCCTGTTTATGCTCTGGTTAAAACCTCTTTTCTTGCTACCCTTTCCCTTTGAGGGAAGCTACTGGTTGAGCTGTAGAAACCAAACCAATTCTGTTTATTTTCCATCCTCAGAATTATCAATGCTCTCACTCATGAGTATTCTCATTTTTGTGCCCCCGCGAAGATTGTGAATCCTTGCCACGCCTTAAATACAGCTGCATGCCATGAGCAAACCCTGTTTTTATAGGTGATAAATTAAAACTGTATTGTTTAGCTGAGATTCCGAGTTTTGATTCTGCTTCGAAAATATATTAAAATAATAATTTTTATTTTATTTTAAAAAATTATTTTTAACATTAGAATATTAAAATAATCTAAAAATACTACAAAAACTTTAACTTAAAAAAAATTAATTTTTTTTAAATACACTTTCGAAATTGAAAAACAAATAGGATTTTCAATAAAATCTTTCTTCCCCCTCTTCCTTCTCCTCAAGCACAACTCCCTCGCGATTTCGAGAGGCACCACCTTCACATTTGATGTCAACTACAAGTCTACAATCCTTGAATCAAGTGCACAACTGAAGCGGACAGCGAGCTTTCGACCTGAGTTCGATCGAACATCGATCGCGTGTACAGCCACCATGGACACCCAACCACGCGCATTGAGAGGCCAATTCTTTTCATGGAGGATCTTGTTGTGCTTCGACTATAGCATGCGTACAGGCACAACCCTCCTACTTTACCAAATGATGTTATAATATCGTGACCTGATATCGTACATCTCAAGACCAGACAGCGTGATCGATTGTTTCACATCATTTGACAACTTATCATATACTTTTATTAATTTGCAATGTGCACTTCAGGGCAAAAAAAAAAACAAAAGGATAAAACCAAGGTTTATGCTTTCTGATACTACAACATAGCATGGGACACGTTAGACAGGTCCCAAAAACTTATTGTCACGTCAACTGATGATAAAATGGTCCATGATGAATCTTTTAATGAGGAGACACCAATAACATATCAACAAGCACAAAAACTGGCCTAAATCACGACCCGATTGACAGCAATAAAATGCGTGTAATAATGGCGAAGAAGAGGCAGACAGAAAAGCATCAGCACAAAGTGGGCATTTATTTGTCTACCGTTTCAACAGAGTACCAATGATCGTGCCTAAAATTAACACCTACCTTGTGATTGCTGAGCAAAAAAGGAAAACATGAGATTATGAATTACCGATTGAACTGATTAATGACCAAAACCAAAAGCAAGACGGCTGTTACCAGTGGAGGCAGCATTTAACGTAAAAACGAGCTCAATGCAACCGTGTCAAAGCTGTACCAAAAACACCATGGAAGAAAACAAACAATATCAAAGATGTTACATAGTTAATATACAGAATACTCATAACCAAGGTTCCCAGATATGCGGCTTTGGTTAGCTTCTCCCTAATCTACCTGACTCGCAGGAGGGGCCCGGGAAAAAAAAACATAGTTAAAACAACTTAGCTTGCCCTGGATATTGAAGCTAAACTCAATTTTCTTTCAATAGCCTTAGTCATCTACACTAATCAATTTTGGATGAAGGATAAAATTTTGAGATAAATTTTAGCCAGATGACACATCATTGATTGGCCGACTCAAACCAGAATAAACTGCTTTCTTGAAAAGAGGATGCACATTTTCTGTGAATACATCTGCATCTAGCTTCTCGATGTGAGCCCATATCTGCAAACAAAGTAGTGCATAGATGTCAGATACAGACATCCATTGCGTTCTTTATCATCTTTAACGATACATTTAAACTGAAAAAATATGAATGGCAGTTATGGCCATCATGAATTCATAATATGCACATAAAGAGCAGTGGCTAGTGCACCCAAACAATGAAATAGTATGAGATAGCGAAGTTTCATAGAAATACTCTGCTGGTATCAAACATGCTGTAAGTAACATCAGTAATAGATATCAATGTTCCCAGGCTTCTGTTGCCAAGAAGACCCAAATTTTCAGAGGTTAAATAGTTTATGGCAATGCTTCACAACAGGAAGTGCAGATGAAGTTAAGTGTAGAGTGCAAAAACAAAGATATATCTCTGTTCGACTTCTATAATGTTGTGACCACATCCAGCTATATTGCTTGTCCATATCACGTTCCCTCTGTAGGTGTGTGTGTGTGTTCCTTTTCATTTTATGGAGTTACTGATCTGCATTTCTTACAAGTATTGCCAGTTAATTTTCTGTTCAACAGGGCCCACAAGAAAGTAGAGACTGCCTTGGCTACCATCTAACGATCTACCAAGTGCCAATTTCTAAAATAAGTTTAGGCAAATAAGCCTTAAGCTCCTCTGCAGACCATTTGGCAGTGCTCTACCACAGACTGCTGCTGCATCAGTTGTCACGACATTCTCTTACTAGGACTGAACAAAAGACGAATCGTTCCAGTTGAGGACCCATTGCAGCGAAAAGAACAGCTTTTGCTGAGCTAGATTTCTTACATCAGGGTAAACAAATTTAAATATAAAAAAGCACAGGATCTCTAAAACTAATACCGGCATCAACGAGCTTGTCAAATTGAATACAAAATGTACGCTGCTTAGCAGCCAAAGGGGCATGGCTAAATTCTGAGTTGTTTCCCACCCATTACAGTAAAAATGTTCTGCAACAGCTGTACAAGATCTATCAAAGAGGGGAAAGAGAATATCTGAACATAAAACTCAGACAAATGCCAAAAAACTAAGAAGTCAGAAAAAGAATAGAAGCTCATTACACCAAATTTACCTCAGAAGCATACTGTCTTGCAAAGGCCTTGACATAGCCGAGAGTTGATAAACACCATTGTTCTTTCTCTCCCACATTATAGATGCTGCTTTCCTTTCCTCCATTCGACAGACTGCCGGAGTCAAGGGAAACAAAATAGCTCTTGAAATGAAAAGTAAATGCAGAGAAAAAAAAAAGCAAAGAAAAGAAAAGGGGAGGATAAGAAAAAGGGCAAGAGGGGGAAGTAACCTTTTGTTGGGTCTCCCACTCTCATTATCCACTTCCATTACTGATGATTCATCGAGATCAACGGTCATTTCATCTGCTTGAATTGACTTTAATTCCCGCAATGTTCGAGCTCTAGATGGATCAGGTAGACGTTCCATCAACACATTTGAGAAGTTTTTGTACAAAGAGAGGAACAATGCCTGCACATGCAAATCATTGTTACAAAAGAGAGCTTCCTATATTTTCTTTTTCCACACAAAAACTTTAACCAAGATTCCATTCCGAGGTGACAAGCCATGTTCAGGAAACCAAACTAGTTTGGCATAAATGAATCAGATAGTTTATGCAACATGAGAAAACTAATAAGAATTAAAAGCAGCCAAACAGAGGAAAATTACAGCTAATCTCACGCTGATTACCTCATTTTCATCAAGGGCACGAGCAAGAAGAGCCTCCTTGGCCTCCAAAGACTCATGCACAGACACCTCTTCTTCTTTTGCCTTTTCAGCATTTGCTTTCAAGCGCTTCAACCTCGCAGGGTTATCACCAAGAACAGGCTCACCATCCACAAGAGAGAGCTTTGACTCAGCAGCATCTAACTCTGTTTTTGCCTTTGTCGCTGCTTCTTCAGCTGATACAGCACTCTTCTTAAGAGATGATATCTCGTTTCTTAGATCAGATATACGGTTATAAGTCTTGCTGATAGCATTTCTAAGAACCTGTGAATGAACAATTGGGGATTAAAAAAGGATAAAAATCTAAAGAGGTTGTTAATAAAAAACACATGAAATCTTCTCAGTTCCAAAAATATCTAGCAAGAAAAAGCAAATCCAGAAGCGGGGAAAATGTTCGTTGAATTCCCACCATGAAACCTCAGAGATAAAAAGATCTTAAAGGAAATGAAAGAATTACTAAAGGACTACAAGATGCAGAGTTTTGGTCACCATTAAGCTTATCAATGAAAACATAACAAAGCTGAACAACAAGTGTGATTCTATCATAAAAATAACGAGTACACAAACATGTGAACACAAGCAGCGAGAGCCAGTTTTCAGTGACAAATACAAATTGCCAATAAATAATTTTCACTTTGAATATAAGATACAGGCTTTCCCTAGGGAAACATTAACAGCCATGCAGCTTCAAAAGAATAGCAAGACAGTTTGCAGATTTATGAATATGCAGATGCCTTCAACTTTCAAGAGCTCTTGAAATGTTGCTTATAAGATAAGAGATTGTTGCAACAGCTGCAAGAAATACAAGTATAGAAGTTAACATCAACCCAGCAAATATATATTGTCGATACCCTCCTTTAGTTTTGAATCTTTTATAATCAAAACAATACATTCCAATAAGAAATCCACTCCTATAAGTCAAGAAAGCTTCATCATGAGTATTTGGAGATCACTTCTCCTCCATCCTTTCCATACAAGGGAGCTTACTTGGAGAGATTATCTTTCCTTCGAAAACCATCAAAAACTTTCCCAAAATGGTTGGCAATGGAAGGGAGGACAATGAGTAAAGGTCCCCTTTTCTCTTCCCCTCCCCTTCCTTTCTCTCGACCAAATAGGTTTGAGATAAAAAGGGCTCACCTTTTTCCTTGTTTTCTACAACTCCTTTAACTCTCTACCTTCTTCCTCATACCAGAGGGTGAAACCTTGCTTAAGGTATAAAGGCAAGTTCTGGTACCTCCTTCATGCATGAATATTTCAAGCAGAAAGTATATCTTACAATCACTGATATAAGTCTTTCATCTTTACTTTCCATTTGCCTGAAGAATTCAGTTCTACAGTTTTCAAATTGGCACATCTAGTTTTCTAACGATTCAATGGAAGATCATCCCTTGCTAATTTTAAGCTTAAAATCAATCATCACATGGAGGATAAAATGGCTCAAAGTTGGTACAGAACATAAATTATGGAGCATCTCAGCAGGAAAAAAAAGCAAGAAAGAAAGAAACCAGCAAAAAGAACTGTTAACATACCTCCCATGGACGATCAGATGTATGAAATTGCTCAATGTTTGCTGGAGAAAATACCCATCTCACAATTGCCAAATTAGAAATTAGTCGATAACCCATCATTCTGTCAATTGCTATGGCAGTCATTTGAGCATTGTTCTTCCAATATGAACTAACTTCAGCTATCAGCATGACCTGCTTATCATGATCAGGACAAATTCGTGCAAATACTTGGCCATATCTCTCCAAAACAGTGATCAAATGAGTGAAACTTTTAGAACCGATATCAAGAAGGGTATGTACAACCACTTTAAGGGCGATGTCCCAACCATGATTAGGAAATACACTTTCTTCTACCCATGAGATTATTTCTCGAGCAGTTTGCCTTGCCTTCACCTTGTTGTTGAGCTCTGCAGACAGAGCATGCTGCTCAGTTTTTTCTCTACCATCTTCGATGCTGTATATAAAGTTTGGACTACCCTTTGGTGGAAGCAACTCTTCTAAAGCAGATGCATTCTCAATGCTCTATTCAGACAGATAATATGAAGGAAAAGTGTTAATCAACAGTAGCATCATGCCAACCAGAGGAAGAAATCTCAGCCATTAAAACTATGAGAAAGGCAACATGGGAACGTGAGCGAGCGAGAGAGAGATTTAACTTTGTACCATTTATTGTAGGTTTTCCATTTCACCCACATGAAGAACATGATTTGAAGGGGAAAAAACTGATGACATCTGTAATGAACCAAGTTTTTTATACAGAACATCTGTTGACTTTTCAACAGTATGTCTGATAAGCCAAAAGAAAGTGTAACAGCATAATTGCTTTCTAAATGTTAATGTCTTGCTCAGGACATAAGAAAAATGAAACCCTGTCAAAAGTTTAAGGTAAGGGTAGGTGCACATCATGATGCGCAAACATTGTAGAGGTGACAGCTTCTAACTGGTTGAAAATTATAGATGCTATAGTCTATACAAAAGATGCCACTGGAACAGGTAATTTTAAAGTAGTAAGAAATTGACAGTAAACAGTCTTGTGCTATAGTCTCAACCATGGCATGCACCTATTGTCCAAATTTTAACCTTTAGAGTGAAATACAAAGACCTTTGGGAAACTTGTGGTGAAAGAAATAACAGTCTAGAGAATAGCCTAATACCTGCTTAACTTTGTCCCAGTATGACAGACGGACTTCTCTTTCCAAGACCTCTTGAACAAACACACGCTGTGGGGCCCACTTAGGTAGGTCTAAAACAAAAGCCCACTCTTCCCATGGCCAGATGAATTGAAAGTTTGACCTGTGAAGTCAGGAAACCATCATAAAACACACTCAGACCGAGAAAAATCCAACTGGCATGGCAGAATTTATCTATGATGCAAGCCATTTCCAGATGCATCTAGGGGATTCAACTATATATTTAAGCAAGGGAAGATATGTAATTTCAGTGCATTTCCTGCAAAGGAGAATTTTCTAGCTATATGGAAATATATAAAGCATCTTCCAAATAGAAAAGGTTTAGATTTCTTATTTAGGCTTCCCTTTCCTGGTCAAAGTAGGAGTATTTATGTTTCTTATTTAGGAGTCCAAGTCTAATTCAGATTAAGAATATTCCAAGCCAATAAATATGCTTCTAGACTTTATGTTGCAGAATTTAGGAATAAAAGTGCAGCCAGTTGGTTTGGTTTCTTGAAAGTGTGATGCTATTATTAAGGAATGATTCCTTAACCCCTAAAGTGTGATGGATAAGTTTTAGCTGAAAATAATCCCTGCCATGTTTTTCTTTTATTTCATATACTATTCAAATCTGTGTTCAATTTTTATGTCCTAATTCTCTAAATCCTACCAGCTTAACCCTAATAACAATCAACTGAAACTTTCACTACATTGTCCTTGCAAGATATCCAAAACATGATTGAAATATCAAAATCTTAGTCATGTCAAAATAGCTACAAATTACTATTTGAGACTTTCTATAACCAAGGTCTCCCTCTTAGTAGGCATTAACTTGTATAACGATACAATGCAAATCCAATAAAGAATCAAAAGCTGGCTTTCATTTGAAACCAGTATTCCCCTTCCACCCTCCCCGCCCTCCAATAGAGAGTGCAAGAATACCTAACTCTCTTTCGCTAACTTTTCAAAGAGTAGACTTACAGATGGTGTGAAAACCAAAGGATGAGCCTTGTCTGACACTCCGTATCTAAATCAGCTATTTTCTCAAAAAGTGCACGAACTGCACCAGCTACAACTCCAGGGAAGGCTCCAGGAAGAGCCTAACAAGCATAATTCATTGTCAGAAAGAATGAAGAATGAAATAAAATTTTACTGTCTAGAGAGCTTTCTCATAGAATCAACGTTGCATTCAAATGCAAAAGAAGAAAAAAGTGGAACTTAATAGAAACTGCCTTACCTTACAAAGGTCCATTATCACAAGTGTGTAATATATTGGCTTGAAAGGTGGTAATGGTAGCAAAAGTAACTGTAAGAACAATATAGAGATGGTGTTTCATGAGAGAATTTACCAAACAAAATCAATGATAACAAACACAAAGGTTCATGTTGTATTAATTAGCCATTGGTAAAAGTAAATTTGACTGCACAACATTATAAGACCCCACAGTTAAACATCAGAACCATTGTTTCCCCTCCTTCCAAAAGAGAGAATCTTCATAAAAAAATTTAAAGCAGGAGAAGCATCCAGTGTTTCAAATTCAGAAAAGTACATCATGATAATAGCACTTCTCATGTTTCATTTCAACTTATTTCCAAATAACAGAATCTAATATGGTCAAATTAATTGGATGGCCAAGTTGGGTAGATTTAGATGTTTGGATTTTGTGGAAATTATTTTCGTTGGTTTCAAATTAGGGAAATGATATAAAGCATGCAGTGGACAACTAAAAGAAGGAAAGGTAAGATTGGGAAGTGAACATCTAAACTGGTGAATTCACCCTGTGGCACTCAGCTACTTTGGCATTGATGACTAAAGAGGGCTTTGAGGATCAGAAAACCATTTCTAGATTTCTGGGACTTCATATTCTTAACAATTAGCATTACCAACTAGACAGTATAGTAACTGATCTGCAAACACAGGTGCTTCACAGTTTCATTACACACACAGGACTTGTGACAAGATCGTTGGGATTTCCATGTGATGAAAAGGAGATAAAAGAAGATATAGCATAAAATTGTCAATGAACTTCATCAAAAACACAAACCAGAATTATCTTACCTGAGAGAAAATTGTCTCTGCCATGAGATAGTCATAACGAAATGGTACAGGCAGGCCAACCATGAACGAAGCACATTCCTTTCGACTAGCTTTGCAAGAACCAAGAAAAAAAAATAACTAACACCGAACATACAAGAGATTCAAATAAAAAATCTGAGACTAGTCCAAATACAAGAGATAAGGAGTAAGGAACATGAAGATGACATCAAGCTGATCAACACCAGCACAAATGAAAAAAAAAGACAGATGTCCATGTCCTGAAAAAATGGTTAAGGGAGAATCACCAGACCCAATTTTACCCCTGGAAAATGAATTAATTACTTTATGACTTCATATAGGCACATGATGCACCAAGGATGTACGCTAGCAATCAAGGATAAGAGACCAGAAAAAAATTCTGCAGGAACAAAATTCCATATACAAACATGAAACATCCATGGCATGGTGATAGGCTAGCACGTAGCTGGTTAGAGACTTTCATGCTACATATGAACTCATCTATGTAACATCAAAAATCAGATGATATCAATCTCCACAAGTTGAAAGAATTAGTCATTGGATTAGCCATATTTTATTACACCTTTTATTTTGTATAGATATTCAAATGAATCCAATAGATCCAGGAAGCCTACTCATTATAATATTAACGAAAAGTTTAAAACAGTGAGCTATAAATAATGTAGAAGGATGGGTGGATGGTATTATACAAACCATCCATTGAGGAACAAAAGTACATCCAGCAAGTACTCTTCCACAATGAAGCGATCTATGGGTTGCATATCCTGTTATTCAAATAAAGAAGGAAATGAATGTGAAAATGCAGTCTAAAAAAAAATTACTAAAACAAGGAAAACTAAATGTAGCACAAAATGAAAAATCTAATTTCAAGTGCTTTTTTTTTGTTGAAATAGCATCAGTCAAACACTTTGGCATAGTACACACTGTAGCTGTGAAGCAGCAAACATATTACAAAGTAAAAAAAGAAAGAAAAAAACAAGTTTCAACACTAAACAAACAGTTCACTCTCTTCAGTTACAGAGAGGAACAAAAAAGCCATCCGATTTCCAAAAGTAGATTACAATATTCTGGTTTCAATACTTGCAGTCCCATTGTCATTTTTTTATGTTATAATGAGAAACCTCAGCATACCAAACTCACATGAAATATAGACACGTTAAAAAAGAAACTCATACTGTTTCCTTCCACTACAATGTCCAAAGACAGGTTTGAAGGAAAAGATCATGTGCAAGGTGAGGTACCAACATCAAGAAGAGTTGCGGTGCTAGAGGGACACATTCAATTACCATTGGAAGGTTATCTGTATAATTGAATGTCTACAAATGACCTTCTTATGTTTCAAAAGAAATCACTGAGTTATGAAAAAATCATGACAGCTATCTCCTTCCTGCTGTTTGATATATGCTTCTATATGCATCCTAACATGTACGAGCATCCACAATATGAAAAGTAAGGTACCTCAATTTTACTCGCAGGAAATATATTAAGCCTGCGTATCCTTTGAGGATACTTTAACTCTGCATCATGCTTCTGTTTACCATAAAGTACCCCAGAGACTTCTGAAAGTGGCTCAGGTTGCTCAGGAGTGTTGATGGGCCCAAACTCATGAGACTTCCCAGCAACCAGCTGAGCTTCAAACGAGAGATGAGGTCTGGGTACTAGAAAGTGTAATGTGGCATAAATCAAACACGGAATCATAAGCGAGGAAGAAAAATAAGGGAAAGTATTGATACCCTATGACTACAGAATTCAAAAAATTGTGTTAAATGCAAGAAAATAACAGAATAATAAAATCTCAAAATTTCACAATACATCAAGAAGATAATAATCATAAATGAAATACAGCATTTAAATGTTATCAAGATTTCAAAGAGGGTAATCAGATGGGAGCACTGCATACATTAATTTGTGTGAGAACATGAACCCAATAGTTACTCGTCATAAGGTTCTGTCCACAAGTAAATTTGTTATGAATAAAAAATTCTCATTTATAAGCAAAATTTGTAAGGATTGGGTAAGCTAATTTCATCCTCATGGATTTTTTCTGCAATTCTCAGGAGTTATTAAGCACCCTTTTTTCACATATTCCTCATGGCATAGCAAATGAGTAGAATGTAACCTCAACCTCCCCTCCCCTGGTTCGAATAAAAAAGAACAAGATTATTCAATGTTTTCTAGATAAAGGTAAACACTAATATAATTTTATTACACTAAGATTGTTCAATGTTCTCTAAATTTTTCTTCCAAGGAATTCATATTTTCCTTCCTATATTATCCTTTACAGTGTTAAATATTCACCATTATCTTGATCTGACCAACAATAACCTGAGGACAACTATATCATTACTACCACAATGAAATAGATAATACAGCTGATGATATCAAAAAAGACAAATTGCAAGAAAAGTATTGAGATGAGAAATAGATACAAATAATACTGGGAGCTTACCACTGTCTACTTTCCATCCATTGCTAGATAGTACTTGAATCCGACCCCATAAATCTTCCAAGAAATCCTGAACAAAACATACAGAATGAATGTTGAGATAGAAAAGAAACAAGCACAACTCGGAAAATTAAAAAGATATTGCATTAATACATTGTGGAACATAAACTTTAATTCATAGTTTCAATAAAAACAGGATCTCTAGAAAGGAGCCAAACTTTTCCATAAATTCATTTGTTATTTCTGATTGGTTAAGATGCAACTGTTTGTACTTTTGCATATATGTGATAACAGCATAAAGTAACTACAAAAGAGAATGATACCTTCTCAACAACACCCCTCCCAGATTCATCATCATCCTCAAAAAAAGACAATCCGGTATCAGAATTATGCCTTCTAATGCTCAAATAAGCTTCTATACCAACCATGACACTCTCAATCTCCTCGGGAACTTGCTGCACAGAGAAGTGGTTGTTAGCAATGGGGAGGGAGAGGCAGGTATCACATATAATATTGAGTTCCCTTAACCCAAGACTGGATGAGTATATGCAAAATAAGGCAGGAAAAAAAAAGAATACAACAGAGAAAAAGGAAATTCATTTTCTCTGTAACTTTAAAAGAAATAGAACTTAGATTAAGAAGAAGAAAAGAGGTGCCAAAGACCTGTCAACAAGTCCCTGCTGGACAAAAAAGGTCACTTTGGTATTCTAAAGACCAAATTTTCTTAGAACTTTAATATAATACTGGCTTACATGATTCAGATTCAACAAACATAAGTCTAATTAACGATTTATCTAAGAATCATAAGTCTGGATAAAAACATATGAAAGTTTCATGCATTCATTACCACATGCACAAACATCTTCCACGTGATATGCTACAGTTAAATACAGCTTGATGAATCAAATGCTTACATTCAAAACTTTGCATTTTTATTTCATAGTTAACCTAACATAAAATAACAGTCTGACATTTCTAACTTGTGTCCATTCTGTGTAAGGATCCCAACAACCATAATAGTGTCCAATACACCAAGAAGTCAGCATCTTTCAAGCAGTGCCTGATATTCATTTTAACAAAAATATATGATGACCTTGAATACAAGTACTTGATCTGAGAACTTAATTTGACACAAATCAAATTAACAAAGATGCATGATAAAATAGAATTTATAACTTGAGTTAATTGAGTAAGGATCCCAATAACCATATTAGTTTTGAATACACCAACAAGTAAGCATCTTCCAATGAGCCCTTTATATTCATTTCAACGCAAATAAATAGTTATGGATTCAAGTACTTTTTATGAGAACTTAAGATGATGGAATGTGAAATCTAATTGACACATGCTTGATGAAATAGACTTTATGGCATGAGAGACACCTAAGCTAACCACCAATGATGTAACCAAGAGATGCATTACCTCAACGAGCTCTGATCCTCCCCATGGAAGACAGGATAAAATGCAGCTTACATAAAAGTCCCCACGGGCTTGCCAGGAAGGATTTCCTTTCTCTTCATCCAATGTTGTGGCAGCAGATGATAAGAGTGTTTCAAAGACAACTACCAGAGAAGAAGGTTGGAGAACTTTACTGCACATCTACAACAAAGAATACAATCATTTTGCCAAGTTTCTGATCAGACTTGAAAAAGAAAATAAAAACACAAGATGCCATGAACACCATAACACATTTAGCTAAATCTACTTGACAGCCTAATTAGTTTCTATCACCCAGTGTTACCAATAACCGGAAAGGCAGAGAAGAAATTCTCTGACTGCTTGATTTAAATGAACCCTACAAAACATTATGAACACTCCTGATCTTCTTTGCAAAAGCAATCACCTATAGATGTGCATTGAATGATTGAATAGGAAAAGCTATATCAGCGTACCATAACAGTAAGAAAGCGCATCAAAATGCGAATCATGTCACAGTTTCCAAAATCTAGGGCATCCTGAAACGTTCACAGACATGGAGAGAAGAAAGGTCATTTACAAGAATAGTACATCAGTGAGAACAGTGCAGGATAGAATTAAACAAGAACAAAATATGATGCAGCATAGCTTTTATAATTCCAACATAGCCTCTTGCAACATAATTGATGCATCAACAAGGTTTTGCCATAAATCCCACACTTGAGTCTCTCCTCACCTCTCATACACATGGACATAACCCATTAAAGTAGTGCTAATAAGCAGCGAAACCAGATAAAGGCCCTCTTCATAATTTTTTACAAAAATATCTGACAATTGAAGCTTTTATTTCAAGAAAGCACTACATGTGATGACTTTTACAGGCACAATTACAATATGCAAGATGATAGGCATGTATGAACCCTAAAGAATATATAAGCATTTAGATCTCATCAGGCTACCAGGGGCATTTCAAACTGAACTGGTATAATCACAGCCTATTCAGGCCAGGTATGCTCACCTGAAAATTAGCTTGAGTTGCCTCCACCATTTGCTTCACGAAGTCCTCATTCTCCAAGTTCAATAGGCCAACCTGTGTGTGTTTGTATGTGTGTGAGGAGGGGGGAGAGAGAGAGAACCAAGAGAATAAGCAGGTCATTCACTGTGTTTGCTGTAAAGCTTCATCTTAAGAAGCATGTAAATGACAAGGGTATCCAATTCAACAAAGCACAAAACCAGTCAAAATCAAAAGGAAATATGCAAAACAGAGAACGATGAGATGATTGGTATTCTGTGCAGGTAACATTGCATGCTGTGCATGTTTTTGACATTTATTTGGGTGTTTAATGACCAGAGAGGCATCTCTACCACCAGGAAGAAAAAGAACTTAGCATGGGAAAAGACTCAGTAGTCTTCTTCAGCATTGATGCTCTTCTTCATCTACTTTTGGTCGGTTGTAATAAGCTCATCAGTATCATGCTAAACATAATCATAATGTACTAAAATATCATCGTGATACAAGGATGATAAGTTTTATTCCCTCAAAGTGTATGCCCTGTTAAAGTGGGAGTTTTGTAGTCTTTTCTTATCATCTTTTTATTTTATACCATGTTAGATTAATGAGGAAAATATAGGTCATGCCACCGAGCTTGTAGGAGCTGAAATAGATCTGTAAATGTTCTAACTATGAATAGACTTCATGGTAGAAAAGGCAATGGGGTAATCTTTCAAAAAATTAAATGGATTTGGCAACCATGAGGTCCTCACTTTTCTATTCAAATTCCTTTCTTCAGTACTTTGTAGCTAACAAGGTCCACACTTAATTCTTCTAACTTGCTTGGTAACCCATTAAAAATCACCATGATCATCATGACACTTGCAGGTTACATCCTTGGCACACTAACCTAACTCAATATAAGGCAAATAGAAAAAGAGTTTGCCCTCCTTGGATTGAGAGATGAAGGATGAGCGACCCGCCTCGCCTGGAAGAGTAACTTACCAGGGGGTTACTAGCAGTCTTTAGAACCATATCTGTCTGATAATTTTCATGGAGGGGTTCCATTCATCTAGTCCCAGCATATGACTAGCTAATAGAGCCCGTGTCCATAAAAAGCAGACTCCAGAAACTACAAAAGGAATATACCACAGGAAGGTGATAGACACTACTCTTAATGCATTTTTGAAAAGAAAAAAAACGAGACCATAAAAAAAACACAGCCCCGTTTCAAGATAATCAAGAATACATGCCACGATTTGACAAACATGAAATATTCTTACATCCAAGCAAATTAAACGAGAACATAATAGAGTACAATACCAAAGTTCCATATAAAGGAATCTTGTGAGGCAACTGTTCAGCACACTGGAGAAGGAACTGTCATTTGGAAAGAAATCACAGTAAATAAAACAGCATGCGCATGAAAGCAAAAAAATCTTATTAATCAGCGTTTCCTTGTTCAAAATCAAACAAAAAAAAAACATAAGCTAATTTGTAGTAGAATCAAAAGAAAAAAAAGAGAATTGAACTTTACAGATAAAATTTCGTTAGAAGAGTGCTCCAACTCTCGCCGAATAACACCGAAGCAAGTTTCCTGCAAGGTTAAAGAATCATGAACAGAAAGAATGGTTTTAAAAATAAATATTGGAAACCTAGGGTTTTTTCAATAAATCGAAAAATTAGAATGAGTGTTTTAGTACTGACAATGTGTTCTTTGAAGTCGGAGCTGGTGCCATAGTCGGGGCAGTTGTCGCCGATTCGAAGAAGGAGACTTCTCCAGCTGCTCATTTTTTTCGCTTTCTTTACCTCTCCTGAACTAAAAGCTTATTTTCTTTTCGGAGAGGAGGAAAGGAGTTTTTGAACGACAGGAGGGGATTGCAGGGTTTAATGGTCTGGGTCGATGAACCAACCCTAAACGAGTCTATGTACACCATTTTGGGCCTTCTGCGTTTCCTCTTAGTCTCGGTGCTTTTGGGCATTTTCAATATAGCCCATTACTTTTTTTGTTTTTGTTTTGGGTTTTACCTCCAAATTTGTCCGAAAGGGTATTTCAAATTCAAAATATTCATTCGTTCACATGAGATTTATCATAATAATTGTATACATGAAAGATCTCCCTTTCATGGAATAACACTACTCCCGCGCGCGCGCGCGTTTAAGAGTAAGTTTGTTTTTAAAGTGTTTTTAACAGGACCTATAAAAAAATAAAAATTATGTATTTTTAGTTTTGAAAGAGATGTAATTTATATTTTAAAAAGATTATATCTAAAAATACTCAAACTCACCTTACCATACCTCAAAAATAAACACTTGTTCCAAACTAAAGTATTGAGATTTGAGAATAATTCTAGATTTGGCCTATGACCAATAAATTATAGTTAACAAAAATCTAAAGGGAAACGGAATTTATTGTCGAGGAAGACACAAAAAAAAAAATTATTCATTATAATAGGCGTGATGATAAAATTATCCTTGCGTCATAAAACTTTTAAACTATATATTGGAGATGAGGTAGTTTTTCATCGTGATATAATTGTCTATAACAATTTATATAGGGATAAATTTGTAATTTTATTTTTGGTATATCTTTTTTTTTTGGTAGACAAGGACTAAAAATACAAAGAAAATAAAATTTAATATCAAAATTTGAATCTCCAAGAATAGAATCAGGTGATAGAAAATCTAAATCAAATTGAAGATTTCTAAAATCCAAACGAAAGTAAAATATAATCCTCATTATTTTATTAAGAAAAACAATTAATTTTTTACCACACAAAATCAAAACCAAATTCTTCTTCGAACATCCCTCAAGGCTCAATACATTGGAGACAGTGCAAATTAAATAAGCACGAGGAAAAGAAACCATTATATCGTAACATTGAATGGTGAAACCTCAAATTAAAGTTCAATGACCAAAAAAAATTGCAATATTCATATGAATATACATTCAAATCCATGGTAAATGTGTTTGTGAGAACAGTACTTAGTGCTACTTCAAAGAGGATGAGATGTCAAATTAAACTTTAATGGCTAAATTTAAAAAATATATAATTCACATAAATAGTTAAATTCATGGTAATTGTATAGAGTCCATTAGTTTACATGGTTGTTTTTGCGTTTGAAGCAACTACAGCCAAACAATTGTTTGATAACATTTAGAATGTAATTTATTCTCGAGGGACCACTTAAATTTTGCATTTAAAATGCAGTTAAATTCAAAGTAGCTCTCAACTATTTTTCTTTTTCTACACTGTTTATAATTCAAAATAACTCTTGTTATGTTTAAAACTCACCTTATCGTACCTCAAAAACAAACACTTGTTTCAAACCAAAGTATTGAGATTTGAGAATAATTCTAGATTTGGCCTATGGCCAATAAATTATAGTTAACAAAAATATATAAGGAAAGGGAATTTATTGTTGAGCAAGACACGAAAAAAATTATTCATTATAATAGACATGATGATAAAATTACTCTTGAGTCTTAAAACTTTTAAATTGGGTATTAGGAGTAAGGTGATATTTCACCTTGATATAATTGTTTATAACAATTTGTATAGGGATAAATTCATAATTTTATTTTTTTTAGTATATTTATCCTCTCTCGGTAGACAAGGACCGAAAAAACCAAGAAATTAAAATTTGTTTTTGAAACTTGAATCTTCAAAACTAGAACCAGGTGATAGAAAATTTAAAATTTTAGAGATCAAATTGGAGATTTCTGCATCAAAATCCAAACGAACATATGTTTTTGTTTTTTTATCAAATATAATCCCTGTTATTTTATTTAAAAAGACAATTAAATTTTGACTACACAAACTCAACACCAAATTCTTCTTCGAACATCCCTCTGAACTCAATACACCGGAGATAGTGCAAATTAAAGAAACATGAGCTAAAGAAATCATTGTATTGTAACATTGGAGGGTGAAACCTCAAATTAAAGTCCAATGACCAAAAAAATTGCAATATTCATATGAATATACATTCAAATCCATGGTACCAATTGTGTTTGAGTTTTATTTCCTTCTTTTCTCCTACATAAGTTTTGATTTATTTCTAACCATCAAAAAAGGAACCTGTGAGGTAGAAAAAAAGCATTTTTTTATATATCAGAGTTAATATATAATTAGTAAGTGTCCGTTTCTGGCCACATTACCAAACAATGCTTCATGCGCATGAATGTTAAATTGTTAGTTTCAGAGTGATGCAACGCGCGCGCACCAGTCCATGATCAGTTTGAACTTTGAAGCTGTTTTTCTGTGCAAAAATCCAATATCATCAATCTCAAGAATCTCCAGTTTTCAACAACTGTCTACCACCCCAGCATATTAATTTCCATTTGTCACCTAGCTTCTATATTCATACAATCTTGAAACGGCAAATAAACATGAGCCAGTAAGAAATTAAGTGATAGCTGAAAGACCTATCTCCTCCCAACCCTCTCTCTCTCTATATATATGTATATGAACTCAATCATGCATGCCACAACCAGATTCAAAATCAAACCTCGAGATATAGAATGCAGCGTCCGAGAGAAATGGCAAGCACTAAGACTACTGGTCTTGGCATGGTTGCTGGCTGTTGGAGCCCGATTTTTGGGTGACCACAAGGTCTAAGCCCAGTGTGGAGGTAGCTTTGTTGACATTGAAGTCCAGTGCTCTCAATTCGTTCATAAAACAGGCCCGAAAACACCTCCCTCTCTGGGGTGTTGTCAAGTGGTCAAGACTTTGAACGTCAATTGTGTTTGCCGATTTGTGACACCACAAGTGGAAGCGATGATTAGCATGGAGAAAGTGGTCTCCGTTGCTCGAACTTGTGGACTTACGGTCCGAGCTGGAACGCAATGTGGAAGTAAGTCTACTATTATTTGTCAAGACTAAACAGTTTAAATATATAGTACAATTCTCCCATTACTTTTCTTTCTTGTTTTTCAGAGTTAAGTTTCTTGCAATGCCAATATTCCAAGGTTAAGATTGATGCTTGATTTTTTTTCTCTTTCGTTTTTCAGGTTACGTCGTTCCTCCTCTTGTTTGAGATGAAGAATCTATATGAGATGCCATGCCTGAAATCTAATAACTTAAACCCCCTCAATAAAAGCCCAGATGTATGGCAGAAACATTTCCTATCTTTAATATTATATAGTTTCACATTAAAAACATCGAGTTTTCTGTTCCTCTTACCTGTAAGAAAGATCGCATAAATCTTGCTCACAATTAGTCTTATTGAGTAAATTATGTGAAATTCGTTACGAGATGATTGTGGGATTTATCGCTTTATGACTGAAAGGAAATAGCTGGTTGTGTTGGCTTAAAAATTTCGCCATCGATGGTGCCTTCAACTAGGCAATACAAACAGGAGCACACCGTTTTCTACGACGGGAAGAAAATAGGGAGTTGAGATAATTTAACAATTTCCTCGTCAATATTGCCTTCAATGACGCATTAGATTAATTTATATTTTAGTTTAATTTATATTTTAGTTTTAATAAAAGATAAATATCTCCTATACAAATATTAATGAAGAAAAACATCCCTTATATATATATTAATAAAAGATAAATATCTTTCACGTAATTATTAATATAATGAAAATATAGTATGTTCTTAGAAAGATTTTTTATATGCCTATGAATATAAAGAAAAAAAGATCTAAAATTTAGTTGGGTCCACAAGGGATTAGCTCTTTCCCTACTCTTCTTCTTATTAAGCCCATAAAGTTAAGCTCTTTTGAGTCCATAAGTGGTTTTGCCTAGATATTTGTTATTTGAAACTAGGAGTGTTCGTGGTTCAGTTCGGTCCAGTTTTAATTTAAAAATTCAACCGAATTGAAAAATAGTATTTCTTATTAATACAACCTAGACCGAACCAATAACCGATTCAAACCAAACTGGTTTTGTTCGGGTCGGGTTGGTTTTTTATCATAAAAAACAAGAAAAATCGAACCATGGTATTTGAATAAGCTAATCTTCATCATTAAGTTAAATCAAAAAAAATTTAACGTTAAATATTAATCTGAGCTATTAATCACAACAACCATTTAGAAAGTCAAAAAAAGCAATTAGGAACTAGCAATCAAAGCTTTCTACATGGGGGTTGGGAAGGGGAAGGGGAAGGGAAAGGGAAATGGGAAGGGCCAAAGAGAAAAAGGAGAAGGGGAAGACCGATTTCATGTTGATTATCAAAGAGACGTAATCCATTACATCAACGTAAGAGAATTAAAGCTCTACGAGGAGCCGATTTCATGAAGATGGGACTCTACAAACTCTCCATTCGATGCTTCCGTTTACATCCTTATATCTGAAGATAATCAAATCCAATGGTTGGCTTTCAAGAAATAAAAAGAATAAATTACACTAACCCCTTAAAATTATGAAGACTATCCAAAAATTTTATAATTCGACACCAACCTCCCCACATTTTATGCAAAATCCATCACAAGCCGCCAAAAGACTAGGGATATCTCTCACACGCGGAGTGTACATTGCACATGTTAGTTATTTTTGTAATTTTTAATTATAATTTATATTTATTAAAATATCAAATTATCCCTCAACGACATGATTATAACTAAAAAACCCAGGTTGAAAAATATAAAAAGGTTCTTAATAGAGTTTATTTTTTTGTTTTTTTGTTGCTTTTGTGCTTTAGAAATAAGAAAATACTAAGTTATTTTTAATTAATTTGATAATAATTAATAAATCTTGTAAACAAACTACACTACACTGCCCCCCACGATTTAAAGGAACGGCAAAATCATCTTTATATTATTAATTTCTCTTACAATGAACGGCAAAACTACCGATTTTGCAGAGCAACTAATAATGCAAGAGGTGCCAGTGATAAAATCTTGAATATCGTCAAAATTTTGGCAATAGGCAGGCATTCCACCATATCGTCGGAGTATAAAAAAATGCATTTTATCATATATTGTTCTTAACAAGAAAAGGTGTTCATCGCCTCTAAATTAATGAGATTTCATTCATAAAGATCCCATATATATATATATATATATAATACCTTCATGATTTGTGACTTTTTACACGATACAATAGATTACTAGTTATTAATATGATTTAGTTATAAGTGATTATTGTCTATGCTTGATTTAAACATAATTTTTAAACCTAATTCGAGACAAGTTTACAGGATAAGTGCGGCGCGCGCGGATAAGTATTTAATGTTGACTTGAAAGGATTTATAATTTGAGATGATGGGGGCAATGAAGTTTTTTACGACGCATCCACATTGAAGATGCTGGTTTTCACATGAATTCGAGTGTGTTTGATATTGTGGTAGCTTTTATGGTTGTGATTTGAAAAAAAAAATTATTTTATAAAAAGCATTTTTAGTTGAGGTTGATTTGATATTTATATATGTTTGGTTAAAATAGTGATTGAAATTGAGGTTGAATAAAAAATGAACAGTGCAGAGTTTAATTCACTCTGCCGGCCATATAAGAAAGTTCAACATTTGGTTGACCTCGCAAAAAGCAGTAAAAAACTGCAACGAGATGTAGCTATAGATTTTTAAGAGTATACAGTACTTAAAAAATAAGTATGATTTTAAAAAAGAACGGAATCTTGGTAACGGTGTTGATTTGAATGTCGAATCTAACTATAATGATAATGAAAACAAAAGGGGAAAAACAAGAAAAAGGAATGTTGATTCAACCTTTGAATTTAAATGCAAAAAACTTAAGGTTTTGATTGATGGTCCATAGATTTTCAATAATGTGTATCATTTCAAAGATATGTTGAGGGTATACAAAGTTAGACGTTGTTGTCGATTAAAAAAAACTATCAATCAAAATGATATATATATAGAATAATTTATTTTTACTAGATTTAGTTTCTACAATCTTAATAACATTTTTTTTTATTGCATTTGTTACATTTTTTTTTTTAAACTCGAGTCAATCCCACCTGTTTTATTATATAATATTAACAGATCCCACCTGTTTTATTATATAATATTAACAATTGATGTGGATGGAGACATGTATTGATAATGTAGGATGAGGATGTTTAATTATAAGTGACTCTTGCTTGTTATTATAAAGAAGAAAAGCTATAATGGTGTAACCATCTAGATGATAATCTAGTAGTAATAGCTTGGGATCAAGAGATTTGATTTTTCTGTTGTTTCAGGTTTAAGCCCTGTAATTGCTCATATAATGATCACTGGAGGTTTATATGGTCGTTAACTTTAGGGCCCGTAGGACTAGTCGAGATACGTGCAAATTGGCCCAGATACCCACGTTAAATTTTAAAAAAAAACTATGATGGTGGTACGTAAATGATGAATTTGATTTCACGGTGTTTATATTGAGATGATGTGATGGTTGGTTGGTATTGAGAGAAGATAGTAAAGAAATTGCAAAAATGATGATGAAATTGTGTTCATAGCAAGAGCGAAGAAGATGACAGATAAAATGGATGTGTATGTGAGTGTTAATAGCGAGCAGGAGGGGAGAAAGGTGATAAAAAAAAAAAAAAATAGTGGCTGCAGATGCATACAAATGGTAGGTGGAAGAAGATAATTCACGACATGAGAGAGAAACTTTGTGGCTTCCAAAAATAGAGGAGCAAAAACTAGTTTTCAAATTGAACGTTTGTAACGACAAGTTAATAGCAAGCATGAAATATTTTACTTGTAAAAGTTATTAAAATATTAAATCAATTATAATGATAAATTAGTAATATTTCAAAACTTTTTCAATATTGATTTCGCATGTTACTAACTCACCACGTGAAATATTATAAACTAGCTATTTAATTTATATTTTGCTGTGAGTTGAAATCTTTTAAGAGATATACAAGCATTTAATTAAATAAATTAATAATTATTTAAATAAATAAAATCGTTGGTAATAACCATAAAAAATTTAAAAAAATTGAGAGATGAATGTAGATCAAGATATTCAATCACATAAATAAAATATTTACCCGATTGTGTTTGTTGAACTTATTTATTTAAATTGATAAAAGATAAACCATACTACTCACGCCCTAACAAATATATTACTCAAGGCCGAACTTATATTAAAATAATATCTTGAAAAATCAAACACAAATAAAATAATTTTAAAAAAACTTATATTAGAAAAAGACATGTAAAACTCACGATCTTGGTCATGAAACCGAGATAAACTCCTAAAAAATAAATTAAAGATAATCACAAACTGATATTTAAAAGAAAAAAACCAATGCAAAACGATAAGATTATACAGAGCTAAATCTCCAACAAATCAAATGTCGAAAGATAAAACTAGAAAAAAAAATCAATTACACAAAAGGATAAATGAAATTGAGGGTGAAAATAAAAAATAATTAGAGGGCAAACATAAATTCTCAGTTGGAAGGTTACATTAAATTGAAAAATAGCTTTAACAAAAAATAAATAAAAAGAATAAGAGTTAAATTGAAAAAATAAAACAACAAAAAACTTTAATTAAAAGATGAAATTGAAAGCCAAATTTTTTTTTAACAAAATGACCAAGAAAAAAAATAAAAATTAAAAAAATAAGCACCAAAATGAAAAAACAAAATATATAAGAAATTGTAATTGAATAACTAAATTGAAAAAAAAAAATTCTATAAAAGGAATAAAAACGAAATAAAAAATCAAAAGAATGAAGACTGAAATTGAAAAATAAAAAATAAAAAGGACAATCATGCACTTTATCTGGTAGGAAAGAGAAAATAAAGAAAAAAAAACCCTTAGCAACAATCTATCTACCATACGCCGTTACGCGCTACATTATATTAAAAAAGACACAATGGTGCCAAAAAAACAGAAAAAGGTAAAGTTTGGTCATCCAATGACATCAAATACGCTACCTAAATAACACAAACACTACTCATTCATTAGTGCATGCTTGACACTTTTTTCAATTAAAAAAATTAAAATGTTATCATGAAAATATCAAAACGCCTCCATGACCCTAATAATTACCCTAAAAAACTTGTGTGAAAGCATAAAAATACCCCCAAATACAAATTTTATTTTTTTATCTTTTTTAAGATCAAATATGTATTTTAACAATATATAAAAAAAAAACCAAAAAACCCTTATCCAACAGTCTAATATTTTTTTTTATTATAAGAGTAAAAAAATATTTTTATTGTTTAAAAGTTTATAAAAAATAAAAAAAATTGGTTAATAGTTCTGAATTTTATCAACTGTAAAAAGAAAATCAATTTATTAATAACTAATAATCCAATGGAAAAGATCAAATCACCCCACAACCGCCACTATTTTTTCCACTTGAGCAAAATAATAATTTTGCTTTAGCAATTTATAATAATACATGTATATTGCTACACAGAAACAACTATGCTATGTATATTTTGTTAAATTATATTAATATTGGTATATAAAATATAATATTTTCAAATAAAAGAGGAAAACATGATAAAATATAATGGTGGTTTTCCCATAAATAAATTATAAATGCATGTCATCCATCAGCCCCACAAAAAGTGACCAAAGAAAGAGAGAGAGAGAGTGCAGTAGTGTATAAAACATGATCATCAAAAGCAAGGGACCAAAACCTATCTATAACAGATCATGTAACAGATAAGAAACCAAAAGGCAAAGCATAGCACTTGTGATTTTCAAGTTGAACACAACAAAACAATGCCATTCTCTCCCACATCTCCTTCCTCTTCTTCACTCTCTACCCTTCAATCTTCTACTCCTGCTCTTTTTTCTTCACTCAAACCACACTCCTATCTTTTTCCTACCTCTTCTTTTTCTTATGCTTTCAACCCCAAGAAAAGACTCTCCCACACTCGTCGTTTTCGCGTTGTTGCTGCAAATGTAACTCTCCAGTCTGGAAATGGTGCTGTTGCTGTTGATGCTACTCCTAATACTGCCACTGAGAAGCTGGACTCATCTTACTATGGAAGACAGTACTTCCCTTTAGCTGCTGTTGTTGGCCAGGTCTATACTATACATCTCTCTCTCTCTCCCTCTTCAATTTTGGTAATAAAAAAGATTTAGTACCAAATTTGCCTTTGCTAATAGAAGGTCAATTGGTTTTTAATTATTTTGTTTGTTTGCTGTTTATTGGTGGATATACTGAAATGGGTTTGGTTCTTGTAGGGTTATATTCGATATGTTGTTATGGATAAAAATGAATGAATTAATGCTGAAAGATTATTGAAGGAACTTTGTCATTAAGTTGAGAGACTTTGGCTTTTTGAAATTTCGATACTAAATTATTTAAGCGAGTGATTATTCTCCATAGCTGCAGCAGAATGCCATTGGATGTGTCACCGCATATGATTATGACAACTAAGTGTGCAGTGCGGTATTGGTTGTGTTTAATTTGGAAATTCATTTGATAATTGTAATGTTTGGCTTATAAATCTTTCATTAACATGTACCTAATGATGTCAATTGTGTCATAGGATGCTATCAAAACTGCTCTTTTGCTTGGGGCTATTGACCGTGAGATTGGTGGGATTGCTATATCTGGAAAGCGAGGAACAGCCAAGACAGTTATGGCACGTGGGCTTCATGAAGTTTTGCCACCCATTGATGTAGTCATGGGTTCAATAGCAAATGCAGATCCAGTATGCCCTGAAGAGTAAGCTCAATGAGTGCTTGAAAGATTTGTGTGCATGTCTGTGTGTGTTCTTCCTTTTCCACATACAAAAAAAGAAGACAGTATTTGTTCACACAGACAACTTTAATCGCCTTAAAATGGAAGATTTTTTGCTCTGAAGTCATATTGTCACTTTAAACACAAAATGATATGCTATCATTTGTTCAAAGTTTTTTATTTGTCCACCCCCACTCAGAACAACTTTTCCTTGATTTATGTGATGTTTATTAACACAATGCTAGCAGTGTGGGAAATCTTCATAAAAAAGTGGTTATGTTATCTGTTTGTTCACGCTCAGAAAATAATCCTTAACCATAAATAGTTGTGTTTGTCTGCTCAAGATCAGCTAGAGGTATTGCCTCCTGTCCAGTTTTCTATGTTGTGGTTAATTTAAGGTTATTTATTATTAGGTTCTGGCTTTAATTCTTGGTCTGGTGACTTACTTGATAGGAGCAAAGCTCAAGGCTGGGCCTAGATCATAGCCTCATGTATCATTTTTCCCTTTTAGAACAAGTGATGCAAAACTCCATAATTTTTGTTTGTAAACGATAAAGCTGGAGATGCCATGCGATTAAGAAGTCCATGTCGGCATTTAAAATTTTAGCGTTGCCCTTCAATAAGTCTAAGCATATGGATTTGGAAGCTGAAGCCTTATTTACTTCTATTCCATGCAGAACAAATATCACGTAATAGAAAAAAAAAAGGATTATATAAATTGACAGATCTAATTTCTGTCAGCGATCATATGGAGCTGCCAAATTTATGTTGTCATGAATCATAATGTTAACCCCCTAGGTCAAGGGATTTTTTTTGTTTTGACCTGCTAATTTTTTCTCTCTCTCAAAATGACCCATCTGGCCATCCTTTCTGAAGGTGGGAGGATGGTTTGGCTGAACGAGTGGAATATGATTCCGATGGTAATATCAAGACCCAAGTTGTGAGATCTCCTTTCGTTCAGGTCCGTGTCTTGAAAAAAGCCTTAGCAGTTTAGATGGTTTTCATTACTTAGCAACAACTCTTGTCTCTTCATGCACAGATTCCTCTGGGAGTTACTGAGGATAGGCTCATTGGATCTGTTGATGTTGAGGAGTCTGTGAAAACAGGAACAACTGTCTTCCAACCTGGTCTTCTTGCTGAAGCTCATAGAGGTGTTTTATATGTTGACGAAATTAATCTCTTGGATGAGGGTATAAGTAATTTGCTTCTTAATGTGTTGACCGAAGGAGTTAATATCGTGGAAAGAGAGGGAATCAGCTTTAGGCATCCTTGCAAGCCACTTTTGATTGCTACTTATAACCCAGAAGAAGGTGCTGTTCGTGAACACTTATTAGATCGCATTGCTATTAATTTGAGGTATGTGCCTTCATTTAAGCAATGGAGTAATTTCCTCGTCCTTAATTTTCTTCTCACCATTTCAATAATGACACAATTCTTCTGCAGCGCAGATCTTCCAATGAATTTTGAAGATCGTGTTGCAGCTGTTGGAATTGCAACACAATTTCAGGAACATATTAATGAAGTATTTAAAATGGTTGAGGAAGAGACCGAATATGCGAAGACCCAGGTACTGTCCAGCAATGACTTGTCCTGTGAGTTGGCCCTCCAATAGAAAATTTTGAGTTTAGCAAAACAAAAACCTTGGGAATGTATGCGTGTAACCCAATGGCAATTCCCCTCTGTCAGTTGAGGGGAGGTGCCAGGTTGTTGTCTATGATTTAATGCACTCCAGTTCAAGTGGAGGTTATTATTTCCCATATTCCTATAACAACTGATATCGCTTGGCTAAACCAAAGACAGGACAACCTACTTGGCATGGCTTCCTTGTATACTTAAGGGCAGAAGATTATTCTTTGAAGGAACAAATAGATACTTCTGTTTAAAGACATGCTTGTATGATTATCTGAAGTAATTTTTTTATATACTAGAAAAAGGAGAGATAATTTTTTTGAATCTACCATTGCGTTTGGGATGGTTAACATTCTCCATTTAGTACTAGCCCCCAAATCACAATCAGTTATGACTTTGTATATAACTTTTCTTCCATGATTCTGTATTTTGTGGTGCTACTGCTAAATGGTTCTTTGTAGCCATTGTTAATAGTTAATACAATAATATACATAATTAGCAAGCCTGACTTTCTAGAAGGCCTCTCTGTCAAGGTTTCTAGGGGATGAGTTAATTTCTTAAACATATTAGATGTGCTCACGTAATTTATTTCCTATGGTAATTGAATTACCTAGAACACCATACAGAATGATGACAGCATATCCAAATTTTGCAGGTCATGCATTTTGCTTCATTAAAATGCAAATGCTCATTGTTATTCTGACGAATATGATACTTGGTCCTTGTTGCATTTTGTGATGCTGCAGTATGGTTTTTTGTCCACATAGATAAATTACACAATGTTTCTAAATTATTTTTCCTGCAGATCATTTTGGCAAGGGAGTATTTGAAGGATGTTACTATTGGCAGGGAGCAATTGAAGTACCTTGTTTTGGAAGCCATTCGAGGTGGTTGCCAGGTACTGGGATTAAGGCTCTTGCTCAATATTTAGAGTCTTCTTTTGATTTTATTTTCCTTCCTCCCTTTCCCCCACCTCCTAAACCCTCTGTTGGAAAGCAAAATCAAGGAAGTCCGCAGATCATCTCCCTTGACATCCTATATACTTGGACTACTTAACAAAAACCTTTATGTTGGTGTGTTGTGCCATTATGGAATCATGAGGATGTTTTGTGATGTTCATGAATTCTCAATTGGCTGCAGATTTTTTTCTTCTCTTTTCTTTCTGAACATGTTCTTCTTACTTTTGAGCTGCTATTAAGATCTTCTAAATGTATATTATGAATGGCAGGGACACAGAGCTGAGCTCTATGCTGCCCGTGTTGCAAAATGCCTGACTGCTTTAGAAGGACGTGAAAAAGTGACAGTGGATGACCTTAAAAAAGCTGTAAAGTATTTTTCCTGAAACATAGTGCTCATAAGTAATGAGAGAAAAATGAAAAGAATTGTGTTCATTGCTTGCGATGAAGATTCACTGATATAACCACTTCTATACAAAGTTTCTGAGACAGATTTTAACCCTTTTATATAATTTCTATAAAAATTTTAGCTCTTGTTATCACCATCCCTTTGTATCTACTTGCTGAAATGATCTCTTTATAAGATTTGCATAAAGTTTACTATCTTCCTATTCTGATATACCATCTTATGCAGGTAGAACTGGTTATTCTTCCTCGTTCAATAATAAATGAGCAACCACCTGAGCAGCAAGACCAACAGCCTCCACCTCCACCTCCACCACCTCCTCAAAATCAAGATTCTGGGGATGAGCAGAATGAGGAGGAAGATCAAAAGGTTCCTTGACATTGATGAACTATTTGTTTGATGCAGAAAATTATTCTGGTCTTTCCAATATTATATTTTATAAATGAAAAAGGAAAGACAAGAAAACAGATTGTTGTTTGGTGTCTTCTGACTTATCATTCATCTCTTCTTTATTTACCTGGAACATACTTGTTTGAAATGTGAGTGTTCTTTTCTGTAACTAGGATGACGATAAAGAGAATGAACAACAGCAGGAACAAATACCTGAAGAATTCATCTTTGATGCGGAAGGAGGGTTAGTTGATGAGAAACTTCTCTTCTTTGCACAACAAGCACAGAGACGCCGAGGGAAGGCTGGGAGAGCAAAGAATGTGATATTTTCAGAGGACAGAGGACGGTATATTAAACCCATGCTCCCAAAGGTTTGTCCCCTGAATCTCTTCTACCTCCCCTGTCCTCCTTTTCTTTTTAAACGACAATTAAATTCCACTTAAGGCCAGTGTTTTTTTTTTTTTTGTCTCTGTAGAATTTTACACAACTAGACATAACAGTACAAGGAATTCTGATCACTTTGTATCCAATACATTGATTTTATCTTTGGTTCTTCTTTAGATTATGAATTAACAGTCCTTTTCTAAAATCATAATAATCTGTTTGTCCTTGCCCTACTGAATGGTTTGCTTCATCCATTTTCCTGAATTCCTCATTCAAGGGTCCTGTAAAGAGATTAGCGGTGGATGCAACCCTCAGGGCAGCTGCTCCATATCAAAAATTGCGTAAAGAGAAGGACACTCAAAAGAGTAGGAAGGTTTATGTGGAGAAAACTGACATGAGGGCAAAGAGAATGGCAAGAAAAGCCGGAGCACTGGTAACAATGGATTCTTGTATTATTTGCATTTATCCTCGACTTCCTTTAGAGAAAAAATGATTCTGCTTCAAAACAAAATTCTGTTGCAGTTCAATATATTTATCTTTGATAGTGTTTCAAGGTTATGATTAGTGTGGTATACCATTCTGTGGAAGTTCTAGATTCAATTTTTAAATTTTAGTTGCCATCATTTTGCCGTAAAGAGATGAAAGTAAACTTCAAAACATAATGACTTTTCTTAGTAGTATAATGGAATTTGAATCTTAGAGACTTCAACCACACTATCAGATTTTTTGTCTGGTAATAATAATATATAGATTTCAACCACTGTGAGCTTAATAGGATTGGTATGTTGGGCTAATTTCTGTTCCATTGCTGTGAAAGCGTGCATTTGGTTTAAGTTCTGTTCCATTATTGAGGGAGGGGGTTTTGGTGCTGTTTTGATTTCCCTGACATTGAGAGAGAAAGAGGGTAAAAGAGCTCCCTTGAAGTGTTGAAACTTCTAATATGTTTGGATTCTCATAGACATAGTTAATGACAGGTAATATTTGTGGTTGATGCTAGCGGGAGCATGGCATTGAATCGAATGCAAAATGCAAAAGGTGCAGCACTAAAGTTGCTTGCTGAGAGTTACACAAGCAGGGATCAGGTATATATAATTAGCACATCTGTCATGTACTTCAATTGTTGTGAAACCTTATACTTCAAATTTCTACTGATTCTTCTATATTAAAAGAAGTTAGCTCCGGATGGCATCTAGCACTTTTAACTATCGAATACTATTAACACTGTAAACAACTGATTCTTTCTAACTCTTTTTCTGGTCAATGTGAATTAGGTTGCTATTATTCCTTTCCGTGGAGATGCTGCTGAAGTTCTTTTGCCTCCTTCCAGATCAATTTCAATGGCAAGAAAGCGCCTTGAAAGGCTTCCATGTGGTGGTGGTTCTCCCTTAGCTCATGGCCTAACAACTGTAAGCAGATCTAGTTTATCCCCCCAGTTCACATCTCAACAAATGAATTCCCATAAAATGGAAATTTTTCTGTTACTGAATATTTCAATTTGTGCTCGTGTATTCTTTGTGTGTTTTATATTGTGAATGACATCCCATGTATATACTTGCTGAAAACTGATGCCATTATCTTTACTTTTTTAACTTCTAAGCTGCTATTCCTTCCTGATTTATTCATGAAATTGTTAAAAAATTCAACGCGCAGCACATGTTTTTGTTGCAATCAGCTTTCTGGAATTGCATACACACATCCCTAATTTTGTTTTCCTGATTCTAACTTTTATGAGTTTGATTTTTTTATAGGCTGTCAGGGTTGGGTTAAATGCAGAGAAGAGTGGTGATGTTGGACGCATAATGATTGTTGCAATAACTGATGGCAGAGCCAATATATCACTAAAAAGGTCTAATGATCCCGAAGCTGCTGGTCCTGATGCTCCAAGACCTTCGACACAAGAATTGAAGGTAAATTTTGAGCTCTGAATAGACATGTAGCATATCGCCAACTGCAACACAAAAGCTTCTAAATGGCACTAGACGGACAGACCCCACACAGGAGATTGCCTAATTCGCTCACTCTGAAATGATCAAGACCTATCAGATTTTAGACCTTTTTTTATCTGATTTTAGACTATACAAAAAACTTATTAGAGTATATGCAACCATCCAAATAAGCTTGTTATAAAGGGATGCATAATTTTCTTGTCACCACTTTTGCTAAAACATACCTTATGTTGGACGTTAAATTCTAGATCCCAAATCTTGATTTGCAATTTATCTGTGTGAAGAGGTGCATAGAGAAGCAAATCTGCAATCCTAAAATTTTGCTACAGTTTTTCTTTTCTATGATTGTAATGCATTTTCTGTTTGTCTGATGAAGGATGAGATTCTTGAAGTGGCTGGGAAAATATACAAGGCAGGGATGTCACTCCTCGTCATTGACACAGAAAACAAGTTCGTTTCAACTGGTTTTGCTAAAGAAGTCGCAAGAGTTGCTCAAGGTTTGTCTACTTGAAAACTCTTTAATTCTTCATTTCAAAGAAGGGCCATAACAAATTAATTGTGCTAACAAATCTTTCTCTACAGGAAAATACTATTACCTGCCGAATGCATCAGACGCAGTTATTTCAGCCACAACGAAAGAAGCTTTATCAGCCTTGAAGAGTTCATGATTTTAACATTCTTGATCACCCAAATCTCGAGGATTGTATCATTTATCCCACCTGATCGAGCATGAAACTGACAAGCATGGTTAACCATGTAGAGAGTTAACTTTTAGGTCTTTTTCTTTCTTTTAAATTCTTCATGTATTCTCAGTTGTGGAATAAATTCATTTTTATCTTTTAGAAATTAGAACACCTCCTTTTGATAGAGTTTGCTATACCTGCATCATGCATGACCACATATTAATAAGGAAATCACGAGTTTTTTTTTATAGCTACATCAAGCGGTGCCGGAAACGTTGGTTCTGGATCAGCGTTCTTTCTTTCCAAGGACAAAATCTGTGAAGATCAGCGAAAGAAATATGAGGCACACAAATTAGTCTTCAACACCTGAAGAAGTTGACATGGAAAATCACGTTGTTCTAAGACCTGACAAATTTTACCTTTTTCTTGATAAGTCGTGTGTGTCAATCACAGCAGGTTTTGGCTATTGGAGACTATAGTCTATTGGAATTGGGAACCTGTGATGAAAAATTATGAGATTCCATAATCTTGAAAATATTTTAGTTTACCAAAAAGAAAGAGAGAGGTGATGAGCTATTATAAAATTTATATTTAATTTTCCTGAGTTTCATCTTCTCTGCAGGCTCTCAATCCGGCCGTGTGGAAAGACTTGAATTGCATTTATAAAATTGTGATTAACACTAAATGGTGAATTACTAGATCATACTTGAATTAGTGACTTTCCACAATAATAATATTTTTAATAAAACTAACATATACTAAAAAAACATTTTAGGATTTTTTTTATTTTACTATTTCAAACTTAGTTATTTTTTTTAAATTTCATTCTCTAATATTGAACTTACTAGACATTAGATTTTATAATTTTTTTGATTTATTTTCTATAAAGATAGAGTTATTTATATCTCATAATCCGGGTCGCGAGTTTGTAGGGTTAACTATACTAACTCAGGTTATTTTTTATCATTTTTTTCAATTAATTTTTTTCTCAACTTTATCCTTCAATATTGGGTTGGTTGAGAATTGAGTTTCATAATTGTTTTTGGTTTGCTTTCTATGGAGTTATCATAATCTCATGATCTAGGTTACTAGTTTTGCGGGTTAACCAGGTTGACTCGAGTTTTTTTTGTTATTTTTTAATTAAATATTTTTTTAATTTTATCCTTCATTATTGAGTTGATTGGAAATTTGATTTTGTATTTTTTTTATTTACTTTCTATGGAGTTATTATGGTCCCTTAACCTGAGTTTAATGAGTTAACCCGGGTTGACTTGAATCATTTTGTTTATTTGATTTTTTTTCAATTTAATCTTTCAGCATTGAGTTAATCGAGAATTGGTCTACATAATTTTTATTTTCGTTTTTATTTTATTTCTATGGGTTATCACGGTCTTATAACTTGGGTCGTAGGTTCGGCTAATTGACTCTTTTTTTTTTGTTTTTTTAGTTGAATTGTTTTCAATTTCATTTTTCAATAGTCTTCATAATTTGTTTTGATTTGTGTTCTGTAAGTTATTTTGGTCTTATAATCATGATCACGAGTGTGGTCGGTTGACTTGAGTAGTTTTTTGTATTGTTTTTTTAATTTTATAAAAATTAAAATTTTATAATTTATTTTTATTTGTTTTGTATGAAATTATCCCGATTTCATAAATTAGGTATGATAGATTAACCCGGGTTAACTTAGTTTATTTTTTTAGTTGAATTTTGTTTTTAATTTTATCATTTAACATTAAGTTGATTGAGAATTGAGTTTAATATATATATATATATATATATATATATATAATGCTTTTTATAGAGTTATTAATATCTCATAAATTAGGTAATGAATTTGATAATTTAATCCAAGTTGACTCGAATCAATCTAACATATTATCATTTTAATATTTTAAAAAGATGTTTTTGGTCTTCTTTAGCCAAACTTACTTTTTTATCCCAAACAAGAATTGATTTTACCTTCAGTGCAGGCAGTAATATAGTATATTGCTCATTTGTTTCATAACCATGTTCATGGAGAAAAAAAAACTCATTGAATTTGAAGTGCTTGGACAGGAAAGACCCATAATTTTAATAATGTTTTTTTCTTTAGGCTGGAAGGCCCAACCCAACTATAGTTCAGCAACAACAACAACAATATTATTAGAATATATATATCAATTACTCCGACAAAACAAATCTCAGAGAGTGCGAGTAACGGAGTTTCCTCTCCTCTCCTGTCTTTTAAATTTTCAATCTTCAATTTTCCCGCCTCACCTCAGTTCCCGAAACGCCCAATCACACAATAATCCTTTTGATTTCCGAAAGAGCAATTGATTAAGGTAAAACTACTTACCTTGCTTTCTTATTTTTATGATTTATTGTCTAGTTGTTTATGGTAATAAAATTCGCTAATTTTTGTTTCAGGGTTTGGATATTTTTTTTGATGGAGGATTTGTATAAAAAACTCTACGCCAAGTACGATAGGCTTAAGGTGTGCTGCTTTTCTTTTCTTTTGCAAGACAAGACGAGAGATCTTCTAATTATGCACACCCATTTGGTTTAATTATGTAATTCATCGATGATTCCATGTTTGTTTGCAGAAGAAACAATTGTCAGAGTTTGATGAGCTCAACAAAGATCAAGAAGTCAAGTTCTTGAATTATGCCTCTGGTATGCTTTTCTTTTCAATTTAAGGTTTAATTAGTGAAGAAGAAGCCCAATATAACCGCAAAAATCTTTTATTTTTTTGTTTCTCTTGGTTCTCTAGTGCTATTCTTTGTAAATTAATGCCAAAAAAAAATGGTCCCTGCAGTTGCTGAAGAGATGATACAATACTTGAAAGATGAAAATGACAGGTTGCGTAAACAAGCCAGTGATTTGAGAAGTGAAGCTGCTTCAATCAGGCACCCAATATTCCCCCTTGTCCTTTCCTAAGTTTTGTGGTGGTTCTACATGTTTTTCCTTCACTATAATTTTCACTCATTCATTTTATTTTTCTTGCAGGTCCACCATGGATGAACAATGTGCCGAGTACCAGAAACTGTTAATGGAAGAGAACCAGAAAAGTAAGGAACACAATATTGCTTGACGAATGCCAAATTTCCTTCCTTCTTCTTCTTCTTCTTGTTTTTTTTTTGAGTGTTTTTAATCAATTTACAAGGCAATCGTCTAGGAAGGCTTCTACTTAATGGAGAACTCGTATGTGATATATGTTATAAATATTAATTTCATATGGTTACACCATAAAAAAATATCCACTTTCTTTTTTCTTTTCTTTTCTTTGCACTTATAACACCCGTTCAATATTTGTAAGCAACAAATAACAATTTTGAAATTTGACTCAATGCAGTGCAACTCCGTAAAGTGTTGATGGGTTATCCACTATAGGCCAAATCTATTTCATTACTAACTGTAAGATAATATCTGATATGAAATTACTATGAGGGTGATAATAATCTTTACATATGAAGCTTGGAATGGAAACGGATGGTTTGGATCCATGGCCGATGGGATTGCATATGAAGCTTGTTATTTTTTCAATAGTAGCCAATTTTAATGGCATCTCTAGATTTTCTAGCTGTCAGTAGTTACATTATCAGGTGGCATACACATTGAAACTGCAGAAGTATCCTTGACCCAAGCCATAGCAATTGCCTACTATCTAATGAAAGTAAAGTTCGTGTAACACATAATTTGACTTTTTAAGAAATGAAAGCGGAAGCTCAACCTCAAGTGCCGATGATAAAAATGGCTGATCAAACCATCTACCTAACTCAATATTATACCTCTTGCTCCATTGCACGTGAAGAAAAGACTTGTAGCTAAATATGTTACTGGAAGTATCATTTACTGACCTTTTTTATTTAGAAGCAAAGCTCTTGTTGCTCTGACCAAAACTTGTGGCTAAATAATTGTACATCTATGTCATTACTGAGAGGTTTATTTATGGCAGATAAAATTCTTAATGAAGAAGTTGCGAAGCTTCAAAACCAGCTTCAATATGGACTTCCTTGCAATTCTAAGGACAGAAACAATGATAATGTCCAGCTGAATATGCTTGAAATTGCACAAGTTACACCAGAAGAGAAATCCATTGCCTCAACTAGAAGAATGGTGAGAAAACGTAGCCGAGAAGCTAGGGAGAAAATGGAAGAAGAAATTACCCATGGTGGTAATGATATAGTTGGATACAATGATATGGAAGAAAAATCTGCCAAGCGCTCATCCAAGGGAACTGTTTCCGCTGGGGATCTTCCAAATGATCAGCAGGTATTGTCTGTAACCTACATTTGTAGAGTGAAAGCTGTTACTCTCCTTTCCCCTCCCCCCCCTCTAACTGTTCTGGTGTGGCTGTCCAGCTAGAATCCTGTGAAAGAATTTTATACAGATCAGGTTTGTTTCAAATGCTAAATTTTCTCCCATTTTCTTTGTCAATTTTTCATGTTGTATCCATCTATTTATTGTTTTCTTTTTTTCCTGATGGTGGCATCGTAGCTGAAAGTGGCCCTGCTAACCTCCAGTTTCAAGCTCTTCTAGAATACCTAGTAGGCATGAAATTGTCTGCTGTTAATCAAAATGATGAAGTTTGCATTTCAGCTCTGCATCAATCAAGTGGTAATTTCAGTAATAGATATGCAAATATCAAATATTTCAATTCTTTGTTTAATTTTGATTTTTCTGTTAATAGTTTGGACTTGGTTTTATTTCAATACTGATTCAAGCATGGGTGAATTTATGCAATTTTTTATTAAACATGTAGATATGCAAATAGGCCGTAAAGAAATCTGTTTATAGTTTAGCAATCAGTGATTGAAAATCCAGCCAAGTCTGATGATGAGTTATTTAGTCCATTCATAGTATATGCTTGAAATTGCAAGTCCTGTTTTAGTTTCTGATCTTCTCTGAAGAGTTATCATTCACCAATTTGAGTTTCCTTCCAGTATGTTATATGATTTGTCCATTGAATATTTAGCTATGCTAACTAAGTACATGTTGTAGTTAGATTCTAGGCATTACCTAATGGATATTTGAGTTATTTTCAGTTTTAATTGGATAAATGATTGCTCTGTTGGGTTGCATTAATTCAGCACAGACAATTTTATCATCAAAGTTTTTATGCATTTTGACACATGCGGGACTCACATTGAGTTTCCAAACACTTGGGTACTTATGCCCAATTTGGAAGCATGATGGATACGCACAATGCTTTTTTTTTTCCTGGATAAAAAATTGTAGAGTATGCTCTAGAAAGCAATGTGCTTTGTTTTATAAGAAAAAAACATGGCTGGTTTTGTGAAAGTGGAGGAGCCTGGCCAAGTTGGTAGACACCAATGGCCACAATGATATGGGGATTGTGGAGTGAATTAATTACTGACGTCTCTCTTTTCCTCATTCTAACATGATAGATTAGTAGGTATCCAATTGGAGAGATGTAAACTATACGGTTTCAGCTTGAAAGTAGTCCAAAATTTGGAGACCAAAGCGGGGAGTGGTAATTGGTTGATTTTCTTGAGTGTCTTTGGGAGATAATCTGCTGCCTGGATAGAGATGGCAGAGAAGTGAGAGCTTCGGATAAAACAAATGTTTCTTTAGATAGTCACATGAGCTCGAGTAACTAGTCTCCATGGGATGCATTGATTTTTCTTACTTTATCCTTTCACAGTGCATGTGTCCCTGTTTTGGGTAACCCGGGAGATGGTGTCCACTGTGAAAGTCATGAATTTGTGTTACTGCTTTATATTTTGTTTCATTAGTTCCCAATTAAATTTTTGAATAGATTTGATGGCTTCGGCCTGAAGAAATGTGTACCATGTTCAACCTAATCTGGCATCTCGCTGTGTATCTTCTCGTTGTTCACTCAACATTTGACTAGCAACTTGTGTTTCTGTTCTCATTTCATTTTCTAAACATTTCTAGCATCTGTTATTCATGGCTGCAGCTTTGATTTTTGTTTATCTAACAGGTTATGCATTCACTCTAACATGGATGAAGAACGAAGCTGTACAGGAACCAGAGCTGTTATATCGTGTGTTAACATTAGGTACATTTGAGAGGGTAGCGCCAGAGTGGATGCGATCGGTCCTGATGTTCAGCATGAGAATGTGGCCAATCTTCTTTGAAAGATTAGCCTGTGTGATCAGGCTCCATCGCTGATTGTGCTCTCGTATTCTTTTCTTGTGGTGCAATTTGCTGCTGTATATGACTTGGGAAACTGATGACAAGGTAAAATGTTACCAATGACATAATTCTGAAGAAAAACAAGAAAAGAAAAGAAGTTGTGTACTTAAAAAAAGTCAATTGTCTATTAGAATTGTGGAATTAGACTAGGCAGGCAGCTTGAGACATTTCATTCCAAATCATCAAGGCGATGTTGTATTGGCAGGGCAAACATTTTTCTTTCTCTGTGATGGATACTTGTCATTGTTTTATGATGGTTTTGAATTGATTTAAGATTTGAAACTAAAGTATTGCTATGGCAGGCTCTATCTTTCTCATAGAGATTTGTGAACTTAGTTTTGATGCAAAATCTAGGCCAAGAATATGATATTACTGTAAAAACAAGAAAAAGAATTGCGGTGGCACACCATATCCAAAACATTATTTACATATTCATATTCATATGATTATAGATGAATATGATTATAGATGGTGAAGAGTAACTTGTTCTTTGATTGGGAGATTGAGTTCATTCAAGTCCAAGTTATTATATTTTATTTATTTTTATTATTGGACTTTAATTTATTTTATTAATTTTTTATTAGTTAGTGGATTTTAAGCCTAAATTTGATTTTGATTAGGGTTTTATTATTTATATGTAATTTTTTAAACATTACAAGTTAATTGATGATGAATGGAATAAAAATTGTAAAGCTGTAAACTTTTCCAACCTTTTTTTTCTCTTTCTTTGGCTTTTTTTTCTCTATATTTAGCTTTAAATCTCTTGTTTTGCATTAAATTGGATATGAAAGCTTAAAAGTAGTCTCAAAAGTTATTGCCTGTTTGGTAACACAGTTGACATGTGTTGTTAAAAAAATGTTTTTTTGTTTAAAATTATTTTTTTAGTATTTTTTAATTGTTTTGATGTGATTAAAATAAAAAAATATTATTATTTTAATATATTTCTAAGTAAAACAAACATTAATACAATACACTATCATAATATAAGCACTACATTTCTGATTTAGCTTGAGACTTGGACTAGAACTAGTAGATTCGAGGCCATGAACACACTATGTTTATGTATTTTTCATGAATATTCTCAAGCAAAACCAGTCTTGTACTTCTAAATAAAATGAATCTCTAGGAGTTTCAGTAACACTGTTGAAACTCTGGAATCTAATTAAGGCTATGTTTGTTTTCTGGAAAGTGGTTTTCAGGAAATTATTTTCCAAACTTTCCTGTGTTTGTTTATCATTAGAAAAGTTGATTAACAGAAAATACTTTCCAGTCAAAGAAAAATTTGGCTTGATTTTCAGGAAAGTGTTTTCCTGAAAAATTTGGACGGAAAACACTTTCCAGAAGTTGTGAAAAATTTAGAAATATCATATTATTTGTTGATTATATCAAATTTGGTCCTCAAACTTTTGATTGCTATATGTATATGTGTGTGTGTGTATATATATTTTGTTTTGAATATTTATTTTTCAATTTCATCTCTTAAAATTTAATTTTTATATTAACTTTGGTCCTCATTTTTATAATTGTTATTTTTTTTTTTATTATTTTTTTATTGAAATTTTTAATCTATCAAATTTTATCCTTATTTTTTAATTGTTACTTATTTTATTTGAAATAATTTATGAAATGTTAATTATTATTATTTTAATTTCTTCATCTTTTATTTTTTTTAATTTTTTAAATTTGATCTCTATTATTTTGATTATTATTTATTTTATTTGAGATAATTTATAAAATTATATTTTTTTCAATTTCATTCTCATTTAAATTTTTAATTTGTAAGATTTGTTTGTCATTATTTTAATAAACTTGAAATAAATTAAAAATTAATAAATTATTTTTCAGCTTATTTTTCATGATATAACCAAACACTGAAAAGTATTTTTCAACTTATTTTTTATTACACTACCAAATATCAAAAAATAATTTATTTTTTTAAAATTTACTTTTTTAAAAAAATTATTTTCCAGTAAATAAATAAGGTTTAATTAACAAATCATAGTTAAAAGACCAAATAAATGGTGATATCCCACTAATAAGACTGTGCACTGTGCCACACCACAACCACACTTCCTTTTGATCCATCAAGGAAACGAAGATGCTCTCATTGATTTACAAGTGTTCACATGGAATTTATTAGCTGTGGTAGGATTCGGCTTTTTTTTTCATGCATAGGTTGAATTATTTTTTTTATCGGCTTATAAAAAATATAAAAATATTAGAAAGTTGGAAACATTATTCATATCGATGAAAACACTTTTGATAACATATTTCGTGTTATATTTTTTAAAAGAACAATTATGAGATAATGATATATTAGATTAATTCGGACCAACTATAGTTATTTTGTGAAATCCACAATATAAATATAAAATGGTGATAAAATTATGGAACCTACAGTAAAATAAAATAGAAAATTCAATACAACAATTCAAATATTGAAGACAAAAGGTGAAAAAAAAATTAAGAAGAAAAAAAATGACTTGAGTTAACATGGTCGGCACAACACCTTGGGACGGTACAAAATTTTCAACCTAAAAAAGAAAAAAGTTAAGGCGATGCTAGGATTTCCAAAATAAATTCGAGACTTACTGAGTCAATTGAGTTTAATAAGTTTGGTTAATCTAACAATATATATAAGAAAACAACCCCAATTTAATAACATGAAAAACCAAGCACGCTTGAAAAAATCTTTTAAACTAAGGTTAATATTTAAAAATCACAACTCATAAAATCTTAAACTTGGGCTATTTATTGTAAAACCATACTAAAATTAAATCTCAAGTCAATTGGATTTTGAATCGACCCTTTAGGAATGACGGGTTTCATAACCTAGTTGGGAGTAAAGAATTATCTACGTAACTAAAGATACTTCTAATAATTTACCCAAGTTCTATTTCTTAAATTTTTGAAAATGATTTTCTATATAAAAAAAGTGGGGGTCTAGCTAATATTAAGTAAAATACTAAACCGTATGAGTTTTTCATTGTAGTTCATCCATAATAAATGTGTCTAGGGCTATAATGAAATTATTTTCTTACCCTTCATCCTTTAATTTTTAAAGCTTTACTTGAGAGGTAAGATGATTTTTACACACGATCAATTTGTAATACTTAATTGTTTGGGGGCAATATTATCTTTTTTTAATAACAATGCAATTACTGTATTGCCTTTAAAGAATAAACAATCACAACCTTTGATCTAGGGGTCATATGGTAATTTCAATTTTGTCATGAACAGTTGAATTACGCAGGTATTCTTACTATGCAAATTTATTAACCTTGGCTTTAGGGGCTTTATTGTCATTTCTTAATGGTTTTTTTTTGTTTTTGTTATTTAGTACTAGGGGTATTTTCATTTTTTATAATTTTATGAACAGTTGAATTACTATATTAACCTTGCCTTTCAAAATTTTTAGCCTTGGCTTCAAGGACTTTGTTGTAATTTCATAAGGGTTTTTTTTTGTTATTGTTGTTTAGTTATAAGGATATTTTTTATTTTATATGCATAAAAAAAAGCTATTGACGCGTGCAGCTGACGATGGTGGTTGAAATCAGCTTCCGCCACATCATTTAATGCTTCTCGGAGTCTTCTTCCTCCCTAGATAGCGTGTGTATAGTAATGAGGTCTGGTTTGATGCCAATTGACTTTTTTTTTTCCTTTTCTTTCTTCCTCGAATTGCATGCTGGCTGTGCAAAAATTATATCAGACCTTCAATTCTTTTTTCTTTTGATTCAGTCATTCTTTTCTTGATTTTAATTGTTTTATTTACAGTGATTGTTTCTCATTGGATTTTATTTTTTATTTAATCCCTGGTTGTTTGATTTTGTTAGTTTTTTTTATCAAATTTAATTTTTATTCTTTTAATTATTGTTTTTTTCAATCATTTTCTTGATTTATTTGTTTTTCTTCAATTCCATCCTTGAGTATTTCTTTTCTTTGAATTTTTATGTCAAGTTGGGTACCAATTTTTTTAATTGTTATTTTTTTAATAATTTTCTTAGTTGATTTGTTTTTTTTTTTCAATTCCCTCTCTAAACATTTAATTTCATTTAAATTTTCCCTTAACATTTAATTTTAGTTGGTTTTTATGTTAAATTTAGTGCTAATTCATTTAATTGCTATTTATTTTGTTTTGCATTGTTTTTTTTATTGACTTTTTTTCCTCAATTTCATCCCTCAATATTTGTTTAGTTAAGAATCTTGCTTCTTTATTTTTTAGTTTTACTTTTAATGAGGCCACCCTAGTCTTATGACCGGAATTATAGATTTGAAAGATGAGCTCGAGTCAACTTTGATATTTTTTAAAGCATTTGTCTTTCAAATATATTTTTTCGCCGATATTTTTTTGTGTAGGATTGATTTCAATTTCATATTCTAGGTCATGTGTTTGATTTTTTTCACTTGGGTTGGCTTCCGAATTCACTCGAGGTTTTTTTTAATCTTTTTTTATATGTTTTCATTATATTGGAAGGTATCCATTCCTTATATTTTTTTTGATGAGTTTGGCCTTCGTAATATTTTTTATGGTGTGGTTTTATTTAGTCATTTTTGTTTATATTTGTCGTTTAAATCATGAGTTTTTTAGGATGGATTTATCTTTTACTTATTTAAATAAAACAATTTAGTAAATATAACCAGGTAAATATATTATCTTTACAATTTCTTTCTTGGTTATTATTAATGACCTTTTTTTTTATTTACATAAATGGTTATTGGTTTATTTAGTTAGATGATTGCATAGACTTTTCAAATGATATTTTTAATTTTTCATATAAAAAAACACATTGAAGCTATCTGCATGCCTAGTATTTTCTAAAAAAAAATTATAACTTGCATACCAAATTCATGATTTTAAAGGTTTTTTAGTTTTTCCTTTTTTTCTTTACATTTTTTTTGAAAAAATATTATTTTTTATTATTTACACTTAACCTATTTATACCATTTTTTGTTCATTTTTTTATTCTTTTGTAATTTTTTTTGAAAATTTATTCTACACATATTTAGAAAATAGTATTTCGTTATAGCAATTGTAACATTATTTTATTTTTTAGCTAAGTTAAAAATTAGCTCGGGGTCTTGAATATTTTTATTAATGCATATAATTTTTATTATATTTTATTATATATAAACGTCGACTTTATAATTCATGATTATATTTTCTACTTGATATAAAAAAACACGTTAATAACATTTACATTTTAATTTTTTTTTTGTGTTGAAAAAGAAAATGTGTAACCTATAGTTAGACTAGTTGAATAAACATATTAACACTTTAACTTTTATATTTATTAACATAAATAGTTCTCATATGTAAACAGATTTATAACTAGAATTTAAAAAAAAATTACAATACTTGCATATTTATTTTTTTACTTTTCCGAAAAAAATTCATCAGGGGGGGTTTTGTTTCCGATATATATTTTTTTAAAATGAAAAGGATAATTGACGAAGCCATGCGTATTTTATTTGCATACAGCACTTTCCAAACCAGGAAACTAGCCGTTGGAGATCGGTGAGAAAAACGACAATTCAAATCCCTACCACCGTCATTCTAACGTTCGAAAATACACCAAACCCTACCCAAAACTCTCCTAAACGATACCGTAATTGACAATCTCAACTTCTTATAAACCACAAATGCATGACCTCTATCATCTCTCTCTTTCTCTCTTGAAACGCTCTCTCTTTCTATAAAAAAACACAAAGAAGAAGAAGAGACAAAAGAAGAAGAAACTCAAAAACTCTCTTGAGTCTCTTCTTCTTCTTCTTGTTTTCTAAACATACTTCACTGATCAGTTTCTTTATTTGGGTTTTCTTTCTCTTGGATTCTAAACTAAAAAAAGAAAGAAAGAAGAGAAACAATGGCAGCTATTAATGGGTATACTCCGGTGGCTGCTCCGGCAGGGACTACCCCATCAAAACAGACTGTCCCATCAGCAAAGACTGTTGATACACAGTCCGTGCTTAAACGGTATAATTTTTTTTCTTGTTTTTGCGCTTGACCTGCTCTTCTTATTTGTCAAATGATGTAACGTATCACGAATTTTATCTGGATTTATTTCATTGGTTTTCTTTTCTTGTTTATGAATGTGGTTCGTGATCTAAGATCAGATGATGTTTGTATTTATAATGAATATAGTAGCATTTAAGCTATTGATTTTTATGTAATTGGTTCTTTATCTAAGAGTGATTTTGAATGAATCAATTGGGTTTCTTTAAGTCTGATTATTTGTCTTAATTGGTTATCTGCTTTTCATTAGCTAATTGAATGTGTGATAAGCTTGATTTGAATACTCATCTTTTTTGCTATAATTTGCTTGAGGTACTTCACGGCTTAATTTGACTGAACTTTTTTTCAGAATTGGTTGCTCTGTAACCTGATCTGGTTGCTCATTGTCTTTTAATCGGCTTGAGAATTTTAAAGGTTTTTTTACTGATTGTTACCTTTTTTTTGTTATGAAATCAGGTTGCAATCTGAACTGATGGCGTTGATGGTAAGAACATCGAAACATTATCTCTAATGTTTTCAGCAACAAATCAATAAACTTGTTGATCTGAGAGGTTTCCGATAAATTTTATTTTGTAGATGAGTGGAGAATCTGGGATATCTGCCTTCCCTGAAGGGGACAACATATTTTGCTGGAAAGGAACAATCACAGGAAGCAAAGACACTGTTTTTGAAGGAACAGAATACAAACTATCCCTTTCCTTCCCTAATGACTACCCTTTCAAGCCACCAAAAGTCAAGTTTGAAACCAGCTGCTTCCATCCCAATGTGGATGTCTATGGCAACATTTGCTTGGATATTCTTCAGGTAAAATTATTAATTATTTTAGTTAAAGCCTGTGGCTAGTGCATTTATTTAACTAACTAAGAATGTTTTCTAAGATGCAAATCGGCTGATCAATGATGTTTGATTGTGTGTTCTAGGATAAATGGTCATCTGCCTATGATGTGAGGACAATCTTGCTATCAATCCAAAGTCTGCTTGGAGGTGAATCTTGTTTTCCGTTATCCCCTTCTCTGGTTAATGAAAGTTGGTGATTTAATCGACTATTAACATTGTTTCTCTTTTCATGTTATGTTCAGAGCCAAACATAAGTTCACCTCTAAACACTCAAGCAGCACAACTTTGGAGCAATCAAGAAGGTTTGTTTGTTGTTACTTTAGATGTTTTCCTCTATGATTACATATATGGTATGTATTGGACTATTGGTGTATGTATATTGCTTGAAGTCTGGATGGTATTGCTTGGAGTCTGGATAACACGTTTACTATGAATTGGTGTATGTATTGCTTGGAGTGTGGATAACATATTTACATACTTTTGGTACCTTGTGTCTGTTGCAGAATATAGGAAAATGGTGGAGAAGTTGTACAAGCCTCCAAGTGCTGCATAGAAGGAAGAGAAGGGGTCCAAAAGGAGGTGGTTACTTCACTGTTTGTTGGGTGGTAGTGCTGCATAGAAGGAAGAGAAAGGGATCCAAAATGAGTTGGTTACTTTACTGTTTGATGGTGTGGTGTGGTGTGGTGTGGTGTGACTGACTCAATGGATGAATGATGATGAATTAATTACTTCTCAATTTTTTTTTCCTATCCTCTTTGCAAAGTGTGTAATCCGTGGGACATACATGGTTCAGCATCACTGCTCTCCTACTGCTTCTTGTGCATTTTGAGAAATTATTTTTTCTATAAGCAATGGCATTTTTAATCTGAAACAGGGAAACTATAGAATGAAAAAGGAAAGAAAATCCATAATGTTTTCCCTTCAATATAAAAAAATATATATGTAGTTTTTTTCGTTATTTTACAACAAAAAAATTAAAGAAACTACGCATTTTTAATCTGAAATATAGAAGGAAAATTGAAAGAAAATCCATAATTTCCCCTTCGATATGAAAAAAATATTTTTTTTTTCTTATTTTACAACAAAAAATTAAAGAAACTACTAAGAGGTCTCGCTTCCATTATCAAGATGATACTGGTAATGGTAATTGCTGTGATAGTTCAAAAAAAAAAAATGACAAAAATATTATCAAGATGATACTGGTAATGGTAATTGCTGTGATAGTTCAAAAAAAAAATGACAAAAACAACAGTCTCGCACCAGGGCAGTGCGCGGAAATGACGAAAGACCAGAAACAAAAGGAAGAAGTGAAGACAAAACACGACATGGATTTTTATGTCTTCTGGTAATAAATATTACGCTTTTGCAACAGTGTCATGAACATACCACAAGGAGCTCGAGAAAGAAAGAAAGAAAAGTTCTATTCGAACCAAAATTTTAGTTAGCGTACCACTACTTAAATACAAACTAAATATAACAGATCCAAAGTTGCTTTCCTCTCCATTTACGTTGTGACAGGCTATTACTGCTTCGATGATGTGAGCTGCCTCAAGTTGTACTTGGACAACTCCTTGTACTTTTCAATAACCCCGATCAAGCACACAGTCTGAGAAAATTACAAACCAAAGTAATAAAGTTAATCGGGCAAAAAATAAATTAGCACCATAGTGCGAACATCTCATCAAGGCAGTCAAACTCTGATTTTTTTTTCCCGATAGGTACTGATTAAACCAATAATAGATTATACACGAAACAAGTAATTCTAGTGCTTTGCGGTAAAGAATACATCACAAGTGTAAGAGGCTGAGCAAACTTGAAACATGTAGAGTCTTAAGAAATGAACAGACTGGCCAATTAATTTGATCAGATGCATGATCACTCATAGGCATCAGGAGATGTAAAGAGATGTAATGGTTATAAAAGTTCTTCAATATCGTTGCTGATAGAGAGCCTAATAGCATCTTCTAAAAGATATAACCAAAAAACACGATTCTAACTTCAAAATATCGAAAAACTTGGTTTTGTAACAAATGAGCAGTTTCTGCAAAAGATAAGTCATAGCAGGGAAGAGAACAGATTCTTACCTTGACAATTTCAACTACAATTGTCTTGTCGGGATTGCCAAGATCAACTTTATGAGGTCCAGGAACAGATTTTGCCACTGAATTTATAATTTTCATCCTGTCAATGCCAGAATTTGCACGGGCTTCATACATTACTGCAAACTGCACAGAAGGAATAAGTGGTCAAATTGTAGTTTGTGTTGCAAGTATGAGATAACTCCGTTGGTCCTTGTTGATCAGTTCAATCAGTGAAACTCAGATTTCTTATCTCCTACGATTTCCTATATTCCACCTCAATTACGATGTCAGACTACAGGGGTGACCTTAGCAGTGTAGTGGTTGCTCAGCTGCCATATGCTAAATGAGAATGGCACGCTATTGAAAGTATTATTCATGTCTGATTAATTGAAGAAACAAAACCTCATTTTGGATCATTATTTAATTAAATTTTGATGGTGTTCAATGCCATCTATTTCCCCATTGCCAATTTCCCTTGGATCCCAACTTATGTGATGCTTGGTCCTTGTCAAAGGGAGCTACCTCAACAGCAACTCCTGAACTAACCGTGTCCTGCAGGTCTGAGAATTTTACAGAATAAATGGAATTTTATTTAAGGTTACTTCAAAAGTGGTGCTAGAGCTAGCTTATTAACACAAAAGTGAAGCATGAAATCAATGTATTCAACATGGAATTCTAAGAACATTGATGAAGCAAGGAACAAATTCTTGAATATATTAGTTTTACCTCTTAATCCAAATGAGCATTGTTTCCCTTCTTCTAACATGATTTTTCAGTGCAGAAAGCAGTTCTTACTGTTGGGAAATTAAGCAGGATTATCATCAGCAAGTCCTATTCAAAGGGTTCTAAAGGTCAAACAGTGTTTTTTGTAGGACTTAGTTTTATATTTTAAGTTTTAGAACTATTAGTTTAGGAAGAAGGAAAAAAAGAATCACAAAATACTATATCTAGGCTACCTCTCGGCTTGATTTAGATTATGAATCAAGCCTCCACTTAATCAAACCATACAATGAAGTTGGACCAAGACTAATGCTACATTGTTAGCATATTTGAAGACTCAACTCTTCCCAAGAGTGTGCCCTCTGTATTCCAAGTTGTCAAGCATTACTGAATTGGATGGTGAATTTTATTCATCACAAAGAAATTGGTTGAAATTGTGAATATGCTACTCAAACACTTCTACTATTTGTTTTATAATTCTCACTTATGGAGCACCAAAGAAGTAGTGCCAGTTTACTTTTGAGGTAAGTGTTAATGAATAGATAATTCTAGGTACCTTCAGTGGATCCTGAGTATCCACAGGAAAATATTTTTCAACAACTGGTGCAATCGCTCTTGAGATTTCCTCTTCTGAAGCATAGCATGCAACTTCAATTGGTAGCATTCTTATGATGAACCTATATATGAACAGATAGTATAACTTTAGCATTCTGAAATGATATGTCATTTTTTTAAGATGTTGTAAAAGTTCTTGCTTTTTGCAGTACAGAAAGCCAATTTGGTACATATGCACCAAATGTCACACACAGGTTGATGCCAAGCATTTTGGATGTGAAAATCCATAAGCAGTGGCCTGAGGCTGAAGTACGGCTCAAAAGGGGAGAATAGTGAGCACTGGTTGGAAGCAATGCCTTTATAAAATTTAACCTAAGAAGTCAGCAATTCATAAACCTGGACATGTGTTTCCTTGTTGATGCAGCAGATGTCATTATATGTTGGACAATATCTTTGGGACAAGGGTCTCCATCTATCTTGCGCATTTGAATAAAGGCAACACCATTGCAACCAGAATCAAGGCTGAGAAAGCGCCTCTGTTGAAGCAGAAGAAAAATTCATAATCAGCGTACGAATATGATGATATAACCAAAAATAGTAGCAACATCGAGGACAGAGACCACCCCTTTTAAGCATGCTCATCATAACAACAGGAATTAGTGAATTCAACAGATAGCAAACTCAACAAGATAGGATATCAGTTATCAGAAATGAAAAATGTAGCATATCTGAATAAAATACTCTCAGAATTGCAAGGAGTGAAACTACAGTAGCTGCTACAAACATACGAGCACCCAAGTTCACCATGCCCGATTGCAAGATAAACAGCAATTTATACTGCTGTAAAGTTTGTTCATGGAGTTGCATTTCATTCTATGATAGGCTACGGGGAAGCAAAATGTGTTTCCTACTATTTCCTACTATTTCCTACAATTTCCATTTTCCCCATCTGGGGCCTAGAAGAAACAAAACAGGTAGGCCGAGAGGACAAATAAGACAAACAAAAGAAAACAAAAGGAACAAATCATACAATGTGTCACCCAGTATCCTTTCTGAAAGTAAAATCAGGATACAGATTATGTGTTTCCATTCTAGGGTGAAGGGGAGGTAATTTCTTTAGATGGTACACTGCACTGCTTGTATGTTTTTTATCTTCATTTCAATCCAAATCATTGTACTTTCAGTACAAATAAAACATCCCTATTGAGTACCTACGAGCACATTTTAACAGCATTGCAATGTGGTGGGTGTGAAGTTAGTGAGCAAATTGAGAACGTAAATAATCTATAGTGATACCAAATAGAGGAGAGGGAGATAGAGAGCTAAGTACAAATACAGGGAAGAAAAGGAAGATTGAGCTCAACAAAAGAACACAGGCAAAAGCTATACAAATTAGGCCAGCAGTTCAATTTCTCTGATCAACTCATTTAAAAAATTATTTATTTTTCAATGGAACATCAGTGAATGGAACACGGGCAATACATTGCTCACCTTGTTCTTATCTCCAAGTTCTTTGAGTTCATCCTCAATAAGCCTATCAATGGATTTCTCCTCCACTTTTTCTTGGACAACAGACTTTGGGGCACATGTTTCTGTGCATTTCATCTTTGCTGGTGGCTCCTCTGCTTCATTTGCTTGTTTTTCATCATTTTTACAACCCTCTTCTTGATTAGTCTTCTCTTCTGTTTGATTTTCACTGTTTTCATTTTCTACACTAGGAGATCCTACCTTTTTGTCTGTAGGATTATCATTCATGGCATCATTGCCTTCAGGGGCTTCTGATTTGTTCTCATCTTCCCCATCCTCTTCATCATCATCCTCTTCGCCATCTCCTTCATCGTCAGAATATGAGAACTTGATCTTTTTATTTGTAGGTTTACCAGGCAAATCTGCAAGCTTCACACTAGTATCCTTCCCATAAGCTAGCTCTTCATAAAACTGCAAGAAAAAAGTGCAAATACCAGCAGCTCAATGAAAGAGTACATAACTTGACCTCGTAAATCAAGGGAAAGGTGCATCCACCACATCTAAAAGCACTCTAAATTATCGAATCTAGTGAATGCATTTCTCAGACATTATGATAACAGAAAGAGCAAACCAAAAAACAAAAATCCCACCCATGATAAGCAGAATTCTTGTAGGAGGAATTTATTAAGATACTATAAATTTCACCGCACCAAAATTTTCACAGCTATATGAATCGATTTTCCATATCTCCTGCTTGAATTTTGCAACAAAGAAGGAAATAAGAGAAAGGAACATACAGAATCAATAACGTTAATAGCCTCACGAGAGGCTTGGCGCTCCCTACCCCCATCACAAGTGATAAAGAAGCCTTGAACTCCTGGGTGTAATGGGTAGGACCCTTTCTTCCTCACAGGTTTCTGCAGTACAGAAACACATACAAAATACAATCAAAAGAAAGAAAAACAAATTACATATATATGAACAAGTACATAGAGAGGAAGTAAAAGAAGGATACATTGTGAGGGAGATAGTGTTGCTTTCTCTTCTTGCTGTTGGTAGTAGCACTAGCTCTGGACTTCGGCTTGTTCTCCGTTGCCATTATTTGCTTAAGCTGTGCTCGATGAGGGTTTCTACTTTCTAGTTCTATTTCGTCGGACACCAAGAAGACGAGAAACACTTGGAGTTGGGCTCAGATAGATTTCTTCGACTTCGGAGTTAGGCCCAAACCCACCTTGCCTCTTTGTGGCCCAAAATTGGGTCAGGACTCAGGATTACATTATTGATTCAGAACTGCAATTTAACACCTTAACAAGCACACCATCTAAATTCATAGCAAGAAATGGTGAGAATGACTCGCAACAAAACAGAAACGTCTCTGTGATATAATAAAATCTGCTACTGGTTCCAAGCTGAGTTCAAGAAGAAGACATTTAAAAGTATAAAACTGAAACTAAAATAAGAGCGAGCAAAGGTGTCAACTGACCTGTTGACTCTGAATCCCTAACGCGTACAGGGAAGGAGGAGGAGGAGGAGAAACCAGAGGGGCAGGGAAAACGTGGAAGGAAGATGAAGAAAAAACCCCAGAGGTGAAAGAAGATAAAAAAATTTGGACCATTTCTCGATTTGTGCGTGTCTTCCTTGCGCAGGGGCCATGCTAATCTTCTCTGTATTGTTCCAATTTTATCGGATATCTCCTAAGAGACAACAAGTTTTTGCTTGCCTACGTTGATAAAAGCCTTTCGTCCATGTAACTAGTCGCTGTGGGATGTTGTTCGATCACAACTAATGAACGTCACTCTCTTGGTTTATACACGTCATCCTCCTCACTTGTGATCCAAGAAATAAGGCTATGCCGATAGGAAGGACCCCAGAAAGAGACCCAATCGAACAAAAGGAAAACTCAGAACAGATATGTGTCCTTCAAGCAGGACAACATGATACATTGGGAAACATGAAGTTCCAATCATCAGACATAGAAGCTCTAGAAATCCTATTCATTTCCTCGATTCCACCTTCACATATTGAATTATCAGGAGAGGTTTCATCCCGACCCGCCCTAATCGATCCTTTGAACCCCACTCTCCCTTTTCCATCCCTTCTTTTTTTCTCTCTCTTGGAGCTCTGATTTTGGAAGTTTTAGGGTTCATCAATTGTGTTAGATTTGGAGGGGTGTTAACGGATTATAATCCAGGTTGCTCTGCTTTGGTATTATAATGTTTGTACCATTTCCAGTCCTTTCCTCTAACTTAACGAGATCAATTAATTTCCCACATGTATTTCTGTGTTTTATGTTCCGAGTGTGGATAAATGTTTGAACTTTATACATAAAAAAATAAAAAATATTAACAACTCATCCATTAAGGTCCTTTCTTCTTCTTCTAGAAGTTCCCGATTCTGCTTCTTTGTTCTTGCCTTGCGCCAACACATCCATTTTAGCTATGTCCTAAAGTCATTTCTATGTTTGTCTTTCTCATTTATAAAAAGATAGCGTGAATGAGCGATTTTGATGGAGAAGCTCTGCCCTTGGACTGAATGATGCACGTGTCTCTTAATTTCCTTCATGGCGTGCAAGCTTCTGGGCTTCCTTCAGATACTGGCTCTGCAATTCTTGCAGAATGGAAAACTACATGATAATTAGAGATAATTCTCTTATGAACACAAAGAGGGCATTTACAAACATCATACCATATTGCAAGCTTTGCTGAGAAATGTAGAAGAATTTGCAGGGCCTGGGCTCGATTGACGAACCAGTCATCAATAGAGATTTGTATGTACTTTTTTCCTACTATTCACGCTGTCTTATACCATTCTACGCCCGCGACAGTCTACAGGAATATTGACAGCTATCCGCTTCTTAAGCATTATTTTTCCAACATATCTAGCCATAATGTCCTATAAGCATCAAGGGCAAGGTGAAAAAAAAAAAGGAACAGAAGCTAGAAATCACCGGTAGGATGGTTATAGAAAGCCAAAATTACACTTTGTTTGCCATTGAACACTTCGATATAAACAAGGACAACACCAAGATTTTCAGCTATTAACATAAGAAGACACGGAATTCTTGATTACAAATAGATAGATGCTAGCCAACCAAGATAAACATACAGGCATCGTATTCAGCCGGAGATTTCAATAGCTTTCTTGACATCAGGTTTCTTGACTTCTTCCTTGGGCACAGTGACAGTAAGCACCCCATTCTCCAAACCAGCCTTGACTTGATCTATCTTGGCATTTTCAGGCAGCTTGAACCTTCTCAAGAACTTGCCACTGCTACGTTCAACACGATGCCATGTATCATTCTTGTCTTCCTTCTCCACGTTCCTCTCCCCGCTAATTTGAAGCACCCTGTCATCTTCAATCTCGACTTTCACTTCCTCTTTTTTAAGCCCCGGGAGATCAGCTTTGAAGACATGGGCCTCTGGGGTCTCTTTCCAGTCAAAGCGAGTGTTAACGAAAGCTGAATTCTCACGAGGGATGAGGGAAGAAGAAGGGAAAGGAAAGTCCTTGAATGGATCGAAAGAAGAGAAAGGGTCGAAGATGATGTCTCGCGATCGGTTGTTGAAGAAGCTTGGAATCATTGCCATGATCGATATGTGTTATTTGCTTTGCTGGTTGGTCGTTTGCTGAAGAATAATCGTTGTGAATTGCTGTTGATCGGTCTTGATGGGGAGGGGGAATTTATAGGAAGCAGGAGACAAACCCAGGGCTGTCGCGATGGTGCGATTCACGAACTTTCTGGCAAGCTCCAGGATAATTGAGGCCTAGAATGTTTTGAAGGCCTGACTTGGGCAACAACTTCCAGGTTAATAAGGCCCATGAATCTTGGGCTTCAACTCTTTGCAAGCATCAAGGGCTGCTATATTCTTTTTTAGAGCTTCTAGTAGACTTGTTAAGAGTTATTTAATGCATTTATAATTGATTAAATGTCAATTACAATCAATCTTTATTTTTATTCAAACTTTACCATAAATACTTATAAAATATCACAATAAAAAATACCATTTATTTAATTAAATATCCTTAAAAAATATTTTATTTTTATTTTTTTAACACAAATCAACAATAAATAAAGTTTAATAAATATACGTATTTGATATTTGTTTCCGTTTTTTTTCTGTACTCTTGTTTTGTGATTTACTTTCTCTTTTTTTTAATTGAAGGAAATAATTTTTTCTACAAATGTGGTAACTTTCCAATTTGCCCAGCACCAATTCTATACCAAATTTTGTAGTATTTTATGTTTGATATGTCTACGTAGATATGTTTAAATGAGATTTTTTAATAGTATTAAGCTAGTCAACGTCCTCGTGTCATTTTATGAATACAATTCCAAGTAAATTTCTAATATAATAGAAGAAATCACCGCTATTATATAGTGTTATGAATTTTTTTAATTAAAGAATGAATAGTTGTTTTATGTGCATAATAAATAAATAAAAGCTAAAAAAATATGTGCCTACATTTATTTATTTTTTAATTGAATAGAACACTCATCGTCTGTTTAATTTTAAAAAATTATAATAGCCAATGTGTTATTTACTTTAATATTTTTCTCCGCCACCATCAATTATCATAAAATAAGGTTTGATTTTTGAACCAGAAAACCCAATTTTTTACCTATTTATTATTTTAAGAAAATACTAAAAAAACATACTAGAAACCTAAATAATCTCATCCCCAACCACAAAATAAACTCTAATATTTCCTCTCACATGTTATAGAGAAAGGCTAATGTTTTGTTTTCAAAATTAATTCCTCATTTGTTAATTATTTATTTTATAGCTGAGAATTTAAATAACATACCTTGTAATTTTTATTAATTTAAACTAGATTTTAATTAGATCGTGTTTGAACCTGTTAATATATTACATAACATTAGCTCTCACTTAGTTTTATTTTAAACCAAGTCAAGCAAGAAATCAATTTAGAGAGTTTTTAGATTGACTTGCTAGGCTAGGTTGGTTTTATTGACACTATTAAAAAGTTTTCATCATGTATAAGTGGTTTGTTATTTTATATTTTTAATATAGTTTGCCCAAAATATTAAAATTTATTTATTTATAATTAATACATGCTTTTATGATTGTAATAAAAGTAGAAAAATAGTTTTCAACTAGAGAATTCTTATTTCAAATCGCCAAAGATTTTTATATATATATTTGTTATGATTGCTTTTTTTTTGGCATGGATGGATAGGTGTGTGTTTCTGGAACGTGTATAACTAATTAAACTGTTAAAAGAATTCGACAAAAAGATACAATAAAAAGTTAAATTTAAACTGCGCTTGGGCGAATGGTAGAGAGGGGAAATAAAGAAAATGTTTCAATATTTATCCCAAAAAAAAAAAAAAAAAAAAAAAAAAAAAAATTATATATATATATATATAAACTTGGATAGGAATAAAATTCTGTTTTAAAATGCAGTTAAAAACATGTTTTTAAATTTTAATTTTTTAATTAAAAAATATTTTTTATATTTTCACATTGTTTTAATATATTAATTTCAAAAATAATTTTGTTAAAATAAAAATAATAACATTTTAATATATTTTAAATAAAAAAACAATTTAAACGACAACTATAATTATAATTTCAAACAGCCTCTAAATCCTCAAGCATGGCTTCAAGAAAGAAGGTTTGATGCTCTCCCAATATAGCAGGCAGAGTAGAAAACTAATGTCAAATTATTACTTTAAATAAGACTGAATCTTATACATCAAGTATATGTGTACAAGGAACATGATGATAAATCGGCCGCTAGTTGATTCTTTAGCATTTAAAGGATTAAAGCTCTACTAAACACGTACGTTGGAAGAAAAAAATGTAATGTTGTTTTTTTTAACCGGAGATTTCAATAGTCTTCTTGGCATCTGGTTTCTTGACTTCCTTCTTGGGCACAGTGACAGTAAGCACCCCGTTTTCCATACCAGCCTTGACTTGATCTGTCTTGACATTCTCAGGCAGTTTGAACCTTCTCAAGAACTTGCCACTGCTACGTTCAACACGATGCCATTATCATTCTTGTCTTCCTTCTCCACGTTCCTCTCCCCGCTAACTTGAAGCACCCTGTCATCTTCAATCTCGACTTTCACTTCCTCCTTCTTAAGCCCCGGGAGATCTGCTTTGAATACATGGGCCTCTGGGGTCTCTGTCCAGTCAATGCGAGTGTTAACGAGAGCTGAATTCTCGCGAGGGATGAGGGGAGATGAAGGGAAAGGGAAGTCCTTGAATGGATCGAAAGAAGAGAACGGGTCGAAGATGATGTCTCGTGATCGGTTGTTGAAGAAGCTTGGGATCTTTGCCATCTTCTCGTCTTTGTTCTTCTTTATGCCTTCAAAGCAGGAATTGTTTGTAATTGAGAGATGAATTGCTATTGTCGAGTTGACGATGATGAGGAATGTGGGATAGGTTGAGTGTTTATAAATTACAAGGGGGAGAAGAGCATTCTGGTAGTTTCATCCTGGGCTTCTCTAGATCTTTCTAGTAATTTCTCGAATCTTTCAAGGCTTTATTGAAAGATCCAGAACCTGGTCTTCAAGTCCACAAAATATACTTTTCAGGAAGGTAAAATTTCCTCAAATTCAAAAAAAAAAAGATGTTATTAGGATTTATTTGGGATAGGTTAGAGTGTTTATAAATTGCGAAAGGGGAGATATTGCATTCTTGGTAGTTTCATCCTGGGCTTCTCTAGATCTTTCTAGTAATTTCTCGAATCTTTCAAGGCTTTATTGAAAGATCCAGAACCTGGTCTTCAAGAGAACATGATTTTGAAACTTAAATATAGAATTCAGGCCCATCAAACATATGGGCTTTTATTAGCATTTATTTGGCCCATGTCAAGAGCTGTGTGTAGTATTATACAGTAATAATATATTTTAAATCATATAAATTATGTTATAAAATCAGAATAACATAGAAGATAAATTCATTTTCAATGTTCTCCAAAAACCAGAAAATATTTGATAAAAGAAAAAACTTAAATTTAAAAAAAATTAATAACTCAAAATGTATCATTTATCAACTTATTTTCTTCTATACGTAAAGTAATTTACAGCCCATCATTCATTATACAACTAAACATATAATTAATTTTTTCTTAAAAAATATTCAACAAGATTATATATCTATAATATTATATTTTAAATATTTATATTATATGTACAGACACACTTTATAACACAAACTATACATAATATGATAGATTAAAAAAATTAAAAAATTAATAAGTGATTTTTCTAGTTACTTGTCATGGTGTGTCTAAAAATTGAAAAATATTTTACAGCTCTCATAATACTAAAAAACATATAAAAAAATTATTTTTAAAAATATTCCACCCACGTATGTGTTTGTGGGCATTGATGGAGCTGTAAGGGTGTAGAAAAGGATGGAAAGATTCGATGGATGCATGCAGCTTGTAAAAAAGGGTATTAAGTAAGTTGTCGTGGCAAGATATTAAGTGTTTTGAAATTATAATATTAGTTATTTTTTAAAGTGTTTTTTTATTTTAAAATATATTAAAAATATTTTAATATTTTAATATTAGTACGTTAAAATAATATAAAAATATCAAAAAAAATATTAATTTAAAATAAAAAAATTTAAAACTTAAAAAAAAAGACATTTCCAAAACACAATTTCAAAAACACCCAAAAATAGAATAAAATACTTTTCGTGTTTGATGACGTAATGGATGACTCTACGTGGCTATGAAAAGTGGCAACGCTTGCTGACGAGGGAAACATGACCATCAAATAAATGTACCCAAAGATTACGATGCCGCCGCCGCCACCACCACCACCACCACCTTGGTCACATCATCTTCATGCTCTGAAAGGAATCGATACCCCTTTCCCTCTCCCACGCTTGCTTTCTTCCATTTCTCTCTTTACAGCAATACTTTTTTTTTCTTTTTTTTCTAGATAATGATTACATTGGATTGGCTTTACTAACTGAAGATAATCTCCAAGAAGTAGACGGGAAACAATTAGGAAACTCGATGCTCTTGATTGATTTGAAATAATAAAATTAAAAAATAATTAATTAAAAAAAACCAAGTTAATTTTAGTTCCCTCTGTTGATCCACCACGGCTATATATAAAATTGAAATAAAAATATTATTTATAAAAATAAATAAAAATATTAAAAAAACCCGAGCTATTGTGTTAACCTAACAAACATGCGACTTGAATTAGAGTGTGTTTGGCAGTGTGGTTGCGGGTGCTTTTAAAATAACTTTTCGTGCCAAAATGCATGCTAATGATATTTTTTTTATTTTTTAAAAATCATTTTTGACATCAGCATATCAAAACGATCCAAAATATATAAATCATATTTAATTTTAATAAAAAAAATTTCAAAATTTTTAGGAACACAACCACAGCCGCGTTCCCAAATATAGTCTTAACCTTATAAAAAAATATTAAAAATAAAAAATTTAAAACTTAATAGCTCAACGGCAAATGATAAAAATAAAAAAAATATTAAAATAAAACATAAAATAACTTGAATTAATTTGATTAATTAATGATCCAGAACTAACTTAATAAAAAAAAAAGAAAAAACTCAACTCCTAATAGCAGGATGAAATTAAAAAAAAAATTAAATGAAAAAGTTGAAAAAAGAGTCATGAACAAAATCATCTATATCTAGCATGGTGATGGCGATGGCACGTGGGTGGTGGTGAAGTCAATAAGTGATGACAATCGGAGATGAATGGCAGGGCTGCCGACCAATGATAATGGACGGAGGAGCGGAACTTGATGGTCATTAAAACTCGCCATAACCACGAGATTGCTGGCCCCAACAACTGCCGAGAAATTCAACACTCCTAATGTCTTCCAGAGTGTAAAAAATAGAAATTCCTCAATCATTTGAAAGGAGGCTAATTTGTAAAGACAACTCTCTCATGGCGGGATAAATAAAGACCCCTTTTCACATAGCCAGCAACAATTTTCAGAACACCTGATTGAAAAGGAAGGTGTTCAAAAAAAATATATATATGAAGAAAATTAAGATACTGTTTTTTTCATATGTTTCATAGAAAATAATCTTTTAAAAATTACATTTCAATTTCTTTTTATTTTGTTCATCATTAAAAAAATTAATTAATAAAAAATATTTTTCAATTAAAAATAATTAAATGAAACACTTTCTTAAAAATATCTTGTTATTTATTAATTATATCGAATTTTATCTTTATTTTTTTATTTTTTTATCAATTTTTAAATTAAAATTTTTTATTCATCAATTTTATCCTTCTATTTTTTATTATTACTATTTATTTAATTTAAAATAATTTATAAAATCATTTTTCTTTCATTCTTTATTAATTAAATTTAACCCTCATTCTTTTAATAACCTTAAAAAAATTAAAAAATTATTTTCCAACTTGATTTTTATTACACTAGTAAACATTAAAAAATTATTTACTTATCAAAGATTTAGTTTATAAAAAAAACTTTCCAGAAATAAATAAATAAAAAGGCTTAAGATACAATGAGAATCATTAGAAGGATGACATTTTTTCTTTCTGACAAACCCTTTTATATATATAAAGATATTGAAAGAATTCTACATTTACAGGGGAGCTATATGTATATAAATAATATATATTTATAGCGACTGTACGTTATCCACACTGCCGGATGAATATGCGGCAGCAAGGAGAGCTCCGCCAATGCCTGATCCATCTTCTGTAACTTTAAGAATGACATGTTGGGCCACATCTTCTCCCAATATTTCATTCAAGGCTTCATGCAAGTACTCTCTGAACATTGTATAACTTGTATATAAACCCCCTTCAATCGCAACAACTGTTCTTCTCATTTTTACATCACTTCTACTTCTTCCACCAGTGACGCCTCCACTTCCATCCCGTCCGATCTTCTTCAAGATTCCCACTATGCCAGCAGCTGCCAATCGAGCAGCCCTACGGGTCACAACGTCACATACTCTTACAACAAGCTTTCGGACCTTCAAAGAGACCTCTGAGATCTGAGATTGACAGGTGCACAGGAAAATAAAACCGATATAGTCAATCCATAGCCGCATTCAATAAACACAAGGAAGGAAAACATGAGTGATCCATCTACCTCCAGGGCTTCTTTCAAGATCTTATCTACTTCTTTCAGTTCAGGAGAGTCGTCCTCATGCATTGCAGCCAGCAAGGGTGTTCTGATTAACAATAGAGGAAAATGAGTAAGAAATTAAAGAGAAACAGAGCTTCAAATGACAATAAGCATAGAATATCAAGAGAGATGACACATTTATACAACAATAAAATCAACTCCTAGTCCACCCAAGATTTCTGTGTAAATATGTAACATACTGCAAAATAAAGGGGATTGATAATCTGGAGGAAACAGGTCCAAATATATCCGAGTCTTGCGACATTCTAATAATAACTCTCCGAACAATGTCACCTAGATACATTCCTGATATCATTTTCTCAAAACCCTGCAAAAAATCCAACAAAAAACATTGAGCAGGTCCTTTATAGTAACAAATAATAAAAACATAAGAAACTGCTCCTTACCTGATCATTTGGGTTAGGGCTTTCCAAATCCAAATCAATATCATAAGAAGTTCTTGGCAAATGGGATGACCAAAAATTTCCCCATTCCATGTTAACAACCTAGTTAAACAAGAGAAAGCATAATGTGAGTAAGCAAATATAATAATGGATCGTTTTTCAACTTAATCACAGTAAAATGCTTGAACGAGACAAGAACGGTACCATGCATCCTGAAGTTGTAAGAAGACCTTGACACTTTATGATGGCATCTGCTCGCTCTAAATAACAGGCATTAGTACCCGTTCCAATTATCACAGCAGCAACAGTGTCAGCATCATCATAATGTCCAAGTGCTAAGGTTCCCACAGTATCATTTACCTGTTCAAAACAAAGTGCACCTCTTCATTAATACATTAAAAAAAAAAACTATAGGAAAATGAAAGTTTTTTTTTTTTTTTTTTTTTGGGGGGGGGGTGTGAAAACAGAAAGGCTGTCCAATGAACTGCCCTCCACAACAATAGTTAAAGAGATGAAGGTCCAGAAAAGACATCCAGGTAAATTTTTTTAAAAAAAAAAACTATTGAGAAAAGGAAAATTTGAAATCAACTAAAGGATCATCCACAGGCTCAAACATACTGGTGTCTGTGCATTTATACATGCATGACTTGGTAATTTTTAAGTTCTAGATCAATCCATTAGAGATGTAAGATCAACTTTATTTTGCATACAGTACAACACCAACTACGAGCTATTCAAGATCCTGGTATGAGTAAAACTCCACCAGTCACTGTAAAGCAGGTGCTTTTCTTATGATAAAGTACCAAAGATTTTCAATCGAGGAAACTTCATGCGAGTAAAACAGATGGGGAAAATCTTCACAAGCAGTCTGCGATAATGGTCTAGATCTTCTTTAGTTCTGACCATGAATGAAATTATGGTTAACTTTGCAATGCTGGTCCAGCTATTCAATTCAGAAAGTACATGACCTAAGGAAAAAACTTAAACTGATTTGGAATAGTATACATGTTTGACCGCTTAGCAGTTACTATTCAAAAATACTAAAGCATGCTTTTGACTGATAACAATAATGCCAATTGAAGTACACCCCCAAAAAGCATCGACTTTTTATTTATTAAAATACCTTCAAATAGCAATAACTGTATAGTTGAATTGTTATATTGGTTAAAGGGAAATCAAATATCAACGTTGCTTCCATAAGAGAAGAAAGTGCTTACCAATACTGCAACGGGCATATCTAAACCACTCCTGACTAATGCTGCTTCTAAAAGTCCAACCACCTCTTTTCCAACCTACAATCATTTGTGCAATAAATCAGTCCGTAAAAAAAGGAGACCAAACAGAAGTTCAGTTATAATAGTCACTTGAATAAAATGTATAAAAACTTCCAGATTGCCTAATAGAAGCATTATCACTTAAATTATAATATATTTATGATAAGTGATTTAATTATCAGGCCAAGTATATTTAAGATTTTTCCTCATCCTAAAATTACATGCAATGAAAAAACACATCTAGGTGCTCCAATACTTCACTTACTGCTCCTTAAGAACAACACAAAACATGTGTAGACATATTGAGAACAGCAAAAGGGCGCCGGAAATCCAACTAACAATTACACAGTCAACATTTACAAAGTTTCCTTGGCAGACATTATCTAGCTTACCATATCTTCAATGGCAAATCCTTTTGTCCATTTCATAAGGATACCCGAACGAATAGACAATTGTTTCACTGGAAAAGAAAATGTAAGCCCAAGCTCCCTTGCTCTAACTGAAGAAGGCTCAGAACCACTTTCTTCTTTTTCAACGAATTGCTTTAAGGTTGAAGCAATAAAATCAAAGAGATCCTGTAGCCAAAAAATGCACAATAATTTCCATACTTATCAGGAGGTGATCTCTTATCTTTTTCTTTTCTTTTCCAAAAGCATGCCCTAAGATAGTGAAATATTTACAGTTAAAACTCAGTCACCTCACTTGTGCTCGTCATCAAGTGCCGGGGAATGGGTTGTCGCTCCACATCTTGAGACAAGATTGAAGATCTTCTACCTCCTAGCTGAACCCGCAAGACCCTAAAATTAGTACCCCCAAGATCTAGAGCATAATAAGTTCCTATCTCACTCCTGACAACAACATCAGAAATCAATTTACCAATGCAACCTAAGCAAACAATACAAATATAGACCGCATAGTTGAAAATTGATCCAACTCTAATAATTGATATAAAAAAAAAAAAGCAATTTAAAAACAGAAGCACATAGTCACTGCTTATTTGGTATGATTTCCCCAAGCAAGCTAGTAATTATACATTTACATTACAAATACCATACATGCCAAATGTGAAATTAATTGGATGTCAATATCTATCTCATTTATATATCACAAATGGGGATAAACTTTCTTCTTCTTATTCGCTTCAGGAACTTAAAATTGATATACATGGCATGCATGGGTAAAGGATAAAAAAACAACCGTAGCTAAAAAGGATGAGCCTCAAATGATTTAGGAAGGATAATAGAAGAAATGGCCACATCTGGTGTAACTTGATCCTAACTCTTCCAGCAAATATATGATTCAAAGACAGGTACAGGAACCAGGCTAAAGACTATTAACAACTGTAAACATACCCTCTCCATCCAATATCTAATCTCTATCACTGCGCATGTTTTCAACAGCCAGAACACCTCAAAAAGAAAAGGGGGATGGCGCTAAATGGAAAGTCATGATATTGATGGCGCTAAAGGCATGTAATGCATCAATACTATGTTTCTAAATAAATCTGCGCTTTTAACATAAAAATTGCAATTATGTATTTGCATCGACAAACTATTAAAACAATTGTTAAATAAAGAGTCGGGTATGAAAATTCTGTTCATTGAATACAACGCAGATTCTGTCCTTCATTGAGCAACCAATCTCTTCCACTTGGAAAAGAAGACTAAATGAGAACCTAAACACGTAGTATTTCTCAAACAGTTCTATAACATTTTAAATCAGAATAGAAGGGAATAGAAAGAGAACATTTAGATTCTATAAACTCGTGTTTTTGTTTGAGAAAAAAATATATTAAAGTAGTGAGAAGATCGATTCATTACAATCAAGTTGTGCAAACAACAGAAAGCAGGACGTGAATATATAATTTAAAAGCGCGTGCGTTTACAAATAAATCCAATTCCAAAACCACTGTACCAGAATCATCTAACCGAATGAACCCACAAAACACTTTCAAAACAAACTTATACAACACAAAGGAGAAAACAGCAAATAGACTGAACATCACATCAAAACAAAAATAAAACTGGAATAACCAAACACTTTTGCAGTGAAAAAATTGGCAGAAAGCGTGAAGAAACAAGAAAAAGAAATAACACAAAGAAAGACTGTCCAAGTTACAAGAAAACAAGGAAAAAAAAGTTCAAAAAGCACTCCAAAACAGCAATGGGAAACAAATGGCCAAACTGTATCAAATTTTAATTAAAGATAAAAACAGCTAAGAGTAAAAGCAACAAGAACACCCCAGAAAACGATCACGAGATCGTAATAAAATAGGAAAAAAAATATCAAACCACCATAAAAATGAAATTTTAAACCCAAACTATCAAATTCAAGATTACTAGGCATACGACTATCACTAAAAGAAACTAAACAAGTACCATTCAATCAATCATTCCCCTTTAATTCCTAAACCAACCAGCGATGATGGATCAATCAAGAATCAAACAAAACACAGCGCAAAAGGAGGACCACATAGTATCCCTCACAAGTCACAACCAGTAACAAAAACAACAAGAGAGAGGTAGATTAGATTATGGATTATTATACCCCGTAGGCAAATGGTCAACAAAAGTGAGTAACATTTTAAGCTTCGAGCCACCTTCAGACGCCAAACCAGCGTGCATCTCCACAGCCATAGCATCCACTACTTGCCTTAACCTCCCAACTGGTGTCTCGCATGCTTCTTCTAACTCTCTCAACACTCCTACCACTCTCTTCCACTTCCTCCTAATCCGTACCCTCCTCCCCACCACCACTCCTGCCACCGCACAAGCCGCCGCCGCAGCAGCCGCCGCCAATCCCGCCGCCAACTTCCCCATCACGCACCAATTATCCAACTATACCGCTTGCCAACTTATCACTATACGCTCACCAGTCCAAAGAAACAGAAAACCGACGCCGTTTCATTGTGAAACATTGCAACTTTGCTATGTAAATGAACTATCTGAATGAAACCCAGATAGGAAAAGTTAAATACTTTATGAGGATTCAGCGGCGAGAGACAAACGCCGGTGAAGGTGCCTATTTGTAGACGAACAGTTCGAGGAAAGGCTTAAAAGACTCTTTTTTTATAATAAGATTTCACAGGTAAGTGTTAGGAGGAGTTTTTTTTTGTGGGGGGGGAGAGCGAGAGAGAGAGAATGGAATGGTTTTTTTCTTTTTTTTCTTGACTAAAGAAGCGTTGGAAAGCGAACTGGACGGTACTTATAGAGGTAATAAAATGACAAATTCACCCTTGTTAATGCTCGAAATTGACAGATTTTTGCCGAGGATCTTTTTGTTGATTTCATTACCGTTTGTGAATAGTTTTCGAGGTTAATGAGAATTTTGACTTCTGGGCGTGGCTGCTTTTTTTGTGGGGTTGGTGCATGCAATTGCCATTCGAGTTTAAGGATATTACAAGGTAAAAAAAAACACCAAAACCTTTCATTGGTTTTTTTGAAAGCAGAAAGATGGTCGGTGTTGATTGCGTTTGACTCGTTTGATTAGGACCCTTTTCCGATCTGGAGACAGGCACGGAGGGGAGGGCTTGGCTGGCTAGGTGGATAGCTAGAAAATGCCTGTGTTCTTTCAGATTGCAATTTACTTGTGTGAACCAAGTTCGTGCTCGTTCGTTAATTTTAGTATGTGATTGTGACTCGTGATCTAAAATTACCAAGTTCTCTGCTCGTATAACTAGTGGATAAGGCATGCCGATCCTGTGTTCATCCACAACATAATTATTGTTTTGAAGATAGTCACGATATTGATGACAATTGGGTTCGTGCCACATGGTTTTTGCAATTTATTTATAGCATGTAATATATAATGCATTAAAATCATTAAAAAATTAATTTTATATTTTTTCAAGCCAAACGCATCTTAACATAGTTTTAAACGCAAAAATAATTTTATAAAACATTAAAAAGTATGATAGCGATTGCGATTTAAAATATTTTTTGCTTCAAAATCATGTTTTTTATATCAACAAATCAAAACAATATAAAAACATTAAAGAAATTAATTTTAAACAAAAAAATCAAATTTTTTAAAATACATTTTAATGAAGTTGCAAAATACTTTTTTAATTAGCGCTTAAATTTATTTTCGAGAAAAATTATAGAAGCATTTCTTATCCGAATTAAAGAGGAGATTATAGTTCAAGTCCCTCTTCCTTACAAGATCCGAATTAAAGAGGAGATTATAGTTCAAGTCTCTCTTCCTTACAAGATCACGTGTGCAGACAAAGAAGGAGATAGAATTGAAGCCTTGAAGGGGAAAAAAATGAAACATGATGAGTGTGTTCCTGTTTTTGGTCTCGGATTACAATGAACACAAAAGTTTCTGCCGAGTTAATTCGAGAGTGCTTCCTCCCTGGCTCGACTCGCCATCCTTCACTTGCGACCTAGTTGGGACCAATTCAACGAACAAAACAAATTAATGAATTAATTATCACTCGAGACGACAATGTTCGAGGCACACAACAACGAAGCAACATTAATTTTATTTATCCTGTAATAATATTAATTAATTATTATTAGTTTTTTTCAAACCGAAGAGACCAGAACGTAAGAATCGACAACTTCATCAATGCTACCAGGCAGCAGCGAGTAGCAGCTGGTGTTTACAATATTATGTGCATTCCAGCTTGGTTTTGAAACTTGTATCGCCTGTCACAGCTAATCGTCTCCTTTTCTTCACACATACTGACATTCATGTGGGGAAAAAGAGAGAGCATGTAGCTAGCAAATTTTTAACCATGGCCACGTTCATCTCTCTTGGAGGCATGCTTCTTCACTGCCTTGCTCAGATCTCTCGTTCCCAGCTCAGATGGCAACAGCAAACATTCACAAGTCTCTCTTTTCTTTCCTAGGCTTTTCACCTCCCTGTTATTTTCATCCCGTGTTTGATATTATGGTGTATAATATTTTTAAAAATATTTTTTTATTTTAAAATAAATTAAAATATTTTTATTTTCTATATTAGTTTATCAAACTCATCGAAAACACTTAAAAACTGATTTTTCTCTAGTTAAACACATTTTCAAAACAAAAACGAACTAGAAAACAGAAGCTGTCGAATTTCTAAACATTGCATTAGTTATAGCTTGTAGGGCCCTTTTTTTGGTTTTAAAATGTGTTTGGAATTGTAATAGCGGTAATAATTTAAAATTATTTTTTATATTAATATACTAAAACAACAAGCTGAAAATATAAAAATTTATTTTATTTTAAGTAAAAAAAAATCAAAATTTACTTGTCTTTAACTTTTATCCTGATGAAATACTTTCTTTTAAAAAGACTCGGGGGCAAGGCCATTTTCGTAATCTTAACAGAATATCCAACAACAAGTCCCGAAACACCAGGCCAGCATGTATAAAAGGGAAGGGAGTGAATAATAAATAATATTATATATAAATAAATACTTGAAATAGATTTATAAGAATATGAGAATTTATTTTCTATTTAATAAATAATAATAAAACCTGAACGCGTAACAAAAACTCCATTCTTATTGTCATTCCAGTACTTGATTCTCAGAGCAGAAAACAAAAATAAAAAGAGATCAGACTGCGACGGTACTAGTCACGTATCCTTCGTACATGCCAGCTGTGTCCCGCTAATTCCAGCTGTGCTTACAGCACGACCAAAAGCTACCATCCTCTGCGTGCGTTCACGTTTTTATTTCGATGACAATTAAACGAGATTTAAGAAAATTATTACTTACAGTACAGTTGGCAAAAAAACAAGACAACATCTCAGCACCCTTGTGTGAGGGCATCTCCAAGAATATGCTAAATGAAAAGTCAAGAATTAAAAAAATAATATTAATTTGACTTCTTAAAGCTCGTTTTACGTGTTCAGGGAAAACAACGCCGATCAAATTACTAAAATATAATTTTTTTTAAATATTACTCCTGAATGTACGGTAAAAATGTCAAGAATTAAAAAAAAACACAATTAATTGAATTGTGGTTTTTTTTTCTTTGATTTTTTTAACCATGTTTTTTCTATTTATTTTTTATAAAATTATTATAATTTCATGATTCTTATTATAAATTTGACGAGTTCATGTGTATTGATATAGGTTATTTTTTTATTTTATCATTTAATATTAATATTAATTGAAATTATTCAGGTTATTTTTATATTTTTCAGATAAATTGGGTCATATCAAGTTATTAAAATTTTTATGTTTTAAATATATTAAAATAAAATTGATTAAAATGACATTTTACATTTGGAATGCATGTAAAAAAATCATATTTATACTATTTTTAAAAAAATCATATTGCATGTTTAGCTCTTCTGAATAAATGGATGCTTTTATACGAGGGATTTTAACAAAACAATGTCATATCATGATGCTGGCAAAAAGTTAATTAATATTAAATAGTTAGTCGTATCACTCGTAATTGGTAGACCAAACCTAACATCATACCTTAAAAAAACTTGCATTATCGAGTTACAAGTCAATTTACATGTTACAAAGTTAAATCACATCAATTATTTTTATTAAAAATTTTGTTATTTTATTCTTTTAAAAAAATGATATTGACTCGAATGAGATTAAATTAAATTTAACTTAATTAACTGTGTTTATTAGATTAATGCATTTTTTATTGAAATTAAAACTTGTTCTAGGTTAGATTCCAAATCATGAATTTTTCAGATCAATCTCTTTATGGAACCAAATTTAAAAGCTAGAATAACATTTTGATTCACATGTTTCTTAAATTTAAATTCTTAATCAATAAGATAAAAAAATATATCTATTGTTGCTAAAACCATGCAAAAATAAAAAAAAAACGTGAAGGCATCAATTGAACATGACTTGTTTGAAATGAGATTTAAAGTATACTCAATTTATTTCAATGAAAGAGAGGTATCCACGAATATCCTTCCCTTTCATTTTTCTTTTTAAGACCACAGGACATCATGTGTTTATTACAAAGGCCATTCTCTCTAATGTATGTTAAGATCAACAATATGAAAGTTCCTCGTAAGCCATGGCCTTGAAGAACAGTGGAAGACGGATCTCCATGGATGATGATCGAGCATATTTAGGAATGTAGTGTAACTTGTATTTTTAAAAATTTTGACTTTTTTATTTAAAATAATTTTTTTTATATTTTTAGATTATTTTGATGTGTTAATATTAAATATAATTTTTAAAAAATAAAAAAAAAATATTTTAATATATTTTTAAATAAAAAATATTTTAAATTATCATCGCTATTCTAAACCACCCCGAAACCTACAGATCTCCCGGCTGGCTAAAAAACAGCCGTGACCGTGAGGGGTAAAATAGAACCTATCGCGACTCGCGAGGGTTTAAAAGAAACAGAAACGATAATCTTTTTATTTATTTATATATTTTGAGTGGCGAGTGATGACTGCCGTCGAGACTAATTTGACCGCGCGTGCACATTTAAAAAGTCAAAATCAATGAATGATCCACTGACTGTACAAATTACCCTGACCCGGCAAAGCAGACAGCTAAGCTGGAATTTCCGTTTGATTTTAAGCACGTGATTTATGCTAAACAGTCCCAAATGTCTGTTCTCGCGGGCCCACAATAAATCTGACGCTGCTTTCGTAATTATATACATAATACTTTATATAAATATTATAATTATTAAGTAAGCGATTAAAAAAACACCAATCACATGATGCCATACCACTTAAGTAGATACATTTTATTAAAAAAAAATCAAGCATCTGTAACGCTATGAATAATTAATCAATATTAGCTATTTTAAAAAATAAGCTACAGTGCTGTTTAAATAGTGATTAATTAGGTGGCCAGTAATAAAAATTTAGGATAAAGAGGTTTTTCATCCCCTATAATCTCATATTCGAACCTTATAGTTGCTAATATAATGGTTACTAGAGATTTATATGATTGTTAATTTTAAAGTTTATAGGATTAGTCAAAATACGCGCAAGCTGACCCGAACATCTATGTTGATAAAAAAAATAGTGATTAAACCGACGTAACTAATTAAGATGAAAATCAAATTAAAATCATGAACACGTAACTAGAAAGGAAACCAAAAACTAAGTATGAAAACAAAACAAAAAAACTCTTGAAGAATAATTTTTGGGCCTAATTTGCACATCATCTCGATCTCGACTAATTACAGCAAGTTGACACACAGTAGAACCAAGCCTGTAGAAAATGTTGGTCAAGTCTTGGCTCAATTCAATTATTAGACGAAGTTATGTCAATTTTCATCTAAAATATCGTTTATTATGTTCAAACTTTCTTAAACTTGAACTTGTACAAACACATTCCTCAATTAAAAATCTTTTACTAAAATATTCCAAATAATTAAAATAATATTTATTTTCAGAGGTGTTTTTTTTTCCTGACAATGAAGCTACATAGCATAAAAAACTAGAAAAAAAAAACAAGAATAAGCATCTAACTTTAAGCTGCATTGTTGAAAAATAAATTATTTAATTAAAATTTATTAAAAATCACGTGTTGTCACTATCTTTTTTGTGATTATTTCGTCAAGTTCCTTTCATAATATATACACCAATAAAAGCAAAAAACACGGCAACAAAAACATGAATTTGTTGTTTTTGTTATTGTGTTTTTTTATTATGAATAATTATATCCCACAACAAATATAAAAAAAATAAAAAAACAAAAATAAATGCACAGTTAGTATCTTGTTACATGGGAGCGTGGAGAAATACCATTGATCACTAAAAATACATGTATGAGATTATGTAGTCTCTCCCCTTCAACTTCGCAGTATTTTTGTTGTCGTTTAAAATCTCCGATTCCCTTCTTGACAATATAATTAAATTAAGAAAAGGCTGGAAAAAAAATATTAAATTAAAGGACTTGGAAAACAAATATATTTGCAACTCTGTCATGGGCCTGCTTGTGTTTTCTTGTCGTCTGTTCCTCCTTCACGACAGCTCTGTAATATTGCAAGCCATCGGTTATATGTGTTTTAGAAGGTGGCGATTGGCCAAGCCATTCAGAAGACAAGATCATTTTCTTGAAAAGTATCAATTGCATGTTCGTATATATATATGATCAATAACACGTGTAATTAGCCAGGCCAAGCAATTTTTTCATAAAATGGGTACGTGTATCAAGTGCGACTTTCATGTTTTTTTTATTAATTTAGGTATTTTAAAAAAATGGAAATAACTTCAGTACTACGGCAGCGAGCACCTAACATTCCATGCTCCATGCATTTAAATTAACCCACGCGTATTAATTGACCGGGAGCCTGAGAAAAATGACCAGTAGCCTGGGAAAATATAATATTTTATTATCTGCTATTTCAGCGCTCTTTCATTCCTTTCCGGTCACCGCCAAGAAATCAGGGGAAAAAAAACAATATAATATTTTGTCAGTGTCAAAAAAAATAAAAACTTTTACCAGTAATTACTATATTGATAGAATTGTCAAAGGAAACATGTTGTTGGCCATATGCTTCCAGGGAATTTACGCTCCATTGATTTCGCTGGCAACTTCTTTTTCGGTGACATCATCATGGAATACTCGCAATAAAAAATCAAAATTTACTATCTACTTTTCATTGGAAAACACACTCATAAAATAATATTAATTAACTATTCAGGAGTTTAAAATTAAAATGTTTGTTTTATATGGAGTTTCAAATTCAAGATGTATAGTTGATAATATAATAGTTATGAAAGGCTTACATGATCATTAATTTTAAAGCTTATGAAATTAGTCAAGATACACGCAAGCTGACCCGAATATTTACATTAATAAAAAATAATATTGATTAATGGTCATATTTCTTGCGTCATCCTAAACATAATCCAACAACCACTACAAATATTGATTAACCTAATTCTATATATAAAAAAAGAAACTATAAAACACTTAAATATATTAGTAAACTACAAATAATATTTTTTTTAATAGATTAACCTAAAACATAAATGAATTATTAAAGAATACATAAATTTGCTTATTCTTGTATTTATCTCTCTAAAATATTCAGTAATTTTAAGTGAGCAGTGATTAGATTAATAAATAACATGACCATTAACGATGGGGTCTTCCTGTTCTCCTAAAAAGTGGGTTATGTTCCTAGCCTCGAACATGTGAGCTGAAGGTACACACATGATTTTAGAAAACACACATAGCATTAAACGGCATGGTTTTGGTTTTCTATGATGTTACAAATTGTTTTATAACGTGATAGAGTCACCTCCCTTTCGTAAAATCCAACCCTTTCCATTAGCCCTTTGAGCGTGATAGAGCATTCTACAAGCATGATACCCATAAGAATCATCGTGAAGCAACAACTATCACACTATGTAAAGTTCATAATTAAATTTGCAAATTTAATATATATTTTTAATTTTTTTACACGAACAAATCAATAAAATTTAAAAATACAAAATAAAAACTAAAAAACAAAACAATAATTCAACTACCACGTCAATCAGTGCCTTAAACCCATAGAAACGGAGCCACTAGGCCAGCAAGCAACAACCTAACAGCAGGTAATATTAATACCACATATATTTTTATACTTGTCGTCTTCCTCCAGGAGCCTTCACCTTTCATGATCATAATTGGCTTGCTTGACCAGTGAAAACTTGGCATCACTGCTGCAAACCAGATTTGAATTTGCATAATCCAAGTATTTATAAAGTGATCCAGCCATTAAGCAATCGATTTTCAACCTTTCTTCTATCCTCTGTCCCTCGACGAAATATCTTCCCTCAAACCCTGATTTGTGCTTCTTTTAGCCAATCTCAACCCATTTTGTAATTTTGTTTTTATTTTTATAGATGAGTTTTTTCTTATTGTTTTTTTTTATTGTTAGAGAATAATATAAATCATATATTGTTATTTCACCTAACATGTTAAACTATTGGGTTGAAATAGTTCATTGACATGATATCAGAGTCTTGATGATCAAGCGGTTACGAGTTCAAATCTTACCAACTCTATTTATTTGATAAACATTAAACATAATTTGATAATATGGACATGTATAAATTTCAAGCTCAAATAACTTTCACTTGAGAGGGCGTGTTAAAAAATAATATAAATTATATCTTGCTAGAATAACAACGATTCACTGAAATTATGAAGGTTTTTATCGTATCTTTTCTTTATAATTGTTAGGATATTTTATTTTTATCAATTGAGTATTAATAAAAATACTATTTTTTTCCTCCAAAAATATAGTTCTACAACCATTCAAATGTGTGCAATGGCATGTCCAATCGTCGTCACGACTTTTGCAGCGTGCTTATGGGCAGGACATCTTTTAGGGCGACATGCTTTTTGAATACCTTTGCCATTTCTTTATCAAGGAGATGATCATATATACTCAATATATCCAGGGAATTAATGCCTAAGAAGGCAAGAAGATGGTATCCTTTGCAGTAGTATATTTGTTTCTATAGTGCTGTGGGGTTGCGTGATTGCTCTACTCGACAATCCCATGTTTGTTTCCCTCAATCAGTGCCTTTTTTTTAAAAAAAAAAAAGGATAAAAGAAGCATTGGATCAAGGAAAAGAAAACACCCCCGTGTACCAAGTGGACTCATAAAAGTATTCCATGTCCAAGAATTATAATGTAAATTGTCACCATCCGAACTGAATGAATTCATAATTTTAAATAATTATTTTATTTGATGGATAATTAATAAGATATAATATTATCAAACCTACTCAAAACGATCACTTTAACCTTACTTGAAATATATATATATATATATATACACGTGCAGAACCAACAAAACAAAAATGGTGGAATTACAAAATAATCAAGTTAGCGTGTTTGACAGTGTGGTTGCGGGTGCTTTTCAAATAGCTTTTCGTGTCGAAATACATGCCAATGATGTTTTTTTATTTTTTAAAAATTATTTTTGACATCAGCACATCAAAACGATCCAAAAAGTACAAACCACACTTAATTTTAACAAAAAAAAGAAAAAAATTCAAATTTACACAAAATACAGGTATAAACGCAATACCAAACATTCTCTTAGGAAAAGAAGGAGGAGAAGCTGGGGCTAATTTAAGGATTAATCACTCTCTTAATTAAGGTGGTATTCTCGCGCTTGATGATTTCCTGCTAGGAACCTACAATGGAGCATGGACCCGCGCGGCTGTCCCCACGCTTATTAGTTTTCCGCCGCCCCCCGAAAACTGAAAAATAAATAAATAAATAAAATCATACCATGTAAAATAGGAACCATCATTTCATTAATAGGTCGAATTGACCATGGCGGCTCTGCTGCAGCATTATTAAAAAATCATGTTTGTTATTTAACAAATATTATAAAATTAATAATAATCGAGACAAGTCATCGGATGAAAGTGAAGTTTAATGATAATATAATAGACTTTAAGTACACAGGGCCATGGAAATTAAAGAAAAATCACGTCCCCGATCTTGACCATTTCTGGAGATCTGGATTTATTTATTTTCTTACCGTTCCTTGTGTTTCAATTATTCGTCCCATGGCCAACGAATCCCATTGGCTGGATGTGGGGTTTCGAGTGGAGCATGCTTTTGTTTTTTAATAATGAGTTAGTGACAAATGTTGCTGATGATAATCCTCTGTGACACATGCTGTATTGAATCACTCCTGGAGATTAATTAATTAACAGCAGGCAGGCTGTCTAGGCTAGGCTAATCCAAGAACACCAAGAAGCCTTTCCTGTCATTATTTTATTACTATACTATATTCTATACTCTTGGTCAAGAAATTAGCATTAAGTACGTGCTTTCATTAACCTCTAATCACCTTCTTGATTAATTAACTAATTTTAACATGTCTGGAGAGGGTTTAATGTGCAAAATTCGAATTCGTGGAGAAGTCCCGCGACTAGATCCAGTTAATGATTCGAAGTTGCAGGTCTCCACGCATTAAAGCAGGATTTGGGTGTCGTTTTTATCTTCTTGTAAAGAACTGAAACCTATCCCTCAATGAATACAATTCGAGGAGTTGCCTTATTGCCGATAGAAAATAATATGATATGATTACGCTTTTTGACAGGATCTAACCTCTCTGATCTTCTCAACTACCACCCAATTATTCTACATTGCTTTCAAGTTAATTAATTCATATTGGTGTAAGTTGGTGAAAAATATTCACGGTTAAACTAAGCTAATTGGACTATAATCACACCACAAAAAGAGGGTGAAGAATTCTAAACTACAAATTAAGGCAGTGTTTGGAATACGATTCAAATATTATTTGGTGAAAATTGGTTTTTCTTTTTTATTTAAAATTAACTTTTTATGTTTTTTATTGTTTTAATATGTCGATATTAAAAATAATTTTTTTTAAATAATAAATTTTTATATATTTAAAAAGCAAAAAACACTCTAAAAAACAACTACTATTACAGTATCAGACGCTACAACATGAAATATCCTTTACTAATGAGAAAGAATACTCATGCTATTGGGCAGGGTTATAAATTTGAGATTGGAAACCTAAAAATATATTATTTAGTAAAAAATTAGTTTTTTTTTCTTTGCTTAAAATTAAATTTTTATTTTTTTTATTGTTTTGATGTGTTAATATTAAAAATAAATTTTATAAAAATAAAAAATATATTATTTTAATGTATTTTCAAGTCAAAAACATTTTAAAAACCAACCACTATCACAATATTATTTCCACACAAGAAAAAAAAAACCCAAACTATTAATTGGGTTGAGTTATAGATTTAAGATCAGGGAACCAAAAAATATATTGAGCTATAAAAGTTATCTATGCAACCAAAAAAACATATATAATAGTTATAGATTTAAGATCAGGGAATCGATCGAAAGTATATATTGTCAACATAATTTTTATATTTTTGTTGTTGCGTCGCAATTACAAAAATTTAAAAAATAACATGTTAGTTGACAGTTGACACATTTATGGTAGAAACGAAATGTCAAGACTCAAGATATTAAATATTGAAATTGATTACTTTTTTTTTTCTTATTTTATTATAGGTTTGAGAGTGACTTTCAATTTTTTTTTTAATTTGGTTAATTTTTATTCAAATTAATTTTTTTAATATTTTTAGATTGATTTGATGTACTAATATAAAAAATAAATTATTAAAAATAATAAAAATATTATTTAATATTTTTTTAAAAAAAATATTTTAAAAAACAATCACTAATACATACTCCATTACTACATGTGCAGCTCCGATTGATATTACATTTTAAATAATGAATCAATAAAATTTAAAAATTTTAATATGAAAATATCACAAAAATTACAACCTCAATGGGTATACCGTGCAGTAGTCAATAATCACCACGGTTCACACGCATGTATAAGCAATACTCCGTTGACCTGGCTCGAACCCTCTCTCCATCTCCCTCTGTATAGAACGAGTGAAAGAAAACTTACAACAACCTGCCGACCAAAAGTGCACTTTTAATAGCCTGATATATCCGGTGAAGTTGGTATATATCCAGGTGTTTTCCAGCTATTTCCAATCATTCTGGTTTCACACAGTCAAGAATGTGAAAACACAAAATTAAATAATGGCAGGAGGGTACTGCAGGTCACTTTCAGGCCATCTGTGTGGTGACCGACCGAAAAATAAGTCCAGATAAAAGAGAACCCCGGCCCCAACTTGAAGTTGAATATTATTCTATTCAACTCGTGACTTCAATTCGATTCTGACCACTGCTACCTATCAATAATCGTTTTTCTCTAGCTTTTGCTCCTCCTCTTTCTTCTTTCAAGAACAAATCATCAACGAGTCTTCACGCATTTCCACTACACAGGGCGGCTTGCAATTGTTTGGTGAACAAGAAGTTCGCTTCCAGGGGAAGCTCGCATCTAGGGAAAGTTTATTAACCTAGCTAGGTTTTCTTTTCTTGGTTCACAAATATGATATCTATTTTACGCGTGCACCCTTTTAATTTGGATGAAGAGCCTAATGGTGTGGCACTGTGGAGAAATTAATCTTTTAACTTTCAAGTGATCGAAGCAATAATGGGTGTGTGAGAGCAACTTTCACATCTGACTAGCTAGGAGTAGCTTTAGGGTTCTTACAAAGGCATCGATACTAGAATTTACAAACTTGCCCCAACAAGACATCAACAAATTAGTTAAAGTAGATATGATCTCTCCAATATGCTGGTTAACTTCGAGTAAGCATAAATTGTCATCGCATCCGTCAGCTTTTGTGTCTCATTGATCAACAGTACTCATCAAATAATACATGCAAGAAAACAAAACTTCACAATTTTCATATAATTAATTACCCCGCAAAGAGATTGCTTTCTAATGGTCGGTACCTAATCACAAGCTTTGCCCTTAAACATGGTCACCACACACCGAACACTTTTTTCCTGGTCAAAGCCATTTCCTACCTCATTTCATGCAGTTTTTCATGGTGCGTTTGGACAAAAGTTTTGAACTGGTGGGATAGCTAGTGAGTGGGTCGTCCCTGAAACTGTTGATGGTTAAATTATAAAGTGGGTTTTTTTTCTTGCTCGTGGATCTATGCAAGAGAAGGACTGGTATATGCTTGTGTGCGTGTGGTGTGCTTTGGTCAGTTAATTTGGCTTACTAGAAATGAGGTAATCTACAATGATGGAAGGCTGGACCAGTGTGGTTTGTGGTCTCTGATTTACAACAGTCAGCAGGGTTGCTCATTGGGTACTGAGGTTCTTGGACGAGCTCTCTTCTGCTACACTGGGGATGCTTTATTGAGGAGCCCTGACTGTGTTAAGTCAGTGTCTGCTTTGAAGTGGAACACAGACGGTATCAGGTATAAGTGGAGTACTATTAAGGATCATGAGTTGATATTTTCTTCCTCAATTCTTACAGCTAGCACTAATTAAGCATTCTAATGAGACTGAAATACTCGCAATCAAAAAAGCAGTTGGAATCAGTGCAGATCATTCATCTTTAGCTCAAACGATGGACTGGCTTTTTCGAAACGGACTCTTCAAATGCAGCGAGCTGGTTGAACAAGAGCGCAGCATGCTCTCGATAGTATTTTCAACTCAGTTAAAGCTTTAAAGGCAGCAGCTTTTATCCATACGCTTAGAGAAGCAAGTGCTTTTGCAGATAATTTAGCCAAGGAAGCAATAAGTCGTGGTGATGATCTTACCATCTGGTTGTAAATGATCGCTTCATTTCCATGTCTAACCATACTCTTAATGACTGCATGCTTATCTTAATAAAATCCCGACTTTCACAAAAATAAGTCTGATTAAAGCGATAGGGCCTTTTAGCATCTGACATCCCATAATTAGTCTTACATGATATAATTGATTGCACGGAAGAAGAAGAAAACATGTTATACTATATTATATAAAGTTTGGGTAGACAAAAGATTTAATGGACCGATGTTCTGTAATGATTATAGCTGTTCAAATTCATTGACACCCTGGACGTGCTCACATAATTCCAACGATACTGATGTCTTCGTTAGGTTACTCTGCTACCTAGCTCCAAGCTAGCTCGATTTGAGTCATTTCAAGGGACAAGAGAATTCAAATCCCCTGTCCGCGTTTAAACACTACGAACCAGCTCTATTGTTATGCTGAAATTAAATTTCATCTTCCTCCCAAATAAATAAAAAAATAAAAGATAATCAATTAATAACTTTGAGGGTGTAGCTCAACTGGTTAGATTTTGTGTTTATTTCTCAAAAATCACCAGTTTGAGTCTCACAAATCTCAGGGTCATTAGAGACTTACATGGTCGTTAACTTCAAGGTCCGTGAAATTAATCGAAGTATATGCAAGCTAACTCGAACACCACATTAATAAAAAAACATAAAAAATAAAAGACATTCAATTAATAAATGTAAGCTATATATGTTGTTCATAGTTCTTTTCTTCGTTCGTTCCTTGTTTAAGTTTTGAGATATCACTTGGATTGTTTCAAAGGATTTGAGATTATATCTCTTCGTATTTAACAAGAATATTATTATTTAAATTAAATTGCATCCAAATACATGAATTAACCTGCTAGTCGATACAAAAAAAACCCAGCAAATTACAACACACACACACATATATAAAAACTATATATATTTGGTACCATTTAATTTCCATTTCTTATCGCTTTGCCCTTTGAGCTCGATCGTCAAAAAAGCATCTACAATATTTCTCCTCTTTCGATACTATATGTGAGGGACCATTTCTAATAGATCTGCTTAACTATCACGAGATAACATGCATGGACCATTTCCATATAAAAATCTTTAAACTTTTATTTCATTATCAATATCAGCACGCATGTACCCTTTCTACAACTTTTTTTTTTATTTTTTTATCCTCCAAGAACTTGTATAGTAGTTTATTGTTATTGTTTGTTTTTTCGTTTTAAATATGCTTTTAAAAAAAATTATTTTTTTTTATTTTTTTCTTTACTTTAAATTAATATTTTTTTTGATGTTTTCAGATCATTTTGATGTGCTGATATCAAAAATCATTTTTAAAATATAAAAAAATCATTTTGATGCATTTCCAAATGAAAAACACTTTGAAAAAACAACAGCAACCATACTTCCAAACAAGCCTTAACATAACCCTTTTTATAACATAATTCAAGATTTGGATTATAAATGAGCTGGGTTAATTTAAATTAATATAAAATAACTTTGTTTTAAGATTTTTTTTAAAATAAAATAATATCATTTTATAATTACCAAAATATATATCAATGAAGTCTTACTTAATTTGATTTTGAGTGAATCACAATTTTAACCACCGATTTTTTTTAGTTTAACTAAATCAACTTCCATCTTATTTTACATAAAACTTAAATTGAATTAGATTTTTATAGTATGTTAGTTGTTATTTTTGAAAATGTTTTTTGTTGAAAATAAATTAAAATAATATATTTTTTATTTTTTCAAAATTATTTTTATATAAAAACATTAAAAATAAATTTTAAATAAAAAAATATAAAACACCATTTCAAAAACATTCTCATTTAACCTCTTAGCCGAGAAATTAATAAAATATCTTCCTGGCTAGGTGGCAGAGGAGAGCCAAAGCCGCAGGGAGAAGCCGAGCTATGGTTGGTTATAAAGCGGCTTATCAAAGGCAGCTGTGCGTACGATCCCAGTCCCATCTAGGAGTCGCTGTCTACGCACGTTGCTAAAATAACAGTACGTGTCAGAATAAGCTGTTCAGCAAAATGGGACCACCCGAGTTGTGGATGCGACACGTGTTTGTATCCCCATTTTGACAGCTTACCATCTATGATTGAGGGACCACATTAACCCCGCCTCTCCCTCATACTGGTTTCCTATTTTGCCCTCTCGTACTCCGTGCATTTTTTCACTCGTTTTGCCGCGTGCCAGATCGGATTGGAATTCAGGTGGTCACGTGAACATATCACTAAACGTTTTCCCTCTCATTAAGCATTTGCTCATTTATGTTTCAATTAGACCATAACTTTCCCGTGAGCCTCCACGTGATCAAATTGTACTCTCTCCTCTGACCTTTTATTAATTACCTCCTAAATTAATTTTAATTTTGATATAAAACGAGTGTGTGTGTGTGTGTGAATTCAAATATATTTAAAAATATTATATCGCAACTGTCTTGTTCTGGTTAGATTTTAAGCAAATTTAAATTAAGATGGAGTAATGAAGCTTACTTTAAACTTATCTAGATTAAGTGTGTATTTTGGTGTAGGGTATTTTTTTAATTAAAATAATATTTTTTAATTTTTTATTAATACATCAAAACCATATAAAAACACTTAAAAAAACCAATTAATATGAATCTATAACATTAATCTAGATATCTGTAATAGACAATAAACTCCTCCAAATTTTTTTTTTGTTAAAATTGAGTGCTTTGTCTTTTTGGTCTTTTGATGTCTGATGTCAAAAATGATTTTTAAAAAATAAAAAAACATCATTGGCATGCATTTCGGCACGAAAAGCTATTTGAAAAGCACCCACAACCACACTGCCAAACACGCTCAAAAACATGTTTGGGAACGCGGCTAGCCGCATTTTTTTTAAAATTTAAAATTTATTTTATTTAAATATATATATTTTTTAATTATTTTAATATGCTGATATAAAAAAACAAGTTAAAAAAAATATTATTTAAATATATTATTAAATAAAAAATATTTTAAAAAACAATCATTACCACAATATTAAACATTCTTTTTATATTTCAGAAATAACCCAAACAACTAAATTAGCAGCAGCACCATAACTTATGGAAAGCTATCACCGAGTGTATTTAAGATTAATTACTATTCAGTATCGTAGATACTAACATTTTTGCTTTGTTTTATTTGTTAAAAAAAATATTATAGAAATGATCAATAAACATGTTTAAAATCAGTTAAAATTAGGAGTCCCTCGTTTTATAATTAAAAAATTGTTGGAAATTATTCTCTAATTAAAATAAATTGGAAGTGAATGATAAATTAATATAAAAAACTTTTGGTTAACATATTTTATAAACCTAGTAAAATTTAATCTCATGTTGAAAGATTACAAGATTTTCATGTGGTTTATATATTAGAAAATTAAAGATTTAAAAATAGATCCATGAATCACCAATGTTTTTAAAGAAAAATAACCTCATTCAAAATGAGCTTTGAGTTGATACCACACGCGCACATGTTCTTGGGTCTTGAGTTTTGGTTTGATCGAGCCTGGATTTGAGGTTTAACTAGGTTTTAAATTTGAGTTTGAGGTGAAATTTTTTTTATTAAATAAATAATTAATTTTTGCTAGTTTATTTTGAAATTATGTATGCTTTAAAATAACTATTTGTCGGTGAAGAATTAATTTTTTGATAGCCTATTTTATTTGCCTCATTTATGAATAAAGAATCTAAGTATTTTTTTAAAAAACTTGAATAGTTTCTATTTATATAGAAAAAAATATTTTAAAGCCAAAAACTATCATGGTTTTGTTTTAAGGTGGGTAATTAAAGCTAATAAATGATAAAAATTAATTATGGTAATTATAAAAAATATTTTTATATTAGTGTTTCTTTCAAAACTCATTGCAAGAGATTGGAGGAAGGGTGCTTTGTAAATATTTTGAGACCCTTCTTCACCTCAATTTCTAGATTACATTCCTTGGTTTCAAGCACTGTTTTTTTCCCCCTTTACCACAGAGCTTAGATTTTATTACTGTAAAGAGATTCCAAGTAATTTTTTTTTTTTAAGTTCATGAACATTGTCTAAAAATGCAAAAAAACAATTTAATGCTGTTGGAATTCTGAAAAATTAATTGCAATCATTCTACCTGCATCAAAAATACTAAAACTCTAAGAACAAATAATTAATTATTGATGATAATAGATTTTTATCTTAATTTAATTTTAAATGTTTTAATAAGTAAATATTTTATATTTGCATTTTAATTTGAGTATAATAATTCTTTTTTATCTGTTGGTATGCATGTTAACATCTTTGTATATTTAAATGCTACTTTAAATATTTAATTATATTCTAAGCATGCATCCTATAATTTTATTTTAATCTTCATTGCAAGTTCATGTTCATTATTTATCTTGTTATATAAAATTGCATGTAATCCAAACTGAACAATTATAATCTCTACCGTTGAACAGTAATCTGAAGGCTTTAACCAGCTAGTCTTTTGTTTAGTTTATACATCTAGGTTTTTGCAAATTAGATTAATAATTTAGAAGGTTGTCATCAACTTTAAACTTAAGTTAAAGTTTAACTGCTATTTCCAGTTTGTTATGTACATGCATTTTGTTTTTATATATTTTTTTAAAAATAATATTGAATCGATGCTTATTGAAAATATACTATATTTTCTTTTGGTTCTTACCCAGGTATCCTCACATTTTTTAAAGGGTGAGACTAGTCCCGTTTGGGGTTCGTGGCTATCCCTTATAATAAGTATATTTTTTGGAGATTGAACTTGTATTCTCATCTTTACAAGGATATAACAGTGCTTTAACCGCTAGACTAATACTTTATTGGCTAAATATATACCATATGGAACTAAACAATTAAAACATGATTAAATCGACTGTATTAGCTATAAAACTTTTATCTATTAAATTGTTTAGTTTTTTTTGTTCTTCTACAAATTTAAATTAGTTGTTCTATACTTGCATTTGAGAAGCTAAAAATTTAATTATAAGTATCTGACTAATGTTTATATGGAGAATTTGTTTTTTTAAGAAAAAAATTGATGAAAAAATCATTGTTCTCTCAAAACAAAAACAAAATAAAAATCATAAATGATGAAAATGCATTTTTATAGGAGAAAACATTTTTGCCTCATAATTTAGATGGTTATAGTTCTTATAGATATTTATTTTAATAATCACAAAAATATTATTTTTTTAAATTTTAAATAAATAAATAAATTATATTTGTATGATATATTTATAAAATCACCGTACCTAGCAAGCAGGATCCGCTTCCAAGAGCGTGTTTGCGTTGTTCTGCTTTTCAAATACTTTTAAATCCTTTTTGCATCCCCAAAACGATCCAAAAAGTACAAACCGCACTCAATTTTAACAAAAAAAAAAAATTCAAATTTGCACAAAATACAGGTACAAACGCAGTACCAAACGTTCCCTTAATAAGAGTGCCTTCTTCCGCCTTTGATGGGCCAATTACCAGGCTCAACAAATTACAGCCCATAGAGGGTAGCTTTTCCTTCTCCAGGAGGAGGACGGTCCCCGGAGAAGACCGACGAGGATGAACTCAATCGGCACCTACATTGTCGAACCCGACTCAAGAGGCCATAGAGAAAGCGAACATGACACGAGGGCTGGCTCAAAGAGGACCAGAATATAGATCTCAATACTGAGCCTGCACAGCCTGGTCCTCCTATCCTTTCTCACCTGAAAAAGATTTTGACCTGAACAAGCCCCTCGAGGAACGGTGACAAAGAGGATGTGCGCCAATTGACATGCAAAATTCAGGGCAAGAAACGAAGTATATTATTCACGAGCCAAGAGCTTTACGAGGGAAAATTATCTAATTGACGCTTCTAATGCAAAATTAAGGGTGAGCGAGTCCATTGGATGAACTCTTTTCCCGCCTTCGTTCTTGAAATATTTCACTGCCCTCATCCAAGGAGGCAGATATTGTGTGCAAATTGTGAGAAATCGGCACCAAAAAGGACTGAAATGAACATTATAAAAAAGTTGATGCACTTAAAGTTAAAGAGACCATGTGGATACCATATCACCATGTCATCACTCACCATATAAGATGCCACATCATTGATAACGATAAACTGATAATGGGATAAGAGGGAGATGGCCTAACGTTTAGTCTTTCCATTTTTAGGAGAGAGCTGAACATCAAATGTAATGGCATTTGTAATGATAGCCAGACAAGCTCTGTTTCAGCTGAAGAGCAGCAAGAGTGTAAAGGCTTGCGTTAAAGAGTGTAAACATGATAATTCTAACAGCAACGTTGTTCAACTTCCTGAGAAGACTCGCCACTCAAGCGTTCTTGTACTGGGTGGAACGGGTCGGGTCGGTGGGTCCACTGCCACTGCTCTCTCCAAGTTCTGCCCTGACCTTAGAATTGTGATTGGTGGTCGAAACAGGTAAATTTAACAAAAGCCCTTGTTTGTTTTCTGTTTGGTTTCCGAGAAAGTGACTAAAAAAGAAAAATAAGAAGTGAGGAAATTGATGGTAGGGAAAAAGGTGCTGCGATGGTGGGTCAATTGGGGAGGAACTCCGAGTTCACTGAAGTCAACATTGAGAATGTAGACTCATTGGGAGCAGCTCTGAAAGGTACAGTAATCTTTTAATTATCAGAATTGCAAAGCCATTATTTTTTACTTCGGTGTTTTCTAGTATTTGCTCATGTTTTGAACATACATATCCTGGGTCATTTTACGGCTCCATTCGGACTTAATTGGGGACAAGAAAAAAAAATTCAGAAGGTTAAGAAGGCTTCAGCAAGGATAAATTTTGCAACTATTTTTCTTTTCACTGTGCTTTTTGAGTTTTAAAGAGATCTTGCTGTTCATGATTGTGCTTGATTTATGTTATTTTAGCCCTGCATATATGTTGAGAAGACAATTTCCTGTATCTCATTGGAGTTCTAAGCATGGGGGTTGACTTCCATTTGCTTCCTCCCTTTTGTAGAATTTGTCTCATAAATCATAGGGTTGTACATTTTTCATGGAGCCCAACCAGGTTTAGTCCAGACAACATTTAGATTCAATATCTATAAGTTCCTAAAAAACGCCATGACTTGGCCAAGCTTTAGGCAACAAGCACACTTCAGCTGTAATAATTAATACCTACCAAATGAAAATCTCGGCTGTAATCCTACCCAAATGAAAATGTAATGAACTGAACAGCTTTGTTCTGGCTTCTCAGAACTTCCAAGTCTCAAGCTGTATTAATCGCTCTGCAGATGTAGATCTTGTCGTTCATGCTGCAGGGCCTTTTCAACAGGCAGGGAAATGCACTGTACTTGAAGCTGCCATAGAGACCAAGGTGAGGAAAGGTAAACATTATGTTTCTGAATATCAACATTCAGGTTAGATTTCTTTGTACAAGTGAATGCTTATTAGGCCTGTTTATAATTGTTACAAAGATATTATCTTAGGAGCTGTCTTTTTGCCTTTTCCTAACAGACAGCATATGTTGATGTTTGTGATGATACAAGCTATGCATTGCGTGCAAAGTCCTTCAAGGATAAAGCCTTAGCTGCAAATATTCCTGCCATAACAACTGGTGGAATCTATCCAGGAGTGAGCAATGGTATGATTGCCAGCATTCTTGCTAGGTCATCATTTTTATCTACATACTTTGTCCCCTGTACAAAATGCATTTCTGTATTTCCAGTCAAAACACACTCATCACTTATCATTTTGTGAATTTAAGGAGCATATCTTATCATATAAACCACGTGCCTCTGGATAGAGTGAAATTCAAAAAGATTAATTCCGGCAGCCCCAAGTAAATTGCTTCATTGCTTTGAGATGACTTTTTTATGAAAAAAAAGAAGAGAAGTTATAACTCAACGAAGCTTTGCAGTTTGAGTTTCTAAACGTTCTTATGACTCATGCTATCAGCTGCCTTAAGTTTATGCCACTACCAGTCTCATGCAAACCCACCATTTGGGCCTTAAAGCTAGCAAATGCCTGAAGAAAAACATAATTACACTAGCATAGAGTAGCATCTTATAAGTTACATTGATATAGAAGTGGCGGATAGATCATACATTACATCATGTGGAAAACCACCTCACATTCAGCTACTGTACTTTTATTCCACTACTTGCTAATTTCTACCGCTATCATGACAGTCATGGCAGCAGAGCTAGTACGTGCTGCGAAAACTGAAAGCAAGGGAAAGCCAGAGAGGCTGAGGTAATTGTTTTCTCATCTTAGAACTTAAACCAAAGAAAGTTTTGACTAGTCAATAACTCCTTATTCATCACCAAATGCCACTATGGGTTCTCTTACAATTTTAGCATAATGTATCATCCCTTGAATGTTAACTATCCATCTAGAGATTCTTGCCTTACCGCCACTTTAGTTTACCAGTTTCCGCAGTACCACCTCAGTTCTCTAATAGAAGTTCTGATGAAGAGTGGTGCTCATCTCCATCCATAATTTCTGGTACCTCATAAATTTTTCCTTGAAGTGGAAAATGTGCGTTTCATTCTGAAAGCACTTCTTCTCCTTAGCCATGCCATCAACCTCATAGAACAAAATCTTCATTTTCCTTTCTGATTTTGGTTGAAAGAAATTTGGTCCTTGGTGGTATCTTTAATGCTTATTTTTGAGTTAAGGCATATTATTATGAAACTCCTTGAAAGAAATTTGGTCCTTGGTGGTATCTTTAATGCTTATTTTTGAGTTAAGGCATATTATTATGAAACTCCTTTCATTCCAGTAGAAACTAATCAATTGAATTAACATGGAAGTGGCGCATCTTTGCTGCTTGGTAAATGGTGATCCATTGCACGATGCAATAAAGCAGCTATTCAATGGTTTGTTTTAAAGTTTATACTGTTTACACTCGAATTCTCTTCTTCTCAGGTTCTCCTACTACACAGCAGGTAGTGGTGGTGCTGGTCCAACCATACTAGCTACTAGTTTCTTACTTCTTGGTGAGGAGGTTGTTGCATATAATAAGGGTCAGTCTCAACAGCATTTTACGAACCAGCACAATCCTCTTCAGTTTCTACTGTAGTACTCCTCCTCTAATCAATACTGAAACAATGGTAGTGTTTATTTAATCAGGAGAAAAGATCAAACTAAAGCCATATAGTGGAATGCTTAACATCGACTTTGGAAAGGGGATCGGAAAGCGAGATGTATACTTGTTGTAAGTGCCTGAAAGAAATTTCTCTCAAATCAGAAAAAAAATCAACGTGCCAGTTTCTAGATGCCAATTCATCTATTTAACAGGTCTACAATTGAGTTTTGAATGAGCATCATAGATTGGGATGGACCAATTTTGATCATAGTTATATCAGTATTCATGCACCAGTTCTCACATCCTTATTTTAAGTATTTACAAATTTCCGTGTATCTATCTGGCTTTGGTGAAAACTTTTGTTTTCCACACCCTTAACTATTGCAATTAATCAAACTTGGAGAAATTATAGCCTTGCCAATGCCACACTTAGAAAGTTTAGTCACTATTTGTGTCTTTCAATGGCTCAAGACCATCGGTGGATGAACTGCAAAACACTTCATAATCAACATTTCATTTCCTCCTTGAATCAACTATGAATAGTCTTCTTCTGTACATCAGCCTAAGATAATTTCCTCTCTTCTCATCTGGAGCTTCTTCCTCTCCTTCCTAGAATGGTTTGCATCTTTTTGTTCCTTGTCTTTTTCTTCTTTCTTCAATTCCATGATCACATACTTCTGTTTGTCAGGTTTTCTTAGTTTGTAGTAGTGCAACCCTTCTATCCCCTGGGGTTCCCTTGGAGTAAATTGACCACAACTACATTGTAGTTAGTACTCGTTCTTTTTTTCTTTTTATGGTTTGTGCTTTGCTCGTTCTTTAGCATTTTATAGTTTTTAAACCAAAACTTATGACAAGAATGTTCTTCAATGAAGCTCATCCATGAATAAAGCAGTTTTTCGTTTTCCTAAAAATACCAAGTCCTTCTAGGGTTATATTATTGGTGTTAAGTAATATTTATCTAGTTTTATTTATTAAGGGTACTTTGTATTTAGGTTAATTTAAGCACTCATAATAAACATATTATTAAGAATTCTAGCCTCCTTTTATGTTTGATCTGAATTATTTTAACATGGTATCAGAGCCTAGTTGATCGAACTTTTGGCTTGTTAATTTTATGGAACTCGCTGCCCTTGTAGAAATCATGTTCACCAATGTCAAAGCCACTGCTCGTATCAAAATCGTTATCATCATCCACTTCATTCCCTGTAGGATGTTCCAGCACACTCAATGCATTCCTTTGAAGCTTAACTTCATATCCATTTTTCAAAACATCAGACATGGGTTGTTTGACCTATTAAAAGATGGAGGATGAAGATCAGGTTTTGTGCTTGCGGCTGAAGAATTAATATCTGAAACTTTATTTTAGATTCTTCAGCTTCTGCAATTTGGTATTTCTGTTCTGTCTCTGCAATTGTTTTGGTATTTCGTCTTCTCTTCGATTTCTGCAATTTGGTATCAGCTTCTGCAATTTGGTATTTCTGTTCTGTCTCTGCAATTGTTTTGGTATTTCGTCTTCTCTTCAGTTTCTGCAATTTGGTATCAGCTTCTGCAATTTGGTATTTCTGTTCTGTCTCTGCAATTGTTTTGGTATTTCGTCTTCTCTTCAGTTTCCGCAATTTGGTATTTGAGTTAAGTTTCTGCAAAAAATAAAAATAAAAATTGGAGTGATATTTTGTCTTCTGCTTCTGCAAAATCTGGTATTTCGACTTTCCTTTAACTTCTGTCATGGCATTTACTACCAAAGAGATTGTTTGGTTACGTTGGTTACTTGCTGATATGAGAGTTTTCTTTTCTCATCCTACTCCTATGAATTGTGACAACCAGAGTTCTATTTAGATTGCTCACAACTCGGTTTTTATGAGCGAACTAAGTACATTGAGATCGATTGTCATTTTACTCGTCATCATCTCAAGCATGGCACCATTAATTTGCCTTTTGTTCATTCTTCCTTGCAGATTGCAGATTTCTTTACCAAGACGCATTCCATATCTCGTTTTTGTTTTCTAGTTGGCAAACTCTCGATGCTTGTAGATGCCGCATCGTGAGTTTGAGGGGAGATGTTAAGTAATATTTATCTAGTTTTATTTATTAAGGGTAGAATAGTATTTTCAGTTTAACCTATATATAATTCCTTTGTATTTAGGTTAACTTAAGCACTCATAATAAACATATTATTGAGAATTCTAGCCTTCTTTTATGTTTGATCTGAATTACTTTAACAATTGGAAGTTAATTCATGTTTACTGGATCCAAAATAACATGTCACACATATCACATGCATTTAGTTTTTTTCTTCTTCTTTATTTTTATCAGATGCATGTAGTAGCATATTACAACTTTGAAAAACTGTACACTATATGGTAACTGTCTTCTGTTGAAAAGAGCCATTTGGTTTCTGTCTTGATTTTTTTGTAAATATTGTAAAGATCCTTTGCTTTCAAAAACTTTCAACTCAATATATATCCTTATGTCCAGGAATTTACCTGAAGTTCGAAGTGCTCATGATGTCCTAGGAATACCAACAGTCAGTGCTCGATTTGGAACTGCACCATTCTTTTGGAATTGGGGAATGTCAGCCATGACAAATCTTCTGTCTCCAGTATGCTCTCACCTAATTTCCATAATCAAAATTACCAATACCACTAATAGTTAAAAGCGTAGTTTGATGATTTCATAACAAGTTCATTCTATTGCTTCTGAAAATGTTATCAATAGATATTGATCTATACAAAGAGTTAATGATAAACTCTGTTTTTCCCTTTTTTTTTAACCAAAAATTGGCAGCTTGCCATATAATTTGTTGTGTTTTTTGCAAGTGAAGGATCATTTGATAACAACTAAAGAAATAGGGGCATGCCGAGATACAATGTGCTATGCTCTTAAATCTTAACATTGTAGTTATGAACCTTGATTAATTCTTTGCAGGAATTTCTGAAGGACAGGACCAAAGTCCAACAGTTGGTTCAGTTGTTTGACCCTCTAGTCCGAGCAGTTGATGGGATTGCTGGAGAGCGTGTTTCAATGAGGGTGAGATGATGATTCTGATGATGATAAAGAAAGCAATTCATAGCTGATTATATTTACTTAGTTGTATTAGGAAAAGAGGATGGTGGAATGCACTGAATGTTAAGCAAATTATTCAACAATGTGTTCCAATTCATTGTTAATTTTTCTACTCATTGGACAGGTTGATTTGGAGTGCACAGATGGGCGCAATACACTTGGTTTATTTAGTCACCGGAAACTCTCCGTGTAAGTCCCGGGTTTCAAGATAATTTTAGCCCATTCAATTAAAACCAGCATTTAAATGCTTCTGAAAAAATATGTCAATAACAAAATGCTAAGCTCATGAAAATCCTGGCTTTCAGTTCTGTGGGAAATGCAGCAGCTGCTTTTGCTCTTGCAGTTCTTGAAGGTAGCACGCAACCAGGGGTCTGGTTTCCCGAAGAGGTATGTACAAGAGCTAAATGATTTTATTAATACAAGTTCTATATTCAAATGTTAAAAACTCATTTTCAAATACTCTATATAGCCTGAAGGAATTGCAATTGAGGCAAGAGAACTTCTTCTGAATCGTGCAACAGAAGGAACGATTAATTTTATAATGAACAAGTAATTATACTAATCCAGAAACGCAATTCCCTTCATTTGTTTCTTTTTTTTCCCCCTAGCCTTGCGTTAATGTTTCTTTATTCAACAGGCCACCTTGGATGGTGGAAACAGACCCAAAAGAGCTTGGATTAGGAATATACGTGTGAGAATTCTCGGAGAGCTATCCAAGCATACTGCATTTTTCTTCCTCGGTTTTGCTACTATACACTTAAAAGGTAAAATGTTTCAGTGTCAATCCAGCATTTCATAATATGTCAGTGTCTGAATTCACAAGTCCAGGTTCAAGTGACTTGCACTAATCTGACGTTTACTTTCCAGGTATTACAATTCAGGACTCAGGTGGTGGAGATTACAGATTTATCCGGAGCTTTTTATTTAGCACTAAAGGTTGCAGACTGTTCAGAGGTTTACTCTTTTGAGGATATTCATGAAAATATTTAACCACCTTAATGAACTAAGGAAACAATTCTAATTTTTCACTCCAGTATGAGCTGTAAAGTACGTACACTTTTGAACACGTTTAATCTTCTGATTACATGATCGAACCAAGCTTTGTACTTCTTCGAATATGAAGAGAAAAAGGGTTTGAAGAGGTAGCACTAGGGCAAATTCTATTTTTAAAATAAAGCTCGAGTTTGAAAAATTCTCCGGGAATCCAAAGATTAACCAGACTTGAAAAGAGAACGAAAAAAAAAAAGGCAAATGAGAGAAAAAGAATCGGTTGCTATGACAAAGCTGACAATCAGGAAAGTATATCCTATAATTCTCCTAATCTTTACCCTGCAGGAAGACATCACAAACTGATACAGTAGCAGAGGGGAGAGAAACTTTGCTTAGAGAACGCAATGGAAAGATCCTTTGTAAGCAAAGAAATACATGTCAGAAACAAAAAATATTCGTGAAATGGGATGATTATGAACAAAGAATGCTTCTACAATGCCAAGAATTGATTTTGGACACTGAATTATGTTCATGCTCCTTATTGCCATGGGATGATTATGAACAAAGCATGCTTTTACAATGCCGACAATTGATTTTGGACACTGAATTATGTTCATGCTCATTGCCACATCCTTACCAAACCTGGAAAAGTACATATCCTGTGTAGGAAGAGGATTCTGTAATGGATAATCATTGCATGCATGTAACAACTAAAACCAACAGGATGGATGTGCTTCTACAACTATCTGCAAACCCTCGTGGTTATCTACTAGCTTCAGAAGAAATTGAGCCATGTCATGCCTGTAACTAAAAGTAATTCCCAGCCCGATAAGAATCCATAGCTTAAGTAACAGTTATCTTAATTAAGGAAATTGTATATCTGATAGCTATTGTTAGCATATCTATTTGAAGTAGAGAAAAGTAAAGCATTGATTCAGACGTGTATATTTGAAAGGATCAGCAAGTTGCTTCAAGCTACCGCTTCTCCTGCTAAACCCGGCCTCTCATCAGTTGTGAGTAATTTGGTATCAAAGCCACAACAACACTGCAAAAACAAGGGTCAAATTTCCTTGAAATAAACTACTAACCATTGCTCAATAAGAGTACAGACACAGTACTACTGTTTTATTAAAACACGACTTCCTGCATCTATGGCAAGGGTCTCTGGCAAAATGAAGCATATCCTGCTCCATTAATTCTATTATTTTTTTGTTCAATGGTAAGGATATCCTATAGAACGATTTTAAGAAAGCATTTTCATCCAAGATTTTATATTAATTTAGTTTTTTTTCAACAAATTAACTCATTTTCACTTCTTTCTTTTTTCCAATCCCAATCTGCCCTTTTGCCACTTGACATGAGACAGCAGCCATATTATCCCTTACCCCTCTTTTAAACCTTGTCATGAAAATGACCACATTAAAAAAAAAAAATACAAAATAGGATTCTCAAATAGATGGAATTGACGTCAAGGTATTCAAATGGAAATTTAATAAAAGGTTAGGTAGGTGGAAATGGTGTGAGTTTGGGCATGCCACTCATAATCAATTTACATACAATCACTGGACGAAATTAAACTAAGACCAGTACATCTAGGATTCACCTAAAGAATTCATCTAACCAAAGTCCCATATAATTTCCAAGATATTGGTTTAGTTTCTTGATTGCATTGTCAACTTTTCATCTGTACAAAGCCGATGCATTTACACAACTCGGACAGTTAGCAATCTCCTTTCTCAGTCTCAGATTGCATTTAAACAGCATGCTTTTTCTTTGTTTGCTCTTCCAGAATTCAACCTTCACGCAATCTGACAATTACCTGTCAAACTTTCAATACAAACCAGCTCTCCTGCTAGCATGTGAGAAATCCACGATTTTTGGAAAGGTTTTCAACGGTTAGGCAGTTCTCTGCATTTAGATTGTCAGTTCTTAAGCATTAGTAGGTATGATTTCCCATCTGCAAGACCTCTGGATCAAAGCTACGTACAGATGCCGGCCAACCACCAGACTTGTTGCCTGACTTACAGATGGACTAACTTGATCAAGTATCTCGAGATTCTTCTTGTCATTCATGCCACACAATTGTCATCAAAATCTGTTAAATCAAGTGGATCCTGGCTTTTCATTGGTTGAGTTACCGACCATGTGATGTCCAAACCCCCTTCCAATGTCTCCTCCTGCTTTCAAATGGATAATTCTGAGCTTCTGTATGTGTTCTGTATGTGCTGCTTCCACTTCGTTTCTTTGGCTCATTCCTCATCGCTTCTTCAAGATCATACTGCGAGCGCTGCAAAACATTGTATATTGACCAAATAAACACCAATTTTTCTCACAGAATGGAAATACCAACCACAACATACCAAGGCATTAATAGGTGTACAGCAAAATAAGCAACTTATCCTCCAAATGAAGGGCACAAGTTATGCTAAGCGGTAAAAGAAATCACAATGATTTGTTCCAGCTTTTACATGTAATAGCTGAATTTATGAGTTTAAACATTTTTATTATATTTATCAAAAAGATTGGGCAAGGCCTAACACGAAAAGGGCAGGCCTGTATGATCTGCAAAGGAGTATTAATGGCATGATGATCTATGATGTTAATTACTGAGCAGCCAGTTAGGTTGCAGTGTACTTTTCCAGGGAAGGCACATAAGAAAAGTAAAAATCATTATTCAGGGCAAAGGGAGCTACCAAATGTCCGACAAACAGCGTATTGTTTAATAGATAACAAGTCATGCAGATTACAAAAAGAACACTTCTAATGACACACAGCAAGCAGCAAAACAAGTAAACAAGAAGTATAAGCATGCAAGCATCCCAGCAAAGGAAACACCATGAACAAGAAAGAGAGACATGCAGGAAGAGAGTTAAATTTGTCAAAACAATACTAAGTGCATTATGATTCTTGATGTTCTTGTTCAAAGAAATTAAGCATGATTGTCATCACTAGACCATGAAAATGCAGCAAGTGTCTTAGCTACAAGCACATAAAGCAACATCATATTTTCACATTAAATAACTTCATAGTCAGCCTTGCAATCCACTAGTCGTTGTGTATGTTAGAACAAGAGACATGCAGCAAGAGAGTTATATTTGTCAACACAAAATTAATATATTATGGTTCTTCAAGTTCTTGTTCAGAGAAATTAAACATGATTGTCATCACTAGACCATGAAAATGCAGCAAGTGTCCTAGCAACAAGCAAATAAAACATCATATCTTCACATAAAACAACTTCAGCCTTACAATCCACTAGTCATTGTATACATTAGAACTTGGTTTTCCACATACCTATATGTTCTCTACTTCACCTCCTTTTCTTCTCTTTTTTTACACAAATAACCACAAAAAGAATTTGCATAATTTTCATTTCTATAACAAACCAACTACTTGAAATCATTGGAGACGGGGGCAGTATTGTAAATTGTAAAAGAAACCAGCGAGCAACACACCGACACCCATATTGAGGCAATGCATCTTCGTAGACTAGCTCAAAGAGTACCTTGTTAGCAAGAGAAAATACTCCAGAACATAAGTTTTTCCCCATTTTGGGAGGGCAAACAAAGGATTATCAGATTCACAGCAATATTAAAAAGCTGAGCCAATAGAAGATGTGGAAGTATAATAGATTGCATAATAGAAACGTGCATGAGACCTTAGCAGGGTCTGAAAGCATGGCATATGCCTCTCCAATCATTTTAAAAAGTCTGTCAGCATCCTTGTGCACTTCTTCTCCTATCTCCTTCCACAGGCCATCATCTACATTATCACTTCTTGCCAAGGACTGACCAGCCTACATCAATAACCAATGTGTCAAAAGGGTGAATCATAATAAGCATATCCATAAAGTAGAACATGTAAGAAACCTTGTCAGGATGGTGTCTAAGTGCAGCTTTGCGATATGCCTTTTTAACTTCTGATGCTGAAGCAGAAGGTTCAATTCCCCTGCCATCATAATTTGATTGGTAAACAATTTTAGACCCCACATTTTAAATGAGTCTTAAATTTAAAGCAACAATGTGATAATAATAATAATAATAATAATAATAATAAATAAATAAATAAATAAATAAATAAATAAATAAAGAAGAAAAGTAGAGCAACAATAATAATTTAGTATCTGTGATTTTGAAGCAATTGTAGGTGTCCTAGTTTCAGAAATCATAAGTTAATTACCTAACCAATATTATTGTTGTTGTTATAAAGGAAAGACAAACCCGACCTGAGACCTATTGGGGGAGGGAGACATGGATACCAATTGAGTTACAAACTCATTGGCAGGGGTTGGGCGTGAACCAACTACGACAGGGCCATGCCCCCCCAACATTTTTGAAAATTCAGTAAAGCCCCTTCAGAATAGTATATGTTTCATATAAGCCACTATAATTTTATAATTTGGCTCCTCAAAAAACGTTGTTTTTTGTTTTCTTTAAAGCCCTATCCCCCACAACTTTAGTCACCCTCCACCCCTGCTCATTGGCTCCTTACCCAGCATCGACTGTTAAATTACTGAAAGATTGGTTTGATATTTTTTAAATACCCAAACAACCATTTTAATTTACAGCCTCATTTCTTTCACCCAGCCCTCTATCCCACTCTCTAAAATTCAACAATCAAATTCTGAATTGAAAATCTCAAATCCACTATCAAAATTCATAATTTGGTGTAAGAGTGATTCTTTTTTTCTTGTCTCTTGTGAGCCTGGGATGTCTTGAGCTTTGTTACGCAGTCTAGACCTATCTTCTTCCTTGATCTTCAATTTTGGATAACAACATATATGGCTTTGTGGAATAGGAAATAGGCAAGGCTTGCAAATAACAGAAGTGAGAAATTAATAGAGAAAGAGAGAGGGTCTTAAGGCTTTCAGTTTTAAAATGCTTTGTGGTAGTTTAATTTAGAGAGTGAGAGATGAAGAAAAACAACTTGGGTTAGGGTGTCACAAATGAGATTGGAAAATCTGGATGGGAAGGAGGCGTGTTTTGGGAACAAATATTATTAAATTAATGACAACATGGCATCTCGTAAAATCAACAGTCAACTTACAGATGGACAAAATTATAAACAGGTTTTAAAAGGCAGGCTAAATAAAGGAGTTTTTTTAAACGAGATGCAACTTAATCACTAAAAGTACTGGCACTAGATGACGACGACATAGGGACTAGCTTAACCTCAGCTCATTTATTTCAACATGTGCTTAAAAAGAGTGATCATAGATCATATATCTCTCTACCACATGCAATGGAGCCACACAAAAGACTACTCTCTGATATAGCAAACAACTACCCTCCATGATCAAAAGATTGAATAGAAACCATTCATATTCCAGCAAATGACAAGACATTATAAAGAGATCAGAACATATGGAACTTCTAGGATCAAAAGTGACTTACAGAATGAGGTACATATTCAGAGGAATCTCCTTTCTGGCTTCTTCTTCTATGGTAGAGAGACGTAGGCGAGCTTGTCTTAGATCATTTGCCAAGTTTGTTGTTCTATCAGAGTGCCCAAAATGTTTAGTTTTCTCCTCTGCTTGCTTAATGAGAATAGCTACCACTCTCTGAAGATCATTAGCTGCTTGTCCATAATCCCTTATCATCTCATATAAAGTGGCTCGTCTAGAGATTGCCTAATAAAGCATGGAGAGTACATCACCAAAAAGGTTGTTCAACTGAAACCAGCATGATTTTGGCCCTGAAAGTAGCTAAATATACCACTACTATGCCTAAATTCTCAAACATATATTAAGAAAAAAACCACTGTTTTCCAAGAAATTTATCATTTTTTTTCCATGGATACGAAATTGTGCATCCAAGGTAGAGCAAATGTGCAGATATCAATTTAGCAATTCAGTAAATTGCACTATCATAAACCTGAATCTTGAAGCAATTTAACAAGGCAAGTAATAAAGTCGGAATATAATTAAATCATCTTGAAAACATGTCAATTTCAACAAGTTCCACAACTTAATTCAAAGCCAGCAATCTTCTTCATATTGACTTTGGCACCAGAAACAAAAACAATAATGTGTTGAATCACCTTCGTAATCAAGTACAATTTTAAAGCTTCAGAATATAAACTTTTGATACCCAGACAGATTTATGCTCTCCCAATTTGAGCAAACCAGAACACTGAGTGTTTTCTCTTAAGAGCTAATTTAACCTTTAAGGCTCTTTTTAAATTTTCCAGTGCTCTTACCAACACCATAAATGATCTGGTTCAGCTAGGAACCGATAAATTGCCACCAGGTTCCATACATCATTATGCCAAAAGAAAAAAAAATAGTAAAGGATGACATCAGTTTAGAAGAAAACCTTCAAATAATTTCCATCAAGAGCAATTGCCAGGCTGCAGTCTGCTATAGCATCAGTGATTTGGCCCAGTGCTTTGTATGCAGCAGCTCTATTGCAAAAACAAATGGCTGCAAAAGGCCGTGATTCTATGTTACGGGACAGAGCAGCACTGTAATGTTCAATAGCTTCTGAATGCTTTCCTGCTTGAAATGCTTCATTCCCTGCTGCCTGCAGTTAGTTGTATTTATTCCATAAGATAAGAGATTAAGATACATCAAACACTATTCAGGGAAAAAAATCTAACACAAGAATCCAATACCTTATGGCGTAAGAGTTCTTGTACAGTGGCAGCTAAGGGTACTAGTGATTCCTGTGTTTCAATATCATTCCTGGACAGACTACTGAAGAAACAATACTTTTATCATCATTCAAATAAACAAAATCAGAGATATGTGAGGCATATTACTTACCTCCTTGCAATAGAAGTAAGTTCCTCTTGCTTTTCTAGTGAAACAATTGCCTCCTCCAGTCTTCCAAGATGGAAGTAAGACTTGAAAATGAAGCGGCAACGCCAGATCATAAAGGAAGTGCCCTTGGTGAGTTCAGGACCAAGATTTTCTACATGGTAATCAGCATGTAATGGAGGAGAATTCTTCTTAGCAGAATCAAATGTATGCTCACACAGTTGAATTAACTCTTCATACTTCCGCAGCTGCTAGATGACACAAAAGTTAACCAAGCTCCCACCATCTTTTTGTTGTTTATTTGATTCTTAAATAGTGAAATTAGTAACCACACTCATGTAGGATTTGATGTTGGGCTGGATTGGCATAGCCAGTGCCAGCCCAACTTGTGGTTTTTTGGCAACCAATGTAAACTAATCACTTACTTCATATGAAATGAATTCTAATGATGCAAAGAAAATGAAACATGTAGCTTGCCCCAGATAGTTTGGGAGAGGTTCACTTGGAAAGAAACTAATAGAATGCAGTTCACTAAAAATAAAGTTTCAAAGCTTCAGTAAGAGAATTACAAACCATGAAAAGTGACTCTGCTTTCATTTCAAGTAATTTTTCAGAGTACGGACTTATCAACAACCCCTCAGCAATTACTTGTAAAGCACTCTCTGCATCATTAGGTGCTCCCCGTTTCAGAAGTAGAGCAGCATGTTGCATGCACTCAGACACTTTCTGCCAGTCATGAAAAACAGTTAACAGCCACAAAATAGGAAAATCATATATAGTCAATTTAAAAGCAAAGCTTCTTGGCCATGTGGTTTGTGGAGCTGTAACTCTAAACCACTCGACCATGTTGCAAGCTTTGGTAGCAGCACAGCAACAAGACACAAGAAGTTCAAACGAGGATGGCATCCACCAATTTAATCAGAATTAAGTCATATTAATTGTGCATTTCATGCCATTATTTAACTAAGGGTACATGTACAGGGACAATTAGACCACAAACTCAATAAAATATCAATTTTAAGGTCTTATTCAAACAAAACAAATGAAAAGAAAGATTACCTGTGCCTTTTGCAGCCCGTCAGAGGCTTCTACAGCAGTTTTTTGGTCCACACAGACATCAATGCCTAACCGTAAGCACCGCTTGAAATATTGCGCTGCATCTTCAACTTCCCCCAGAGCAAGGTAACAACTTGGGATAAAAAAAAGGGAAGGAAAATAAGCACAGCACATACAAGCAAAACTGCATTTACAAGGAGCTGATATTCAACAAAATCAGAAGCTAATGATTGAAAAAGGGACATAGAAGCAAGAGAAGTAAAACTTTAAATCATTTATATATTCCGTGTTTACATCAACAAACAGCAAGATACTAACTCAAGCATACAATGGCAACTCAACTTCTGTGTCTAAAATGAGGAAAAAGAGCATATTAAGGCAGCAGTTACCAACTCTTAAGTACAAATAAGTTGAATAAGAAATTGAACTAGCAGTATGTGCATGAATACATAGCAATTAAATCATCAAGTCATCCAGAAAACTTATCAGAAACAAATGGTGGAGCTTACTTTGCAGCTCTGACTTGCACCCTGAGAAAATTGGGATCAATTGCAGCAGCCATCTTACAGTCTACTAGTGCGTCTCTCATTCTTCCAAGAGACATACGGGTAGCCGCACGGTTGCTATAGCACAACATCAATGCCCTGAGACAGCTTCTAGATGTCTCAGTTTTAGAAACACAATTTACACCTTTTGTGTAACAATCCTCAGCTTTAGACAAATCCCCGCTAGTATATGTTTGGTTTCCCCTAAAATAAAAGGTATGAAAAACATGAGAGCAATAAAATCTTGCAACCATACAGTATGGTTACAGAAGCAAGAGGTAGGTAGATAAACAAGAGAATGTATTCCAAATAAGATAATTTTAGAAACAAAATTGACATGAAGATGATGAGAATTTATCTTACCTTATTCGCCACTTCTCACATGCTTCTTGAGCTGCAACAGATGCAGAAACAGACCCTTGATTAATCTCCTGTCCTCTAAGCAGCTCACGGGTATCCCCAACCACATGTGAAGGACCAGATGAGCCTGCTTTCTTGCTCCGTACAGGGGACAAGGGTGAAGATGGTCCAGAAAATGGTGTAAATTGCAAAGAAGATGATGCATATGAACCTTTGGAATTTGCACTGGAATTGAAGGAATCATTATCAACTTTAGCCAGATTCTTCTTTTTGTGATGACGTTTTGGAGATGCTTGTGCAGTAGAAGAGGCAGCAAAGGTGAAGCCCGAACTCACAGCTGAAAAAAATTGTGTCCTGGTGTCACTATCTAGATTTGCACTTGAACTGGCTTCACTTTCTGCTGAAGCAACCATAACATCATTGATAGAATCTATTTCCTCATTTGCAGATTTAAAGCTTTCAGTTTCAGCCCCAGAAATAGACTCTTCCAGATAATTTTCAGCTCCAATATTTTTATCAGAACAGTATTCAGAGTTTTGCTCTTTAGTTTCTCCGTATTTCGTATCCTCTTCATTATCCATTTGCTGTGTTGCAGCAACCAGATCTTCATCTATTGCATCATTCAGAACAGCTGGTTGTGAATCAGTTGATTGATGTTGATTATCCAGAGTGAAAGATTCCGCCGATGCAACAGAAGTTTCCCTGGAATTTCGAGCATCAGACAATGTTTCCTGGTATGGTGAAATATCCATTGGTGAATAAGATTCGGAAGCCTCTGGAATTTCTTGGGAACCACCTTCCCTATCAACAAAATCTTGACCTGGCCACAGAGGGACTTTGACAGGTTGCCTCAACTTTCCCCTTTTCTTCTTCACTTTCAAGTCTTTAAACTTCGTGCTGAATTCCATTGTTGGATTTGATCCTGTGAAAATATATCCTTTGGGATTTGGTGTTTCAAATTCTACAAATGGAGACCCAGCACTGTCTTGCTTGCTTGTCAAACTAAACCAATCTGTCTTCTCAAGTCCACCAGTAGGTGGCACCCTGAACGCATTCCCACCAGCCAAGCTACTGGATGAGAAGGCATGCGATGGCCCTGCAACTCCAATTGGCTGTGCATCGACTTTTGGTTGATCTAGAGGTACTTGAAAGCCACCAACATCTGTACCCAGCATTCCCCCTTCAAAAACAAATTCCGTTGGATCACCACAATCATGGAATTTCTCATCCCCCTTATTTACAGTTGGCATGAAGATTCGTGACGAAGAAAATCTCATGTCAGTTTGACTTGAATATTCTCCCTTCACACTTCCGAGGTTCAACTTGCAACCCCTCTCACGTGAAAGTATACTCTCATTTTCTCCACCCACATAACCGCCAGTGCTTTCCCTGCTTCCAATAGCAAAGCTATCCTTCTCATTGTTTACATTATGAGTATCTACAAAGTCCTTTACGCTCAAGTTCTTGATCCGATCAGGAAGTGCATTCTCTGAAGCATCAGCAAAAATATCACTACGCTTTTCACTACTTTTTAATCCAAACTTTTTGATATCTTCAGCTCGAAAACTACCACCACCAGTAGTGGCATCCCCGGCCTCTTCAATATTCAATTTCTTCTCTAACTCATCTGATAGCACTGACCCCACATTTCTCCCAATAGAACCGCCTACATTGTCACCACTCTCAAACCTAGCATTTGCACTTAACTTAGACTCTCCATCTACAACTTTCTCCTTATCATCAATGCTCAGCTTCTGCATGCTCTCATCAACACCAAAACTCTTATTACCATCACTCGAAAAAACAAAACCACTCTTATCATTCTCATTTACATTAGTTCCACCTCCAATTCTCAAACTTTTAAAGTCCTCTATAATTCTCTTGCTGGAATCCGAATTAAAACCTACATTACTTCCACTAGCTCCAAACAAAAAAGCCTCATTACCACCACTCCCAGAATCAAACCCAGTTGAACCAGAACCACCCAGTTCAACACGACTCGTATCAGGTCGAAACGGATTGAAACCAGACCTAGCCCAGATATCTTCGTTGGCATTAAAGTTTTGGGGATTTGATTGCCTCCTAACTTTTACCAATCTTGGCCTCGAAAGACCACCTTTGGCTGACGATGATAACGATGATCGAGAGCTAAAGTTTGGATCTTGGTTACTAAATTGGGTTGAATTTGAAAACCCGGAATTTATATTACCAAAATTTGATGGATTCATGCTGGTTTCTTGTTTTGATTGGGGATTTTTTTGAAGTTAAATAAGAATAGCAATAAGAGGCAGATAGAGAATGAGAAAGCTGACCGTTGATGTTACCATTAGGGTTTGGAATCCGAGCTCCGGTGTCTAGCAACGCCGGTGACATGTCAATGCAGAAGGAGTCATTAAATCGAACGGTGGAGAATAGGGTGGTGGAAACTTGATGATCAAAGAGGTTTTGTTGTTAGTGGAGAAAATGATGGGGCTTTTTTTCACATAAATAATTGGGCTCATTAATTAAGATGTTTTTGTAGTCATAAATATTTTGGGGGGGTTTTAATTTAGGTGGCTAAATATTAGGAAGATTAATTGTGTGTAATTTTGTGTGTGTTATATTTTATATGTATGGTGCTGGTTTAGTTAACCCTTATCCAGAGGAATTTGAATGGATTCTTTTCAGGTTTTAAGTTTTAAATTTTAAATTTTAAATTAGATTTAAAATACACTTAGTTTTTAAAATAAGGGAAAACTAATTAATATTTGTTAATTGGACTATTTCGGATTCATTTGTATTTTAATTAATCTCTTTTTTTAATGATTAAAAAATTATTACCCTTATTTTGGTCTATTGCTTTTAATTTTTTTTAATCTCGTGATTTAAATTTAAAAAACTTGTTAACCATTATATAAATTTTAACTCAAATATAATGATTTTACAGGAGATAAAGTTGTGTTTGTTTTTTTGAAAAAATTAATATATTTTAAAATTATTTTGATGTATTGATATTAAAAATAAAATTTAAAAAATAAAAAAAAAATTATTTTAATATATTTAAAAATAAAAATACAATTTAAGCCCTGAGAGGAAGTTGTAAGCCTTTATCAAACAAATAGTGTTGGAAGGATGCGAATTTATTGTCCAAACAGAGACACACTTGAAGCCCTGAGAGGATCAAACATAGAAGTCATCCTTGGTGTCCCCGATGACAACCTTCGGGCCCTTGCTGACGCCTCAGCTGCTACAACCTGGATCCAAAACAACGTTGTAGCCCACTCATCCAATGTCAGGTTCCGCTACATTGCTGTTGGCAATGAAGTACACCCTGGAGATGCAAATGCACGATATGTTCTACCAGCAATGCAGAACATACATGATGCAATAGTATCTGCCAACTTGCAAGGTCAAATTAAGGTTTCAACGGCGATAGACACGACTTTGTTGGGCATATCCTACCCTCCATCAAAAGGGTCGTTTAGTGACAGCGCAAATCCTTACATAAGCCCTATCATCAACATCTTAAGGACCAATGACGCACCACTTCTTGCAAATATGTATCCCTACTTCAGATATACTGACAACCCACAAAGCATTGATCTTAACTATGCCTTATTTACTTCACCAGAAGTAGTGGTGCAAGATGGTCAATATGGATATCAGAATTTGTTTGATGCATTGTTGGATGCTCTTTATGCTGCTCTTGAGAAAGCAGGTGCCGCAAATTTGAGCATTTCTGTATCCGAAAGTGGTTGGTCATCTGAAGGTGGAAATGCAGCAACAGCTGGCAACGCAGGAACTTTCTATAGGAATCTAATTAATCATGTGAAACAAGGGACTCCCAGAAGATCTGGAAAGGCTATAGAGACATACTTATTTGTAATGTTTGATGAGAATCTGAAGGCAGCAGGAATTGAACAACATTTTGGTCTGTTCCTCCCCGACAGACAGCCCAAGTACCAACTTACTTTTGGTTGATAGAAAAACTAGTGTAGCATGTTGCACCTAATTACTGTTTGAACAAGAGTGTTTGAGCTCATATACTACTTGGGATGTCCTGCCAGGCTTATTCATATAATACAATAAACTTGTTTGCATTCTGCAAATTATTAATTTGATGTTCAAGCAAGTTTCTTGATCCTCTCAAGCGTATACAAACTGGAAGGTTTGCTTTAGAATAAAGGAGAAAAAGAGAAAAGGAACAGAGGAGGTGCGTTAGCCATGTTTCACGACATGAGATTTTAAAATAGTGATCATGTTCAACAAGGGGTGCTTTCTGCATTGTTTTGGATCATCACTATTTTTATTTTTAAGGATGTCGTTAGTAAATTTATGAGTTTTTATATAGAATAAAATATTTTCCTTTTTTAATTACTCTTGCAAGCGATTCATATTAGTAAATTCATGTGACTAGTTTTGGTAGAAAATTTATGCTGTAAACTACTTTGATGTGCACTCATTCGATCCCTATATCCTTGAATATCTTGTCATAAATGTTCGCCGTGAGATCGCCTTGCAGTCTCTCTATATATACGCCTAGAAGCAGGGGAAGCTTTAGAATCTAACACAGAATTTATGTCGACACCGGAGAAATCTTTTAGGGTTTTCTCTTTTCTTGTCTTTCCCATGGCTTTCTTTAAAGCAGGTAGTCAAAAAACTATCATGGTTGCCATTTCCCTATCGTCTGTTGGATTCTTGATGTCTGGCCTAGAAGCTGTAACAGGTACCGTACTCTCTCTAGCATACATACATATATATATATACGTTGATCTTTATACCCTACTCTCGAGCATCTGTTGATCTTTATACCCTATTGTTGTTTATTTTTCTCTTAATACTTTCTCTTGAATTTTTAATCACTGATTTCTTTCTAACATATAATCTAACTTTGTTTCCTACTCCAACCAGGTGCGCAATCTTTAGGTGCCTGCAATGGACGGTTGGGCAATGACCTACCTTCTGAACAAGAAGTCGTAGATTTTTATAAAAGCAATGGCATTGGCAGATTGAGAATCTATGATCCAAATCAAGAAACCCTCCAGGCTATTAGAGAAACAAACATCGAGCTTACCCTTGGTGTTCTAATCCAAACCTTCAAGCGCTTGCTGATGCCTCAGCTGCAAACAATTGGGTCCGGGCCAATATACTAGCCTACTCACCTGATGTCGAGTTTCGATACGTTTCAGTCGGTAATGAAGTCAAGCCTAGTGATGCTGCAGCTCAATTTGTTCTACCTGCAATGCTAAACATCTACAGTGCCATAGCATCTGCTCAATTTGTCCTATCCTCCATCAGCAGGTGCATTTAGCACTAGTGCAGGCCCATACATTAACCCAATAGTCCAATTCCTAGCAACCACAGGGGCACCACTTCTTGTCAATGTGCACACCTGCTTTAGCTAGTGCTTCCTTCCCAGGGTTGAATAGTCTGATTTTGATAGAACCGGGGCTAAAATACTTTCCGCCAATATTGATAACCCACAATATATCGATCTAGGCTATGCGTTGCTTAACCCAAAAGGACCTGCTGTGCAAGATGGAGACCTGAATTACCATAATCTTTTTAATGCGTCACTGAATGCCCTCTACTCTGCACTTGAGAGAGCAGGTGGACTCAATGTGGAGATAGTTGTATCGGAGACTGGCTGGCCATCGGTGGGGAATGATGCAGATACATTTAGTCACGCAGAAGATTACTATCAGAATGTGATTAACCATATTGCAAATGGAACTCCGAAGAGGCCAGGACGGCCAATTGAAACTTATTTTTTGCCATGTTTGATGAAAACCAGAAGGGTGGCGCTGAAACTGAGGGACATTTTGGCCTCTTCTTCCCCAATAAACAGCCCAAGTACCAACTCCAATTTTCTTAGAAGAGTTCTGAGTTTGGTTTTTTAGTTTTTAACTAACCAAAGATGTTTTTACTCCTAATTTTAGTAAAGTATGTATATGAGATGCTTTTAATGCATTTTTAACTCCATTTTACTATTTTTGTGCACCTTGCGCCACTCCTAATTTGAGTACAGCATCATTCTTCCACTAGGTGTATGGATTATTTATTAATTTAACTAATATTGGTTATTATTTGAATAGCTAGGATTTTTCTTTTTGGGAGAATTTAGCTCTCTTGATCATGGTTTAGATTCTGACAAATTTGTTCTCTTGATTCAGATTTACTAGCTCAAAGGAGCAATAATTGTCGTGCTCATAATATTTTGATGCTCCAGTATCATTTTCCTTCAATTTTGATGTTTTTTATTTATTTAATGTTTTTCTTTTAATAATATTGACGACCTCGTACACTTTGAAAAACACCCGCGTTAACATTCTCTATGACATTGTGGTGATAAACTACATGATTTTCATGGCTGAAAATGCAGATATTTAGATGGCATACGTACAAAATGATGTTGTAGGGATAGACAACATCCCTCCCAATTTGTAATTGCATGAAGAAGGGTGAAAACAAAATGGGAGATTTTTCTAGGAAACTAAAACTAAGCAGAACATGAAGCAAATTTAACGATCTAATGCATAGGTTTCCAGCTGCTAGATGCATAATACGGAAATTGTAAGAGCATGCAACATTGAAGCAGCTCTCTAGGGGACTATTCCCTGGACTTTTCGGCCAACAAGGCATTGTATTCCTCTCTCAGGCTGTTATATTTGTCACTCAAGCTCTTGAAAACTTCTTTTTTATCCCCTGAAGGTCCCTTCATTTTCTTCTCCAAATCAAGCTTCACTGAATCAATTTGACTCTTCAGCTCCTCAATCTTTCTGGTCTTCTCCTCGTGCTGTCTCTGCAGTTCTTGCAGCTCGGAAGAGTTTTTGCGTACATTTCCTAAAAGATTACTCTAATGTTAACAAATATTACAAACATCAATTTCCAGAAAATTTTATTAATCTACACACCTTCCTGTTAAACGTTAAAAGGCAGGCATAAAAAGGCACCTGAGAAGGAATTGTTCGAGGGGTCACTGCTGTTGTCCATGCTCTAGAACTACGCTAATTCCTGAAGGAACAAACTGAAAGAAATTTACTAGTAGAAAAATAGCGTGATATAAAATGTTTCCAAGGATTTGTCACCCTGTAAATGTTCCTTAAATTATTTCAAATTTCCCCATCATATCTTTTATATTGTTTCTTAATACATGTATATTAAGCTCTCTGCCTACAAAAATTCTGTGTGTCGACCAGGTTCCAATTATCAAGCCAGAAACTCCTCGTCGAATGTGGCTAAGTTAGATGGACATAAAAGAAAGATCTCAGCCTGACTAATGGTTTCCTCCAATTTCTTGATCTATGTACCTGTTTTTTGTGTTTAGTTCAACCCTGTTTTTCCATGGTAATGGTGCTAATTTTATCTGTCATTGCTCATAAGAAAATTTAAACGCAGTTTCTTAGAGTATTGCGATAAAAGATGAGAAATTCCTTTCGTCTCAAAAATTAAAGCAAATGGTATGATCATTACTACTAATAAGAGATCATATGAAATTGCCTGTTAATGAATGGACTGAGTGTGAGTTAAGAGAAGAAAACTCATTGATTCTTAAGACTCGGCCCATCTAGTGACCTAACTGGGGCATGTCCCCAGCGTGTCGAGACAGGATTCTCCTGTTAGACACATAGCCCATTTATCAACCCAAAGGCCTCCATTTGGAACCATTACTCGGAAGTCATAACAAGTGTATGAACAAGAAGAAGAAGAAGAATTATTATTTAGAGGGTGGGGGAGAAATTAAAAAGAAGGTGTTTGATCTTTGGTTTTATACGTAGAGCTTCAATATTTCAGCAAAACAGTGAAAAGCTTCTTCATTAATGTTATATAGACTGACCTTGGAGGTGTCACTGTGTTATCCAAGCAAAGAGCTGCACTCTACTTTTCTTTGTGGTGGCCCTTTTACTGTGAAATATTGTGTGATAATGAATAGAACTTCTTCTTTATATTGTATACAAAGCATAACTGACCATGGAAGGTATAGCTAGCTAGGTAGAACATGGGGAAGCCGTGAGGCAAAATCCAAAAACAACGACAAGAGGGCATCTTCCTTTGATGGAAGCAGAATCCTGCCGTGGGTTCTGGTACTGATATTTGCTGGGCCATTGATGTTAAAGTCTTCTCTTCTCTCAGACTCATCACAACTCACAGGTCTCGAACAGTGTACCATCGAGAATCAGAATATAGTGCTTGTTTGGAAGGGACAGGAACATGTGTTTCCAAAACGCAAAAGAGCAACTTCATAAAGTTTTATTGTCAAGTAGCTAAACTTTGCTTCTGCTATCACAAGAGAGTTAAAGTGCTGTCAATTCATATCTACAAAGCTGTTATGAAGAAATCAGAGAATTGTCATTTATTGTTATTACATCCGTTACTCTTCTAATTTTCTAAATTACCATACCCCCAGCGCTTCGTGCTTTCAAGAGAGTATCACGTAGCTAAGTTTTATTTAATATAATTTTTTGTTTTAAAATATATTAAAATAATTTTTTTTTAATTTTTAATATTAGCTCATTAAAATTATAAAACCTGGTTAAATTTAAAAAAAATATATTAAAATATTAACTCGGAAATAGAATTAGTTAAATTAAATTAAAGATATAGAATTAGATGACAATGAATGAAATTAAAAGAAATAAAAAAGTATATAGCACTAATTGTTAGAAAAGAAAAGAATTGGGACAAAAATAAAATAACTAAACAAGTGGGGTTAATATGTAAATATTAAGAGTTTGGGCTATAAATATCCTATTTTCGGCAGCAACAAAAAAGAAAAGGAGGGGGGTATTCAAGTTTCCTACAACAAAAAAACAATTGAGAGGAAATTCAACAAATTAAAGGCCTTTGGATAAGATTTAGTTTAGGTGGTGATGGAAACAACTTCATGACAAGAATTAAAGGAGAATAAGTGAAAGAAATTAGGGATTTGAAAAGGAAAGAAGTCGATCTATAGGGGGATAGAAGGAGTGTCGAAAACATTTTTGACTGATTGAGAATCGAAGCTCACTTTATCACAATGCAAAGGGTTTTAGGCTCGATTACATAAGTTAGATTGAATACGATTAGGAATTTATGTATAAATTGCAAATTCTAAGTTAGGGTTCATGAGTAAAATTGAAGGAAATGAGAAATTGGCTTTGATTAATGTAGTTGGGATAGAAATGAATAAAAACAATTTAAAATGATGAACAATTGAAGAAAAAGATTATGGTGTTATGAAGGGTGGTGGTACCGACTAGAAAGAAAAAAAATTAGAAAATTTTCAAAACAATACACGAATGTTGTCTGGTTATAATTATTTTAGCATGTGTTGAAATGTGAAGAATAAGTTAAAAAGAAATAGAAATCTTGTGTTTAATTTGTGATGGAAAGATTAGTTATGCTTTGAATTAGAAACATTGCAAGTTTGTAGGGAATTATGGAATTTTTATTTTATGTTGAAGTGTTGTAGATGACAGAATGTAGAAAAAGTGAATGTGCTTTCGATGATAGAATTTTAGTTATTTATAGAAGTATGTGAAAAAAAAAATTAAGTTGATTATTAAGATACAGAGTTAATGATATTATAAGTTACATAGAAAAGAAAACAAATGAAAGTATTTCATTGTATGTCAAAAGAAAAATTAAAAAATTACACATTTTCATCGCTAACTTCCAGATGGGTTTAGAACTCGAAAGTGATGAAAATTAAAATAAGTTTATTCATAAAAGTTGAAATTATAGATGTTAGCTTTCCAACAAAACTGAGGGAGGGTTGGATGAAATTTTTTTAGATAGTTTTTAGATATTGCAATAACAAGCATTTTTTGATGTGTTAATGGCAAAACCAGATTTTCTTCCTTTAAGTAAAGTCATAGCTTTGTATCTTAGATTTTGTAATAAACAAACAACACACAAAACTAAATTTTATAACTTTATATATGGTTAAAATATTGACAGTTTTTTTTAGCGATTAAGTTAAGTTAAGTTGACTAAAAGTAGCTAAATTTAAAATTTGTTTAGGATTTCTTTTAATGTAAGATTTAATAATGAAAATTATAAGAAAGAAATTGTAAATATAAATTAAATAGTTAGTGATGATTAGCTTAAAGATATGGAATCGCACTAAGTCATTTTAAGTCAAGAATAAAATGATTATCTATGGAGTTAAGTTTTAAAATGTGTTAAGAATAAAATAGCAAATGACATTGTTCCTGCTAGTATAAAAGAGGCCATAAGACCCACCCAACAGCGGAGGGTCATTTCACGTGTTCAAATATTAGGTAAATGCTTAACACTTTAAAACTAAAGTATTATTTAATTAAAAATATAATTTTTCTTAAATGTATCTTAAGATCATTGATAAATGTTAAGTCGTTGGAGAAACTAGTTATCATGATAATAAGATTAGTGTCTGGTTAATAGGAAATTGAAGAAATTAGTTACCCTAGTAAATAGAACTAGTGCCCTGCTTAATGGATAATTGAAGAAACTAGTTACCTTAGTTAATGAAATAAACTAGTTCTTGGGTTCATAGGACTAGTACTTTGGTTAATGGGTGATTGGAAAAATTCATTAATTTAGTAATTGAACGAATATCTAGCTTGGGTTAAAGAGGATATTTGTATACCCTTAAACTATACACAATTTGCATAGTTGGGCATACAAATGTAATAATAAATATTCATTATGCATAAATTGATTGTATTGGGTGTTATATAAATTTTTAGGTACCTCACTGTATCGTGCCGAGTAGGAGATCTTGTACTTGCAGGGTTTTTTTTTATATATAATCAAACGCATATTTTGCCATGTAATGTGATTTTGTATCAAAGAAAAAGTATTTGAATCTAAATTAAGTATAAATGATGTATCTAAATTAGCTTCTTTTCAAAACACATGACTGTAATTATATGAACTTATTTTTTAGATTTATTTTGCTTTAAAAAAATAATACATGTCTTGAATCATGTCGTAATTAGATTAATCATCTCATTATTTGTAATATTTATTGAATAATTTAATAATTGATTCATTTGACTAATGTTGAAGAAGAAGAAGTTTGTTCTCATGTTGGGTTTATTATAAACAAGAAAGTCCTGAATGATAGAAAAATATTAAAAATTTTATTTACAAGTTGTGAAAATTAAAGTTCGATAACTTGGTATTAAAAAATTAGAAAAACTCTATCAAAATTATAGTGGAAATAAATTTTTAAAAAAGAATTACATGCTTTCAACGATAATACAATATGTATATCTGGAATAAAAATTAAGGTCATTATAAAAATCATCAGAAAATACTAAAAAAACATTAATTTAGTATTTTTTAAATAAAAAATACTTTTAAAAAACATATAAAAACAGAAAAAATAAATTATGTTGTTTGCAACTTTAATTATTGTTTATAGATGAATTCATGGAGAGACACCTTCAACTAAATTTAGAAATAGTCTTTAAAAAAAAAACTTACTACGATGTAATCTATACCTTATTCGAGTGAACATATAACAAGTGGTTTAAACTTTTTCAAACAAGGGTTACAAAGTTCATGTTTAATTTATTCCAAAACAAAAACAGAGAGAGTTTGTGTTCAATTTTTTAATAGCTTGTTAATATATATAAATTCCATGAATTAACTTACTAATGTTTTTTAAATATACAGTCTAGTAAGTCAATTTAGTGACTCGTTAATTCAAAATCTAACTCGAATCGAAATTTAAAATTAACTAGGTAAGAATTGATATTATCAAACATGATTGATCATTGATTTAGTGGGAAGTGGATTAACTCGCAAATCGGTCAACATAGTTAAAATTTTGTTTGATTTAAAAAAAAATCAAAACAACATTTTATCTTTTAAAAAAATATTAAAACCACTTAACAAAATCAATTTAAATTAACTTTTTTAACCTGTAACCCAAGCCTTCTGCCAAGCCAGGTTTAATAACTTTGCACCCTGAGGTTTTATAAGAAAACAAGATGGATTCTTTCCTCCTCAAAGCTAGTATAACCTACCACATGTAAATCTGCAAAAATAAGAAATTGTTTTCTTGATTTCTTTCGAAGAACAAGGTGTTCTCAAGTCATTCCACGCATCAACCAGAACTAAGTATATTTCCAAGTAATTTTAAAAATGTGCTCCCTGCATCGTTCTAATATATTTATAATAATTTAATAAATTCTCAATAATAAAAATGTGTGTAATTATAAAAAAAAATAAAAAGAATTGAGGAAGGTTATTTATTTCTCAACAGGGCTCGGTTGAATTCGGCCCATGGTGCGGAATAATGATAGATGATGGACCTGTTGTTTGGAAGAGTATGGGCTTGTCTTTAAGAAAGATAATCTGCACTGCAACTATATTTAGAATCGGTTGGGCCTTTATGTGGCTGGTATCTTCTGTTATTATGTTTTTTATTGTAAATATATTAAAATAATATTTTTTAATTTTTATAATTTATTTATAATATCAGAATTCAAAAAATATATATATATAAAAATAACTTGAAAAAAAATAATATTTTTATAAAATTGCTTTGGAAACGTGAAAACAAACTGTCAGAACTTAAAACTAGACCGCCCATCACTGAAATTTTGGTTTTGATGCCAAATTTCAACCTGCCTTTTCACGATTTGATTGGACACGCACTTATTAGTGCTGCCGTCAGGTGGGCTCATCACTGCCTAGTTTGGATCTGACCCACCCTCCCGTTTGAACTTTTCTTTTTTTCCATTTGTACAGTGCTTTAAATAATCATCTCTTCAAACGATGGGAGTCATTTTCCCTGAAACCCAAAAAATATACAGAGACTCGTTTGAAGACTCCTTGACTCTTACCAGTCCTTCTATTCTAGTTGATGTTAAGAGGGTATCATCCAGCAATGTTTAGTGACATTTTTCTTGTTTTTGGAGATGAGGGACGTGTCATTAGATGATTCAGTTTCTTAAACGTGTGGAGAAGGTTTTCAAAGTAGATAGAGCGACGGCTCTTCTTTTCTTTCATGGCAATGAAAGGCGGGTGACCATGCAGCCAAGACGAAAACAAGGTTAGCAAGATAACCTGAACGGTTGGAAGATCCCTGTAAATTAACCTCATTGACAATCAAAAACAAAACCTGATATTTTAATGGAGTGATGTAATTGTACCAGAAGTGGGCAACTAAATTACACAGAAAGGACGTGTTAACATCAGAAACACACACAGGAAAGGACAGTCAAAGCCATCTGAAGAGTAAAGGACAAGATATCTGTATAAATCATGAAATTGATACCAACCAGTCAACTACGGTGGTCCATAGTCTTCTCTGTGCACGTTGGAGAAAAAAAACTAGTTCTAACATAATCCAAATATGATCTTACGAGGGGAAAAGACTTGGGGCTAGCCTGACGGAGACAATTAAAATCATGGAAAATTAATTAGCTTGATACCTTGCTCGCAAAGCTAAACTAATTGCAAATTCTCAGCTTAAATGATTGTGCTCAAAGCAGCCACCATGGTCAACCTTGAACCGTGGATGCATCGTAAACGATAAGGAACTCGTGTCAATGATACACAACCCCTCGGGCCGCGATTGTCACTATTTCTGGCATCCTCTACATGCATCATTTATCACATATTCGGGTAGATTTTTCATGAGGGGACAATGCTGGGACTTGATGGAACTAAAAAATGTGGAGTTGTGAGGAAAAAATCTGATGACAAGTGAGAGCCAGGAGCACATGCAGAAATACTGTATTCTACGTAACATTACCAGAGCAGTAGGGATCTAATATTAATAAACCATGAGAAATAAAAACAAACACTTTCGACAAAGCTGATAAGGAAATGAGCGGGATACCCTGAGGCATCTTTATACATTGTCAGCACCCATGTGACGAGTGGCCTATCCCCACATGCGGACCTAAAGAAATAAAATGAGACAAAAAAATGTCCCCTGAAAGCGTGCCTTGATATTCTGAATGACGAGACCAAATTCCAAAATCACATTTTTCAAGCTTTGTTTTTACTTTGATGATTCCAACGCGGATGAAAGTTCTAAACTTCGATTAACAAGAGCCAAGTAGCAAACATTATTAGGATATCCTACTCAACTTGGACGCATGGTAGCTGAGCATTGAATTCTAATCTTCTTGGCACCGATTAAAAGCATGCTTGGTGTTCAACAATCACAAGACAAGGATGGCAAACGATTGTAAACATGTATAATTGTCATTGTAACAAAGAGGCGTGATATTTAAAGTCCAGCTATATAGTCTGTGGTCCTGCACACGACCTACAAAAGGGCAAGTAGCAAAAAAGAGAAAACCCTACTAAAACTAGTTTGTCTGTCCACTACGTATGTAATATGCAGTTGCTGTTAGTAGTATCGTATTGGTGACAAGGATGGCTATCTAGCTGAGGTAATCTCTGCGATTCTACCATTAAGTGCAGGTATCATATAGGCTATACATCTACAGTTCCTTCTATGTGCTTCTCTATTTTTCTGCATGGACAAACAAACAACTCAGCATCATAAAGAAATCATTTGAACAGAAGATAACCACAGAACTCAAATGGAGGAATAGTGTCTTACCCTAGTAAAGTTGGTCTCTTTGGCCACACTAACCTTTATTACCTACAAAACATTAGCTACATATCCAAAATAAAACCAATCAGAAAAAAGGCTGTCCATTAGAAATAACATTCGCTTGCAATTGAGTCAAATTATAGGCAAGCAGATAGCACCTTGGCATTGGAACTCAATGAGAAGCCTCGTCACTAGTAGAAGTGGCGGGCACTGATGCATCATTTTCAGACCATGAACAGAGAGATAACTCGTTGCTTTCTTTAGCTTTGGCATAAGGGAACAAGTCAGAGTGCTGATTCTCAGATGATTTTGTGAGGTTATCGGGCTCCACGTTGCTTCCATGGCTACAGAATACAAACCAGAAAATGAGGAAACACAACAAGAAGTGAAAGGGGGGAATTAAGATCTAAAGAAGTTTGATACAAAAAAGAACAATCAAAGGTGGCATTTTAATATAAAAGACAACCTTCCTGAGTCTGCAATTCGATGCATTTCAGTGAAGCTCTCCACCTTGCAATTAACATTGTCATTGTTCTGAATGTATGCTGCGTTCACTTCATCCTGAAGATTCTGTTCAATGGCAGCAATATAAGTAGATTCAGTGGCACCTGATAACCATTTGTCTGCCAAAAGAAAGTTACGTTAGTAGTGGGAAAGCTTCTCCATCATTGACATAATATGTTTCAAATGCTAACCAACCTTCTAATGTGATCTCGTTCTTGCCATTGGAGCTAAGAATGTCAGTTTGATTGATGGGAGAATGATGAGTGTGCAGGGAAACAGGAGCACCAACAGACAGACTACGCTGGTGACGATGTACATAATCTCCCCTCAAGTCTGGAAGTTGCAGATTAATTAACCTTCTTCCCTGGAGTTCAATAGCTTGCTGCAGCTCTGCCTGCTCCTCCAATTTCCTTCTCAGCATATTTTCAGGTGTATTGTAAAGCATTCTTGCTCCTGTAGAAGGAAGTGAGATTATATAAAGATAATTAAAGAAACACGTATGATTTAAAAGTGGAAAAAAAAAATCCAAAACAAATAAATATTTTCAAAAAACATCGAAAGTTTATGCTTGTTTGTTTATTTTTTACTCACCAAGGTGAAGATCACGTAGCTCTCTAGGATCAAAACCTGAAGGGCTTGAAGTAGGTGAAAAATTCCCCCTCTCAAGTAACTGTTGCATCCTGTTGTTGTTTCATTGGCAAGTAAACCATAAATGCCAGGCATAAGACACAAAAGGAAACAGCAACGGAGAAAACGATACCATACTTGTTTGCTACTTTTCCTTTCTCTTTGTATGGCTTGACAAGCACACGTGACTCGCAGATATAATGAGGATTTCCCTTTGCCAATATTTCCTTCACAGTCTCTGGGTGGACAAATGTAACAAATCCAAACATCCGCTTCTGCTGGTATGGAATCCTAACATCTTGAACTGGTCCAAAAGAACTACAAAAATAAAGAAATCATTGTAAATACAATACTCAACAGTGACCTCAGCAACCAAGAAATAAAGCAAGATATATCACAAATTTTTGCCTCTTCCAAAATCATGTTTCAAAAATTTCTAAAGAAGAGAGCTCTATATCAGACTAAATACAACTAGCAATCACTATTTTCATTCTTTGATTTATCAAGATGAGTCAAGAGACTCGGAATTCTAGATCATATCCCTTCCAACTCCGAACAAGACTCCAAACACACTGGCATACGGTCTTCAAACTCTCACCTCCACAGCTTAGCAATATATTTTCCCTTCCTTCTTCAAATAGACAAACAGCTTTTCATTTGTTTGTTTTTTTCAGATGGGCATGAATATCAGATGCTCGTCTATCTTTAGCCAGAAATGGTAGAAATATATTATTGTTTTCTTTACTCATCTATTGTTTCCTTCCAACTCCAGAGCAGGACTCAAAACACACACTGGCATACAGTCTTCAAGCAATATATTATTGTTTACTCCCTATCATCAGTCAGAGGAATGCACCGATCACAAAAGCCGTCCCTTGAACCAAGAAAAAATTTGTGACAATTGGCAACGTAAAGTTTACCAGTATTCTTAACTTTTAACAATAGAAATTTCCACCATGTACAATTCACAAATTATACTTAAGTTTCGTTGGCATAAACATGTTTTCATCTTTTTGCAGGCAATCTAATCAGTTCCTAGCACTTAACCTCTAGGCACTACTTGTAGAAGTAAACAACAATAATAACCAAGCTGGATTCTTTGAGAAGGGCAAGTGAAAAGTGGTAATTTACCAGAAATAATTCGAAACATCTTCATCTTTGAAAGAGCTGTCAGCCGGGAATGTCAAGTATATCTGTCTGGATGCTGAATTTGCCTTTTCAGCCATTCCCATTGCAAAAAAGCCATTCCTTCCACCACGGAGCCGACTGAAATTGTAAAATTCGTCACCCATCATAGCTGCTGCTGCCCCCAATCTGCAAGTACCAAACATCCACAAATCGCACCATTACCCAATCCCGAAGTAAAACTCCAATAACGAGTCAAATTCATAAGAAAAAAGTGTTTCTTGTTAAACGGAGAACATATGCATAATGAGTTCCATCAAATCATCCAATTAGACGAGAACAGCATCCAGACAAGAAAAAGAAAACCAAAACTAGCTCAATTAAAAAGATGAATTTCTCTCTAATCTTTTTGCTATCTATATATCCTCACTATGACTATTTTTTCTCTACCTCCCTCAAAAAAAGACTCTTTCTTTCTTTGACCAGCCAAAAAATAACAATAAAAGCAAACTGAAAGATGGAAACACTTAACCTATCGCGTACCCTTGGTCTCATCTTGTATGTAAATAAGGGATTGCTCAGTTGAGCAATAATGTCCCGAGATTAACAGGTAAACCAAATTAAGACCAAAATTCCACCAGTAGAACTGATTGAAATTGAAAATCTGACACGTTATACGAGGATACGGCATGCTAAAAGCAAAATTAGTAATCTTGAATATACCTATCGGTTTTATTCTGTTGCTGCAACAGAAAATTCATGTACTTGTTATAAGCCATCCTTTGCTGCTGCTGTTGCTGTGCAGCCTTCATTCTCATCAACTCCTCTTGCTGCTGCAAATAAAGTTCCTCCATTTCCCTTGGTGAACCCACAAGAACACCACCACCATTAACCTCAGCCGTATTTTCACCACCATGAACAAACTTGCAACTTTCTCCATTCTTGCAAAACCCTCTAGCAAAATACAGACAAGGCTTATACCCAAGACCAAACCCCCCATCTTCAGCACCAAAACACGCATCACTCTCCGAAAATCTCCTTCTATGCAAATGGCTATCTCCATTATCAACCGGATAACCACCCAATTGAACCCTTTGGTCCATAAAGCCCTCATTTTTTGAAGAGGAGTCATCAAGAAACGAAAGATAATCATCTAATTGATACTCATCAGGGAAGTCAACACTATTATTACTGCAATCACCACCGTCATTACCACCATTCCTCGAGAATGGTGGCACTAAAACAGACCCGGAACGTATATTATCATAGGACAAAAAAGGACTGGACTTTGGGCTAATTGAAGTGTTACTGTTACTGTTATTTGGCAACCCATGAGCAGGCCAGGGATTTGGAGGCGGTTTTTTTCCAAAATCAATGAAAGAATCATTATTTGTGACTCTTGGAGACGATTGTGAAAAGGGGTTAGTGTTATTACAAGGCCTTGCTATGGGATTGAGAGGCAACGGAGAAGATGGTGTAGAAGGTGTAGAAAACGTGTTCGTGGAGAGTCCAAAGTGGATTTTGGCCTTAAAGACTACATTTTGCAAAAGGGTTTCAGGGCCAAAGGCTAAACGTAACAAATCTTTTTCAGAAGGGACTTGTATGAGAATAAAACCCATAATTCTAGCAGCGTTTTCTGGATCTAAACTCTTGAGTTTAGTTAGCAGTATGTTGGTTATCTCATGAGTATCCATGGTGGTTTTTTTAGGGTTTTTTTTCTGGTTGGTGGTGGTTTACAATTACTTCAAGAAAGACATAAAAGCAGAGGGACGTGTGTGTGGAAGTTTTGGTTTATGAGGTTTTTGTGTTTTTTTATTATTTTGTTTTATTTGTTCTCTGTTTGTTTAAATAGCCCAGAGAATAAAACAGGGAGATCTTGAGATAGGGTTTTGAAGTGAAAGAAGCGGGCTTGGACTTGGAGAGTGAAAATCTCTCTCTTTTTCCTGTATTATTTATATTCTGTAAAGATCTCTTTCTTATTTTGAGTCCTTCTATCTATGCTTCTCTATTATTGTCGTTCTTAGATTAGGGAATCAGCCTTATCGGGACCACGTGCTAGGATAAAAATATTGGAACCCTAATCATTATATTATACAGTATACTATGCAGCCAGAATAATAATATTATTTTTCTTTTTACTTTTTATTACTGTGCATTTGTCTAGATTTATTATTGACAGCATTCTTCAATGATTATACAGTATGAATATAAATATAAGAATATCGTTTTTTTATTTTTTAATATGATGATTAAATTTTATTGTTTTTGGTTTTCGAAAGTGTTTAAAAATATAGTAGAAATTAAAATTGGGATGGAAAGCCACCCAACTATGCATAAAAGGTAGTTTTTTTTTTATTTTTTCTTGAATTTGTTTTTTTTTTATATCGTGCATGAACTTAAATTTATTGTCAAACTCTTTCTTCATCATTGTGTGCTATGTTGTTGATATTTAAATAAATACTGATAACATGTCGTTTATCTTGTTTAAATTAAAAAAACAATTTACTTGTCATTTGTTTATTAAATAATAATAATAATAATAATAATAATAAGAAGAAGACTCGAACACCTCGACTCTTTTTATGTTGCTCTTTGATATTTTTTTTTGAAAGAAACAAAAACTTGAATTCTCATTAAAATCACTGTAAATCAAATATTTAAAATATTATTCAATTTTGTATAGTTTTCAAGCATAATACTAACAATAATTTAATGATATTATATCTCTAAATATCAGGCATGAAATAAACCATCAACATCTATTTTTCACGGAACAATGCATTCGTAAAAAAATATTTTACTGAAATGTTATTTTATAAACAAATCGATAGCATTTTCACCAACACTTGTTGCTTATCGTAAACTTGTATAGTCTAAACCAACCGTGTCAAGGCGGTGAGTTTGTATTTTCTAACCTCCGGACCACTATCCAACTTTGAAGCATAATTGTCAATTCAATTTCTGATGATAGTTACAAAACCTTGCCTGAAATTCGGGTTCCGAGATAAATAGACCAACTCAAATCAATTTTTTCCTTTGAAGTTTTTTTTCTAAAAAAAATAACAACTTTAATTTTTGGTATAGAAAAAATCCAATGAATTTTAATCATATCAAGTCGTTTATTAATATGCTTGGTTGATTTAGTTTAATAAAATCAATTCATACTTATTTCTAGTGAATTTTAACTAAAACTACATCTTAAATCGATAAATTATTAAATTGAACCGGTCTAACAATATTGATTTGAATACAATATTTTTATATATTTGATACTATATTTTAGTACAGAACATTCCATTCTGGGATCCCATGCATGCGTGTAATATAAAAAATAATTCAAATTAATATTTCAAAACGTGTGATTTTCAACTCAAATCCAAGACATAAATTAGCTTATAATAGTAAAATACAAACAAGATGTCAGCTATATAAAAAATAAATTTCAAAATTTACAGCATTTCCAGACGTTTAAAATAGATTAACATGCACTCAAAACAAACGAATTGTGAAAAACATTGTCGACGGCCAGGATGAAAGTTATAGTCCAGCTAGAAATAAAATTAGAAATGCTTACATTAATATTACATAGAACCTACCGATGTTTTATGCTATCGTCTATAATTATTTAGCCATGAACATATATATATTGCATCTTGTTTCGAGATAATTATAATTTAGTCTCTGTGTTTCTCATGATCTTGTAAGCTAGTCTTTCTATTTTTAAAAATCATAAATTAGTCCTTCAATCAAAGTTGAATGTTTTTTTTTTTAATTTATGAATTAACATTTTTAAACACGCTTTTAATTTCACGCTTGGCAGATATAATCAGAAGTTCTGATTATAAAGGAAGGATATCCAAGAAAAAAAGGCAATTTAATGACGATGAAAACCAACATAATTCCGATTTTTTCCCTGTTCTGGTCCCTGCCAGGATGATCGGAACACACTCGGAAAATCTCCGGCCAGTTTCTGGTCGGGATATTCAAGACAGGCTTCCAAGCGAGATCAAGAACCTTGCTGTGTTCTTTAAGGTGGTACGAGACATTAAATGATTAAATAAAATAGATTGACAACTACGTTTTAAAGTATTAAATAAAATACTCACTATAAGTTTATTTGATTCTATAGATAAATGATGGTTTTTTGAAATCCGAATCACAACATTATGGCGCATTAAAAAAAAGAAATATCGAGTAAAGATGGAAAATAGTTTTTTCACGAGAAAGGGCCAAGAAAATGTTAATTCAAGATTTGTTGTTTTTTGGACAGAGTAATGCATGGAGATGTTGATGAACATTCACAAAATCTAAAAAGGTAGCATGAAAAAATTTACAAAAGGGATCATTCACAAGGTTAATCACAAGTATCCATAAAAATTTAATTTTTTTTACTAAGAATTAAATTTTTTTTTATATGTTTTGGATCGTTTTAATGCATTAATCTTAAAATTAATTTTGAAAAAATAAAAAAAATCATTTTGATGCATTTCGGCAAAAAAACACTTTAAAAAACAATTACAGCCACACTTCAAAAAAATCCGTTTCGTCAAAAGATTTTCTACTATTATTTCTGATATGAAATTAATCAATTATTTATTTTGATATTTTATTAAACAAAAATGGTGATATTATTCTTTTATTAATAAAAAAATTTGATTTTTAAAAAATATCATGAACATTCAATAAAAAGAATTTTTCAGTTTTTAGATGAATGATTTAAAAATTTATTAATTGTAACAGCTGGTTGCAGAGTTGGTCATTCAAAGTTCAAACCTTTCAAGTTTCAACTCATGAATATTAGATCTCGAAACTATGAATGAGATATTCTCGAAACTCACAGAGAAAAAAGGGGTATGCAAAGAAAATCAAGGAAGCAAACTTCATTGCTATTCCGAGCAGAAAAAGAAACACCCATCGTTTCATAGTCACCGCACTGGAAAATAAGAATTTAACCATTATCGAATTTTTCTCGGCATTACAATCATTGTTTGGTTAAAACTTGGATTTTTCTGCTAAAAAAAACCGCTCTTGTATAATAATTTCATGTAATAATGCGATAAAAACTTATATTATTAAGAAAAAACATGGTAATGTAGTGTAAGTATTTTTTAAAAATATTTTTTATTTAAAAATATATTTTTTATTTTTGACACCAATATATTAAAACTATAAAAAAAACACACTAAAAAATTACCAATTTAATATATTTTTAAATCCAACTCATTTTTAGAGAGAGTTTAAAAGTGTCACAGTAATTGCTTTTTAAAGTATTTTTTACTTGAAAATATATCAAAATAATATATTATTATTATTATTTAAAAAATTATTTTTAATATCAGCATATCAAAACGATAAAAAAATATATAAAAATTAATTTTAAATAAAAAAATTAATTTTTTTTTTAAAGTCCCAAACTATCCGTAATGCATTCAAACACAAAAACGAACTATTACTTGGAAAAGGACTAGAGTGAACTTGTTGGTAACTAGGTGTCTACAGTAGTTGGGCTGGTTGGTTTTTAACAGCTTTCGAAATTTCAAATCGACAACAAATCGAACTGATATGTACTAAAGAATAATTTAGAACCGAAACCGTGGATAATCGAAAAAACAACTTCAATTATTTAAAATAAAATAAATATTAGTAAAAAAAAGTAATAAATCTGAACAAATACTAAATTGAAGGGTTAAAATTTGAAATTGCTACATTTAAAATATTTAGACCCAGACAATTAAAAAAAAAAAACATGAATTTCCAAATACTAGATATAAGTTTCCATGACACGTGTACTTTCAGTTGCTAAACTTGGAATGATAAATACATATACAATTTGAGCATCGGTAATCGTCACCCCGGTTGATCCACTAATACCATTTCAATTGATTTAAAAAAAAAATTAAAGTTGCTGCGTATAAATCAAACATGCTATAAATTAACATAAAATTTATTTAATAACATAAAAATGTTTGATTAGACCGAATTATTTAACATGATATCATTCTAATTAAGTAATAAAATTAAATACAGTATAATAATATACATATGTAAATTTTAAAGTCAAGGGAATATCACTTAGAAAGATGTTCAAAGAATAATATAAAATAATTTTTAAAATTTCACTGCTTAGATTTTTTTGGTTAAACTAGTTTTTTTAACAAAAGATATCTGACTTTGCTCGAGCTGTTGAGTTATGCACGGATAAACCATGATTTTTTAAGATGATGCAAATAAATGAAATTAACCAAAATTCAATTTCATTTAATATAATGCGTTTGGACATCAACAAAGTAATTACAATGCCAAAAAAGTTCTGATGTTTTCATCTAAAAATATTAAATTAGATTTTATATATATATATATATATATATATATATATAAATATTGATATCAAAAATAAAAAATATAATTTAAATAATTCACATTTAAAAATTATTTTCAAAAACACCCAGGATGCATTAACAATTAAAATGCTTTCCTTTGTAACTTAACATGGACAAATACATGTTCTGAAGCACACAGCTTGCCCCTTCCTTTTCAAGAGGTCGACGCATCATTCAAAGCAACTTTTCTTGCTCTTATGACTTGAAATCACATGATAGATAAGAACATGACTAGAGTGATCAATTCAGGCTGTACCGGTGTTGTCATCCATAACATGATTTCTAGATGAAGTGTTCGTTCGTAATCTGGCACTCTCCCCATTTGCCCTAGAATCCAAAAAATAGAAAAAAGAGGGAGAAGATTCGCATGAGGAGTACGATTAGAAAAGTGGATCAATATCTTAGCCAAACCTGTTAGATAAGATTATCTTTCTCCCTCTCTTGCTGGCTCAACTCTGTGTGATCTGTGTCTATCAATAATACATTATGTGATCATGGACAATGCAGTTATCTTCACGTAGAAGGTTTGAAGAAAACACCGTAGAAAAAGATAGATAGATGAACATGTTTTCTTTGGAAAACCTTGAAATCCCGAGTTGCATTTTTGCTGACAGGAATCAACATGCTATTTGTATTAAAAAAACAAAAAACAAAAGCACAATCCAAATAAATATGGCCGTGATAATCTTGGAGGAAAATACCTAGCCAGGCCGAAGGGAAAGTTGTAAAAACACTAACAATTGAATGGTTCGTGGTGGTCATGCTATGATCAGAAATTTTCTTTTCTCCAGTAATGCGTGTCTAGTTATTGAAAAGGATACTTGTCTTGTCACTTGGGTAGCGTTTGTTTATTGTGATAGATGAGATAAAAACAATTGAGAAAGTGAAAGAACAAACAGAAAAAAAAAATATCAATAAAATTATGTTCGATAACAAAATATATGATAAAGTGACTGTTTTTTCATGTTATTAGGTTACATGGAGAACAAAAGTAAAATATAAAAAATCTATTTTATCTATTAGTAAATTTATATATTTTAAAAAATAATTATGCTTTGTTTTATGCTAACAAGGGTCGACCCATGCTTACCCTCTTGGCATGTGATTCGGGTCTTAATTATTCATGGTCAATTATTGAGTCGGATTTTAAAATTATGATAATAATTACTTTTGTTCTTATATTAACTCGGATCGAGGATCAACCTTATTTGTGACCCGGACCTTGCCCTAGGTCGATCCCGAAACTGGCTCTTAAAATTATAATAATAATCACTTTTATCTTTGCATCTAATCAAGTCAACGATCAACCTCACTATGGCCGAGGCTATGTCCCTGGTCAATCCCCGTACTGATTTTTAAAATTACGACGATAATTATTTTTTTTAAAACTAACTTAAGTCAACGATCAACCCTATTATTGACTTGGGTCTTATCCCGGGTCGATCCCCAACCCGAGTTTTAAAATTATGATCATAATCATATTTATTGACTCGGGTCAACCTAACCTGTAAACATGACCTCGACCAGTGACTCAAACTTTGTCCTTGATCGACTCTCAAGTTGAGTTTTTAAATCATGACAGTAACTATTTTTATCCTTGCATGTATTTGTTAAATAATTCTGGAATTAAGAATTTTTTACAAGGATAATTTAAAGATAAAAAAATAATAAATATTATATTTAAAGACATGTTCTTTATATACCTCCAATTTTTAAAGTAAAAAATTCACTACAAAATTGCCACATGGATTAGATTTATTTTGATGTATTCATCTTTGTTTCTTCAACAAAACATATTTTTATCTTCATTGTCTATGTCCCTTCCATTACAAGATATAAATCAAATGTTATTTTAGTATGTGTTTGCATGTGCTTTTAAAATAGTTTTTTCTTTAAAAATATATAAAATGTTTATTTATTATTATTATTATTGGTATTAGAACATTAAAATTAAAAAAAATATCGAATTTATAAAACACAAATACTCAAACAACACTTCATGTTTTGATGTTCTTCTTTGACTATGGATATTGTATTTTATTTTTAACTTTATGAAGTCCGAAGTTCAAAATCAAGATCCGTTTGAAAAGTTAAGGTAAAACACGTGTTTAGTTTACTATGAAGTAGAAGACTGTTTATCCTCAATAAAACAACAAAAAGACTATTTGTTTTCAAAAAACATCAAAATTATGTTGAATTTGGAGCTAGATTTCATTGCCCCAATGATTCTTAATGCATAGCCTCCAATGTTTTTTTTTTTCATGTTTAAAAAAGCTGAATTTTTTTTTTCACGTCCAGAACATATTTATTTTATTGTATAGTACTAATAAAATATCAATGCCAAGCATAATATTCTTTCTCCTTGTTCGATGTGCCCGTTCTCCATCAGTCCCATCCCCTTCGTCTCTCCTCTCAAATTTGCCGGTCCTTTTTTTTTTTTACCTCTCAAGAAATGACTTCCCAATTCCCATGAAGATACAGAATCTGTTGCCGTAGATCCGAAACAAACCATCGTCAAAGTTACATTAACAAAAATAAAAAGAAAAGAACACAGAAGCAAAATTATTGTGTTTGGCGATCGAGACTTTCTCAGCATGACACCTTATATATGGAATTTTGACATGGAAATTATTATGAGGAACAGGAAAAAAGGGTAAAATCTTCCTGCAAGTAAACTCATAAGAGGAAAGGACAAAACGATCAGCTTTTGCAATCATGGCGATTTAAATTCCAAGGTCGAGTCTTATGAAGGTTCAAATTTAATGGTGCACTCCAATTTCATGAAGGGAAAAAAGAACAGAGAGGAGGGTGACTGCCTGGTTATGTTGATGAAAAAGGGCCAAGAGGAAGAAGAGAATGACTCAAGAAATATTAAAGAAAAAGAAAAAGAAATAGCCAAATTCATCAGGAAAGAGTCCATTTATCTTGTCAATTTTACAGCAGCACCACCAACATGCACTCACGAGTTCGAAGAATTAAAATCCAAAAGCAACGCCATGTGTCAATAAATATTTGACAAGATAGGCACGTGTGGCTTAACTATAGCGAAGACAAAAAACGAGAAGATTGCTAGTTGCCCTCTTTCTTTGATATCACTCTCCAGTCTCCTGTCTAGGGCTAGACTGCCTCACTCGAGCTGCAATGTCTAAAATAACAATTTTAAATTAAGCAGGAAATAACAACAACGATAATATAGTGATGGGTTAGAATCATCAAATATATATTTGGTTAGATAGTTTTCTAATGTCATAATTTCACTAAAAGATGTTAAAAATATTTCATAAAAGTGATAGAAGGATTAGTTTTTTATATATATTTTTAATGTAAGGAGATTGGTCTCATTAATCCATGGAGGTAGGGAGTTGAGTTGTTGGCCTCAGTAAACTGGGGGGTGGCATGGAATGCAGAAGAGTCAAGCTGTCAGGAGTCTGCAACTGAGAGAAGGGGAGCGAGCGTGTGATACGCTCACATGAGTCACTTCTCCCTACTCACCGGCTCACTGCCCTTTCTAGCTTGCCGAACAGTGCACGTTCTGTGCTGTTTTTGCTGACCAATCTCCCTCCTACTCTGTGTAGTACTCTAGCTGTAGTGATGGAATCTTTCTTGGGATTTTACACTCAGATTTACCCATCAAAAAATAGCAATACATATATAATTTGCCGCAGTGCTGTTGGTGTGCCATTAATGAGCGCTTGATTGCTTTTGCTGCCATAATAACAACCATTTGATGAATCTCAGTGCATCGAAGCAGGTGGGTCTGAGGGTCTAGATTCGTTGATTGCGTACCCCTTAATTACAGGCACATCAGAAGCCCTCACCCAAATTTCGGGTCAAAGCCTATCTTTCCCGCCGGCCTCTCTTTCACTGTGTCACCGGGCCCCTTTTCTGATTTTTCTCGAGGAATTTAGAGGATTAGGTTGGAAATATCAACTTCCTACTTGGCATGCAAGGTGAGCTCGAGCTCGATGGGCTGGCTAATGAATCGCTGGTGGTCTTCGATGAATTTAATGTCTGGATGACAACAATATTTCATGTGTAAAACAGCAAGAAAAGAAAAAAAGGCACACATGAAAAGGAAGGGAACCAGAAACTACAAAAGTGGCTTATCAACGAAATGATGTAACGTTATGTTTTTCTATCCAATTGACGAACCTACCGAACACACTGATATCATTACAGAGATGATTTTATACAATGATTACTCCCACAACAAATTTGCCTCTGCCACTCTAAAACATCATTATGGCATAACGGTTTGAAGTTGAAACACCTTGATAATTAACATCGTCGATGAAGTTTTGAAATGGCAAAAAGTTCTGTAGATGAATATATCGAGTTTAAGCTAAAACGCCCTTTTTTTTAAAAAAAAAAAATAGTTGTTTAAAAGGGTTTTGAAACCCATTTGATGGAATTCTCGTTTAAAAAATAACGAAAGAAATGATCCAAAAAATTACCCTAGTAATAAATCAATTAAAAAATATAGAAAACAACTCGGGTAAACTAGAATTAACATGTCAAACCCATAACCCGAATCATGAATTGATGATTATCTAATAAAAAATAAATCAAAATAAATCATAAAATTTAATTCCCTACTAACTCGATATTAAATGATAAAATCAAGAAAAAATAAATTAAAAAAATTATGAAGCTCAATCTTTAATAAATCTAACATCAAGTTATAAAAATTGAAATTAAAATAAAAAATTAAAAACTACTAAAAAAAAATCATTATAGTGAATATTATTATATTAGAAGCTCTTCTTTTTTAGTTTATTTTTAAAAAATTAATATTCACTCGGCATAACCTTTTGAACCAGGTAAAAGTAGCACTTTAATAATTGAAAAAGGCCTTCACATTGAAAAACAAGGCATCATGGCTTAATTAAGAATGTATAAGCCATTATTCTTGCCAGTAACGCCACTTCCATCGCTTTCATTTCTTTAATATGTTGCAAATATCCACGACTGCATTTTTTTTTTAATCCAAGCGGGAACGCTGCTCTTATTCCTCTAGCATGAAAGCCAGGTTGATGGGGGAATCGCTTCTTCTTACTGCATTTTTGCTTCTGCAGAGCTAAAAGTGGCCTCTGTTACTGCAACTTTTAGTTCAAGCTTGCAGCATTACATCATGAAGTACACATATTTACGAAGGTCTTCTGCATCCGAGTTGGTGAAGAGACAAGGTGGGTCATGGTCAATTTTCACTCGAGGGAAAATACAGTATTGCTAATGAAAGTACCCTCTTTTTTTTTTTTCTGGGAAGTGAAGAAACAGTTTTACCGAGAGGTCCAAGACAAAGCCATAACAAGCGAGCATCATTTTACTTTTATTTTATGCAAAACCTCCAAGGGAATTGAAGTATCTTTTTTCTGCTGCAGAAATCACTGACAGGTTTCTTCCACATTCACAAGGCACACTGACCGAGGTATATTTCTTAGGATTCTATGTATAGCGTTGTAGTTCACTCGTTCTTTTGTTATTTTTTGAATTTTGAAATTTTAAATTATTTCTTTCGTATTTTTAGATTATTTTAATATAATAATTTTAAAAAAATGAAAATAGTTTACCTGTTTACGTTGCTATTTCCAAAATGATTCATGGCTTGACTTGAAACCATCGTAGTTGTTTTCCACTCTCATACTCCATTTTTCACGCCTCCCCTCCCTCGCACCATTTCTTTCTGTTCATAATTGAAGGGCACCATGCATTTTGAAATATATTCAAAGGGAAGGGGATTATGAAGGAGGTTTTAATGATTGTTTGAAGTTTAATTATAATTATATTTTAAAATATTTTTTATTTAAAAATATAACAAAACAATATTTATTTTAATATCAACAAAAATACTATCTTTAACACCGCGAATGCTAACTAATACCCTTAGGCAATAATATAACATCAAGGACAAAATCACTTTCAGACATCCCGTATTAAAATTGACAACACCAAGAACACCAAAACCCCAGACCTGAAAATGAGAGACGTCACATACCCCTTGTCACCGACCACCCGTTAATAACTCCATGGATACGACAGCAATAAGCCTGCCCGTAATTAGAAACAAAGCACTGGTGTAATTAACATTTCCTCTTCATCACTTTGAGGCCTCAAATCTCTCTACGCAAAAGGAAAATAGTGTGATTTGGACATCACACTTGAGTAATATTTTAGGCTATTTATCGACAACATCGGGGACAGCTAAGCCTGCAAATTGCTTCCAAGGCAGCTAGCTAAAGGGGTGCATGGAATTGACATCCTAACTCCCCATGAGTGGCTAGTGCAAAGCAGAGCAATATCAGAAAATCTACCAACATTTTAGTTATCCACCACCAAAATTCCCCGCGGTGGCCCTCCTTGGTCCGGCAAAAACAAGATGCTCGAAATAGGACAATAACCTCACATAGTGGGCAAGCACACTGCTATGGAAAATTTGTGCACTAAATAGATCCAAGCGATGCTAAACCCTCTAGTTTATCATCACAACCACCAACAGAGGCAAAAACAAATAAAATAAATATACGAGGGCATCAACACCTACAAGACAGCAAGGTAGCAAAAAGAAAAGCAAAGAAAAAGACACGCCTATAAAACAAAAAAGGAAAATAATTTAAAACCTGTGAGGATTGAAAGGGAAAGAAGTGAATGGCCACCACCATGTGAGGGTGTGGCCCTAACCCATTCATGCCCACCTAAAAAGACCACTAATGAGACAAAAGTGTCCCCTAAAGTAGACTTTATTCACATGAAAGAACAATCTTTTATTTACCCTTCACTATCTTTTTCTTCCCTGAAAAATAAAACTTTACTGTTCTACCTGTTCCCTATTCCAATGGATGACAGAAACAATAACAATAAAAGTTGAAGAGCGCCAGAGCACAGCTTTTGCCCACCACTTAGAGTCTGCGTTTCTTTACCTTTCAAGGTCTGCAATGGAGTAAAGTAGTTAAAACTTCTGCTACAGTTCTTTTTAACCTCTTCGGGTCTATTTCTGTACACATAGCGACATAGGTCGTAGTATTTTTCTTCCATATAGACTTCATTTCTATTTTTTTCCTACCTCGTAAAAGAAGGAGGGGTAAAACAAAATAAAGATAAGGACTAGAATTACAGATGATTGTGTTCTGCAATGCAAATTGCTGTGTGGTCCAGCACACTGCAAGCTCACATACATACCCGCAGAGAGGGTACATAACAGTGAGGAAAAGAGAGAGACCCCACTCCCTTATAGTTCATCTGTCCTTTTATGTATGCTTTTATGTATTCATTGTAAGTAGTATGCATTGATGATAATGGTGATCTTGCTGAGATCTTGTCTACAGATCTTTTTCTTTGTTGAGGGGTATAGTTTTTTGGCTATGCAGCTAGAGGATTTCTTTTTTAACTTCTGTATATGCTTCCAATTTATCTGCAAAAGATACGAAAGTCCAGCATTAAAAAGGAATCCAATTTGACAAGTTGAAAACTTTAATGGGATTGAATGCGCCTATCGTATCCAATTACACAAATTTTGCTGATCTCTCACCCTAAAAAAAGTCAATCTCCCCATTGCTGGCCATGCTCACTTTTGCCATCTATATGCCAACGGTTCCATGCCCAGAAGACAACCTGAAAAAACAGATAATGAAGCTCACTTCCTTCAATAGGGATCATTAAAGTGATTTCTTGCTATGTTACCTGGGCATTTGGAGAAAACATGATTTAAGAGAGGTCATGTTGAGAGAGGTGGTGGGCACTAAGGGGTTACTGTTAGGAGAAGATGTAGTAAGGCTTGAGGTATTGTCATCAACCTCCACAGAAGCCGTGGAGAAGACAGTGAGGTTGTCACCAGCTGATTTCTTAGGAGAACCAAAGAGATTGTCCGGGAGAATATGCTCCAAACTGCTCAAATGACACAGCATAAAGTTAAGGGGATTTAGGAGCAGGTAAAGCAACAGTGAACAGTATATAAAGGAGGTACTAAAAAATGGAAAGTAGAAACATAAAGTAGAATATAGCAGAAATTAAACAGGATCTGAGTATAAATGTGCTTTCTTACTTTTCATGGAGATCACTTTCATCACTGTTGGACTTCTCCTCCTTATCTCTATTATTACCATTGCCATCGTTGTGATTGCAAGCTGGACTCACTTCCTGATCAGCATCTGCGACCGCATTTTGCGCAGCTGCAGCATCAGGGTTGCTACCATTTTCTGCTGCAACACAGTAGATGATACCTTCATTTTCTTAAAAAATTATGAACCTAAATTAATAAGTTAATAACAATTAAGGATTGATTAACTGATTAACTAACCATGCTGAACTTCTTTGTCAATGCCATCGATCGGAAAAAAGAGGGTTTGATTGTTGGGACTATGCAAGATAGTTGGTGAAGGAAGGGGGGACCCAGTTGACAAACCGTGGAAGTATCGATGTTGGCGATGATTCTTTAAGTCGAGAAGTTGCAGATTCAATAGCCTTCTCTCTTGGAGTTCAATAGCTTGCTGTAAATCAGCCTCTTCCTCTAATTTCCTTCTCAGCATTTCTTGAGTATTGTAAAACATTCTACCTCCTGCAGACATTAAAACCAAAACTCTACCTCAGTAAAAAGGGATGCAATTTTTATTAGATATTCACACTTTTGCTCGTCTTCTTACCAAGATGGAGGTCAAATGGCTCTCTACAATTGATCCTAGATGGGCTTGGACAAGCTGAATACTCTTCCCTCTCAATCTGTTGCTGCTGCTGATGCTTCCTGAAATCGTTAAATTAAGAACATAACCATCAATGAGCAACGCACAGAAACTAAACAGAAAAATTCTCAAAATGAAAAGGTTGTAGGCCTATACTTGTCCGGGACTTTTCCCTTCTCCTTGTAAGGCTTAACAAGCACACGAGAATCACAAACAAAATGCGGGTTCCCTTTAGCCAATATAAGCTTCACTGTCTCAGCAAACACAAATGTAACAAATCCAAACATCCTCTTCTGCTGGTATGGAATTCTCACATCTTGCACTGGCCCATAAAAGCTTCAAAACCACACAAGCAAGTAACCCGTTCTCAACAAATCGTCCTAAATTCAATTTCTTTTTATGGAAAAACAGAAAAAAATACTTACCTAAAATAACTCGAAACATCTTCTTCTCTAAATGTACTGTCAGCAGGAAATGTCAAATAGATCTGTCTTGCGCTTGGGCTCATTGCACCTCCCAATCCCATTTGCGAAAAATCACTCCTTTCAGGCCGGATTCTTCCAAACTTGTGAATCTCATCCCCCATCATCAATGCAGCTGCTGCAGCTGATCTAAAACAGCATATTGGAGCTACCACAGTTAATAAAACCAACTAACGAAACCCCTTTTTTTTAAAAAAAAAATTGTAATTTGGAGAATATTGGAGCACAGCAAGCACAACTAAAAAAGGTTTTCAGGTCTCAACTCCATGTGTAACGCATATACCTTTGGCTTTCATTTTGTTGCTGATGAAGGAAGTTCATGCATTTATTCTGGGGTAAAAAAGTAGCTCCAGCCATAAACTGTGAGGCTGCGGCTAGCTTTCTTTGCTGGGCAGCAGCCTTTGACCTAAGTATTTCTTGGCACTGTTCAAACTCATTAAGTTCACTCGGTGAACCAACAATGGCAGCACTATCAGCCGAATCTCCATGAACAAACCTGCAACCTGTGCCATTTTTGCAAAACCCTCTTGAAAAATATAAGCAAGGCTTCCAACCAAACCCGGAATTTGAATCTTCAGATCCAAAACACATGCCTGGTACTGAAAAACTTCGCTTGTGCAAACTGTTATCACCGAATGCAGGTGGACTCATGGCTAACTCTCCCCTTGGATCAAATAAATCATCTGTCTTTGAATCATTGAGAAAGGAAAAGCGTTCCTGGAGTTCATACTCATCAACGAGATCATTAGCATTGTCATTGTTATTGCTGTAAGAAAATGCTTTAGATAATGAGACAGTGGGTTGAAAATGTGTTGAACCAGCATTGATGTTACTGGCTCCATTAACAACACTGGCATAAGAGAGTGAAGTAGTAGAGTTAGGACTCAATAAAGGCCAGGAATTTGTAGAGGGAGACGAGGAGTTTGTGATGTCAAAGCCATTATTGTTTGGTATTCTTGAAGATGAAATGTACAAAGGACTGGGTCTAGAGGAAGGAATAAAAGCTGGAGAGGGTGTGGATGGTGAATTTGAGGGAAACCCCAACTGGGTTTTGGTTTGGAGAATGAGATTTTGCAGAAGGGTCTCTGGTCCAAAGGCTAAACGTATCATCTCTTTCTCCCCATAATCTTGTAAGAGAAGGTAGCCCATGATTTTTGAGGCATTTTCAGGTTCCAGACTTTGGATCCTTGAAAACACAATATTAGTAGCTTCATACGAATCCATGGTGTTAGAAAACCCAGGACAAAAACATACCACAAAAACTTCACCTTTCCAGAGCAAGAAAGTAGATAGACGGGGAGGAGGTATGGAGGGGAAATGTGGACTTCGTTGAAAAAGCAAATAATAATGGGACTGGGATTTGTTATTTTAAAGTAATGATCTTGAAGCTGTAAAAAGGATGAGATACTGTTATTATAAGAGGTGGGGGGACCTTTTTCCTCATATCATGAGGAGCGAGGTTTTCAAAATGCTTGGGCATGGAAAAAAGATGAGAGAGAGTATCAATCAAAGGGAAGTTTGGCTGTGGTGCTGTACTGCTCTCTCTCTCTCTCTCTCTCTCTCTCTCATAAACTGAGAGCCACAACTTTTGTTGGCAGTGCAAACATGCAACAGCCTTTGGAGAGTGAACTCACTCACATTCACTTTCCTCTCTCTTGTTTGATTGGTGTTGGTTTTTGGGTTTCTCTCCCTCACTTTCTTTCTCTTTAATCTTTTTAGGGCTTGTCTTTTACAGATTTGGACACAACAAGGCTAGAGTGGGAGGGGAGATTCAGATATCAGCCTCAAAACCAAGAAAGGAAAGAGCTAACACCACTCGCGCACGCTTAAGCATTTCCCAAAATGAAATTAATCTTATCGAATTGTTTCCAAAAACAATACGCCTATAAATCTGCACGTTCTACAGTGATTTGAATTTGAAATTCTACTCAACGAAGGGAGAGGGATGCGTATCGGAGAATTTTAATGGACTCCTTGGACAAAGCAATAAAAAATATAGCTGTCACTTTTGAATTTGATTCGCAGAGTAATTTAAGAAATATTGGGATTACTGAGTCATGTGAGATCAACTTGTAAATTATCAACTCATTGATTCGTTTATAAATAAATCATCTGGTCCACCTAACTCTGAGTTAACAATAAATTATGAAATGTAATTTTTTTAGATTATTTTAATGGGATGATTTTAAAAATAATTTTTAAAAGATAAATAAAATATTATTTTAATATATTTTCAAATAAAAAATAATTTAAAAACCAATTTCTATCACATTCTTAATCAAATAATCACAATCTCAAACACGCTAACAACTCAGCTGCTGAGGATTCCACTGGGTCCAAGCCTACACTGCAACAAATATGAAAATGAGTTAATTATAACAAAGAAAAAGAAAGTAGAAGCTATAGTTCCATGTCTGTTGAAGCCCAATTCATAATGATAAAAGTGGAAAAACTTCATGATAAAGTGTATAAGTAACGATTATTTTTTAAATTATTTTTTATTTATAAATATATTAAAATAATATTCTTTTATTTTTAACATTATCTAAAAATATTTTAAAAAAACACAAAAACAAAGAGTTACATGAGAAATGGTGTTTTCTTAATACCAGGCACTCTCTCCGTAAAATCCTCCACCCAGCCACCTTTAAAAACCTTATCGATCCAGCAGCTTGCTAGCTGCAGTCCAACGTATCAACAAAACTTATCTCCAGCAAATACTACAAATGCAAGTTAAAAAAAAATTCAGCAGTTGCAATCATTCTAATAAAGTACGATTGTGCGATGTAAAATATAAGATAAGCTAATGATTTTTTTTTTATTCCAAAAAAAGCAAAAACAACATCCTTACCGAGCAGACATCCCTGGACGAGGTGCTCTAGCAGTAGCAGCAATGGTTACCGCCTGCCTGCGGAACCCAAACATTTTCCATTGAAGGAAAATGAAGGAAAAGCGGCTGCTACACTTACAGCAGATGGAAAACAACAGCTGATTATGGCCTTTTGTTAATCATAAAATAGAAACTACATGAAATGCAGTTTTGATTTTGGTTAAACAGAATTCGTAGCTAATCGATTCCTAGCTTCACAATAATGCAAGCTAGCATGTTGATAGTTCTCTTGAAGAAGAGCTCGTCAGTTATCTCAAGAATGCCAGATACTGCTGCCTAGAAACCAAAACATTATCGACAAGAGAATAAAATAAGCAGATGACCCTTGCCATGTCCAAGATTAATTTGGTTGTGGATTGACAAAATCAACTCTGGAAGAAGTCTAGTTTATACACTGTAAATGTTTTTGAGCTATGGATGGCTATTTGTTGAGGTGAAGCAATAGCTTGATGAATAGCATGCTGCAATGTCTAGCACTCTTAGCTGAAGTTTGCCACAGTGATTCAATTATTTCTAAGATTTAGCTGTAGTCAAGAAATGTACCTTAACGTTCCTCACCGCCCGCAACTGCTTCTCAGCAAATCTATGCCAAAGCTAGAAGAATCTTTATTTTTACAGCTTTCAGCAGCAGAGACTGCAAATTGGATCATCCAGATCGATGCACTACTGAACAGTTAGTAGCAAGAGATGACAGGGTCTGACATCAATTGTTTAGGTTGTTCTTCTATCTTGGTGGTCCTCAAAACAAATTCTATCGACACGAAAGACAGCCTTTGTATGGTTGAAGTCTCGTTCAACTAAACAATATGTGATAAAGAAAGTCCATGAAAAACAAGAGTTCGGCATGCATTCACCATCCGTTTCAGCAGATGCCGTATAAACCTAAACCATAAAGGACTTGAACTCGATCATGCAAAATACCCGAATGATTTTGGCCATTACTATTCCAGACTTGCATTTAAATCCAAGCATTAATCTGTTTTGGTCAATGGCACATTCCAATGCACTAACCTGGACGTCAAAGGTTGTAGTTCCTCAAAGAAATGTCCAAGAACTTTTTTTTCAACAACTTGAAAGGGAAGCATGATGTCTAGCTGAGAGAGAAGAGCAATTAGGATTTAGATTTTCAATTTCAAAGGGTCTTAAACCAGGCCAGATTAGCTGGATTGATATTCAATTATAAACCTTCCTCGTATTAGACTCCAAGTAACAGGTTTTCAGAGTCAACCCGTCACGAATCAGGCTCCAGGCACCATGCATGTCTTCTTAGCAAACCCTAACAAGTATGTATGATCAAAATAATCTATCATGTGCTAATTATTGTTATGATGTTTTTCTTCTTCTTTATTTAATGGCTTTTTGCGTGCTTTTGGTTAGGTGTTGAATGAGCTTTCTCCTCTTCCATTTCAAATTTAAATTTGAAAAAAAAAAAGGTAGAAAGAAAGAATTTTCTTAGATGCATTAACTAGAACAACTAGAATCCAATGTTTTTTTTAAAAAAATTTAATTTTAATGCATAAAATTTAATTCAAGAGAATCAATATCATAGAAAATCACTTATATGACATAAATACATTAATATGAATATACAACATTAATAAGTATTCTCTTTTCTTTAAAGCATTATGATAAAAAAGGGTTTTCTTTGAAGAATATCTGAAATATATTATTGAATTAGATTATACCGAAATCAGAATTATAAAAAATAAACATTGAAAAATCATTAGCATATTAGAATTATAAAAAAATATTAAAACAATATTAATTTGAGTATTTAGTGGGTGTGTTTTCCTATTTGTTTTTGCATTTTAAAAAAATTAAATTTTTTACTTTAAATTAATAATTTTTTTATATTTTTAGATTATTTTGATGTATTAATATTAAAAATAATTTTTTAAAAATAAAAAATATTATTTTAATTAAAAAATAACTGTAATTATAATTCTAAAAACAATTATAAAAATAATAGCTTTTGAACTCCACGGTACACGTGAAAGACAGGATCCAAGTCAAAGAAGGAGGAAGAAAAATACATGGTCATTATCACATGAATAAACAATAGATTCATGTTTGATGTTCTTACAAAGAGACCAAAGTACAGGAACCACACTGGTCCTGTGTCTCTGTTGGTGAAAGACACGCGCCTGAAACAGCGCATGTGACTACCCGTCCCTTGATGTTTCTTGAGACTGCACGCTCACCTGCTTTCGTTCTGACACAATCTCCCGTACGGTGCCATGCAAGACTTAAAACTAGATTCGCCATCTTCTCCTCTCCTCTCGGCGCTCTTGGAATTACTTCTCTGCATCTCCGTCGTACAGTTCACATGCCTTTGGTGTACATACTCGGGAGTCAGGGTACTGTGCTGTATCCATACGGAGTACAGTATAAAGAAGGCTTTCCTACGGCCCCTCCCCTCCAGTCAAGGGGTCAATGATTGAGGGGTTCCTTTATTTGCCTTTTAAAAATGCATCTCACTTTAAAGATTATTAAATTAATATTATTTTAGTATTTTTCTATAATTATAATATACTAATATCAAGAAATAAAGAAATTAAAAAAACATTTTTTTGTTAGTTTCAGGTGTTATAATTAGAAGATGGAAATAAAATCAAGAAGAATAATGAGATTTAATAATAATAAAAAAGAAATAAAGAAACGACATCTTAAAAAACTAGTATGTAAATTCCGAGAAATACCAATTTAAGGAAAAAAAACTGATAGAATAATGTCAAAAACACATTAGTATTCAAGTTGAATATAAAAGATATTGTTCATGGATTGATATTATTAAATAACAACAGAGGGACTTTTTTAGTCGTGTAATTGGTATTTTAGTAGTTTTTATTGTCACGTTTTGAAAAAATATTTTTAATTGTAATTTTTATAAATATATATTTAATTAAAACTAATGTGAAGTGAATTTTTTAAAAATAAGTCTTCATGAATAAAAAATATATTATTTTAATTTTTACATAACTAGATTTTTAAAATTATTATATAAAATAATGAAAATATAAGCTATTTAACTAATTAAATAGTTTTTTTTTTAATGAATGAGGAATAAACAAAAGCTACCATGACAAACTATCTTTAAGAGATGCTTAAGAGCGGAGTATAATTATATTTTGTAAAATCTTTGATTTTTTTTTATTTTAAGTTAATGTTTTTAAATAGTTTTGATGTTTTGATATTAAAAATAAATTTAAATATTAGTATTTTCATTTTTCTATAAATAAAAGTCACTTTTAAATATAACTTTTATTACAATTTCAAATAGTGATTAAATGCATAAGGACTCAGCAAATATTTTTCCAACAATAATTCTTAAGATCTATTTACTTTTACGGTTGTTTAGTTAATTTTAGAATTTTTTTATTGAAATTAATTTTTATTTGATATTTTTACATTGTTCTGATATTTGTGTTAAAAATGATTTTTAAAATTAAAAAGTATTATTTTTACATATTTTTAATAAAAAACATGGCAAAAAAACAACAATTATTAAATTTCATATCGATACCTCTCTCTAGCCTCTGGCTATGGGTTCTTTTTCTTTGTCAATGGCAGCATCATGGCCACTGGCCCACTTGCTGTATCTGGGAGAAATTGGCGATACCCATAATAATTCAATCTGGGTTGTCTTTATTAAGTGGGTCCATTTCTTTTATTTTGTACGGTGAGTATTTGGTAGCTCGGTAGCTGTGGCTTTTAAATGCATTTTAAAATTGAGATTCATTTAAAATATATTAAATTGTTATTTTTTAAAATTTTAATGTATTAATATTAAAAAAAATATTTTAATATATTTTCAAATAATTTTAAAAAATATAATTTGAAACCAGCCCGAGAATGAGTGGATCTCAATCCAAATTTTGAAAGTTGGGTGCATGGAGGAAGAAATGGGCTATTTATCCAAGTGGATCACTTCCCTTTAGAAAGAACACTTGTTTTCCTTTCCCTACACCATTACCCTAGAAAACAATCTAAAATGGGCACCGATCTAACATTGGTTTATTGAATTTTTTTTCATGGAATAAAAGACTGACTATCTAGGTCGAGACCCGAGTATCAACAGAGACTCTAGCTTGAGAAATCTTTTCTAAGGAAGAGAGACTACCCAGGCCAGATAGCTTCCAGAGTGTTTTTCAGAAGGATGCAACGTTTTTCTGTTAGACATGAAGGAATCTGTCTTCTTGCTCGGAAGCGATAAAATTCGAAGAAGACACTTGTGGCCGACGCAAATCCAACCTCGGTAGACATAATTTTTCTCCCTTTAGCATGATGCCCTTCATGAATTCTTGTCCTCCTTTCCCTGCTTTACAAACGTGATTAGCAATTCGGAGGACTTGAATCAACCTCGCATGTGTGTGAGCTGTCAAATTATCAGCGTAGAAGATTGAATCTGTTTTCTTTTTTCTTTTAATATTTTTAAATTATTTTGATGTTGCTCTGATATTAAAAATATAGCTACTAATAACCGAGCTGATCTAGAAGAGCTCAAACACTCACATCCCCACCCCTAAGGGAATTAAAAAACGAAATTCTTTTTTGTTTATAGGAAATCGATCAGTCCATGCTGCTATAAAATTAAATGTTCTATTTTGTTGCCTCCAAAGAGCTCTCTCTGAGACTCTCTCTCTCTGTGCTTCTTCTCTCGATATCTTGTCTCTATTTTCAAATGTATCTAGTGAAAATGGCTTCCAAGTCTTGACTCCTTGACTATACATGAAACTCTGTGCAACCTAGAAGTGAAGAGTTGTCAAACAATGGCTCAAGTTTCTAGTGTTTTGACTTCACCAAATTCTGGCATAACCATTTTCCTGTTTTATCTTCCAGGCAAACCTTGATCTCCTAGTCACAGAGTAAATTACTTGTATGGTATCCCTGCTGCAGGTGGATGAGAACTTACCACTTATTCTGGATTTCATCACATTCTCTTCTTAATGGGACATCCTTTTTTCTAGCTTTCTTTTCTAGGGTTTCAGAAGAAGCCGTGATCAACCGGAAACCAGAATTGGTGGGCAGATTCTTATAATTCACAAATTTAAGACAATGTTACCTGTAACTTCAAACATCACAAATTATGAAAACACATGAGGAGATTTCAAGAGAATGCAATGCTTCATCATTCTTAACTAAAAATATAAGGAATACATTATTTATGTACCCAGTCCCACCTTCTTGTCAGTTGTACTAGTTTTGAGGTTTGTACTGAAGTGGGGGTGTTCATGGTGTCGTTGTTTTTTAAATATTTTTTTTTGATTAAAAAATATATTAAAAAAATATTTTTTATAATTTATTTTTAACAACAAAACAATCTAAAAATTAAATAATAATAATAATAATCCAGTAATTCTCCATTTTGACAGCACTCCCAAATAGAGGTTCGAAGATTCAGCATTTATCCAGAAAAACTAAATTTACTCTCTCAAAACACAAGACTTTGCGCCGAAACTCATCCAGTTTACAATCAAAACTCCCTTATAAGAAAATTTAATTCAGAGCACTCTAAATTATAGTAGTAATTATGAAATCAATAAGCTCCACCGCAGAGGTTTCTACGAGAAATATCCAACCAAACATCACAAGGGTTTGAGAAGACATCAAGAAAGTACAAAGGGCAAGCTCATTGCCCACTGCTAAATAAAAACAAGGGCTGACAAGTTAAAATAGTGCCATGCGATACCTATTCAGACAAGCTTTCATTGCTTGATGGGAGTCTTATGCATGTTTGAACATCTTCATGCTAAGCCAATGAAAATACACAGCACTGACCAGGATAGGAAGTGTCAAGGGCACCAAGAAGCAGTAATACCTGTTGTTGTTAAACAAATTAAGACCAGTTTAGATTTAAAAACAAGAAAAAGAAAAAAAGCCAAACGCAGCAGCTAAGTAAAACTCACCTGTCGTTTTGAATGGCAGAGATGATAGGATTGGCCGATAATGGAAGAAGCTTCGATATCACTGCCGCAAATAGAAATCCCACAAAAGAAACGGAACCCATCAAGATAAACAACCATCCTCTAAACGTTGCCGTTTCGCTTAATCTCATTCGAGAAAAAACCATTTCTCTCTTTGGAACCAATTGTGGAGGCGCAATGGAGACGGTCGGGGAGAGGGATAATTCCGGAAAATAAAAATGTAAAATTTATCATTCGGGTCGGGTATGTAGGAAAACAAATCGGAACCCGTTATTTAGCAAATGTGTTTAATTAATACCGTAGTGTCTCTAGTTTAATATAATTTAATGAATTTTCTGAAAAAAAACACAAAAATATTCATTTTTTTTTAATGAAAAACACCGTTTTAAACACGTTAAGAAACGGCATGTAAGGCCCAAACCCAAAGCCCGTTTAAGAAAGTAACACTTAGTCATAAATAACTAACACTGAAAAATTCCCAAAATTCCAGAGAGGGAAACAGAACAAAGCACCCTCAATTTCTAGAGCGAGAAACCAATCAATAATAATGGCAAACACGGAGGCAGAAGCGGTGGATTTTGAGCCAGAGGACGATGATTTGATGGACGAAGACGGTGCCGTCGACGTCGACGCCTCCTCCTCGCCGCGAGCTCCACTTCCGAAGTTAAAGTCGGCTATTACCGGAGGCAGCGCGTCTCCCTCACTCTCCGCTCCTAAAAAGACTAAAGGCCGTGGATTTAGAGAAGAGGTTGATACTGAGAGACAGAGCCGATTCTCCGGTCGTGGATTTGATTCCCTCGGTTCTGATGGTGGGCCTGGCCCCCAGCGATGTGAGTGAAACTTAAACCCTAGATACTTTTAGCTTGTTATTTGAATTCTAGGGGTTTAGAGTTAATTGAAAGTAAAAAAAAAACAATATTAGGGTTTTGATTTTGTGATTTATGAGGTGCTTAACTGTGAATTGATGTGGTTTAATTATTTTCTTTTCACTCTTATTATTGAAAATTTAAGATGGAATGTGCTGTTTTTTTCTGTTTATGTGATGCAATTAAACAAATAAAATAAAATAGTGAAACTTTTGTTTAAAATTAGGGGAATATGGCATCGAGTCTTATATAATACTAGAGACTGTTCATGTAAACTAGCTCCACATTAGGTGGAAAAAATCCCACATTGTGCTAGAATGGTTTACTTGCGCGGGGATCCTCCAATACTAAACTATCTTGTTGGTTTGTTTTGGAATAATTTTATTGGTTAGAGTACAAATCTATTGGATCGGTTGCCATTGTTATTTAAAAAGCAGTACCCCGTTATTCTTAGTCATTTCATGAAGCCATTTGTGAATGATCCTGGTGCTTTGAAGGTTCTTATAGCTTGAACAAATAATGTTTAGTTCTTGCTAGCTGATCTCTGTTATCATTTGTTTAAAAAGCAGTTTTCTTTCTGTTCCGAAACTTGTGGTGGATGTTAATTGTTCCATCTATTTGCAGCTGTTGAAGGATGGATAATTTTGGTGAGTGGAGTTCACGAGGAAGCACAAGATGATCATTTGCAAGAAGCTTTTGGTGAGTTTGGAGAAATAAAGAATTTGCATTTGAATCTTGATCGCCGCACCGGTTTTGTTAAGGTAAGCATAACCTTTCCTTTTTTTTTTTTTTATCTTTTTTGTAGTTGGTTGGTTCTTTTGTTAAGTTGGGAGGCCATATCAGTGAAAATCATTGTTAGATTGGAATTCAAAACACAGAGATCAATCTTATTACAAGTCCCTGTGCTTCACTGATTTTTGGTTTGGAGCATTTGTTCCAAAAATTTTCACATTTCAATTGGAACTCAAATCTAGTGATTCAAAATAGCACACAGCAATCTCACTTTTCTTAAAGTATAAACTGTGGGTTGAATCTTTAATTGTTATGATTATAGGCATCTTCTAAAAAAAAATCATCTCTATTCAATTTGCAAGTTAATGGATGCTGAGATATTAGCTGTGGCAACTCAGATTTATTCAGTTTTCATTCTGAAATGGTGTTACATGCTGCATGACTGTATCATTGATCCTTGATTGTCGAAAATGATCTACCCTTGACTCCACATAAATTGTGTACTATTTTTATATTTCCACCTGCTTTATTTGCAACTTGCTCGAAAGGTTGTGTATAGTGCTGGGCTTCTTCTTTTTTTTTTGTGAGGAACTGACTGTAGTGGTTTTGATAATGCTTGACTGTCTTTAACTGTTTTCAGTCATGTTTACTCATGTGTGTGGATAGTATTACAGATATGTGCTCACCCAGGAAAGAGTGTATTGATATATAGGATTTTTTTTGGTACTGGTTGCTCTGGTGGTTATGCTTATGTACACAAAGCATGATTGCATAACCTTTGATGTGAAGGAAATTTGGCAACTTTTCAGTTCCAAAATTTTGAAAGCAGCTAATGTTTATTTACTCATTCCACACAAAACAAAAAATCATAACATTTGACATGTATGGAGCCACATGTAATTCTGTTAATTGTATAGCATGGTATTGATTCAATTGGGTTTTGAGGTGGCCAAATTCAGCACTAATGTACTATATCATTTTGCAGTCCTTGGCCCTCACAAAGCTTTATTTCTTGATCATGAATGTGATTTCATGCCTTCTATTGTGGTCATGACAATTAACAATAACATTGGCCTGTTGTTTTTGTTGAAAATTATGAAGCAAGTATTCTTTCATTAAGTTAATGCATAATACCTTTTGTTTTGCAAGGGCTATGCGCTGATAGAATATGAGAATTTTGAGCAAGCAGAGAATGCAATAGCTTCAATGAACGGGGGAACATTGCTTGAACAGGTTATCAATGTTGATTGGGCCTTCAGCAATGGTCCCAGCAATTGGGCCTTGAAGAGAAAGAATATGAGGTTTGTCTCTATGCATTACTTTCATAAGGTGAAAAATTATTTGATGTCATATATTATTACATAGAGAGGATGCTGGTGTAATTACATAGAAGTCTCCTCCGTAATGATCAAAGTTACTCTAGAAGTTTGAAAAACATTTTAATAACTTGGGTCTTCTAACTCTGTAAATTTCTTCAGTGGGAGTTTTAAATTGTCCCAACCTGCCTGTCATCTGTCAAGGAAAAACTCTGGCTATTAATGACAGATTTCTAGGAATTGTTGTATGACCAGACTACCCTCAATCCTAGTCAAATTCAAGGTGCTGTTTATACTTGGTGAAAGAATATGCAGTGCTCTTCAGCTGGATAAAACTTTTATAGAGTGGTTTTAGATAATACAGTGAAATTCACACTGCTTCTAACTGCATGGCATTAAGCTCAGACTTGGGTGAATTGAAAAGGGAAGTGTTGGTTTTGACGTGGATTTTCTTATAAAATAGTCCAGGTGTTTTTAAGGGGCTTATAAGCTTCACCTTGCTTCTTCATGCTCTTTGCTCGTTTGACTTTTTGAACAGTTTAATTGAGATAGTACATGCCTGTGTGTGATGTTGTTTCATCTCCTTGCGGAGATGTGCTGTCCATTACTATTATATGCCTCCCAATCAAATTCTAGATAAGTGATAGTATCTTCCTGATGCATGACGCTGTCCTCTTTGACTATATATGAGTTGCTTCAAATCTGAGTTAGATCTTTCTTTAGTTGTGTTAGCTGGGAATATAACTTGTTGTCTTTCAAATTTTTGCAGACCTGGACGAACACATCGCTCAAGGAGTCCTAGGAGGAGATACTAATGGGTTGAGATTTCTGTTATGAAGGTGTATGATTTTGCTTTGAGGCATTTTCTACTTAGTTATCATGGAAGATCGTGGTTGATTCTTGTCTTCATTGGGTTTATGAATTGATCATCTGTTTGTTGGGAATCCCTCCAGTTTCTCCCCTTTTGTTGAATGGATTTACACTAATTTCTAAGTTTAGTAATCACTGTGTATTTGACTCTGATTTTGTACTAATCTTTAAGTTTAGTAATCTGGTTTATTTGGGTGCTTAAGATATATTCAGTTCTGAGATTTTTGCGAGGCTTTTAAGTTCCATTAAGAACGTTGCTCAAGCGAGGCCTTTTCAGTTAGTTTATTTGGCTTTGGAGTCCAAAGGTTTTTTCCAGTGCTACATGGCCGAATTTGGTTACTGACTTGGGTTCCAGAGCAAGTGGTGCTTACCTGGCAAGGAATTCCAATATTCTTGTATGCTCAAACATTAGCATTCTGCAATTCTGTACACAGTGATACTCGGAAGCCATCCCTGCTGTTATTCTCCAACAAGATTATGGTAAACAGCTGTATTGCTAGTCTGATTTGTTTGGGATTGCGGTGTGGTGTGGTTGTGTGTTTTTGTATGGGATCTATAAAAAAGCAAAAAAAACAAAACATTGCAATTTTAGTTTTTAGTAAGATGGCTATCCCTTTCGTTTTTCTCCAACAAAATTATGGTATACAGTCGATGGCTCGGGGGGTGGTTGAGTTTTTAATTTTTTTTAATGGGATCTATAAAAAAAAAAAAAGCAAAAAAATAAAATATAGTTTTAGTTTTTAGTAAGATGAGATTGACAACACGCTCGTGTATGCTTTGATAAATCCCCTTGTTCACGCAACGAATGGACTGGAGCTTCTATGTAGGTATTGACGATGGTGTCATCATAAGCTCAACCAAACAAATATTTCCCACGAGAAGAAAGGAACTACTTCGTGTGATATCATTATTAATCTCCACTTTATGATGAATTTTTGTGGAGGTACATGTACCAAGAGGAAGAAAGCCCCCAACGTACCTTGCTTTCTTGTTTTCCTGTCTGTCAAGAGTGAAATTATCAGCAAATTACCACATCTATAGGATACCATGTCATTTCAATGATATTATAATTAGGGGTTGATGAGCATGTTCTCAGCTTTCCTCTGAATTCCTCCACTGTACAAACAGTCATATTAGAAATTCTGCTCCTGATGATTCTCTACTCTAATTCCAGCTTCCTGCTCTCCTACAGCAAGCGAAAAGAAGGTCCGATATTTCTTACTTTCTCTTCTTTGTTAAATGTACAAAATTCGTGTACTTGTAGTAGCTGATCTATACATGTATGTTTCTGACATGTTCTTCTGTATGTTGTATGTTTTCCTCAAGAAGCCACAGCCGTCCAATAATTGGCCATGCATAAGGTTGTTGGAGTGCCAATAGTGCGTGACCATACCCAATGTGTGCCCTCCACTCTTCGCATCTCTGCCAACTGCCACAAGTATTAACGTGAGCACCATTCTCATTTTTATATCCCTTTTAAGTTTATGTTAGCTTGGAAGAATGTTTCAGATTAGAAGCTTGCAGCCACTAGAATTTTAGAAAAGGAATGAAAGAACAATCCTTTCCTTTTTTAGATTATAGTTAAAGAAATCCGAGGCCGATCCGGTTCTTAATTGAAAAATTATGCATCAATTGCACATAGAAAGTAATCAATAGCTCAACTTTTAACTTCCTGAATAAAATTTCTAATAAGTTTGTTGTCAAGAGTGTTGGACTGTTTCCTAGAAAACATTTGCTGACATGTATAATGTGTTTAGCTTCTATGAAAATGTTCATGTAGTTTTCAAGTTTTAGTCCAACTCCATTTTCTTGGTCTGTTTATGTGAAACTTGCAGCTCTTTCTTTGTGAATTAGGATAAACCCTACATCTCAAGTTTACTTATGTTCATTATTAGAAATCAGAGACAGTAAATGAACAAGTGTTCCTTACTCTTCTATCCTTGAGCTCGAAGATAACTGAATCATCAGAAAATGGGATTGGCCTTGTTGGTGCCACCTGTGAATGTTCAAAACACTCATCATTGATTTCTAATGCTGTCCAGCATCCAGTTAGTATATGAATTTATAAAAAAAAAAAAGGGAAAAGATTCTTATACCAACCTTTGGGTCACAGTTTCTATTATAATCACTATACTTCTCAGCAACATTCTCCAAGCTAGCTGCAAAATCTTTATCCATGCAAACTTCTTCATTATCATCATTTCCACCCTCTTGTGTTTGATCTTCGTTCATTAATTTTCCCACATATGGGAAGCCACAGTTTTTCCATCTCCATGTCATTTTGTCCATATACCTAACGTACACTTTTCCATCTGAACCAATAAGAAAAAGTTGATTACCTTCAAAGCATGGGCTAGGGGAAGTGATCAGGGTTACACCTTTATTAGGTGTTCCATGTTCAATCCAATTCCATCCAACACCGGTATTCCAATGATATTCAACCAGTCCACCATCTTCTGAAAGCATAAATAGTGAGCCTGTAAGTGATTGTGATGATGCCCTCATAGCAGTTCCAGGCAATCTTGATAAAATCAAATGTTGCGACTGATAATGCTCATGCCACAATTCAGTCACTTTGTTATACTGGTATAGCTTTCCATTCCTTCCGATGACAAACACTATGTTGTCCCGGAACAGCTCCTGATCAACAATACTTGCAACTTTGGTATTTGGAGGGTTTTGACAATCTTTCCATTTGAATTTCCTCAGGGCAACCTGCACAGAAACTTGATTAAATGATCAGCAATGAGCTGCTTTACAAGTCTGGGAAAATCACAGAAGTACCTTTTCTGCTGTGGCTTTCTAGCCTTCAGTAGGAGTTTAAAGTAACATTTCAGAATATTTGTTTCTATTAATCAGTAATGTTTCTTGGTTGCCAGATCACATGAAATACTTGTATGGATGGTGATGATGCAATGACATAATGAAAAATTAAGTGAATCAGAAGTAGGAAAAGAAATTCTCTGATGCTTTTAATCTTTTGTACACATTGGAGTTGTATACCAATAGAAATAATCTGGTTTATTTGATTCCTGCTACTTACTGTGAACTGCAGTAGTCTTCCATTTTTGCTCACTAAGAAGATTGCATCTTCTTCTGTAACTTTCAGAGCTTTACCTGGAATCCCATCCCATGGAGGGCCTCCGATAACATGTCCGAGATTCCTCATGGCAGTGCAATTCACCCATGCTAGCCCCTCACCGCTTCTTTCTCTTATAAGCAGACTCCCATAAATGTCTACCAAAAACAGACTTCCATTGTAGTTTCCAAGGGCACCTTTCATTGGTGTTGGGTGGTCATGCCTTAGCCAAAGCCATAAATTTTCAGCATAAATATATTCAAAAGTCAAACCACCATCAGTAATAAGGAAAAATGATTTGCCTCCATGCATCATTCGCAGACGAAAGTTAGTGTTGATCCAATTATCTGGGAATCTATATTCTTTCGAAACTTTCTTTGGTCCATTAGCACCTGCAAATAGGTAATCTTGTTGTGCTTGACTTCCCTTTCGCCTTCTTGCCATTGATCTTGTAATTCCTTGATCATTTGGCTCATCTTTAATGCCTTCAAGACAGTTCATCGGTCCACGTTCTTCTCTGCAATACTCAGCATTCCACCCTTCAGTCTCTGGGGCATCTAATATTGACCATACATATTTAATTGACAACTTTTTTTGGAGATTGACTTGATGGTTCGGCCCTGTATTTTCTCCACCTAGTCCAGGTAGATGCAAGTCTGCAAGTCTACCATCATGCAGCGCGAAAACTATTCTGCCAACTTGGACTTGTAACCCAGAAATTCCACTTGCAACTTTTGCATGCGGGGGATGCATATGACTCGACCATGCTTCAGGAATTTGGTTTCCCTGATCAGTGCCTGGCTTCAAGAGAAAAAGTTAGGTCCGACTTGACAATGATTTAGCTACAAACAGCATAACATGTTCAATGGCACACAAGGTGCAAATCAGTCAAAAACCATGGCTTTCATCTTATTGAATTATTTAAAAATCCACAATCTACCATAATTTCTTTAAGAAATGGTTCCAAAAACAAAACATCTGTGATTTTTGTTCTTCCAAAATTTCTTTACTAGGCATTGTGAAAGCTATTAATCTCATTGAAGAAGCAGTGCAGAAGAACAACCTATTTTCAATACTACTTCTATTGGTTTTATTGCTAGCTAGATGCATTTCTCTATTGTGCCAACTTTTCAAATATACCAAGAGCTTTGAACGAAGAATGAATTTCAATTCCATGAGAATCTTAATGTGCAACCAGAGGAATTATATGTTATTCCTGTTTTTCACCAGCCAGTCATGACACATGGAATTCCCTAGGAGTTTCAAAAGTTGCCCTTTCCCTTCCCTGAATAGGTTATTTGGAATTTTCCAGTCCTTTGATGAACTGCCTTAACTGTTCTAAGGGGGAGACAAAGCCTACTTCCAGAATTAGGATTAGGGATTTAAAATATATAAACTGGTTACTTGATCTCAACTCAATGGAACAGCATTCTCTGATGGCTTCCCAGAGGATGCATTTTCCTTGGTTTTCCATATGCGAGTCTCAGAGTAGTGAATTGGATATATACGAGTGAAAACCAGAAAAACCATACTTGGGTTGTCTTTGTTATGTGACTGTCCTTCATTGAGTCTATAAAGGAATCTCATTAGAAAGCATAAGAAGAAGAAGAAGAATAGCGAAAAGCCTCACCATTTTGAGATTGAAAACAGTTTATAGTAACTGCTTCACTCACCTGACTGTTTTGATATTCGATACTCATAAACCGATCCAGAGGATGTGGTGAAAAATAATGACAAGAATTTTTCATTTGTCTCATCTTGTAGACCTGGTGTGATAGATGTCAACTGATGATCTTTGGGACTTCCATGGACTATCCATTTCCACTTCCTTTGGTTCAATCGTCTCTCTACCAATTTACCACCCTGGACATACAGAATACATTGTGAGTAGAGGCCAGGCAATCGTTTAGCTTCCTTGGAAACAAGAAGATTTTCATAATACTTCTGCTGTGCACATTGTTCCCCCTATTTGGTTTGCCTTTTTTTTTATCACTTTCTGTTGTCTGTGTGTTTGTGCGCATTATATTTACAAATATGGTACCTTAGTTAAAAGAAAAAGAGAGATGGAGTAATCTCCACTCAAGCCATGTAGTGTGCATCCCATCGATGGCATCAGAGAAGCATCTTCTACTTTCCCTTCTGTCCATATATGCTTCTTCCATGATGGTTTTGACCTCCTATCGTATTCGTAGAGATCACCTGTAGAACTGCTTTGCAGCACACATTTTTTTCTTTTTCAAATGGCAAAGAAGATAATAGCCTAAAACCAATGAGACAGCTTAGCCACAAAGCATGGCTTGGTTGGGACATTGTCCTACACAGAATATCTGATTATAACTACTGGCAACTTCACATTTAATTTGATGTTTGCCGGTACACTTCTCAATCAGATATACTTTGTGGTAGCCCGTCCAAAAAGGTTATTATTGATTTCTTTTAATTTGAGTTGTTGATTTGAGATAGATCTAACCTTACGGTATATACTACTTCTGGTCTAATAGTAGCAACAGCAGCAATTGCTGCAACATCTGCACCAGGTGGTCGCCCGTGATTTTCCCATCTGTTCTATGTTTACAGCATAAACTTCGTTAATATTAGAGTCTCCCCATCAGAATCTACTCTGTAAGCAGAGATTAAAATTCAAAAACAATAAAACTAGTTGTAGTTAAGACAGCTTTTAGTTTTAGAAATTCTAGTTTTACCTTGGAGGTTCTGCCTCACTAAGTTCTAATAACGAGCCATTCTTTGTGCAGAAATAAATTGTCCTGGCAAATAATGCAGTGAAAGCAAGGAGTTAATTACTACATTTGCTGCAGTAAAGTAACGTGATTACGCTGTTTCAGACTCTTGGTATGTATAATTCACTGAATAGAAGGTCTTGAAACTGAAGTGATGCACTCACAACCCATCATGTGAAATGACGCCTGACTTTATTGGGATCGATGAGCTTTGCCCTGCTTCTTTATTTGTGCTTTCATCGAGAGTAGGTGTGAACTCTGTCCAAATTGGCTGTGATCGCTCACTGAGTCTCATCTGGAAAGGAGAAAAAATGATCCAACACATGAAACAGTAGTGCATTTGACAGTTATAGTGATCAGCAAATCCATTTTTATCAAGCAGGCATCAAAGTCAAAGCACGCTTGACCATCAAATTCAGAGCACTCCCTGATTGTTAGCACATATGTCCTGAAGTGGAAGAACTAGTTTTGGTTTCGATTGAACAGTATTAACTAATACGAGAAAATTGCTCATGCATGAAGAAAATCATGGGACCATTGCACAAGCAACTTCAAAGACAAAACATGTGTTAGAGCTAATTAACATAGAGCCAGCCCAGTTTATGCAAGAGTTCCATGCCTGAATGTTCGACTTGAGCTGTGACATGGTTACACTGATTACAAGTGCTTGTATAACACAGATTGCAGATTTGATGGTAGCTAGAAAAAAAGTATGTATGGCTTTCCTGATTGAATCCAGTACTACTGGAAGACAAAAGGCTCTTGCAACTACTATGCAATCAAGGTTTGCAGGTCTGATAGTAGTAATTAGCAAACATTTCTGCCTCGCCAAACTAAAACTTGTAGAAGCAGGATAGGTAGATATAAAATAAAGGAGCAAAATATAGATGATCTTAGAAGTAATTGAAACCACGAGCTTTTTTTGAATTAAGATAGATAACTGCAAAGATGCCTCATATTATATATGGTTTCTTCCATGATCATATAGACAAGACAGCAACTTTTATGAGCTGAAAAAAAGACTAGTACCTGAAATAGGATTCCTGATTCTGATAGAGCAAGAATACTTTGATTGACAATAAAGATACAGATTGCATGACCAACCAATACTGGTAGATCATGGGGTGCTATCACCCACTGGACTCCATTCCAGAACCTCTCATAGATAGACCCACTTTCACCAGTTACCCAAATGGATGACTCAGACATTTTGGTCAAAGAAATCCTCTTCCTCAATGGCAGAACAATCTCAGAATTCTGTTCTTTTCCTCCATCCCCATCCTTCCTTTTCAGACTCCCAGTTTTCCTGGTAACATCATTTTGTCTTTCTAACTGCTCTTCTGCATCTCTTGTAACCGGATGAATTGAACCAACTTTAGTGCAGTTGTCATTAACACAAGAGACAAGGTCATATGGCAGTTCCACTTCAACCCATGTTTTCGATTGCTCTTGGAACTCCCAGAAACGATCAGTTTTCTGCTCAAATTTTCTATTATTTTGTGGAGCATAGTTATGTGGGCACCAAGAATAAGAGCCAAAGCTCGATGTCAAGAGGACCAAGATGAGAAATATTAAATGAAACAAAGGCATAGTGGCATGGGAGAATCTGGTGATAATAGGGCCAGAATCCAGATACATACACACAGAAAGACGTGGAAACTAAGACATGCAGGGGGTGTCAAGTACAACTTATTTTGGGTTTTTATACCCCTTGTGGTGCCCCATATAGTGTCGTAACAAGAGAAAGGCCACAGGAAACTACTAGAAGGACTTGACCATCATTTTTGGAAAAAAGCTAGGAGCTCTTTTCATGGCCTTCTCAGCAGGACCATGGTAAATCCAGAGGGAAGGTTGTGGGTGTCCATACATGGGAGAGAGGTTAGTCAACATTGACAGCGTAGTTTTTCTTAGGTTTTAACAAACTCTTCATTTATCATCTCTCTGTGGTTAGAATAATTAAGGCGGTGATTATGTCTTTTGGTGGGGTTGCTGAGCTTGCTTACTTTGTAAAGCTGTGACCGTGCTTCACATTTCTTAGCAGCTGGTAATGATCTTCTCACCCAATTCATGACTTTGTGACTCTGGGCCAAGTTTCTATTTAATTATACGATGCTCTGCAAGCGGTAAAAAGAAATAAAATGTTTTTGTGGAGAATTCTTTCTGCTTTTCTAAAGTTATTCCTTTATATCAAAGTAGCTGCACTACTCGCACTGCATTACATGTTGCATATGCCAAAAGCTTGATAAAATGATAGGATGATTATGGCCATCCAGTTGATGATGATGATGGTGGTGGACCGGTGGTGGTGGTGGGCATACCAGATGTAATATCATGGGTCACTCGATTTCTTTGAGTAGACTTGTGAACATGTTTTTTCCAGGTAAACCCCCTCCCCCCTTTTCAACACTGATTGAAGCTAAATTCTAAAGAGATGAGGTAAGAAGATGCCATCGATTTTTTCCTGGGAGTCATTATGGCTTTGAAAGAGACACCACCACCGTAGCGCGGCAAGCTGTGGAATTTTTTACAATTCCATTTTTTTAGTCAAAATTGTCTTTTCTCGTCCATGTGATTTTGTTTTTATTTTGACAATATCAAGTCTTTTTTATTATTAATAATATATTTAATTGAATAAAAAACTAATGGTGACTAAAAAATATTCATAAAAATTCTAATGACTTGAATATAAATGAAAAAATGTGTTTTTGTTTTTACAAAAAAAAAATTCATTTTCCTTATTCATGTATTTTTTTATTTTGATGAAATTTTTTTTTTATTAGAACCATTATTTTTTAAATAAAATTTATTATGACTGTGAATTCAAATTTCAATAAAAAAAAAACAAAACTATGAGTCAGTGATTTTTAAGCACTTGTATTAATAAATATAAGAATAATAAATCTAAAAAATTATATGAAAAAAAACAAGAAATAAATGTTTTATTCTGATTGAATATTAATGAGAAAAGTTTTTTAAAAAATTCTCCATGTTAAATTAATTAATAATTATCCACGGAGTAATTGTTAATATTATTATGGAATAAATCTCTTATTCGCAGGCTATTTAATTCTTAATTTTTGTTGTATGATTGAAGGCCTTCCTGGGGCCCGCAGAAGACTGCGATTTGTGAGGTCTTCGGATTGGAGTAAAACATGTGTGGTTCTACTGATAATTGGAATCTCCGTGTCGGCCACGTCTACGAATCTACAAGGACAGTAGGCTTGCGCTTTCGATAATAATTATTCTAACGTTTTCATATTAAAAAAAAAAAAAAAAAAACTTAAAATCTGCATGGTGGGTTTTATACAGTATAGCTCATTAATTCACTGGTAAAATAGTAATTAACTTTTTCCAAGCGGTGGTGGAAGGCTGACAGGGCTTCCTCTTTCCCACCCACTATAATTATCGGAGTAGACTTTATGGCTGAATTGCCGTGGAGCCGGGGGCTGAATTCCTGAGGTGTTTTTGGATAACATGTGTGATCGATACGTCGTCGTCTTGGAATTTAAAATTTGTAAAGAAGTCAATTTTTTTTACCGTTTTACGTAATTTTTTTTAAAAGGGCAAATTAATCTTAAGTTTAGTCCCCAATCTATAACCAAAGTTTTAATCGAGTTTCGTGCAAGAACATTAGAAGAGACTTGCGTGCAAGAACATTGCTAATATCTGGTGGAAAAATGAGAAAATAAAAAATAAACTAAGGTGATCTGACACATTAAAACCATAACAATTTACTTTTATGTTTAATCTTGGGAGAAAGAAAGAACAAGATCTTGAGTGTTCATGGAGTGCTCGAATGATCATTTTCCCTCTCCCTCGTGTTGAATTTATTTGAATGAGGACGATTATGAAGGTGGAGGCAGAAAGTAATAGAAAATATTTGACTTTATTTGGAAATGGAGGTAGGTAGGGCATTCTTTGACCCCATGAATCTCCGCACCTGGGTTTATACATAAAAACATCAAGGCAGGTAGAGCCTCCTTTGACCCCATGGATCTCCGTACCCGGGTTTATATACAAAAAAAATAACGTGCTATATTTATAATTCTCTCAGCACACATCTACAATAATCTGTGTAGTTTTTGACTTTTTTCTCTTCAAGATTACTTTGATTAAATTTATTTGATTAATATAAGATATTGTATTTTTCATATCCTATATACTATATACTTAATGGAGATTGATCACGAGAAAAAAAAAAAAAGATCTACAATGGACATTCAGCTCCACTAGAGAGGCTTTCATGGAGACGAAGAAGGAGGGCGTCTTCTTCTTTTTTGTAACAATGGTTGTAAATTTGGCTTGTTAATTAGGGTTTTTAAACCGACCCGATCTCATATTGATATAATTTTAATATAATATAATTTAAACTTAAGTTAAATAAATAGTCTGTCATGAGTTTTTAAAATTTAAATTATTGTATTAAATTTAATGGTAATATTAAAAAATTTATAACAATCTAAATATTATTTTTTTACTTCCCAAATGTTTTTTCTTCCAAGCTGCTGCAGCAATATAGCAGTGCAATAAATAAAAAACGTGGGCCTGGGCCGCGGCCTCCATTCATCAAATGGGAGGTTAATATTAGCTTTGTACGATATAATGATTTATTTTCTACTACGATAATGGTTAATACTGAGTTTATTATTTATTTCTTTACACGTGGAATAGTACAAATATTAATTCTATAAAATCCTAGATAAAGCTCTTCTCAAATTAAATATTTATTATGTATGATATTTAACAGGTTAAACCATTATAAATTAGAATAAAAGCATAGAAAGATAACAATAAATTATTAACTCGTAGATGAAGTATTAAAAAAAATTATTTGTTTTGACGGTTTTTCTGGCTTAAAAGAAATGGGATTTGTTTTTAAATGGCGGCTCGGCCAAAATGCACATTAATGATTTTTTCAAAAAAATTCCATTTTTGACATCAAAGCTCAAAACGTTCTAAAATATATAAATTATATTCAATTTTAAAAAAAATCAAAATTTGGACAGCGATCCCCAAACTGTATAAATAGTGAAATGGGATTTGTTTTTATGGGCTCTGAAGTTTATGGAGCCCATGTTTCTAGATTGTCCAAGATTAGTTTATGAGCCCTTGTTCTTATAGTCCAAAATTAGTTTCTCGAGACCCTCCTCCGCCAGGTTTTTGGAAGCTTAATGTTCCCCAGGTAATCTGGGTAAAGCAAGGCAGTGCAGCAGCATCATCATGGATTCTCTAGATGGTCGGATCTCAGGTTTTTCTGCCATTATTTTGTTGGAAATAATAAAGAATATTTCAAAACATTTATACTTTATATTGAGAAAACACAACTTATCTTTTGTGACCGTAAAATATATATTTGGCTTTTTATCTCATATTAAAAAATAAAATTTTTATATAGTGTTTATGTAATGAATTTTGATATGAGATGATAACTAATAAAAAAAATAGTGTGCTCACGTGTATAAAGTTAAGTTAAGTAAGAAGAAAACCTTTGATTGTCTCCCTGTGCACCTGAGATAATGCTTGTACTTTATGAAACTTTTGTTTTCGGCAATAATTTGTTTTTATCTCTTAAATTCAAAACCATATTTTTTAAATATTTAGAATTAATTTTCTAATAATTACAAAATCCTAATAGTTTTTTATTTTAAAACTTTGTTTAATAGTCATAACTCTTTAATTCTCTAATAGTTTTTTTTTAACCGTTAATTTCAACAACTCTTTAATTTTTTAATTTATTTTCTACGTGGTTGTTACGTGATAGTAAATAACCTACATATACCATGCAATTTTACAGTAAAAAATATCAAAAATTATTGTATTTTTAACTTACTAGTATTTTTTTTTCATTTTAGTCTAGCTGTTTCCACGTCTCTCATTCTAGAGGAGAAGATTGTTAAATCCTACAGAATAATCTTATGTTGAGAAAATATCTTAAAGATAATATCTGTAAACGTCTCAATTTTTTTTTTCTTCATTGTATTTTCTTCCAACATATTGATGTCCCTACTGAACTATAGTTGCTGACATAGTTTGGATATTTGTGAGGAAATCCTTGAATCAGAAAGAGGCGAAGATCCTAGTTTGGATATTTCTGAGGAAATATATCCCTGAATCAGACTCACAAGAGGCGATTCGCTGTGCAGTGAATGAGAGGACTTCTGTTACCATCCTCACACGCACGTATCAATCGGCGAGGCACTGTTTTGATCTTTTAAGAGAGTTTTTCAGCCCCGTTTAGGTTTTTTTTAGAAAATGAATTTTAAAAAAAATAAATTTCAGAAAAGTAAATTCCAAGAAAGTATTTTTTGATATTTGGTAGTGTAATAAAAAATAAGTTGGAAAATACTTTATAGTGTTTGGTTGTGTTATGGAAAATGAGCTGGAAAATAACTTATTAATGTTTTATTTTTCTCAAGTTTATTAAAATAATGAAGAACAAATCTTACAAATTAAAAAATTTGAATGAGAATGAAATTAAAAAAAAATATAATTTCATAAATTATCTCAAATAAAATAAATAATAATCAAAATAACAGAGATCAAATCTAAAAAATTAAAAAAATAATGAAAGGTGGAGAAATTAAAATAATAATAATAATTAACATTTCATAATTATTTCAAATAAAATAAGTAACAATCAAAAGAATGAGGATCAAATTTGATAGATAAAAAATTTCAATAAAAAAATGATAAGGAAAAAGCAAATAGTAATTATAAAAATAAGGACCAAAATTAATATAAAAATTAAATTTTAAGAGATGAAATTGAAAAATAAATATTCAAAAAAAATTATATATAGCAATCAAAAGTTTGATGATCAAATTTGATATAATCAGCAAATAATGACATTTCTAAATTTTTCACAACTTCCGGAAAATGTTTTCCGCCCAAATTTTCCAGGAAAACACTTTCCTGAAAAACCAAGCTAAATTTTTCTTTGACTGGAAAGTGTTTTCCGTTGACCAAATTTTCTAATGGCAAACAAACACAGGAAAGTTTGGAAAGTGGTTTCCCGAAAACAAACACAGTCAAAAGAGAAAACACTTTCCTGGAAACCAAACCAAATTTTTCTTTGACTAGAAAGTGTTTTTCGTTGACCGGAAAGTATTTTTCTTTATCGGAAAGTGTTTTCTATTGACTAAAAAGTGTTTTTTGTTGATTGAAAAGTGTTTTCTGTTGACCAATTTTTTTAATAGCAAACAAATATAAAAAATTTGGAAAATAATTTTCTAAAAAGTTGAATTCTAAAAAACAAACATGAACTCAATAACTTGCAACTCAGTTGTGACGTTAATCTTACGAAGCAAAAGAGATGAAACGATGAGCTAGCTTATGCTCTCAACCCTTGATCGGCGAGTTGATGACAGATCAGGTCCGGAGAAAATATAGATAATTAAGCACTTAAAAATCACACAAATAGACTGAAAAAACTTTCATTCCACCTGAGTTTTACTGTAAATGGATTTGCCGGAAAGTCATACAGTACAAATAAATGATATGAAGATCAAGAGAGAGATCTTATATTGCAATTGGTTGGCAGATGGCAATGTGGAGGTTGGCAGCGCAGGCACCATGAAAGTGTTCTACTGTATTATGATTATGATTGATGGGACCGAAAAGGGCAAATATGGGTGGAAATTAATTAATTGGGTAGGTAACGCCGTAACGACAACGTTTCTTCGTAAGGAAACCTGCAAGATCCGAAACATGATTTAAATCATAATGTAATATCATGTATGTTTTTGTGGTTAAAAAATATTTTTTAAAAATTAATATATTTTGAGTGAATTTATATTGTTTTATTGTGTTGGTTTGAAAAATAAAATTTAAATAATAATAATAAAATATTTTTAATTAAAAAATACTTTATAAAATAATCACTACTATATATAACACAAAACATGATTTAAATCAGCAGCGTTTCAATTATATATAATTATAACCTGCTATTCATGTATGTTTTTTCAAAGGAAAATATGTAATATAGGAAATAAATTAATGATTTCTACATGCGTTTGTTAAGAACTCTGACAAAATAGTTAAATAGTAAGGAAGTTAAAGAATCATCTTAACCCAATAATTTAAGTTGTTAGGTGAGGTTTTAGTATATGATTTATATTATTCTAAAAAGCACCCCTTCAAGTGAAAGCCCTTTGAGCTTGAAACTTGCACATGTTCATTTTACCTTGTGCTTAATTTTTATCAAATAAATAGAAATGATGAGATTCAAACTTGTGATCACTTGGTCATCAAGGCTCTGATACCATGTCAAAAAACCATCTCAATTCTCAACCCAATAATTTAAGCTATTAAGTGAGGTCTCAGAATATAATTTATATTATTCTCTAAAAAAAATAAAAGATATATGAAGAATAATGGTACCTAATTTGTTTTTCTCGCTGGGAATTATATGGTACACAGAAAAAAAAACTGAAAAACCTAATCAAGTGTTGATGAAATTAAAGTTGGAAGGTTGATAGAAAAAACACTGATTCCAAATTAATTATAAAATAGTAAAAACAATTTATGTTACACTTTACGTGAATATGTGAGATCTTTTTATGGATTTTGTTTTGTTCGGAAGAAGCTTTTTCTGAGATTGTTGTGCTCTAAAGTTTTATCCAGAGAAAACAGTTGTCAAACGAATAGATTGAACTAAAGTTTTGTGGTTTTTTCTCCAGTACTTGGAAGGTTTTCTATGGAAAAAATTGTTTTATGACTTTGTATGTATGGTTTTGGTTTATATTAAATTATAATATGTTTTATTTAATTACTTATAATTAACGTAAAGAGTAATATAAATTGATTTTACTTTTTTTTACATTTCAAAAGTGTTTTTAAAATTAATTTTTTAGTATTTTCGAATCATTTTAATGTGCTGATGTTAAAAATAAATTTTTTTAAAAAATAAAAAAATATTACTTCAATATGTCTTTAAACAAAAAATATTTTAAAAAGTAACCACTACCACAATATCAAACATACTCTTAATACTTTTTATTCCTTCTATATTTTAAAATACTCTTTGAATTGCTTTGTGTTCAATAAAAAAATAAATTAATATATTTTTAATTATTTTATATATTAACATAAAAAAATATTATTATAATATATTCTTAGTTAAAAAATATTTTTAAAAATCACATTACAACAAAATACCAAACCCAAGTTTAGATATTCAGCAGGCTTAAAAACACTAATAGAGCTTGAAAATTTTAAGATTTTGTTTTTTCATTTTAAAAGTATTTTTTTTAAAATATTATTTTAGTATTTTTAATTTTTTTGATTTTAAAAATCTTAATATATTTTAAACTAAAAAAATACTTTAAAAAATAATAATAATTATATTTCCCAACAATATTATGGTCTAAATAGTAGGGTAATCCTGGAGCCGACAAGTGGTTCGTTGGCTATCCTTATAGCGATGCTACTGTAGACATGCCTCGAGTGAGTCAAAAATCACTTTCAAAAAATAAAAACAAACGTCGTTTTAAGATGGAGGGAACAATGCTTCAGGTCTACTAACTGGTCCAGTTTAATATCTAGATTTTAGGTTTTGGTTAGACTATTAGGTGAGCCAGGTCAATTTTTATTTTTTAAAAAATTTAAAATAGTACTTTTTTAGTATAAAAAAATTAATGGGTTGTAATTAGATTTTTGACCGAGTTTTTTCAAATTAACTTGTTAAGTTAGTGAAATCATATCAAATTATAATTTTTCTTATTTTTTATTAATCTAGCTCGGTTTCAATTTTAAATTAGTGAGATCTCGGATCAATCTACCAGAACAGACTGAAATTTTAGATCCAGAGGGCACAGTGATTACTGATATGCAATAAATATGCCTTCAATTCATTCTTGGTTGCCGTCCTCCTTTTTATAGTCTGTGTTTACTTTGCCTCTAGGTTTTATGGGATTAGTTGAAGTAAGTGTGGTCAAATATCACATTAATCTGTTCTGGGAGTGACTCTCAATTAATGTTTGGATTAATTACTCTATTTTGACTAAAGAAAATTAGCATTTTTGAAGTCGAAGTTGTAGATTGGAATTCATCCCAAGTCAACTTAACCTTTAAAAAAAAAACTTAAAACAGTATTGTTTTATATCAGTAAATCATTTCCTTCCTATATCCTTATATCTATGAAAATGAGTACAGTTAATCAATCCCTTGTCTAATATTCCCAGATATTTTCTACTGAGGCATGATGGTCAAACTTCTATCTCTGTTTTTCTCGAAATGTATTGGGAAGGGTTAGAGCTTAAAATATTAAGATTTTTTTTGCTCGAACCATCAAATTATTACTTGTAGAAGGAAAGGAGAGCTTGCAAGAGTTTGAAGCCAGCGGTGAACCGAAGACGAGGATGAAACCATCAAATACTAAGATTATTTACTGTAAGAGAAAAAAGAGTCACCGAAGGATATAAATCAAGATATAAAAATATTTAATCACACACACACATGCATATATTATGCACTGAAAATAACTCTATATCGTTAGATTATAGAAAATAAAATTGCTGTGAATCTTTCAGTTTCATTTCGGCATGAATGATTCATTCTGAAACAGACTAAAATTGTGTCGAACTTATAATCTTACAGAACAAATTAAAGGTGATTGATTATATTTTCCAAGTTGACTAGCTAGAACCATCATAAAAGAGGCATGAGAAACCGTCACAGGACCACCGCGTATCTCATCTCACGCTCACAGCTCCCACATTTACTTCCTCACCGACCACCCGCGCCAATCTATCTGTTTTAGACACAAGCCATTAAACTCTCTCTCTGTCTCTCTCTCTTCCCCATATTTGTTGAATGGTACTGGTCATAGCATTGATGGCTAGTTGTTTGGTGACAGTTATCCAATCAATGGCCGGCACTTATCCAAGCCATTAGCGCTTTCATATTACTCATCCAAGCCAGCACTGGCATGTTACTGCGTTCCTTCTTTTTCTAGCTATTCACTAATTCTAGCTGATCAAGATTTGTCCGTGGCCACTATGGAGATAGAGGTGGCAAGTAATAGTTATGGTGGTACTGGTAATAACTTTTGTGATGGTGCTAGCAGTTGCGCGTATCAAGATAAAGTGGCGCCGGACTGTGGTGGGGAGAGGGGGGTGTATTTGGTGTGGGAGGATCTAACGGTGGTGCTACCGAATTTTGGAAATGGCCCCACGAAGAGGTTGCTTCAAGGACTTAGAGGGTTTGCTGAACCAGGTAGGATCACGGCTATTATGGGTCCATCTGGGTCTGGAAAATCCACTCTTCTTGATTCACTAGCTGGTATGTTCTTCTTTTTTTGGTTAGGTCTCTTGCTCACCTCTTTTTTCTTGGTAGAACTATTTGGCTGTATGTTTCGTGCTAATATTATTTGTTTAATTACTATCTTTGGAAGTTTGGTAAGCTAAAAGCCCTCTCTCTCTCTCTCTCTCTCTCTTTTTGTAAAGGCCAATTGGGCTGTGCAATTGCTTCTTCTTTTTTTTTTTTTTTTTACTGCCAAATAAATAACCTTAAGAATTTAGTTAAAATTTAGAATATAATTTGATTCCTATTTTTAGTAAAAAATTCTTAGATTAATTAAGAATGGTTCTCATATGTTATTTTATTTCATTGCTTGTGCACGTCATTTTTTTCAGCCCATCATAATTTTTTTTAATAGGTTATTTACTGCGATAATTAATTTTTATTATTAAATAATATAATTAATTTTTATTTACTGCGATAAATTAAATAACTCTAGAGTCTAGCGTTATCCTTGAGTTGCATCTTTTTTTTTATATTTTTTTAATTTTTGTTTGATAATGCTGTTATTTTTATTTTAGCTGTAAGCCGATTGAAATGACGATGAATGTTGGAACAAAATTGCATGGGTGAAACTCTGTGCTGATTTTTCCAACCTTTTGCTAATAGTAGTATTCATCATCATCGATCTTGCCGCAGGTAGGCTGTCAAGAAATGTGATAATGAGTGGAACGGTTCTCTTCAATGGGAAGAAGAGGAGGCCAGACGCTGGTGTTGTGAGTATTTTCTGCAAATATGCAATAATTAAAGTCCAATTGGATCTGCAAGTTTTATGAGGGAATTCTTATGTTTCAAGTACATATAATGAAATTCAAAACCTGAAAGAAAGCTCTCTTCCCTGTGGAAGCCTTGCTGCAAATGGAATATGCATATAACAGTAATTTCTTATGCCATATTATATTATAAAAACAGCTAAAACTACTTAATTGACAAGTCTACAGTGAAATGTTAAATTATCTTTTTTTTTTTTTGCAGTTTTTTTAAGCTGTTTTTTTTCTATTTAGTTATCAAGGTTCTCAATTGAGCGGATTATCGTTTGGCTTTGCTAGTCTTTTTAATTAATTTTTTTGGGGCTTATTTTTAAAAGGCCAAACACTTAGCTGCTGTCTTTTTTTTTTTGCTTTGTTTTTTAAGCTGTTTTTTTCTTTTCTTTTTTTTGCTTTTTTATTTTTTTTAAGCTGTTTTGTTTTCTTTGTTTTTTTTAATGAATATTTTTTTTGTTTAATTTTTTTGTTAATGTTAATTTTTATTCTATTTAGTTGTCAAATTTTAGTTACATGTTACTGGTTTGATAATTAATTTTGATTTTTTTTTCTGATTTTTCTTTTNAATTAATTTTTTTGTTTAATTTAGTTTGTTAATGTTAAATTTTTTCTATTTAGCTATCAAACTTTTACTGATTTGTTCCAACCTTTTGGTTAACCAGTAGTATTCGGTTAACCCATAATTTGATTTTTCCTAGGTAGGCTATCAAACTTTAATGTGATAATGAGTGGAACGGTTAACTCTGGTTTGAATGGGTAAGAAGAGGAGGCCAGACGTTTTCTTTTGTTGTGAGTATTTTTCTGCAAGTAGGCAATTACTAGAGTCTTTTTTTAAATCTAAAATTTTTATGTTAGGGATTTTTTTTTTTTGCTTTTTTAATTTTTTTTAATGAAATTTATAAACCTGAATTTTTTAGTTATCAAGCTTTCTTGACCTGAATCGCAAGCCTTGCTGCAAATGGAATTCATGTATTTCCTTTTTCTTTATTAGTTTTTTTTCCCGTAGGGTTTTTTCCTTTGTTTTTTCTTTTTAATTAATCTTTTTTTTTCTTTTTAGTTTATTAATGTTAATTTTTTTCTATTTAGTTATCACACTCTCATGACATGAAACCTAAACTATCTTTTTCCGATTTGATGAGCTAACCCATTGATTTATTTTTTTTCTTTTTCTTTATTTATTTATCAAACTTTTATGACACGGATCCGGTTTGACGGTTAACTCGGATTTTTTTTCTTAAGTAGTTTTTTTCTTTCAATTTCATCTTTTAATATCAATTTTATTAAGAATTAAACTTTATGATTTGTTTTGTTTACTAGTCATTAAATTATTGTGATCTCATGAAGAGGTTTTTTTTCTTTTTTTCTTTTTAAAGCACTATTCATCAAAATAATGGTTTTTTTATTGATTTTTTTTTTTATAATTTATTTTTTTAATTTCATTATGTAATATTAAATTTTTTTTCTTTTTAATTATCACACTTTTATAACAAGACCTTGCAATCAGACTCATATTAAAGGCTTTTTTTTTTCTGTTTTTACTTTATCAATTAATTTGGTTTTGTTTAATTTAATATTATTATTAATATTAGAAATATAACTTTTGGATTAGAAGTAACAGACAAACCCAATGTTCTTAGGTATAACTTTGTAAAAAAATCTAACATTTTTAAATTTTAACTTTTTTTGATATTTTTTATACAAAAAAATTAACCCGCAACATAGCACGGGCCACGTTTCTAGTAACTAGCTATAACCAGTGTGATTTTAGCTTAATTGAACTTGTTTAGTGATGTACTTTCCTGTGTCGAATTCCAGGCTTATGTGACACAAGAGGATGTGTTATTAGGAACTCTTACAGTCAGAGAAACGATCACTTACTCTGCAAATTTAAGGCTTCCAAATACAATGACCAAAGGGGAGATTGATGATGTCGTAGAAGCAACAATAATGGAAATGGGTCTCCAAGAATGTTCTGATCGGGTGGTCGGAAACTGGCATTTGAGAGGCATAAGTGGTGGTGAAAAGAAGAGATTAAGCATTGCACTAGAAATCCTGACAAGGCCACGTCTCTTGTTTCTTGATGAACCTACAAGTGGTCTTGATAGTGCCTCGGCTTTCTTTGTAATTCAAACACTTAGAAATATAGCTCGCGATGGAAGGACGGTTATATCCTCCATTCACCAGCCAAGTAGTGAAGTTTTTGCGCTCTTTGATGATCTTTTCTTACTCTCCAGTGGTGAAACTGTATATTTTGGGGATGCAAAGATGGCTGTTGAGGTATGGGAAGATTAGAGAAAAGAAACTTACATGCATGATCTTAGAAATACTAAATTAAGCTCATGTTGATTTATTGCAATCTGAATTTTAGTGTCAATCTTCGCAGTTCTTTGCTGAAGCTGGATTTCCATGTCCAAGAAGGAGGAATCCTTCTGATCATTTCCTACGCTGCATAAATTCAGACTTTGATGCCATAACAGCTACACTGAAAGGATCTCAAAGAATTCGTGTATTTATCTCTTCTAACTGAACTTTCTTAGGCGGTATTTTGAGTAGTGCTTCTTTATTACATCACATCACATGTTATACTAGTGTTGAAGATGCCTGTCAATGTCATTTGAGTAAAAAAAACAAATTTCAGTACACAGGTGTTGAAAATCTTTAGCAAGCTATTTCAGGTTCAAAGATGAACCCTATACTTTCCTCGTAAAAAAAAAGAAAAAAAAAATGAAGAGGGAAACAGCACTATTCTGCCTCTGTCCAAACACGAACATGCTCCGATGGATGCCTTCATTCACCTTTTTTGTTTCTTTCAGTCGTGCTATCATGACGACTAATGTGACTGTTCTGTATCTGTATTATCTATAGGATGTCCCAAAATCAGCAGACCCTTTGATTAATTTGGCAACAGCAGAGATCAAAGCAAGACTTGTTGAGAAATATAGGCGCTCGAATATTGCACAAAAGGTCAAAGCAAGGGTTAAGGATATATCAGCTATTGTAAGCAACTGAAATCTCAGATTTTGCATTTCCAATCCTTTTTTCCTGTCATTTAATGCTGTTAATCTGCAATCTCCAACATCATTACATGATATAACTATTCTGTTCTCTGCTATTATTCGGCGCCTATTACTAACACCAAAACTTGTTCTGCGACGTGCACTCCATTTTTCTATCGAAAGCTGTAAGAAACATTATTCTCCGCTTGAAGTTTTTGGTTATCTGATCTGCTAATAACTTTAATGGACAAGCTGAAAGAAACAATCACTGAGCGGCCTGTTAATAACAAGTTTGATGAGAAACCATTTGGAAGTAACATGCTAAATGCTGCTGCCTGTTAAACATTTCTTGAAGAAGCTCATTTATTGCAGGAAGGACTAGAAGTTGATATTCGAAGTGGAAGTGATGCAAGCTGGTGGAAACAACTTTCGACACTGACCCGAAGATCATTTGTGAACATGTCCAGAGATGTGGGGTATTACTGGGCAAGGATAGTGATCTACATAGTTGTTTCCATCTGTGTTGGTACAATCTATTATGATGTTGGATATGGCTACACTGCAATCTTAGCCAGAGTAGCTTGTGGTGGATTTATAACAGGCTTCATGACTTTTATGTCTATCGGAGGCTTCCCTTCTTTCATTGAAGAAATGAAGGTAATGATCTTGTTTATGTAGGAAAGAAAAAATTATTGAAGAAGAATTAAGAAGTTTGTGACTGTGAAGATATGATGGCACAGCAGAGTTGTTCTTGGTTTTGTGGTCTTGACTCGTTCTTTGATACTTGACAGGTCTTTTATCGAGAAAAGCTCAATGGCTATTATGGGGTTACAGTGTTTATCCTGTCCAATTACTTATCCTCTTTCCCATTCTTGGTTTCGATCGCGCTCCTCTCCGGGACCATATGTTTTTACTTGGTGAAATTTCGATCGGGATTTAATCATTATGCATTCTTCTGTCTCAATATCTTCGGCTCCATTTCTGTAATAGAGAGCCTGATGATGGTTATCGCTTCACTGGTCCCTAATTTCTTGATGGGACTTATTACAGGGGCCGGAATCATTGTAAGATTAAAATGCTTCAGATCTTCGTTAAGCTTAATTGTTTCTATGTTCACCATCTGATTTATCCGACCACATGCCTCATTTGGTTACTCATGCAGGGAATCATGATGATGACCTCTGGTTTCTTCAGATTGCTGCCTGATCTTCCAAAACCATTCTGGCGCTACCCAGTTTCGTATATCAATTATGGAGCCTGGGGAATTCAGGTAATTCTAACATAAGTTCTGTTCATATCTAGTGGAAATGACTGTGGAGAGGTGTTAGAAGAGAAACGTATCCATGCTTAACGGAATTTCGATAATTCAAGTTTGTTGAACCTCAAGACGAGAATTTATTTCTAATGTGTTTTTCAGAACTAGAAATATTCTCAATACCTGCTTGATGTTTCCTCTGAGGTGCAACAAGAAGCATGTCAACATCTTATCCTAAATGAGATGCCACAAATCTTAGCAGCAAGATTGAAATAGAAGGATCGATGGCATGCTTCCATTGTATATCTTTAATCCATTTCTTTTTGAACTGCAAATACAGGGTGCCTACAAGAATGATTTCCTCGGACTCGAGTTTGATCCTCTAATACCTGGTGATCCAAAAATCCCTGGAGAATTTGTTATCACGCGTATGTTTGGCATTCCCCTGGATTATTCGAAGTGGTGGGATTTATCTGCTATTTATCTTATTCTCGTAGGCTATCGGATTCTTTTCTTCATCGTTCTCAAGCTCAAGGAGAGAGCTTTGCCATTCGTTGAGGATCTTTACTCTAAGAGAACCTTGCACATACTTGAAAAGAGGCCTTCCTTTAGGAAGGCACCATCTTTTTCTTCAAGGAGACATCAACCTCTTCATTCACTGTCTTCCCAGGAGGGCCTTAGCTCTCCTCTCAACTAGAAGCACCAATAATATATTGAGCTGCTACAATTATCCAAGTTACAATCCTATTTCTGAGGCTTAATTTTATTGTAATGTTAAAGTTCTTGCATATACAGAAACAGATGAAGATAGATAGTAGTCCTGTTGAAGGTAAGCAATCATACAGGACTGACTTAATATTATTTCTGATGGATATAATAAAAACATGCATGGGAAATCACCCAGCTTGTATGTAATATTTATTGTTTTAATTATGCAAATTTCTTCTCTAGACTTGCCAAATAATCTTCTTCTTTTTTTAAAATACTTATTAGAGATTGTGACTTGCAAGCAATTCAGGATTGGAGAAATAAGAATAGTGGAATACAAAAGAAAATTATCTTAATTGTACGAGCAATTCAGAATTAGATTTTATAATTTATTTAGTTTGTTTTTTATAAAGTTAATTTAGTCAAATAACTTGAACACGTGTTTTACAGATTAACCCAAGTAAATTTAGGTCGTTTTATTATGTCATATATTTTTAGATTGGGATTTTTTTTTATATCTTTCAATCTTTAACAATAAATTTATTGAGAATTGAACTTCATAAATTTATTTTGATTTGCTTTTTATGAGGTCATTATAGTCTCATGATCTTGATCGCATGTTTGGTAAATTAATCCGGATTGATTCATGTCAATTTTTTAATTTACTTTTTATATGGTTATCCTGATCTCTTGACCCGAGTCACGAGCTTGACAAGTTAACTCGGGTCAAATGTTTTTGTTATTTTTTAATTGATTTTTTTCAATTTTATTCTTCAACATTAAATTGATTGAAAATTGAGTTTCATAATTTATTTTGATTTGTTTTATATAGGGTTATCATAGTCTCATGGTTCAGCTTGGAGATTTGACAGGTTAGCCGGAGTTAGCCTGAATCAATTTAATATATTATTGTTTCAATATTATTATTTTTTTAAAAAAATTATCTTGAATTTTTGTAAATTAAATTATATTTTTATCAATTATTTAAATTGCATTAAAACATTCCAAGCATATAATATCAAATCAACCTTCCCTGAAAAAATGATAGCAATACACGAACGGGTTTTCATATATTCAAACAAAATTTAATCTAGCCTCCAGCATATCACAGGCAATAAATGTAGTGATTATCTTAAAGCAAATATTAGAGAAGAAAAAAAGAAAAAGAAAAAGAAAAATATGACTGGGCCTTTTATAGAAAACTGGAGTTAAAAAGAGAAAAGTTGGAAATTTATGTTCAAGTGCAGTATTTCTACATCCAAAAAACTAGTATTTTATTTTATCAAATCTATATTAAGTTTGAAGAACATATTTTAGAGTTTCTTCATGATTTTTTTCTAAACGTTTTTCACTATTTTCAAATGAAAAAAAAATAGTTATGAAGAATATAATCTTTTTCATATATACAACAACTTCTTAGCAATATAAACTATTAAAATTATTTTTTTATATTTAGCTAGTATCATAAATTTAATGTTTTTATAGTAAATCTAATATAATGATTTTTTGAGTTAACAACATGACTTTTCATAGTAAGTCTTAATTTGAGTGAAATAAAATTAATATTTTATAATTAAATTATCATAAATAAAAATATTATAATGACCTGTTTTGATTTTAAAAAAAAATATTCGTAATATATTTTTAATAAAGAAATTTGAAATTATCTTCAAATTTCAAAGTGCTATTCGTGTCATTATTTACCCTTCTCAAAGGGAGATGCTAAATGAAGAGCTAAGAACAAAAATCTAGCTCTTCTGCTTGTTTTACATCTTACAAAAGGAGTGCCAAACAAAATATTATTTTATTATTTGTTTTTTTATATAAAAATGATATTTTCACTTGTCTTGTAAAATTTAAACATTTTTCATTACATATTTTTTTCCTTTTTTTTTGTTTTTTTAATCTATTTTTTCTGTTTGTCTTTTTGATTTATTCGTCTCTGCCTGTTCTGGTTTTGGTGATTTATCTGGTTGCTTGGGTTTTTTGTTTTTTTATTGTTTTTTTTTTTTTATTTTTTAAAATTAAAAAATTCAATCAGTTTGACCTTTGTTCTCTAAGCATTGAGCAGGCAATTTTTTCCGTTCTTTGGGACTACCGGTGCTTGCCTTGTCCATTTTCCTTCCTCGTCACAATAATATAAAATTATTTTTAAAATTTTATTTAATAATTTAAATTTTTTAATTAAAATAATTCTATAATATAATATATAAATTTAAATAATAAATAATCATGAATTTGGAGCTCTAATTTTATTATCTCAATTTTAACTAGTTAAATTAATAAAGTTAAATACAAGATTAAAATCAAAGAATCCGGTTTGTAATTTCATTTTTATGGAAGCAACAATTTACGTCGTTTGTTTGAAAATTTATTAAGCAGCAATGACTTTGCTTTCAATGCAAAAACCGACTACAGCAGATAATGGAGGCGGTGGTCCCAATAAAAGAACATGGAAAATTAAGTTTGTCTTCCACGTGTCGTCCTAAGATTTCAGGAAAAATGTCAATCACTCTCAGTGTTCCACTCCTGAATTAGCACGTGAAAGCATTGATGGCTACTGCTGCTCGAAATCTGGATGATTCATATGGTCCTGGCCAGATCTGAAGTTGATAGAAAACGCTCCTATAATTGCCCAATAAATTTTACTTTGCGAAAATTTGATTTTTTTTCTCATTTTGGCCATTTTTTCCATTTAGTTATTGATTTTTTTAATTTAATCCTTGATGTATTTATAAGAATTTAGAATTAATAACTTATTTTAATTTGTCTTTTATATAGTTATAGTAATATCAAAGATATATTCTAGCATCGGGTTAATATCAGAAAAATATAAAGCTAAAAGAAATGGGAAAAACATTATTTTCCCACACCCATTAGCATTGTGGAATACAATTAAGTATAAAGCTAAAAAGTATGGGGAAAACACTGTTTCCTCATACTCACTACCACTATGAATTACAATAGTCATCCACAATGTTGTTGGTTTTTTTTTTTTGTGTGCATTTGGCCTTTATTTTCCTTGGTTATTGACTTTTTTTAATTTAATCGTTGTATGTTGTGTTTATAAGGATTTAGAGTTAATAATTTTTTTTTAATTTTTTTATATAGTTATCATTATCGCGATATCAAAAAAAATCTCAACATCGGGTTAATATCATAAAAATATCATTACATAGCGATATGGTCTATTTAAAAAAAATTAGTTAAATAAAAAATATTTTTTAAAAACTAGGATATTAAACTTTGTGGAGTCAATGACCCAATTTACAAATTTGACGAGGTAGCCGTAGTTGTCCTGACTTGCAGGTTTAGCGATGGTTTTTCTTTTTATTATTTGAACTCGATTATGTGATAGTTTATTTTTTTTTTTGATATAGTTAAGAAAGTAGATTTGAAAAAAAAATATATGTTATTAAATTTTAGAAAGTCCACGGGTGTGTTAACGGGTTTATCAAGTTTAACTCTTTTTTTTAAAAAAAATTATTTTTTTTATTTTATCATTCAATATTGGACTGGTTGATAATTGAGTTTCATAATTTGTTTTGTTTTGCTTTCTATAAGGTTATCATAGTCTTTATAAAACTTCTCGGTAATGATTTGACGTTCGATTTTACAATCGTTTATTTTTATTATCATATAGTTAAAAAAAGTAGTTTAGAAAAAAAAAGGTTATTAATCTCAATTAAGTCCATTACCTAGTTTGTGGGTTTGATGTATTGACCCAAGTTACCTGATTCACGGGTTTAGCTGGTTTACCCATCAAACCTGATATGTTTGTTTTTTAGTTTGTGGTCCTTTAATTTTTCTAATTGTTTTTTTAATTTCATCCTTATTCAATATTGGATTGGTTGAGAAATGAAATTCATGGTTTTTTTTTTTTCTACTTTCTATAGGGCTATCATAATCTCAAATAAACTTTTGTTTTAGGATTGGTGCTTGATTTTGCAAGCATCTAATTTTATTATAAAATTAAATAAAAAAATTATAAAAACAATAAAGTTATTAAACTCATTGAAGTCCATGATCCAGGTTGTAGGGTGACTGAGGTCAATCCAATTTGGTACCATCTTAATATTTTTTAAAAAATTATCGTCTTAAAATTTTTTTAAAAGCTACGCCGTGTTTTTACCAATCATCAAAGTTGTCTTTGAATTTATTATATTAAAATATTCACTTTAGATCAGTTCTCACGCGGTTTAAAAGCTATACTTTTAATATATTATTTTCAAGTTTAGAAAAAGAATGGTCCAACTCACAGCAGAGCGTGGACGAATGTACTAGTATATAGTTTTATAACATGTCCATGAACATGAACATTTCTATGGGGAATAAAAACCACATTTTCTTAACAAGAAAAAAATTAATAAATCAATAAATAGTGAAAACATAAGTGTTACCTCGTGCACATGGAAAGCAATCGAAGATTTTTCTTTTGATCAACCCAACTTTACAAGCCTATCATTATGTTTTATTGGTTATTAATTCATATTAAAGTTCACTATAAAAACATTAGAAAAAGCTTTTATTTTTCAATATGGGATTGAAAGCCCATTAATATATATATATATACTCATAAAAAAAAATTGTGTTTTTTCAATATAGAATAAGATTAAATAAATCAATTTAAAATAAAAAGATAGTATCTTTTTGTGAGATAAAAAAACCTTTTAAAATAAATTTTTAAATTTCATTATTTATAACTAACATGTATTATTAAGCTTTTGAGCCACACATTAAAGTATATCATGGGACTCCATTTATCATACATGTAATGCACAACCGTTCGAACAGCTGCTTCAAATAACAAATCAAATTACCAAGATCTATTATAACAATGAACAGATTGATCATCAGGTCAAGCAATACTGAGGTGTCCAGCAATCTAGCTAGTTGCAACTGTTCTTATAAATAAATTAAAAGCACCCATTTAAGACTGAAATGGTACACGTAATATTGTATCCATTGTATGTGGAGGAGTTGGATAACTATCCCCTTACCCGTATGAATGCATGTATAGCTGCTTCAATATGAGTATTTAAAAAGAAAAAATTCGATGTTCGTGCCTTTGTGCATGGCGGCTAATATTTTTATTTATTTATTTTGTTCTCATCTTATTCTCATTGCTCACATTGAAGAATAATTAAGTAAATGTCGCAGGTCCTGCACTATTTTTGCATGTACGTACATGTATCATCATGGATCGATGGCTCATATATATTAGAGATAATTTGCGATCAGTTGCAACTATCAATATTTATGTATTTTCTTTCTACATACAATAAACTTTACTGTTTCTAGATGGTGACGAAACAAGAACGAAAAACAATAGAGGACTGGACTCCATGCTTTAAGATCGTTGAACATATTGCGATACGTACATAGCTAGCTAGAGTAGTAAAAAAGATGTTGAAATTTTTTTTTACTAGTTGTTGAAATAGATACGGCTCTCGATCGTTTTCTGTCCTGCACCTTATTAATGAAGCATTGATGCATGGTAGGTTTGGTGATTAGCATTTGCTGCCTAAGTAACTCTATATCACTGCTTTCACCAGTACTGACCAAAGCTATCAGACCATTTCTGTTACACATTCACTCCTCTATTCTGCTTTTCTTTGCTGAGTTTAGACTTTGGAAAGCCATCTCCCCGTTCTCACCAGAAGAAACAAAGAAAGAAACACTACTCCCTTCAAGCCATCCCTTGACCACAAAGACATAGCGAAAGGACCACCTTTCTTGATTAGTTTCTTATTACAAATTCTCTCTCTTTTGCTGTCAAATCCCAACTTGAGAGTAGGTGTTGCATGTTATGGAGATAGAGCAGGTTGTAATTAGCAGTGGTGGAGATGGTGGTTCTGGAGGTGGGAATGCGGAGGCAGGTTTATCAGGAGGAAGAGGAGATCATGGAGCAGGGTCTATGTTCTTGGTATGGGAGGATTTAACAGTGGTTCTGCCAAATTTTGGCAATGGACCTACAAGGAGATTGCTTAATGGGCTAAATGGATACGCCGAGCCTGGTAAAATCTTGGCTATTATGGGTCCATCTGGGTCTGGGAAATCTACCCTTCTTGATGCATTAGCAGGTTTTTGCATCTTTCTCCCTCTCTCTCTGGCAATTTTAGTATGGAGTGTAGGATTTCTTTTCTAGATTCATTTCCAGGTACTGATCCAAGGCTAGAAACTTTGTTGCCATGCGCGCGCGCGCGCGCACACACACTAGGAAAACAGCAGTGAAAGCGTTAGATATGGTATAATTTGATGTTTTCAAACTTCACATAAATATCTTTCATCAATCTTTATTTTAGAACACTGACCAAACGCAACGTAGTTAATAAATGCAAAGAGAATAATAGCACTAGCAAAAGCAGTGAAGGAAATAGATCCAAAGGTGCCCAAGTCAAGCACGAGCATTTATTACTAGCTAGGGGAAATCAAAATCTTAACTATGTTCTGCGAACTTGAAAGTCGTTGTCAATAAGCTTAGATTAGATGATGGCTCGAACATGCCATAGGTTTGCCAATGCCTTAATGGGCATGCCGGCACTCAATCTCTAGGATCCCATACATGCTTTTATGATCCCTACCAGTCCCAACAATAACCTAAAGCAATGGTCAGCACTGTTATATTTTAGTGCGTGTTTGGTTTTTTAAAAGATACAATCTTTAAAGCACGAATCACACCTTAATCACACCTGATTACACCTCGTAAAGATATATATATATATATATATATATATATATATATATATATATATATATATATAACAAAAAAATCGATCCCAGCTCTGTGCCAAACACGGCCTAGACCCCTGTATAGGGTTTATTACAATAAAACACACGCATATAAATGCTGGTGCCTGAGGCACATGGAGCTCACAAAGCGTGTGATGTATATATATAAACACGCAATTAACGATGTTGCCATTGTTAGCATTCGTATGTATATTTGTATGTATACATGTGTATGTATGCATGTACATTCATAGCAAGGCTAAAGCCTCTATTGATTGGTCCTAGCCATGTAACACCATGCATAGTCGATGTGACATTGTGAGTGAGGTTTAAATGCACTCGGTGAGTTGCTGGAAGCTCTCAAAATAAACGCAAACCTACTTGTTGGGAAGGGAGGTGCTGTCGCTGTCCCATCTTGAAGCGAATACTAGGGTTTAATGCATTTGCACATTAATTACACTTATATTATAAGTAAATAAGAAATAAATATCAACCATTTGTAATTAAATTCTGAAGGCTATTATTTACCTAACATGATAGTTTTGGTGTAAATTGGTGTTTAAAGCCCTAAATTAAATAAAATGAGGTAGCGTCGATCTATATACAAGATAAAATACAAATTCATAAATAGGTTAGCAATAATAAGTTCTCCTTCGCAAAAGAATTTCTTGTTAAACCATAATTAGCTAACATGATGGTTAATTAGAGGAGTTTAAGCATTATTATTAATTTATCATTAGTTTTTTGAGAGCGTGATCAATGTGCATTAATATATATTGTGTTTAAAGTTTAGACAGTTGGGTAATAATACCTTAAATTTGAACTAGATTCATGTACTGTCCGGTTCAAATTGGACCGCACATACATATATATATATATATATATATATATATATATATATATATATGACATTCAGTTCAAATTGAACGGTTATTACTTTGTACCCAAAAGTTGTTGCATCGAAATCATTAATTAGTTGAATAAATTAAGGTTGTGTTTAACGTGAGTTATAATAAATAATTTTTTACTTTGGGTGATGATTTAAAAAGTTGATTTTTTTATAAATAATTAGTGATAAAAAATAAATAAAATGATTTTAAATAAATAAAAACATGTTTGTTGAGATTGATTTAAACCAACTTTTTTCATAAAAAGAACATAGTATAAGTTAAAATACATAAATTAAAAAAATAAAAGTTTTAATTTTTTATTAAATGAAAATTTTAACTCAAACTGAACAAACTTTTGATTTAATTCAAAAGTCATATCTAAACATATTTAAGATTTTTTTAATTGAAAAATTAAAACTTCAATCAATTTATAAAAAATTATACCATAGTACATAACCTAATTGTCCCCCATGTGGTCGGAGAAAAGTGTATTTGAGATTATTATAAATTTTAATTTTTATAATATTTCGTGTTTGTAAACGTTTTAAAATGATATATTTTTTTATTTTTAAAATTTATTTTTGATATCAGAATATTAAAATAATATAAAAATAAATTTAAATCTTTTAAAAATACAAATAAAAAAAATACAGCCTAAAAAATTATCGTAATTAAGCTCTAGAAAACATTTCGTATAAGAATCAAGAACTAATCATTCTGATCTTCGTTACTCTTTCACACACTCAATAACATAAACCACAAATGAAAGCATGCAATAATCATACATATTAGATAATATATATGAATTATATTATTAATGAAAAGGTAACGAAGAAAACATGATTCCGCTAAACAAAATTTCTCTTAATTGCAGATGTCACAAAACATGATCTTACTGTTCTTTTCTTTAACTGGTTACCTTGGCTGGACAATGAGCTAGATTATCATGCCACCAATTTGCCATCACGTTCAATGATCTATCCAACCCCATCAATTGCTGTATATCTTAATTTATGATGACAGCATAATGAAGACTGCCTCTGGACCAATATCCCATGTGTGAATCCAGCCGACCCTATCCCATGCTCGTTCTCCATGAGAACACTCACTACCTCTGTGTCATTTTGTGATCATGAGGAGCTTATATAGCAAGAGAGTTCCAACTTCCGACCTATTATTTGCAGCTCAATCATATTCAATAGATTTGAGTTATATAGCTAGTGAATATGAGGGAAATATTATTGACTTGTGTGTCACTTAATACTAATGGTACTGACTATCTGTTCCTGCAATCTATGAAATTTGTGCAGGAAGACTAGCAGGGAATACTGTGATGACTGGGAATGTTCTACTCAACGGGAAGAAGAGGAGACTGGACTATGGTGGTGTTGTAAGATTCTACTTTCTTGTGTTCATAAAAACAAATTAATGAAAAATTATATATATCCTAGTTCTCCCAAATGAAAATTTGAAGAAAATACACATATTTCTCTTCTAATGCTGTATCATTAATCAGGCTTATGTAACACAAGAAAACACATTGTTGGGCACTCTCACAGTTAGAGAGACCCTGAATTACTCGGCTCATTTGAGACTTCCAAGCAGCATGGCTAAAGAAGAGATAGATGACATTGTAGAGGGGACAATCATGGAAATGGGTCTCCAAGAGTGCAGTGATCGGCTGATTGGAAACTGGCATTTAAGAGGTATAAGTGGTGGGGAGAAGAAAAGACTAAGTATTGCACTTGAAATCCTCATAAGGCCACAACTTTTGTTTCTTGATGAACCTACAAGTGGCCTGGACAGTGCTGCAGCTTTCTTTGTTATTCAAACTCTTAGAAATATTGCTCGCGATGGAAGAACCGTCATATCTTCTGTTCACCAGCCAAGTAGCGAAGTTTTCGCACTCTTTGATGACCTTTTCTTATTATCTGGTGGCGAAACAGTTTATTTTGGAGAGGCAAAGATGGCGGTAGAGGTACAAGTGTATAACCAATATTGGATTTTCCTTGGGCACATTGCAAGTAGAATTCAACATGTTTTCTCAGTTTTCTTGCTGCTAAAACATATATTATGCGCATCTTGTTATTTATGTCATAATCAAACTGAAAATTACTCATTTCAATGAGAATTCTAAGTTTGCATCTGAATCTAACCTGGAATGCTGATTTTGCAGTTCTTTGCTGAAGCTGGATTCCCATGTCCAAGTAGAAGAAACCCTTCTGATCATTTCTTACGTTGTATTAATTCAGACTTCGACCTTGTCACTGCAACCCTGATGGGATCTCACAGAGTATGTGCAAGTATGCTATGGCAGTTTAGTTTTTGCTGTCATCATTTCTGGAAAGGAAAAATTACAGAATGTGTCAGCTAGATCTTAATGACTGTCCATCCCTTGTACTTGGAATTTTTTTTTCATACTACAAATCGCTTAACTGAATTATAACTCTTCTGGTTTTTTTTTAACTGAAGGAAATTCAAAATCCATCAGATTCTTTGGCAAATTTGCCAACAGCAGAGATTAAGGCATCGTTAGTCAAGAAGTACAGGTCCTCCAACCATGCAGCAAATGCAAGAGCTAGGATTCAAGAAATTGTGGCGATTGTAAGCGTTTCAAATATTTCTGCATCTGGTGCATATTAGTTCTCCTCCCTTCATTGCAATTGTCTCGTTCTAGCATCCCTATGTGATTTGAGTTCTCAGGGTACTGATCTCTTAATACATAATACCTTAAATGCAATTTATAACTTGATTTCTCTAAGATGTTCCCTCAGTGCACATGTTTAGAAGGCATTGAAATTTTTAAAATTATAGCAGTCTCTTCCACCACCACCTACCCGTGAATTGCAGGACATTAGATCAAACAGCTAGAAACGAGATAACCAACTCTAACATGTGCCCTTAGACTTAGAGAAACCCTATATAGTTTACACAATGCTGCTACATACATATAAGGAATCAACATCACACACATTGACCGGGAAAAAAAAAAGTTCGCTAAATATTATTTCTGAAGAACTGGTTTTCGTGAACATGAATTCTGTATTGCAGAAGGGGCTTGTGGTTAATATAAGAAAAGAAAACCAAGCAAACTGGTGGAAACAACTTTCAACGTTGACAAGGAGATCTTTCATTAACATGTGGAGAGATTTGGGGTACTATTGGGTAAGGATTATCGTCTACATCTTGTTGTCTATTTGCGTCGGTACCATATTTTTAGACGTTGGCAAAGGTTATACTGCAATATTGGCCCACGGAGCTTGTGGAGGATTTCTGTCAGGATTTATGACATTCATGTCCATTGGAGGCTTCCCCTCCTTCATTGAAGAACTGAAGGTAAACTACTCAAAATAAACTTTTAGTAGAGTTATACGGCACTAGTTAAGTTTTAGTTAAGCTTTCTCAATGCTTTACCCAGGTTTTTTACAAGGAAAGGCTCAGTGGGTATTATGGGGTCGCTGTTTATGTACTGTCAAACTTTCTCTCTTCGTTTCCCTACTTGACTGTGATGTCATTCGGCACCTCAAGTATTACCTACTACATGGTGAAGTTTCGGCCAGAATTTTCAAATTTTCTCTATGTTTTCTTCGACCTTTTAAGCAGCATAGCAACTGTGGAGAGTTGCATGATGACTATAGCTTCACTAGTCCCCAACTACCTAATGGGATTCGTTATTGGATCAGCATATATTGTAAGAACAGCCTTTTAATTCATCTTTTTCATCCCATCATCATTCTTCCTAAACTTCATCCATGGTTTCTCTTCCATTGATATTTGTTTGCAGGGAATCCTAATGATGACCTCTGGGTTTTTCCGGTTGCTGCCTGATATTCCCAAGGTCTTCTGGCGCTACCCAATTTCTTATATCAACTTTGGATCATGGGGATTGCAGGTAGGGTACAAGCAAGATTGAATCTTAGTTTTTATGTATTCAATACTTGATATTTACCATTCCTATAATGGGAAATGCAGGGAGCATACAAGAACGACATGATTGGGCTGGAGTTTGATCCTTTAGTACCTGGCGGTCCAAAATTGAAAGGAGAAGAAGTTCTCACAACCGTGCTTGGTATTAGTCTTGATCATTCAAAATGGTGGGACCTGTCTGCTGTCCTGCTCATTCTCATTGCTTTCAGACTTCTCTTCTTTGCCATTCTCAAGTTCAAGGAGAGAACTCTCCCCATGCTTCGGGAGCTTCATTCCAAGAGGACTCTAAAGCATCTGAAGAAGAGGCCATCTTTCAGGAAGACTTCTTATTCACCCTTCCCTTCAAAAAGACACCAACCTGCTCATTCTTTGTCTTCTCAAGAGGGTCTCAGCTCTCCAATTCCTTACTAGTAGCACACTTTTCACACATATGGCCGCGCTGCACACCAGCCCTGCCTGATATTTTAGAGAGTTATGGTGAGGGCAAAACGAATAAAAAAAACCATACATGGACTTGCTTTAACCATTTAAAATTTCAGAATTGCTTTTGCAAACCAATTTCACGTTTTATTCTAATCGTTTGAACACTTCATTGGATAAATGTCTTGTGCTCACGCGTGAAAAAGTATTATGTATTGTAAAAAATGGTGACAGGCGGTCCATGATAACAGTTCTGTATGATAATAATCAAGAGTTGGTAGACAACTTCTCTCCAAGTTCTGTTATGTACTTTTGAGAAACAGACGAGCTTTTACCCCTCAAGCAGACAACAAGTTTGAAGTGCTCAAGGTATACAGGAAGAGTCCATGGTAAGGTAGTAACCTTTTTGTTGGTATAAGGTTTCTTAGTTAATTTCTCTGCAATCTGAAGAAGCAATGCGCATCGACACCTGAAAGCACCATAATTTGGATTTTGGGCATGGCCTGTCAAGCTTTTCCCTTGTTGAATGTGCCCACATGCAAGGTTAAAGTTTGGATTCTCAAGAGAAGGTTGCCGGCTGTACTCATGAGCTTAATTTCCAGTATGTGGTCCAAACTGCGAAGTCCAACATTATTATTATTATTATTTTCTATGAAGAAAAATCAGTGTGCAAAAATAATGCAAAAAGAAAAGAGAAGAGAAAAGAACGCGGTGAGCATCTCGTAAATGATGAATGTGCATGTTGCCATCTACTACTTCTTGCTGTCGGTATATTTGAACCTGAGCATTAACGTTACCCAAACCATTCAAAAGTAAAATCAAGAACATGTATCAGTCAGTCCATTTGTCTCCATCACCTCAAAATAAACAATTACATTATACTTCCAACCACAACATAACTGCATTCAGCAGCACTTGCCCAGCTGTATCCAAAAGAAGAGAGCCGATGTTTAGCTCCTCTTAATCAAAATTTCGGAGGTGATGATCGTGCCACTCTAAAATACCACTTTTGTTAAAGGCCAAGTGTGCCTGAAAATCTTTCAAGCAAATGCACAATTGAGCAATGACAATCAAATGCTGGACTTAACTTGTAGAGCTGCAAGTGAAACCAAACCAGAATATGAGCGCACATGCCCTAATGTTGAACTCATATGGCAAATCTAAGAACGCATCCACAGATTCTAATTCAGTCTGGTGCTCGCCTGTCCGATCAAAATGAACCCCTCTAGCTAGGAAACTTGCAAAGGTCAGGTTTGCACATCATAGACTCAACAAATCATGCTTAGCCACAAGTTGCTCAAGAGGTTAATGATTCAAATATTTGACTTACAATCGGCTGCCATGCATTAGCACAAAACAGTAGTAGGACAGTAATCTTAAGGAACCGTCACTTTAATCAACCAAAAAGACTGACAATCTAGACTGTCCATCATCTTCCAACAATAGCAAAGAACTTACCAAAACCACAGTGATATAGGAAAAGGAAGCAAAACAGAGATTTACATGATGCACAAGCCTAAGCCATGATTTCTGAAACATCTAGCTTGTGAATAGGAATTCTGAGAAAGGTATCACATATCACTTCAAAAATGTGCAAATCAGTTCAGATATGCTGTTGTAAGCTAATAATACTTCTCATCAACAAAAACCAATCCATACCAAGAAACAGTTCTGGGGTACCATCGGGCTCATGAAATAAAATTACATCTCACAAGCAGAAATCAACTCTCTTTTATCCTCTATAAAAAATGTTGAGTTCACAGAAACTGAATCAGTTCACTTGTCAGTCCTAATATATCAGTAACTAAAATTATAGATAGAATGCTCATTCAAATCAACCTCCCAACTCTGCAGACGGTAAAAAGGTTACTTGCTAATGTTTCTTCTCATCGCTCACACCATTTTCAGCACGGTTGTCAAACCCATGGTAAGGAACATCAATCATAGGCTTGGGAACTTGGTGTCCTCCAAAATCCTCTGGAAATAATTCAAAATCAGGGCCAAAGTTAAACTTGACCACACAATTTGGCTGATTAGGGAGAGTGTACATTGAAGCAGCGGGGTAGTAACAGCCACCAAATAAATCCTTGAACGCAACACCTTGACATACTCCATTTCTGAAGAAAGATATCTCACTTCCTGCACAAGAAAATAATTTTTAGTACACAGTTAGTCGTAACATCCATCATATCAAGCACGATTACATATTAGCACCCCAAGAGTAGGGCATGGATCAACCATGCTCATTTTAAAATAAGATTTTGAACAAGTGATCACCAAGCTTGTCCCCTGGCGTGCCCTACCTTGCAACCCAGAGTTCAAAACACACAGTATCCTGCATGATATTTCATCAATAAATTGGTGAGTTCTGTATAATCCATTCCATCAGAATAAAAGAATCTAATGTCAAAGACGCACTTTGCATAAGATAAATGTGAAAAATGATCCATGGTTTCTTTCAGATCTCATAAGGAATCTGAAAGATGATTCAAAATTTACAACTTGGTTTGCCATCAGCATAAACAGGCCAAACCTAAATCAGATTTTGCCAGCCAGATTCAAAGATTTATAGCTGCTTGGAAAGGAAATTGATAGCTTCTGGTTACTGTCTCGGGACAAAAAAGACAGACAATGGGAACATAGAGGACATATCTCTTCTATTTTGAAAGCACATAAATTCACTTCAAAACTATTACAAACAAATTTATTTTATATCTTTATCTTTATTTCTTCAATCAAACATGTTTATGTCCTCAATATCTTTGTCTTTTCTGTCCCGAAACAACAGCCAAACACCACCAATAAATCACAGACTGCACACATTATTTGGGTGCCATCTCCACCTCATAAATCTAACTGCATAGTAGGACCCATGGCCACTTCTCCCATGTGAATGTTGAGCAGTAAGGTACAGGGGGGGGAGGGGAGGATCTCTTATGGGAAGAACTTGTTTTTGTAAGACCAAAAGGCTATTTCACTTCTTCAGAATCAGAGGAGAAATAAGAGGGTTGTGGGTGTTGATCAAACAATAGAGACAATGTTAGTCTACCCAAAAAAAGCCCAAACAGCCTCAAGGTGGAGATGTAGAACCTACACTGTGAGTAAACCACAACATATTAGGATGGTTGATCTGAACTTCAGAAGCAAGGACAGAAACCTAAGAAATCCATCATCAAAAGACAAGAATAGTTCAGAGGAGAATCAACTTGCCAACCATTCTCTACTTCCTATGATGGCAAATCCCTTGTCTATTTAGACATAGAAACTAGTCTCATAAGTAGATTTTTTTTACAAGACAACATGAGCCTCAATTCATTTGAGTAGAAAAATTATTCTTGTATACTGACAACAGACTATTCCAATGCAGTCACCAAGAGGTTTGAAAGAATGAGTTGAGGGCAATGCAAAAATATCCTTTTGTCTACAACCAGACAAAATTTTAATGTTTCCTGAAGTTCTAACTGTTTATTCTGGAAACAAGAGTACACAGAACCTCCAGAAAGAACAAGAGCAGCGGGGAAGCGGCTATATGACTATTCATACAACACATTAAGATGCCCTTAATGTAAATCTCACTATTATTCTGCAATAACAGGGAGTTGGCAATAACATAAATTATCGTATCATTAGATATTAAGAATAAGACATTAACTTGACTCGCTTTGGAATTCAATTTGCATGAAAAGCTTTTCGTGTAAATGACCTTCACTGGGCTGTATATTCTTTAACCATCATAACTTATATATCAGATACTCAGATTAGATAGTTTGGCTCCTAATTTATAAAATGACATCCATCCAGGTAAAGAATTTGTTCTTGACTATAATCATTGAAAATTATCTGCAAGTTGGAGTAAGGTAAACTTTCACCATATCTTCTGTGAAAAACAAGGAGACCCTGTACAGGAAACAAAATGAGAAGAGGAGAGCCTCTAAATCCAGGGGCGTTTCAATTGGTAGCTCCTTATGTAATCCAATGGACAAAAGCATACAAGGGAATGCCTAGTCATTTGGAACACACAAGTTCCCACAAGGTAACAGATCTATTGATGAGAGAAGACTACAAATGCCATGTGCAAAACAGGTGATCTATCACCTCTTCTTAGCCTACCTTACGCTTCCACAATACCATCAGCTCATGTTTAATTTTGATCACAACACTTAATTTCTGGAAACTAATGCCACAAGGAAAACAAAAGAGGATGTGATTAAAACCACCTCAACAATAAGCACCCCCTTGGCATGCCACCTCCACTCTCTCGGGTGAAGAAAAACCAAGTTGCTAACCTCAGCACAGTTAAACTTATCCAAATAAAAAAAGGCCACATTGGTCAGACATTGGATGGCTAGAAGTAGCTCTGCGTCCACAATTGAGGACATATGCTGCTATCATTCACACTCAAAGACTGACATGACTCTTTTCACAACAATGAGGAACTTACTTGCAACTCACTCAGATTCACAATACATTTCAAGCAACCTACTATATCGCTTGATCATCTAATCTTGTGTTATAGTTTCAGGTAAGTGTGCTAAATACTTTTGGTCCAATAAATGCAACTTCCTCCAACTGATTACACACTTGCCTTAGAATGCAAGAGAACAGCTGCGCTTTAAAAAGAGAGGACTTATATTATCATTATTGACTTTCTGTACTTGAGTGTATGCTATATGGTAACACAAGTCTATTTCCTAGAAAAGAATACGAGTAATCAAATTCACAAGTGACACACTCTCAATAGCAGAACGTTTCAATTTTTTCACGAACAACAAATCCAAGTATGGATGGGAGAAAGTGGAATTACAATTAAGGGACAATACCGGAACATCTAAATTCTAATAAAGAGTATCCGAATGCATAAAAAATAAAAAAATAAAAACCTTCATAGTGACAAAATAATCATCCTTGAACATCCCATCACAATAAAATCTACGAGACAGGAATCTTCTTCCCAACCACACCATTAGCTAATATCTGTTGCTACAGGAAACAGATTTGTTTGTGGGAGGTAAAGTCAACACAATACTTATTTCCCATCTTATTTGCAATTACAGAATTCCAATTTCAAGCAACACTATTATTCAAATTTAAAGCAACCTTCTTTGCTAAATTCTTGATGCTAATACAGTCGTGTCAATTCGTACAATCCTAAATTCTCTTACTAAATGCAAGACAAAAGCAGGACCTTCAACCTCCTAAAAGTCCTCGATGTAAACCATAACCAATGCCATTAAAATCAAACAAATAGATAACCTAAAATGACCAGCACATTGCAATACACACAAGATTCAAGAGTGAACAATATAAGCAAAACAAAGACATAACAAACACCGCATCACACCAAAACAACAAAAACAAAAACTCACCAGGAACAATCTTTGGAGGATCTTCCTTAGCATCAGGAGCACAAACATACCTCTGCCCTTTATACCAAACCAAATGAGCAGGTTTAGGAGTATACAACCCCCCCTCCGGCAAATTAATATAAAACCCAATAACATCCCCCTCTTTATACCCTTCCTCGCCATATTTCTCCCTCAATGCCTTATGCACTTTACTCCCATCAATATCTCTATACCCAAAACTATTTCCATCATATCCAACTGGTGCCTGTAAGTCCCCTTTCTCCGTAGACCACCCAAGTCGTGTGTGTCCGGTTTCTCCTAAAGTAACCACTTTAATTTCAAAATACCAAGCTCCTTCACATACCCCTCTTGTAGCTCTCACCATTCTATACCCCTTGGCACTCCCTGCACTCAATCTATCTTCGCTCAATTCGACTTTCTCTGCTTTATATACTTTAGATAAGCAGATTTTTAAGTCTGGGGAGTCGTCGCTTTTGTCAGGGAATCTTGGGGCTGGAGTGATTAAGACAGTGTCTTCTGATGGAGTGTTTTGCGGGTTTGGTTTTGTTTTTTTCTTGCCTTTGCGTGTGGATCTTGTAACCCAGACATTATTGTTGTTCTTTTTCTTCGACTTCTTTTTTTTTGTTGTTGTTGGGGTGATTTTGGTTGGTTTCTTGAACTCGCTGGCTCCATTGTCGTTTTCGATTTCTGCAGTTGTCGCTGGTTCGGGTGGCTCTTGTTTCTGTGTTAAAGAGGAGAGTTGTTTCTGTTTTTTAGGAGGTGGGTCTTCTTCATCTTCATCGTCTTCAATTTCAGTGTCTTCAATTTTGGGAGATTTGGGTGTGGGTTTCTCGGTGTCGTTTGAGGTTGTCGGGTGGTCTGATTCGGAGAGAGATTCAGAGGCTGATACAAAGGCGTCCTCTTGTTGAGGTTGTTGGTTGGCTGTCGTGTTGTTAATTGGAGTTATTTCAGTGTCGCCTTGATGTGGGTCTGTGCCGTTTTGGTGTTCTTCGAGTTCAATAGGACTGCTGCTACTGGTGGTGGTGGGAGGAGGAGGAGGAGGAGGGGTGGGAGGACTGTGGTTGGTGATGCTGTTGTTGGGTTGCTGTTGTTCTTCCTCTTCCTCTTCCTCTCTGTAGGTGGCTTGAAGGGAATCCATGAGGTCGCGGAGGTTTTGACTTGTAGATTAGCGAAGGAGCGAAAGGAGTTTTTGAGTCATTGACAGAAGGGGAAAAAAGTTAAAAGCGAAGACAAGACAAAGATGGATTAGAATTTAGAAGTGGAGGAGTGAACTGTGAACGAAAGAATGCGTGGGAGGACGAGTAGAAGGGCTAACCTCAATTTCCCCCCAAAACTATACCTATTTTATCAATTAACCCCCAAAACGTCTTTTTTTTTCAATCACCTACTTCATGTTTCAACTTGACAGCTATCATCCCCTAAAGAAAAGTTTGATCTTGCATTTTCGAGGGAAATCACCCGCTCAATTTATAGGAAATCGGTTTGGAGCTTGAAAAGGAAACTGATAAATGTCTCTTAAAAACCTTATGATAAACTTAAATATCGAGTCATTTGATGGTATTTTGTATCCCTAATATGGCTTTATATTTATTTTTTTGGGGCTCTTTCTGATGCATGAAACTAATTCGTTGGAGTTTTAGCTGGTAATTTCCCTTAGAAACATAAGTACAATCAATATAGGGGGGTGATTGCTAGAATATTTAGTTTTAGTATTTGATTGATAAATAACGTAAGTTAGGGGGCAAATTGAGGTTAAACCCAAATCAAATAAAATTGATGGATTTTAAAGTTAGTTATTGGGCTTTGCAGTTTGGGCTATTGGGTGTGTAAGTAACTCGACTGGGCTTTCAAATATTCTGCTGGTTTATAATGGAGCTATCTCCACCCTCCCCACCTGAAATCTATAAATTACGGGGTGTTTTTTTTTTTGCGGGGTTTTACGGCCAGAGGTTTTGGAAGAGAGAAATGAATGCGAAAGACTTCGAGTTCGAGTTCCATGTCGCCGGAAGGCAGCCAGGATCAGACGAAGGAGACACCAGGACTTTTAGAAATGTGGAGGATACTATCTATCTCTCATATTTACAGTATTTACAATTCTTATCCCACGCACGGATTACACTTCCATAATACAATTAAGTCATTTAAACTTTTAAATAATAAAAAAATAAAATCAAAAAAATAAAATGTGTTTTTTTATTTTATCTTGCTTTTTATATAATAACAAGTTTTTAATATACTTGAAACATAATAATGAAACAGTATGATTATTAATGAAACTATATGACTGTTGATGAAAGAGTTATACTTTAAATTAAACTAAATAGTTGTTATTCAGTTTTATCTTAATAATCACAAATATCATAACTAATTATAAAAATTAATTTAAAGATGAATTAATCTCACTACATATTAAGTTTCAAGTTCTATCTTTTGATATTATAAATATCTATATAATAGCATTAGGAAGCTCACTGGAAATGTTCTTCCATCATTACTTAATTTATTACACAATAAAAATTTATATTTATTTTTAATATAAAATAAATTTTAAAATCTACTTTTTAATTTTGGCCAACAACTTTTAATTTATTAAGAGGGCGTTTGGTACGTGGGCGGTGAGGTTCACTGCCGCTTTTTGATTAAAGGGAAGTTGCTTTGTGGTGGACCCATTAAATTGTCAACGTGTCTATACTTTTTTTTTGATATTATAAAAATAGCCATATAATAGCATTTAGTGAACGCTTTTTTTTAATGAAAAACATGGCAAAGTTTAGTTTTTCTCAAAAACAGCGTTATTGTTTCCCGACGAACAATATTGTTTTTTAAAAATTAGTTTAAGGTGAATTAAATTTACCATCTCATTTTATTCTTAATTTTTTACCCAATTCAAAAAATTATGAATTTATTTTTAATATAGAATTTTTTGAAAAACTAGTATTTAATGTTATTTAATAACACTACATAAATTAGATGGATATCCATGATGATGTAGCATTTGTGGAATTGACCGCAATTCCAATTATGTTATTGCCCGCCGACCAGCTAAAAAATTCAGTTTTTATTTTTATTTTAATTGTGTTTTCTTCAAAAATTAGAAGGATATCGCTGATGGCGTAAAAAAATTCAGTTTTTGTTGTTGCGTGTTAAGAAACCATGAAAATATGTCATTGTTGATAGATTTTGTATGTGATGACATTGCATATAGTTTAATGAAATAATAAAAAAATTAATATCAATATATTTATTTCATGATGTAATAATAATAGTTAAATCTACAATATTTAAATTAAAAATATTTTTAATTTTTCCTCCTTTGCCAAAAACATTTATTTAATTACAAACCATTAAACTACTTTTTGTCAACCTCAATTGCTTTATACATATTTTTTTCCAACCCAACCTCAACTAAAAATACTCTTTTTCAAAATAATTTTTTAAAATCCTGCCATCACAACAACACACTTTATAATTTTTGTCTAATTTTTTTTACCACGAATATCCTGCCATCACAAGTTTATAATGCTAATTTGACCACGATGACAGCACTTTAATAAGTTACGAAATAAATCGACTCGGCCTGCATCGAAGCACGTAACAACAATCTAGTTCCTCAGGACGCAGTCCACGTAAACCACCCAGCAAATTCATTTTAGTCGCTTTCCTTGACTTTGAGGTGCTCAATTTCTCTGCATCCAATCATTTTTTTTTTTCATTGACCAGCCACCAAGCAGCATGAGGGTCCAAGAAGTAGACCCGGTGGGTGGTGATCGGCAAAACGGTCAAAAGTCTAGAAGAAAGGATGTAGATGGCAAGTTCATTAAACCATGACTCGAGCGGAGCTGCTTATCTTCGATCTCGAGCTTAAAGGGTGTGTTTGATTCGGATCCTACCTATTTATGATCAATTTTGCAAATAATTTCTTACACACGAGAGATTAAATAACATAGAAGATTTTTTTACTAATTGAATCTAGTTTCTATTTCACTACTAGTTGCGAAAGATCTCGGGCCCTGTGTGCTCTTGCAAGTTTCAAATTCCTTACCAGCGACATCGATATGTCCAAAAACAAACTTTTATGACCGGTGAAATAGTCAGCAATATCTCGTAACCAAAGTCTTGGACTTGTTCTGAATGATTATTAGATTATTAAATCATCTTTTTTCAAAATTTCTTTTCAATAAAACAAAACAAATTAAAAATCCAGCTTTATTTTGAAGAGCTCCAAGCTTTATATTATTGTTTAGGGATTTTTTTTTTAATTTTTCCTTTGTTCACGTTAACATGTTTGACTAGCTTTACATCAATGATACTATTAGATTATTAAATCATCTTTTTTGCAATTTTTTTTCAATAAAACAACATAAATTAAAAATCCAACTTTATTTTGAAGAGCTCCAAACTTTATATAATTGTTTAAGGGATTTTTTTTTTCTTTGTTCACATTAACATGTTTGACTAGCTTTACATAAATGATATTATTACTTGAATAAAAAAGATGAGGTATTGATGAACAAGATTTTATCAATATATTTTTATATATATATTTTTAAAATACTATAGAGGTCAAGAAAATTATACTCATATTCTCGGGCATATTAGGCTGATACACGCCATTATTAAATACGTCCCCATAAAAGAGTGCGAGATCTAGCAGTAGACAAACCTAGGTGTTGTGAGGTTTGGTCAAATTTAGACCCCAAAGTTGTCGGATTTGTCCAAAACCATACCAAAAAAATTTGGTCTAACGCGCTTGGGCCCGGCAATACGCGAGATCCAGACACCATTTAGGTTTAGCACGTGCCAAGCCCAATAGTTTAGCCTAACGCACTACGAGGCCAACAGGGTGGGCTTGTCGTGTGTTATCCAAAGGTGTCGAGCCCGTGAATTTTCAGAGGATTTTTAGCATTGCACCCCCGACATAGCTAGATTCGCTACACGCATGGATTTAAACATAATACTTAAATCTAATGCCTTCAATTCTGTAGTTTTTTTTTACATAAAATCTTAAAAGAGTTATTTCTCAACAAATAGGTTCAATTAAATAAGTCTACACTTCACCAACACCATTAGGTGTATTAAAGTCTCTCATGGTCTATCACGTCTCCATCTTTTTACTTGATAAAATAAGAGAGTTGCAACACACGATACCACTCGAAATATTATAAAGATATAGTTATATTCTAGCTCATTCTTTCCATAAAATAATAAAACTTATGGACTATAAATACACAACCAATTATTCAAAATAAAGATTTACAATATTTTGAACGTCATCTGATATCATGTTCAAACATCTCCTTCATCAATATTTTAATAAAATTGGAACGCGCCCGTAGAAAAAATCAAATTTGCAGTCAGGAGTTAATTAGCGGGTGACATGTCTTTAAAGCACAGGATTAAAACTGACGTAAGTCTCAACTATAGATAATGTAACGAAAATTACTAGTCCAAGTATTTCATTTTCATCACCAACCCCACTTTCAAGCCTCCCACATTTTCGTCGTCAAACAAAGAAGACAGGTCGTGAGAGATGTATTGGACTTGCCTCCATCATGTTCGGTGCGATTACTATGATGTTCTCGTGTAAGAATCTTGTCGTAAACTCCAATGAAGGTCGTTTTCAATTAGCAAAACATCAAGATGAAGATTTAGTATTTTTGTATAAAAGTATATTATTTTCTTAATTTTTTATTTCAATACATTAAAAATATTTAAAAAATATCTATTTATTTTTTTTAAAAAATTAAATATTTTTTAAAATATATTCAAACACAATTCTAGATGTAAAAATAAACGGTGATTTAGAAAACTGATAACTTGTCTTCAAACAAAGAGAGAGAGACGCCGGCAATTCAACTAAGATAATTGAATGACACGCGTTTTGGCCCCTTGTTTTCTCCTTCCCTTTATATGCTTTTATTTTTTCTAATTATTTATTAAAATCAAAATTTCCCAATAATCAATGGTTATTTTTCAATTTTCCACACAATATCCGAAAAGAATAATGTTTAGTTTCTATAATTTTGCCTTTTTTATTTGTTTTTACAAAAATTATTATAATGAGTAATCACTGCTGACAATGATAATGATTCTCCATGCATCCTTACAAAAAAATTAGTAATTAATCAATCTAACGCTCGAGCGGAGTGATGTAGCATTTATTTATTTTTTCTTATAAAAAATCCTGACAGATTAATATTTTAAAGAAAAAAACTAGATAAAAAGGATTTAGTGATTAATAATTTATCATTCTTAGTTTATATTAATTTTTAAATGATCATGTCTCGTTTCAAAATTGACCATATTTTTTCAACACGTCTAAAAAATGTAATTCCTTGTACTTTTGAAATGGCATAGACAAATCAAATAATTCATTGTTTGATCTTATCATTTTTCTATGTAAATTTATAATTAAATTTTAACCAATAAAAATTAATATTCAGAATTACATCAATGCAAAAAATTGATCAGTCAAGTAAGGAATAAAAAGCTTTTTAATCAATATTATGGACTCATGGATTAAAATTACAATGCTAAATAATAATTAAATATTATTTTTTATTTTTTAAAACATTTATCATTCTACATTCGACCTATTTATACTATTTTTTAATATTTTTTTCCTTACATTTTTTATAATATTTACTAAATTTTATTATATATAAATTCAATTTTTTTTAAGCACGTTTATATTTTTTATTCGGTGTCAAAAAATACGGTAATAGTATCTACATATTAATTTTTTTGTATTAGAAAAAAATATTCCAATTGCAGCGAGGCGAGTTAAATAAATACTTTATTTTTTATATTTATTAGCATATATGGTTTTTGATATATTTAATTTATAATTATATTTTTAAAACCCCTTCTCTATATATATATATATATATATATATATATAAACACAAAAAAAAAAAAAAACTATTCTAATCACCATAGAACACAAGTAAAATAACTAGTATAACCGAATCAACGACGGATTACACCCGTAAACTTGAAATTACGAGTCAAAGACTCAAAGTAGATATTGTTGAATTTAGCAGGGATAAAGTGGAACTTTCCCGTTTTGTTTAGAAAGTCAAAGGTAAAGCAACGATTGTTAGCCCATATATTAAAATCACGGGGAAGCTACGTAACAGGTGACGGCAAGATGATCAAGAAAAAAAGTCAAAAGTCGACGACGATGGATTGGAGGCCTCCAGATTCACCTAATTCAACAAATTCTGGTCCAAATCTTTTTCTCTCCAAATTGTTTTTTGCCCATCCTCGCACCACCACCCTCCGTCCATATTAAAAATCCCCGGCGGTAATTAATATATTATATTAATACCTTTCTTCTTAAATACAGGTTGAAAGCTGTAATTGTCTTATATAATTCGGTGGCAATGGAAAATTCTCTCTCGATCTGGTTTCAAGAAAAGGAAACTTGAACCAGGGTTTTTTCTTCAGGAGCAATGAGCAAATTTGGTCAGAAAAAGAAAAGAATCCACAAAATAGGGTGGGTATCTCATTAGAAATTAATTTGATTTTGTGAAATTTTATATTTGAAAAAATATCCATACGGAAAGAAGAATGATCATCTCAACTACTACTATTATTATCCATTTGATTTCCAAGCATTACTTTATTACGACGGTCAAATCATATTCTTAAGATTTTTTTATATTAAATTAATTTTTTATATATTTTTAAATTATTTTAATATGCTAATATTAAAAATAAAAAATATTATTTTAATATATTTCTAAAAAAATAACAAATACTTATATATATATATATATATATATATATATATCCTAGACCAAATCTCATCTCAAAATTTGGATTGAGGAAAAAGAAAAAAGAAAAAAGAGGAAGAGGAGAAGGAGAAGGAGAAGCAAAGGCCATGTGAAAAATATATTCAGTTTTGTGATTAGCGCTAATTGAAATCTGGTCTTCCGAGTTGCCACGCGTTATGTGGGACCTTTAACCAAATCTCTCTTTGTCTCTCTCTCTCTCTCTCTCTCTCAAAATGTAGTAGTTAGTCATTTATTATTTATTTACTCCTAATAAAGTAAAAATAATAATTAGTATGACAGATAATCTCTCTGTTTATCTCTCATAGTGATAGACATGACATGAGTTGCAGAAGCTAACTCCCTCCTTGTCTGTCTCTCTGTAAAATGACAATTCTGTTCATGTGTTGCATCGACTGACCTGTCGTAAAGCTTCTTATTGAAGAGGAGAGGAGAGGAGAAGAGAAGAGAAGATTCCTATCCTTGTGTTTCTCTTCTTTAATATCCACAAAACTATTCTCTTCACTCGCTCAGTGATGGCTCCTAGCAAGCTCAATTCCACTGTAATTCCTCTTCTATCTCCCTCCCTCCCTCCCTCCCTCCCTATCAATAAATAACTATATACTGGATTTTGATTTGTTATGCTCCGTTGGTTGATTTTTCATCATCTATTTGTTTGGATCTCTCTTGTTAATTTTGAATTTCCTTTTCCTTTTCTGCCTTTTTTTTTTCTCGCACTACATGTGAATTGTTAACCAAGCTCAATCAGGTAGTAGTGTTTTTACTTGAAAGCGAAGCATTTGCTTGGATTTTTTATTTATTTTCAAGATTTAGTAGAGACGTGTTAATGTTATCATTTACAAGTGTAATTTGGATAAAAATTGAGCTGTGGCTCATGCAAATCCATATTATTTGAAGAAATGCCAGTCCTTTTCCAAGTGAAAGCAATAAAGGAAATCTTGTTTATGTTTATGTTTATGTTTATGTTTATGTTTTAATCATGCTATTGATGCATTTCTAATTATAATCTCAAATGGCAGGGTTTCCTTTAGTTGGAAAACCCCACGAGTCTAGTTCTTACAATTAATGATTAAAAATTACCAAATTGGTGGCTTTTGCAAGTTTTGACTTTTGAATTTGGTATGTCGTTGAAGGATTTTGACAATTATAAGTTTATTTGAATTTCCAGTGTTCATAATGCATTCAATGACTGAATGAATACACTTCATTGATGCGTTCACAATGGAACGTAACCAAGGATATAATAAGGAGGGATTTGCTTGGTTGTTGTGGTTGAAATTCATTAAGTCCTTCTCGAACCAGCATAAATGAAAAGCATTTTATTTACTTCTTTCTCCATTAACTGTACTCAACATCTTGCTTTCTCATTGCATCACATCAATTAAATCAAGTTGATGCCTCCTATCTGATAGGATCCACATGGAAATGGAGACGCAAGTTTTTCGTCTTCACAGCCAGACAATGGATCTAGTGATTCACTTATGCTTTTCCATTCCGAGAAGGCAGTGCAGGAGCTTCTTCAACAGACCCCAATTCAGCAAACTGATGACCATCTTATAGAATTCTCAGAGGCTCTTAGAAGTATGTTTGCCCCTAATTTTTTGACCTACACGTTGCTTTTCTGGAACTATTTACTGTGAGCACACATCTAATATACAGTTTTACAAATTAGCTGTTGCAAAGGCATTAAGACGAGCTGCTGAAGGAAAGGCTTCCGCTCAAGCTGAGGCTGCTGAATGGAAACGTAGATTTGAACTGGAAAGGGCACGGAATCAGCAACTAGAGCGCAAAGGTTTCTGATGATTAAACAACATGCATAAATATTGGCATTTGAGTTTCATTCATTATATATCTCGCATTTGACTTTGATGGTTCAAACTAGGAAATTTGTGATTTTTTTGAGTTCTCCTACAAAAAATCACTTTCCAAGATTCAATTTTCTGTTGGTGCGACTGTTGTTGCTTAATTTGACAGCTTCAAAACAAATTCCTTTTGATTTCTAGATTTTTGGCAGCTTTGGTATCAACAGACAATCTTGTACTACTTGAATCGGTAGTTGTCAGGTTGATCCTTTGTAATCTGTCTGATCTGGTTCTCTATTGTTTCAAACCCATGGTCTCCTAGATATCTGATGATTACTAGTCATATCTGTTGTCTCCTTTCTTGGATGCACTTATCCTGTGAGTTTTTTCTATTGGTTATTTAAGAATGTATTGCAATATCTTATGAGCATATTTTGTGAATTTGCTTTTTATGGTGTTGGAGCCAAATGGCATCTCTTGGTTACTAATCATGGGTTTAATTGTGGCATTCATGTTTTCTTAGCTAGAAAAGGGGGAACGGGAAACCTATGGAGAAAAGGATAATGCCGAGGAAGAATGATAGGTAACCTCCATAGGCAGCAAGAACTAGAAAATCATGAAATAAAAAAGAAAAGTTGGAATGTAGAAACTCACAATTGAAGTGGGTCAGAAAGGGCAACTCGAATTATGTAACACTAACGATATTGCCTAATAAATGACTTCCTTTCCTTGATCTACTACTGTATAAGCTAAATTACTGTTGACAAAGGTTGAAAAGTTTCTCTTCCTTAACAATCCTACTTCCATGTCTTTGCTTGGTTACATAAAACTAGAGTGTGTGACTAGTTTTGATTTTTGTGTGGAATATTGAAAGTTAAAGGATGACATGGGCGAAATGGGATAACTCCCACCAAAAAGCAAAACGTAATGGATTCTAGAAAATTTCCTAATATTGAACTCAAGGGTTATCTAAATGGGTTTGCTTCCTTGACGAATTGTAAGATTATGTTGCCCCTTAGTTGATATAATTGATGTTCTTTTTTCATCTGCTTTTGTAGCAGTCTTTTTGTAAGTTCCATATAATTATCCGTTTTCTCTAACACTATGATGATCGGTCCTATGAATATCAGTTAATTTCTTATTTTGTTGTTGGTAAATTTCCATATCGATAACTATTAACTCTGGGGACCGGGGATTCGGTATAGTGGTGAGGATGAATTAGAGAAGAAGGTGAGAGAAGATTGAACATTTTTAGTGGGATGGAACATGTGTAGCAGATGAAGGGTAGGGAATGAGAGATGGGGTGTGTGGGAAGGGAGTGCATAACAGAAGTAGGAAATGGGTATATGAGGAATCCCTCCTTGGTGAATTTAGTTTATTGTTGAAGGATGCCCCTCTTCTTGTATTGCAAAGAATGTTGAATGAGTGGCATTTTTTAAAGGGGAGTGTTATTCCAAGTTGAGATTCTCTAGAGAGAGAGAGAGAGATGCCTAAAGTCTTTGAATGAATATATAGAGGGATTATTAACAAGAAGTGTTCACTTTGAGGTTGATGATTGGTAAGGTGCCATGTGTACTGACTCATGGTCATGTTCAAGCACACTGAAAGAGGTTAACAACGTCTAAGCCCGTCCAGATGAGCCCCATTCTGAGCAAATCATTCCTCACCTCTGTAAATGTACACTTGATCTAATTTTCAATCCATAAACCTTGTTGCAAGCTATAATTAATAGTTTAAATAAGTATGATCTATTTAGAACATTCTTGACAGCTGAAACGCATTGTAGAGACCTACTTTTGTCGATGAATTTTGCTGCATAATTTATTCCGGATTTATATAAGACTAACTATTAATAGAGAGTATTCTAACCTGAAAAATAATAACGTGGATGACTGTAATAAAATATCGAGGATGCAACTAAGTACTTGTGACAAAAATGAAGATCGATGAAACTGATCCACAAATTTGCGTAAATATTTGAAAATAATTGAGAAAATACTCTTAGAAAAATTTGCCTTTCTAAAGCTTTAATAATAGGAAAAACCATTCCATGCTCCTAACTCCTTTTTGGTATGGTCTCTAGACAATAGAATCATTGACTTGGCATGCATATGGGCGTTCTGTTTGTAATTTTTAGGAAATTTCTTCTGATTTTTTCCAATATGCGGTTTGATTTTCCATCTTTTCCCTTTTCATTTCCTAGCACCTTTGTGATTGTCCTTCTCTTCTGCCTTAATGTCTATATTAGGATCAATCTTCTCATCATATGCTGAAGGGCATCTTTCCATGCTGATCTTACTTGTTTAACTTTTTCATTCCTGAATTTTTTAGTGGCAGTCTATAATCTTAGAATGATAAGAAACTGAACTTTCCTAGAAGTTCCCCTTAATTTTCATCTTGAATTTTACAGGTTTTGAAGATGTTTGCTCAAAACCATTCTTGCTTACTCTGAATCTTCAGAATGTTCCTATCTTCTCTCGCACTCTGTCTTTTTTTTTTTCTCAATAGAGATTATCCGGCTTTCCTGTCTCTTGAATATTTCTCAGATGTCAGCTGTTTTCACCTTGTTAGAAATAAAATGGGTGTGCTGCAACTTGTCTAAATATGTGTTATACACTTTTATACTTCATTTTCCTTTTGTTTCACTCGTACAAGCAGCGAAAAGTTGGGGTTATTTTATGGTTTTGGTGAGTTTTCTAATCAAATTTAGACTCATTATCATCAGATTATGGCTATTGCACTATCAGGCAACAATATATGTGAAATGCTTCAAAGTTGGTGGACTCAGACTTCTATATATAATGCAAGGGGAATGATAAGATTAATGCTTCCGTGTCTTGTTTGCTGGGAAGTTTGGGAAGAACGAAATAGGAGAGTTTCTGAAGGTACCGGATTTAACTTGCTTGGCAATTGTAGTAACTTTTTGTGTAGAGAATTTGCCCATCTTTTCTTGAAGATGCAATTTTCTGTTAACATCCTGTGTTGGAATTAGTAATAATGAAAAACTGATGGCGTTCAGACACTCTCTAAATGGAATGTTAAAGTTTGATCTACTCTGCAAGAGTATTGGGGACCCAACCATCTTTGGTATGTGTCATTCTAGATAGAGGTTTTATGCAACTTAGTGCATTTGACAATATTTTCAAGATGTTTTTAGGTGTTTCTGGAAATGGAGGTCACCTGGGATAAAAAAGTCTCAAATTTATTACAAGGTGGTGGAAATTTATAGAAATGTATTGCTCTCAATTTGCTCGTAGTTATACTTTCAGACAAGCAAATTAGGTTTGTGTGTCTATAGTTTGAACATCCTTGTGTTTATTGCATTACAAGTATTGTTTTCTACTTGTACTAAGGCTTGCTGCATAATTGTGAACATCCTTGTATTAATCACAGAGTGAATACTTATCTAGTCTTGGTTTATTGGCCCCTTTTATGTTGAATTGTGTGTTTTGTATCTGTACTCTGATTAGGTTAGTTTTCTCATTGAAATATTCTATTTCTTTCTTAAATTTGATGGATGAAATAAAACACAAGGACTGGGGAAGTTTAATCTAAAAACAGCCCTAATTACTCTGGATATTCAATAATTTTAAGATCTGTGCCTTTGTACTTGAAGACTTGGGCATCTGTATCGTACATGTCCATTAACACATCCAAAGCTGGATGCCTTTTTTCTGAAATGGGTGAAAGAAATAGTAGGCTTTTTCTTGGCATTTAAAGTTTGAACTTCGTGATTTGGTTTTCTAGTTCCTTCATATAGGGTGTTAGCCATTAAAGACTCTCTCAAGACTTTTACAGCTTCTATTCAATACACTATGTCCTCCTATGATATGTTGTATTTGTTTATTATTTGATGTTCAAAGAATTTTTTTTTTAAATTTTGATATCCAATGAGTGCATCCACCATTTTATAGTAGTTAACTTGTAAATGGTAAATTATACCAATCACATTTTGCTGCTTCCTTTATAGCTGCATATATTTATTTCTTAATCACTATGAGTCTATGACTCTCTTTTTCTTCATTTACTTGCTTCACTGGTTTTTGCACGTAGGTTACTCTAAATTAGATCAATTGTCATTAAAAGCATGCGATGCTCGTTGAAGCTGAAATCTGTGTGAATTCCTTGTTTGGAATGCTTGAATTTCCGTGTCTAATGCTACTGAATTAAGTTCTGGCTTATTTCAGGTTTTTGTGTCCATTAAATATTCCACCATGTTCTGAGTGTTTCAATGTCTGATTTTTGTCCACGTTTTAAGGAACGACTTTGATGGATTGTATTACAGGAAAGTCACCAGGGGAGTGTAATGCTGATATTGATGCTCAGCGGGTGGAAAACTCGACTAATCAACCCATGCAGAGAAATGAAACAAATGAACAATCTGAAAATTGTAGTACAAACGGGCTTTGCTCTCATGAAATTCTTCATGATGGAGAGACCGACTCCCAAGCCAAAGCAGTTCCAAACAGAATTATGAGAAAGGTAATTTTCCTGTTGTGCCCCCAGCAGATTCACTATTTAGTATGTTGAACTGCTTGTTTAATTGCATGCTAGCTTCACAGCATCACATGTTTGGATGGAAACCAGCTAGCCTTGGTAATACTACACCATCTGTTGATGTTCTATTAGAACCTAGATAGTACACTTCAAAAACTTTGCTTCTAGTGTTGCTTTTGTTGTTCTTTTGCATGTCAATTTTTGTGATAATATAAATGAATTGTCACAATTTGATTCCAAGGAATTTCTTAGCTAAACCATGCTTTAAAAATCATGTTAATGAATATTGATATTATTCATGTTCTGACAAATTAGATTTAAATTTGAATCCTGAGACAGGCATCTTTCAAGCTTTCATGGCGGTGCAAAGGTGATATTAGTGATCAACACAAACATGATATTGTCTCTTTTGAAAGAGGAAATATAACAGCTGCAGGGCGCAGCAGTAAACAGGTATTGAATCCTCTTTCAAAGTTACATCTCCTACCTGAATCATGTTCTTTTTTTTTTTCTTGTATCATAAGCAAATTTACAAATATACCTGTGCATTTGTATTGCTTTTCCTTTGAGAAATGCTTCTGTGCTTCTCTCACTGTTAGGAACAGTTAACAAGGGCATTTAATATGTGTTTGTGCCTTAGCAAATTCTCATTTTCCTTTCAGATTTCTTTGAAGTGGGAATCTGACCCACAGACTGTGCTGATTATGACCAAACCAAATTCAACCTCTGTTCGGATTCTATGTGCAGAAATGGTCAGGTGCTCATGAAATTTTCTCTGGAAATGTTTTCTTTAGTTCTTAGTGTGGTCTCTCTACTTTGCCTCTCTGCTTTCATCTTCCCTTGAGGGTTATTTTTCCAGACCATGTAGTTTTACATTAATATTTTTATTTTTTGAAACTGGTTGCATGCTGTTTATTAAATTTTACTATTTATCTAAATGCTCAATTCCTATTCCAGATGGTTGAAAGAGCATAAAAAGTTAAACATTTATGTGGAACCACGCGTGATGGGTGAACTTCTATCAGAATCATCATACTTCAACTTTTTGCATACATGGAAAGATGGTGAGCTACTGAATGTTTTTCATTTTCTATTTTATATGGACACTGGTGCTCTTTTGACAAAAAAAATTAAGAGGCAGACATCTGATTATGATTACTGTAAGAAACATAGCTGGTTACTTACTGCTAATGCATCACATTTTGAGCAATGAAATTTTGTAAATTACATGCTTTTGGTTATGTTGGAAAATTTATCTTAAGTGCTCGCCTTTATAGTCAAGAAGATTTGAAGTAAGATGCTGTTTTCTTTTATGGTTTTAACTGCTAGTCCAACTTAAAACTTCTAGCAATTCTTTTCTTCTTTATGCATCAATATGCACATGTATATTCTTTAAGCCTGTTTGGAAAAACTGTAAGCACCATGCCAGACCATGATCTCTTTCATGCTTCTGTTTGAGAATCCCTTAAATATTGCACTAGATACTTTGTGCCCTCCACTTGTAATGACGGTTAAAATTACATCCTGCTCAAATTTCGAGATAAAGTTGATGTGAGATAACAGACAGTCCAATGCTAGTATGATGTGACAATCAGTATGTATATGCAGTCTAGAGATCTTCAATAAGCACTATATCCGGTTTTGCATGATTCAAGCTTCAATGTGAAGATCATATTTAGACTACATCTCGTTCACCCTTTAGCTCTTCATTAATATCTTGATAGTGCAACAATTTAACTATTTATGAGTTCACAATGTTTCTCTGCAGAGAAGGAAGTTTTGAGCCTGCATACAAAAGTTGACCTTGTAGTGACTCTTGGTGGGGATGGCACTGTTCTTTGGGTATGTTCTTTCAGTTTAATGCACATCACTCTTAGGTTGATTGTGGATTCCTTTTGTAATCATGCTTGGTGGAGTTATCATCACCCTTCTTCATTTGCAGGCAGCATCAATGTTCAAAGGACCAGTTCCCCCAATTGTGCCATTTTCTTTGGGGTCTCTTGGCTTTATGACACCATTCTGTATCCTTCATGCCATCTGATGAAGTTCTTCTGTTAAATGGAAAATTTAATTGACCTCTGAAAACACCAATTGCAATTGCTGGCTTCTATGTGATAGTATTTATTTATTTGTTAGTCATTTTTTACTCAATTCAACCTACGTTTCCCATGTCTTGACTTGCAAGTATTCTTTAACTGTTTTTAAGATAGTGAACATTACCGAGATTGCCTTGATTCAGTCCTTAGGGGTCCAATCAGTATAACATTACGACACCGGTTGCAATGCTATGTTATTAGAGATGCCGCTAAAAATGAGTACGAAATGGAGGGGCCTATACTTGTTTTGAATGAGGTTACAATCGACCGTGGAATATCATCATTCCTTACAAATTTGGAATGCTATTGTGACAACTCTTTTGTCACATGTGTCCAAGGTGATGGATTAATCTTATCAACAACATCAGGTAGCACTGCATATTCATTGGCAGCTGGAGGATCAATGGTTCATCCTCAGGTACATCATGATAACATCTTTCCATTTAAGCATTCATGAGTGCCTGTGTAAAATTTTTCACTTTTTTTCCTGGGAAGTTTCCTGCTATGAATATAGATTAATTTCGTGCTTCAGCATGTTTAGAAGCAACTATAGTGGTCATTTGCTATTTATGATGTAAAATGCTTTAAAACAAGAAATTTACATAGCAGTATCGCATAGTTTAAATAAGGGCACCGGGATTGATGAGTAGCATTGATAAGAACTTAATAATTTATTGATAAAAAGGTATTTGATAATACAAAGGTACGAGAAATGGCGAACTCGCAGGTAGTAGTTAGATTTGGTTGAAACAGACCCTAGGAAGGTAATCTGGATGCGGTTCTTGCTTCGGCATTTTCACTAGGAGTGACCAAAGTTGTGTGCTTGCTCTAGACAACCCTAGACGTTAATCATTTCACTAAGGGCGGTTCAGCTAGAGTAATAATGGGAATTAGAGTTGACTCATGGTCTTTCACAATGCAGGCAAGCTTCTAATGGCTAACAGATTGAGTAAGAATCGACTGGTCTGCCTTTTCCCCATTCTCAATGACATGATCTGGCTGATTTGCAAAAGATTCCGTTATTAAACTATCGGTTCAATTTGTATTAGTTGTCACCCACACTGTGGACATGTATAAAGCTTGTGTTACCCGTTTCTTCAATCTCATTCATTTCTCATGGGAAAGTTAAATAATTTCGATTTGCATATGAAGAATGTGTAATTGTTTTCATTTGAAATTGAATATATTCTTTTATATTCCGTATTAGTATCATTACTATCAATCAAATGTGCGCGATAAATTTTACAAATTTGATGAATTTTCTGTAATTGCAGGTCCCTGGCATTCTCTTCACTCCAATCTGTCCACATTCCTTATCATTTCGACCTCTGATATTACCTGAACATGTAACAATACGAGTTCAAGTTCCATTCAACAGCAGAAGCCCTGCTTGGGCCTCATTTGATGGTAAGGACAGGAAACAGTTGGCAGCTGGCGATGCACTTGTGTGCAGCATGGCACCATGGCCAGTGCCAACAGCATGCCAAATTGATTCTACAAACGACTTTTTGCGAAGTATCCACGATGGCCTCCACTGGAATCTTAGAAAGACCCAATCTTTTGATGGCCCTCGGGATTTATAATGTTATTTCTAACTTAATAGTTCTTGTAGAGGAGGGGGTAACTTGTAGTAGTTGCAAGGGAAAAACAATCCTTATTGTCAATCAGCTGCAGATGATGATGAAAATTACTAGAGGCAACGGAAGTTGTTTCCCATAAGATCAAATTTGTCTCCAAAATTTGTACATCTCGTCAGTATTTCAATGAATAGATACAAGCAAACAACTTGGATGTAAGATTATAAATATACAGATGCTGCCTTGTCAAGCATCTGTCTTTACTGCTGCCCGCAGCTACCTGATGTTTACCGTCTTGTGCTCTCAAATGCTTGGCTAGGCATGTTGGACCAGTGGCCCCCGGAGTATATATAGGACTGCCCTGGGAGCTGGTGATCTGCAATCGAAGATACGCTTGCAGGCTTCATGCTGAAACCGCCTTTCGGTTACAGAAAATAAGAAACAAAGGGCTGTTAATTGGAGCACCTGTTCTATGATTCTATCGGTTTGAATTTGAAAATGTCAAACTGTATAATCCACGTCTTTATGGACCTGAGATTAAGGAGAGCTAGCTTTTCCTTCGAACAAGCATTGTAGACTAGGGACAACATAAATAATGGTAATGGAATGATATTAAAGATGTGTCAAAAGTCTCCTATATTGCAAAGGTAATAAATACTACTATAGTAGATTAAACTGCGGTATATATATATATATATATATATATATATATATATATATAATAAATATATATATATATATATTACCACTTGTGTTTTGACGCTTTTGATTCTATTAGATAAACTATTAGAAAGGAGGAAAAACAGGTTTACAAATTATTAGAATATTTATGTAGTTCATAATATGATAATATATTATGTTAGGATGAGCATGAGAGAATCTGGGTATATAGAATAATTAATGCTGTAGTTTTGAGTCTTTAATATGTCACTAAACATTTAGTTTTTAGTAAATTATTGTAAATAAATTGTACCTTAATGTCGCTAATTAATTTATAATAGCTATTATTTTAACAACTGATAGGTTTCTCACGTTCTCTCTCTGTTTTTTTTTAGTTTTTTGAACTTTTGGATGAATAAAAAGAAAGAGAATAATGAAACTCTTCATCTCCATTAGCTGTTTTATTTTAATTAATATTACCAAAACTCTAAAAAACATGGTGAAATCACTGTACATGAAGACACAAAAATTATTCATTGCTATAATAAAATTATGATTTTGTCATTTGAAGAAAAAAAATAGAATGCCTTGGTATTGGGGTAATATGGTCATTTCCAATAACTCATTGGTCATTAAGTATTTTCATGGGGTACATGTATTTTTTTAAAACTTTTTTAGATCAATAAAATGATCTTGTTATATATAAAAATTTTGTTCATTTTTTTTATCGTTAAAATAAAACCAACTTATTAAACCTAATTAGTTTTTATTAATCCAAGTTGTTTGTTTTTTTTATTTTTTTTAAACACGGTTGAATAAAAAATTTTGATTTTAATAGATAAATTCAGAAAATACAACCAGGTAAATATTTCATGTTACATGGTCAAATAACTTAATTTATATTTATCTATTGATTTTTTCAGTTTTTTTTTTGTAAATTGACTTCTTTTTTTCATTTCTTTACACAGATAATTATTAGTTTTTTTAATTAAATATTTACATCAACTTTTTGATTTATATTTAAAAATTTTTTATGTAAGAAAAACATTGAAAGGTTAGAATATCCAAACATACATACATATATATATATATATATATACACATATATATATATATACATATCTCCAAGTAAGATTAATAGATTTTTATTATTATTATTGTTTTGAATTCGAAGAAAAGTAAGCGTTTTGGGTTCTGTTTATTATTAGTGAAACTTGTGTGATTATTAATGCGATATCCGAGTCCAAACTAAAGATGAAACAACTCTAACTCTTGCTTCGGGAACCCTAATTCGCAGGCCCAGGCAGGATGGTAAACGGCTAGCTAGCTAGCTAGCTCTCTACAGCCTAGGCCTAGCTAAAAATCGATATGCGAGCTTCTCCGAATGGGTCAAGATTTATTGTGACCAGTATGGTCCAATTAATTAATTAATTAATGGGCATCGCTTCCTGGAGAAAAGTCAAAATCTTAATATTAAAGATATGAAATTAAAATGACAGTTTAAGTCAACTAAATCGGTTAATATTAAAATTATTGAGTAAAATTTACACCATTTCTTCTCTTTCATTTTTATTCTTTACATATTCAAGTTTGAACTATTCAATCTTTCTAATTCAGTCCTACAATTGAAATTTTAATCAATTAAACCCCTTTACACCTGCTTTTCTAATATTGTCAGAGGGGAGGGTGATGCTCTTTCTATATCACATGTTCACATCCTGTAGAGCTGGATAGTGAAGTAGGTGTAATGTTAGAGTGAATCCAAGGGGTGAGTAGATTTTTCATTAGTATGATATGATGTTGGGCATGGGGTCGAAGGTCCGAACTAATGACGAAGCATGTGATAGGGGGACTCAATTGGTTTAAGTTTTCATCAAGAGACCAAAGAAAACAGATCGAACAACTTCAGGGATGTACTGGATGGGACTAAAGACGGCATTTATGTAATTCCTTGGCTAATTGTTTATGTTACAACAATCCAAACAATGCGTTCATAAAATCAAAATCATTTATATATGTATATGGAATGTTGCGTTTAATTACAGAATTAAATGGAAAAAGGAAAACCATCGACGTTGCATTTCAAGAAATTAAAAATCATTTCATATTATATGTATTCTCTTGGGAATTATACTGGAAGCAATACCTTTTGATCATCATTTCTTAGCCATGGGATGATATATACCTCCAAGACGTCCAGTCCTCGATCGACGGTGCGTGTTCTTCCATGAATCACAGCTTGTAAATTTGATTAAATATATATGTATATGTTTTCAGACAGAGTATAAATTATGTATATCATAGCTTAAAGTTATGGTAAGTATATTGAAATAAGCTCAACTGGACTGAAGCAATATCGGTGCTAGTTAATGAAAATCAACGCCTAGTTGATGAAAATCAACGCTTAATTAATCACCTCCATGTAGCTGCTGCGTGCAATATTAGACCATCAACAATGAAAGAAAGGAGTGCATCACATGGAGCAGGAAACTTGAACAAGAATCATGGCTTTATAACTCCTTTTAAAACTCCCTCTACAAGAATTAATCCCCTGACTGTGATTTCTCCATCTTAGATCATCGATGTTTTGATCATCTGCAATCATCACTTCTCTCATCTTCCAAAATGACACCATCAAACGCCACCAACTTGCACCCATCAATTCTCCAAGAGTTTCGAGTCTTGCCTCTTGGAATTCTATACAAATCCATAGCTATTTCAGGCCTAGTCCTTCTTTTGTTCTATGCATTCTTGTCAAACAACCCTGAGAACCAATCTTCTGATTCATTCAACCTGCCCTTTCAACTCAAATGGCCTACAGCTTCATCTTCAAGTAACGTTAACAAAACCATGGACTCTCCAACTAATATTAGCCACATTGGATTTATAGTGATTGGTTCTTTGAATTCATGGAAGAATAGAAAATCATACATTGAGTCATGGTGGCGGCCGAATGTTACTAGAGGATATGTCTTCTTAGACAAAGAACCCACCGAAGAATTTCTACCCTGGCCTTCAACTTCTCCTCCTTTTAAAGTCAACGAGGACATCACCAAATTAAGAGTGTACCCTAAAATCGCAAACCCTCTTCAAGTTCGAATGTTTCATTCGCTTTTAGATATGTATAGAGTGGGAGATAAGGGTTTGAGATGGTTAATAATGTGTGATGATGACTCTATATTTTTCGTCGATAATTTGGTAGAAGTTCTAGGGAAATACGATCATAATAAGTATCAGTACATTGGAGGTATTTCAGAATGTGTCAAGTCAAATGCTGATTTCTCTTTTGATATGGGATTTGGTGGAGCTGGCTATGCTGTGAGTTATCCATTTGCACAAGCAATATCAACCAAATTAGAAGATTGTATTGAAAGATACCCTTATTTGTGGGTTAGTGATCATATGGCGCAATCTTGTTTTGCTGATCTTGGAATTGCTTTAACAATTGAGAAGGGGATTCACCAGGTAATCAATCGAACTTTTGCACCTATATCCTATACCTGAACTCATTGTTGAAATTTGTTACAAGTACTTCCGCTTAGGAATCTGCACCATGCACGTTTACCTAGCTAGGAAAACGCTTAGGAACAATTCATTCAAGAGATTTTTCTCATAAACACCTTGTTTTTGGTGCCTGCAGATTGATCTACGTGGTGATATATCAGGCTTTCTATCATATCTCCCGCAATCTCCACTCCTCACTCTCCACCATTTGGATATCGTAGATCCAATATTTCCCTCCATGGACAGGTACGAAGCTTTAAGGCACCTCATGAAAGCTGCAAAGGTTGATCAATCTCGCGTTGCACAGCAAACCATCTGCTACCAAAGAGAAAGCAACTGGTCTTTCTCTGTGTCATGGGGCTATTCTACTCACATATATGAGAACATAATACCTCGAAGCATTCTACGCAAACCCATCGAAACGTTTAGGCCTTTCTCTAAGAACACTCGCCCTCCATTATACATGTTCAACACACGGTGGCAGATTAACAATCCATGCGATGCTCCTCATGTATTTTTCTTCGAGTCCATAGAGCATAATCCAGAGAACAACCAAGTTCTTACAACCTATGTTCGAGCAGCACAACGGAACTTGCCACCTTGCTCAGCTTCTGGAAACCATTCCGCTGATTCCGTCTCCAAAATTCGGGTACTTTCTCAAGCAACAACACGCAAAACGGTAGGTGCTAGTTAAATCTTTAATTTTTATCTATACATCAAATTTACGATTAAGTTCAAGTTCCAATTCACCCACTGGAGGCTTTTCGGCCCTTTCTCCTAAATAATAATAATAATAATAATAATTGGTTTTCATCTGCATAATTTCCAGGCCGGGGTAATAGAGTGCTGTGATGTTGATTACAAGGCGGAGACGAATATTACAGACATTAAAATAAGGTCGTGTTTGAAAGATGAAGTCATTGCCTGAATATTACACTACAAAGAACAACAGAGCATAAAGATAAGCACGGGTTAGTGTTTAAACAATGTCACTTGCACTCAAAAACACTTAAGTATAGGTTATTAGTGTCATGTTATCCCGCATATCTGTCTATGCATGGGATATGGTCTTTTGGTCTTTTCATTTCTAAGATCTGAAACAATAAGATTAAACTTTCGAATACAAATGACTTTTTAGTATTATTGGATCTGTTAATGTTCTTACACTCTTCAGTTCCCCGTTAATCCGTGTTTACATGACCTAATAGAATTAATTGCTTGTTTGAGACTCCTGTATATATTATTTTTTAAAATATTTATTATTTAAAAATATATTAAAATAATATTTTTTTTAATTTTATTTTTAGTATATTAAAACGATTAAAAAATATAAAAAATAATTTAAAGTCAAAAAATAACTTTAAATTTTAAAAAAATATAGCCCACCGCACTGCCAGACAAACATCAAAGATTGAAAATTACTTTGTTGTTTAAAGTAATTTGCTGTTTTTTTAAAAAAAATCAAGTTTAAATGTTATAAAGAATCCGTTTTTTTTAATACATTAGATTTAGATATAACTTATGCTTTCGAGATTATTTAAAAAAAAATCTTGATTGAGAAATAAATTGATTTTAAAATATTATTTTAACATGTATAAAAGAAAGAAAAAACAAGGAATGGAATTATCTAACATGCGCAAAGCCTTGCTGTGGAACGACTGTGATTGTTGAGGACATGCCCTTTAACGTTTAGAGATTTAGTATTCGTCCCTGAACTCCTTCAATTCTTTGATCCAGACCTTTATTTATCCAACATGTGTATATCTCCAAGCAACGTGTAGGGACCACAATGTAAAAAGAAAAATAATAAAGTCTCGATCAAGAATTGGAGTTAAATTATGTGTAGGGATCACAACGGTAAAAAATGATGATGATGTTTGAATGAGACGACGGCCACCTAATAACGCAAGCACTTCTGTGAATATGACGACTACTCCAGCAAGTTTTAGCCGCATTGTGTTCGGCGTGGTGAGTTCTGTGAACACATGGAAAAACAGAAAATCATATGCCGAGTCGTGGTGGCGACCGAATGTTACTCGAGGATATATTTTCCTTGGTAGAGCTCCCACACTAAGATACCATCCTTGGCCTTCATCTTCTCCGCCTTTTCGAATCAATGCACCTATCAAATCTAGAATAAAGAACAAGTATGAAGCACATGTGACATGTGAGAATAGTACGAACAATCATGGAGATTTTTAGGCAGGGAGATAAAGATGTTAGATGGTATGTAATGGCAGATGATGACAATGTCCTATTTATTGATAATTTAGTAGAAGTTCTAGCTAAGTATGATCATACTGAGTATTTCTATATTGGAACGAATTCGGAATGTGTTAGCTCGAACATTATTTTCTCGTTCGAAATGGCATTTGGTGGAGCTGGGTATGCTTTGAGTTACCCTCTGGTAGAAGCTTTGTCAACGAAGGTCGGTGGACGTGTTCAGCAATATCCAAATTATTCCAGTGATTTTATTTTGCAGGCATGTTTAGCTGATTTTGGAGTTGCTCTAACACATCGGCGAGGGTTTCTCCAGGTATTTAATCATTCTGTCCATGTTCATTCATAAATTAAGCAAAATCAATTCACAAACTAATCAATTACTATTTGATTATGGTGCATCATTAGCAGATTGATCTACATGGTGACATCTCAGGCCTTCTATCTGCTCACCCTCAGTCTCCGATCCTCTTTCTTCACCTCCATGAACCGCTCTGCGTCCATAAACCATCTGCTACCGAAGGAAAAGTAACTGGTCTTTTTCTACTTCGTGGGGCTATGCCACTCATAAATACGGAAATATATACCCTCAAAGCGTTTTGCTGAGACCCAGAGAGACATTTAGACCATGGTCGAAGATTTTCTAAGACCCCATTCTTTATGCTCAACACTCGAAGTCTCACTAATGATCCATGCGAAACTCCTCATGAATTTTTCTTGGAGTCTGTTGAGAAAACCAGGGGGAATCAAGTTGTTACAACCTATGTCCGATCATCGCCACGTAATGTGCCGCCCTGTTCGTCAAATGACAATCATTCTGCAGATCATATGTCCAAAATTGAAGTCTTTTCTTCTTCAACAACAATCAAACAGGTGAGTCTTTCAATCTCTGCCATCATGTCAAAAGTCCATCACTGTTGTTGGACTTGGCTCTTGATATTAGCCAGCTACAATCTAGATTCGAGATCTACAGAGTTTTGCTACAGTTCGTTAATTAACCAATGAAAGTTGAGAAAGATCTAGCATCTAACAATCCTCTGTTAGTTTAGTTTTGGGCTGAGAAGTTCGAGAAAAAAAAATTCCTCAAGAATTTAACTATAACTGTTCGTTGATCATTACATGTATATTGCAGGCTGGACTGATGGAATGCTGCGATGTTGAGGAGACAGCAGACATGAACATTGCCCATATCAAGTCAAGGGCTTGTATGAAAAACGCAATCATTGCCTAGATAAGTTATCAAAACATATATGGAACGGAATCTCGATTGTATATTCATTCTTTTTTCTTCTTCTTTCTTTGTATTTATATTTTGTTGATTGGTACAAGGCTTACACCACACATGATGCTGCTCGGTGCAATGCAGTAGCTTAGCTTCAACCTTGTGGTGGAGGACAGTAATTGCGATTCTAGGCCGTCTTTCAGTGGAATTTCATCAACCAATAGAAAATCTAACAGAATTACCTCTCAATTTGCAATTATCTGATCACATAAAAGCATGATTATTATGATTACTCTCATGCGATTTGTGAATCGAGTAGGTTCGATATTTGTTCAGTTCTGTTTAACTCGTGTCAAGAATTGCGGGCTCTTTCAACTTCGATTTCCCTGGAAACAGCCAAAAAAAATATTCACATAAAAAATGTCTATTCTTCTTGCACTCATTTGGCACTTCCAACAGTTCAAATTTTACCAGTGATCGTGTCCAAATCCGGACAACAACAACGCGAGGGGAAAAAAATAGATTTCAGTATCATAGAGGGAAACTGAGACCAACTACAAAACGTCAGAGCACTATCGACTAATTCTGATGTATATATTTTCAGGACATCTTGGCAGTTCAGCACCCAAATACCTCAATTTTCCAATTGATCACCTACTTCAAGCAAGTTCAACGCAGCAAACCCACATTTCTAGAACTAATCAGTCAATTCCTTATGCTCCTCCTGAGCCTTTTGGATTCCTATCATGCGAGCATAGTCCACCCACCTGTTGAAGCAAAGTGATGAACATGAGATGCCACAGGTACAGAAATTATCAAGCAATAAGATTTCCAGGAGGGAATGAGTGCAATCTTACAATAATGAACCCAGGAATGTGTTGCCTGTTCGAACAGCGAAACTAAGTGCACTGAGCATGATCTTGTGCTGATGTAGCATAGGTTCCAAAATGCGCTGTTCGATAACACCAGCCAGTATTTGATATCTGTTCAACAGGACTACTCTGTCAGTAAAACCATTCTAGCTCCCACATACCCTCAATATCAATAGCACTTTTATATATCCATACATATATATAGCACCTCATTAGAAACATTTCAAACACCACATCAAAATTATGATGACAGATCCAGTTTTTATCCCTCAAAAGCTTTTTAAATGGACAAAATGACCCCAGTTCAAAATTTTCCCCAGTTCAAAATTTTCTACAATACTCATCATGGACAAGTATATCAGCATTGCTTCATTGTTAATTTGCCAATTAATCCAATAATAGATATGGAACCAAAGGCTGTACAAAACAAGCTCTAACATGGAATATTATGCTGGAGATCACTTTTCTCATGTTGAGTTCAACAGGAAACTAATTTAGTTCCAATAATGAAATAAATCTCTCGCCCAATGCAGTCAAGGCCTAATGTTTAAATGAATAGTGCACGAATTAAACAGTAACAATTACAGCATCCTAGAAAGTACATAAATAAGATAATAGAGCTTAGAAAATAGAGCAAAACCATGTCTAGAAGATCAATGTACCTGAGGTTGCTAGAAACTGCCATGTAGACACCATAAGCAACACTGGTAGATACTATAGGCACATTTTCAACTTCACCGGTAGCAGACTTATCCACAGCTTTCCGTGCATTGATCAAGGCATTTGTCACAGCAGTACCAACCTAACGAACAATTGCATCAAAGTTATGCATCCTCAAAATCATGAATCTTTCTTCCATTGGCATTTTAATGACCAAGGATAGGCACTTTGCAAGAAAAAAGAAAGAGGGGAACCGAGAATGATAGAGATTTTTTCAATAAAAATAAAAGGTGACTACATTTTATTCTTTTTTATCATCTAACTAGAAAAACTTATTATAATGCAAGAACACATGCACGGAAGGCTACTCCTAGTTAATAGTGATAACCAAAAGTGCACACAGTATTGAAACGAACTGCTAGCCATGCAAAGCTTTGAGACCATTAAAGATTAACAATTCCAACAACGAGCTTATAATAATAATAATAATAAAAGGTTAAAGCAGCAAATAGATTCTCCATGCCAAAAAAAAATAAACCATGAAAGGAACACTGTATGGAGAGACAGGCTAATTTTTCACTATTTTCTCCATAATGCAGTTCCAGTTTCCATTATAAAATGTCAGAAAAGAAAATTTATTTTGTGGTTTAGTCATGGTGCTCCATGGAAAATTAGAATGACACTGGAGAAGGCACTGGAACGTAAAATAATAATTTTTCAATAGAGAAGACCGCAAGGAGGATAAGAGACTCTCCAGTAGAAAACTACATACAGTAGTTGATACAGCATGGCATGAAGTAATAGGCTATGCAAGATGGGTGAGACAAATCTTGAAGGATAGCATCCTGTCAAATTCAAATTCATTTCACAGCACAAAATAAATCTAAAAAGTGATATATAACTTCCTGTCAGTAAGAACTTACTAGTGATGAGGCGGTGCCAACAGCAAAAAGCTTTGCTCCATTGCGCTGCAATAACAAATTGACATAATGACTGCTGCTCTTGGCACGGGAATTAAGATTTTTAATTAACAATGAGCAATACGCAAAAAAAGATTACCGCTATAGCCCCTAATCTCTGTAACAGTGAATAGGAAGTTCCAGCAAGAGCAACCTGTAATGAGGATTCAAGGAACAGGTGAATATCTTAAATTTTCTATTCTCAAAACATCTTCATAAAACTTACTGGATAATGCATAAGTTTATTGATAAATCAGAAACCTGGAATGCATTATCAGGGCAGTTGTGTAAAAACTTTGCAATAGATCCAGCATTTCCTGCTAGTGGTGGTCGGAGAGACACCGTGGGAGCAGGAAGATAAACAAGCATGAAATCTGCAATTATGGCCATCACCTAAGAAAAAAATGAATTCCAACTGAGGAATGGAAATAACACGTTTTCAAAATGAAATGCACAGGAAATCCTCCAAAGTCTTGACTTCTTTGAAAAAATGACAATAGTCCTACCACATCAGCAAAAACAACTTCCAGCTCGTTGAAAAAATTCTCTCTCCGACGCTCATACTCTGCAGCAGTCTAAAAAATTTAAAAAAAAAAGTAAAAGTCACTACAAGATAAAGAAATCCAATGTCAGTACAAACTATAAACAAATGCAGCGAACTGGAAGGGATGGATGAGGAAGAAGGAAAACATAAAAGCAGAAAAGGCACATAAAAGCTCATTATCATTACAAGTGGAGCAGATCAAAAAATTTCCAGTTCAATTTTTGCTAGTCATTATGAGGGAAGAGCTCACTTCTTTCAGGGTATGGAGGTGCTTCTAAACTTGAAGGATTGGGCTTGGATCAGTCAAATAGTTGGTAATGGCATAAACAAGCTTCATTACCATTGCATAACAATCCCTTGTGCAAAGATTATCTTCGTACCACTAGAAAATTGACTTACCCTCAAGAAAATCAATAACTGCATGACACCTTTTTTCTTCGTGCCAACCAATTTACAGTGCTATATCCCTATAAGCACCATCGTATACTTCTTATGAATTTTGGTATGCTCCAACCTCACATTATCAAACAACTCAACCACCCAAGTGAAACACTGGTGTTGAGATAACTCTAAACCCCATTTGTATTCCCTCTATTAAGTCGATCAATCTCTCATCATAGAAATAAACCAACAGGATAAAAAAAAGTATCTTTCAATACTATTCTCTTCATACATATATAGACAGACAAGCATGCTTTACCATAAAGATGAAACCATCATGAAGAAGTTCAAAAATGTACCATTTTGCATTATATTCAAATTGTCCAAATGATTTGTCGAAAGCAGACGCACATGAAATAGGAATCAAAGTATCGAATTTTAAACTTTTTCAAGCAAAATCTATCCAATTGACCGTCCCAATCAAACACCCGTTAACATCGTATTCAGATGATTAAATGCATTGTCGTTTCCAATGATGTAAAAAACAAATTACTGAAAATGGTAATACTATACCTACCTTAGTGAACATACCAACAAAACATTCCATCCCAACTTTAGCCATAAACAGATCATCAGCCAACAACCTCTCCCTAAACCCATCAAACTGCATCAACCACCCGAAAAACCGTGACTCTTCAAGCTCCAGAAACCTCGAAACCACTGACCCTGGTATCTTCCCGGCCTGGATCGCCGCCGCTAAATCCTTCGGAAAACTCTCCAAAGAGCGCTTCGCCTCCGCCAACACCACCATCGCCTCCCCCCTATTCTTATCCTCCGCACTATCACCATCGCCATTATGGCTGTTGTCGTCACTGTTATCTCCCCCGCCACCCCCTGAGGGAGGGGGGTGGTGGTTGATGCCGCCATCTCCACCAGAAGAGCATGGGATGAAGAGAGGGAGGCGGTGGTTGTTGTGCTGGTGGCGGAGGGGGGAGGAGAGGGGAGGAAGGGGGAGGCGGAGATGGAGATGGAGAGAGGAGGAGGGGTTAAATGAACGGAGATTGATGAGCTTGGGGTTTGTATTGTTAGGTATAGAGGCGGTGAAGAAGCAGGCGGCGATTGCCATTTCTAAATTTAAAGTAGTGAAATGAACGGAGATTGATCAGCTTGGTGCTGACCGATGTTTGCCTTTCTAGGGAGTGAAGATGCGTCGAGGAGTACTAAAAACTTGACTTTGTTTCTTCCTTTGATGTTTCCTATGCTGTTTTGTCTTATAGCTCGGCGCTGGAGATTTGAATAATGACTGCTTCGGTGGGGTAGGTGTCGGTAATGGTTGGTGAGACTTGAGAGAGGAGTCCTTTAAAGGGCAATTCGAGGGTTCATACTCGGGTTCGCTGTCGATTTCCCCAGCCAAGCATCTGAGATCCACTCTCTTTTTTTTCTCTCTTTACTGTTATTGCTATTGTTTTTTTATTTAAATTAAATGTTAAATGGGCGTAGTTGGTATCTGCTACCTGAATTTTAAATTTAATGATCATGTAAGCTTTCAATAGCCATTATAAAAGCACTATTAGTTACAAAAAAGAAAATTTTTGGTCCCAACCTTATATCTCTCTTTTTTTTTTTTTTTTTGTTATTTATATGTTATGTGCTATTTATTATTATTATTCAAGATTTATATAAAAATAATTTAAAAATATTTTTAAAAAAAATATATAATTAAACTACAATGTTAAATAATACCGAAATGATAAATTACGAAACCATGCCCGCTGTTTTTTTTCCAACCTTCAACCTTGCCGTCGGACCATCCAGCTCTCAAATATAACGAAGAAGCTACGCAGTTTTTTTCTCGAAGGGCCAATGAGTGAATATTTTATTCTGCTGGGACACTTGTGCTAATCCATTTCATAAAATTTACAAGTAGTTTGCTAACAACAAGTTAATATTTTATTTTGATGGGGGCACTCTGTTAATCCATTTTGAATAAAAAATAAAATGTAGAAACAGTTTCCTGACATTTATTATTTTAGCATATGACGTTTGAAATCCAGGCAATTCATAGCGTGACGCCGATAGCTCGATGTTTTTTTATTTGATAATTAAAAATATTATTCAACCAGTTTGCAAATTAAAATTAAATTTATTTTTTTAATCATTTAGATCATTCAGTGATAAAAGTTTGGCATCAAAGGATTTGTTTCCTGTGATTTCATGTTCAAGCTATGTGGTTGTTAATATGATGACTACTGGAGGTTTATATAATTGTTAACTTCAGGGCCCGTGAGATTAGTTGAGGTACACGTAAACTGCTTCGGACACTCAGGTTAATGATAAAAATTATTTTTTTTTCAAATAGATTTAAAAACTTACCGTTGAAGTATTAAGAGAAAAACAATACTTATCTCAAAATTTAAACTTGAAAAGTTAGAAAAGTCTTTTTAATAACTGAACTAACCTCTCGATACTAACATGCTAGTAAATTTCCCCGTCTCTTTAATCTAATTTCATGAAAATTGAAGTTTTTCCGACTTAATTGAAATATTTTAAATATTTTAAAATATGTATGGAAGCGTTGTTACATATGAATGGAAGACAGCTAGAGAAAGTTGTTTTTTTTTTAGTTTTAAGAAAGGTTCTTGATGGGAGTTTTTTTAAACAAATATTTTTCCTTTATTGTTTTTATTCTTTCCTATTTAGTTATAAAATTAAATAATATGCTTAATAAATTTATTTTTCCTAGTATTTTATTAATTTTTTTTACTTTCAAATTTAATAGTTTGTTTATGCTACTTTATGGGTTTATTAAAGGAAAACTCTTAAAGATAGAAACTGCTTAAAGAAAAATATCCGGCAATTAAATTTTGAATTAGGTTTTGTGGTGTGATATTATTAGACAAAATTTTATGTTATCTGTTCTTGTTGTATATCTTTGTTATTTTTATTTGTGACAATTAATATTAAAGCTCAATTGATAATTAGTTATTATGTGTTGTTGAATAATTATTAATGAAAAAGATGGTCACACAATGAAACGTACTCATGTAAGAAAAGATGGGTGTTTCTCGAAAACATTCAGGATTTAATAATAGAAGACATGAAAAAAAAAATTATAAAATTGACTGGTTGATTAATAACAATAAAGTTATAGAAGCAAATTGAAGAATTATCTTGTTAATTTATGGAGATGAAGAAGATGAAATTTCAGGATCGTGAAAAATGTGATCATAACCTATGACTAGTTTTGATAACTAGTTTCACTGCATGAGTATATTAGGCAGTTTTTTTTATTAAGATGAGTATCATGGAGATTTTGATAATCTTGTCCATGATAAGATAGATATGGATTGGTATTATTCATCAATTTATGATATTTATTTTCTTGATAATTGTGTTGATATTTATATAGTATACAGTGATAATAATGGTAATAATGTATCATTAATGACATTCTTATTAATAATTTAAATACTAAGTGCAAAGAAAACATGAAAAATGCTCAACAAAAAAAATTATTTGAAATATGTTGATTATTTTGATTGCAAGATTACTATTATCAAAAAGTTAAATGTGTTCAAGGATTAAGTGGGTAAAATATATATTAATGAAGCAAGTTTGAGGTTTATATTTTATTACTCTAAAAACTAATGGAAGCCAATAATTTGTTAATTGTTGTTTTCTATATAAATTTTAAGATGAAAAGGATAAAATTAATGTCTATAATTAATATACACTTGAAACAAAGATATAAAAAAAAGTTGGAGAGTTTTCATTAGACATTCATAAGATCGAGACAATAATAATTTAAACTTGAAGACGAGTATTTTTCAACCCATAGAGACTAATGCAAGAGGTTTTCAAGAAAAAAATATTTTTCCTTATCTAGTTAAGAAAATTAAATAATGCACTTAATAATTTTATTTTTTCTAATTTTTTTAAGATTTTTATTACCTTTTCTTTATTTTAAGGTTTTTCTAGTTTATTTATGTTGATTTTTGTGTTTATTTAATTAGTTGTAACTCCTTTAAATAGGTATATATATACTAGTAATAAAATTTTAAATTATGATTTGTGACACGAACTTATTTGACATAATTTTATGTTGTTTTTATTTTTATTTTTATATATTTTCAGATGATCCACTATTCTTGTTTGAACAATTTAATAATTGAGCAAAATCAATATACAAATTAATCAAGCAAAACACATATAACAATTTAAACTCTAAACTATAATTTACCTCAACTCATTTTAACCAAGCATGCTTCTTCTATTCTCTAGCGTTCATTAGCATATAGAAAGTTTCACCTGTAATTCTTCAATCCTTCCTATTTGTATTGAAAAGTCTACAAACCTAACTTATTTTTCGAGATGCATTCTAATAACATGTAATTGAGTGTTAGGTAGAGAAAAGTATGCTCCGAGTGCATAATTTTCTCATCGGAGTATCATAACCCTTGATTTTTCTACTATAAATCAAGACATTCCAACTTTTTTTTTTTCTTTGGAGTATTTCAACTCTTGATTTTTCCCTCATACTAAGCATAAAAAATAAACCCAGTTTAGTACCTGATCGATATAATAAAATGAGAATTAATAAAATTATTTATAAAAATATAAAGTGGAATAATATTTTGAAAAAAAACGAGAAATTAATGTCATCAAATGTATATGTTTTTCAAGGTTATTATATGAAATAATTCACACGATCACAATGTTGAATGGAGCGTGTGTGCACGATGCCAAAGACGCGTGGAACCTGTTCTGGCTTTGTATGGTGGACTGTCGAGGGTTGTTGGGACTGCCCAAACTTCCAGCTGTGAGCTCGTTTAGATTCTGTTTCTCTTTCAGGATCTGAATCTGTAAACATCGAAAAATAGTGCAAGTAGCATTTTCCTTTAAACAGTTTGTTTTTGGAAGAATACATGTGTTTGTTTTAAAATAAAATTCAGATTTCTTTGTGTTTTTAAAAAAATTATTTTATAATTTTATTTATTTTAAATTAATATTTTTTTGATAATTTTATATCGTTTTGATATACTGATATTAAAAATAAATTTTTAAAAATAAAAAATATTATTTCAAAGTGAAAATTACTTTGAAAAACAATCTCTACCATAACATCAAACGGACTCTAACTAGATTCGTGGCACGCGGGCAAAAGAATTTTCAAGGTAAAAAGAATATTAAAGAAAAAAAATTAAAGATTGTTAACTAGATTAGAGTCATTGGTTCAATTGGTAATTTAAATAATATAATTAAAAAAATACAAAAAAATAAATATAAAGACAAAAAAATAGCAATGAAAAAAAACTAAGCCAAAATAGATCATGAAACAACTCGAAGATAAAAGGGCTAGATTGAGAAAAAATTAAAAAATATTAGAAAAATAGTTAAACTTGGTTAACTCGCAAACTTTGCGACCATGGATATAAGATTAAGATTATTTCATATAAAAAACTTAGAAAAAAAAAGTTCGAAAACCGATTCCTAATAAATCAAACAAAAACAAGATAGCTCCACAAAAAGAAAAATAAAAATAAAAATCGTGAAAAAAATTATCAATCTAGAAAAACATGTCAAAAAAAAATAACAATAAGAATAATAAAAAATCAAATTTGATAGGAAAATACTCATGGAAGATAAAATTATATTTAAAAAAATCAAGATAACCCATTAGAAGAGAAATGGAAAAAACAAAAAGCATGGAGATCAATTTTAAAAAATAAAATGTTGAATGATGAAATTGAAATAATTTAATTTAAAAAAATTCTAAAAAAAATATCAATTCACATTAACTTTTGAAACCAGTGACTCTGATCATGAACCTGAGATTAAACCTATAGTAATAAAAAAAAACTTAGTCGACCTAAGTTAACCTGTAAAGCCCATGATCATGAGCATAAAATCAAGATAATCTAATAGGAATGAAAGGAAAAAAAAAAGATAGGTAGAAAAATTTGAAATAAATTAAATATTAAAAAATAAAATTAAAATAAATCAATTTAAAAAATAATTAAAAAAAACAAAAATCTACCTTCATTAATTCTTGAAAGTAGTAACTCTAATAATGAACATGAAACTAATTTTATAAAAAGTAATTTATAAAAAATAATAAAACAAAACTCTAAAAAAAAGGGGTAAAAAAGGAATTTCTTCTGGCAAGCTGGATGCCAAGCAAGATTTATAGCTGATTCGACACCCAGAAACTTGGGAAGTCAGAGTCAGGACTCGAAATCACCACTACTATTTTATTCCCATTTTCTTAGACAAAGGAACTTGGCCACACCCAACTTTGGTTGCCGCTCCACTCCACGACAGCGAATTAAAGTGCAAGAATATGGTTGGTCAGCCGCCCTCCGCCCTCCGCCCTCCGCAGGAATGTAATTAAACCCTGGCACGGCATGACTTGGCAGATGGGCTGGGTGCTTTGATTTGGATTAATAAATATAATATTATTTTAAGTTTTTTTTTTTAACAAATGTCAATATTTAAAAATTAAATTAAATTTTAATCAGATTTTACAGTTAACTTGTTAAATTAATGGAGTCAATTTTGAATTCATTTTTCCAACACTTGGCCTAAGTTATGGGGCAACACACCATATAATTACAAGAATAAGAATATAAAGTAATATAAAATGAATTCATTTTTTTAACACTTGGCATAAGTTATGGGGCAACACATCATATAATTACAAGAATATAAAGTACTATAAAAGATTGAAAATCAACCATCCACCGTGACAGGTTTAATAATTTTTGTTTACTTTGAATTTAAAATTTTAACGGCTATAATCTTTTATTTTATTTTAGGTGTCATATTTGGGAATGAACTGAGCACAAATAACATTTCATAAAAGTTTTAGATTTTTTTTATTTAAAATTATTTTTTAAATATTTTTAGATTATTTTGATGTGATGATGTCAAAAATAATTTTTGAAAAATAAAAAAAAAATTATTTTAATATATTTTCAAGCAAAAAATACTATAAAATACAACAATTATTTCAATCTCAAACACCTCCATTATTTATCAATTTTAAGCATGTAAATTGTTTTTTTTTTTGGTTCAAAACACAGTATCATCATCTACAAATGATACCAAAATAGTGAATGATTACACTTTCCACACCTTTCAAGTTTTAAACTAGCTTTACGTTAGCTCTGACCAAACTTCGGATACAGAGTCGAAATTATGGTATGCTGCAATTGGAGCACCATCGTTTTGATGTCTCTACATGTACCATTCGTCAATTTAATTGTGCACCAATTGCTCGCTCTGTAGTTTCCAGTATAAATATTTAAGCTGCCGAAGTTCGGTAAAGCTTAAGAGTACAACAGGGAAACAACATAAATACTGCCTTCTTCGATTTATCTGGCAAAAGAACTTCACTGTTTTTGTAGTTATGACTCTTCGGTCGGCGAGGCAAAACACTCCCCGAACCTTTCATCCAGCTTGAAGGTTGGTAATGCCTAGGACTTGTGGCCTGTGGGGGTGATAAAAAATCTGGGCTTACAACTTGACCTTGTCAGCTCAGCCTGCCCATTTCGGCCCTGAGTTTCTCCAGGCGTATACAATTGATTTATTTCCTGAGATTTTCTGGTGAATGTGCTAGGATATGGTGATTTCGAGTGCCTGAATTTATCTGATTTATTACAATTGAGTATTTAGTCTCATAATTTTGTTCAAATAGATGTTTAGACTTTTTTCATTCCGTGTAATTGAGTGTTTAAGTAGTTGTCTGTTGGTTAAAAGAGTGTTTAAAAGTGTTATAATCGATGTTTTTTAAAGTAATTTTTGCTCGAAAATATAAAAAAATAAATTTTTAAAATAAATTTTTTTTTAATATCAACATATCAAAATAATCTAAAAATACTTTCAAAAAAAATTCAAAATTTTCCCTAATTCCTGTTTAAAAAACAATGCAAACAGGAGCTTAAATATCAATGCTGATAATAAAATGAAAGCATTCAATGGATGTCAGGATGGTATTTGAAACATTATTGAGTTAACAAATTAAATATTTTGAGAAACAAATGGAAAATCAGGTGGCCAAACATGTTCTAATAAATAAATACCAAACCTTTTCATTAGTAACTATTCTATTCTTGATGATCAAATACCTTTTCGTTGAAAAAAATATATGTTTATAGAGATTGAGACAGTGATCTTCTCCAATTTGGTTGGATTTTAATGATTGCACATGTGTTTCTAGATTTCCACGAGAAACACACGTTTGACGTCTTCTGCATATCAAGTGAGGGCATTAACAATTAACCAAAAATACAAAATGAAAAACTAACTAGAGGAGAGGTTTTTAAGTAATCCTTTTTAAATACTATTCACTCTTTGTTTTTTTAATATTAATTTTATTTTTTATTTGGTTTATATTTTGTTTTGATTTTGGATATCTCAATCTCATGATTATAGTTATGAGTTTTGATATTTTAACCCTAGTTAAATTAAGTTATTTTTTTCTAAGAGGTTATATCAATTTTATGATTCGAGTTATGGGTTTTTTATTGAATTGTCCTTGTCTCATGACCCGAATCGCGAGTTTGACAAATTAACCCAATTGACTCAGTTTTTTTAATTGATTTTTTTTCAATTTCATAACTTAATATTGTGTTTGATTGTGAATTATGGTTCATGATTTATTTTTTATTAGATTATCTCGGCCTCATGACTTAAAAATAATGTTTAGCGGATTAACTCGAGTTGACTTGACTTATTTTTTATGTCATTTTTAAATTATCATTTTTTTTACAAATTTCATCGTTAAACATTGAGTCTGATAGGGTCAACTGAGAATTAAAATTCATAATTTGTTTTCATTTGTTCTTTATATAATTATCTCAGTCTCATGACCAGAGTCGCGGATTTGATAAGTTAAATTGGGTTAAATCAAGTTAATATTTGATTGACTGGAAATCAAGTTTCATAATTTGTTTTAATTTGCTTTCTATAGAGTTATCATAATTTCATTATCTAAGTCATGGATCTTGTCAGGTTAACCTAATTAGCCTGAGTCGATTTAATATGTTACTGTCTTAATATTAAAAAAAATACCATCTTGAATTTCTTTAATCAAACTATATTTTGTTAGCTATTTGAATTGTCTTTAAACATATCAAGTTGACCAAATCATATCAGGTCAGCCCCAAATAATTTAGAAAAAAATTAGAGAATATTCAAGATAATTTATACACTAAGTACGTTTTTAAAATTATCTAAAAAAAAAGCGATATAAGGTCAATTAATATCCAAATCTGCTAAAAAATATATTTTACTATCAAAAAGAAAAAAAAAAAGTAATATTAACAATGGAGGATAATATTGCTAACAACTTAATCATGTCGACACAGCAACCCCCCATGGGGATTAAGATGTATTCAAACTTTCATGATCCGTACCAATGGCCCTTTGGTGCGTTGCCAACAAAAAATCTAATTCTACATCACGCTGCCTTATAAAAGTAAATTAAAACAGAACAAACATTTATTGTTCCTGCTACACTTATATTTTACAATTCATTCTACTGTTAAATAATTTTCTTACACTTTGGTCCCCGTAGTTTATAACATTTACAATGCAATTATAAAACCTTGTTTTTTTCTATGTTTTGTCCTTTGATATTGGGTGAGGATTGGAAAGTGAGAGGAGATAAAGTTTTCATTCAAACCACACATCCCAACGAGAAGAGAAAAAAGCAATCTTGAAGTCAATTCATTCATCTTGAGTATGGAAGTTCACCGAAGATTGTTTGGATCTCTAATCATGTTAAAAAATATAGATAAGAGTCTGGAAAGCATGGTTTGATTTGATTTTGTGTTTTTAGACTAGTTAAAAACTATATCTTGAGCATGAAAATGAGGTTACTGAGGTTTTTATTTGTTTAACGGTGTTTTTAGATGAAAAAATGTTTAAAATAAGTTTTGATGATTTAAAAATTCAAACTTTGATTTTCAAATAAATTTATTGATCGAAATCCATATATGATCAGTATATTTTAAGAAAAATAAAAACTAGGCGCATCTAGTCTCTTTTCTAAAAGATCGAGTATAAATGTGTAGCTTATTAGGCTTATTTATGTCTATTGTTAAAATAATTATATAAAAACCTAATATACATATTGTTTTTTAAATTTCCCATAACTATTCAATGAGAATAAAATATCATAATTTTTTTATACAGGTGGTTTAAATTAATTAATTTTCATATTGCCACATAAAAATTATCAAGGAATAACTTTTTTTTATTATTATTAAAACCTGATTTTCAAATCATAATAATTTTTTATTAAAATTTCTTCATTCGAGACACACACACACAAAGAAGATTTAGTGCATTGGTGTCTAAATAGTTTCTCAGTAAAAAAAAACTTTTTTAATATTAAAGAAGCATAGTCTTATACTTTCATTATGAAAATAATTTGACTTTCATGTACGGTGCTGTACTCCATTTATAAATTAGCTAACAAAAGTTATGCGCACCAACGGAATTTGTGTTCATAAATTTGTTCACAATTGAATAAAAACTTTTCATTGATTGAAACATACACCTTCGACGTGTCATTGTTTTTAAAATCATGAACAACTTGCAAGAACCTCCACTCAAAGAGGCTGCCGAAGAGTGGAACTGCCATAAAGTGAAAGTCGACAACTCAAGAACAGGCGCACCCTCTTGACCACATCCCTGCACTCCTTGGATCCTTGGATACAAGTTGCCTGTCTTTCTCTTATCATGAACTTTCACGATGGGAGTTTCTATTTTTTTTTTAAAAAAAAAAAGTTTATGCATGAGATAATTAAGAAACCAGCACAAGTCAGAACTCATAGCCATTAGGCTTTGGAAATGATAGGAGAAAGTGTTTGGGATGGTGGTAATAGTTGTTTTTTAAAGTGTTTTTTTGTTTGAAAATAAACCGAAATAATATTTTTTAAATATTATTTTTGATATTAACACATTAAAATGATATAAAAATATAAAAAAATAACTTAAAATGAAAATAATTAATTTTTTAAAAATCACTTTAAACACACGAAAATAAACAGGTCAAAGCAGAATCTCTCTCGCACGCGCGCGCACACGAATATATATTGTCATGGTTTATTCGTTGGATGCAACTAATGAGAGGCATGTTTAGGGGACCATCACGTTTTCCTTCTCTTTTAGTTGACCCAATTTTTCCGGCAAGTTCTTTCCAGCCATTGTGAGTGGTTGAGTGGAGGCTTTGAGCTACTTTCCATCTTCAATAAAATGAGAAACACCATATTTATCCGACAAATGAAGTACAAAAATTACATCTAATGCCAGCATGTATTAATTCGACGAGGCGAATTATTGCAGCAAAGACTTCATAGACACGTGCGTATAGGCAACTCGACTAATTAATTATCACAACTTGTTTTTGGTGAAATCGGAGGTTCATCAACAGGTATTCGGGGCAGTTCTTCCGTTGGTAAATATTTATCAATCATTATTTGTCAGTGATTTGAACCTGAGTTTTTTGTTATAGAAATTCTACATAGATATTGATTGGTAAGTGGACGTTGTAGCCATGAGCATCTAATTAGAGCATGTTTGGCTCTGCGACTGCAGCTGCGTTTTATTTAAAATACACTTTGCAGCTATTTGGTTAAGAAAAAAATTAATTTATTGTTTACTGGGCTCCATTAAATTTCTGTGTTAGTAACACATGAAAAGAAAAGCAACCATTTCTTACTCTTTTTTCATTGTTCACATTAATTGCATTGTTCAATGAACGCATTAAAAATAGTGAACGATGTGAACAATGCCTGAGATTGCATTGTTCACTTAAAAATAGTGCACTTGCACTGCGTGGACACTTTCTTTTTTTTTTTTATAAGTGTGTTAAGTTTTGTTTTTGTTAATTTTTTTAACATTTTTTTTTAAAAAAAATAGTTTGGAGTGAATTTTATACATGATAATATTTTATCTAATTTTATTACACGCTAAAAAATTATGAAAACTGTAGTTCTTGTCATATGAATTTTTTACGTAATGGAATTGTGGATAGTTTAATAGAACAATAAATTTTTTTTATATAAAGTATGATTTAGTTCATGATATTACCGTAATAGTTAAATCCACAATATTTAAATTAAAAACCATCAATATTATATATATTTTTTAAAATCATTTTATAACCTCAATTTCAAAAATATTCTTAACCAAACACATTAAATTACTTTTTCTTCAACCTCAATTTCAACTACAGTTTTAACCAAACACTTATTTTTTCAAACGAACCACAACTAAAAATACTTTTTATAATATAATTTTTTTCAAATCACAACCACAACAACTACCACAATACCAAACACACTCTTAATTATACCATATTTGAAGCTAGCCAGTCACGATCGAGCCTTTCAAAATCAAAATCATGTCATGCAAGATAAAAAGATATTACCCCTGATATATATATATATATATATATATATATCATAAACTTAATAATTTTTTAGCTGATAAATGGTGTTTGTAAATATCATAAAGATTATTTTTAATTTTTTTATTTAAAAATATATTAAAATAATATTTTTTATTTTTTTAAAATTTATTTTTAAATCAATATATCAAAATGATAAAAAAATATCTAAAAAAATAATTTTAAATAAAAAAATCAAATTTTAATGAAACGTTGTTTCAGCAACGTTCCAAAATAGCTACTCAATAATTTAAGTTACTGCTGTGCATTTGCCAAGCAGGGATTGACAATACTTGAAGAAAGCCAAGGCTGATCCATAGCCATCACAGGAAGAATGATTGTGCGTACGTAAAAAACAAAGAAAGATTATTAGACATTGATGAAGGCTCGAAGGATCAAAGTAGCTTAGGAGTTAGCTTTATGTTTTAAATAATTAATTGATTTTTTGGTTTTAATAATTTGATTTATTTTCATTAGCTATGATGGTTGGTGGTTGATGCTGGTATTTGACAAGCCAAGGTAATTGATATTTATAAAAGTTTTTTTTTTAATGTATTTGAGGATTTTTTTATGCATGCTTAAGTTTTTATTTGAGAGAAAGAACCTTGATATTTTTTTAAAGAATCCAAAGTAAATATGTCGTTTTTCATAGAGATTAACAACCTATTTTTTTCTAAGTATCCATTAGGTTTTTATAATTCATCATTTTTACCGATTCATCATTTTTATCCTTTGATAAAGATGATCACTAAAAAATCATTATTTTCTTATAGCATTAAAATATCTTTTATGTGTTAAATATAAAAAATATCTTTAACTTATCAAAATCTATGATCCGATATGTAGTCTGATAAAATCACTAAAATTACTTGTATCTGAGCTCAGCGCTTGATTAAGCTCAATGATGATGAGTTTAACAGCTCAATAGACCCACATATACGTGGGCTCGATACTTGACTGAGTTGAATGATATTGAATCTGATAACTTGCCAGATTTATATACACTTAAGCTCAATGCTTGGTCAAACCCAAAAATATTGAAGTGTTGTCGGCCCTGCCTCTGGTTCCTAAAAAACAATATCCAAATAAAAATAAAACATGCCATCAGATATGAATGCAAATACCTAAAATCATTTATTCGAGGAAAAAAAAACTTTGAGGGTTAGTTCAACTGGTGAATTCTTGGGTTTACTTCCCAATGATCACAAGTTCGAGTTTTCTCAAGGTTATTGAAGGTTTATATAGTCGATAACTTTAAAACCTATATAATTAATCGAGGTACATATAAGCTGACCCGGACACCCATGTTAATAATAATAATAAAAAAAAACTACGATTAAACTTACTTTTGGTTTCATATCAAACCCCACCTTCTCTTGGTGGACCGTACCCATTTGAAGTGATTTATGTTTGTTCACATAACTGGTGGCATATGATTTCTCTTTTGACAAACTGGTCTCTTTCTCTCTGTAGTTAGTGGTGAAACATTTATTATTATTTTAAGTTAATTATAACTTACTACTTCTAGCTTACGAAAACTGAGTAATTAGTCCTAGTAATTTTAAAAATTATATATTTAATCCCTTCGTTTTTAATCCATTTTTTTTCAATTTATTTTGTTTTTTTTTAAGAAATAGAAAAGGAAAAAAAAAGAGTGGATGATATAAAAAACGATAAAAAAGAAAATATTTTTAAAAGATTAAAATACTATTAAATTAAGCATGATCAATACTAATAAAAAAGCTATTTAATTATTTTTATGTTACAAAGATTAATCCTTGAATTCAACACAAATAGAATGCTCCAAAATTGGATCATGCAATTGTAGCTATAACTTGCCAGACCAATCGGTCGAGGTTATAATTGTAGTTATTAAAATTTGATGATCTAGGATATAGTTTAAACTTGATTTAAAGTTGGACCAACATAAATAAAATAAAATTGACCAGTCAAAATCCGTTACACACACAGTCGTCTTTCAAATATAAAAATCAAATTTTGCGTTTGTAAATAATTTTGTTGGTTTTTTAATATATAATGAGTAATTTTATTAATTAATTAGATTTTTATTTTTTTATATTAAATATTGATGATATATGAAATTAATTGTAAATTTATGAAATTATTTGAGTGGTTGTATAATACAAGGTTACATTATTACTATTTTGTGCAAGAATGCTGATATTTTCTGTTGCTTTTTGTTACGGTAGTGGTGGTGGTGGAGTGCTATATTCTTTTGTTACCCTTTATTGTGGTTTTTTTTTAACGATGGTGGCCGTAATGATTATAGTATTTGAATTATATCTAGTGAAGATGATTGATTCTTCAATTTAATTAATTATATTAATTACAAGAAAATATATATTTTTTAATTTCTTCATTGTCTATCTCCTACTCAAATTAAATTATTATTTATTTATTTTGTGACGGAATTACAATAAAAAGTAAATCATTATTTATTTATTTTTTCAATGGAAACTAGTGACGGATTATTTTCATAAAATATTTTTTCTGCAAACCAACGATGAAGGTTTTTTTCATGGATTTTTAGGTTGCAAATTCCTTTGAAAAATATGTTATGCGACAAAAAAATTCCATCGCTATTTTTCTTGGTTTTTAGCAGTGAATGATGGATATATTTAGATGACTTCAACTTATTTTGAGCCTACTCATAAAATTAATTATAGGTGACCACAATAAAATAATCTGATAAATTACTTAATTAGTTTATCTTTATATAATTAATCAAGTTTTTAATATGTTCTTATATTTCTAATTGTGTCTATATGTCTTGGTACAATATTTAATTTTTTAACATCATTACTAGAAAATTGACAAATACAAATGAAAATATCGAAAGAATTTTTTCGTTAGTAGATTGCGGTAGATTTTACTGACAGATCATATTTTCTCGTTGTATTCTTCAGTAAACACCGACGGAAATATCTCGTCGGTATATATCAAAAGAGTTACAGTGAAAAAAGAAGGAATTAAAAAAAAAGACAAAAAGGTTTGATGGTATGTTATTTTTACAGACAAAATTACTAATGGAATTAACCTATCGGTGAAATTTGTCAGTAAATCTATCTATAATATTTAATTTATGACCTAACGAGCAACCTGTCTCTCTCTCATTTCTTCTTCTTCCTCTATTTTTCTCTACAACAAACCACACCCCCTTCAATTTTATTTGTATATGTTAGGGTTTGTTTGAGATTTTATAAAATTATACTTGTTTGCAAATTGATGAAATTTATTTTGAATATGTGACTTAGGTTTTTTATGATGAAATAAATAATAACTTATTTAACGGGCCCGTTTTATATTTTGTCAATTTTATTGTCGAGTTGAAATTTTCGATAAATGTATAGAAATTTGAATTTATATAGATAATTGATAATGAATTAAGAGTATTATTAAAATAGATTGAAAGAGTTTGAGTTAAACTAATGTTTACAAATATATTTAGTTTACGTGATTAATTAATACATATTGTCATCAATATTCTATATAAGCTTGATTTAAGTAATCAATGATCGTTTATAGATGTATAGAGATTCACCTAAAGGATTACGTAGGATGGATTATTGTAATGAGATTTAGAGTTTTATTAATTATGCACTATCTAATCCGATAAATATTAGTAGAGGTGGTATTAGATGCCCATGTAAAAGGTGTAAAAATAAAAGGTTTCTCGATTCAGTTATTGTAACGATGCATGTTCTATAAAAAAGGTTTATAGAGAGATACATGTGTTTGTTTGCATATGAAGAACCATATGTTCCTCACGAGACCATGATAGAAAGAATGATTGGGTCAACTTCTAGTTTTAACAACGTGCATGGAGTTGTAAATGACAATTGTAATTCTTATAGGAATATGATTATGAATGTGATGAGAATAAATCAAGGTTATACTAGTAAATATCCAATTATAGATAAAGAACCTAATACAGATGCATCAAAGTTTTTTTTTTAATCTTTTGAAAGATTTTGATGAACAATTATGAAATGATTGCATAAATCACAGTTAATTATCGGTCATTACACACATGCTTATTATCATGTCAGATAATAGGTTGAGTGAGGTTGGTTATGATAGAAATTATTAAATACGCAAGAAGGATTTTACTTGAAGGGAATAAGCTGAAAGAGAACTTTTATGTTGATAAATCTATAATAAAACCTCTCAGCTTAAGATACCAGAAAATTGATATATGTCCAAGCTTTTGCATGTTATACTACTTTGAAAATACAGAGTTAACCGATTACAAAATATGTGAGCATGCTCGTTATAAACTTGAAAATGACAAGAAAATGATTCTTGTCGCACATAGAAAACTTAGATACTTCTTAATCACATATAAACTGCAAATGTTATTCATGTCATCAATAAATATTGAGCACATGACATGACATTATTCACATAATACGATGGATGGAGTGTGGTACATCATTCTAATAGTCATGAAGCCTAAAAAACGTTTTAATATTTTTTTTATCCTTTTATCCAAATTAACATAAAATTATTTTTTTTAGTTTTGAAAGCGCCTTTGAGTTTAACAAGAACGTGATTTTAATTTTTCATGAAAATTAAAATATTTATTTTTAAACACTTTAATGATTGATTAATTTTGGAAATTTTTATTCTTAAAAATTTTGAAGCAGTTTTGATGAAATTCTCTATTACATCCTTGTATAGCTCAAGGTCAGTTTTAAAATGAAAAATATAATTTTGTTAATGTTGATGGAAAAATTTGAATGAGAAATATATTGAAAAATTAGATACTATACAAAGCTATTATAGACACAATTAAAAATATAAGAATAAATTAGAAACTTACCCGAGTATACAAGAACATAGATTCAACTATTAATTATCCTAAAATAATTGCGAAACCTACCGTGTTATGAATACGACTTCCTTTATCTATTTTTTGCTCTATTGTGCATATTCTAAGAAATATCCATATTTTGGAAAATGTGTACAAGCCTATGTTTTTTGAAATAGATTTGCACTCCAATAATTAATTTGAATATAATATTAAAAAATTTATTTTTTTCATATAATACTTTTCGTTTTTTTTTTAATCACCCACGGGCATATTTTCTCAATTTCTTCATGGGGTGATTTATATTAACACATAAAGATTACATTCACTAATATCTCAAAAATAAAAGAAAATGAATTATTACATTAATATTCACTAAAAGCGCCTGGAGTTGGGATTATTTCGGGCGATATAATACAATAAGATTTAAGGTGATGTGATTTGTCACGCGTGACGCAGAAAAGGCAGCAAAATTTATCCTCGGGTTTTGATCTTGAACCCTGCAAATTAAACACCATGGCCCTTAATGGACCTGATAGGATATTATAGGACATGGATACAGTACTTCATGATAGCACAATAAAATGAAGATGACAAGCAAGCACATTCAATTGAGTCACTATTATCATCAATACTTATAGAGCCTCCATCTGAGAAGAACCAGCGATATTCTTGAGCACTTGTTCAACGTGATGTGCCGTATCTGCTGGATGAGCGTCCGCTCTGGGCCTCTCTGGCAAAACCCACCGGCCGTCAGCATTTCTCACCATCCCTTTGTTCTCATCTTGCCGCCAATACGGTGGCACCCCGTACTCCCTCCTCAAGAAGTCGCAACTTTTGTTAACAAGGGCGATATCCCTTTTTGTCGCCAAGCAAAATCGCTGGCCTTTGCCATGGTAGCCATCCACCAAATGTAAATGAGCTTCAAGATTATGTGCGCAACCGAAATCTTTAGTAGGCTTTAGAAATGGGCTATGGGTGTGATCCAATGCAAGTTCCACCCCAACATGCGCGTAGCTCCAAGGAAATGACATATTGTCTTCTATGTATTTTTGGAATTGTAATTTCTCATTAGCAATGATCCCTGGCACGGTTGGTACCTTATCATGCACATTGATCACCCTCAGCACCTTAACCCCGAGCTCATCGCACCGTTCCTTGAATTTAAGATTTCCCACACGAGGACCCGAGAAAGAGTAGACCGTGATAGGAATTCTAGTCCTATACTCTCCATCATCCATGTAATTAAGTCTCATCTCTGCAATATCATAAGCACTTAAAGTAGCCAAAGCTGCCCCGAGGCTGTGCCCCGTGATGGTAATACTAATTTCTTCACCTCTATAGTAATCAAGAAGCCGCTTAATCTCAGCCAAAACTTGTTCGCGAGCTGAGAATGTGCAGTACTTGCAAGAATTCTCTTTCTTGGTATACAAATCATAAAAACCCAACTCAATCTTGATGGATGGATCATTTGTGAAATTGGCCACGCAAAGGATATCTTTGAGATCATAAATCCATTCTAGATATGTGACTGTGCCTCTCCATGCAACGACTATGTCGCGCCTCCCTAGCCGTTTGATCTCTTCTTCATTTGTCGTGACAGCAACGTACCCCATCCAGTTCGCATGTGTGCTCCAAACTCTGCTTAGCCTAGATTTTTGAAAGAAATTTGGCAGGTTAATATTTGAAGTTGCATAGAGGTATCTGCTTATTTGGTAAGTAACATGGCCTTGCATATCCAACTTTTCAAAGAACTGAGCTCCTCGGTATTTGCATGAGCCACAATACTTAGAGTGAGGATCAAAATCGAAAGAATCGTAGGATGCTTGTGCAAATTCTCCATAACGAATGATTTCTTTGCGGAGATGGGAATTCATTGGGTCCAGTAGTCCTTCCCAGTCATTGCAGCCTTGAATTTCCTTCCAAATTTCGCTAAGAGGCCTCTCGTCTTCTTGATTAACTAGGGTTTCGTTTAGTTGTGGAGTTAAAGCACTTGATACAGATGAGCCTTTGATCTTGAGAGTTGTAGAATTTGGTGAAAAGGGTTTGTTCAGAAGAGAGAGGGATTTAGGTTTGTTGAGGTTGTATCTTGGCAAGAGACCTTTAGAGAGAGGTGGTGGAGTTCTTTTCTGGGTGTTGAAAGCCAAAAGCAGTGAAGCCATGAAAACCTCTTTTTTAATAGAGTTTTTAAGAAAGAGAGGAGGAAATGGAGGAATTTTTGCTTATAAGAGATTAAAAGCAGCACTATAACTATAAATGGAAGAATTTGGTGGTGGTGGTTGGGGGTGGTGTGGAGGGATTTGAGCAAGCCAAAGTGCAGCACTAGTTCTGAAACGTGATTTTCTTTCTTCAGGACCACCCCCTTCATTAATGCAGCTAGTAAACGTGTGTTAAATATTGTTTTTCAATTAAAAACCGTATGAAAAAAATATTTTTATTATTTTTAATTTCTAACATCAATATATTAAAATAATAAAAAATATTAAACAATAGTAATTCAAAGCTTTTTTAAAAATAAAAAATTTAAAAATACAATTATACTGCAGTACAAAAAACCAAACAGTGTCGAAATAAATTTAAAGGTTTAATGGTTGGTGAGAGAAATTTGTTTTATTTATTAATTTTTTCGTTTAAATTCCAGACCAGTATTAAAGAAATTTTATCACGTTGATGTAGAGTATGTTATTAAAATCACGGGGTAAAAAATTAGTTTTGATTAATTATTAATGTATAAATTGATTAAACAATTTAATATATAAAAAAAACTAATTAATGAGAAATAGAAATGAAATAGCAAAAACGATGGGTTGAAAATGTAGTTGATTGGACTGGTGAGATCGAGGCTTTAAATTAGTTTGATAAAGTGAGAGAATATTTACTGTTCGTAATCATTCGTACAATTTATGTTTGCGCGTGTAAGTAAGATTCGTCATTTTATTTTATTTTTATTTTTTTTTACATTGATTATTGATTAGATATCCACTGGTTAGTTGCCCCAGCCCTGTCGTGAGAACTTTTTTACGCTGTATTTGTTTTCCTCGGGTCGGGTGAAACTGTATTTTTTAAAAAAACATTTATTTTATTTAAAATTAATTTTTTATATTTTTATATCATTTTTATATGTTAATATTAAAAATATTTTTTCAAAATAAAAAATATTAATTTAATATATTTCTGAATAAAAAAACTTTGAAGAAACATTATTATATTTTTAAATATCCCCTCCGAGTTTTATATAAAAAAATGAAAAATATGTATTTTTAATTTTTAAAAGGATTGTATCTATAGAAAAAAAATTCAACCTCTTCTCACAACACCTCAATCTTAAATACACACTTAAAACTGGTTTTTAATAATGTTGGATTTCAAACTAAACTCATAGAGGTTAATTTAATTTGAACCCAATGCTGATAGACACGTCAAAAACTTGATCATTCCTAGAGGTGAGAAAAAAACCAAAAAACTAATTAAACCGAGAAAATCAGAAAAAAAACCAAAAAAACCGATTAAACCAATTAAAATTTAAAAAAAAACAGGCCGGTTTGGTTTGGTTTGGTTTTATAAGCAAAAAACCGAAAAAACCTAACCAAACCCGAAAAAACTGAAAAAAAAACCGAGCCAAATCGAGACAAAACTGAGCCAAACCAAAAACACCGAGCCAGACCGGTTTTTTCTCTAAAAAACCGAACTAAACCGAAACCGGTCGGTTTGACCCGGTTTCGGTTTTTTTTCAAAAAAAATTTCAGTTTGGTTACTTTTTTTTTATAAAAACCGAACCGAACTGAAAATAATCACCCCTAGTCATCCCAATCGGAATCTTATCCGACTTTTTTCAAAAAGAATTCCTAATCAATGTTGATTTAATTTTTTTTAAAATAATAATATTTTCAATTGACACGAATTACCCTGTCAAAATCATGAGTCTGAATGGGTTTAACCATAGTTTTGAAACCCGACCCTGCGAGACGGGTTGACCCGGGGCTGGAACTGGGTCAGGTTGAAAAAAAAACAGGGAAAGGAAAAACCCGGTGTGACCCGGCGACCTGATTGACCCGGTTGCAAACCTGTTGACTTTTGTTTTTTTTTGTTTTTTTTACTAAAACGACGTCGTTTTAATTTAAAAAAAAAGAACTGATCCGATGACCCGGTTAAAACGCGGAACCCGAGCCTTAGACTGGGCTAGCCACCGGGCCGGGTCTTAAAACTATAAGTTTAACAGCTTTGATTTTTTAATCTATTTTTTATTTAATTATAAGATCATAAAAATAAAAATAAAAATAAGCATTTGAATGAGAGATTATGAATAAAATTATGAAAAAGAAAAGTATTTTTCATAATTTTATTTTTTTATTTTTGTGATTTTTTTTCTTCGCAACAAAACTATATTTTTATAAGCATCATGGTACTTTGAATAAAAAGAAAAGGTAATAAAAAAATATTAAAATATAATTTGAACCAAAAAGGAAAAAAGCATATATATATATATATATATATTAAAAAAGTCTAGTGTTTTTATTCATGCATTTTCTTTATTATTTTGACTACAATATTTTTTTATTATGAAAAGTATTGTTTTTTTAAGGAAAAAACTTAGTGTGATTGTGAGGGAAAGCTTAAATAAAAAAACATTATGAATCGATAATTTTTACAAACTTATATATAAAAAATGAAAATAATAAATTAGAGATAAATATAGAACAATTTTAAAATGAAAAATTAAATAAATAGATATTTTATTTTTATTCAATGTTAATGATAGATTATTTAAAAAATTCTAATTATCCATAAACTAATTGATAATATAATCATAAAAATCATAATATTCTTTAAAACAATGACACAATATTTTGTTAGTAACATGTTTTTTTTTAATAAAAATGACGTGGCAACTAAAATAAAGGTTTTTCAAAATTATCTATCATTTTAAATAAGAAAAAAATACATCTCTACAATTTAAACTCCATTACTTTATTAAGGCATTGATTTATTGATTCAATAAAAATATTTTTTTAATTAAATGCACTGTTTTTTTTTATAAAAAAAAACTTGTCATGATTCCAAAAGCAAGTTTTAATAACAATATTTAAATAATGTATCAATATTCTACACATGATTGAAGAAAAAAAATTAATATAATAAAAACATGTTTAAATCACGCAACCCGGTTCATATATTCACTAAATAAAAAAATATAGCAAAAAAAATTATTACAATTCAAAAAAAAATTTAAACTTCACACGTTAAGACTTACCTAGTTGCACTTTGATTTTTCCATACTTGCCATGTCATCCTAGAGTTTGCCTCGTTGCACTAGAATTTTCCCTTATAATCATTCTTGTAAAATAATTAGTTTTTAAAATTTAAAAAAATATTAATAAAACAAGTATTAATTATAGTACTAACCTTAATCCCCTATCAATCCTTCACCATAAGCATTCATTAGAATGCTTTTTAAGTTGACTCTATTGAAACAAAAAAACTTTCATAAACGATTTTATCATTAATGTTATCATTCGTGTAATTTTATATATGTGAACATGAAAATAAATTAATTGATGGTTGACTATATAAACATGTAATCATTAATTTAATAATATATTTGAATTAAACATAATCTCTATATGTTTAAATTTGACTTCTATTCCACTATTAACTTGCCAAAATATGGGGTCTATGGTAGATGGAATGCTAGATTTACAACCCGTTATTGAGTTGTTTGTGTTGTTAAAATGTGCATCAAATGTCTTTTTATGATCAACACCTAAAATTATTGTAGGCTCATGAATACTATTGCTTAAAGATGCACAACCACTTCGTTTTGACCCTAAATGTTTTCTCGGCATCTAAACAATATAACTAAATAATTAAGAATATTCAATTAAATTATCAATCTATGGTTTATAATTTTTTATTTTATTGCATCTATCCATCTAAAAAAGTTTTTGGCAGCGCCTCTCTTATACAAAACCCTACCTAAAATTGAAAAAAAAATAAAAAAAACCAAATACATCACAAATAAATCATCACCCACGAGCCAAACACACACTTACTATGTATACTTTTTTAGGACAAGGTTTAAAGGTTATGAGCTACAAAAAAACATGATATTATTGCATTTGATTTAATAAAGTAAACCAAAACAATGCTCTTATATGATTTAAAAAGATCTAATTTTTATACTACAAGATAAGAAAATTAACCAACTTATAATAAGTTTTTAGTTAAAAATTACCGTAGACAATAACTAAAAACCCAACCACAAAGAGGAAATAACGAAAGGAAAAGAACTTCATTTACAAAAACTAAAGAGGAAAAAGAAATCTCCGCTTGAAGAAGAGAAAATGTTAATGACTATTACTTCTGTAGAGAGAGAGGGAGAGAGGATTTAGAGGGAGGAGAAGAAATAACGGGAGAGCTAGGGATTGCCTCGAGATACCAGGGTTTAAAATCACTTACATAAAAATTTGTTTGTTCTTTTATCGATAATAATCAAAGTCAGCACATCATTGACGGAGTCACCAATAAAATTTTTGATACCATCAGTGACCTATCGGTGAATTCATCAGTCATTTAAAATTTTTAGAAATCTTTTAAAGACTACCAAATTCATTGTCAAGTTCTCATATATTGGTATATTTTTCAATGAATCCAATCATGTAAATTCTTTAGTAAACTCTTTGTATTTCTCCGATGATGTTATATTCCAATGGTAAAACCATTAAAGAATAAAAATTCCATAATTCTTCTATGTAATTCTCCCATGATATTGTTGTCTATTAGTGATTGTATCAATATTTAATATCATCAATAAAAAATAGTTTGTCAGAGAATCCATTTATTGGTTTACACTCCTAAATTTTTTCATAAACTTGTTGTAATTCTTTAATGATTTTATATTCTGTCGGTGATCCTGTTGATAAATTTATAGTAATTTATTTTCTTATATATTGAATATTATTCCTACCAAACCTAATTCTACAATAACAAAAAGTGCATTCAGAACACATTAAAACCACAATCACAATAATAAACGTTTGATAAATGTACAAAGTTGAAATACACTATACAATAAGAATAAATATATAAATTTTATAATGATATTTTATATCTAAAATCATTTCAGATCCATTATTTAATTTGAATCATTATTATCTTTGCCTTTATATCAATCATCTTCTTTATTGAACTGAAGTTGTTTGATCTCTTCATCTTCATTATCTTATGTATTTCCTCTAATACTCAGTATCAACATAGACATGAATATTCTTTACGGTATGAACATTTGAATCTTCTTTTAACTCAATAAATAAAACAACTTGACATGAATCAACTATCTCATCTAGTTGTTCTTCCTCAGTTATTTCATTATTATTATTATGAACAACTTGGAAACAATTTCTAGATATGATTTTTATAATGGATAACCAATTAACTTTATTATAATCATTTTTAAATGAGTATATGCAAAATATTCTCGTTGGCATGGTTTGGTTAATAAAAAAAAATTATTGATGTTGCTAAATTGACTTTTTTTTTTTAATTGATTTCAATCAAACTACTATGATGATCTATCCTAATTCCTTTATTGATATCATAATAATAAAATTTGAATAAAAATATTATATTTTATTTTTTATAATTTCAACATATAAAAAAATTAATTTTAAATACTTTCCAACCATAAAAATAACCACAAAAATAAGTAATCAATAAAATTTGACGAACGCAGAGGTGATCGGCTCCAGTAAAACTAGTAGGGCCCAATCAATGAAAGAGGACAGATAGACAGAGGACATGGGCTACAATACACAACACTCACATGTGTTGGTTTTTGCGTTAAGAAATAGTTTTTTTTTTTAAATTAATATTTTTTTTAATGTATTAATATTTAAAATAATTTTGTTTTAAAAAATATTATTTAAAAAAATACATTAAAAAATAAGTCCTATTATAATTCCAAAAACTACTTGATAAAAAAAGTAAAAAAACTAATCTAAAAACGAGAGATTGAAAATGAGCAGTGGAGCCGGAAAGATCGTGTGCGTGACCGGAGCCTCGGGTTACATAGCATCATGGCTTGTGAAGCTCCTCCTCTCGCGTGGTTACACTGTCAAGGCCTCTGTTCGTGACCCAAGTCAGAGTCACTCACTCTCACATGCGCTGTTTCTTTCTTGTTTTCTGCTATTTTTTCTTATATATATAAATAGCATATGAATTATGATGTTTTTTAATTGTAAAATTAAGATGAAAGCGATGATGGGTTTTGAGAGACCAGATTAGATTATTTTTTTCTTTTCTGTTTTAGGTGATCGAAATGTTTACAAAGAAAATGGGTCATATTATATATATAAGAGGGTGGATTTTGTTGAAAGTAGAAATTGTTGTTGATTGAGAATTACAGGTAGTGATTTGAAAGTTCTTATCGTTCTTAGTAAAGATCAAAATCATGAAGCGATGATGATCATGTATTCTGACATTACCTGAAAACATGAATTGTTTAGCAATGAGAAAAAAATTGCTTCTTATCGATTTCATGCAATGAGAAATTCAAAGGTGATTAAATTATCGTTGCAAATGTCAGATTGGTTTGGCATTGAAGCCCATAATCTCCCCTCCCTGTTTAGTAATTGTCTAGCAATGTTTTCGGCATGTATCTTTTGTGGATGTTATTTATTTATTTATTTTCATTTTATTTTTATCAAATTTGAACCATCATTCGACATAAATTGAATAACTTGTCATGTGATTCCTGAAGTCTCTCATGTTTATTATTCCATCTTGTTTTGTTTTCCCTTAAATTCGAAGATGCAAATCCATATGCAAAATGCTTATCACTAAAACACAAAGCTTCCTCGTCATACGTTAAATCACACCCAACACTGAAAGTAATCTATTACAGCGTACCTTAGAGAAATTTAAAGCTATTCACTTCTAGTCTGGGCATATACTCCGTTGATCATGACAGAGTGGCCCAGCTTATGTTTTTTTTTTTCTCTGTGAAGATGACTTGGGTGAAATAGTGTACTTGTTGTTCATCACAATTTATCTTTACCAAAAATAGCTTGCTATTTCAGATATTTACTAACTGCTTTCAATTTATATTCTGTAGATGATCCCAAAAAGACAGAACACTTACGTGCACTTAATGGAGCTCAGGAGAGACTTCAGCTGTTCAAAGCAAATTTACTGGAAGAAGGTTCCTTTGATTCTATTGTAGAAGGGTGTGAAGGTGTTTTCCACACTGCATCTCCATTTTATCATGATGTGAAGGACCCACAGGTTAATACTGCATACTTAATAACCACCGTTTTTCTTATCTACTTAAGACTTTATTATTCACGAGACACAGGAAAATCTTAAACGGTTCCACAATATAGTATGTAGCATCTATGCCCTTTTCTTTTCTTTTTAGGTGATGATTCAAGTTTGCTGCGATGTTTTTTTTTTGAGCCTCTAATTTACTGTCACAAGCATTCAATAGTGATATGAAATAGGTTACTTGGTAGCTTCTATATTAAATGAACTTTTCTTCACTGAAACAGAACCCTAATTTGATATGCCAGATTGCACATCCATTGGCCATATGGAAAGTAATTTAACAATGCATCTGGTTTTCCTTCTAGAAAGCATCAATACTCCCTGGATTCTACCTAAATGCCGACACTTTGAAATATTTATTATGAACACTGAAATGGCTTTTAAAAAAATAAAAATATGGCTCAATATCCCATAGTGTACTTGAATTCAACGATAACAGCAATACATGGTGGTTTCATATCGATTCACTTTCATGATGAGATTGACATTATGAATAAAATTATTTCTTGCTAATAAGATGCTGTCACAAGTGCTTATGACAACGAGTAGGATGTTGTTTAATCTAGCACCGAGCAGTACACTTTTTCTTAGGAAGGTATCCAGTAACGAGCATTAAAATTTTCGAAATATATCTTAATAATTTGTGGCTCTAATCGAGAATAGGTTTCTTTTATTCAGAATGAGAAGATGGGGTAAGTAATCTAGATTTTTCACTTTTCGAAGTATATCTTACACAATTGCTTCTAGGTCATTTGTATTGGCATGTGACTTGAAGCTTACTTGGAAAGAGGAAAAAAAGTCTGGCTTATATAAATGCTTATTTGCCTTCTCAAATTCTCAAGGGTTATTTGGCTTATATAAATGCCTGTTTTCCTTCTCCAATTCTTGAACTATGCTATTAGAGTGCAATATGGGAACTTGTTCCTTTTAGCTGAAGTTAATTTAGTGTGTGTTTGGTATTGTGGTAGTTTTTGCAGTTGTAATTTTAAAAAAAAGTGGGTTAAAGAAAAATGCTTTTTACTTGTGATTTTAAAAAAGCAGGTTTAAAAAAATATATGTTTAGTTAAAATTGCTAAGAGATGAATTATTGCATGTAAGATAAATGAAAAACAAATTATTTTAGCTTCTACAAAATCAAGGTTTGAAATGCAATTATGTGTTAGGGCCATTGCAAAAAGCAAAGGCTATTTGGCTAACTAAACGTTTTTTTTTTCTATGGTTGAGTGAAAAGTAGAAGCTATCACAATACCAAACAGTCTTAAACACTTTGGATGTTCTTTGGTAATGTGATGCAGGTACTTTTCAATTAAAAATGCATGAAATTGATGTTCTTTTATATGTTTTTCATTGGTTTTGATATCTTCACATCAAAACCATTTAAAAACACTTTGGAAAGCATGATTTTGATGCTTTCACAGTCCAAACGCATTTTAAAAAGCACTTTCAAACGCACCGAAGCCACATTACCAAAGGGGGCCTTCCTGTTGGCAACAATAACTTCTGTCTTTTGTTCTTAGGTTCAAGACTTTTAGAAATTTTTTTGGATATTGAGGCTTGAAGTTGTTTGCCTTTTTTATTTTTTTTCTTTAAATGGTTATGATCAATTTCCTTCTCAATTCAGGTAGAATTGCTGGATCCTGCAGTGAAAGGAACACTCAATGTTCTTGGCTCATGTGCAAAACACCCGTCAATCAGACGAGTTGTTTTAACATCTTCTGTTGCTGCAGTTGCTTACAATGGGAAACCTCGAACCCCAGATGTAGTAGTGGATGAAACTTGGTTTTCTGATCCAATCTTGTGCAGAGAATCTAAGGTGTGTACACGCCAATATTTTCTGAATCTTGAGAAAAATTCTCGCTTATGAAATTATATTTTTCAAATGTGTCAAGTTGTTTTATTCTTCACAGATTTGGAAATGGAAATCAAATCACACAGTTCATTTTGTGACTTTTAATAATTCCATTCTAAGATTTCTGTGTTCTCTGGAATATGGTTTTGCTGATTGAACCAGATGGTGGTGGTACAATTGCTTTGTGAAATTTGTCATTTTATGTTAGGTGTAACTTCTGCTCATGATGTGTCTTTCTTTGTTTTGAAGTTTATTTGAATATTTCTCTAAGAAAGTTGGAGGTTAGCAGAATAGTAAAGTATAATTTGTAGAAATACAGAGAAAATAGCTATGGAAAGATGCAAGGACATAATTTTCTTTCTGCTAGTAATTTGGAGCTTTTGTACTATATGATACTGCTTCTACACTTCTAGTTAAGCGGCTGAATGAAATTTCATTTTCTCCTACTGTTAGAGAATAATATAAATCATATTTTGAAATCTCACCTAACAACTTATGTTATTGGGTTGAGATGGTTATGACATGGTATCAGAGCCTTGTTGACTAAGTGGTTACGAGTTCAAATCTTATTGTCCTCATCTAATTAATAGCACAAGGTAGTGTGAGTATGTGCAAATTTCAAGTCCAGAGATCTTTTACTTGAGGGGGTGTGTTAAAGAATAATATAAATCATATCTTGGAACCTCACTTAATAACTTAAGATTGGGTTGAGTTGGTTTTTTAACACCTATCAAATCATTAATGTAAATATTAAATGAACAAAGAGACCCTATAGCCATCCTTGTGATGTAGTTCTAGAGAATTTTACTTTAGGAAGTTATTTTCTCATGACCAATTTGATATTAAATCTCTTTAAGTTATATTCAATGAGTGGTTTCTCTCATCCTAGGCCATTCCATTAACACAGTTTTCTGACTGCTGCCTTTTGATGCATAAGTAACGATAATGAAATGTTTCTACCGTGTTCATTTGGCAATGGTCTGTACTAAGATACGCAGTATGTTTTCTCTAATACCTTCGCTCCTGTCTGCTTTTAGGTTTGGTATGTGCTCTCAAAGACTTTGGCCGAGGATGCTGCATGGAAATTTGCAAAAGAAAAGGATATGGACATGGTTGCAATAAATCCAGCAATGGTAATTGGTCCTCTCTTGCAGCCAACACTAAATACAAGTGCTGCGGCAATTTTAAGCCTAATTAAAGGTACTTCTTTACACTAACAAGACTAATCTTTTCATCCTGTATGCAAGCAGTAGCATATATTTCACCTCAACAAGTCACTCTTCGTGAAGAACGAATCAAAAGCAGATAAAATTCTGTAGAGAACTGGCATAAGTGATGTGAATTGCAATTCAAAAGCATTAGTTTTCTGTTTATTTTTTATAATTGTTGCATCTTCATGCTACCAGAGTTCAATGCTGGCTGGCTATCTGTTAAACTCGTTTTACCAAGTTAAAATACTGTTTTGAAGAGGAGAAACCCGAATATTAGTAGTTGTTACTCTATTAAGGTAGACCACTTTCTTTTCCATAAAGCTTGTAGCTTTTTTCTTGGCTCTCTGTTGATTGCAGGAGCACAAACTTTCCCCAATGCATCTTTTGGATGGATAAATGTTAAAGATGTTGCCAATGCACACATTCAAGCATTTGAGCTGTCATCAGCTAGTGGGAGATATTGTTTGGTTGAGAGAGTGGCACACTACTCAAAAGTAGTGAAGATTCTGCACGAGCTTTACCCCGATCTCCAACTCCCAGAAAAGTAAGTCCTTCCCCCCTATAATTTACCTTTTCTATTAGTTGTTTTGTGCTGATGATTTAGGCTCTTAGTCACCTTACTCGTGTTCTTTCCTCTCCTGATTTTACCTTACCGTGTTGACAACATATACCTTCTTGTCACCTTATTTTGTGTGGTTTTCATGGCATGATACACGTATTTGGTAAGCAAAAAGATTTTAGCAAGGTGGCAGCGTGCCTATCCTTTCCTGTGATGCTTATTACCGAACACATTGGTGTGTCAGTTGAAAGCACATAAAAGGTTTGTTCAATAGCCTGCATTCTATTGCAAAATATGCATAAAAAACCAGATTACAACACCATGCCAGGATGATAGGGGTTCGCATATCACGTGTTGTGGGATATGAAGGTGGGTGAAGCAAACAAAAATGAAAGAATTGACGACAATCAAAGAAAGGATTCTAATCATGTATCACTTTTGGAAGGTGTTTCATCTTGGAGTATAAATAAACACGATGAAAGTAAAATGGTATAGTCATCAGTTTCTTTTGATAATTTCATCATGTTGTAGCTGCTTCTAGTTAATTTGTTTTGTCATTATGGAGCACCAACGATCATTTGTTTTCATTCTAGGCTGCTTTTTTTCAGGAACTTGAGTGTTTGAAGATGCTTTATTGAACAGCGTAGATTGTTTCGTCTATGAGAATTTCCTGTTATCATCTGCAATTTTTTTTAATCAAAAAATCTATTCATTCTTTTTTATTGTGAAATCCCCTGGCAGGTGTGCCGATGATAAGCCATATGTACCAATCTATCAAGTTTCCAAGGAAAAAGCAAAAAGCTTGGGTGTTGAATTCATTCCTTTGGAAGCAAGCATTAAGGAAACAGTTGAAAGCTTGAAGGAGAAAGGATTTGTCAGTTTTTAAGTGTCTTTTGCATGCAAGAATTTTCTTATATGAATTAAATAAATAACTGGCGGAGGATATAGTGCTCCCCGCCAAGAATTTAGAGCTTGATGATGATTACTTGCTATCCATATGAACTAAATATAAAAAGAGAAAGTGGTGACCATACCTCTTTCGGTTCAGCTTAATATGTATTAGCAATAAATGGAGAAGAGAATGTTCCGACCATTCACAACAAGTTTTTTTTTTTTTTTTTCTATCTGATGCTTATGCAAATGTCAACACGTCCAAGACCTTTTCATTTTTCATTCCTCCCATTGTCTTTCTCAACCCTCAAGCTCAACAACATCAAACCCTCAATTGGATTTTTGTCCAAACGATATCAGCATGTTATTAACACAAACTTGAGGAGAGAAATCCACTATTACCCTTCTCACAAAGCTGTTTTCTTTCTTTTTTTAAGGTATTTTTTAAATTTTTTTTTTTTTAATATTGAGTATGTCTATTCTCATTTTATGATCCAGATCATGAATTTTAAGAGTTAATTTAAGTTTTTTTATGTTATGTTTTAATTAATTTTTTATTTTCAATTTTATTATTTAATATTTGATTGATTTGAAATTAATCTTTATATTTTTTTTCCTTTTGCTTTCTATAAAGTTATAAATTTTATTATTTGGATCATGACTTTGACAAATTAATCTAGTTTGTATATTTTTTTAATTGATTTTTTATTCTTAATTTTATTATTTAATATTTGATTGATTTGGAATTAATCTTCATAATTTTTTTTCCTTTTGCTTTCTATAAAGTTATCAATTTTGTTATTTGGATCATGAGTTTGATAAGTTAATTTAGGTTGAATAATTTTTTTTTTTAATTCATCTCTCAATAATGAGTTTGCCTATCCGGTTTCATGACCCGAATCGCGGGTTAACTCAGGTTTTTTTTTTGTTTTTTTGGTTGATTTTTTTTTCAATATCATTCTTTAATATTTGATTGGTTTAAAGTTAGGCTTTTTAATTTTTTTGTTTGTTTTTTATGAGGTTATCACCGTCTCATTACTTGGATCATGAGTTTGACGGGTTAACTTAGGTCGTTTTTTAATCTTTTTTAATTAATTTTTTTTCTATTTCATCTTTTAATATTGGATCGATTGAGAATTATGTTATATAATTTAATTCTATTTATTTTCTATAAGGTTATCTCAGTCACTTGACCTGAGTTGCGGCTTTGATAGGTTAACCTGAGTTGACTCGAGTTATTTATTTATTTATTTGTGTTTAATTGATTTTTTTTTCAATTTTATCCTTTAATATTGGTTTGATAAGGAATTAGATTTTATAATTTGTTTTAATTTGTTTTCTTTGAGGTTATCTCGGTCGCAGATTAACCTGAGTTAATCTGGGTCAATTCAATATGTTTTTGTCTCAATATTTTTTTTAAATGTCATCTTAATTTTATTTTAGTGAAATTGTATTTTTTTAATAGTATATGAGTTATCTTTAAACTTTTTTATATTAATCAGTTCATATCATCTTAACTTCTATACAATTTAAATTTTTTAATTAAAAAATACATCTGTAAAATCTAATTTTTTTTTCTCCAGAAAATTGATTTGGCATGCAACTAGCGCGAGAAATAATATAGTATATACATGGAGGTGTGAAAGACGCAATTTTTTTTTTCTAGCCATGTGGGCCATTTATATCTCCACTTTTGGAAAAAACAAAAACCCTAGTTAATTTGAAAATATTTTAATTTTAATTAGAGGCTATACTTTTTTTTTCTTTAGTAGTTGATTTTAACTTGAATTACATCATACAAAATTCCATACACACACGGTATTTCTCCTAGAACAGAATTTTAAATAGACAAGGAATATAGTAAACAAATTCAGTTAGGATATATATATAAAAGATAAAATCCATATAAAGATAGGATTTATCAAGTTGCTAAGATTGCGGAGTATTAATTTTCAAATATATCTCTAATATATATATATATATATATGTATGTATGTATGTATATGTATATGTATAGTTTTGTTTCCCTTTGCAACTACAACACATAACAAAATCGATTTTAAGAGTTAATATTAACGTCTTAGAGAATAATGTCGTCTTTAGAAGAAAATTCTTCAGAGAGTCCTACTATGGAGTTTACCGAGGAATCAATGCAGAACGTAGAGCATTCTCTTACCACTCCAATAACATCAAACATCACTTCAAATTCCTCTGTATCACCGCCCCAAATCCTGATCAATTCAACCTCATTGCCTCCTCCACCAGCACCAGTACCAGTACGGCAGCCACCTTCTGTCACTGCTTCACCATCACTAGTACTACAGTCACCTTCTACGTTTACATTAGCAGCAGCAGCAGCACCACCACCACCCAGATTCGCTAATGACCGCGATGACGATCATTATTTCAATAGTTTCCCACCTGGATATAGGTTTTGCCCGCATGATCATGAGCTGGTGTTACATTACTTGACCAATAAGGTTAAAGGTTTGCCATTGCCTCGGAACAAAATTGTAGATGTTATTCTCTACCAATACGATCCCGAGTATCTTGCAGGTTTTTGATACAAACCCTTTTCTTGTCTTTTGGTTAAGATTTTTGATACAAACCCTTTTGCTGAGATATTGATGTTGTCATTTCTTTTGATTATTCGTTTTACTTTATTTGTTAACACATAGCATTCCAGTAAACAATACTTGCATGATCATACAAATTTTGTGTTTATTTGTCAACAGATAGATACAAGAAATTTGGGGAAAAAGAATGGTACTTCTTCACCCCTCGGGACAGAAAGTACAAGAATGGAAGTAGACCAAATCGAGCTGCCAATGGTGGATACTGGAAAGCCACTGGAGCTGATAAGAACATCACACATGATGAAGCTGTTGTTGGATATAGAAAGGCACTCGTTTATTATACCGGGAAGGCTCCAAAGGGTGACAAAACCAACTGGATAATGCACGAGTTTAGAGTGAATGAACCAATTCCTCAAGTCAGAAATCATAGAGATGACATGCGGGTACAATATGATTATTCATCAATTTCTCTCCAATTGGTATAACAGCTTTGTTTTAATTCAATTCTTAACATGAGTAGTAACCAAATTTGATTGTTTTGTTGCAGCTGGATGAATGGGTTCTGTGCAGGATTTACAAGAAACAGGAGAAGCGTAATAATGTCAGAAATGAACAAAGGAATGAAGAACGTACTAATGTCATAAATGAACAAAGGAATGAGGAACATTCTTCAGGGTCAATGGATGATATTGAGGAAGATTATCTCCATGATCATAATTCAAATGATCTGGCTGCTATGGGCGCTGACTATGCTGGGGAGATATACGACATGGGTACTGGTTCTTTAGAGAATGCATTCCCAGTATTTAATGAGTTAAGTCAACAAACGACTGCTCTGAGAGGATACTTAGATGGTATTAACTTTTTTCCAGCACCTGCTCACCATAGCAGGACGTTGCAAGATACACAGGTCCCCAATTTGGCTGAGACATTTGGAAATCCTGCCCCAGTTTTCCCCGTTGACAACTGGCCATACAGGCAAAGGGGATACCAAGACGAGTTTCTGAATCATACGAACTGGTCTCAGGTTAACATTCCCGGCCAATCTCTTGACCGCTATTCTGTCAAGCCAACTTATCTTCCAGGAAATCCTGCTCCTCTTGTCAACCTTCGTCCCACAAATACTGCTCGTCCTCCTCACGGCCTTCCTTACATGAATACCGCTCCTCCAGCTGGCAGCCTTCCTCCTATAAATACTGCTCGTCCTACTGGCTGCCTTCCTCCCACAAATACTCCTTTTCTTACCATGCGCCATCCTCCCACAAATCCTGCAAATAGTCAGCCAACGAAACTGACGGATGTTGATGCCAAACTTCCCAGACGGCCTCCTCAGCACTTATGATAATTAGTGTTCGGAGTTGGGTTTCTAGTGGATTTCAAGAATGACTGTCATCAGCTGTCATATAGACAGCGTATGTACTAGCTTTTTCTTTTATAATCGCGTATGTACTAGCTTTGCTTATGGATCTTCTAGGATCTTAGAATTTAGTGAATAGACAATATTCTAGCTAATAGTAAGATATATATTATATTTGTTTACAGATTTTCTAGTTTTAGAAATTTAGTGACATGGTTTTGGCGCATTGTTAACAAGATCATTACTTTCTATTTTCTCCTTTCTAGTAATTTAGTGGCATGGTTTTGCAGCATCATTTAATTCACTTTATGTTTTGAGTGCTTACCTTCAGGATTAACGGAGAACGTTCTGCGATGATCGTGTTTGCGAGTTAGTGATCTACTTGTGCATGTTCACCGTATGATTATCACAATCAAGTCTTGCATGAAGTTTTGCGATGTTTGTTCTTTACATGATTATCCCTGCAGTACGTGTAATATATATGTGTTTTGAACTAGAACCCAGGAATACAAGTTTTTCTTGTCCTGTCTTCTTCGAGCTTTGGCAGAATAATATGAATTGAGCAATTGTTGGTTCTAGGGTTTATACCATGTGGGTACAGACTCATGTACTCTTAATACTTGAAAATCAGTATGTGGAAAATATGAGTCCAAAATGACGAGTTGTAAAGCTCACCCGACTCGTATAGAACTCGCATCCGTCTAGTTTTTTATTTGAGCTTGGATGTATTATGTGGCTCGATGCTCTTATAAACCAGAGGCCATTGATTTAGACCTCTAAAAACGTTGATGGTCTAACAATTCAAAGCTCCCATCATTCAAAGCCACCATCTGTATCATAGCTCACACGAAAAATGTCAAAATTAAAAATTTGTTTGCTTTAAGTAAAAAGAAAATATATATTTAAAAATAGAAAATATTTATCAATAGTAAATTCAACTCTATTTCTACTTGAGAAAGAGACTAAAATATTAATATAATTCCTAAAACAAAGGATAATATTAGAAGAGTAAAATTCTAAGAATAGATATTATTATTATTATCACTGGATTATGAGTTTTTTTTTATATATATTTTTTTAAATAATCCCCAATAACTAACAGAGATCATAAAAATTTCTCGATTAACTTCAAATGTCTTTGAAATTATCAAGAAGAGTTGATTCAAATCTGATTTCAAATCTCAGATAGAGTAAATTTTAAAATGTTCATTTACGATTTGTTCGTGAGATCGATTTTATTTAAATCTCAGCTTGATTTTTTTTTCATCAAACGAAAAAAAAAATCTTTCCGAAATATATCTTATATATTTTGAAAAGCATAGAGATAGGTATTGAAAAACAAGATAAATTTCATTTAAAAGATAATTACGTATTAGATAGATATTAAAAATAAAGATAAGATTTTAGTTATAAAAAAACTAAAGATAATTTTATTTAAAAGATTAAATTATTAAGTATGTGTATAGTTAAGATATTAAATTTCAAATATATCTGCAGCTCATATTCTTAACTCTTGAGTCGAATGTCCTGCCAAGGAGACATTGCTTTCGAGTGGACTACTATGGAGTTTACTGAGGAATCAAAGCCGAACGTACAGGTTTCTGCTACCACTTCAGGGGTTTCAAACAGTCTTTCAGAGCCTTTCAAGCCATCACCAAGCTCACCATCTTCTGTGAATTCTTCACAACCATCACCAAGAATTGCTGGTCATGATCATGTGATAAATCCAGATAATAATGATGATGATGATGGTGACAGCTATTTCAATAATTTTCCAGCCGGTTATAGGTTTTGCCCTCATAACCATGAGCTGGTTTTGCATTACTTGAAGAATAAGGTCAGTGGGCTGCCATTGCCTAGGAACAGGATTGCTGATGTTTCACTTTATCAACATAATCCCGAGGAGCTTGCAGGTTCTTTTCTTCTAATTTTGATAAGATATTGTTTCATTGAATTTGATATGATTTATGACCATCTTGTTAGTTTCAGATTACAAGTTTTCTTTTTGTTAATTTAGAGTATATAAATGAGACTTCTTTTTAATCAACTTTGTTCTTATAGTTTTATGTATAAGCATTAATGGATTTATGACTACAAATTAAGTTTGTTGTTTTTATCGATGATAGAGCAATTTAAGCACTATGGAGAAAGGGAATGGTATTTTTTTACGCCAAGGGACAAGAAGTACAGAAATGGAACGAGGCCGAATCGAGCAGCAGGCGGCGGATACTGGAAAGCCACTGGAGCTGATAAGAAAATCGTACACGATAAGGCTATTGTTGGATATAGGAAGTCACTGGTTTATTATAATGGAAAGGCCCCTAAGGGTGATAAAACCAACTGGATGATGCATGAATTTAGAATGGAAGCTGCAGCTCCTCCAATCAGAAATAACATAAATGACATGAGGGTATATGGATATTCAAAATCCAGCTCTAATTATTAATTGATCAACAGCTAGCATTTGCTTTTAATTCTTTCTTAACATGATTAGTAACCAAGTTTTTTCTTGGTGCAGCTTGATGAATGGGTTTTGTGTAGGATTTACAAGAAAATTCAGAAGCCTGTCAAATATCGAGAGCAATTTTCTTCACAGAAACACCAGCTCCTTATGGGTCCAAATGATCTGGCTGCTATGGATGGTGACCGCAACAGTGGTAATGATTCATGGGAAAATCCATGGCAGCAACAGGCTACTCCTCCTTTAGCTGGATTTGATGACTTATTTTTCTTCTGCAACAGTTATTCTGCAGCCCAGGTCCCATTTTTACCAGAGACTTGTGAAGATCCTGTCCCCATGCTTCTGAGTTCCGACTTTTCAAAAGGGTTAGCAGAAGAAATATGGAATCCTCCCATCCTTCAATTTGATCTAGCTGAAACATTTAATTTGTATGGTAGCACGGAAGATAATCCTGAGACCATCACTAACCTCCCAGCTGAGAATCTCCGAATCAATCCTTCTCCTGCAAGCACCGGTCGATCTGTCAACATCAGAAACGACTGTTGAGACCAAAGTCCCCAAACTTCCCCAGCAGCTACCTTAGTGTGTTTTACGTTTAGGTAGAATCTCATCAGCCTTTTCTCCTAACTAACATCTGTTCAGGTTTGCTGATGAATTTTCTAGTTTTAGGGATTCAGTGAAGACTCCTTAGAAGCTAGCGATATTTATGGTGATGGATTTTCAAGTTTTAGGAATTTTATGACATTGTTCACTAATATTTTTCGCTATTTTTCTTATTGGTATGTGTTTCAACATTCAGAAGTATATGAATAAACATGTGGCGCATGATCAGATGTATAATTTAGCTTTGTTCTGTTTGAACCACAACCAAACCTTTCGTTTTTTTTATATCTTCCCACACAATTGCTACACCATATTATTATGACTCTAAGGGCCCAACATTCTGCAGCAACCATTTTAGCAGGATCTCTTTTGAACGGAATCGTAAGTTTTTGGCAGTCAACGTAAGGCCATGCCATGAAGAGGATCTCTTTTGAAGTTGATAGAAGAACGGGTATAGAAAACATAAGAACAGGATAGGAGTCCCAACAGAGGGGAAACTCAAAATCTGTTTACAACTGGCTCGCTCTATCCCGGCCTCAGTCTTCTTAACCCGTCTCTATCTAAACGATTTTCCAGTGAGTTACGATTATCTAGTCTATCATGGATCACCTGTTGTGCAAAAAACAATGAGAAGGATTAGTGCATTTGAAATGTTTGATCAGTGATGCATCTCCGTTTCTTTCTTGTAACAGTGTTTAATGCATCTCATGCCACGAATTCTTCACATAGTTTTTTCGACCGATGTTGATGAAACGCTCCTGATTCTTGCTTGTCTTCTTGTCATTTGCAATGGCATCCTAGAGCTATTAGAATCCTGTATTGTCTGTCTCGTTAAAAGCTTCTACTTCTGTTTTTGTTTCACAAGTACACAGGTTGATGCACATTCCGTAAGGTAGAGAACTTGTGTCAAGAGCTAAAAGAACTGCAATGGTAATTCTTGGATCCCCCGCAAACTAAACATGGACTTGTTCTCTAGAGCGACACATTTGAAGTTTGGCTCTCTTACAGTCAATGTATTTAGATGGGGGAAAGGGGGAATTTTGATGAATTTTCAGAATTTGAAGTTTTCCTGCACGGGGTAGTGCAAAGGGAAAACTGCTCTACTATTTTGTCTCGCCAAGGGAGATGAATTTCCAATATCTCTAAAAAGTGACCGTTTGGGAGCATCAAGTCCACCGGCGCAGGCGTGTGGCTTTCTGCTGCCATCACTAAAGGCCTTCTTCTGGCGACAATCATCATTAGTATTACGGTTTTCCTTCAAACGACAAACTAATACTCGCTTCTCAGTCTCATTTGGAGCCTCCAAAGAAACTGATGGTAAGTTTTTAGACCTTGATGTCTCTTTAACTCTTTCCTTCCTCAACCTCTCGAGCTCCTCTTGAAGCACAGCTACCTGATTTTGTAGCTCATTTGCCTTGGCTTCAGAAGAGAGGGCTTTCTGTCTCCATTCTTGCACCTGTAGAAAGCCACATCATTAATTTTGTATAAATGCAAAATGTATTGACAAGCTTAGGATCAAATGTTGCTGTATCAGTCTTTTACCCTTAACTTGAGTGCCTAAAGTCCCATTCTATTCATCCCTCAGACAAATCGATTCATAAGCCATCAGCATTTGCAGATAAAACTAAGGAGGCTATTATTCAAGACTGTCCACGTTTACTTTTTGTAATCCAAAAATTGATAGCTGGAATCTTTCTCAATGTTGGGTGTTGCAGAAATGCGAACTTTGAGGGGGAAAGGTGTTTTCTAATACATTTAGAAATAGTTTTCACTGCCAAAATCATTTCGACATTTTAACTTTCTTGAACTTCATTGAGCTATTTAGTATGTTCCATGGTATTTTGAGTAATGCACTTCCACCGGGTAGATTCAATGCCTCGGAGATGAAGAAAGAAATAGAAAGACGACATAGAGCTTGGTTTCTTACAGCAGAATTCAAGGATTGAATTTGACAATCAGAATCAAGTGCTCGATCTTCCCAAAAATCTCTAGAAGCCTGCAACTCTTCCATCTCATTCCTGACTTGCCCAAGCATCTCTTGCATTTGGGACCATTGCTCTGTCTCAGCCTGAACTTGCTCTATGACGCTCCGCACTATGATCTTGCAGCACCCAGAGCATGTTTTCTCCTCCTGTAGAAGAACTTTCGTCATCATTCAGGCAACAACGTTACAGCAATTATGGATACCTATTGTATGACATCCATAGAACATTTGATATTAAAATCCTACAAAGCCAATAAGCTGACTAAGTTTTTTCTGGTCATTTAAAAAATTTACTGCACTGTTTAACATATGTTTCACAGACCTCGCTGAAATTGATTAGGACTTTAGGAGTGTCACCAAATCTATACCCTTAAACCACGCTTGGTTTGCTCAACAGTAACTCCAATCATTAAGATGTCCCCTCTTCCTAAAGTCATTTGAATAATTGATGTTTACAGTCAAAACTAACAGATAATAACAGTGGATTTTTACCTTGCATGGTTGTCTTGTTGAAGATGAAGGCTTATCAGGAAATTCTATTATTCTCTTGGAAATGGAGGCATAATTGGCAGCAGAACTGCTGGCTGTAGAGTGCATTGAACCACACTCATCTTCTATTCTCTCTAACAAGCTTCTATTCGACAATCCCTCCATTTTCCTTCTCAGTATCTCCATCTGCTGCACATTGTTCACTTCTAGAAATTAGCCATATGCAAAGTTAACTCTGACATAATAATGGAAACTATAGATGTATTTCTTTGCTAAATAAATGGAGAGGACAGTAATTGACATGTAAACCTCTGAAAATCATCGAAAATAATAACAGGCATATATATGCTAATCTGTTTGCTTTAGGAAAAACGTTTAAAAGAAAACCAAAACCACATTGATTACAGTGATAATTTACCTTATTAAAATTGAACTTGTTCTACTTCATAGAAGTGAAAAAATTGAAATTGTTCGACTTCATAGAAGTGAACTGTTCGTTCAGAAATCTAAAAAATAAAAGAACAGTCGGATTCATCTATCTAGTTTTCTTAAAACAAAGAAGATAATGCAACTGAAAAAATTCTTAAGAAAGGAGAGATTAAACATTACATTGCAACTGCGATTTGAAGCAAAAGTCTCATGGACACTGCAGTTTGTTTTTATGGACATGCTTGCTTCCGCCACCTCTTGGATCTCCTTAACGCATATCTCGTCCGATTCTCCTCCGAAGTTCTCTAGCCCTCTTTGAAGAAGAGATACTTGTCTATCTAAATTACTACACTTTCGACCTTCTAAATCCTTAACCCCTGATCTTCTTTGCAACTTCTCTAGCTTCTCTACCAATTCTTGAATCTCTTCATCCAATACCATGCTCGCATCCTTGCCATCACAAATCCCTTTTCTCCCCTGCAAACAAATCACAAAACTAAATTCAAAAGAAAGAATAAAGAGGTATGGTAAATTTAAAATTAGGATCAAAATCATATCCTTTAGAAAGCTCTGTTTGATTGCAGAGAGGCTATCACAAAACTATACAAACTAGATAGATAGGGCCTAGTTAATAATAATCAAGAACCTGACACGTTAAGAGAGAATAAAAAAGTAGACTGGTAGCTGTGTCAGGCTTGCTTGAGTTGAGCCATGGTTATCTCAAGTCCCATGCCTAAAAAGTAAATTATTTTCTTTTTCTAAAATTTACCAAGAATCAAAATTATGAACTCTCAAGAACCGATCACACATCACTGAAAATGTTAAAACCCAAATGAAAACAGCAACTAAAATTAAGAAAATGCAAGAGAAATACTAACAGAAAGCAGAGTTTCAACAGCAGATCTCAGAATCCTCTCCATTTGAACCCTTCTCCTCTCCATCTTCTTGACAGCAATCTCTCTCTCCATCCGCAACAAATTACACTCTGCCCTCAACATCTCAGCTTGAAACCTCCACTTCTCCTCCTCCATCACCACACTCTCCCTCTCCTCCACTCTCTCCCTCCTCTCCTCCTCAAAGCACTGATAACCCCTGCTACCGCTAGCCATCATAATTGGCACAACCCCTCTTGCAAACCCTCTTTCTTGATCAAACAAAGCCTCTAACTTTCCTTTCTCGTCTCTTTGTGAACTTGGCTTTGTGGCATTGGCCTTTGGCACTTGTGGTTTCCTGCGAGGCCTTCGAGGTAAATGGAGGATTCTTGGAGTTGGTTGGGCTGGTGGGTATTGCCATTTTGGTCTCCTTGTTGTCAATGTTGTTATTGTCGATACATTATCCATTCAAGAACAACAGCTACTTCAGTTTTTTCTTCCTTTTTTCTTCTTGGTTTTGAGATACGCTTTGGTTTCTTGTCAAAGAAAGGAAAAGAGTTTCAAGATCAAGATTTGAACACAGATAGTTCACAACAACTTCGTTTTATATTGGTGGATACAGTGTAGGAGAGAGAGTTTGGAGTTTTGAACACAAATTTTTGGCACAGACAACTTTCCTTTTTGGTTTGAAAAATTACAGGTTGGTTGTTTGTTTTATTATGTAGGAATTGGCCTGCCGAGAAGCGGGTTCTAGTTGAAGTAACAGTTTGGAGCTACAGAGAGAAGTCAGAGTTTGGACTCTTGTGACAGATTATAGTACTTCTACTAAACTTTAGTTTTTGAAAGTACTTCGATAATAGTTTATGCTTATATTGTTTTTAGAGTGAAATAATAATAATTGAACCCAAAATGTACCATTTTGGATTTGAAAAGAGAGGTTACTTAGAGCAGCCAAACAAGAGTCCAGTACCCAAAATATACCATCAATTTTGAACCTAAAATTGATGAAAGCCGAGAGAGAGAGAGAGAGAGAGAGAGAGAGAGAGAGAGGAGCGGGAGAAGTTAAGGCTACAGGCGTGCAACCTCGTTATGTGGAAGGAACAGAGATTTCAAATGAAAGCTGTGCTGTGAGTGTTTCTTTCTCATGTGCTGCTGCATAAATTTCGTATCCTTGGACCTTGTTTTCTTATGGAAAACTGAGAAGGATGTGTAGTTACTGTTGCATCAACACTAACCTGAAACAGGAAAAAAAAAAAAAAAGTTTCTTTCATTTCTTACTGCTTTTGCTCTTCGCTTTTTACTTAACTAATGGACCAAGAAAAGAGAAACTTTAAGGTCATGGATTGCTGTTTGAATAGCAGTGCTCAAAATTCTTTTATTTAGAGATTGAAAGCAGATTGAACGAGCCATTTATATTTTTACCAAATATATATATATATATATATATAACCATCAACATATATATATATAGAACGATAACCAGCAAAGAAGAAGACACCATCAAACAGTCTTCTCGCATCAAAGAGTTTGAGATATAATTATACATGTACTAAAAGTAAATCATCTTTTACAGCACAAATGACACAATTAAAATTTTCTTTATTTTTTCTTATTTTAACGGTATTGGAGCGATGGTAACTCTGTAATTTTTTGTTAATTTTTTTTTAAATAGTTTTTCTTATATTTTTTTCTTTTTATACTTGATATTTTTATCATTTTACATTATACATATTTATCACCATTTATTTATCTTTATATTTTTTTTTAATTTTTCCTCTTTTTTTACATTTTTTTTTGGAAGAAAAATATTATTTTTCTTTTTCATATTTAAAATATTTATCATTCTATATCTGGCCTATTTATACCTTCTTCTTTTTTTCATATCATCGTTCTTTTGTAATTTGTTTTTAAATATTTTTTTCTTTACATTTTTTTCTTAAAAAAAACTTATTATACAAATATTAAGGAAATGATGTTTTAATATAGCAATTACAACATTATTTTATTTTTCTACTACGTTAAAAATAAGTTTGAGATTTTACATGTTTTTATTAACCATTATATTTTATTATATATAAACATTAATTTTTTTATTTATTTTTATATTTTTTACTTGTTGTCAAAAAATATATTAATAAAATCTATACATTAATTTATTTGTGTTATAAAAAAATCATTAAACCTCAACTAGGCGGGTCGAATAGACGTGTTAAATTTTTTTTTTCATTTATTCATAGATAGTTATTTATTTATTTATTTATTTATTTATTTAAATGGCTATTTTATTTATGATTAGAAATTTTTATTAAAAAACACATTTAAAAAGCTTAAATAGATCAAAAATACCTACTATATAACTAGTATCTATACGAGATAACTCCGAGTAAAGCTACAAAGATTATGAGAGATGGCATATCTTATCTATACGAGAGGAATTTCATAAAGTTGTTAGTCTAAAAGATTTCACTGCATTGCTAGGCTACTGATAAATGATGCATGCAAATCTTGCATGCCGCTTCACCTGTTGTGCAAAAAACAATGAGTTCATTAAATAACAGGGGAGGTGGCATCACCTTCTCCGAACTCAAAATAAATGAATTTGGATCTGGTTCACGAGCTTACTTTATAATAAATTGAAGAGAAATAGTAGATATAACTGTAAATTTGGATTCGTAACAATCAATTGAAATTTAAAGATATAACTGTGAATTTGGATGTTGATGTCCCTAGAATCGTAAAAAATAGAAGCCTCATGAGTTATCCCGGGGAATGAATTGCAGGAATTTACACAAGATTTACTTTTTCCATGTTGAAACCACGTCCAAGGAGAACAGAGCATGTTTTGAGCACGAGAATAGCCCTTTGACATCCACTCTTGGCCACAGGATTTCATAACCACAAATTCTGGCAAAGATAAAAGCAACACATGGCATTAATCCATTCGTCCAATCATTTTTTGGGGATAAGGAAATGGATGGTTGTCTCCCAACAAGTCCTTGAGCCATTCACACTCCTAGAACTAATAGTGGTTCAATCCATTCTTTTACGTGCATGTGATTGTCAGACACAAACACTGAGCAACAGAGAGGAAGCAAGAAATTTGCAGAGCAGAGATGGCATCCATGACCATGACAGCCTCATTCCTAACTGGTTCCGCCATGGCCAAACAGCCTTCGACAACCCCACGTAGAGGGCTCATTGTGGCCAAGGCCTCAAGAGCCACAGAGGGAGTCAACGTGGAGATGAAGAACAGAGAAGAGAGCAGCAGTGGGAGGAGGGATTTGATGTTTGCAGCTGCAGCTGCTGCTGCCTTCTCCATTGCCAGAGTCGCCATCGCTGATGAAGAACCTCGGCGAGGGACCCCAGAAGCTAAGAAGAAGTATGCTCCTATTTGTGTCACAATGCCAACTGCTCGTATCTGCCGCAACTGAGAATTTGAGGTTCTATGTGATGTTCATTGATGTAATTTAAAAGTTGTCCTCGCTTGTATGCTTTTATTGGGGAGCCCTCTTTATTTCAAATCTCATCTTCTATTTCATTGAACCCAATTCTTCGGACCCAATAACCCTGTTTTTCATGGTAAAACGTAGGATTTACCTCCTATTCTGTTGGAAATGTTAGTAAAGTGTTGGAGTTGGCTTGCAGCACCCACCCTTGCTGATCGAACAGCCCGAGTTTTCCTTGAATTTAGACACAGTACTCGTCTTCCCTGGCTTTTGAGCTCCATGGAATGATGTTGAATCCATTACTTATGCTAGCATCTTCCCCAACTCCACACCAAACAACGGTTACACGACAGGAAAGCAAAACACCTATTTCTCATTCCATATGTGATGAATCATTCGATCTGCTTCCAATATATTTCTGTGTGGCGCCAAATACAGTGGTAATCAATCAGACAATTGCAAACTATGTTGCTAATGCTGTACATTTTATGGAAAAAGTAAGAATACACGTTGCTAATGCTGTACATTTTATGGAAAAAGTAAGAATACACCCCTGCCGTGATTCGAATTAACGAGCAACAAATTAATAACCATGACCACAAAAGAACCTAAGAGACTGCCTTTTGTATTCCCCCTTTCCTTTTGGGTAAAATACATCAATGGCTACACCCTGGAAAGGTGAAATGGGGATTTTAGTAAACATGTACCACCACTAAATAAAAACCTGTTCCAAAATTATCGCAGCAATTTTCCATTTTTTTCTAAAACTGAACTAGTTGCCTTAAGATGCCACCTTTGGAGGTTAAGCTTCAATTTCCATATGCAGTTTACTATGAACTAAGAAGGAATATGACTACCTAAGAACCTCAATTATGCAGGAATTCAACACGCTATCCAGCCGATCCCATTTGAAAAACATGAAAAATGGGAACATCAAAAACTTGAAAATTCCAAATCAGGACCAAGTCAAGTTAGTTGTACATCTGCGAAATGAATTCAGATGAAAAATGCAGAAGCTGCCCATCAAGAATTGCTGGATGACAGAAAAACAGACGTTTCCCAGGTTGCTTTTGCACTCCATTATCTAGGACCGGTACTGGTTGCGTAATTCTTGGATAATAAACTGAAAAGAAAACATATTGATGATTACATGCATGTAAAAGAGATCTTGTTACAGGATAATAAAATGAAAAACACTCAGACAAATCTTTGGCTTAATAGGATACAAGGCCTGGTTCATCAACAATATAAAATAAAGGTCTTGTAAGAACCTGAGCAAGCAAAATTGTGATACAAAAAGATTTGGAAACTTGGCATTACAGCTGTTACCGACCAGTAACAGCACAGAGGGATACAAAGAGAGATTGTTCCACATTCACCTCAAGCCATTTTGCCAGGTAAGAAGATTGCAGAAGACGTGTAGGAAACTCATTCCCCTTTCCCATTTTGCTGGGCAGAAGCATAATTGCGAATAACTTCCATGGCCAGCTGATGAGCAGTCTTATTCTGCAATTTTGCAAGTTCATCCATTTTTTCATATGTATCCTTATCAGTAAAAAGTCTCAGGTTGTATGTGGACCGTGTAGCCACCACACCATCCCATTTCTCAACCCACTCTTGAAGAGTTTCAAATCCCTGATAAAAGAGATTGAAGTCAATATCTTTAGACTACTGGAAATTTTCAATAGGATTGGATAAAAATTCAACATGAAAAAGCTAACTTCTCCTCAAATGGGTTGAGAGATGATAACTTGCAAGGTAGTAATCTCTATACTCACCACACGGTTTGTGAAGTCGCCAAATGATTCTTTGGATTGTCTTTTCCTTTTCCAATTATAAAACAGAGGTTCCAAAACCTTTTCAAGGTCATGAATCTTAACCTTATTCATGAAGGTTCTTGCTAATGAAGTTTGATTGGGTGTTCCCCCAAGCCAAAGCTGTTTAAAAACAACAAAAATGGTTCATTACGTTTTCCTTTAATTCTCATTTGTAATACTGAAACAAAACAAACAAAAAGATGGACATCAATTCAGTCCTTGGTATACCTGGTAGCTATTAGGGCCATCACCAACAAGTCCAAGTTCAGCCATGTATGGTCTGGCACAACCATTGGGACAGCCAGTTGCCCTTATTACCACAGATTCATTGTATTTGAGACCAACCTGAAATCAAAAAAGACTACCAGTAAATAGTCTTAATTTACATTTGCATGCAATTGACAATTCACTACATTCATCTATCAAAAGCTTGGTTCAATTCTGATGAACTCATTTGAATGAACACACCTTCTCGAATACAGCTCTAATACGTTTGAGGATGTCAGGTATTCCCCTTTCAGCTTCGGTTATTGCCAATGGGCACAGTGGTAAAGCTGGACATGCCATTGCAGTCAAATTGAGGGGGTCTACATACTTGGGTTGCTGTGCATGAGCAATATTAATCCAAAACCAGAACAATTGAGAAAAACGAAACAAAACCAGCAAGCAAAACAAAGACCTAGCAAACCGAATAAGCACTATAATAACCCCCAGAAATTCATCATTTGCCAACTGAACAGCAGAATCATTCAGACAGTAGTAGAAAGGCATGAAACAAGAAACAGAGATGCTAAGTGGGTCCTTCTGACATACTATACAAGAATGTTGAATGTCAATTACCATTGAAAGGTTTACCAGAAAGGTCGACTGTTTGGCATGATAAGTGATTACATCCATAACATTAAATACAAATTCTGAAAAGGTGTCCACTGATAAATTAATAACTTGAGTGACTACAAAGACTATCCTTACCGAACCTAATTATTAAATTGATAAAGGCTGCATGAGATTTCAAAAGATGTCCTTTGCTCTGTGGTTTTATTGGAAAAATAGATGACTAGCAGGGAATAAAGATTCAGATCTTGCAATATTGTGGCATTTATAATAGTTTGACTGCACATCACATTTGCAATTGTGTGCTAATGCCATCTAAATCTTAATGGAACCATCTGACAAGACCTACCCAATTACTGCCTTGTATGAAATCCTTTCTTTCATATATGAAACCCTTTCTTTCATATATGAAACCAGGAAATCAAATCCTTTCTTTAGCTCACAAACAGTTTCATGATTAATCCATTTCCATGATTCACTAGGAACTAAGGAATTCAGTTATACAAATCCTAACACCAAGTCTCAAGGAACAGGAAAAAAAAATGATATATGCCTACTCATATTAGTCAATGGACTTTAACTCTGGGAAAGTTTCACAGTTATGGAATACCCGGACAGAAGATAATGTGGACACCAAAAGTGAAAAAACCTTACCAGTAAACCAGCCTGTGCAAGAGCTGTGGTGATTGGGCGCTTCCATGCTTTGCGAATACCACACAAGATGATGTTCTGGTTTGGTGTGAGACGTACATCCAAATTGTACTTTTCTATTATTTCCCTTAATGTCACCTTCATTTTCCCCCCAATACGACCACTATCAACATGGAGCCCACAAAACAAGCCACCATCACCCTGCCAAGAATTTTCAATCTATCAGTAAGCAGAAGGTAAAATTCAAGAAGCAAATAAGGTACAGATAAGAAAATGTTTGATCCTAAGCAGAATAGCCAAAACATTGTAATGTGGTGAGACAGAACCAAAGTTTACACTTATAAATTAGGGATAACCTGCTCGTGCCATCCCAGGTAACTTTTAAATTCCCACTCAGGCAACTCACGGGAAGGCTCAAATTTCTTCCCATAATATTGCTCCACAACACTTCTAAACTTCTCAATTCCCCAGGAGCTTATCAAATATTTCATTCTACTGTATTTACGATCATCTCTCCTCCCATTTTCTCGTTGAGTGACAACAATAGCTTTCACTGCACATAGAATGTCTTCTTTTGGTACATAACCCAATGGTTCTGCCAACCGAGGAAAAGTGGTCTCTAGCCTATGAGTTCTTCCCATACCACCACCAACCTGCATCACATCAGAAATTGTAAGAAACGAAAAGCAGAAATTGTAAGAAACAAAAAGCTGTAGGCAATTAAGAAGAAAAAAGAGGAATGTTTCAGTATATGTTAATCTAATCTTACAAATAAATTAAACCCCTGAGGTTCCCCATCAGCATCAGTAACAACAACCACACCAACGTCATTTGTGAGAAGGTCCACAGAGTTGTCTGTTGGCACAGTGACTGCGATTTTGAACTTCCTAGGCAAGAATTGAGTTCCATAGATGGGCTCTGGTGAATCAGGAAAATTGGTTCCATGAGAATTGTCATTGCGGGCCTTCACTACCTCTGGAGGTTCTGCCGACATTATTTTCTCTCCATCCACCCACATATCATAGTAGAAACCAGACTGGGGAGTTAGAAGTGCAGCAATATTATCAGCGGTTTGCTGTGCAAATTGGTAATCTTTTCTTGCAAATGGGGCAGCAGGGGCCAAAACATTCCTGTTAAGATCACCGCATGCACCAAGAGTTGAACCCATGCTATGGATAATGCTGCTCATCACAGTCTTGAGGTTCTTCTTTAGAACACCGTGGAGCTGAAATGTTTGCCTGGTTGTCAATCGAAGTGTTCCGATTCCAAACTGATCAGCAAGATCATCCATGGTCAAGTACAATTTGTTCGGGACTTTCCCACATGGATTCTTTGTACGAAGCATAAAAGAGTAAGATCTTGCCCCTCGTTCATCTCTGTTATACTGCTGATAGCTCCCATGGAACTTGATTATTTGTGTAGCAGACTCATTAATGTTCGGGGCATCTGTGAGCAACTCCTCATTAAGAGGGTACCTGATAAAATTGCTGTGTTCTTTGATTATCTCAACCTTGCTACGCTTAGTTTCAGTATCCGGCTTTACTGGCTGCCCACAAAAATTGTGCAAGTTATAAAACATGAAAACTAAACTAGACAAACTCTATCACTAATAATCAACATCGAGGTTATTCTTATCAAGAAATTGCCTTTGCAGCCTAGCCTTACGATTCTTTATTGTTCCAAAATAAATATAAAATGTTAACATTCATTAACGAACTCAATCTAATGAAGTCAAATCAGAAGCATTTCAATTTCTTAGGTTCTAGACACCTTTCTTATTCTCCCAAATCTACTCAGCACAGCACATTTAATAAGAAATTCAACAATCATGAAACAATTCTGAGTACACTTTTATTTTATTTTAAAAAAAAAGTCATATAGAACAGACGCCAGATTGAAATAAAAGAAATCATATCACCCTTTACTTTTGACATTATTTCTTTCCCCTGCTTCCAAACAGAGCACGAGATTCAAAAAAGCAGCTTTTGATAAAATTAAAAAAAAAAAAAGAAAAACTCAATCCAAAAACAAATCAAAACTGATATGCCTGTGCTAATAATTAAATAAGCTTTCTTTTCTCGCATTTCCCTCTTTAGCCTTCCAAAACAGAGAACAAATCCAAACACAAAAGAAAACAACTTCGGAAACTCAAAGCAGGGAGAGAGGAGGGGAGATTGATTGATTGACGTAATCTAACCGTGGAGACAGCTCTGATAAGCGGATTAGGTCTAGCAATTGAAACTGAAAACAAATTGACATGTCTCCTACTCAAACCAACTGAATTCCTACTCCTCAATCCATCACAACTCCCTATCTGAATCTTCTTCCCCTCCTTCAACAATGCACTATGAGCTGCTCCATACGACGTCGCCGTCGTCATCCTCTATCTGCCTAAACCCTGGATAACAAAAAACCAAGTAGGAGAGAAGCAGGGAGATTGATAATTTGTGGAGACTGGTGAGTAGGGAAGATAGATCAAGTTGACAGCGACAGCCTTAAATTAAAACTGTGAAGGGTTATTTTATTTTGTTTTTCTTGTTTTTTTAACTCTTATCTGCTATTTGCTATCGTGCGCTGTCACGTGCATGACACGAGTGTTTTTTTTAAGTGGTGACTCAGACGTGCCCCCACGAGCTTCTAGTCCACGCTCTGCAGCTGTGCGGGGGAATTGCTGCTAAAGGGCCGGGAGGTGTGGCAAGGAGCGCGTGGGAGTGTAAGAGACAGACATGCAGCAAAACCAAAGTTGGATTCTATGGTGCATTGAACGTGGACGGGATTAGGTTGGTTTCGTGCTAACAATAAAAATATATAATAGTCAATTAGGACTGGTGTTTAGATGCTAAAATATAGCAAGAAAAACTCCTATAATAAGCAAAAGAGAATCGGAGCCGAGCAACTTAAAATTTTCTTTCTTTCTTCTTCTTTTATTTAACCTAAAGTTTCTTTATCCCACTAAAATAAATTTAATGACTCCTATTAGTTTTATTTCATTGAAATTTTTTTAATAATATAAAAAATATAATTATAAAATTTTTATTGATATCTTTAAGTCCAAGTTTATTTTGTGGGTTTATGCATTCTTTATAAGTACCTTTGCTGTTTTCTAAAAAATAATTCTATGGTTTGCTAAAAAAAAAGGTTTTACACCCTTCCACTTGGACCCAAGAAAGGTAAAGTTTCCGTTAGCAAAATAATATATATTTAGATGTATTTCAATTATTAAAAATATTTTACGCAAATGATTTTATAAGTATTTTTCTTTTCCTTCTCAGCGTCCTTGTTTTCGCGTCTCAATCTTAGGAGAGGTCTATTTTGAAATTTAGTAAAAAAAAAATTAAAAGTATTTTTTTATTTAAAATATTATTTTTATTTTTATCTTTAAAATTTTATTTTTGATATCAGTAATGATAAAAAAAATAATAAAAAATTAATTTAAAATAAAAATAATTAAAATTTTAATTAAAAAAACAAGTTAAAACTCGATTACAAGGGAGGACTTGAACCTTGGCCAGCATACCTGAACTCCTTCTACCAGCAATTTTGCAATTGACTCTCACATGAATGTGCCCTTTGCAAAGCAAACGCTTTCATGTACGAAAAATGTGCTTGCATTGTTCCTCATCTGCACTTCTGTTTCGCTTGTATCAATTTGGGTTTAGTAAAAAAAATTAATTATCAACTAATTTAATTTTAAAAAATAAGATCATAAAAAAATATCAAATAAAAAAATATTTATAATTTGATAAAGTATTTATAGATTAAAAGATCACAAGGGTTGAAATAAAAAAAATATATAATTTTATAGATTATTTAAAATTAAAAAGATTATAAACAAAAGGACATGAACCAAATATAAACCAGAAATAAATTGGAGGGTTTATTTTAAATTTTTGAAGGGGTTTGGTGTTGAATTCAAGGTGAGGAGAGAGAAAAAAAAAAGGTAAAAATATAATTATTAATGTTAAAATCGATGTGTTTTAGGAGCACGCGTCACCCCAATAAGCCAGGAGTGTTGAGACCTTTCCAATGCTGTCCTGGAAAGCGATGTTTGGTGGCTGGATAGCTCTGAACGTGCTACTCAAATGACGAGGAGTTGTCCACACGCTACATACATGCCACCAGTTTTTTTAATAATATTTAATATATATTAATTATAATAATCGAGAGTAACCTTTAAATTTATAATAAAATAAATGTAAAATAATTAAAAAAAAATTATGAGAGAAGTCATGTTGATTTTGTCTTTAATGACATCAAAATAATTACTCTGTTTTAAAAAGAAAGAAAAACCAAAACACCTCTTAATGATAGGTGTCGTAACCTAATTTTTGAATAAATAAAAATAAAAAATGTACAATTAAAAATGAGGTTAAGACAACAAAAATTCAAAGTTCAGAAATGAAATTATCAAATTTGAGAGTGAATTGGTCAGAAATTAAAGAATTAATAAGTTTAAGAATTTAATTAAAATTTAGATTGGTTTAATTAATGAAATTAAGATGTTAATTGAAGAATTAATAAGTTTGCGGACTTAATTAAATATTCAGGGATTTAATTGAAATTAATCCAAGGGGAAAAATTTAAATTTATTGATTAAGGGACCCAATCGATACATTTCAACACATCAGGGACCAAACTACAATTTGTCATTTTCCATGCCAAATGACGCCGTTTTGGATCTTACAGTTCATCATCAGTTTGCCGAAGACCAGTTCAACAGGGGAAAATCCAGCAATCACGGCCACGATGCCGTTTCTGAAGCCCACGATCTCTCGCCTCCACGATGCCCGCCATTTCTGAAGGCAGGGGCACAAGACCTTCTCTGGCTTTATAAAAGCCAGAGAAAGGCCTCGGTGAAAAGGGGGACGAGCGGGAGAAGCAGGAGGAAGAGACGGAGAAACAGAAGCGGGAGAAAAGGAAAAAAAACAGAGGAGACGAACGAGCAGTAGACCGAGAGAGAGGGGACTGAAAACACAGACGAACAAGGGGGAAGAGGAGAACAGTGGGAACGAACACAACAGGGCAGAGAACGAAAATAAACCCAGAAAAACGAACAAGACAGAAGAGGAGCAGAAGACAGGGACGAGCAAAATACAAAAAGGGAAGAAAAACGAAAACACAGAGACAAGGGGCAACCCAGGACACACACAGACTAAAAAAACAGAACAAAAAAGACGAGAGAAGAAGAAACAGAGGGCAGGGAAGCAAAGGTAGGAGGAATTCCAGTTTCCTAGCAACGAGCGCCTTCACTGATGTTCGCCCAAACGCTAACACTCCAGCAGAGCAATCTGCGGCACGGTAAGCTTTCTCTTCCTTTTCATTCTTTTTGAATCTTTAGTGCATTTAGCACTGTGCGAAGGTAATTAATTACCTTCGCACTGTGCCCATGCACGCGTGAACTTTATATATTATTATTCCTGATGTTAGAGGAGAAAAAAAATACTAATTTAAATTTATTTTATTTTTATAGCCATGTAATATTTACTGACATTAAAATTAAAAGTATCCGTAGTTGAATTAAGTGAAGATAAAGTTGAAATGATACTTTCACAAGTTTCAATTAGTTTCATCAAATAATACAAGGTAGATCTTTTTTTTTAGTGTTTTTTTATATTAAAATAACTTAACTATGCTTAAAATAAAAAAATAAAAACTAAAAAGACATATAAGAGCTTTTTAGTTTTTTTTTGTTTTTATTTTTAGATAAAATAACTAGCATGCCCCTAAAAACAAGATTTGTTGAATTGGCTGTCAAGTTTTTTTTTACATATTTTCATAATGTTTTTTTTTTAATTAAGCTGAGGAGCAATTTAGTCTTTTAATGAATATAAATATTATTAAAAAAAATTAATAATATGTACATTATGCGTCAATAAATTCATAATTTTTGTTGCTTTCCTTTGTGCTAGGTTATCATGGTATAATATTTCGGGTTGCGGGTTAGTCGAGTTAACCCTGATTTACTTAAGTTTTTTTTCAATATTTTTTTCATTGTTTTTTTTTTGTCTCACCTTTCATTATTTAGTTTGTTTAAGAGTCAACCTCCGTTATTTTATTTTATTTTATTTTTTCTTGCAAGTTGTTGTCCCAGCCACATAAGTGGATCGCGAGTTTTGTATGTTGACTGGTTAGTTTTTTGGTTAATAATTTTTAATTTTTTTCAATTTATCCTTCAACGTTTTATTTGCTGGTGACTAATCTTTATTTTTTTCTATTTATGAAATTATCTAGTTTTTATTTAATTTTTTTATTAAATAAGATTATTGAGATATTTTAAGAATTTAAGAGTAAATGATATCTTTTTATAATATTAATATATTTTTTTATTAATTGATTTTTTAATTATAGTTAGTTTTTTTAATCATATTATTAAATCATACCAGATTTATCAAATCAATAATTTAACCCAATGTAGCGCAGTACACCGCTACAGTGCTTGGAGAAGGGACGGCAGGAAGGAGCTAATAGCAAGCAAATTCAAACCTGTAGAGATCTTTGACGCCATTACACGTAATAATATCAATTAGAATAATATTAATCTCATCAAATAATCAAAATCTCATGCTAAATCAACGCACGATAGCAACATAAATTCTTGCAGTATTATTTTTTTCATTTCCTTAATTTCGTTAGAAATTAAGGTTAAAGTCATTAAACAGACGTGATAGTTTTTACCCGAGAACATCCATAAAATCTAATTTGGAAACCTCATGTTTTTAAATTTGTTTTATTTAAAATTATTTTTTTTTATGTTTTTAATGACTTTAACCATAATATTTTTTTTCGGTAATTTCAGTTTTGTCGCCAGAACATCAATTTTATCTTCCTTTTTCTTTATATATAAATTTCTAATAAAGGATTCTCATCCTTTTTTTAAGACTTCTCATATGTACTCTCTTTTTTTTTAAAAAAATAACATAATTTTATAAAAAAATATAATATTTTTTATTAAGTATTCTAGAAGAGTTCTAATTAAAGAGTAAAATAGTTTGGTGCAAGATGATACTATCATAGCAGCTTGGGGTATATTTGATGCTTGCCTTGATATTAATTGAATAATACCAAGTATTCTTGGCATATTTTTTTTTTTATATTTAGCATTATTTTTATAAAATATAAAAATCAAAAGAGAAAAAAGAAGTTCTAAAGCAATGGAAAAATTACTAGGCAACACTTATACACGTGTCATCCCATCAACGGTGAAAAGTTATGAATGAGTTGATACATCCAACTCTACCTCACAGTTTCTCACGTTAAAAAGAAGAAGAAGAAGAAGAAGAGCGAGAACCAAGCCACGTGGCAGAGCAACATGATCTCCCTCGCTTTCATCGAGAAATGAGATGAATGTAAACGTTTTAGAAACTCTTGAATGGAAAAGAGGTTGTTCTGGCAATGGATCTTCAAAGCTGCATTTATCATCCATTTACCATAAAATCTCAGGTCAAGCTCGGTCTTCCTTGTTTTGGCTGATGTATCCAGTGGCTCAATTGAAATCTTGATAACCTGGATTTATCTAGGAGGTCAATGGGTGGGAATCTTGAAATCCTTTCTGCAGTGACTCAGGTGAACGGGGTTGTGTGTTCTTAAGACTTTGTTCTTGATTTGAGTTTGGAAGCTTCACATGTAACGAGCTGGGCAACACCTTTTTGGCATTCAGCACCTTGCTGAATTTGTAAATCACATGGTGTACGGTTTCCAGATTTATCTCGAGACAAGGACAATGCCTGTAAAGTTTCGGGTTAATCAGGACCGGGCGAAGCATAGCCTACATATTCCACAAGAAGAGATATAGAACCAGGGCAAACAGGGCAGAGCACGAACAGCGATCACAAGGATGTTGACATGGATGCTGATACAAAACCTGTGCACTCGATCAGGCGTGACTCTTATTCGAGGAAAAGTTTAGGCGATCACAGAGTAAGGAATGCAACATCTTATCCTCCAACTTCTGCTGAAAATAGAAACCATGCTTTGGGCTCAATAAGATTTTGATACCGCCACCAAGGAGAGATTAGGCAAAATAAACAAACCAAATCTCAGCTTTCTTAGTCCAAATATGATACTCATCCAACAAACACAACCACAAAAACAAAAAACAAGCAAAAGAAAAACAAAGACAAGGAGGACAAAAAGACATCTACGTAATAATCGAAAGTGGTCGTTTCTGACATGAGCAGGACATGTAAGCCTAATTGATGATGGCATATTTACAAACACATGTTGCGGTCCATCCTTGCCAACCTTTCTCTACCATTTTGTGTGCCTCTTCGCATGCAACTTTCCCCCATGACAAACAAATTCTGAACATATCAAGGACACTACGACTATTCCTACCTATTCAAAAGGCCCTAAGAAATAAAACAAGAAAAAAATAAAGTGAGAACAACTTCAGAGACCAAACAATAATGGCTGGTTTTTTCTCCACTGACTGAGCTTTTGGAGTTGTCTACCCTCAAGTGGCTGCCTGCAATGATCCATCCCTCCTTAAAGTTATGCTCAGATTGTTAAATCTTTCCCGTGAATATTGCCTCGAGGCTTTTCTCCAGTCTGTACCAGCCTTCATCATCGTGGCAAACTCCTCATAACTTATGCGCCCATCCTGCAGGGTCGAATTAAAATGTGGTTATCCTTCCAATTTAGCAACAATCATAGGATGATAAGAGATGCCACAAAACTCAGAAACATTCTGAGTGTTATACACAATAGTGATATCAAGAGACAAACATCAGTAACCAATTCTGTCATTCTCATTCTATCATCCACAGCAGAGAGGGAAAAGCATTCACATATGGAGTCAAGCTGAAGGGAGAGACACGTGTGATATGCATATGTTTACACCAAGCAAAGGCAATCAGCCTGAGAAGGTCCAACAGTGAATCATGATTTGAGGAAGATAGACACGGTGAGTATTGATAATAAAACAAGCTGCTCTATTGCTCTTAACATGGAAAACTTTCATCACATCACAATCTTGGTGAAAAATGCATCATAATTTACCAATGGCATTTCCAGGCAACAGAATGAGACGAGCAAACTAACAAGAAGCATACTGCAAACTGACAGCTTCAGGACTGAGAAAGCCCTGAAGGCTCGTTTTTGTAATTAATTTACATCTATATACAATAAATACATAAATAACACCAACCTTGTCTGTGTCGACATCATGCATAATGGCATTGATAACATCCTCATTATTGGTGTCAACATCATCATTCAAGGATTCTCGCAACTCTTCAATCTCAATGTAACCACTCTGGTTTCGATCAAAAAATGCAAAAGCTTTATGCAGGTGTTCGTCATTGCCCATTTTTTTAATGTGAACTGAAATTGCAACAAACTCTCCATAATTTAGAGCTCCATCACCATCAACATCAGCCTGTAAAATCCACAGAAAATTCAAGGGGCAAATTTTGCATGAATTTCATTATGATATTCTACTGGTATAACAGAATCTATCCTTTTCCCTCTCAGAAAGGAAATATTTTCTGCCACTATGGCAAATATGCTTACAGCTTCCATAAGGATTCGAAGATCTGCATCAGCAATATTTTGGCCAAGCTTTTGTAACCCAACCCTAAGCTCCTCAATGTTAATGCTGCCTCTTTTGCCAGTGTCCATCATATCAAAGGCCTCCTTTATGCCAGCTACTTCCTCCACCGACAAGTGTTCAGCTATCACCTGCAGATGGACAGCTCAAAATGTCACTCCTTTTTATTTTGCGAAGAGGAATAGAGGATGCAGGATTGTTGGGGATGGAGGAATTGTATAGATGTGCACCGCACAGCCGTAATTTAGTGAATAATATTAGTTCCCATGGAAAAAGTTTTCATCATAATCAAAGCTAAATAGCAAACAAATTAAGAATCATTACCCTCAGGGCTCTTTTCTTGAGCTTATTCATCACAGAAAACTGTTTGAGTCTTGCTCTCACAGTCTCACCGAGTGGGACATTTGGAGCCTTCTTTGCATTTTGTATCCAAGGATGCTCTGCAAACAAAAGGCCAGTATAAATTTGCACGTTAACATATAAGCATGCAACTAGATAGCAGACATTGGATTAATAGAAGAAAGAACTACCGAGCACTTGCTGAGCAGTAAGCCTTAGCTTAGGATCAGGATTAAGCATTTTCTTCACAAGATCCTTCGCATTATCAGAAACTCTAGGCCAAGGATCCCTCTTGAAATCAATGAAAGAGCGAATAATTGCCTGTGCTACCCCTTGCTCAGTTTCTGCATGACCAAGAAAATAAATTCTCTGAGAAGACGATTTTAAAAACAAGGAGCAGAAACCACATGCAGATAACTTTCATGCCCTTTAGGATCATAACAGAAAAAGGGTGAGAATCCACAATGGTTCCATGGGCTAATTAGCTTTCTTTAATAATTTTTTATCCATCTTAAATTAAAGACCATAAAACCATCCAGCAACACTCATTGAACAAACAAGCAAGATAATTAGACAATCAAATAAGGAAAACAACCTGCCCAGAAAGGAGGGACACCACAAAGTAATATATAAAGAATGACTCCAGCACTCCAGACATCAACTTCAGGGCCATAGTTGCGCTTTAGAATCTCTGGAGCCATGTAATAAGGACTTCCAACTATCTCATTAAATCTCTCACCTGTAGAGAAGAAAAGGAATCTTCAGACAGAATAACAGATGTAAGAATGACATAGATCATGGCTGATGCTTAATTTCAAGAAATATTAACAAAATGCCATTTAATATGCTGAGGGAGGCAATTGGCTCAGATACAATGCAATACCAGGTTTGAAGAAGACTGACAATCCAAAATCAATTGCCTTCAACACAGCGGTTTCCTTCTTATTTGCAAATAGGAAGTTCTCTGGTTTGAGATCTCGATGCATGACTCCATGCTTATGGCACATCTACAGAAAAAATGCACGCAAAAGAAAATCAAATTATTTCAAATGACAAAAAGGCCTGAATATGAAGCACCATCAGCCAATAATGGAGAACTTATGAAAATCATTTGAAGTAATTAAACAAATAAGTAAATGATATGATGCTTTCTTGAAACTTCTGTTACTGCAAATACAATGCAGAAATAGAAAATTCCAATTGTAAATGATCCTGTATTCATAAACATCTAAAAGCTGGCAGGCTAAAACAATAAATTTATAGAAAATGGAAAAAGAAAAGGAAGTAAATAAAGAAACCTAAGAATTTACATATCCTATCAAAAGGATTTAAATGCAAATCAAAATGGAAAAGACACTGGCTATCCGGGAACTTCAATATTAACTCGTTTGTGGTAAAGTATTGATGAAATCAACTGGTTTCCATGTTAAGCCATTATCAGCATAAGGAAGCATATCTTAAAATGGGTATTTTAAGCCTAATGAAGAAGAAGGGTAAAAATTAACAACAGTACACACCAAACATCAAACTACCAAGGGATCCATCATCACCAACATTTTAATTCAAAAGACTATCAGGAAAATCCTTAGTCCCATCAAGCTCGAGATGGTAGCATCGTCTCATACTGAAAATCTATAACAAAGCAATAAACTATACTTGCAACAAACCAACCAAAAGAAATAGGACACAATCAGAACACCAACCTGAACAACTTCCACAATAGTTCGCATAACTGCAGCAGCTGCTCTTTCTGTGTAATGCCCCCTCGCTACAATCCTATCAAACAACTCTCCTCCCTCACACAATTCCATCACAATGTGCACAGCAGTATCATCCTCATAACTAGCCTTTAAGGTCACGATATTAGGATGAGCAGGCAAATGCTTCATTATCTCCACCTCCCTCCTCACGTCATCAATATCCACAGCAGTCCTCAGCTTCTTCTTTGATATGGACTTGCAGGCAAACTTGTCACCAGAGTTTACATCGGTGCACAAATATGTAATACCAAACTCACCACGGCCAAGCTCACGACCCAGATCATAATGCGCTAAAATATCCCTGCCAGTGGGTTCTTTCAGGACCCAAAGCTTGTCTACATCTCCGGATCCATTGGTTACAGCATAACTATCACCAAAGAATGGATTTTGCTTCTTCTTTTTACCTTTGACTTTCTTCTCAGAGGAGGAAGCCCCGGAAGGGGTAAAACAGCAATTACCCATGGATCAAGATCTCTATCTCAAACTTTCAACTTTTCCAAAAAATGACGATCTGTAAAGATTTCAAGAATACCCAGTAAAGCAAAACAAAAGGTTAACGTTTTTATATCCGTCGGCAGCAAACACAGGTAACAAAATCACTGTATAAACATTATTTTGCTTCCAAGAAAAAAAAGTCAATATTTTTTAAGGAATAAAAGACTCCATGAAAGTCTGAACCTTTTGGTACAAATCTTTGAATCTGAAAGAAACCCCGAAACAAAATTGAGAACAAATTTATGTTGGACACAGAGAGAAGCAGATTCAGGCAACAAGTATTCACGAAAGACTACCTAATATGGCATACACCAAATTTGGTAATAAAATAAGCAAACACATCTGCATGGCATAGCATAATTACCAGAAGAAATCAAGAAACCACAAAAATCAAGAAAATTTACAGCACAAAATAGTGACATAATAGATTACAAAAGTGGGGGGAAAAACCACCTTGAAATGCTGTTGGTTTGGAGACTTGAAAGGAGAATCTGAAGAATACCCAGACGAGCTTGAATAGCTAATTAATTAAAAATTAATGCAAGAAAGAAATAATGTGCACAGGAAGACAAAAAGGTTTTAAACGTATGAAAGATGATGAGAGAGACAGAGAGCGAGGAGAGTCAAGAAGCTCTTTTTGTTTTTTTTTTTTCCCTTTTTCTTTTTAATCTTGCAGAGACTATCCCTCTATCTAAATTTTTTCTCTCTTTCTCTGTCTTAACGTTGGATTCAACGAAGGCAGAGAAACAGCAGCCCCCTTTTGCCTTTTCTTGCCTTTTTCTATTACTATTAAAAAAATAGGCCAACAAACCTCAGATACCCAGAAAACTAAAGGCTCTGTTTATATATATAGATAGGGTTGTTTTTCTTAAATAATTTCGTTTGGTAATGCGTGATTTTATAAAAATATTTTTTAATTAAAATAATATATTCTTTTATTTTTAACATCATCATATTAAAATTATTAAAAAAACCTTAAAAAATATACTAATTTAATATTTTAAAAGAAAAAACAATTTGAGAACTGTTTTAAAAAACAGATCAAACACATTACTAATAAATAGAGAGTGGTGTTTTTACAGAGGTTTTCTAAAAATTCTTGATATCAAAGTATTAAAATTTTAAAAAAATATTTGCAAAGCATCATTTTTTAAGCAAAGCTCAAAAAACTACTTTAAAAAACATATAAATTACATTTATGAAAGAAAAAAAATTTATAATTTTTTTTTAATTCAACTTTTAATATTAGATAAATAAAACATTCTATAATTCCTGATAGGATAAACTAATTAAAATGTAATAATAATTGTTTAAAATAATTTTTTTAATATTTGTATATAATTTAATGTTTTGATATTAAAAATAATTTTTAAAAAATAAAAATCTTATTTTGGTATATTTTTAAATAAAAAAATATTTTAAAATATTAATATTATTATAATAATAAATAATTTAAAAAAAAAAAAAGGACGCCTACGTTGATCCAGAGCCATGTATTTGTTGTACTTTTAAAGAATGGAGTCTGACCGAATCATATTCAGAATCTGATTATGGGTGAAAATTCTGTAATCTACTTTGGATTTTTGTACATTGTATCAACTTGGGATGTTACTGTTTGTTTCCGAGGCCTGCATTGATGGAGACCTCTTGAAGGTTTTTTTTATGATTTCTTTTACTCTTCTAGTTCTGCCACGATCAGTCAATTTCATCATCATGATGACACCCTTTAATCTCTCTATTTATTTTTTAATTTTTTATATTTTTAGATTATTTTAAAGTATTATTTTTAAAAATAAAAAAATATTATTTCAAATTTATTTCTAAACATAAAAAAAATATCTGGCGGTGAGATTAGGTGCAGGCGTAGACCCTACATTTTTTGGTGTTGAAGGAATGATGAGAGGACATTGCTGGAAGCCTCTGTTCGAGCAACATTATCCTATTATCCTAACCTAAATGATTTCAATGGGCAGCATGCCACCCCTTCGTCTGTCCCTCTCATGCAATCGGCACAAAATGCCTGTCCGTCTAGCCATTCTTGGACTCTAGCTGTGAAATCCATTTTCAATGAGATTCACAGTGGATAATGCTAATATTGTTGAGAATTCAGATTATATACGATCAATTAGCCCTTCTCTTGGTTGGTTCTCCTGTGGGTGACAGAGCTCATGCACCGAACGGACATGATGCGACGAGAGAAGGCTGCTGCCGCACACTTCCTGACCAGGAGGTGTGCTCAAGAATGGTTCCCTGGACGCCTGTTATTCTCACTTTTCAGCTACATGCCGATCGATTTCTTGACCCTTTTCCTTTTTCATGGACCACTTGATCATGCAAGACTTTCCAGGCTAATTAGAACCAGTGAAATAATATGCATGGATAATAAACAGAGTAATCAGAGCCCAACATTCTGGTCAGTAGATGCCGACAAAATATAAAAATAAAATACTATGGCTTTTGACCACACTCAACAGCCTAAAGATGTGTGCAGTAAAGCAGCTGGGATAGACTTGGTTCAGATTTAAATCAGCTAATACATAAACATAGACCTTAATTTCTTCTCGGAATTAAGGACACCGTTGGGATTAGTAGTAAAGTATTCATCAAATGTAATTTACAAATGATATTTATTCTATCAGTGATTGCAAATAATGTAACATGCTGCAGGGATTCACATTATCTTCTTGTTAATTTAGCAGCCGTGTGCAAATCCATCCTTCAGCTGAAAATACACCAAGCTATATATCCAGACCACCATGTATATCTTCAATCATAATTAATTTCCAGTTCATGATCATTAACTGATCTAGAGCCTCAAAGCTACTCCTTTGGAAATCCTTGGAGGGGTTATTGTAGTCTTAAAATCTCTGAACACAAACCTTATCGATTGATTCGTTGACAAGATGCTTTGAGGTTTGAAACGAACACTATAGATTTGTGTTAGATACTGTGCATCCACGATATTGAAAAAGAGCATAAAATCAAAACTATAGTGCCCTGGAATTCAGTGTTTGCAATTTAGACTAACCTGCAGCTAGTTTTCCTCTATAACGCAAGTGAATGTTGGTATCTCTGATTTACTGGGATTTATCCATCCATGGTTATCTTTCAGGAGGACAGTTTTCCATGACAGGTTCAACACACACACAAATATCCATGATGGACAAGGTTTTTTTTACATAGAAATATACGTATTTCAAGTAAAAAACATCTACTTTCAATTTCATAGATAAGATTTTATTTATAGAAGGGAATTTAAGTTTGATTCTAAATTTGTGAACACAAACCAGACAACCGATGCTCATAATCTTATTTATGGAGGTCAAATATAGGACGATAAAAAAAAGTAACGGGGGAGGGGCAAGGCACCTGATGATGATGCCTGTTCCAGAAGAATAAAAATCTAGCATTGCTTTGCCTGTGCAATTTCATTAATTTAACAAGTAGGAAAAAGAAAATTAAAAAAAAATTGTCGGGTGGTTCCAAACTTCATTGATTGGTCAGCGCTAGAAATATCAGGTCACTCCCAAAAGGAACCTATCGTGCCCATAAATGGAAAAGGAATGAAAATACTTTTTTATTACAAATGAAAAACAACTATGACTGTGCCAAAATAAATATGAACACGCAAACAAAACTCAAAACGTAAAACACGCACACAAAGATGAAGAAATCAGGAGGGGCAGCAGACAAGAAAAGGGTTCGAAGATCATCAGGGGCCGTAACTAATGCCTCCAGAGATCTGAACTCTGATACCCCTCCTAGGGTTTGTCCTCTCCTTCTCTCTGATCTAGGGTTTTCCTCTGTTTTCTTTTTTAAAAAATAAAGTCATTATCTTTATGTTACGACTCGTGTAATTGAAAACATTATTGCAATTGTAGAATTTTCCTGTGCTTGATTAAAGACGTATGTCAAAAATGTGACCTTCTTTTATACCCATTTGTGTTAAGGAAATCCGAATAACGTGTTCTGTTGTTATGCGGGACCTGAAAGATGCGAACTTTGGTAAGGGTCTGATTTGCTTCAAGTTCGATCTTTATGCTTTTATTCCGTTCCTCGAAACCCATGTCAAGAAACGCAATTTATGGTCTTTAGACTGTCATTTTCGTTAGCAAAACAAATGGAAGTTACATTGTTACTCTTGTGAGAAAACAACCCAATGTACAAATTCTCAGTTACTGGTAGTGTTTTCCTTGGTATACACTTGATGATTATAAATTATATCTAGAGAAAAAGGATGCAACTTTCAAGTAATGGTATTTCGGGGATGCTCTTAACTGTATATTTTGTTGTTCCTTGATTATTGGTTTTTTTGGTATGAATTCTATATGTTTTTAAACAAACAAATAGGAAGGAATCTGGGATTGGTGTTAGCGATCGTTGTGTGAATTCATAAAAAAAATAATTGTATCTGTAGGAACTTTATCGATTTGAGATGAAATGAACGATGTTTGAATCTTTGTCCATTGTTATACTACTTTTATAGGAATTTCCATGTTGTGCTGTACTCTTATGGTCCTGTGCCTTGTGAGTGTTTAGTGGCTGTCAAGTCCTTGCAAAATTCTGGTCTTATGTTAAAAGGTGTAGCTTGCTTGTTAAAACTGCCAAGAATTGTTTTAACTAGGAATTTGCTTTTAATGTACGTCAGCCTTATAAATCGTGTGAACAAGGTTGCATGTATTCTTACTTGTACATTTTTAGTCCATGGAACTAGTAATGGTGGTTTATACTTGTAAGTTATTGCTTGACATTCATCCATATCTGGTGAATGGTTGGTGTGGTTAACTTTGGTCTGGTCATTTTTATGCATAATGATGGTTTCAACTTCATTCCTTCTCTAATGTTCACTGACTTGTATGATTGTTTCTCTCTTCAGAAACAAGCTGCAAAAAAGGATGTGTTTCAGTTGTTTGCTGAGAAGGTGAGAGATCACAAGGATTTGGTATCTCGTTGGGCCGTCTTACAGGAGACCCGTGTTGAATATTTTAGAGGAAAGGATTTTGTAAGCTTTCTGAAAAATCATTCAGAGGTTAAAGATATATTAGAGTCAAATAATAATTTAGAGGTTGAAGAAATTGCCAATACTTTATTAAGCAAGAACCTCTTAGTGCGTTGTGATCGTGTGGTGAAAACTGTTCGTCCCGGGAAGAAAAAGTTGTCTACCTGGCCAGCACATTTAGAGATCTTTCCTGTAAGTTGTTTCATTTTGCACTTGGATGTTTAGCATGAACTTAGTTGATCTTTCAATCAATTGTCTAAGCTATTGATTTTTTGACTTCACTGTGCAAATTGTTAAGCATCATGCATTTAATATATCCTTGTTTATTATGAAAAGTTAATTTAAACGACAATTTTCTCTGTGATTAGGGTAATTGATTTCTTAGAGATTGGGACTTGTGCATGTTGAGGCTTAGTGGTTAAAAGAATGGATTCTCGTGGTCATCTATTACTCTCTTTGACATTTATAAGTCTGCCATGTCAGTGGTATTTTTCCCCTTGCATTCTTCTAAGAATGGCTGTACTTTGCCCTGATACATACTGTATCCTTTTATCATGTAGGTCAGAATGTTATGTACTTTCAATTGTCAAACTTGACCTTCATATCCTTTTTAATAGTGGGAAAATTTTGAGTTGTTGGGATCAATATGGTGAGTCGCAAGGTTGTTAATGAGAAGAATAGGGAAATTTGTGTTGCATAGAAACATTCACCCTTTAATAATGTCTCTGTCCATGTCAGTTTTGTGCTTTTTGTCTCTCTTTTTTTTGTAGTCAAAGAAATTAAGAGTTTTATTTTGTGTTGCTTCCCAGGCTCGTGTTATTAACATTATGTTGTCCTTTGTAGGATCAAGTATTTTCAGAAAATGATGCTTTTTTTGCATGGGCGTTTGTAAAACGGAGGCCATTATGGCAAACACTTCTCTCACTTTCCTGGCCCGTGTTGACTCTTGCAATTTGCATGTTTCCTGTATACCCACATCGGTGCAAGCTATTAATCCTCTACTCTTGTGCTGGACTTCTTTTGCTTATTCTCTCACTTCTTTCATGTAAGTACTCCAGGGCTCATTTTTTGTTGCTTCATGTTTTTTTCTACTTTATAATTCTTCCTGCACCTCAATGCTACTTATCAAACCCTAGTTTAGAGTTCTAAATCAGTATCATTGCACATGTGTTGCAACATTCGACCAAATTTTTATGATTAAAAATCTAGATTTCTGTTTCAAGCTTATTAATATTTTCATATTTGAAAGTTGGAAACTTCCACTTATGTTGAACTCCAAAAGGTGTTTATTTGTCATTTTGGTTTCTTGGCTTGTTTCTACCTCAAACTTCCTTTGTGAGAGAAATAATTGTTCTGAATGTGTAACTAGAGAAATAATGTAATCAAACCCAGAGAAACTTGCTAGGTAGGGGTGTAAATTCATACATTTACGTTCTTATTAATTTGTTCAAGTAATCAGTATCTGGAGTTATTGAAAAGAGAGATCCCTTTGTGTGCTAGTTTCAGGACACATGGGGGTACTCTTATTTTTGCGTTTCAGTAGATACTTTTAGAAATATGGTTTCCTAGTACTCAATGATTATGAAAAACCCATTATCCTAATGTTCTTGTAATTGCTATTTTTTTTCTTTCCTTTTTTATTTTTTTGGCAAAAAACAACCTTATAACATTTCGATTTTAGGATTGGTGGAGGATATGATTTCCACAGATGGATTTTTTACCATGTTAACGAATATAACAGCTGATGGTGATGTTACCGAGGCCATCATCTGAGTATTTATTAAGTACATCTTTCTGTTGATTAATCTCCTCTCTTATAGTCTATGCACTGTTTGCCTTTTGTTCTTTCTCTACTCTTTGAAGTTGAAACTTCTGTGGTTATACCTAGCGACAAGGGGCATGCTGTGTTAGTGATGATCTGAATGGCGTCTTTTTTCATAAAGCTCCTGTTTTGTGGCATGACCAAATTGTTTTTGTGAGGCATAAGAGGCATCATTACCTTTTGATATCTGAATGTCTGGTTTGGATGCTTTTTCTATGAACCTCGGGCTGAGCTTTTGTTTTTTAGTGGAAGTTGGGGCATCTGTGGTGACTCGGAGATCATGAGTGTTTTCTCTTGATGTCAGTGTTGCAGAACATTCCCTAGCACAACTCATCATGAAATTTCCTTTATTATCAAATTTGCTTCAGTAGTCTTAAATGATGTTCACCCATATCAATCATCTTTTCAAGATCCAGGGTAATTTGGTTGCTCAAGTCAGCTGTGATATGTTTGATTTAATGCTCTTTAACTGGTATGTGAGAAACCACTGGCATGATTCTTTCTCACTGAGCTCTGAGATGAAAGAAAACAATTTCCACCTAAATTTTCTTTACTTGATTTAGCGTTCTGGTGCTGCTCTATCTATGAGCAGCTCACTCACTGGTTATAACCTGGTTTCTTCTAAATTTTCTAGAGTCCCAAGTTCTTTGCGTGGTTGGTTTTACATTCTTTATATTAGTCTTATGAGTGCACATCATGGTTCATATTTTTGCATTATTCTCTTCTTTTTTGTGTAGAATATTGTCATTTTAGTTGACAGTGATAACTATTACTAAATTATTGCTTCAACTGCTTCTAGGGGTCATTGAGGTTATCTGTTTATTTTGCAGTGAGAGCCACAGTATTTGGTGTTCTATACCTCATTCTTGGAAAGCGTGTTTGGTTTTTCCCTAACATCCTTGCTGAAGAAGCTACTCTGGGAGAATTATTCCGTTTCTGGCCGAATAAGGATGAGGAGGAGAGGCCCAAGTGGACAACTAGACTTTTCTATGCATTAGTAGCTGTGCTTGTCATATTACTGCTGAGGCACCATGCCCCTGATGAAGCTGCTAGAGCAAGGTGAGTGCACCTGTTGTGAAATTTAGCAGACTGGAAAGGTTGCCTTTCCCACTTTGCACAAAACATGATAACTTAAGGAACCAAGATGACTATGGAAAATTTGAATTATGGTGAACTTATTTTACATGTCTGTTTCACTCGTTTCAAAACTGAGACCCAGAGTCAGTGTCTTTTTTGAACTATACAGTTACCCTCTTGCTTTTGTGGGTGTAATGCATGTGATTCTTTTGTGGTTGTAATATGATTTCATTTAGTGTCCTCAATCAGGAACTTTTTTATAGCATTCACATAAAAAATTGCCACGATGAACCCCTCTTAAATCTTTATTTCTATGCTTGAGTCTAAAGTGCAATTTTTGTCCCACAGGTATCAGAAGCGGATGTCCAACATAATTGATGAAGTTCTTGAGTGGTCTCCAAGTTTGGCGCTGTCTGGAATGATGGAGAAGCAGCCAACTGTGGTCAATACCACGGAACCCAGCAATTTCACAGATTCCGGTAAAACAGACTCGGAGAAGGAACCTCCAGCAGATGATGAAGGTGGAGAAACCATCTTAGAACAACATGAGGATGAGGAAACCGAGAACATAGAGGACACTGATCAGCATCAGCATCAGCATCAGCATCAAGATCATATATGACAGCAGATCCTGTCATACCAAAGCAGAAGACAGATACACTACCTTCTTTGGGTTTCATCTTAAATTTTGAGTGTAAAACTGTGTAATCAAACAGCGAAATAAAGCAGTTTTTAATTTGTGCCATCATTAATAGTGAGAAAATAGATTATAATACTGAGTTTAGGGAATTTATGTAATGTAATGAAGAGCCATTTAACTATATTTATCGTATTGGCTATATGCTTTTATACATTCTCCAAAGGTACATCCCTTTTTTTCAGACATGTTACGTTAAATTCGTGCCATTTCGAAGATTTTTTTTCTGTATTTTGATCTTCGTATTGGGATGGTCGTTAAGGTCTAAGGGGACTCTGCATTGGATTTACGATCCTTCTTTTTTCACCTCCCAATGGTTGAGTACGCAAGTGGTGTTTTTACCCCCATTTGACGCCCTTCAATGCCTCTTTTAACTTCCAGCACCATCATCATAGTTCATCCGAGTCTCTGCTAACCTCCCTCTCTCTCTCTCTCTCTCTGCATTCATTGCTGGGCTCCCTTTTGTATTTCCCAAAGACGAAGACGGATTAATCTATCTGCACAGAATTAACAGGTGGTCATATATGACGTGTAAACAAATACCATGCCAACTGAATACTTCTTCTCCAGGACGAAGGGATCTCGTGTTAGTTCATGCTTTTGGGCCCAGACAGGGACTTCAACTGACCATCCCTAAAGGAGGTTTAGACCTCTGATTGTGGTTGTACAAGTTACGCGCATTGTAAAATCAAACCAGTGCCACATCGAATTGCAAGTGAAAAGAAATCGTCAAACAAGACAGTCTATACGTTAAACAAGAGTGCTGATAGGCTAAAATCTAACCATAGACTACTTCTACTTGAGTTTCCTTGACAGTTCTATGTACACAGGAAAAAGAAGAGAGAGAGTGAGAATAATGATGCACGCGAAGCGTTGGCAGACAAAAGAAGCCAACCACGGATTCATCATCTCCTTCACTCTGTTCAAGCCACAAGCAAGAAAAAGAAAAAGCCAAGAATGATTTGCCGCCTGGCAATATATATTGCCAAGTGCGTGGTTGCCTGATAAGAGAGAGGATCCAAGTTTCGCTACTTGCGTGAATTGGACCCTCCACCTTGGCATCCACTTAACATGCTGGGTTCACTGTGGGCCAAAAAACCTTCGTTTGGCCTGGTTCCCCAGTTGCTGGCCTGGACAGTCTTCGTCCTCATTTTCACCTGAACGGTCTCCATCCTCATTGTCAACCAGGTACGAGCCATATGCAGAGGATTGCAAGCCACTGTGTTTTTGATAGTGGCCACCTCTATTTACATAGTCATGAGCTTCAAAAGTGTCATGCACTTGGGACTCTCTTGCTTCCTTTTGACCTTCAGGGGAATTCCAAGTTTCAACAGAGTCAGACGGCAAGAGTTCAGAACCTGATGAACTCCGTGACTGAGATGCATGGACCGGACCAGAACCATTGAGCTTGCCTTCGGATGTGTTCTTTGAAGCATCATCACCGGTTTTCTTCGCAAAACGTCCTCCAGAACTCCTTTCCCTTCTCATAGCATGCCGGTGCCGAGATTCATGAAGATATGGCTGAAGAATATAAGAGGGAGGGAGGGAGAGGGAGAATATCACTAGTTTGACAACATGTTAAATATTTCAGACAAAGCAGGAGCTAGCAACTATCTCAATCTAAACATGTTAAATATTTCAGACAAAGCAGGAGCTAGCAACTATCTCAATCTATCACCCATAAAACATTGTACCAGGATTTCTATGGGGATTATGTACTAAAAAAGGACAAAAATCTCATCCACCTAGAAAGAAGTACCCTTGCATGGTCATTACCGATTTAAGGAGACCAAGTGCAACATATTAGATTTTTACAGTTCTTGGTCAACTGTAAAATAACTCGAAGCCTCCTCAGAACAATTCTTAAGAACTAAAATGATTGGTGGAATATAATCATGGTGCCTAACTTGACATTACTAAAGTGAGAGGTTTAACATGGAACTTGTTAACTAAATGATACAAACTGCAAGCTTAATAATTACATTGAAGCGATAAACAAGAGGAAGTTAATTAGTACATCTGGCATTATGTGTGCCATAAAAAATATTAGCATATCATCTAACAGCAAAAGACAATCAGAGGAAAGAAATGAGACAGAATATCCCAACTTGGCTGTTTGAATTTACCTTTCTAGCTTTTATCAGCTTCCTGTCAACCTCTGCTTTTGCACGTTGTTCTCTTCGCCTAATAATCCCTGGGTATTGTTTGGCATTTACAAAAACAGGATCCTGAGCCACCTCAAGGGGCAAAAGCATTCTGGCATGTGGCATTCCAACAAATTGCGGATAACCCTGACCATTGAATGATTATATCTATTCCATTAAAAGTCTATAATATTCAATGTTTTGAACACACGAAACAAATTAATTAAGCAAATACACACACACACACACACACAGAGAACTCTGATTTCTGTTCGCAGCAAGTGATGAGCATATCCGTAAATATCCCAACAGATTGCTAGTGAATCTAACTTCCTCCTTACTTACTGCATGCAGATAATAAGCATGTCATAATTACAGTTTATTAAGGTCTCACTCCTGTAATTATCTAGAATCAGGTGACAAGTTTGCTTCTTCTTTTTTTCCTTTTCTTTGTTAGAACATCAAACGTGTGCCACTAACAAAATTTTGTCAATTGGGCAAAAATGTCAATACATCCTCACATACTTCCCCAACCAAGAAAGAAAGTACATTTACAACTTCCCAGAGAAAAACAGTCCCAGTGGAATAAGTTATCCTTCCATGAGTTTCATGAATTGGAGGTCTGCAAAAGCATCCCTTTTTCTTTTAAATAATGGTAAAAGACAGACCACTGGAATAGGTCTAGACATGTTGAAGTATTCCCCGTTTGTTAATTTGTTGACAAAATGAAAAATAAAATAGGACAGGACAGGACATAACAGGCCACAGCCTCCGAATTAAAAGAGCTAAAATTTAAGAGACATTGGAAAAAATGAGTGCATTGCTAAACTTGACCCTTTGAACTCTCGAGAACATGCAAAGTGCACCATGAAAGAATCTTTTGGCTTTCATTTTTTGCATTTCCCACACAAATAGAACTCGCATCTCTCCTTTTCATCTAAATAATTCAAGAGTTAGAAATAAAAACTTATTTTTCTGACCAGGACATGGTTGCTCTAGAACAATCCAATAGACCATATCTTCCAAAACCCACAGAATGGAGATACCAAACTTTAATTTAGCTAAATGAATTCAGAATTCTTTCACCAATGGAAAGTTTAAGGTGTAAGATCTCTTGGTGATTTTGACTTGCGAAAAAAACTACCATTTTTCCAAGGACCTATGAATTTTGTCTTGGGAGTAATGAATAAACAGAGAATATCACATATAAATCCACAGGTAATTCCTCGAAGTATCAATATATGACTGCAAGAATACGGGAAGGAAGTGTTAAGCTTACATACCAAAGGCTGATGTCCATAAGCCATCATTCCACTATAATAAGCATCCTGGTACGGGTTTGATGCACATGCCTGCAGAAGAAATGCCAGAAAATAGAAATCTCTTCCAATGGCATGTAAAGATGGATTCTATAAATATATAGTGTCTACGGTCTACATATGAATCAATCAGCACAACAAGCTTGGAAGACGAGATATTTTGTGGATGGAAGGAATGAGAACTTACAATAGAGTGACTAACAAGCTCAAACTGTGGAGATTGTGAGAGGCCATTGTGCATTGTAGTCATACTAGAGACAAGACCCTGAAGATTTTGCAAATGTCCATGATTCCCTAATAAGCATTAATGGAAAACAAATGCCTAATTAGCACTGAACCAGTATGCTGTGTCTTTCCTTGTGAACAAGGAGCTGTGCATTGACAGAACAAGGCCAAATGGATACATTTGCGCTCACAAAGAAGTATTACTCTTCATCTAAAATGTGATACCCGTGGCCTATGCTACATATGTTTAAGTCAAATTTAGCATCGATAGAAATTAGATAGCACCTATATAGTTGATTTACAGACATGGAGAACAGCTGGTTTTCATCTACCATGTTGAAAGAAGCACGATTTAAAAAAAATGATGTCAAAACTTGTAAATCTAAAGTGATAAAAGCTAGCCACAGAGGCATGGAAAAAACAATGAGTTGAGAAATGTCAGAACGAAGCAATTACTAAAACATTAAGCATAGAGTTTATGCAATAGCAAGTAGTCCTAATGCACTTTGTGCAAGAAAGTAGTTAGCAGCACCTAATTGGGATGATGCAGTGGCTTGGGAATCTTTGGTAGCATCAGCATCTTCCTCATTCAGTCTACCACTCGACAGAGACTGATCATCATTTGATTCAGAACCATTATGTCCTTCTGAGTTGGATGCATTTCCACGGGTCATGGCAGGAGGCATGGAGTTATAACCTATATTGCGCCACCAAGGTTCAGAGTGAACTGTATATTCTTGAATGTCACTCGGATTGGGTTCTGGCACATTAGTTTTTTCAGGCTTTGACTGCATACCTTCAAAAGGTTATTTTATTAGTTCTCGCTTTCCTAGCCAGGCACAGGAAGAATGTAATGGTAGCAGGTGAAATTCATAGAGTAAACGTGCTACGTGAAACAAAACTTGAAAAAAGAAGGCATATTACAAGCAAATATGACAGAGATCCTCAAGAAGAGAAGAGTGGAGGATAGATACTTTGCAGATGGTCATTCTACGCGGTAAAGCATTCACTGTCTACCTAAAAGCACGAATAGAGAAAAATAAAGAAGAAATTTGCCTTGCCTTAAAAAAGAAGCCATAAAATATCAGACTCTATTTCAATACTAAACTTCTGGATGAAGCAGGACCAATAACACGGACATGAAGAGCTTTCGTCATCAAACTCAAAACACAGAATGATCTGGCAGATTTACTTCATGCTCAAGCCACAATATTAATATTATTAATTAAAGATTCACCCGTCAAAAGTGATAAAACCACAGCACCACGAGGGAAAAAACAATAGACTGATAGGGTGGATTTCTTAATTGGTATTTCAACATATCAATTGAGTTAAACACATTTTCCATACACTTAAATAAAAAATGTTTAAATACTGATAAAACCAAGTTTTTTCCCTCTCATCAAAAATCAATTAGCTTAATCAAGACCTCTACCTGGCCAAAAAGTGTTTCAATATTAACCTAAAAAGTGTACAAAATTTTAGTTCTACTACATTTCTCAAGGATAATAACCAGCACCGGTATCTATCTCAATTTCTCTGCCGTTGAACCAAGAACCCCAAACTTTCTTAGCAACCAAACAAGAAGAAACCCGGATAAAGATTTTCCTAAAAAAAAAAACAAATCAAGCAAATGGAATTCAAGAGAGAAAATCAGTTAAATTCAAGAAACGAACCGTGCAACTAACTAACTGTACAATTAATAATAAAAAAAAGGTTCTAAAATAAGCAAGTGATAAAGATACTCACCGGTGTAGAGAGAGATAAAACAGAACCCTAGATTTTGGGGGTTTTAATCTACTCGGGATAGAGGGAGAAATAGAGTCTATTGCTGTTGCAGCAGAAGTAGTATATAACTATACTTCTTCTAGAAGAATAAAACCCAAAGAAGGGAGAAGGGGTTTTTTTTCTCTTTATTTCTTTTTTTTTTCCCCAACTCTCTGTTTTTTTTTTCAAGAGACGATAGCTCAGCTGGCCCTGGATGGGTCATGATATGCTCACCCTCCTTCTTTCCACGTTGCCTCTTTTTCTGGGACACCTGCCCCGACCTTTCCCCTGCCAACTTCTTTCTCCGTTTTTTCAGTTTTTTTGTCTCTTTCTTCTTCCCATGAACTCTATTTTTTTTATGAATTTGTTTTTCATTTGCAATCATTTTTTTATTTTTATTTTTTGGTCACGCTCGTTTTCTGTTTTCAAGTAGACTTTTGTATGTGGTTAATGGTAAAAAAATGTAACGCAATTAGGTTTTTTTTTTTAATGCTCGTTTTTGTTTTCAAGTAAATTAAAAAAATGTAAAACCCGTGGCCCAAACTGTGGGGGCCACAATAGTAGGACTGGGACAGATGATGATCAGCCACGTGGCATTTGACTTTCTAACACCTATACCGAAAACCGATTGATTAATAAACCACTCTCAAGGAAATTAATTAATTAATTGATTGTAGTTACTAGGTTGGCACCTAAGCCCCATTAAGAAAATCAAGTTCACTGCTAGCCAGGGCAACATGCGAGTGTTGCTGATGGGTGAGGCTAGCTACCTCACAGCCAATGAAAAATATATCCAACCATGAGTTTGTTCTCCTCGAGTTTTAAATTCGAACCATATAATTGTTAAAATGATAATCACTAAAAGATTATAATATTATTAATTTTAAAATTTATAAAATTAATCGAGATGCGCGTAAGCTGATCTAGACATCCACATTAATTTTATATATATATATATCATTAATTTCAGAATATATAGAATTAATGAAGATGTGTGGAAGTTGATTCAAATATTTATTTTAATAAAAAAAAAATATGAGTTGACAAAAACAAATGCAGGCATGTTTGGCTTTGCTATGTTTATATATATAATTAATTACTTGTCTTTGTATCCATAAGATATCATGAGTTCATTTTCAAAACATATCTTTAATCATTAAATTCGGGAAGAAGAAGAAATTTCTTTGACTAAAACTCTTGTATTTCCTTTTTATTTTGACAAGGAACATACATATTTTATCAAAAATATGATCTTTTAAATAAGAACTTGTCATGGTGTAAAAATTTTTAAACAAAAACAAAAAAAATCACGTCTTGATAATTTTGATACAATTATTATGTATGAAAATAAAAGAATAATTAATTTAGAAAAAAATTATAAAAATTTCACTATAAAAAAATAATAAAATAAATACTTCATTCTCAATGAATATTCATAAGCAATTTATCTTAAAAAAATACTTCTTATATAATCGATTAGTCATGAGTAATTGCTAGTATTATTATATAAAGATCCAGTTTTATTTGAAAAGCACGGAATCATCATGTGATTTCTAAGATATTATTATAATTATTTTATCAATTGAGAATTTTTTTTTAAAATATAAAGCAATTAAAAAATTAAAAAAAAAACCAAGAGAATTAAGCCTTGATATGCGCCTTAAAGGACAGACCATGCTCGTCCTGGCTTGGAACATCAGGCGCATGACTTTTAAAAAACAAGAAGCCTGGGTTTGTATAGGTTTTGAAGGCTGGGGTCGCTACTCGCTAGCCTAGCTTAGAAAAAACAAACACACCGGACAAGACAGGCGATGATGTTCCCTTTATTAGAACAATTTCCAGCCACATTTTTATGACTAGAAAATTACGATACGAGTGTTATATTTTTAAAATTACAATTAAAATTTATTTAAAAACATTTTTAAAAAAATACCTAAGAATTTCCATAACCCCACTTCCAACTCTAAAATCAAATCAAAACACCTTTTGAATTTCAATATATTTTTCAAGCATGATTTTAGGTATAAATTGTTAAATAATAATATAAATCATATATTTAGATTTCACCTAACAGTTTAAATTATTGGATTAAGATGATTTTTTAATATGGTATCAGAGCCTTGATGACCAAACGATCACGAGTTCGAATCTCACCATTCCTATTTATTTAATAAAAATTAAGTACAAAATAATATGAGCACGTGCAAGTTTCAAGATCAAAAAACTTTCACTTGAAAAAAAATGTTAAAAAATAATATAAATCATATCTTAAAATCCCATCTAACAGCTTAAATTATTAAATTAAAATGATTATTTAATTTACCATCTTCATGACAAATCTAGCCAAACTTATTATGATTAAAATATGGATAACCAAATTTTTTCTCTCCTCTTGCTTTTTTTGGTGCGTTTCTCTCTTCTTTCCCAACTACTAGCGACTTGATGCTAAGGAAATAAAGTTTCACAGAAAAAAATATAAAATTTGAAAACTACAAGGCACCTAAAACCTACCCCTCAAACAGTATAATGAATTGTGCATGACCAGTACGAGTGAATAGCCAAACAATTGTCTTTTTCTGGTTTTCTTAATTTTAGTTTTTAATTTAATAATATAACAGAAACTGAGATCCGTGTTATATTATCATGATTATAAATGCATTTTTTTGGGATGGCATGCATATCCTTTTTACGGAACAAAAAATTTATTTTTAAAATTAGATATAAAATTATTTAACTCGTAAGAGCTCATTTAATATTATTATAATAATAATATTTTTTATTTAAAAATATATTAAAATAAATAATTTAAATCATATTAAATTTTAATAAAAAAATTAAATTTTTTTAAGAACGCGACACATTCTAAATACGGTGGTGACTGGTGAGGAATAGGCTAGCGAAAGCTTGACCGAGTCAAACTGTCGATACTAGTCAAGGTCATGATGACTTTTAAAAAACCTCACTGGCTGGCTTTACAGAAAACGCCAAAACGGCAAAGTCTTGGTCAATTAATTACATCAAAGAAATGGAAGTGAACGTTGCTATTCCACACCCATCCCTTTCCTGTACGTGTTCACATAAAGTTTCCACCATCCAATATTTTTTTTTTAAATAAAATAACGACGGTCTAAAAATACATGAGCATTTCAATTTTGAATAAAGTTTTAGATAAAATAAATAGAATCAGTAAAGTTATTTGGATTATATTTTTCTCTCTTTTTTTTTTTTTTTTGAATTACAGAGCTATCAACTTATCATCATGAATATTGATCTCCAGTTTCAATTTAAAAGGCCCCGAATTTGGTCCAGGCAGAGCTTTCCTATTCCAAGAATCTGGACCAGAAAAACAGGGCCATAGTTAGTTTCTTAGGCCTTCCACAAGCTCAGTCCGAAGCAGGAAAATCTTGCCCCTCCCTCCTGAGTCGACCTTTCACCAAAGGGTTTTTTTTTTTTTTTTTTTTTTGAGTACAGGCGAGGCCAAAAAACGAAGAAAAAAGAAGCACCTCGTAGATCCAAATTCGAATATTTTTGCAAATGAACTTTAGAGTTTGTGATTCTGCATCTATTCATGCATGTCGTTTATGTGTAAAGGAGGAAAAAAGAGATCCTGGCTAGTTTATGCCTTTGATCTTTAATTCTTGTGCAGTAAGAGATTATAAACATTAGCTACATAATTCCAGCATATTATTATAATCTTTTTCTTTCCTTTCCTGTAATTATAGTAGTTAATCCATAAAAATACTATCTTTTGTGGTCTCATAACAACTTATACACCGGTAAGAACCAATATTGTTTTATAAAAACTTGATTTACTCGCAGTCAATTATGGATTTTAGTGGCTTTTAAACCTGTTTGATATTGTGATAGTGATTATTTTTTTGTTTGAAAATGTATTGAAATAATATCTATTTTTATTTTTAAAAATTTATTTTTAATACTTACACATCAAAACAATATAAAAACACAAAAAATTAATTTAAAACATATAAATAAATAAATAAATTTATTTTTTTAAAAAATACTTTTAAAACACGAAAAAGAAATAAGCTCTTCAAATTGAAAACGATACCACCTTTAATATTTGATAAATCTTTTAATGTAACGCTTTCAAGCAAAGCATTGGATTCCTCTTGGACAATTTATTTGACTTATTAAGTTTGAATCTTAAAATTAATATTTAAAATTAAGAAGTTATTATTCTAAATATATATACCATATTGATATAAAAAATGTATTCTTCAAATTATACAAAAGAGAGAATATTGTATTGATGTGTAGATTAATTTGGAATACTCTATACCACGAGAAAAATCTATCCTTCTAGCTAGATTAATATTCTATTCAATGATTTCGTACAAAATTTGTTGATGACGTGTTAGTTTTTTTTTTAATATCAATTTGATGTATTAAAAATAATTATTTTTTTAAATATTGTTTAAAAATTTAATTAAACTCAAGAAGTTAAAAAATAAAGCTAACGTTCTTAATTAATCATTAAAAGCAAAGGATTTGATCATAATATGTAGTTTAAACATAAATATCTCAGACATTCTTGGTCCACCAAACCATGAGACACGCTAATAAAGTATTTAATTTAAAAAAAAAAGAAAAGAAAAATATAATTTTTATTAGTTACGCGTGAATTATCGGCTATTAGATAAACCCAATTGATGATAATGGGCTTTAGGTTCATGAATATCTGCTGCTATCCAGCAATCGATGCTTATTTATCAGTCGGTGTTTGAAATTGTAATAATAATTATTTTTTTAAATGTTTTTATTATTTAAAAATATATTAAATTAATATTTTTTAATTTATTATTTTATATTAACTCATCAAAGCAATATAAAATTTTAAAAAATAATTTTAAAATTTTAAAAATATTATTTAAATACAAAAACAAACAAATCAGCTAAAAAGCACACCTCCAATCCAACTTTAGGAGATAGACAAGCACGTCAATCCATCTCTTAACAGTATGGCTAATTCAAAGGACAATTCAATCAATCCATTTTGTCACTCCTCATTCAAACGTCGTCGTCGTCATCTTCTCTTTTTATCTTGCAATTATTTCAATTATAGCTTCTACGTAAAGGAATTGAGATGATAGCCAATAATATTAAACATCAATTCATTTAATTCAAAAACTTAATTAAATTGCCATGTAAAATCTATTTTCTAACATATTTTTATTTTTATTTTTAGCTTCAAACCTTCAAATTAATATAGAGAGGATTTATTAGTAATTTTTTTTAACATCCCAATTGATAATAAGAGGTTTTATCTTTAAAATTATTTGAAAAGTGATTTTAATATCGGATATTTTTCAATTATAATGTGAGCAATTATAAGGTAATCGATTCGTTCTAGCGATCTGTATTTATCTTAAATATGGATTTTTAATGAAATATAAAGTATGTTAATCTTTTATATTATAAGAATAAATTATATGAAGATAAATAATGGGATATTTACTGGAGCAATTGAAGGAATTGATTTTTTTTTTGTTAGATAAAGAGTGTTTTACATTAATTCATACATTAACAAAGACTAAATCTACTTTATAGGAAATTTTATTAAAAAATTAAATATCTCCAGTATTATCCGACATTAAATTAATATCCATCCTAGTTTCGATCGCAAAATAAATATATAGCGATTAATTTTTCCATCACAATTAGCACCCTTTTCTCCTCTTCTTGTGGCGATGGCTCTCCAGGTTGCCGGAAAATTAATTATTGACAACTAAGAGATCATATGATGCTTCCTTAGGCTCTCCTTCCAAGCAAAGATGTAAATTCTCCCCAATAATTGTGCCCATCAAATGATTGAGCATTGGTCAATCATGTAGACATTTAAGGGGAAAAATGGGGGAGCTCTAACTCAAAAAAAAAAAAAAAAAAGTAAAAAAAAAGTGAGGATTTATGATCCGTTGATAAGACTGTATTTATCTTTGTTTTCTTGGTACACTAATCCTTGCCACAGGGGAAATTAACCTCAAGGACAACCTTCTTAACGAATTAATTTGTTAAGTAAATCAACTTCGAAGATGAGATTAATGCGAGGGACAATCCAGCCATAAAACCATGCATGAAGAAGGAGATGTGTGCTTGCTACAACGTGTACTAGCTACGTTCATAAATATCCGGCGCCGGTGCAGGTGGTCAAAGTTAATCCGGAGAGACCAGTACTATCATGCTCGGAAGAATTAATATATAGATAGATGCCCATGAATCCTGACTCGAACATGGAAGAATATGGAGGTATCATCATGCCTGCCGAACAAAGAAGGGACCACGGTAATGTGGAAAAGGTTTCTCAAAGTGAAAGGGAACCTATCATTTAAAGAAGAGGTGGGCTTCTAATGAATGCAGACCGTCCTTCACATATTCCTTCTGGCTATTGTTTATCCTCAAAAGCTCCAACATCTGCTCCTACTCAATGCGAAAGCTTTGCCCACCTGCAGCCTCTTTTCTAAGTCCTCTCATCATCATCATGCCATGGATCTAAGGCAAGTGATCATACCAGGCCATCACGCCTTCTCCAGACCTATCCATGGAGCAAGCACTGGTTTTGAAAAGAAAACAGGAAGAAATATTTACATATACTCTGGAACAAAAGGTTAATCTTGGCTATATGACTTTGAAACCGATCGACGTATCATCAACATACATGAAAAGATCTCGACAGAACTGTACTTAGTTAATGATGTAATGGCAGGAAATCCTCACTAATATCTGAAAATAATAATAAAATAAACGAGAATCTTGTTACTTGCTTCTAAAGACTTGCAATTAATTAATATGAAAACAGATAGAGAATCATTTCTCACTTGCAGGGAATTTTTTTAGCTGAGATTCGGTTCAGAGTTCAATTACAAAAGTATCCGAAGAGTTCTTTTTGGTGTTGTGAACTTATTGTATACTCAATTTTTGTACCAAAAGATAACCAGGTTGGATTAATTGCCAGTTTAAAGGTTAAAATGAGGTAAGGTTGGCTGGGCCAAGTTATCATCATCTTGCTGGTCTATCAGACTTTCATCTGTAAACAATCTAATTTCCCTGTAATTCTATGAATATTCGTTAATTGTTAAGAGTATGATATATCTATGATTACAAGTTTAACAGAGAAGACGATTGATGGTGTTGTAATTCATGAACGGAATAAAAATGATGAAAGGAAACAGTTGAATTAAGTTTCATAGAGCCATAATAAATGCAGCTGCCCAACTCAATTTTATATGGAATAAAAAAGTTGACAAAGGAAAAAACAAAGGGAAATTAATTTCTTGAGATTCTCTCTACGATGACAATATCACCACCACCCGCACGAGTCTACTTCATTGGATTCTCTTATGGATGCTGTGCTCAGCTCAGCTCAGCTGTGACACACAGACACCCTACAATCTGACAACACGATCCCACCCTTATAATAACATGAAAAGAAAAGAAACAACACCATTCAATCACTTTTGCGTTCCCATTAGGTAATTTGTGGGATGTTTGGTACAGTATCAATTATTCTGGTTTAGTTTTATTTAGATATATATTAAAATAAATATTTTAGTTTTTATCAAATAAATAAAAATAATAAAATTTAAATTTATGACCGTTTAATTATCAAAAATCTGATATCATATCAAATAACTGATTCAGTGCAATAACTTAAATTAAGGTGATAATTTAAAATAAAATTTATATTATCCTTTAATATTTTCTAAAAACAGAAGGGTGAAGGTTGTTGCTTCACTTCAGAGTTCAGGAGGAGGTGTGTCAACGATTAAGTATTTGGTGGACCCTGAAGTATATTAAAACTGTGCAGCCATTAATTAATGGAGTTTTACCAGTAATTACATTAGACAATCAGTAGTGGTCAATGTAATTAGTGGAGTGTTAGGGGAACCCACAGCGACAAACAACAACGACATTAATAAAGAGTGCTTGGGAACCATAAATATTCAATTACTGAAGTGGTAGAACGGACTTCTTTTCAAGTTATTCTGTACAACCAGCTGATTGATTGACGGATGAACCGTTGATCTGTTAGCAGTGATCATTGCTTACCACCAGCGAGAAAAAAATAATAATTAAGAAGATGGAGATCGGGGCTTTGAACATAAAGCAGGTGGCATGTTCTTACATTCCCAAGTTGACTAAACCAGTAAAAAGCTGATAATTCCACACTAAAAATCACACTCAGAACCTTAATCAAGCCATTACATTGCACTCTCCAAGCTTCTAATTAAAGTCAGCAACACACCTAAGAAAAACTGAAGAGACAGTAAAGACTAAATTTAGTTGGACAACCCCAGCTAAATTTAGCGTATTAGTATACCCTACTGATACAAAACCCAAGCTAAAATTAGCAAGCAAACAAGATGAAGGTAAAGCTAATTGACAAACTATCACACTGTACGTACTTCAACCATAAAATTGAAAAGAACAGGCTATCTGTGACTAAATGAAAGTAATAAACACTAGGGATCACCTCTTAAAATTATTCAAATGATCTCTTGATCATACGATATGAACAAACTTTTCAGACTTGAAGTGCATAGAAGAAGAAGAGCTCTAAATCTGGAGGAGCAAAGAAAGCAATTGGTCTCCTCTGCAAAGAGCAAATCGATATCATCCTTTGCTTCCTCGGCGCTGGTGGGCATGTTTGAATCTCTGGTATCCGGAATCTCTCAGCTTTTGGAGTAGAGCATGCACTCGTGGAGATATCAACACCCTCGACATCTAAGCCATCGATCCTTGAACAGTCATCGCAGCTCGTGGAAGAGTTAGAAGGAAAATCCTGATCAATTGTTGATGCCCCTTTAATGATCCTCGGCTTCACAGCCGCTCTTTTGTACTGGGTTTTTCTCGTTGTTCTTGTTCTTGTTTTTGCTCTTGCTCCTTTTCTACCAGTCGGAGCCATATTTGAGTGGAGAACAGGAACTGTGGTGTCTACGATCTAGATGTGCGTGGCAAACTGATAGGGATATATATGTGTTTGAAGTACAAAGACAGATCGATATACTAAAACTGGCAAGAATAGAACTAGGAAAAACTTTACTTGCCCGTTATAGGTGAAAGCCCTGGACACAAAATATGAGTGCTAGAAAATTAACCTATTGAAGTGGTGGCACTTTAAAGCAAACTAAATTTGACTGAAAAGTGATAAAAAGCCGAGTGCATTACCATCTCTTTTGAAACAACCTTTTCAAGATCACGACAACTACTGCTACTTCTACAGGATTCATAAAAACCCCACCTGGATATGGAGATGACTACTGCCTTGCTCAATCCTTCAAAACCCAAACGGCGATTTAGATTTCTCAACCTAGTTTCAATGATCAGACAAGCCTAGAACAGGTACCGCTTCAACTCTTGGAAAGATATGAATATCTAAACTTATTCAAACTGTAATTAATGAAAAGAAAAACACTAACCCTTACGCAATGAAACGCCAGGGACTTACTCTATGTTGAGAAACCTAGCCACAAAAAGAAAAACAGTAGCTCAATATTCAGCGTGTAAGACTAATTAAAAGCACTAGAGAGAGTGCAGGGAGAGGACGAGCGAGGGAGGGAGGGAGGGGTTTAAAACCCTTTGAAGCAATCCAGGATTTATATTCTCTCTGCAAGTGTGATTAGGGTTCGGTCATCCTGCCCGTTGCCCGAGTTTTGAGATTGAGGGAGTGTACTAATTTCAAAATCTCACGAGTCTAGGGATTTGGGCAGGCCTGCCCAATGCCCAGCACCCCAAACACCTAGCAGGTGATTAAGATCTGTTTTAGATTTAATTTTTTTATTTATCACAAAAGGATATTTAATTTCTTTTTTAAAAAACTTTAGTGTTAAGACTTAAATATTATACTCTATAGTTCTGATATAATCTTTTACGTATAAGATTGATTTTTATTTTTATTTTTATTTTTCAGGGGGGTAAGATCGGTACTGATTTAAGCACTCCTTCCTTTTGCAAGACTTTGGAATATGTACATTTATGATAAACCCAAGAAAATTCAATAAGATTTCATCGTTCACAGGCCATTTAAATTTTTAATGTGTAGCATATTTTAATGCAATAATTGCTTGCATCCCAATAAAAAATAAATAATTGCTTTTTTTTAATTTCTCTGGTCTGAGGTGATGTCAGGCTTGCGTAGTCACATTTCAGATACAAAAAGGAGCTTCTACGTTCACATTCATAATTAAATAGTTTGACAGACTCTCAAGCCTTCAATTGTTGAATTTTTTTTTGGCATCCTATGTTTGCACAGCTACAGGAACAGCACGGGCAGGACTGCTTACGTCGCAGTGTTTGACATTAATGTTGAAAAGTGTTTTTTTTTTAAGTTTTGATTTTTTTTTATTTTAAATTAATATATATTTTTAGATTATTTTGATGTGATAATGTTAAAAATAATTTTTAAAAAATAAAAATATATTATTTTAATATTTTTAAAATAAAAATATTTTAAAAAACAACTTATATTCACCGGAAATGAAAAGTTGATGCCTATCCTAAATTTAGTTTATTTATATACACTTTACTTGCTCCTACTGTATACCTCTCAGCTTCAGTAAATTTTTGACGTTCAGGTATGGCTGTGTTTGGCTGCATGATGTAATCATCATTTTATTATTTTTTAAAAATTATTTTTTAAATATTTTTAATTGATTTGGTATACTAATATTAAAAATATTTTTTAAAAAATATTATTTTAATATATATCCAAATAAAAAACACTTTAAAAAAACATCTACTATAATATTCTTAAACACCTTCCTTACAAGTAGAAGTGAAGAGAGGATGAAATGGAAGGAGGTGACAGCTCTATAGCATAGCAAGATCTTAGCTAAAAGGTTGTTTGTCATTAAGGTCAAAAATTATTTGTTTAAAATTTGATTTTTTAATTTAAAATTATATTTTTAGTATTTTAAAATCATTTTAATTTGCTGATATAAAAAATAAAAAAATTGTGTTAAGGTATTTTCAAACAAAAAAATATTTTAAATATAAAAAATAAAATTTAAAAAATATTAATGTATTTTCATATGAAAAATACTTTTTAAAAAAACTATAAATTAAAAACAAATTAGTCATTGGCCTGGGTTAGACCTTTTTTATATTAACTGATTCTCTGGCGCCTTGCTTTAAAAACATTTTCAGACCGTCTTCAGGGGATCCTAAAAGAGGGTTTCCATTTTCGAAACTTCATGCCATTATTGTTCATCGAACCAAACAATTTACCCCTTTTTTACCTTTGTTTTTTTGTTGTTGGTGCTTGAACGAAACAAATTATGCTTGAACTCTCAATTAGATCACATGGGTCAAATTGAGTTTCGTTTGATTTCAAGTTCTTCCTTATCCGCGTTTTATTTAACAGAACTATCTTAATTTACTTCTCTCAAGGTCTCCATGTTCAAATCCTAAACTAGTTTCCCATGGAAGAAAGTTTTGCTTGTTTGACCAAGCATAATTAGTTGATTGATTAAGAACGTTATGGAGTAAAATCTCTGTCTGTATATACAGATGCAGGAACACAACTACTTATTTAATAGAACCCTGTGTCAGTCTGCATGTTATTGTTTCTGCTTTCTGTCCTGATCACTGGCCGACGGCACATGAATACAAAACGCAGAATCAGGCTGAGTAATATAGCAGTGAAATGGACAGGCAGAATTGTGCTTCTCAATGTAATTGTAGAAAATAGTCCTGGCAGTGAAAATACAAGTTTTCTCACAAGAAAATAGGACGGTGAGAATCTGATGAAAACAAGGACAATCGACTAGCTAAATTCTCATAATTATCCATCATTAGCTCCAAACAATCAAAGCTCTGTAGCTAGATATGATTCTCACCTCCAATTCCTAAGGTTTTTTAAAAACCAGCTTCTTGGTTTCATACTGTTCTAAAGGATTTGAAGACTCAATTCTATTAACATTCAAGTTATGGACAGATCGATTAAACAAGGGGGAGAAGACACGAATCATGGAGCTCATGCATTAGTTTAAACAAGTGAGTGCTTGGTTTTATATTGAGATTGCACCCTGAAAATAAGAAACTGGCTCTAGTAGTTTCCTAGACACTAAGAATATGATGAAAATGGCCGGGACAGGGAGCTTGTTTCCACATATCTGCCATCTTCTCTGCATGGCATCCTCTCCTGGTTGCCCAAGCTTCGATACACGAATCTTTTGGAGCTTCATTGTCAGGGACATCACTCGGTTTAGCATCAAGAAAGTACCCTTTTAGATTAGAGATCCAAACCTTGCTTAATTTGTCCTTCATATCCTCTCAAAAGCAGCTAAGATTATTGCCGCGAATCGCTCAGCCAAAAGTGGTGCCTCTGTGTTTGTGCATGTACATTTTATTCTCTCCAGTTCTTCGCTCACACGAGTCAAAAGGGTTCGTGCTAAAATCTAATCAGGGGGCTCACAATTAAATGAAAGTAACTGATGTAAGTTCGTACAGTTAGAAGAAAAAAAATTTAGAGTGCTGTCACAGAACAAAAGAAGTATATCTCGATCCTAGGAGGTCCAGGCAGTCCAAAGTAGTCGGTATTATGCGTGTAGAAATTCCGGGTCATTTTGAAAACACAAACCAACGTCATTAAATACGGTTCACCAGCTTGAGTAATTGTTGTAACGTAGTAGGCACAAAAATACATGTCAATAATTTTTATCCCTAAAATATTCCTGTATAAAACTTATAATTTTAAATTTATCTAATTACAACCTGTAAAAATAAAAATAATTATTGTCATTGTTTTAAAACTCAACCCAAAACAAAGTCTAAGTTACGAGTCAACCTGAGTTACCGGATCATCTTATCATGCCAATCCAAGTTTTATAACTAGAATTATTATATTATTATTAATTTCAATATTTAATATGAATTAAAGTAAAAAAAAAATTAATTATTTGTTTAAATATGTAAATTGAACATTAATACATATTAAAAGTAAAATAGATATTTTTATATTTTATCTTGTCTTATCTATGTTAACCAAACAAGATATAAAGATAATTATTTTTTCATGCAAATACAATTTTGTTAAAGAGATTGTAACAAAGAAACACATAAATTAATTAAGACATGCAACAATGATGACAGTAAAAGCAACAGATGAATTCTCCAGTGACGATGATATGTCTTTTCTTCACTACTGCAAGACAGGCAATAAGAAAAAAGGAATTTTGTTCCAAGAATCACGGCACTGAAATGCGTATATGTATAATGGAATTGATATAGACATCTTCGAACAAATTCCATAATCTGCACAGTTTTTGGAATTGCCAAGTCACATTTGGGAAGAATAGGCATCAGTCCTTCAAAATAGCACCTCTAATTTCCTAGTAATCCTCCTTTAAAGTTTAAACTAGTCTTCAAAGGTGATATCAAAAACTTTTATAAACCAATGAAGTTACATGCTAGACCAATGAACAAAATTAGAATAACAATCTGACTAGATATGCATAGATTCATAAGTGGAATCCTAAACAGCCCAAAACAACAAACTTACGAGGGAAAAACTAGTAAAGCAAAATTTCAAACAACAAGACAAGGTTAAAGATTTCTAGTACAAAATACCAGATATAAGCAACCGCACAATAAGAACAGGTCATCGGCCTCTTGAAACTGCTTCATCCGACTCCTCCACTGATGACGGAAACAGCTCTATATAACGACTCCCAAGAGTCATCCTATCCTTGGCCATCGCTGCTTTAGAATCTTCAGCATTTGCAAACTCCACAAAGGCTTCCCCTGTTGGCCTACCCTCTGAATTCATTGTAATATGGATCGAATCCTCTGATAAAACAAAATCTTTGAAGAATTCCATTATGTCGTCCTTGCTAGCTGAAAATGGCAGTCCCCTCAATCGTAATACTCCTGTATGTTCAGCCGAGTCCTTTCCCTCGTCATACGATTTAGCCCTAGGGATATTTCGTCGTGGTGAGCCACGAGATTCTGACACTTCATTCGCTATTGTCTTGTAATAATCCTGCCTCTTACTTCGGAAAACCTCAACATATCTCCTGCCCATGTTCTGCCTGTTCTTTTGAAGTGCAAAATCAACTTGAAGAGGATACCCCAAAACACAAAAAGCTTCACCACTGAACTTGCCACCCTTGTGAACAAAAAGAACATCAACTATGTCCAGACCATGGAAGAACTCAGCCACATCAGTTTCTGTGCAATCAAAAGGAAGACCACGGAGGCGGACAACAGGGAAATGAGGTGGCTGGCTCGCATATCCATTGGGAGGTGCATTGTACATAAAACTTGAACCAGGGGAGTTCGCATAGAATGAAGGACCCTTGTCAGCTATTCGCTGACGTTTTGCACCCATTTCACGTCCATCAGGATATCTGCTTCAATTTAAAAATCATCAAAGCAGCAGATCACATGAGATGTTCCTCAATACTTTATGCACAGAATTATGCAAAACTAAGTATTAACTGCATTCACGAATATAAACACAAATTTATACTTTTGTTCTTTAAAGGTTGGTATTCTTTTATCAATTAAGAAAAAATAAAAACAAAAATTCTAAGGCGGGACATAGAATCAGCACCCCAGAACCTTGAATCAACACAAGAATTCCATAGAAACTACCATTGATAACTACATGGCATGATAAAAATGTATACAATATAGTCAGCAAAAAAAATTGATCTATAAGCACACATAGAATATCATTCACTTTACTGCCAGAGGAATATCTTCTTCTTCTTCTTCTTCTTGTTTCGCCAAGGAAGCTATAGGGATAACACCTACACATTAATGTATCTCGAATGGGAAGAAAGATGTGATTGTCATGTATCGTATTTGATTCATCATTTAATCAAGGAGGGCTTGGTCATCCCCCGTGTGTACATTGAGATTCTTTTGCATAAACCTCTTGTTATCCCCCCACCCCCTCTGCCTTCTTTTAGTTTCTCAAGGCAGGTAAAAATCTCGTGGCTGGTTTGTGGCACCATAACAGACTGTAGGTGCCCTGCAGGTGTTCTGTCAAGTTGAGCTAAGTCATATTCTTTCCTCATTCCAATGAAGCATATCAGTGGAATAGCAATGAGCCATCCAATCATATATACAGACTCAATAGTTTCTGAAAAAGTTTCTAAAATTAGAGATTAACATGAAAACCTTAACACAAATATTGCGCATAGCTACAGTTACTGCTCCCTAAATGGTTGCTTTTCTAAGAGCTCACGATCAAATTAAACAAACAAGAACAAAGTATAACCAGATAAGATGAACAAAGCAACAAAACAAGAAACATCAACATGGGTTCTTGATATAAACAAATAATTAACAGCAATTTAAGCAGACAACTTAAGAATTAATGGAATACAGAAAAGAATTAACAAAAACCAAATACAAGAATCAACTAGCGAAGCAGATAAAAAGAAGGAGATCGTGTATAAGAGAGTTTGGATTAAAGAGGAAAAAAAGGAATTAAACCGGGAGAATCAGGAACGTACCCTCGATAGAACATCTCCTTTTCGATTCTTTGGAAAAAGTGTTTTGCTCGCCTGCAGGTGTGAGGTTGCTTCTTTGTTTGGGTTGCCTTTTTTTTCTCTTTGCTGGAAACTGAAAGTCTGAAACTGTCTTGCCCCCGATAGGGTTTTTTTTTTTTTTGGGTCTTCTAGGGCAACTGACGCTGGCATGACGGTGGATGTCAATATCACACGGTTAACGACGTCGTTTTGTTTGCAGATACTGCACGCTTTTGCTTTTTTACAAAATTATGATTTTTGTTAATATTTTGGTCTTCAATTTAATTTATTTTGATTCTGATAAAAAGAGTTGCATGAGATTTATCTCGGAAAATATATATATATATATATATATATATATATATATATATATATTTTTAAGTGTTCTACAAAAAGATTTAATTAAGAAACCAAATTATTTAATGGTAAAATTGATAAAAAAAAAATTAGTTTAGGTGAAAGATTGGTACTAATTTAATATCTGACATGAAAAAAAAGAAGACTAGAAGTATATGTAAAATTAATGGTTCTCACCAAATATTTTCTTAGACACGTATATCAAAAATTCAAATAAAAATTGTTTTTCATTAAAAATTTTGGGAAAATATGAGGATAAGCCTAACTTATTAAGTTCTGGTTTATTTGATAGAGATTACTAGTTTAAATATTATAAATTTTAAAATTATTAAAAATTTATTTGATTATTAATTTTAAAATGCCGAGAGATTAATTAAGTTATTGGAAGCTGGCCAACACAAATTCTAATTCTAGTTCTAATCTCATTTATTTAAAATAAAAATAAAAAGGAAGCATTTGTGGCGCCCATATACGTGACAAAATCCAAATGGAATCTCATTTGTGAGCGTCCTTTTCCTCCTTTTCTCCCGCTGGTCTCCATTTCCAGCGATTCGCTTCCACATGTTTAACCATGCAAAGCCCTTTTTTTTTTGTTGAATTCAACACGTTCATGTACACCAAGAAAGAATCACAAGATTCCTCCCAAACTAGAGGAAAAAAACTGTCCAGGTACTTTGGTTAGACTCTAGAAATCAAGGAAGGATGCTTTGATTTTGATGTGGAGTCCCTTGCTAGGAGAATTTTGGACCTCAAGATTTTGTCTGGTTAAGACTTGTCTAAAGCAACCACCTTTTACATTCCTCACTCTTTCCTTGCTCCAATATACTTCACTTTCTTCAAGCACCCTCCTAATTCTCTTTCACCTCATGAATCCTTGACTTCAATCGTGTAACTCCCATTTTATTGGATACCCATCTGCACTTTCTTGACTTCTGTTATTGGGTATCTTTTATTTTATTGAAAAACACACAAAAAAAAAAATCAAGTTCATCCACAGTTTTGATTAGGGTATTGATATATTCTTTCTGAAGGGTCTTTTAAGCTGAGATTTGGTTGAGAGACATGGTGGGAGCTTTATCCGTGGTGGACCCACACACCAGTCCATGTTTTTGCCTGGATGCGCTGCCTCCAACTAATATTGGTCTTAAGAGTAGTGGAGACTTGGTTTTGCAGAGGAGTTCAATGAAGAGAAAGCAGTTAACAAGGCCAGGATCATTGGAGTTGGGGAGTTCTTTTGTGGACTCATGGCATGATTGGAGGCTCTCATCGAAAGCTATTTCAGGAATTGTTAGTAAGAGCTCAAGGAAACAGAGAAAGGATCGGGGACTAGTGGTTTTCAACGAGTTGGGAGGGCAATATGAGGATAGTTTTGAGGATGTTAAAATGGTAAGTTGTTATTGTTCTTTGATGCAATTATTAGCTCCATATTAGCATTTCCCCCCTATTAAGGCCCGTGGATGACGAGATCCAGATATCAACAATCATGGATTCATGTGTATGTTCCGAATATGCTTCTGTTACATTGTCTTAAAGCCTACTGGTTAAAGAAAATTCATCAAGTTAAATTTGGAGACCATGGTTACATAAATTATCAGCTAACCATCGCGTCATAAACGTTTTCCTATTGCTAGTAGTTGCTGTGACACGAATCATAAAGCTATACTCTTGGCTAGGAACTGTTTTTTTTCCTAATTCATTTTAATTTGTGGGAAGTTGGAAGATGATAACTAGATCACCAGAAAATAGAGAAACAGCAAGATACAACTTGTAGAGATCATGTTGGCTTCCAAATTGTGGTTTTTGAAATTAACAGATCAATCTTGTGGTCCTTCTGTACTCTACAAATCATTAAATCTCCCATGTCAACCATAGGTGTACACTGATGCATTTTCCATGAAGTATATTACTTCTCTGAATTCCTTCTTTGATTCGCTTCTGGAAGTATGAGATGTCTATGTACAGTTACTGTCGCATTGCTTGATGTAAATTTTAACTATTGGTGATGGCAATACAAGAAATAACGAAGGTATATACAAATGTGGTTCCTAGATACCTCGTATACCTTTAATCAATCCAAGTTGTTTCTTTGGAACAGAACATCTACCTATACTGTAATTTGTTGCTTTTGTTTTCTTCATAGTTAAAGTTATCTGGCCATGAATTTCAAGAAAATTAACGATTTTTAGCATATCTGTATTTATGGTGGTGCTTTATAATTTTCTTTTTATGCTGATCAAGATGGTCCTTCCTGCAGCAATTAATCAACTATTTCACATACAAAGCAGTAAGGACTGTACTTAACCAGCTCTACGAGATGAATCCAACACAATATACATGGTTTTATAAGTAAGTGGAGTCTTCCTTTGGCCAAAACTATTGCTTCTCCTTGTAACTTTCTTGTTTTTTTTCTTCTTTGTTTTCCTTTTCTTCTTCTGTGACTATCCCATTCCCCAGCCAACAACTTCTCGCATAATTGTTCATTTTTAAGTGGAACGGATGCGAGTTAGACAACCTTTAAGATGCAAGTGATGCAGGTTGTCTGTTGACATTAGACTGAAAGCAAGATGAATGCGTGAACATGAACATTTTCTCTAAGTGCATGGTGGACTATCTATCAAGTATTCCAAAAGGCGATTGTTGCATTCCTATTTCCTTCTGAGTTTGCTTATTTTCATATTCTGGCAGTTTTGTTGCACAAAAAAAGCCTGGAGATAGCAAGAGTTTCATTCGCTCTCTTGGGAAGGTAGTCTTCATAAGCCTTCATGTGCTCCTTGATTACTTCGAAACTTCTTGGATAGGTTTTTTTTTTCCTTCCAAATTTCGATTCAAAATACTCGTGTTTTCTCTCACTTTTTCCCAGCAAACAAGTGTAACTTTCTCACGGTCATTTAAACGAATAAGATATGTTAGTGTGGATAGATAGAGAGAAATAGCATGCTAATCACAACAACATTTGAGGGGATCCATCTTTTTTACTGACAGGAGAAGCAGGACCTTGCTGAAAGAGTGATGGTCACACGCCTTCACTTGTACGGGAAATGGGTCAAGGTAACAGCAGCTGCCTTTGCTCTAAAATGTAAATCAAGCACATAAATGTCGTGACAAAAGGTATTTCCTTGTTATCATGATGTAGAAATGTGATCACGCTGAGATATATAAAGAAATCTCTGATGAGAACTTGGAGCTGATGCGTGAACGGCTCATGGAGACTGTGAAATGGCCATCAGATGATACAAACACGGAGAAGATTGGCTGAAGAAGGGATGCAAGCTTATTTTTCTTTTTTCTTTTCTGTCCGCTGTGATGTTTGTCAGCGTAGGTATATCTTTCGTTCAATGGAAACTAGCGCCTTAACACAGCATCATCATTCTTATCATTCAGCAGCCAAAATGTTCATATTTCCCACGAATCCGTCCAGCTTATACACTATCCTTTCCGTGCAAGGTTAGAAACTAAACATGTTGCAGCAGAAGTATCATGTAATTGTAACAATTCTACGAATCAGATACCTGATACAATTTCTCCGTGGAACTATAGATGTCATGTGGTTTAATCAAGACGTTGATACGAATGCTACAGCAAGGATCACTGAATACATACAAAAAATTAATACATAATGTAGGCACCATGGAAGGAGATCTGCTGCACCGCCAGCAAATCAATGACCACACTGCTCTAACTGGGAAAACTGGAAGCAATGTGATTACACCTACAAAAGATAGCACGGAACTTAAGAGGGAAATATGGCTCAGATGAACGGCAATGACCATCTCCAAATGGAAACACCAAGAGAAATTAACTAACATGAAGCATGATAACTTAAAATGAAAATGTGAACGGAGGAAAAATACAGTATGCATATCCAAGCCAATATGATAATATATTAATCGAGTAATTGATCCCAGTCCAGCTAATTTGCTGGAAGTTTTAACTGTAATTTAAATCAGAGTCCAAACCAAATTTTTAACAGTGTACTTGTGTCAAAACGACAAACCTTTGCTGAAGCATAAAATGTTTCACCCTTCCAAAGAAATGATGGGCATATCTTACAAAACAAGGTCAAGACCAAAAGACATTCTGCATTTATCTCTTCTCTTCGAGCTAGGTTCAAGGGATGTACAGATGATCATGCGAGGCCATCGCCAAAAGTCATAGACTGAGTGATCACTGTTCTTACACGAAGCTGTAAAATATAGCACCAGAATATTATCAAAACAATTTAAATGATTAAAAGGACAATCCAAACCCAAGTGCAAGTTTCGAGACCTTCACATCAAGGCAGGAATCATTAACCATGTTCCTTATTTGAGATATTATGCCAGCATTCTTAAGTTGTACAAGCCGACCAAATGCACCTGGACAAGAAGGGAAAGTGAGATTTACTATAACCCAGACAGCAGCTGTGCGTAACCGGCTATCACTGCTCTGCAAGAACTTGATCACGAAAGATTGGGCTCCATTATCTGCTTGTGCAAGAAGTTGCTGCATAACTGCTTCCTTATGAAACTCATTTCCACTTGCCACATTGCCAAGAAGATACATTCCCTGCATGATAAAATTTTTAATTATATATTAATGGTATATAAATAATATACCATCAATTTTCCAGAGTCACCTTTCCCAATGCTCTTCATCATTTGAAAAGGTAGACAGATAAAAGGTAAAGACCAAATTAAATCATCAAACACGGAGTTGGTAGGCAGTGTCAGAAGTTTCTTGCTAATATCAAAACTTCTTTTAGAAACTCATTTTTTCGCTCGCTTTCATTTTGGTATCATGCTCCTGCCCCCATTTTATTCAGCTTAATAAATGGCATCTTTACTTGCATATCCACAATCAATTTTCACATGGACATGCAAAAAGTTCTTCATCTGTATGAGATTTGCCCCCATCCCAGAGTTCACACATTAATACCCACAGACCATAAAAGACAGTTACCAACTATCATAAAGATCGATAATTAACCTACTTATAATGTTTGATAACTAATTTACCATGGTGTCTGCGACATTTCTTTCTAATATTACGAAAGGTATATATTCATGAGGCCATGTTTTTATTAATGATGTCAAGACTTTCTTATAAATAACAAATTCCACGTGGAATGCAAGTTGCTTGTCCCCGCATGTTCATAATCCTTCAACAATACACTAGCTTGTATTGTTTAATTTCTAAATATGCATGTCTATATTTTCAATGTGAAACTTGCAATTTCCAAACTTGTCAGCCTCTACCTTCAATGAAAAATTCTTGATGTGCCTTAGAATATGAAACAACCATGATAAATAGGCTTCCTCAACAAACAGAGCAAGAAAATCAACGGTTTTAAAATGTGATTGTCCTAAGAGAAGTTTCTTTCCATAATGAATGCTAAAGATATGGAGAGAGAACCTCTATTTAACATCAAGTTACAGTTTTATTTTCTGATAAATCAGATGCAGTGATGACATTTTAAAAAGAACAAACCTTTGGAATGAACAAGTATAATGATACAATAACAGTTTCCGAAAACATCTCAGGGAAAAGTATAAGAGACTTCTAACCTGTATTCCAACTTCGTCTGAAACGTTGTGTAATTGCCTTCCAACAGCATCTAATAGAATACCATCTTCGGCAAACACATACTCAATGGACTTTATACATCCATCAACAAGATTCCGAACAAGGGCCAAAGCTTGCTCTTGAACACAAGGCTCAGGGTCTGCAGTACAAATTCAAATGTCATACTGGATCATGCTTGAATGTACTAAAACACCAGAAACTATAATCATTACCACATATAAGGCTTGCTAACAAGGAACCAGTGAGCTCTAAAAAAATCCCTTCTTGACATCTATCATCTGCCAGAAACATCATATTCTTCAAAGCCCATAATGCATTAAACCTTACAGTTGAGTCCATCGATTTTGTTAGCTGAACCAGCTGTTTTATGCCTCCACATTGTATAAATGTGGATTTACGAGTCGTAAAATCAACCACTATGTTACTAATAGCGCCAAGTGCAGTGACCTGAAAAACAGTGTGTTAAGGGGATTTTAATGCAATGTTATAGGCGACAAATTCATTAGCATTGATAAGCTTATATCAGCAAAATACAGTGAATAAGAATAGTACTTATCCACTTATTTTTTAGGATGGCATTCAACTGATTATTATTTGTAATCTCAGTAAATGTATAGCTCATATTTTGGTTGAAAGATAAAATACAGGCTTGTATAGCAGGCTCTCAAAATGGATTCACAACTTTAATGGAAGGACTCTAGATCATAAGCTTGACATATACCTGGACAGACACTGAAGGGTCATCTAAAAGCCGGATGAGGGAAATAACAAGCATTTCATTCATGAAGTAACCTGCGCACAAGTTCTGAATGACATATTATCAGCAAAAAGTAAACATTCAGCTTTACAAATAATGAATTTAGCATTCATATTGCATACCTTGATTGAGCGAGTGACACTTCTTAAGCAAATACATGCAGATGCACGCACATCGGCACAATCATGAGTCAGAGCATCGATCACTTGGTTCAAAACCTGTGGAATTATGAGAATATCAGAAGTTGCAAATTGGGAATGGTAGAATAATCACATGCAACTTTTTTTTTAATGCAATCCTCATGTCTGATTTTGCTAATCTGCCTGTCAAGTCATTATTATACATTTAAGCCTTTATAAGATGAGGGGGGATACAAATAAATCCAATAGACCAGCTACGCCCAATGACACAGACAGGATATTTGATCATGTAAGCCAGAGGTGATGAGCATCCTATTGAACTGGTACTGGAAAGCACAAAGTACAGAGATAAGTGATAGAAATTTTAGATGGCAGTGTTAACTTCTATTAAATCGCTCATGTGACCTGTAAATGAAAGGGAATGCAAGTACATATTACTGAGAGTTTTGCGTCAAACATGGACACTGAAGAATGTATCCTAGCTTTCACAAGGCCAGAAAAAGAAGGTACAAGTATCCCATAATTCATTGGGAGGTGAGAGGATAGCGTTTAAAAAGATGAGAGAAATCTTCTCCAAACAGTGAATTAATATGGCATAATGTAAATTAATCAGTGATATGATTGCTTAACTTTCAACATCAATGAAGTTTAACTAGGTTTGAGAAAAGGTTTAAGGAGACAAACGTTCAAACAAATAAGCAATTCAAAGATGCCTATACATTTACTAGTAATAAATAAATCAACTGTTGTAACTAAACAAAATTAATAAACAATTTTCTGTCGAGTTTGTATAGGTCATTCCTGTTGCTTTTCCACCAATTTTACAAATTCTACATCAATTGACATACTTTAGGACCATCTTTAAGCAAACGAAAGACAAGAAGAACATAGTGACATCCAAGTAAACACAGTTGAAGAAGTTGAAACTTTGAGAAACAAACTATTTTGTTCTGAAGACACGTGCATGAAACAAATACACCACTACAGGCAAGCTAAAAAGAATAAAGCGCACAAATTAAAAGGTTTTACAAGATACTACACCTTCAATGACAGGAATGCCAGTCTGCAGCTCTCCAACTTTGAGCATAGATCAGCCAATGCAAGCAATATGCCTTGGAGGCGCTTGGGATGTAATTGACCTTTTTTCAATTGGTTACAAAACTTTTTTATAGCGTTGTCCTCAAAAGCTAATTTCTGTAAATCCTCCTTTCCTGCAACTAGACTAGAAAAAACAAAGGGAGCTTCATCTCCTACTTGGCCAGGATCATCAAGAAGCTCAAGTAAGAGACATACTAATTTGGCTTTGATTCCTATATCTTGCAGATAGTTAGGAGAAGCATTTCTTATAACAATCAGGCACATGCATGCAAGCAACCTTGTCCGGGCATATCTATCCTTTGTTAATTCAATTATAGAGCTTAAAGCACTTCCACTTTCTGGTCCCACAAACTTCGAGACAGATTCAGGATTGTTCTTGAGAACTGTGCCCAGTGACTCTAAACTAGAGTCTCTCTGACTTAAAGAGCCTTCAACAGCTCTTTCATTTTCAAGTCCCACGAATTTAGAGATGACTTCAGGATTGTTCTTAAAGACTGCAGCCAGGGACTCTAAAGTAGCATTTTTCTGACTTAGAGAACCTTCAAGGAGGCTAATTAACTTCTTTAGAACCCCGGCATCACATAATGCCCTCTGCTCTGCACTTGTCTCGCAAGAATGAGTAATGATACTTGCACCAAGTCCAGTAACATTTTCACACTCGCTATTAATTAAAGAAATGAGGAATTCCATGTTTTTCTCTTGAACAAACTCATACTTTGGAGCCAATTTCGACTGATAAATCATTCTAAGTGAACGAGCACTTGCATCCACCACCTGAAGATCAAACAACCCCATTTACCTTACAACCAAAAAAAAGATTCCCGAAAAATATCAAATTAACCATGCATAAACAATCGCAGATGGATGAAGTATATTACAATGAAAAAAAATTGTTCACATAATTAACTGCAAAAAAGAAAAGTAGATACAAACATTTCTATTCGGAAATATAAATTACGACCTCCTTAAGTAAGCAGAAAAAAACTACATTGATTCTAACCACTCCTTTTCATCTTTCTGAAATCAAGCACTACTTTATGAAAATTAAGATTAACCATTACTATAAAGAAATTCCAAGCACAGACTCTATCGATGTAGTGATTCCATGAAATTGTAGCATTATTATAAAGAAATTTATACACAAAAAAAAACAATATTTAGCACCAAATAAGTAGTTTAGGTTTGGTTTGATTTCATTTCTAACAAAATAAGATCTCCAATCAATAAATCTTAAGGCTTGCAACAAAAAAAAAAGAAAAAAAAAACACAATTACTTTCTCATCAGGATTGAAGAGGAGCCGAATTAGGTGAGGAAAAGAGCCGGCGTCGAGGACGGATCGAACGCCGGCATCGAAGCCGCAAGCGAAGCTTCCAAGAACCGCAGCTGACTGGACAATAACGTTGCTGATGCTGACGTCAGCATCGGCTAATTGGGAATCAGCTTCGGTGGCGTAGGAGGAGAGGATAGAGGCGACAGCTGGAACGGTGCCGAGTTTGAGGAAAGAGAGCTTCTTGGTGCGATTACCAATTATCTGGTTTTTTATTTCTCTAAGCGCCTTGAGCTTGGTTTCCGGGTCGGGTGAGTCCAGACGAGTGAGGAGGTCCACGGGCCCGTGGATCGGGATGGTAGTGTTGGCGGTTGGCATGGCGGTGATCGGCTCCAGTGGCGGTGGTGGAATTGAGATGGCATAAGAGCGAGGTCCACGAGGGGGGCCGGAATTAGAGCGGAAGCTTTTTAGAAAGAGAGACTCCGTATCCTGTGTGAGAATTTTTGAAATTTAATTTTTGAAATATTATTATTATTCATATCTATAATATTCGTATTCTTATTCTCTAGCCGGTGTTTGGTATTCGGATGTAATAGTATTTTTAAAACTTTTTGAATTTTTTAAAATTTTAAATTATTTTTTTATATTTTTAAATTATTTTGATAATATTAAAAATAAATTTTTAAAAAATATATATTACATTAATGCATATTCAAATTAAAAACATTTTAAAAAGTAACTTACACTATACTCTAAAACATCCTTTTTTATTCTTTATCATGGAATAAATTATTTTTCTGTGTAAAAAATAATGTTAGGATGTTGCTGAAAAATAACAAAAATATATAAAAAAGTGTAACCATACTAATTAACGTATTTGATATTACGATTGTTGTTGTGGTTGTGGTTTGAAAAAAATTATTTTATAAAAAATATTTTTAGTTGAGGTTGGTTTGAAAAAATATATACTTGGTTAAAACTGTAGTTGAAATTGAGATTGAATAAAAAGTAATTTAATGTATTTGGTTAATAATGCTTTTGAAATTGAGGTTATAAAATAATTTAAAATATATATATTAATATAGATTGTTTTTAATTTAAATATTGTAGATTTAACTATTGTTATTACATTATGAAATAAATAATACTTTATATAAAATATTTTTTATTGTTCCATTAAACTATCTACAATTCCATCACGTATGAAATACATTGATGGTTTTTAATTTAAATATTGTAGATTTAACTATTGTTATTACATCATGAAATAAATAATACTTTATATAAAATATTTTTTATTGTTCCATTAAACTATCTACAATTCCATCACGTATGAAATACATTTGACAAGGACTACAGTTTTTTTGGTTTCTTAAGCGCGCAACAACATCAGGTAAAATATAATCAGGAACAAAATTGGAATTGCGATCAAATTCTGCAAATGCTACGTCATCAAGTGATTTCCGTCTAATTTATGTAGTGTCATTGAATAATGTTAAACACTAGTTTTTCAAATAAAACACAATTAAAAAATAAAAAATAATTTTTATTTTACCAGGTCGAACCTGGTTCAATGCATTTTGAGCTTTGAACCAGAACCGGTCCGACCGGAACAGTGGAGCTGCTACACTGTTCACGCTAATGCACGAACAGTGCGCAGGAAGTAACACTTGCTTGCTTTTCTTTCACTAGCATTTCAGACACAAAAATACCGTGGGATCCATGAACAGTAACATGTTTTTTTCTTTACCAAATGGGTTGCATCTGCGTTTTGTTTAAAACGCAGACGCAATCTCGTTACCAAACAGCTACTAAGCCAAATTGAAAATATCCCACCAAACTTGCAGTTAAGATCATGTAATTGAAATAGCCTTTAAAAAAAATTATATTAGGTTTTCAAACTTATAACTCAAGTCATTGAACCTAAAACATTCAATCTTGAAAAAACATGATATTCAATTCTCAATTTATTAAATATTGAAGAGTAAATTTTTTTAAAAAAATTTGAACAGTACAAAATATTTATAAAAAAATATTAATTAAAATAATGAGAATAAAAATAAAAATATAAAATAAATTTTATCTAATCAAATAGTGAAGTTGAAAAACAAAATCAATTTAGTAAAAGAATAAAAAATAAAAAGAATAAGAATCAAAGTTAACATAAAAAATAAAAACAAATTTGTAATTAAAAGGTAAAATTAAAATGAATAATAACATTTATAAAAGAATAAGGCTGTAATTTTTTTAGAAGAAGTGAAAGAAAAATAAAATGGAAGGCCTACTAGTGCCAAATTGAACCATTACTGATGACACATGTTATCATAGTTTTTAAACTCAGGTTCCAACTCCGGGTTAGCCTGATTCTGGATCGACTTGCCGGGTCAAGCCGGGATTCAAAACTATATTTATTATATCAATATAAAAAAAACACGACAACACTTCAGCAAAAAAATAGAAGGATATTTTTGAACACCAAATGATCACACAAGAGCCCCTGCCTTTTCTTTTTATCTGGTCATATATAAAATTGTCCTTAAACTATCTTTATAATTATAAACAAAATGATTGTGAAAAAAATAAAAACACCGCTTAACCTCATGCTTTAAATTTTTTTACTTCAAGGGTATTATTGTTTATTTTTTTTATATCTAGCAAATACTAAATTTCTCATTGACTTAAATTATAATGATTGAAAAACCATTGTAAACATCCAAAAAAATCACTTGATATTAGGTTTAATTTTTGTACTTCAAATAATATCCCAGTCATTTTATTATGCAATCAAGATGGTAAAATACTTATTTTTTATTTTATTTGAAAATAAAAAAATAAAATATGTAAAAAAACCTCAATATTCTTAAAAACCAGTGTTAAATTTTTTTTTTATGAAAAAGAAAAAAAAATACAATATCCTAGGGAACAATGTTTAGATAAGTGTGTATCTACAGTGATTTCTCAATGCCTATTAGCTGTTTTTAAGTTGGTTGCTTCTGAGAGTTTATCCTGAATACAAATCTCTTTAATACATCATTCTTCATGTATTTCGATCCTGGAAATGCTTAGAGAAAAATCCAAATTTCATTTGATGAATTAAAAAAATAAATTCAATAAATATGTGAATTCTTTCAAGTTTAGTTTTTCTGATAAATTATTAGATTTTAATTTCTCATGCATTTATATTAATTTTTCAATTTGAAAGAAAATATTTATATAAAAGGATGTATTAAAAAATAACTTAAAATGAAATCGCAGGTTGTACACAAGGGACTAGAAAGGGAAAGAAAAATATAGCGAAAATCTAAAATATAATAGCAAGTAGAAGCATTGAACTAATTTCCTTTACTATTACCAGTGTTGTCATATTAAGGTTTATGGGTTAGTAAATAGTGATTTAAGCTACAAAAAGAATAAATAATTTCCTTTATTATTATTATTATTATTATTATAATAGTGCAAGTTGTTTTTATAATAAATATTTACGCAGTGAGCTTATTTGCATAAAAATATCATTCATTATTTTTTTTCCTAGTGGATTTTATTTACAAGATATCTTCAAATTACAAAAGCTGGACCTCAAATTTGACTCCAACACGCTCTTTGACCCACCAAAACGGCAAAGCTCCACCCCCCCAACCTCCTTCCTATGTATCTCATTTTTAATTTTCAAAAAATCGTTATACTGTCTACTTTCCCTCCCTCCAGTCCCTTGAGCTCCTTCCTTCAACATACTTGCCTTTTTTTTTCTTCTGGGTTTTGCCCGTTCTTGGCAATTGTATTCGCTTCTTGGAAATGACCGTACGTTGATGATGGGATTCTTCTGGTTCTTGAAGAAAAAGTCATCACCACCATGATTTTAAGTGATTATGATTGTAAGTGTCTTGGTATTTTAACTATTAAGTTATTATGCTTTGATTATGCATTGTACCTCTATTTTTTTTTTTTTAAAAAAATTCTGATTCGTTTTGTGAGGAAAATGTTGGAAATAATAGAAAAAGAAAGTTGTAGAGATCATGTTTTAATTTAAATGGTAATATACAAGAGCTAAAATTTGAAAAAAAGATAATGGGATTCCCTTCCAAAATTATATATATATTTCCCTCATGAGATTATACGTCTTAGAATCTAGAAAATTGTTTCCTGTTTATCTTTTCGCTGGCTTCTGCTATGCGAGGCATTTCTTTAAATAAAAATTCTTTCTTTTCCGATTCTTGAAAGGATTTGTATTACTATTCAACAGAAGAATTTAGGACAGTTCTTTATTAGTTTGATGCTAATTTAAAGATTAACCACAGAAAGTTTTTATGTTGGAATCCGGAACAGATTCCTTTTCTTTTCTTGTACGGATTTTTGCCTTCTTTTCATACATATATACATATATACATATAGACACACACACACACACGACACCCCATACCATGCAAGTCCTCCTATCCCTCTCGCTCAATTTTTTCTCTCATACAATTCTCTCCCCGCATTCAATTTTGAGTTTCTTGTATAGTTGGATTTTGGTTTGTTAAATTACGTGTGAAGGGCCTGATCAGTCGAAATAATCGCAGTCTATGGCTCCATTGTCTCCCATGGAAAGCATTTCTTTTACTAAAGATATGAGCATCTGGATTGACACCGAAGATTCTTTTTCCTCGTTGCTTGAGTTTGCGGCGGATAACAATGTTGAGGGTTTCAAGCGATCAGTGTTTGATGAATCCGAGGTTAAGGAGGTTGGCCTATGGTACGGTCGCCTGGGGGCATCGAGGAAGATGGTTCTCGAGCAGAGAACCCCTTTGATGATCGCTGCTAAATACGGCAGTGTTGATGTTTTGAAGCTACTACTTTCTCTACCTGAGGTGGATGTAAATTTCTGTTGTGGCCCTGATAAGAGCACTGCTCTTCATTGTGCTGCTTCGGGTGGATCTGTTAATGCCACCAATGTTGTCAAGTTGCTATTGCTTGCAGGTGCTGATTCTAATGCCACTGATGCCAATAGATGTCGCCCAATTGATGTTGTTGTTGCTCCCTCAAAATTTCCTGACCTGAAAAGTGCACTTGAAGAGCTGTTGAACAATGGTTCTGTCTGTCAATGGGATACGATGCCAGTTTCAAGTCCTAGTTTGAGACCCAGTTCACCTTCTCTGTCATCATCAACTGATGAAGGTTCCTTGTCCTCCCCCGCGGGTTCTATTTTATCGCCAGTTACCTGTAAGCCTAATGATGTTCACGTTTCTTCTGCTAAAAAAGAATACCCCGTTGATCCAACTATTCCTGATATTAAGAATTGTGTTTATGCTAGCGATGAGTTTAGGATGTTCTCCTTTAAGATCCGACCTTGCTGCCGGGCCTACGCCCATGACTGGACTGAGTGTCCTTTTGTTCATCCCGGTGAGAATGCAAGGAGAAGAGACCCGAGGAAGTTCCATTATAGTTGTATGCCATGTCCAGATCACAAGAAGGGGACATGTAGGCGAGGGGATTTGTGTGAATATGCTCATGGGATTTTCGAGTGCTGGTTACACCCTAGCCAATACAAGACTCGACTTTGCAAGGAAGGAAGAAGTTGCATGCGTCGGGTCTGTTTCTTTGCTCACACACCTGATGAACAGAGACCCCTGAATATGTCTACTGGAGCTGCAGTCTCATCCTCTGAAGTAGATGCTCGGGATTTCACTGCAGCGTCGAACTTGTCGCCTAGCTCATTTTCTCCCACATCACCTTCTTCCTGCGCTGCACTAAAGTATCTTTCCAGCAACAATTCACACTCATTGGTGCCTTGGCCTCGGCAAACTATCCCAAATTTTCATAGCAGTCTTCAAGCAAGCTGTCTGAGAAGTTCACTCAATGCAAGAGACATTTCATCCGAGGATCTTACTGGCTTATGGGATTTTGGATTCCAGCAACGTCCGCCCCTAAACGAGCCATCCCCTCTCTCTCAGCCACTTTACAATGGTTCCTCTACCAATCTTTTTTCTTCTTCAAACACCCTGAATCACTCAAATGTAGACAAGATTTTCTCTGAAAATGTCTCATCTCCTCATCACACTGACCAATTGGGTGGTGGTGCTGCATTTGTTTTCTCTCCCACATATTCTTCAGCAGCTCTTAATCAACAGCAGCAGCAGCAAAGCATAATATATCCAATGCAAGGGGTCTCTCCTTACATCAATGATCATGTGTCCTCTTTAGGCTTTCAGCTGTCTGCTCATGTTCAGCGAGAGAAGATGCTACAACAATTACAAAGCAGTCTACTCTCACAGAAACTTGGTTCTAAAGCATCATATGACCTTGGATCCAATGGTACAAATTCACGGTCAATATGGGAATCTGACGACAGGAATGTAGATAGGTTTGTTCAAGCAGATGAAATGGGTCGGATACACACATCATGTTCAATCAAGCACGACGGAGAGGAGCCTGATGTGTCATGGGTTCATCAAGTGTTGAAGGACTAGCCATCTGAGATGAACGAGACAACTGATATTCCAGTCTCAGGTACCCTTGATGGCTCTACTTCAAATCCTCACATTGAATCCAGTGATCACGCGGCTTTGCGAGCCTGGCTGCAGCTTGATCATACTGTTATACATATATAGTTATAGCTGGATTTTAGATTTATTACATAAGAGTTAAGTAAGGTAGCCGTAACGGTACGAGCTTAAAGGTGGACAAAGTTCAGAGAAGAAATTCTCCATCCATTCATTAATTTTGTTTCTGAAATTATTACACAGGAATTCGTGAGGGTTAAATTCTTGCGGGGGTATTTTCTGCAAAGGTCCAGCTCCACTTAGATTCGTCTGAAAACTTTCATTTTTTCAGGTCCATATTTCCCACTGAATTATTTTGTTTAGAGTACATAGGTTATGTGTTTCTTTTCTTCTTCGTCTTTTTTTTTTTTTTGCAGGGATGAAGCAATGACCTTGTGTTGCTCTCTCATTTTACATAATTTATCTGTCCTTGTTACTGTCATCTGAGGTTGATTTGTACTGAAATACAACACAATTTGAGGATGTAATAAATTGTATTTATATTAGTTAATCAATAACAATTCTTCAAACTTTTTGGTTTTTTTAATTCTTTGGTTCCTTGTGCATCAACTCTTCTTCTCCTTTTGTTTATGCTCCACCAGAATCTATCATGAGGTGGATCCAACCGGGACGGTGGATTTGGGACAGATTGGATTGGAAAGCTGAATGGTATTTTATTTTTATCCCTTCCATCTGGATTACAGGATGAGATTAGAGGATGATAAAATTCTTATCCCACAAGACTAAGATGTGATGTGGAGCCTACTACTTTTCTTAATGGGGAACGATAAGGTATCTATCATGTACCGTCCACGATGACTTTTGTTGATCAGTCTTTGTTGGATTGGAGATTTCTGGAACTTTGATGTTACTTGTGGGGCTACTTGGATTGATCTTGATGGGTTGCCTAATGCTGCTGCTGCTGCTAAGCTGTAAGGTTAATCAGATCTTGTTAGAGAGGGGCGGTGGTCATTACAGTTAGGGCTAGTATCTGGTATATGGATCCATGGATTTCTAAACAGGAAGAGTTTGAGCTGAATAATCAACTTACATTATTCAGGAAACAGTCTTAATTCTTTGTCCTCATCATCCAACGAATTCTTTGTTTTTGGTGGCCGGTTGAACGTCTTTCTTGGATTTCCAAGGCAGTTGATGGGTTTCCTTTTCTCTTTCTATTCCTTCATGATTTTCTTTTCAACATTTTCTTGATCAACCATGCCTAACCGCAACCCTTTTTCCCCAGTTGTTCAATTGTTAGACGATCAGTAAGCTTGACATGTTAGTGGTGGAAAAGGTTGTTCTGAAAGTGTTTTAGGTTTGCATTCCGTGTTAACACCATGTTTGGAACAGATTCTAAAATTCATATCATTTAGTTCAATTCATTAACAGAATTTAGGGATTTTATATGTTCCGAAAAGAAATTTGATGTCAGAGAGTTGGAATAATGTTACTATGTGACATCTAGAAATTGGAGAATCTATGAAATTCGCCGATTCTGTGTTAACAAATGGCTTTTCTGCAGGATTAGACTTAAATTCTAGACTTTGGGGTATGGTAGTTGGGCCAAATATAATTGAATGAACGGATTTAATATCTAAGGGATGAAAATAGTCTAATTGTCATTTACATCAATGAGCAAAGAAAGCGTAAGCAAGCAGCCTATTTCTAGATGTGATTGTTCTGAACCCCTAATTTAAAAGTAATTAGTTTATTGGTTCCTATGAGAAATCATAAAACTGTTAAAAATGAGGTATTAGAAGGAGAGCTCCAATGATTAGAGTAGTAATCCCATTGTCTACGTCAAAGAAAAATAACCTCTCCAAATTTCTGTAAAAATTCAAGTAGTTGTTTGAACAATGAGTTTTTAAGATTTTAATTGAATTTCATTTTTTAATTTACAAGTTGGAAGAAAAAATATATATGTTTTGACTCATAAAATATATTTAAAAAAAACTCATAAAATTATAATTTTTGTGTGAATCGACGGATCAATTAATACAACTGGCTAATAAATCGAGCTACAAGATTGATAATAAGATTAAATGTTAAGTTGTGGCGCTTAAAATAAACATGTTTAAATGTTGTTATTTTGAGATGCAATAATTATATTTCCATACTTAAAAATAATAACATACAGTAAATGTAACGTGAATGTATGAAAATGTATTATTTTACCAAATTCTTTTTAAATTATATTATTCTACTAAAATTTTTAATTTATTTTGCCAATTTTAAAAATAATCCACCATTGGTTTCCATTTAAATGTCAAGAAAGGAGAAATGAAACGCCCTGTATTTCAGAGTGTGGCTGTAGTTGTTTTTCAAAGTATTTTTTACTCAGAAATGCATCAAAATAATATATTTTTTATTTTAAAAAAATTATTTTTGATATCAGTATATTAAAATAATCTAAAAATACCAAAAAATATTAATTTGAAATAAAAAAAATAAATTCAGATTTTTTCAAAAGTATTTTTAAAACATAAAAACAAACAATACAATACCAAGAAGAGATAGTAATTATAAAGACGAATCATCCTCTGATTGCTAAAAGGAAAAGTAAGGCATCTTAAAAGATGCAATGCAACCATGATTTTCCCAGATGATGTGTATTAAAAAATGCCCACTCACGCGATGTGGTGGGGCACTTTTAAAAATCTATTTTTATTTAATTTTACAGTAATTAAATAAATATTCATCAAAAATTAATAACTTAATTTAAAAAAAAAACGTACTTTTCTCTCTCTAAAAGCATGTCGTTTTATTTTCACAAAAGCATGTATATATATATATATATATATATATATATATCAGCACCATGGTTTTAAGAATAAAAACTTAATACAATTAAAATAGATATTAATAAGAATTCAAATATTTAAATTAAGGAGAAAAAAATCTATTTTTTAATCACGAATCCCTTTCTTTATTCATGTATTTTTTTTCATTTTGATAAGAACATAATTTTTTTTTAAATAAAAACTTATAATAATTTGAAAAGCAAGTTTCAATAAAAAAAACCATGTCTTTATGATTTTTAATGAAAAAATAAAATAATAATTAATTTGATAAGATTATATAAAAATTAACAAAATAAATATTTTATTCTCATTTAATATTCGTGATAGTTTTTTTTTTTTTTTGTCATTTAATAGGTTAATATAACCATTTATATTACCGTAAAAATATTTAATTTTATTTGAAAAATATGGCATAATTGGATGGTTCTTTAAATACCATGTTAATAATTTTATTTTACTCAAGAGAATTTTATTTAAAATATAAATAAAAAAAAAAACTAAAAAAAATGACAAAAAAATCAAGTCTAGGGATGCCTAACCTTTAAAAAAAAATAAAAATACAAGCACCCCAAAGCTTCTGAACGCCAGCCAACACACCTAGCCTATCAAAAAAGCTCAAGCCAATCTAAATGCTTGTTTTCAACCTTATAATACTCTCAAATTAGTTAAAAAAATATTAAAAAAAAACATCATAAAAATTTTAATAACCTCATTTTCAACTTTCCTCTCTCAAGTTTTAAAAACTCAAACACAAGGAAAGAAAGTGAAGCGTAAATATATTTTAAAAAAAATAATATTATTTTAATATATTTTTAATTAAAAAACACCTCATCAAATTGACAATCATACAAGGAAGAAAACGTAACTCCTTCGCCATCGTACCAATCCCTTTTGAGTTTACATTTGAAAAGAACTAATGACTAAAAGAGGCTCGCCATTACATAAGCTGTTATAGTTTTATCACTAAAGAAATTATAGAATATGAAGCTATACTATGGTGAGTTACTTGTCAGAATTCAACAGCCACAAATTATTACAAGTTGGACGAAGTTTTCATAAAACAATTGCCTAATCAAAGCTTTACATTCTATGAAAGCTCAATGCCAAACCGACCAATGTCATTTCAATCAAATTATACGAATATAATTATCATGATGTCAATCACGAGAAACTAATAATCATTTCAAAAATCTGACTGGATGACAAATTTAATGAACTGATTAGATCATGACACATGAGTGTATGCTTCATCTTCATGATAATATTATCATTATACTTGAAGAAGAGGGACTTGAGAGGGACTTGGGAAGAAATGAGAAGCTTGCATGTTCTTTCTATGTATACAAGTTAACGTACGAGATCAGAAACAAGCAAGCTTGCAATTGTCCAATGAGAAGGGAAACGTGTGGAGAATTCCAAGCAAATATGAAGAGCAAATCACTATTTATGTTTACGCCCCCCCTCTGTATTTTCTGGGTGGAATTTAAAGCTAAAGCTAAATGAAAGAAAATCATACATCTTTCTTGCAAGATGCTTGTTATTTGTGTAAGGGTTAGGCAAATCATCAACCCCTGATATTCTATAGACATGCCTTGGAGGGCAATGATGTGTTTGTGTTTCGCAGATCATTAAGGGATAAGCACAAGCTTCACGCATTAAAACTTGATCGTTTAATCCCGATTTTTAACCTCGGAAATGAACTAGTGGATAGATTCCAATAATGGGCAAACTATCAGAAAGCAATTTTCCATACCCATGACATGCGTGTGATTAATTTGGCACTAATCAGTAAAGCACTCAAAGTAAAAAGGTCACAGAAGATTGCTAAAAAATCATGCACGAAATTAATAAATCATAAAGAATGTTAAGATATATGTACAACAGAAACTGTGCGTGTACCTGTGATGTCCCTGCTAGAGTATATGCACTTAAGTTGTGACTTAATACTTGTGCCTTCCTGGATTGATTCTTGATCTCTTTCCAAATGCACCAGGTTTATGGCATCTTAACCACGACCATGTGTTCCATAGCTAGTTATCATGGCATTCCAAGAGATGATGTTTCTCTTTGGTAAGCTTTTAAAGATCTTTCAGCAGTTAGCATGCTACCACATCTTGTGTGCATTGTATAGTCATGCAATCATCGGCCTTAAGGCAGATTGGTGAGGTCGGTATATGTTGAGAAAACATTTATGATTATGATCAAGTTAGGTTCCACCTCTGAACCCATACGGTTGAAAAAGGACAAAGCTTCAATGGTTTGGTTGATTTTAATGTAACTGGCAACCATAGCATTCCACGAGATCAAATCTCTAGGGAGACAGGCCTCAAAAAAACTTCTAGCTTTCAACTCATCACCAAAATTCATGTTCATATCAGTGAGTGGGTGTCCAAGGATAGATTTATCTCAAACCCATGCTTCACCAATAGCTAGAAGAGATATCTTTGTATGGGAGTTCGGTTTGACTTGAGCTGCTTGCATGATTTCTTTGAAATAATTAGCCTCTCCCCTCAAGTTGTCACGGGCCAGTGCCAAGATCAAAGTGTTTTATGAGATGACATCTACATCAGTACTCATCTCACCGAAAACCTTCTGTGCAGCTTCAACACAATTCAGATCTGTGTACATGCTCAAAAATGCATTTTCAACCGAAACATCCATTCTCATTTCACTCTTGAACGAGTGAGCATGCAAGCTTTTACCCCTTTTCAGGCCATCATCTAACTCTCGACACAAAGACACACAGACAGCAAAGCAACGATGGTTCTTTCATCCAGGCTTATTTCTTCTTGCATTCTATTAAAAACATCAATAGCTTCATAGAATCCATGTTCAATATATGCACAAATCATAGAATTCCACAAGACAGCATCACGAACTGTGGTGATATCAAATAACTTGCGTGCTAATACTGAACTCCCAATCTCATCATACATGTTAAGCAATGCATTTACTATGAACAAATCATTATTATAGCTAAACTTGATAGCCATTTGATTTATTTGCATCCCCAATTCGAGATATCCAAATTCTGCATATGCTGAATCACAACTATTACTGTAACCAAATCAATCTTAGCCCCATCCTCGAGCATCCGAACAAAAAGCTCCAAAGCTTTCACCAAATCCCCTGAAGCAAAATATCCGGTAATCATTGCATTCCAACTCATTTCGCTTATCATAATCATCAAATCAAACACAAGACTCGAAACTCTCACTTCAAAATTCAAATAGAACCAACCAAAGCAGTACCCACGTGAGGATGCATCAAAATATCCATTCCTCAAACAATACCCACGTATCTCCTTTACTAACCTCAATTCCAACACCCCTTCACACGCCAGAAGCAGTGCAACCAACGTACGTGAATTTAGTTCAAACCCAGATATCATTGCACTCCACAAAACCAAAACTCAGTGAGTCATTTTATCAAACAATCAGTTAGCTTCTTCAAGTGACCCACATTTACAACAAAAAACAACAAGAGCTGTCCCAACTCGAACATCTTCTATCAAATTAGCACCCTCAATACCAGAACGTATCTTTTTGCCTCTCTCAACAGCATTTAGCCTCGTGCGAGCCTGGAAAATGAGAGGCAGGGTGGTTTTATCTTGTGCAATGCCAAGAGATTCCATTTGGGTATCCTTAGAAAGAATGGCATGGTCATTTTTGAGCTTGGCATGGCTTTTCATGATTGCATTCCAGTTCCTTTTACGGTCTGTTTTGATGTTGGTTTGTTCGGGTACAAGAGAGGGGTCTTCACTTTGAGTTTTTAAAGAGAGAACGTCCATTATCAATAACAGGCTGAGGTGGTTTACTTCTGGCGGGTAAAAGAGGAAGATAACGGATATCGTGCTTTAAATGGGTCGTTACTGACCGTTAATTGTTCTGTTGCCTTTCAAGTTATCAATACATTCATGACCGGTCGTTCAAACATAAAAGCCACTGTGGTTTAACAAGAAAGAAATTCATGCAACATGCTAGCTCCTACTATCACTCCCAATTTGGCTGCTTGCCTTATCTCCTAAACAGCTTGAAATTTAGAAACTTAAAAATGCTATTGCGTAATGGCTATTCCTTGATCTTTTCTTCTTTTTTTCCTTTTTTGCCAACATTCGTCTATAAATATAGTTGGAAAAATTCAATATGGAACTTTTTTTACTTCTAATCTGACAGTTTACCATCTTCAAAGTACTTTGCCTTCTGATATCCTCAGATGGTTGTTTGGTTGCATATCTTCTTTGCGCACAGGATATTTTTAAAATTGATATCATTTCATCGCTTGAGTAAAAATTAAAATTCATCCTATCTACTTCACAGAGGATGAAAGGAATATAACAAGGTCTTACACGTCATGCCATCTAACCTGAAACAACCAACCAAAGAAGGCAGGGAAATTTCTTGTAGAATCAAGATGTTCTGCATGTGACTATGGTGACTGATTAAGTTGCAGGTTCTTAATATGGCTGCAACGCTATTAGTTCAAAGAATAGACAAGCTGCTACAAATTCACGAGGAAGTTCCAGGGTCCTGTTCCTATCCTGCAAATTCAGAAGCTCAAAGATTAGAATGTTATCAAGAGTTGTTAACTCTGCTTCTTAAAACACAAATCATAAAGAAAATAACCTGACAGAATCACAGTTTGACAGGTTCTTAATATGGCTGCAACACTATTAGTTCAAAGAATAGACAAGCTGCTACAAATTCCTGAGGAAGTTCCAGGGTCCTGTTCCTGTTCCTATCCTGCAAATTCAGAAGCTCAAAGATTAGAATGTTATCAAGAGTTGTTAACTCTGTTTCTTAAAACTCTGTTTTCAAGAGTTGATAATGAATTTAGCTTCGGTCTTTCAACTCACACAAATAGAATGGCACAGGAAAAACAGCAGGAAAATGTTGGTAATAAATTAATAGTAATTACCTCCAAAAGCCAGCTAATGTACGAAGACTCATGTATATTGTCAGAGCAACCCAGATTCCAATGAACTTGTGACTAGAGGAGAGGAGAAACAAACATGGGATGCTAATAATGGCCACCATCACCTGGATAAGAATATGTCAAATTGTCAATGCTAATTTCTCAGCCAAGAAAGTAATGCTAACAGTGGCAACCAGAAGTTTTATGCTTTTGTTTGATTTCTGTGCGTGCTCCCCCTTCATTTTTTTTCCCACTTTTAATTACATTTTAGAATAATAATATTCTCCTAATGTATAAAGTCAGATGGATTATTTCCACCCGATTAGTCCAGCATGGGGAACAGGAGAAAGCACGACCCAACGACCCAGTTCTTACTTCCAAAAAAATCTCACGAAGAGGGCAAGTGATTTCATAGTTGATTAAAAGAACCCCAAGTAAATCTTAATTGTACATAAGAGAACAGAGACTTTCCATAGAGTAGGCGGAGTATGCGAAATCAGATGCTCCAAAGTTGACACCATCGAAAACAAATGCCAAGGCATTAATGGGTTGAGTACCTGCAACAAACTGATATGGAGGAAAACTTATTAACTAACTCCAGGATTATCTGGGGTTGAGCAGAGTGGAAGTAGTAATTTTCTCTTTTTTGTTGCAGAAAATGGAGATACCGGAATGCCTATACTAATCATGTGAAGGACATCAGCATCACTTGTGAATAATCTTGCTCCAAATCTCAATCCAAGTCCAAGGACAGCAGCAAGCAACAACCCCAAAAGTAATCCCAACTGCAGGCAACATCCATCACAGATTTAGAGAAAAGTTGACTATCATAAATACTTAAGAAGTCATTTCATTTATGCCGCACCTGCAATACTCGAGTTGCAGTAGCTGTTGCCTTTTCGTAGTCCGTTTTGGCAAATGCATTTGCAAGTATTGCCTGGGATTAAAAGATGGAAAAAATAAATAAAGAATGTACCAGACACTATGGCAACAATCATTTCAAATGCTATTTCGCAGCTAAAGACACAAATAGCCTAACAATTGTAAATAAACCAAAAAAGAAACATTTTGGGGTCAACATAAAATGCAACTTTTTGGGGAAGGATCATGTAGTTGATTCCGATCTCATTTGAAATACTGAATGAAAGTTAGGGACTAGACAGTACGCAAATGCTGTGAGAAAGCAAATTGAATGCATTTGGGAGATTTTGGAACACTGCAGATACAAAATCTGTGCACATTGTCTCTGCTCTTTAGTCATTCTAAAATCTTGAATTTTTTATAAAGCAAACTAAACTACAGTGATTTTACTAATTGTCCCTTTCGCAGGTTCTTATGGCATTGGCATGTTAGCAAGCAATTAGTGTCGAAGAAAATAGTAGAACATGTTGGAGTTCAATATCAACTAGGATTCAGGTTAAAAGGATTTAGAGTTTGTAAGAGTTCTAATTTTGTTAAAACTGTACAATATTAAAATTATTATCTATTAGAATTTTATCATTGTTAGGAGTTAGCTAGTTGATTAGTTTTCATCTTAATTAGATAAGGATAAAAGTTTTAGTCTAAGTAGGACTTGTAAAGCTATATATAGCCACCTTAAACATTCAAAATTATAAATAAAAAAGCATATGAAAATAATAAAGTGAAAGTGTTAGCTGCTGTGTTTTCTTAGAGAAAAACTAAAGTGGGTTTTGTTCTACAGAACATCTCTGAGAAGACAAGAGTGAAAATTATCACACTAGTAGTTGAAGTCAATGAAGAAGCAAAACCATTTTCTAACCTGCCCAGCAACAGCCAATCCATCAGCAAGAAGAGATGTGGCCAACCAAACCTGCAAGCAGACCTGAAATGCTGCCATTGATGTTGATCCTTGTCGCGCAGCTAATGATGCAGAAAGAGTAACACAGAATGTCACAGCTACTACCCTCATCAATAATAAAAGTCCTGGAGGTCGAGTACAAAATACAAAAGATGTCAAAAACATTTTGATTATGTCAAAGGTATTCATGTTAGAAATGAGTTGAATGAATTACTTTCCATCTGTTTAAGCTGTAAGTATAACAGTCACATGCTACTCACCATTTCTAAGAAATTGACCCAGCCGCAGGTGTTTGATACTAGGAGGTACGAGATCAATTTGTTTCATCAATCTCCACAAGAGTATAACTGAAATAAGGTATCTGTAATCACCATACATATATAAAGATAAGTTGGAAGCTACAAGATAAAGTTACTCTAAGATTTCTGTATTTTGCTTGGAGAGTAAATTTAACTTACTGGGATAACACGTGGGCGATGGCTGCACCCCTGATACCCAGGCCAAAAACAAACATAAATATAGGGTCTAATATGATGTTTGTTACATCTCCAGCCACTATAAAATTGGATTAGATAAAAATAGGTATTAGAATGAGGTTATATAAACAAATTAAAAAAAAAAATCTGACTTCTCTCATGTCAAAAAAAAACAAATCACATGATAACTGAAACTAATTAAATTCCATTAGGTGTACCAGTGGCATATAAAGGAGTTTTTGTGTCCTTGAATCCACGGAATACCCCTTGCATGGCTAAGGAAAGGAGAACTGCAGGAGCACCAAGCGACCTTAAAGTCAGGTACTGTTGTGCAGGGCCCAGCATAGGGGAATCCTGTAAAAGCAAAAAATAATTCTGCTATTGATCTGCTCAAAGTAATACATCCTGACATTTAGAAGAAGAAGACCGATTTGACAAGAAAGATGTTAGTGGAGAGTGCTGAGATCTCATGCTTGCACAGCAGAAGTGCTTACAGAACCAACTCCCATGAAGTTTAATAGTGGTTTTGCTCCAGATATGAGAAATATAGCTTGGATAAGGCCTAGAATTGCCCCAATAACCAATGCAGATGAGGCTGATGGGATGCACCTTCTCTCATTCTCAATCTTATCAATTCCAAAGCTGCTAACAGGTGATTTTGCCTTGTATGGACCTTCTGCAGAATCTGATAGAATATGTTGAAACAAAAAAAATTGAGAACCTCAAATATTTGGTCTTTAATAAGCACAGACTGAAAAGAGCAGGACATGGGATACAGTACAATTTTGCGGTATCAACTCTTTGTTTTCACTGTTCACGGTAGAACCTGTTTCCAAGGATTCACTATCTTCTTCTTCAGGGCTGACTCTTCCTATAGCATCTTCTTCCGCAACAAAAGAAGTTGTGACACTGACAAGAGGGAATATTGCAATTCTTGATACTTGATTAAATAGAGCAATAGAAACTCCAACAGCAGCAAGTTCTACTGGACCTGAATGATTATGAGAAACAAGAGGTAAGTGCTATCATCCAAAAGAAAAAAAACAAAGTCAAAAAATAAACTTTCTCGAGATGGAAGAATAGGTAGAGAGAACATAATCTGGTTTTGCAACCAAGAGCATGCAAACTTGTTTACATTCATCAATGTCAGCCAGCATAACATGCTGCATTCTCAAGTATGAATCACATTTTTATCAAAAGCTAGTTTACCATTCCACAAGGAAAAAAGCGATCGCTTGAGCTTGTCACATGTCCAAGAATATGGAGGTATGGACTAATCATGCAGCCAAGACATGCAAATATTTAATAGGCAACTGATAAGCTATGAAATTTATTCATAGTGTCTATATAGCACACTCCAGAAAGAATCACTTCAATTTGAGAACAGATTAGGAAAAAAAAAAAGACATTTGCATGATCAGAAGGAATACCTATTTGGCCGACAAATGCTGTGTCAACCAGAGAGGCTATTGGGTCGGCTGTAAAAGCCAAAGCCGCAGGAAATGCTATTTGTGCTATTTCTAACCCAAGTTCATCCAATTTAAGAACATATCTGCCCATAATATAGGAGAATAATATAAATTATTTAAAAATCTCTTAAGAGAAGGAGGTAAAGGGTCATATGACAATTTAAAATTCCAATGATGCGAAGGAAAATGAAAAAAGTAAGCATTGATTTTATCAAGGACTCCAAATCGAGCATTTGCTAGAATATCCATCTGATGGTTTTTGAAGGAAAAAGAAAAGGGGCAGCCTGCTGAATGAAGATGGTATTTTGCAAGGAAGCAGCCAAACGGTGGAAAATACAAATCTTTTTGTCAAAGCAGCCAACTCTTTGATTAAAGATAGTTTTGGTTTCATAATGGCATCACTGAAACAGTACATATTAAAGATAGTTTTGGTTTCAATTTTTTAAACTGAAACAACAATATATACCTGACATCCTTAAAGAAAATGCAAATAGGAGTTCTCTTAGCGTGCATCGGTGGATATGAATCATCTTCATCAGCCATCGATGGGAAACTCAAATCACTAAATTGCCTTTCAGAAGAAGTTGCTAAACTGTGGGTTACAACTTAGAATCCGTACACAGGAAGCAGCTTAAGCAAGTGTTGTCATAAGGAAGTATATCTCGCAAATTGAGCCCCAAACCTGCAGATTTATCATTGAGTTCATGTTGATTAATTGCTTGACAAATGATAGCCCATAACATTAAATCAACCCACCATATCCAGTAGTGCCAAGTGGAAGCAAGGATTCGCTAGGAAATTAAAGCAGACAACTGGACTGCAGTGGACAATTAAGAACAGAACAGTATAGAAATGCAAAACAACAGCCACTGAAAGAAACAAGTACAACTTTGAAATTTGGATTTAATTTATATTCTTCTAAATCAGGTATCAAATATCAAAATCAAAATTGAATTTTCCACTTCGCTCATACGAACTGTATAGCCTGGAAGCCTTAGAAGCCGTGAAGTTTCCTCTAGGTCAGACTTTAATGAGCACGGAAACCTCATAATCAAACCATCAAAACCATGCTTCAATTTCATAGTCAAAAGGAAGGAAACGTCACTGAGCTTTCCTAGGTAAGCAAAGAAATATGGATACATCAGACATCATACATGTGTTACTTGAAGACATTTAAGCTTTGAAACCTCCTCACCATAAAAACCAAACCATCCACGAATTCAAAGCTTAAAAGAAAAGAAGGCAGCGAAAACTCAATATCTCAGCAAGAAATTCAAAAAGAAGGCGAATGTGATGGATTGCATTTTCCAAAACCTAACCCGGAGCTCTTAAATTCCAACGCCAATTCAAGTCCTGGAAGAGGGTCTTTGTGTCTCATTATGATGATGAATTTTCCAACATAGAATAATTTGGCACTGGTCCCCTGTGATGTTCCCACATGGAAACCTCAGAAAACCATGAAAATAAAAGACTCACCAGCCTCAAGCTCTAGAACAAAAACAGCAGTATCTTTCGTTATCACTGACACTAGGAACTAGAAAAGCAAACGTTCCAACCTCAGCCTCAAAACCAAGTGTATTGAGAGAGAGAGAGCTTTTCGTGGTCACGAAAGAGCCCAATTAATATTATTAGTAGTCACATAGTACGAGAGGGCCCTCCATTGAATGAAAAGCAGCAGGTTTTGAAGTGGAACAGGCGAGAGAACATGTGTCAGACTCCGTATCAGATTCAAGAACAAGAAAACATTTTAGCTTTGCGTTAAATTCTCCACTGCATGCATAGGAATGGCTACCAAATGTCCATGCCACGTGAGAGCCGTGGAAAATCAGATTCTCTTTTAGATGAAGGTCGGGCACCGCATTCTATAAAATTAAAATTTTAAATTTTTTTAAAAGTATATATTTTTTTGATATTTTTAAATTTTTTTAATAAAATGATATTAAAAATAATTTTTAAAAAATAAAAAAATATATTATTTTGATGTATTTTAAATAAAAAACATTTTGAAAAACAAACACAACTATACTTTTAAATATATACAAAAAGCATATGGTGTAAATGTTTTTCTTCATAGTAATTTTTAAATATTATATATTAAAATATTATTTTTTATTTTTAAAGTTTAGAATATCAAAGATAATTTAAAAATATAAAAAAAATAATTTAAAACAAAAAAATAATTTAAAATATTAAACTGCACCACCAAATACAAAACTCATGGAATGCATTCCACGATGATAATTAAAAAAACAAAAAGGTTCATCTACTTAGAGCTCGGTTAATATTACGGTAGTAGCGATTACTTTTTAAAATATTTTTTATTTAAAAATGTATTGAATTAATATTTTTTTAATTTTTAAAAAATTATTTTTAATATTAATATTTTAAAATTATCTGAAAATATAAAAAAATAATTAATTTAAAGCATATGATCCGATGAACGGCGGCCACAAAACCAAATACCTGTACTACTTGGAGGCACAATTTCCTTCCCTGAAATCTTTTTGTAAATGTGCCATAAAATTAGAGTAATCATTCAAATTCTTTTTTCCAACTTCTCTTAACTACTACTTGGGTTTGTTAGGTTGGAATTATTAGAAAAAAAAAAAAAAAAGAGTTATAATCCTTAATTACTAGAGTAAGAAATGATGTTAGTTGAGCTAAATTAGATTGAACATACTAAAACAAAATTAATTTCATTTTTCACCACTCCACAAACCATAATTCACTGGAAGCTTTGTTTTTTTTTTTTTATATATATTGAGTTTAATGAGTATTGAGTTTTTTAATTTTTTTTAATGATATTATTTTAATCTTATTATCCAAATTTTGAATTAATTTTGAATTTGACAATTTAACAATGGTTGATTCTGGTTGTTTTCATTCTATTTTTTTATTTTAATTGATTTATTTTTTAATTTTATTTTTTTAATATGAGATTAATTAAAAATTAAATTTTATCATTTGTTTTGATTTATTTTTCAAGTGATTAGCACGGTCTTTGACATATTAATTGTATATTTGACTATATTCAATTTACTATGACTCATCATCTAATATATATATATATATATTGATTTTTTTAATTATATATATATTCTTAATTTTTTAATTAAATGATATTTTTAATTAGTTTATCAATTCAATCACGTAACATCAAATCATTTTCATATAATTTAATATTTTTTTTATTAGACAACACGTGAGTAACATTTTTTTTTATGACGCTGGAAAACTAATCCAGCATTATAACCCAACGCAAGTGGCTAATAAAGAAGATATCCTCACTGTTTCACCTTTATATTGTGATTGGCTAGCGGGGATCTAAGGTATCCCACTCTTATCTCAAGAAAGAACGCTGAGTCATAGATTGTTTTCTTTTTCCTTTTAATTTTAGTAGATTGGAGTTTCCATGGCCAAGTACACATATAAAAGAGATTCATGCCCTTTGCTTAGGGGCATCAAATCAGCTGCTTTATGACGTCAGAATTGCTTATGGGCCGGCCCAAAGGCTTCGATCCACATGGGATGAAACCCGTACCACCGAGAGAGGAGAATCTCAACTCGCCTGGAATCAGCAAATAATGGGAATATGATACCTTGATCTGGTGATGGAACAACGTTCAGCAACCTGACATGTTGAGCAATTGACGATTTAAACATCGTACGGGAAATCCCAATAAATTAGCAAAATACATCTGAATCTGTCCAAGTCACGGACATCAATGGCATGCAATTATGAAAAAACCAATAACTCTTCGGGGAACAACGTTGTAATGGATTCAACACCTCCACGGAAATCACGAATCTTAATGTAAATTTCCAGCCACTAGACGAAATATAAAAGGAGGTAAATTTCCAAGAAAAAGGGTATGTCCTCGTGCCACCAAGAAACTATAGCGACAGAAAAAAGACTTTCAGGCGTCAGATTTTTCTATGTAATGAATTGCAGGCAGTTGCTACGCCGTGCCAAAATTCCTGGTACAAGTTCTAATTTCTGCTCTAATAAGACCATGCGTATATCACCTTTCTAACCGAGGTCTCTACCAAGGCCACCGAAAGATTATTTCCAAGGAAAAGAATTAGAAACAAAAATCAACAACCTCTCTCATCAGACAATAAATCAGGATGTGAAAATATCATCTGACGATGAATAAGAATTGGTGATATTGCTAAACCTCGGGTCATCGGATTTTCATGATCACCCTTCTACCACAAGCCAATGAACTTCCACCAAACCCCTCCAACCCCAAGCCAGATAATTATGTTGACAACAGATATGAGGAATCCATAGCCCCACCATTGGGCCAGAGGTACATAGTTGGCACCATAGAAAACAGGTGCAGATCCGATTCCATAGTGTGTGAGGCCGCCCATGAGGTTGGAAAGGAAGGCGAGCACCATGGCTCCAAATAATGGAGGAGTACCTAGAGCACCGGCAACAGACAGGAAAGCTGTAAACATGGCACCGATGTGAGCTGCTCCACTGGCAAAGAAGTAGTGGGAGTAGAAGTAGAGAAGAACCAAAATCCCAAAAGATAGCTGCCACGATAAACCGAGCCCACCAACAAACTGTAAAAAAATGCAAATAGTTAACAGCAAGTACTCCATGGTCCATACTTAATTCTAATGCTATGTTGAAATTCACAAGTTCACGTTTGCATTCATCTTGCTGAGAAGTTTGTTCCTTAAAATCCTTTTTTTTCCTCCTGTGCAAGTCAACATGCACGAGGGCCACTGAAGTATATAATAAATATAAGCACTCACTGATAATTGGAAACAACCATGCACAATGAGAAACCAGTAAGAGAGAAACACAAACCTTAACTACAGTTTGGCTGAACCAGGAGATGAGACCATATTTGTTAAGATACCCAGCCATGGCAATGAGGGCAGCAAACCATGTCAAGGTATCCCAGGCAACTGCTTCAGCTAAGCACTCCTTCCATGTCACTACACCAGTGACAAGAAGAACGGACAATCCAAGAATAGCAGCAGTAACAGCATCCACATTCAGCATCCCACCAAAAATCCAGAGTCCCACCTAAATTGAGAAGAAATAAAGAAATCCTTCACTATTGGAGACAGAGCGCAGAATCAATAAACATGCAAAGCAGCACGTAGAATTCATGACAACACAAACACATATAATACATCCACTAAATTATGAACATGGTACCCAAAAAAAGAAGCTATGTAGTATATTATTCAAAGAAGTGGTTAGCATAAAGAAAAAAGGGTAAAAAATGTATTTCACATGATATAGTGCTCGCTCAGCTGCCAAAGTTTTGTTGTGAGAATGCATCACATTTGAATGAAAACACTACTTTTGAAAGCAAAGTACTAGCTTTGCATCAACCATGATCTGATGATCATGCAACGGACAACAGCATTACATCAACTACTGGCACGTTAATAATCCATTTGACTATATGACATCACAAATCTCTCAAATCAGCCTAATGGACTCTGTCTTTGAAAAGCCATATGTCCAAAAATATAATCAAACAGGTCCTCTGAGAAAAAAAACTGGGTATGGTCTGAAAATCTTCAAATTTCCATCTACTATCAGTAATGAGAGCACATATAAAACATAAGAAACAGATGAAATCCAAGGTCCCAACCTAGTTACTCTAACTACTCCCCAAGTGTCCTGGAAATCTACTGTTTCCAACTCTGACCAAATATAGGAGCTTTCTTCAACAATTGGAATTATTGTGAAGACCAACTGTTCAACTACCACCAAAGAGTATTGATACATGGAGAATAAAGCCCGCCAGGATGATATTCCTTTCAAAGAAGCTTGATGGGATGTTGGCTGACAAGTCAAGTAAATTTATCTTGCACCAAAGATTCCAACCTCAAAATAATGCAAACACTCCTTCAATAGAAGCTTGAGCGAGAGCAAGAGAAAGCACCAAGAGAATTCCCCTAAACCTTGAATAAGCAGCAAAGTTGATAAATTTAAAAGTTCCTAACTACATTAACTTCCCCCATGCTCATCTCTGAAAACACATGTAACATCCTCAATACCTTACAAAAGCGCCTGGTGCCTAAACTGTTGCTACTTCAGTGTCCAAGAACAGTGTTCCTTTTGATTAAACTTACTATTCTACATAAGAACTCCGTGAAGCACAAAACTTCTCCAGCCCTTAAAAAGACACTGTTGTCCTAACACTGGCAAAGAAAAGTAACATACCAGAACATTCAGTAGATCCAAATCATTCCTCTATACCTTGACCATATACCATGAACCACTGCCAAAGGTCATCACAAGTTTAGCTGTGTGGAAGGATCCTCTCGAAATGCACATGAGCACAAAAGACCCATTATGGACAGACACTTAATGACTATTATCATGCCAATACATAATTAATAAATTCTCCATAATGACTGATAAAAACACCACTCAGCTAACACTCTTTGAAAAAAGCAGAGAATGCTTACTGCTGACATACTAGTTTCTACCTAAACAACGGCCACAGAACTAGTAGCATCACTACATTTAAACCAAGAAACAAATTGAACTATGCCTTCGCATCAACAGAAGTTGGATTACGCTTACAGAGGAAAATGAGCTCACACACAACACCATTAGAAGCAGAGCCTATTCCATTTAACATTATCAAGCAGAGCCTAAACCATTTATCATATTTGTTCCAAACAGAAAATAAAATTAAGATGGCAGATTTAAAAACAAAATTTAAGCAGATTTGAACACAAAAGGAAAACTATACTGTGAGAAGAAAGGTGCAGGTGCCAGCCACAGTAATCTCATTTTCAAATATAGTAATCCAGCTAAACTCTTAATTCCAAATTACATAAAAAAATGCAAATATGCCTCTAAGAGAAACTCAATCGTGGAAAAATCACCTAAGTTCTAAGAAAAGATCAAGCTACTGCTAAGAAAATCTCCCTGAGCCATGAATTGGCTGCCAAGTTATGCAGATTTATGAATCCAGATCACAGACGTTCCATCCTCCTTCACAATAAACACATCTAAAATCCCCAACCATCTGTTATCTTTGAAACCCTTTGCATATATGAGAACCCAAAACCAGAATTGATTTGTTACTTTAGCAGCTATGAACAGATTTCCTTCCAAGACACAAAAATAACTTTTCAAAAAAAGTAAATTAGCAGGGCTAGACTAATGCTGCACAAGAATTCATCATCAATAATGCAAAGACCAAATATAGCTAAACAATTCTCCAGTCTCTAACAAAGCATCATTCAAATAAACATTCAAGCATACAAGCAAAATTCTCCAATCACCCAAATGCCATGTAATGTAGCTTAAACAATTCTCCAAAATGTCCAAAAAGCACCACTCAGCTAATAATAAATGACAGCAAAGAAGAATTATCGCTAACTAACAGCTGATGGTCATACCTAAACAAGATACAACCAGCTATTCCTATCGAAACCGAGAAACAGAGTAAAGGGAGCAGCAAATTAGACACCATTGCACCAAATTAAGCAGGATGCAATAAGCAAAAGACAGATATAAAACAGAAACGCAAACTATACCGTGAGAAACAGAGTGCCAGCCATAATAATTTCATTAGTAGACATGGGTCCCATCTTCTCCAACTTCTCCCTAGCCAATTTAGGTGCATCAGGGCTAGTCTTGACAGTTGGCGGATAAATCAAATACAAAATCAACGGAACAACAATCAACGAAACCAATCCAGGCACAATCGCAGCCTTGGCCCAATCCGTCCACCCAATTGTTTGTTTAATCGTATTGAATGTCAAAGTAGCACTCAGAGGATTCGCGGCCATAGCTGTCAAAAACATGGAAGACGAAATCACTGACGTTTGGAAACAAGTTAACATTAACCACGAACCAAGCTTATGCTCCGTCCCATCACCCGCATTACTACCACAAGCAACACAGAGTGACTTCACTAGCGGCAAAAATATCCCTCCTGCTCGTGCAGAAACAGAAGGAATCGCCGGCGCTAGTAAAGCTTCACTAAAAACAAGACTGTAACCTAACCCTAACGAAGAAGATCCAAACAGAGACACAAATTGATACGCAATTCGGTTACCAAGTCCGGTTTTGATAAATCCACGCGCGAAGAAGAAAGCGAGTGCAATTAACCAAGGGATTGGATCACCAAATGCGGAAAACGCGGCGGAAAAAGTGAGGGTTTTTGTTAGAACTGAAGCTCCTAAACCCATCAAAGCTACCGCTCCAAGCGGTAAAGGTTGCGTGATGATTCCGACTATTGTAGCAAGAAAAATTGCGAGCAGCTGCCATGCTGGTTTTGTAACTCCCGCGGGAACAGGAACGAACCAGAGAATGACACCTGTCGCGATGGATGCTAGTAAAGGTTTCATGGCTGCTCCTTTCCATGGCGGTGAGGCAGGTGTAATTGATGTTGGTGCGGGTGACGGTGATGCTGCAGATGCTGATGCTTTTACTGTGAAGTTAGAGATTTTCCGGGTGGCTGTTGTGATTTTAGATTTGGAGAATCTTGGGAGTAAGGGAGAGACGGTAGAGAGTTTTGGGAGATTTGGACGGAAAGGGAGGGGATGTGGTGCGGTGGATCTCAGGTGTGAGAGAGAGCGGGATTTGAGACAAGGGAGGGAGTTGTTGAAGGAAAGAGAAGATGATGTCAGAGCAAACGACGCCATTTTCGGGTATGGCGTTCGAGGGGAGGGGGGGGGGTTGGGTTTTCAGTCTTCACTTCTGCTCTGTACACTGCACAGTGGTTTTGAAGGGAAGGAAAAGTTTTGAGAGATGATTGATTGGCGTTGTTTTATATGGGAAGTAAGGAGGGGAGGATCTGAGCTGTTGGTTTTTGATCAAACGGTGGATACGATGGATGGAATATACGGGCTTTTTTTTCTTTCTTTCTTTTTGCCAGTGGGGTGAGCTTCGTTAGTTTCGCCCTGGAGTTGAAGTGTCCGTCTAAGATCTTCCGATTCACCGGCCCATGTTGTCTTTATTTGTGGCAAGGCTAGTTGCTAGCATGCGCCGGTGGAATTGAGGGCACCTTGTTAACGTGGCAGATTGTGAGTGGATTGGGTTTCTGAAGGAACGTGACCTTTTTGGTGATTGTGTACCGTGAAGTGGCTGTGTAGTACACGTGGTTGACTATAATTGGTTGAGAAGGCTTCAGGTCAGCAATAGTGGCCTATAACCAATATTTCCACCTTGAATGGAAAGGGATTGAATGGCCAAGAAGCTTGGAAAAACAGGGGCCAGGGAATCCAGGGAGATGAAAAGGCGAGAGTAGGCCTGGGGTTATGGTGACCACAGAAATACTGGTGCAAAGATTGTAAACAAGGCGAGTTGGATCGAGCGCAGCAGCAGGCAGTGAGAGAACAGACGAAAGAGAAACAGCATAAGGACGGTGGTGGAGGGAGAGCTGAGGGCACATGCATGCCAGCAAGTGTGTCAAGTGATGTTGCCTTGATGAGGTTGAAAGGTGGAGGGTTGATGTCAATGTGTGACATAAAATTCTGACTTTTTTTTGGCTGAACAATTAACTTGAGTTAAATTATGCTCTACGATGAATTAATAATATTTTTTTAAAATATAAAAAATATATTAAGTAACTTCAATCTGATGGGTAAGCCAGACTTATAATAGTCGTGAGTCTTACTGTAAAAATAAATCTAGTAGCATTGAATCTAATAATCAAAAAATTTAAAAATTATTGGGTCGAGTTAGGCAGCTGGACCCTACGCTTTTTTCCTTATCTTTTATCAACAAATCCTTTTGAAAATCACTTTATAATTTTTTCTCTAGTAAAAACTTATCTAACTCTCTAACTATCTTCATCATAGAATAAGAAACTGAATTTCATCCCTACATCCTGGAATAAAAGCAAAGTGGTGATGATTATCAAAAGATTCTTAATATATAGAATCAGAGGCCGGAGCATTAGGCATTTTATTGAATAAGCGGTTCATTACTAGAGCCTCTAGAGTCAAGAAGGAGGTGCCAAACACAATGGAGATGTCTCGAAGAGACTGGGGATTTTTTTAGCCTAAACTAAGGGCTTCAATTCCTAGTACTATAACAGAAATTGTCTTTAATGTGCAAATAAGAGCCCTCACAACACAAATAATATTATTATATAATGATTGTTTTTTAAAATATTTTTTTAATAAATATATTGAGATAATATTTTTTAACATTATTTTTTTTATATCATCGTATTAAAATATTCTTTATCAAATCTATATTACCTTAAACTTAACAAGGTCAAATTCTTTGTATATGCATGATCGGATGACCTGGTAATTATGTATACTAATATTAATATGGTGTCGAGGAATGGCTGGCTTTTTGGTGTAATTGCATGTCTTATTTGGAACTCCAAACATTCTTACTTTACAAGCTCTAATGCACTGGACCAAGTTAAATAAGAATAGTACTTGAGCATCAATGAAATTATCACTATTATTTCATAGGAGAAAATAAAACCATCACGAAGTATGGATAACTAAAAGAGGAGGAGAAGAAGAAGAAAGAGAGGTGAGAATATCCTAAAATAAATAAGAGGCTGATCCTAATTTAATATATATTATTTATGTCGCTCTCCAATGGACATAGAAGTCGCTTTGGCCGAGTGGTTAAGGCGTGTGCCTGCTAAGTACATGGGGTTTCCCCGCGAGAGTTCGAATCTCTCAGGCGACGGTCTGTTTTATCCTGTTTTTATTGAACTGACACCACACAACATCACCTCCCTGTCTAGGGGCAGTTTTGGAACGGTGTTTTTTTTTAATATATTTTTAGATTATTTTAGTGTCTTAATATAAAAAATAAATTTTAAAAAATAAAAAAATATTATTTTAAAATAAAAAAATATTTAAAAAAATAACTAATATTATACTCCCAAATACCTTTTTAATTTTATCACGTTAATTAGAAACGAGCTCTTAACCAAAATTATTATGAGCTAAGAGAGAGCTAGCCCATTCCCAACCCAATAAGTCAGCATTGCATGTCCTACCCACGTCCAAAATCAAACTCCTTTTGGTTAATTGATTGAGTCCAGTACTTCATCGATCTGCGAATTTGCATGCCCCAACTTTAAATTAAGAGTTTTTTTACTTTTATGTTTCAGAAATATTTTTTATTTTCTCAAGTCGGATTTATTTCTCGATGAGAAACATGCCATATCACAAGAACACAGCAGTTTAATTAACTTGTTAGTATATATACACAAAAATGTATGTGTATACACACACACACACACACACCAGAGCCACATGCACACGACAAACGCCATTAATCCATTGAAAAGTTGGGTGTCGGAGGCTAACTAGCTAGCTATAATCATGTTGGATCAGGGAAAAAAAAACACCTGACCTCATTGACGAGAAAAATAAACACAGCCATTTGCCCACTTGACTAAAAAGTCGTCATTTGCAGCCAACAGAGCCTTCCAATTCCCAGATCAAATGATAGCATTAAAATTCATGCACAGGTTAGTTCGTCGTTCTCCAAGGGATAAATGATGAGTGAGAAGAATTAGCACTGATCTCTTTAATTATTTATGATGTCGGCATTCAACTTGAAATGGAGCTAGCGACGTCTGATCTCTTGATCTTAGTATACGTGTGTGTGTGAATATATATATATGTATAGGACTATATATATAAATTCTTCATCTAGCTGCAGCTGCTACGTTTGCTTTATATTCAAGTCTCTCGCGCGATCGAGCTAGGTTTTGCGTCACCATATCATTTTTATTCTGTTGACTGATCCAGAAAAATATAAGAGCTCTTCGCATTGCTTTATCCTTGGGCATCATTAATTGGCTATGGGAAAGGTAGAGTTATAATTACTCTTGGAAGCAAACCCTATATGGGGTGACTCACCAGTAAAATAGTCATATGTAGAATGAAAGCAAGCTGACTTGATATGCTAATGTGATTATTATGGCTCTAAGTGGACATCTCATCTAATTGATTAAACTTCATTAGAAGAAACCATCATCTTCTCCACACAAAAAAAACATCTGGAGGCACAGAATATATATAAAAAAATCTCCATGTATTTGTCAATTTATGGCACCAACCTACTTAATATCCCACTAGCTAACAACAACTTCCACTCCTGGACTTTTTAGTTGTGTACATCTCACGATTTAGTTAAGTTAAACTAGGTCTAGCTAGGTTCATGCACGTACGCACGCACCAACTAATCTCTCTTGGTCCCTGTCTACAAAGTTAACATACCTTTTATATATATATACATATATAAAAGTAATATGATCTGTTCTCAAGTACAATGTATCGGTGCTCGAGAGATCAGGTAATTAATGGCGATCGAAATTGCAATAATATCACAAGGTACATAAATTTACGTACAAGAAATGTTTGGTCACTAATTAATGTATAACTCTCCTGACCTTTATTCCATGCTTCCTGTACCTCATCGGAACTATACATGAAATTGCTAAGTTTCTTGACGAAAAAGGATAGATCAATACAAGGGTTGAGTGATAACAGTATTTGAAGGGTGAATATGTGGCAAGGCCGATCTAAACTTGAAAAATTATATGTGTATTGGGAAACCATTTATTCAACGATCATTGGAAATCAAGGAATGGAAAGGCCGAAACATCTTTCATCAACTCTTCCAAGTCCCACTCCCCCACTTTTAACTCTTCTGATCCGTGCCATAAGTTCCCCATCTGATCAGCAGCTATGCTATCTGTCTTGTTATTACTAGTGATGTTGCAGTTTTTGTGGTAAAGACTATTCACAGGACTACTATATGAGTACTTGTCAGTGTTGTTATCCTGTATATTCTGGGTTTTTGCATTTTCCTCCATGCAGCTTACACTCTCTAAAGGAGGAATCTCAACATTAATACCTTCAAAGATCCCTTCCCCATAAAAACCATGATCACCACTGTTAAGGACTCCAACTTGAGCCATGCATGGTGGTGCGGTAATGGATTCGTACCCACTTGCACCGCCATACATGTTTAGGCCATGATCATAATCAAGCATAGGTAATAATGGGTCCATCATGGTATTTAGAATCATGGCTTTCATGGAGGTTGCTAACGATGACGAAGATGACAGTGAAGGATCCATGTTCATGGAGAAAATGCCTTGTTCTTGCATGGTCGATATCAACCCTCCCATGACATCTTTGCTAGGCTCCGAGGATGAATCACTTGTGTTTGGTGATGCGTTGGATGACTGCAGATTCTTTAATCTCTTCTTTATTGTTGAATTCCAAAAATTCTTGATTTCATTATCGGTTCTTCCTGGCAAGCGAGCCGCAATTTGAGACCACCTTTGAAAGGGAAAGAAATTACATAATCAATAATTTAGTTTCAAACAAAGTTCAAAGAAGGAGTCTTAGTATTCTATTCTTAGACTCGTGCATGATCTGCATGGATCGAAGATTTATACTACTTCAAGAATGCCGATGTCATTTTCTCTACTTACTTACAGTTAGCTACACCTGCCCTTGTAATTCCAAGGACTAAAATATTGCTCTACTTTTTTAATGTTTATACGAATTAATTAATGCATGAATAGCTTGGATGCTTGAATCCTAAGACAAGAATATTGATATATAGGTGCCGTGTCTTCAACTCTAAAGACAAATAAAGACCATTAACTTGGATGCTTGAATACTAAAACAAGAACAGTACTGTTATATGTATAGGCGGGGTGCCTTCAACTCCAAAGACATACAAAGACGGTCAGATAAGTGTCTTTATCAGCTTGTATACATGTCTTCCATGGATAACAAGGCATTTGGCTAGCTGGCTGGGCTATCCTCGTGTTATGATCTAATCAGCAGAGATGACTAATCCGAGTCTGTACTGTCAGACTTTCAAAATATGACAGCTAATTGTCCACCATAACTTGTGTAATGAGAGAGCAAAAAAAAAAAACTCTGGTTATTGTACATGAATTTTCTCGATTGATTTGATTGCATTTGTTAACTTTGCCTTTCGAAATAATAGAGGCAAGAGCGTGGAAGCTTGACTTAGTGGGGAGAAATAACCAAGATATATATATTTCCCCATAATTAATTTGCAGCAGTTCTCTACTATATTCTTATCTATTAAGTATTAATTAAAGGTTGCAAAGACAAGGTATCTAAGAGTATTCAAACCGTTAAAAAATATTTGGACTCGATATCTCGAAAATAATTTTATACTCTCTGAAAGGACTTGCCTTAATTTGTTCTCCTAGACAAAATAATATATAATCTTGCTCATCAGCCTCCTTGCATCATATATATTATTGATGGTATACAATATATATTTTTCTTTTGTTAGGCGTGTCATATGGCATTAGTAACAGTTGTTTATCAAATTATTTTTTTCATCTCTGTTCATGTATATATTAGCAACAGCTTGAAAAAACTGCAATATCCCCACATCAGTACTGTAGAAAGTAGTGAGCTTGAAAACTCTCCTGAAAACTGCTGCTTTGTACACCCACCCACTAAAATCAAGTTAATGTATTATTTGAACCCTTTGTTGATGAATTAAAAAAAAAGCAGTATACTAATAATTAACAATAGTTAACTGATGAGAAATTAAGGGCAAAAGGTCGATCGGCAAGTGAATAGAGTTAGCAAGGGATAGTGAGAACATACCTATTGCCGAGAAGGGAATGCAAATGGATGATCATCTCTTCTTCTTGGGGTGAGAATGCACCTCTCTTGAGATCAGGCCTCAAGTAATTAATCCAACGAAGCCGGCAACTCTTGCCGCATCGCTGCAAACCAGCATTCCTTGCCACATCACTCCAGCAACCTTGTCCATTGTTTAGCATGTAGTTCATGAGCTTGTCATCTTCCTCTGGTGACCACAAGCCCTTTCTGAACTTGTTAATATTATTAACGTTGTTCTTCCCAGAGGCCTCTGGCTTCCTCATTCTGAGAGCCTTTGGATCCTGTCACTAGAAAGGTGATCTATATCTCTTCCCAACTGGTTTGATGTCGATTAGTTAAGACTTTATAGAGTGGCAGATTATAAGAAAGAGAAAGAGGAGGCTTGGTAGAGTGGGCATGATGATCATGATTTTGATGATGGTTGTGGGGTATTGCTTAGAACATAGGAAAGAAAGAGAGAGAGGGAGTTGGTTGATGAGTCTGAGCAGTAAAACGGTTTGGAGAGGGACGGCTAGAAAATGAGAGAGATGGGTGGTCGTCTTGTCTTTGACTCCATGATCTTGTCCTTTTCCATTTCATTTTTCTTCACTCTAAGGTAATCATCATACATTGTGCCATAGAGAGGCAGCTGAAGCTAGCTCGTCAGAACACCCACGGAAGGGCAAAAAAAAAAAAAAAAAAAAGGAGTTTGTTTCATAACTAAGCCAAGATATTTGCTTCCACTTCACATAATCTTCCAACCTCTCTCTCCATGTCCAGCATCCACACGTGTAATTGAAGATAGTGAATTAGATAATAGAGAATATATAATTCTCCAAAAACACATGGAAAATGTTCAATGGACCACATAATTGGGGATTAATAATTTGGCAATGGATGCACAAGTTGAGGCCTCAATTCATAATAAAAGCATCCAAGAGTAGAAAAGACTCCATCCTTCCAAATACAAATCTTTCATTATTTTCATGTGAGAAATTAAGTTGAGGAAAGAAGAGAGATGGCATTTTCAATCACCCTCTTTTAATATCTTGTTATTTAACAGTTTTTTTTTAATGTCATTTCTAGAATTGCATATGAAACCCGCAGAGCATTTTTTCCATCTGGGAAACACTGTGAAAGTGGTTAGCTACCTACCCCTGACCTGTGATTTAGGACTTTTCTTTCTGCTGTGTAGCTTATTCCTGTGTCTTGTAGCTAGAGAAAATCAAACCAGTTTCCTTAACTATCCAGTTTTCCAAAATTAATATTTTTATCAGCAACTAACAATTTACTAAATCACGTTAAAAGAGAAGGGGAGATTAAGTAGTTCTCCATTAGAGATCAACCATGCATCCACACCAAGGCTGTACTAGTACTGAGCTACAGCTCTTGAGATGTTGCCTGAATTCCACGTGTGGAGTTCTCTAATCCCTTTAATTAATGCCTTGTGATATAATTAAGCAAGCGAGGCTCCTTTCCTTGAACTAATTTTAGTTTTCCATTGACATCTTCAATTACAGTACTTGCAAGAGATGAATTAATGATGTGAAATAAAGATGAGAGAAATTGTGAAACAAACAATTGACTTTTTTCCTGACCTTTTTTCAATTAGACCAAACAAAATCACTTTGCTTCTGTTTTATCGCCAACCAACAAAGAGAAGTACGTCTGCTTTCATCTAAGAATTTAAGACAAGCAGACATGACATTTGAACCTATACTAGCCTGGGAATTCAGAGTTATGGTAGAAAAACCGAGGGCAGTCGACAGCAAATTGAATGGGGTAGGTTTCTCTGCTCACATTCCGGGCTTACGAAAATCATCTTCTAGAATGCGAGGAAATTATATATGCTTGAATCACCTCTCATCTGCCAAACTCACCCCATATATAGTCCAGAATTGGTATTCTAGAACGCAGCTGTGATCATATCAATATCACAGCAAATCATTTCTCTTTTTCTATACAAATACCTGTGCATGGTAGTTCAAGTTATAATGGGAAAAAATCCAACACACACTGGATTGGCAAGGCATAAAGGCCAGATAGATGTTAAGCATTATTGGTGGACACCACAAGAGATTGTCCAAACCCAGACGTTAACCAACAAAATAGAACACGTACAAGTAGACCCCAAAGGCTCAAATGAGCTAGGATTGGAGTTGAGAAAACTGAATAATGTGATGACAGGTGTGCCATTCATACATGATCCTGTACTTTGTTCATCCTCAATCCCGTGCCTGATTTCTCTTTTTCATTGTTTTACCAATCACTCCCAGATTCCAAAAAGGTTAAAGGAAGGTCATAAAGTTGTGAAGTCAGTCCAGAAAAGGTTAAAAAAGAAGTACCTGTGAGGGCCAAACATCAATTAAGTGGGGGAGATGATAGGGATTCTACAATCACATTAAGTACTTGTTGAACTTTCATGTGTGGAAACTTATGATTTGTGGGGGTGTAGGTTGAAGATCCATAATTTATGGTGACCTCACCATTTTGATCCATGAAGTTAAAGCACATCATATTGTATTGACTTCAAATAATCTCATGATTACTGTATTTCTGTTGAAGAGAGATTATACCTTTTACAGAATGGCCTGTCTCCATACTGAACCAAAAATACAAGTAGCTAGGTGGTCATATAGAAAATCCAGCCATTAGGGCAACAAAAGAGAAGAAGGAAAAACAATCTTTTTAAAGTTTATTTTTGTTGCAGTATATATCACTGTGATATCCAAAGTAAAGCCAGATCATAAATAATGAAGGAAGAAAAGTTCCAGGGAAATATTGGACGGCACTCCATTGTCCCAACTTCTTCTATGCTTTCTCTTTACTGTTCTCCAAAGCTTTGTCTCTATACCTGTTATGGTTTCTCGTAATGATCGAGCGAATGCCTTTGAGTTAATGAGACTGGCCCAATGAGGATGGTCTTAATTCCAGGTCACAAAAGCAAATTAAGATGGAGAATTAATCGAGGAAGATTCTCAGCAGGACTAGGATATATACTTGATCATTTGACTTAAAAACAACAAAAAAGAAATCCATGGAAAAAGCAGAGATCATATATATTGGTAGGGTAGTATGCTAAATGAATGAGAAATATGCTTCTTCTTCTTCTTCTTCTCCTCCTCCTCTTTTTAGACCACTTTCAGTTTGAATAGGAAGGACAGAACATGATCCCAATATATTGATCTTTCACAGCATCAACAATAGACAGCCAAGAGAATCTTTAAAGGAAATAAGGCTTTACAACTTCTTTATAGCTAATCAATTTATTGTCTGCAGTCAAAATATTGTAAGGATAAAGTTTTCATAATAAAAATACTTTGCCTTCCTAAATGTATTGACCTCTACACAATATATTCTTCTATTTGTAAAATAAAATAATTTCTCTTATAAACTGAAATATGAAATATAATTACAACTAATATACAGGTGTTATTTATATGGATAAATCATGTGTGTATATAGAAAGACTCATATAAAAATTATATAAGTAATTTTTAGATTTGAAATCACTAAGTTAATTATCTTATAGATAAAAAAATATTATATTTTGATTCTGATTATATATTGCCTTAACCAAGAATAAAAAATGGATAAATATTGAATATAACATAAACTATATGAAGATGTTAAAAGTGATATTCATCTAGAAAAATTATTCCACCTAATTTTAAATAATATTGATTATGAAATTCTTGCACAAGGTGAAATAAAATCTAAAAAAAATTTTAAATTTTATTAAAAGAATCAATAACTATAGTGTTAAGAACAAATATAAATTGACAGAATAGACACATTCTATAATCCAATATCTAAATCAAAAAGTTTTTGATGAAGAAATAATAATTACATTGAATATTAAACTATTAATAAGTCAAATCACGTATAATTTTTATAATATTTGAAGAATTATAATATGTTGTTAAACGATGTACTCGATCTTTAAATATAAATTAATCTATTCATAATAAATTAAATTATTTTATTTATTTAATTCTATTTTATTTAGAATTATGAGTTATATTTGGATCAATAAAAACCTAATGAATCAAAATAATAAAAATCATTAATAATAAAAGATTAAATAAAAACTAGAAATACTATTAGTTTTTATATATATATATATATATATATATATATATATATATATTAAAAAAAAAGGTGCATAAGAGAACAAAATAACCACAATAATTGTAGCAATATAAAGTTATATGCACATAAAGTAAATCTTAGCCAAATATCAATCATAAGAGATCATTCTGAAAGGCTCAGATGGGATAACTTCCAATAAACAAGTGCCTGCTGTCATTTTTGCATCAAGTAGAAATTGCAAAGTGCTTCAAAATCGAACACCAAGTCATTGTCATCAAATAACATCAATGACAGAATGCTGGTCGAAAACAATACTTTATTAATTTTTGTATATTTTTGGATTAGAAAGGAGGATCAGTTGGTGACTTTGCAATTAGTTTACAAACAAATGTAGAAGCTGAAAACTAAGGTGCATATAACTAATTAAAAATAAGAAGATGCTAGCAAAAGCATGTTTATGCTGCTGAAGTGAAGAGCAGCAACGTGCTCTCTCCTTAGGTTTCAAAACTTAATAGTGTGGACTCCCTTCATAAATATTGATAATCCCAGCTTGGTGTTTGCCTGCAACTCCAGTTCTGGCACTGATGCTAACTGATCATATATCAGCTTTCCTAGGAAAGGTAAATGATGTTTCACCAGGTTCTAATTGAATATAACCCTACATAGGAAAAATTGCCTGAAATTTTATTGTTCGAAGGAAAACTAAGCTAACTCTAATTAACTAGATGTGCCTGGGGCATCAGCTGAAGGTCCTCGTGGAAATCAAGCTTCGACAAAAAGAAAGAAACAAATAGAAAAGGTCTAAGATCATAACAAGAACTTACATTTTGACAGGAAAGCAAAGCGCAGGAGCATTTTTCGGTGAGTAACAGACAGCTCAACAAGTCATCTGGCCCGGTAGTGCCTTCAATTTCTTATGAATCTGGGGCACAAGATTGACCAAACTTTGCTGGGAGCATCAATTTGAATATATCTTTGATCCAGATTCAAGAGGACATCCTAAATTAGAGATGCGCTGTCTTCTCCATACATCTTGTCTCAACTCCAGAGAGTTTAATTTGGGGCAATAAACTTTAAGAATCCCACAAGGAATGACATAACCAAGCAACTCCGGTAAATTGGCAGAACAAACCTGCACCCGCGGTGGTATGTGGAGGCACTTTCATCGATTTCACGATGAAGAAAACAAAGGAAGAAATGGTAAAAAATGGTCAAACTCGAAATGGTAAACTCCAATCCTAATCAAGTAAAAGCCCCCATGAAATGAAAAGGCACTTGCGACAAAATTAAATATATAAAGAGGAACACATCTCCATGTGAACAGTGGGCAAGAGCAAAAGGTAAGCAGTGAAATTGAAGAAGCTGGCAAAATTCACAGAGAGAGGAGCAGAACCTAGCAGCAACGGAGCTCACCCGAACAAATCTCAAATATCCTCTGTATACAAAATATAGAAAAGCAATCGAAGAAAATACATTATCCAGTGAGGTTCAGAACCTAGCAGCAAACGTATAATTAAATCTCTCTCAAAATTGCCTTGAACAGCAAGCACTGAAGCACGCCACATGGTTCAGTATACTCAGTAGCAAAAATCAACCAACAATCCCTGCAAGAACAAAAGGCACATCACTAGCATTAATTATTTTAGATGTGCTCTTTTTACCAGAATCATTAGGACAACATTTTATGAATATGCAATTGGAAAACACAATGAAAAGTGGGATGATAACAATACTTTGACCGAGACTGGAAAAGATTCATAACAATACTTTGACTGATACTGGAAAAGATTCAATTGTTTGTTGGGGGGACTGATTCCCTCTCATAAAACTTCTGTTCTGTCTTGCAATTTACATCATACTAAGAGGTCTAATCTAGAAGTTCCATTCACATAAAAAAGACCCCAACAACAAAGTACTATAAATTAAAGAAAAACACAATCAGGGAAACTGTCCAAAGCAACACTTGCAATATTACCTTGAGTATTTAACGCCTTTCAGTTTTTCCAATAGAACGTTTCCCAGAAAACAAATGCTTTGGTTTGAGTGTAGGAATAACTCTATCTGCCTCTCCACGTCTAGCATCCTTGTTCCTCTTTTTAGCAGAGTTCTTGAAAAGCTTAAGGGCCTTGTTTTTTTGAACCGAGTCCTTGAAGCCCTCTCCTGGAACAACCTCACCTGGAGGCCGTGACCTCGACCTAGAGCGAGATGTAGATCTCAGACGCAGCTTCTTATTTGGCTGGTCCACATCCATAGCATCACCACCATCATGTTCCCTGTCAGTTGACCTCTCTCTTTTGCGGCCCTTCCTCGAGAGTGACCTCTCACGAAGACGAGTAATTGCTTTAGAAGGATCCACTCCCATAGCTGACAGCTGCCTCCCCATCCTTTTTGTCGTAAACTTCCTGTCCTTGTCAAATTTTCTAGGTACAGTGGGCCGGCTCTCTGCAGTGCTTTTCTTCATTCTATGCTCTTGAATGAGCAAGCTTTTCTTTTTCCTGATCTCAGACAATGCTTCTTTCTCTTCCGGGGTTAATTCCTCACCATCCAGCTCAAAATCTTCATCTCCTTCCTCTGCCTGTCGGATACCTTCTTCGCTTTCCAACTCTTCAAGCCTTTGCAAAATATCAGGATCAATGAAGTCATACACATTGTGACCGTCAAGAATTTCTGGGAGTACATCTTCTTTCCATTCATCATTGGCTAAGATGTAATTCTTCTTCAAACTGGCAGAGTATACACCAGCACCACCATTCTCATCCTCCAAATCCTTTTCTGTTTTTCTTTTCTCCTTCTCTGCTGCCTCCTTCGCTTTAGCTTCCAAAACTGCTTGAGGTATACAAGGTGGCCTTTCCCTTTGATCACGTGGCTTTGGCATTGCAACATGGAACCGATTCAAGCAGTCATTTATTTTTTTGGACTTCATCTTCAATTCCACTCGCTGATTCAACAATCTCTCGCAAGCAGCATTCTTCACAGCAATCACCCCATCCTCAGTCAAGGTACTCATGGTCAGAAGAACATCAGCGTCATTGGTAGCTTCACCTCCTTGAGCAACTAGAGTCTTCATAGCTTCTGATTTCATCTCCATGACCAACTTCATGTCTTCCTCAGAAATCCCTTCAAGTGGTTGCAAGTCAGTCTTGTTGCAGACGATGGTCAACGGTTTGTTCATAAACAAAGACTTAATGCTATGAAATAAAGCAGCCTGTTGAGCAATGCTATAGCCACATGACCCAGAGACATCCAAGAAGAATAACACAGCAGCTCGAAGATGTGCCAGAGCTGTGATGCTGCACATCTCAATAATGTTACGATCCTCAAAAGGCCGATCCAAAATCCCCGGTGTATCTATCACTTGGTACCTCAGATACTTGTAATCTGTGTGACCTACAAAGAGTGACTTGGTAGTGAATGCATAAGGTTGAACATCCACATCTGCCCTGGTGATCTTGTTGATGAAAGAGCTCTTCCCAACGTTAGGATACCCACAAATCAAGACTGTCCGGGTATTTGGATCTATTGAAGGTAGCCTTGCCATATGCTGTCTGATTTGCTCCAAGTAAGCTAAACTCGGGCCAATCCTCTTAATAACAGTGCACATTCGGCCAAGCGCAGCAACCTTCAAAGACTTGCACCGATACAACGAATCACCATACTTCAACAACTTGACATAATCTTTAGCAATCTTGCTAATAAGATTCCTGGCAGTATTAATCTGACCAAGGGCAAGCTTGTAATGATCCTTATTGTATAGCACATGAAGGAGGTCGCCATAAAACGGGTGGATACCATCAAGACGAGGGAACTCATCAACGATTGTCGAAAGCTTCTCATGGAAATTCGACTGGGTATACTTCACCTTCCGCATGTAAAACTGCCGGAGCCGAGAAATAGCATAACCCTTATGGACAACAGTCGGTGTTTGCCTTTGAGTCCGAGAAAGGATGATATCAATAAAATCCTTCCCTTTAGGGACCACTGTAATCTTCTTAAAATTATACTGCACCATCTTTGTACTCTTTCTATCCTGTAAGACAGATGCACATATTCAAATATAAATGGGATTTGGTAGCAATTTTCTTGATGACAAACATATAAAAAACCCCAAAAATTAATCCATGGAAAGAACTAAAAACAAGCAAAAAAAATAAACGAATGAAAACAGTTGCAAAGTAAAAAGAATCTAACAAGAGCAGAAAATAAATGTTTCGAGAAGAGAAGAGAAGAGAAGCTGACTCACCTTGCCGGGAGCAAGAGAGGAAGAAGAAGGGAGCGCCGCAAGCAGGAGGCCCTCTCTCTCTAGGGTTTAAGAGAGAAAGAAAGGAAGTGAGGAATAACAGAGAAGCGGCTTACGTAATATAGGGTTGTCTTTCAACTAAAATATCGGTAGAAATTTAGAAGACATGTCGTCTACCCTTCTCCCTTACCTCCTTATCTCATAACAGAAAAACCTCAGACAGCAAGGCATGTTTGACATTAAAGTCTACCCTTATGGCAGACATGTCGTCTACCCTTCTCCCTTACCTCCTTTGACATTGAAGTTGAACCTGTTTTTTTTTTTTTGAATTTCTTTTATTTTAAATTAATTTTGTTTTAGTATTTTTAGAACTCTAGAAGGATATGGTAATTAAGAGAGAACTTTCCTGCTCTTTGTTTATGTCTCTTTGGCTTTATTATCAGTCTTTGTATCTCGTTTTCAAATTTTGAGGCCATGGTTTATTTATGTTGGGTTTTCTTCACCCACTTTGCAGGTATGTTGTAGAGAAGGATGTTAAAAACATTCCGTGTTGGCTCCTTGAGATGGCTTAGCGGGTCTCCTCCTGACGAGACCAATCAGCTTAAGTGTAAGGAAGAGAGAGTTCTGTTTTACATAATTTATTCTTGATAAACAATCTTGCACATTTCCGTCCATGAATGTTTGTCTTTCTATTCAGTTGGCAACCTTGTAGTCCTATTTATTCAACATTTGAATATTCATGCCGTACCTATTAGAGTGTATTGTTCTCAAATGCTGACATATTGAAGCTCGACTCTCTTGAATCTTTTTAGGCCAGACATGGCCCTGCATTTTATGATTGCAGAGTGAAGGTAGAACTTGGTGTACATGGCCATGAAGAGGTTGCAGTTGCCCACTTGTGTGAAGATGATCAAGGTCTAGCAGCGGGGCAGTTTACTGCTTTTTACGAGGGAAGAACTTGCTTAGCTTCTGGTGTAATCTTGGAGGCCTGGGATGATCAAGGATTTCCAGTATGCCAAAAGGCTTTTGAATTAGCAAGATTAGAAGATAAATCATAGCTTGGGAAACCAGTTAAGGTAAAAGTAAAACCAGAGACTTCTGGCAAGGAATCGGTTCAAAAGGATGGTATCAGCCGAAAACCCGAGTTGCTGTCACAAGCTAGTAAAAAGAAGTGGGCATATCAACGAGAAACAATCTCCGGATTCCCAGTAAATTAACTTGCAAAATATGAAGCAGAGTGGTTGCAGATATTCCAATCGTGAAAAACTTGAGAGAACTTTACAAGAGTTGGTGAAAAGTTATTGCATGGAAGGGTAGATTTAGGACGCTGGTCCTCCCAATCAACCTTGTGTAGGCGAAGGGTCCTAGGGCATGCTTACAAGCAGCAGCAGGCGGTGGTTTCCTAGAGCAAACCACCGGCAATGTAACCGGCTAGGGCCATGTAATTAGAACATTCTTCATGCAATTCGGAATTTTGGAGATCAAGCCTTGCTGTGACAGGTTGCAATGGTTAAATTACTGCTAATGATACTAGGAGCATGACTACCACTACCACTAGTGATCTGATAGCGAACCTTTATTTCTGGGAAGAAACGGCATGTCGTCATTTGGAAGGCGCCAAAATAAAATAAAACCCCAACGCAAAGAAGATAAACCCCTCGCGAATGAATCATAAACCACCGCCAACGCCAAACTAACCATCCATCTCAAAAAATGGCAGCAGCTACAGGTACAGTAAGCAAGCTCTTCTCCTCCTCCTCCTCCTCCTCCTCCTTCCCATTTTCAGTTCCATTTCCTCTCTCTCCCAAAAAAACTTCCCTTTCCCTCCTCTCCTCACATAATCCTCCCATTTCCTTCCTCTCTTCTCTCTCTTTCCCCAAATTAACCCCTCTCAAATCCTCCGCCAACACCACTCAACATTTCGAAGAAGAAGAAGTCGAAGAAGAAGAAGAAGAAGATATCGTTAGTGAAACAGAAATCGATGAATATGAAAGTGAAATTGATATCGAAGACCTCGAGAAAGAAGCTAAATTCGCCGTTAAAGAGTTATCTACCTCCTTGTCTCGCCAATTAACAATCGGTGCTGCCTTTCCTTCCTTCCTTCCTTCCTTCCATGAGTTTATCTTTATAATTCTCTAATAAATACCATATCTTAATTTTGTAGAAGATGACACTGATGAGAAAAGGGAAAGTAGGAAGCAGAAGCGAAAAAAAGCTACTTCTAAAGATGTTTGTTAACTCTTCTTTCTTTCTTTCCCTTTTTTTTCCTTCTAATTTATTCAGTCCGTTTCCTTTTTCTTATCTTCTGATTACTGGAATTAAATTTATGCATTGATTTTACTTTTCTTTCTAACCACTTTTCGGTGAGGTGTACAAAGTAGGATTTTACAAGTTATTAAAAAAAATGGAAGGTATATTTACATTTAGTTTAAATTTGTGTAAAGTTCATTAATTTACTGCAAAAATGTTGAAGATTCTAAGTCCAAAAGTGAACTGAAAGAATACATTGTTGGTCTTCATTGACTTCGAACACTTGAATTTCTATCTGCAGATCCCTGACCATCTTCTTCCAAAAGTTGCAATTGTTGGACGGCCAAATGTTGGTAAATCAGCGCTATTCAACCGTCTTGTTGGGGTAATTTATTCATTCAAATTGGAGCTTCTATTTCCTTTTATTTTAATACAGTTTCGAATATTCGGGAAATAGAATTTGGAAGTTGTAGATACATAATTATCATCGGTGTTGATTTTGAGCGTCACAAATTGTAGGAGAATAGGGCAATTGTGGTGGATGAACCTGGGGTTACTCGAGACCGTTTGTATGGTAGATCTTTTTGGGGAGAACATGAATTTATGGTGGTGGATACTGGAGGTGTTGTCACAGTATCAAAGTCACAAGCTAATGTTATGGAAGATTTGGCTATCTCAACAACCATTGGCATGGATGGGATTCCACTTGCCTCGAGAGAGGCAGCAGTTGCTAGAATGCCCTCTATGATTGAGAAACAAGCTACTGCAGCTGTGGAAGAATCATCTGTCATTATATTCCTTGTTGATGGCCAGGTACAGCATTCTCTCTCTCTCTTTGTTTTTTTTTTCAGATAAAAAACAAATGAAAAAAGAAAGAAAATGTGGTTGTGAAGGTAGATGCATATATTCCTTGCTGTTTTTAATTAATAAGTTTTCTTTCCTGTTTCCTCAAAATGTTCTTAAGGAACAATTTATTGAAAGGAGAATAAGACACTGAATTTGTCTTATGATTCCTCTGTACCATTACCTTTCCTGTGTTCTGTATGAATATGCTATTTTCTTTCCTATTTTACCAATAATCAAATGTTCCCTTTACCATCAATGACATGAATAAAAATCCTGAACAGGCAGGTCTAACAGCAGCTGATGTGGAGATAGCAGACTGGTTGCGCAGGAATTACTCAAACAAGTGTATTATCCTGGCAGTGAACAAGTGTGAATCTCCACGTAAAGGAATCATGCAAGCATCAGAATTTTGGTCGTTAGGGTAAACCATCTTTAATTTCTATTTATATCTCTCTCAAAAATATGAATCTTCCTGTTATTCATGAATGCATGGCATTTGTAATGTGAAGTTGCCTGAAAATGTCACTATGTGTTTCCTGTGAGTTTTGTGTGAGTGACTAAGCTTCTTTTGTGAATGTACATATCATCTTCACTTCTGAGATTGCGGTGTTTGTTCTGCAATGTGTATCCAGGGGAAGCATTTCCTTGGATTGTGGTGTCAACTCTTATCACAATAATTGTAGAAGTTAACCTGTCATTCTGGACATCATAAAGGGAGGACTCATAAGCCAATTACTAATACAATTCATTAATGACTTGTTGCACCCAGCTAACAAATTAACCTGTCAGGCTGTCATATGTCTTAGCAGATAGAACTTCTGAGATTTATGCTAATGGGCCCTTTTTTCCTTCTTGTGCATGTTATGATTATGGATAAAAAATAGTTCATGGCTATGAATTAGGCTGAAGTTTGTAAGTAGAGAACCTATATAACCTCATTCCTTTGCATATTTGATTTTGATAAACAGAGCACGCACTTTTTTATTGGCCAACCAGGTTCTCGCCGCTTCCTATTTCTGCAATATCAGGGACTGGAACAGGAGAACTTCTTGATCTTGTGTGTTCCAGACTGGGAAAAGTTGAGGTTAGCAATTTCAACTTTAATGCTTAAATCTTTTGTTATGACTGGAATATTTTCAGTGCTTAAGGCCTATTTATTTAGCTTAAAAAAGTCCTACATTTTAGCTGTATCTTGAGGGTTTCTTTCGCTCATCTTTCTTAGTTTTCACTTGTTTATTTGTAAAAAAAATAAATAATGAATTTGATTCTTTTGCAGGGTCCAGAAAATCTCAATGAAGAAGAAACTTACATTCCTGCCATTGCAATTGTTGGTCGGCCAAATGTTGGTAAAAGTAGCATTTTGAATGCATTGGTTGGAGAGGATAGAACAATTGTTAGTCCCATCAGTGGCACTACTCGTGATGCTATTGATACTGAATTTGTAGGACCAGATGGCCAGGTTTTTTTAGTTTTGAATTGTATTGATAGTTTGATACTCATGTAATGGTTGGAGAAAGAAGAATTTTTCTTGCTTCATAAATGTAACTGAAAATAACTCAAAACAAAACCGATTTACTGGAAATATCTAAAATGGCATAAATAATGCTTATTGGTTCGGAGCATGTTCATTTCAAGCTCTTATTCTCTCATTGGTTGCATAAATAAAAAAACAGGTCTAGATATTTTTATATGATTGATAATTTTTTTCCTTTCTGTTTTCAATGTTAAAAATGAGTGGAGAGCAAGCAGGTTAGCCATGTTTTTGACCTTGGTTTACTTGCACTGGACATAAAATTCTTAAAAGTACATCATTTCATGATTGAAAAATTGAGAACTTTGTATGTCATCTCTTTCTTTTATCTTGCTTTGCTTTTAAGTAACATCAGATATGATGTGGAGGCTCATAGGTGCTTGTTTGCAGAAGTTTCTGCTTATTGATACGGCTGGCATCAGAAGGAGGGCAGCAGTAGCTTCATCAGGTAGTGTGACAGAGGCTTTATCAGTGAATCGAGCATTTCGTGGCATTCGCCGTTCCGATGTCGTTGCTCTTGTCATTGAGGCCATGGCTTGTATCACGGAACAGGTACTTCTTCCTTACCATTCTAATGATCTCTATCGTCTGTACTCCATAAAAAAAGGTGAAAATTGAACATGTAGGACGACTTTGGAAAATCTGTCTACAAGTACCTATTTAGTTTAACTGAGAATTCTGCCATCAAGCAGCTATCAGCCTCGTTTATTATTTAGTTTAACCGAAAGTTCTGCAAACAAATAACTATTGGCATTCGACTATTGAAATATAGGAAAATCATCTTACATAGGTAATTATCAGGAGTTTCAGACCTGTCTTAGAGCTGGTGCTTGTAAACAGGAGAAGTATTAATAATTAAAAAAAGACTTAACTTAATATGGAAGTAAACTCAATTTAACTTCAAAATACTTCTGAAATATTAATACCATATGTATTAATAAGAAATCTCTACATTTCTGTAGTCGCCTTGTTTAGTATTTATATGTTATACAAAGTTGCATATGGGAGGTATAATCAATTGGGTTTAAGGTTAATAGCCAATATAGGATCACCACTCACATGTGAATGGAGTTGTGTTTTACCTATATAAAACTAGGATAATTACAAATAGCCCAAAGAAAAGTGGTTGCTGCCTGTAGATGGTGGTATAAACTATAGATACAATTAACACTTGCATATTGACATCATAATCAAGTGTTGGGTGTTCTGTGTAAGTTTTGAGAGCTTAATTGTGATAACTTAAAATTCATGTTAATGATCTGAGACAGTTGTTCTGAATCAGGAAGGGATGTTTAAATTGTCTTTGCACAGATTTCTAGTACCCCCCCATCTTTAATTGCGATTATTATTGGTTCCTGTTAATCTTTTCTCATTTCTACTGTCTGTGTTTTCTTTTTCCTGAATGATACAGGATTACAGGATTGCTGAAAGGATAGAGAAAGAAGGAAAGGGTTGCCTGATTGTTGTGAACAAATGGGATACAATACCCAATAAAAACCAGCAGACTGCAACATACTATGAACAAGATGTTAGGGAGAAGCTTCGTCTTCTTCATTGGGCTCCTATCGTTTACTCAACTGCAATTGCTGGTCATAATGTTGAGAAGTATGTTGTGGCCTGACACTGACAGTATATCTTGTTTCTTAATAACTTACTGTTTGGTTGATAATTATAACAGAACTTCTCTAAACCCATTTGACTAGTTGTTTCTCGTGATGGGATTTAATATGGGTAATATTTATTAATTGATGGGAAATAATACTATACATTAAATAGAAAACAGCCAGGATAAAATCATGAAAAGCGCCTGGTGCCTCATCTTTATTTAGTTTAACCCACCCGCAACCATTCTGTTGTGGATAATTTGGGATTTGGGGTTCACATTAATTCTAGTTTCTACTGGAGAATTATTGGAAATTTATTGTAAGAACTGGATCTATTTGTGTTCATTGGTGGTGCTATTGCTTTTGGCTAGCATGTGTCTGCTGCCATTGTTCTTTAAAAACTTACGAGACCGCTGGATATGTCATCAGTTTTCTATTAGCACACAAGTGAATGAGCGAATAGAAATTGCATTTGCTGATATTCAGATGGTAGTCATTGAATCTTGATTTTTAAATAAATAAAAGCTGCATGCTCTAACAAAATGCATGATTAAGAAGTAGAGACATATAATTCAGTGTTGTCAAGTTCTTAGCGTGGCAAGTTCAATCTGAAGATGTTAGCTCTCTTAAGAATCTCAGTTGTTTTCCCTCACATCTCCTTTTGCAAAAATTATGTAATTTTACTTTGATTTCAGGGTCATTGTTGCTGCAAGTACAGTTGAAAAGGAAAGATCAAGAAGGCTAGGTACTTCTATACTGAATCAAGTGGTCCGAGAAGCATTGGCTTTTAAACCCCCTCCAAGGACGCGTGGCGGCAAGAGAGGGCGTGTTTATTATTGCACTCAGGTACTTTTGTTATGCGGTAGTATAGGCTTTAATGTTATGCAAGTCATTATCATCGATAATTTTTATCTGTATCTGTGCTAAGTGTACTTGCTGAAGGGACTCCTTTCCCTAGTTTCCCTACCTCGGTACAGCTGAGCCATTTAGTCCCAAATCTTATTCTAATTGTTGTTTTACCGAAGCTTGACCTGTTTATGCATGGGACATGACAAATGATATTCATTAGAGATATCCTTTTGCAGGCTGCTATCAGACCACCCACATTTGTTTTCTTTGTAAATGATTCAAACCTTTTTCCTGAGACGTACCGACGCTATATGGAGAAGCAACTGCGTTCAGATGCTGGGTTTTCTGGTACACCAATTCGACTACTTTGGCGTAGCAGAAGAAAAATGGAAAAAGATGAAGGTCAGTATGACCCATTGTTTTATTAAAAAAGAAATATGGATGATATTCTCTTGTTAACTTTGTAGGCGGCCCATTTTCCTTCTATTCAAAACTGATCGACCTAAAAAATGAGCCGAATAATCCATAAAAACCAACCTGGTTTCACATTCCTCCAACTCTTTTATGCACATGCATGATTGCTGGCACAATTTTACACACGGCATGCAGATCTTCTGATTTATGCTTCAAGTTTCATATTTTCATTTTCATATGCATGTGAAAGATGAGAATGTAGCCAGAAAGCACAATATTTTTTGTTTTACGGGTAAAGTGCTCAGTGTGCAACCTTATTTAACTGATTGAGTCAATGATTTTCTTTCATTGGTTTTCAGTCAAGGGTGCAACAAGACCACAAGTTAATCTTACACCAGGCAGCGGAAAATTGGCAGTAGCTACATGAAGATATAAAGTGCTCGGGATCTTGATCATGGTTGGGATTTCACTAGTGACGAATGAAAACTGCAATCATGATAAGTTCATGCTAACCACCAAAATCTTCCAATGGCATGGAGCTTCTGGCTGTCACATGTTCAAGGAGAACGCCAAGGTACTTGTATCATTCTGTTGTATATTATTTTGTCTTGTTGTCTTGCTCCACTTGGGACTTGTTACAAGCTTTCCAACCACACATGTGCCATAAATTATGTTGGTGTCCCAGACTGATTCTGATTGCAATGGAAGATTAATGTTGATGCTTTTGGTAGTTAGTAATTCCGTCAAGATGTTCGATAGTTTTACCCTTACCTTTACGATGCTTCCAGCGATTTGATGGATGGACACTTCGGTTAGCTTTTTATACATTGTTTGTCAGGAGGGATTTGATGTTCCAAAAGGATGGAGACCCGATTTGGGGAATTGGCTCGCTTTGTTTGATCTTTTCAATCCTTATTCGATTGTAATTTTCAATGAATTCAAGTATGATGGATTGACTCCTTTTTTACTTTCTTATTGTTCAAATAACTAAACAGATGGATGTTCATCCTTTTCTTTTCCAATCATTAATTTCTTCTATTCTTCTCTCTTCACGAATATAGGCAATTATATGAAAGTTTAATATAATTTGTTTTGAAATAGTCACATCTAAGTACTGTACTGGGTATCTCAAGTTCCTTTATTTTTGCGATTTAAAAATATTTAAATTTTTTTATTTTTTTATTTTAAATTAATAATTTTTAGTATTTTCATGTTATTTTAACGTATTGATGTTAAAAATAATTTTTTTAAAATAAAAAATATATATATTATTTTGATATATTTTCAAATTAAAAATATTTTAAAAGACAATCATTATCATACTTTTAAATATTTTCATGGTTGTAAAGAAGTCTCGACTGGGTTGGATTATTAATTGAGCTAGCCAAGATTTGGAGAAGTCTATTGATCTGGCTAGGTTTTTAATGACTCTTGTGACAAACTCATCAATATGTTTCTTTGATGAAATCTTATTATTCAAAATCAAAGTTTTTAAAGATTTTATTTTTAAAAAAAAGTATTAAGACAATAATATATTGAATTGATCCGAGTTAGCTTGAGTCAACTAGTAAATTCATGATTCGAGTCATGAAACTATGATTCAATAGAAAACGAATCAAAATAAGTTATGAAGTTTAGTTCTCAATCAATTCAATGTTAAAGGGAAAAATTAAAGAAAAAATCGATAAAAAATAACCAAAATAACTTGAGTCAACTCGGATTGATTCAGGACCCAGGTCACGAGACTAGGATAGCTCCATAACAAGTAAATTAAAACAAATTATAAAGTTCAATATTTAGTCAACGGAAAAAAACAATATAGGTTGACTTGTTAAATCCGTGACTCGAGTCACGAAACCAGGATAATCTTATTAAAAGGAAATAAAAAAATTATGAAACTCAATTCTTAACAAACTCAATATTGAATGATTATGTTGAAAAAAATCAAGTAAAAATTATATAAATAAAAAGGCAACTCGTGTTAATATGATAAATTTATGACTCAAATAACCTTATAGAAAATAAATTAAAATAAATTACAAATTAAAAACTTTAATAAACTTAATATTGCATGATACAATAGTGAAGAATAAATCAAAGCACTATCATAATCACAACCCAGATTCATCTAATCAAAGTGTATTTGAAAAAATTTGAATTTTTTTTTTTCAAATTAATATTTTTTTGGTGTTTTTATTTTGATGTGCTAATGTCTAAAATAATTTTTAAAAAATAAAAAATATTATTTTAATATATTTTTAAATAAAAAATAATTTTAAAAATAATTACAACCGCACTCCAAACACCACCGTATCGTATCACTAGTTAGTATTCTATCATCACTTACATACTATTGTTATTGTTATGAACACCACTGAATGCTACCATGTTCATCGTATTAGGGACTAAAATGGAAATTTCAATTTATTTTCTTCTCCACGAACACCCCTAAAACTCTACCACCAAACCTAACCTTCAACTTCCTCTAACCAACTTTAAAATACAAGCTTTTTGTATACCCATCAAAACCTAACTAACTTTAAATCACATGTCAATTTTTTTTAATCGAATCTAAACCATATTCATTTATTTATATATACTCTGACATCCATCAAGAAGAAGACAACCCGCCACCCATGTTGTAAGCCGCAACGGTTCAACCAAAATGGGAGGGAAGATTTCCCGCCATTTCTCCTTCTCTCTCCCTCTAAAATCCCCCTCCTTTCTCTCTCTACACTCCCTTTCCCTCTCTGCCTAAAACCCTAGCAAAAAGTCCCTGCCTTGATTGATTTCTCATAAAAATGGCAGATACTCCAAAGAAATCTATTCAATCCCCAAGTAAGAAACTCAAAAAACAAGCAACATCACCTTCTTCTGTTTCAGCCACTCCTCAGACCCCACGAACACTAGATCCTCCTCGTCGATTCTCTCCCCGTTTATCACTCAAAGTTAATGCCCCGCAAGAACCCATTTCCCCAATTGAAAAACCCACCAAAGATTCACTCAAAACCCCACCAAACAAATTGGTCGAGGCCCCTCGAGAATCTAGGGTTGATTCGTCGAAAACCCGGAGAAATTTGAGTAAAAATGAATTGAAAAGGACTCCAAGAGGCGAGAAAGACAATGGGTGCTCAAAAACCCCGAAATCAAAGTCTGAGGTGCTTGAGGTTGGTGTTGAATTCTCTCCTGTTTCGCCGGATCAATCGGAGACAAAGAAAAGGAGAAGGGGTGAAGAGAAAGAGAAAGAGAGAATAGTGATAACGAGAGCGATGGCATCGAAGAATAAAACAGCAAAAACCGATAAAATGAGTGGAAAGAAGAGGGTTTATTATAAGAAAGTGGTGTATGATGAGGGTGAATTTGAGGTTGGAGATGATGTGTATGTGAAGAGGAGAGAGGATGCTAGCTCAGACGACGAGGTCCCAGAATTGGAAGAGTGTCGAGTGTGTTTTAAGGCAGGGAAGGCAGTAATGATTGAGTGTGATGATTGTTTAGGTGGGTTTCATTTGAAATGCTTGAAACCTCCTTTAAAGATAGTGCCTGAAGGAGAATGGATTTGTGGGTTTTGTGAGGCAAGGAAATTGGGTAAAGAGGTTCAGTTACCAAGGCCACCTCCAGGGAAAAAACTGGCTCGAACTTTGAGGGATAAACTTCTTTCTAGTGATTTATGGGCTGCCCATATAGAAAGGTTTGGTACATGATGTGTATGTTAATATTACTATTGGCTGGTGTTTATAGACTTCTATTTCTTGTAATATGTGAATGATTGGAGCTTGCTTCTTTTCTTTTGGAGGTGTGCAGTATTTGGAAAGAGGCAGATGGGAGCTATTGGTTTCGGGGACGGTGGTATACCATACCTGAAGAAACTTCTGCTGGACGACAGCCTCACAATCTGAGGAGAGAGCTTTATCAGACAAATGATTTTGCTGAGATTGAGGTAATGGATGTTATCTTATTTTGATTATTAACATCTAATTGAACAAGTGCTGATACGGATAGATTCTTTGGGCAGTCTACAATCTTTTAAGAAGGGAATTTTCCATGTCCCTATCAGTTAGTCACTATGTAATGAGAGATAGCGTGGTCTGTTATCTACCAAAAGATTGACAGAAAGTGAACTGCCTTGATGTATTATGAGGCTTGAAGAATTGATTAATTCTGGTCTTACTCTTCATTGTCTATGGACATCGACATGAAGAACCATTTAACTGTTTATATTCTTCCGTGTGTGTGTGTTTATCAAACATTTTGAAGTAAAATTGTTCACAAGAGCAGAAGGTTCTGATATTCAAGTCTCAAACAATTTGTTCAATGTTGCAGATGGAGTCTATCATTAGGCACTGCTTTGTCTTGAATCCCAAGGAGTATGCAAAGGCCCACGATGAAGGAGATGACATTTTCATGTGCGAATATGAATATGACATACATTGGCACAGTTTCAAGCGTCTAGCTGATATTGACAATGGTGATGAGGTAAGAAAGGTGCAACTATCAGTCTACTTTAGCATCAAATGGAGCCAACACATTCTCAAAAAAAAAAAACAAAAAAAAAAAGGAAGTCAACATTCAGTTGCAATTAATTTGCCTCTTCTCTTTGTTGGTAGGAAGGTGAAGATTCTGACACTGATGAAGATTGGAAATCTTCCAAGGATGCTGAGTCTGAAACAGATGAAGATGTAGAATATGAAGAGGAAAAAGTTATAAACTTACAATCTAGAGCATCCTCAGCTCATGAGTTAGCTGCTGTATGAACAATTTCGTTGTTGCTTATTTGTGGCTTTCCAAGTGGTTGCCAACAATTAACCTAATGAACTGTGTGATCATGACAGAACTCACGAAAGGGGAAGTTCTTTGGACTTCAGAAAATTGGGACAAAGAGAATCCCAGAGCACGTGAGATGCCACAAGCAGACTGAACTGGAGAAGGCAAAAGCAGCTCTTGTGTTGGCAAAATTGCCAAAATCTCTACCTTGCAGGAATAAGTAAGAAATTTGATGCTTTGTTCTTATGGTTAACTGTAAATAATTGTTTCTAATCAAGATCCTTAATATAGAGAGATGGAGGAGATTAGTGCATTTGTAAAAGGTGCAATCTGTGACAATCAGTGTCTGGGTCGCTGCCTTTATGTTCATGGTGTTCCTGGAACTGGAAAGGTAAAGTCTGTCAGCTTTAACTGATAGCTATTGTTGCTTATTTCCAAGCAGTGATCAGTCTCATCCAAGTTTTGGCAGTGCTTATATGATTGAAATCACCTGATTTTTTTGCGGGAATGAATTGTAGACAATGAGCGTGCTTGCAGTAATGAGGAACCTGAAGTCTGAAGTTGATGCAGGAAGCATAAGACCATACTGTTTTGTGGATGTTAATGGTCTTAAGTTGGCATCACCAGAGAATATTTACAGGGTAAAAGTATTTCTGAGGTTATCTTATTCACTTTTATGGTTGAATCCTCTGGTTGCTTAGTGCATACACTGTGTTCTTTAGGCTATATATGAAGCATTGACTGGACACAGAGTAAGTTGGAAAAAGGCTCTGCATTTGCTAAATGAGCGATTTTCAGATGGAAAGAGAACTGGTAAAGAAGATGACCGGCCTTGTATTCTACTCATTGATGAACTTGATCTTCTTGTGACCAGAAATCAGTCGGTAATTTGCATATATTATCATTTGAAAACTTATTGTTGTTATCTAGTAATAGCAGTATAATTTAAAGTTTCCATAAAACTTTGAGGTAGAGTTCCTCACCCTTTTTTGTTTGTAGGTTCTATATAATATTCTTGATTGGCCAACTAAGCCACATTCTAAATTGATTGTGATAGGTACTTTCTCTCTCTCTCTCTCTCTCTCTGAATATTTATCTATGGTTGTGTCAGTCTGTGTATATTTTTATAAAGCATTTTGGATTATATTAGTTATGATGAATACGATGGCAACCTTGACATTGTTAATGTGATATTCAGGAATAGCAAATACTATGGATCTTCCAGAAAAGCTGCTTCCTCGTATTTCAAGCCGTATGGGTATACAAAGGCTTTGTTTTGGTCCCTATAATTATCAGCAGCTTCAGGAAATCATTTCAAGTCGCCTTAAAGGAATCAATGCATTTGAAAAGCAAGCTATAGAATTTGCTTCAAGGAAGGTCTGTCTTTGTTTGTTGTCATGGATTCTAAACTTGCTCTATATTTTCAATTGCTAAATTTTGATGCATCTAAATTGATGCATATCTTCATACTTGAATTGCTTTTCCCTCAACATCAACCTCATGAATACATTCAGGTAGCAGCTATTTCAGGAGATGCACGCCGTGCTCTAGAAATTTGCAGGCGTGCAGCTGAAATTGCAGATTACCAAATTAAGAAATTGAGCTCCAATCATAATCCAGCCCCAGAAGGTACCTAAACTCTTTGGTTTACTAGACTTTTTGATACTGTGAGATATTATAACTTCATTCCAATGGTTTGGATTAGGTGGTCTTTCATATTCAAACAAGCAAAGGGTATTTTGTCCATGCTTGGAGCTCTGACTCCCCTAAAAAAATGTTGCCATCAAATCATGTCATGATATTAACATCACCAATATTTTGTACTTTAGATTGTGGTGCATTCTTGGGGGTTTCTCAAGTCACCTCATGCTGTTGTAGAGTATGAATGTAGTGCCTATCAGAACTTCTAAAGGCTCCAATTATTGGTGGACAACTATATCGTTACTGTAGTTGACTCCTTGAAGCTTTCATGTAGATCTATACCAAGTAAACCTGGGTGCCAAAATTGACTTAAATCAGACAGAACATCTATTTTCAAACATTAATAGTTTTGGTAATGTTATGAAATAAAGGGTAAAAATATTTTTGTATATTGTGTTCACAATTAAACCCATCCACTAATAAGAATTTTATGAAATAAAGGATTACCCTCTCAACCCCATTGGTTGTTCTGCTCACTAGATGAATCTGTATTTGATCATTTTCCAGGAAAGGGCCTTGTCGGTATGTCAGCAGTTGAAGCAGCCATTCAGGAAATGTTCCAGGCACCTCATTTTCAAGTGAGTTGGCTTTCAACTATAAATCTTGCAAATTATGGGTCTTTTTTGCTATTTTAAGCCATTTTTGCTTTATTTTTTATACTGAAGTTCAAATCATGACAGTGGGTACACAATGGTGTCAATTATGCATGTATCAGCAATGACTGACACATTCAGATTTATATAGAGGTGAATAGCCAGAGTTATGCCTTAACTGTATTGTTCTATGAGAAAGTTTTTTACTTTGCCATAGCACAGCACTTTTTGACATCAAGAAATTTATCCATCTTATCCCTGCATAAAATTAGTGGGCAGTTCAAGGAAATGCCTTAGTAAACTTAAATAATATCAAGGAGATCAAAGCAGAAACTTTTATTACCTTGTGACACGATGGCTACTCTACATGAAGTGAAATTATCATAGATCTTAGTCTGTGAGAATGATTGCCTTGGACAGTTTTTAAACTTTTATGCTAGCTGTCATCATTGACATTTAAATTTTGTGAAAAAAAAACATCAGTATTTGTTAATGGGGAGAAAAGGATCTCAATTTTCGACACCCTCCTCTTATAACAACTGATTCTTTTATCTCTCTTTTTTCTTTCTTTATTGCAGGTAATGAGAAGTTGTTCCAAACTAAGTAAAATTTTCTTGGCAGCTATGGTGTACGAGCTGTATAAAACAGGGATGGCTGAGACATCCTTTGAAAAGGTCAAAATTCAAAGCCACCTTAATATGTGTGATTGTTTTTAACTGCCCATTACTAATTCCGTTTATTTTTGGAATAAAAAGCTATACTGACCACACTATGAATGTGTCCTGGCCAAGGTAGTAAGCCTCTGAAGCTAACATTCAGAGCTTTCATATTTTATAAGTTAATTTTTTGCATAGATTAGTAGCTATCAACAAACAGTGGACATTAAGCCAGGCCTGCTGTTTGCAACTATCCTTTTCTTGTTGGTCCAACTGAGTTTTATATAAACGCTCTCTATCATGATGGTTTCAAGACTCATTTGTGAGTGGTTGCTGAAAGGTTCATCTGTTTGCAGTTGGCAATGACTGTTTCATGTATTTGTACAAGCAATGCAGAAGCATTTCCTGGTTGGGACATCCTCTTGAAAGTTGGGTAAGTCAGCTTGCATTGCTTTTTTGCTTCTTTTTTCCTGAAAGAAAAAGGGATATCATGGAAATTTTCTCAGTTAATTTTCTTTCGACAACTTCTTTGGAGAGCTATTGTTGGGGAATGGTTTGGGCTTTGGGGCTCCTCTGTACTTAGACATTATATATAAGTATGCCCAGATGACATGCCAAATGGGGACATGTTGCTTTACTGCTTTCTGTGGTACCACGAAAAGCAACATGAGGTTTCGGTAAAAAAAGTTGTGATGTACCAAGCTATGTGATAATACTTAATTATGATTTTTATTTAAAGGAACCACAAGTTGTAGTATGTCATTTCCATGTTTCTGGTTGTCATAAACTGGAAAAAACAAAGGCAGGTGCTTGTATGATTCAGTTCATAAACATTGATTCTGATTTGAGGTCAGTGAATAATCTTGATTGTTTTGTTTCATTTGTGTTGTTATTGGCAGCTGCATGCTAGGTGAAAGCAGGATAATTCTATGTGAACCAGGAGCTAGACACGGTTTGCAGAAGTTGCAGCTCAATTTTCCAAGGTTAGTTCCCTGGAGCACATTCTGCTATGACTTTGCTTCATTGATCTGGCAGTCTAATGATCACAATACTACTATATTCTCATAGAATTTGATTTACGATTCTGAGAAAGAATGCTTTGCATTTGAATTAATAACATTATTCTATAGGCATGATTTATTTGATTGGATGAATAACTTTTCTCGTGCACAAGCAAAACAGGAAGCATTCAGCGGTGTAAGTGACCAACTTCTTCTACCTTGTGCAGTGATGATGTAGCTTTTGCTTTGAAAGACAGCAAGGAGATACCCTGGTTGGCCAAGTATTTATGATTTAAGGTCGTGACAATCACATCCAGTTCTTTCTCATTCATTTATATGAACAATTTTGACCTTTACATCTCAAATCTTATTTACCATCCACACAAGATAGAGACTTTCAACTTTCGCTGTCAAAGTAGAACTGTTTTTCGTTTTTTATTTTCAACTTCGGCCATGAAAAACTGTACTTTGTTCTGAGGCATTTCATCTATCTTTGACGGCAACATGAAATTAATAAGGTTGAAGGAGATCCAAGTTTGCTATATTCACTATTTATGCTCGTCCTTTTTAACTTTTGCACATCATCTTTGAGTTGATCAAATAGCACAAAGCAAAACAAATGAAACAAGGAACTCATGGCAATTCCCTGTCACTTCCGGCTCGAGGTTTCTGTGGTACAAAACGTCCTTTTTAGATTGAGACAAAAGAAGAAATAGAAATACCATGGTTTTGAACTGCATCTTATCTCTTCAAGTTTCGCCCTATTGAATCCCATGGTTAGCCTTGCCGAAGCAGCAACTTGGTTCGGGCGTGGACAACCTATTTCAGTTGGTGGTTAGTCATAGCATTCGGCATCATAGTTGATCCTTCGTCTACTGGGGCCCAGGTGTCCTTTATTAAAATAATAATAATAATAATAGTCTCCAAGTTCAGGAGTTAACTATAACTTTGACCGTACTCACTATTTTTCAGGAGTTGGCTATTTTACTTTTAAGAAATCCTGTATTTTTATTTTTAATCATCTACTTTTTTCAAATAAATTGGAAAGTAACATGAAAGGGATGAAAATGTTTGAGTTATAAATGAATTTAAAATACAGGAATTGAATATATAGTTTTTCTTTAAAATTAACAATCAATTTCAGTGCTGTCGAAAGCAATTTTAATTATTTTTTTGCCCATTCGATGAACTGTTCTTCTTACAGCAATATTTCTTAAAGAGGGACGATTTATCATCCCTTTGACGGTTTTATCACTTGTAGACACCGAACTCCGTCAATTAGGAGTTCCCATTCACTTAGCTACATATCATTTAACTACGTGTTATTGACACGGTTTTTCAAATATATATATATTTTAAAAAAAACACATTTAATATTACATACCAAAAATTTAAAAAAATATTTTAATATATTTTCAAACAAAAAATATTTTTAAAAAACTGCAACACCCAACATCCCTTCTCTCTTTCTTTTTCTTTCTTTTTTTTTTCTTTTTTCATACGGCAAACCACCGTTGCTTACATATTAGAAGTAATCTGTAAATGAAAAGGCAAAGGACGAACCATCAAGAAAGTGACAATAAATCTTATCCCGCAAGGGAACAGCAGCTTGCCAACGAGCAATATTCGTTGCGGCTCAACTTCATGTACAAAACGAATGAAAACCAAAAGGCTCAAAACCCAAAAACACCAAAGCAAAGCATGTTAAAATACGTACTAGCTGTTTTCTTTCTTGACTATCACTCTTAACGGATACATCTTAAGCATGTTTTGGAAGTTTTTCCTTCAAAATGGCAGATTTCTTTATGCCCTGAAGATTTCTTAACCCTAAAGCAGCCCCTCGGATAATGCAGCAGGTACCATGATGTGAACCGTGAAGATCAATTATGCCTGAGCTTGTTGCGTAAGTGATGAGGTTTTCATCCACAAAGTCCGGCCAAAGATGGCACTTCCATGTGTAGAAAGATAAGCAGCATTTAACCTGACAATCAAATCAACAGAACTAAATATTAGCCAAGAAAAGAAAATACACAAGCTGTGTAGCACTAGTATGGCTGAGCGTGAAACATTACTTGTCAACATCTGGAGCAGCCAACGGATCATAAGACTCTTCCCTATGTTCAGCAACTGGGACAACACCTGCCATGTCTGGAGCACCTTCAACCTAAAATCAAACCGCCAGATGCATGATCAAATTAAGGCAACTGATGATTAATTAAATTAAGCACAAGCTTCTTTTCCACCAGAGAATTCAGAAATAGTATTTACAGTCCGAAAATGTCAAAACCCATGTAACAGAGTCCATTCTGATCGTTCCAGCAGTGACTAGATACACTTGCACATCTTTTGTATCCAAAAGAATACCAGAAAAACCTAGCCTGTTGTTCTCAACATCATGTTTGACCCCCTCCTAGTAGATGTATATTAACTTTTTATCATGATGACAATGTACCCAAAATTAGTTTCTCATATTCCCCTTCTCCTTCCATCTTTTCCCTTGGGCATGAAACACCATCATGAGGAGACTTTTCTCTGCTACTTGGAAATATATTATTTAAATAGAAAATAATTATTCTGCACTTGCTGCCAAGGTTCTGTTATCCTCAGTGATGGCGCAATTAAGGTGCTTGCTGAAAGGATTTGATGGAACTCTAGAACTTTTAAACTTTATCATTATGTATGCTAGCCCCGATGCACCCTGAGGCCTGAACCTAAAAGTTTCAGCTCACCCCTCCTCATTCATTTAAAACAGATGGTACGGAAGCCACAAGATATTACAAGGGTAAGAATGTGCAATGCAAAACCCATCTTATACCTGCCCTGTGACCATCCCAAGCTCTAACAATATTGAGTCATATAGGAGAAGGAAAAAAAAATTAAATGGCCAAAGTGGACAAAATCAATGACAACTAGTATCATCATCAAGAGAAACTGTTTAAGCAAATTAACATATCTTGCCTGTTGAGGGTACTGTGGATAACCAGCATATGCATTGTATGCATATAATGATGGATCATGTGTACCCCCATAAGCATATGCATCATAGCCTTGTCCATAACCATAATAAGCATTCCATTGATCTACTTGCTGACCCCAGGTAGCTGTTAAGTCCTACAGCAACAGGATATCATATATTATCACGGCTAGTATAGAAAAGAATAATGGTTTGAAATGTATGTTTAAGTCAAAGACTGCAAATAAATACAAGACTACATAAACTCCTTCATAATGCCTTCAAACTCATTATCAATTCCCGTCAAGAAAAAAATAATATCCGAAATTTAATATCATCCTATCCTGATGTTTTAACTTCAACTTTCTTTAGATAGACAAGACATTCATTAAAAACTTAGTATTCAAGACAGGCTACTAAGGATTAAATCACAGATTAAACAACATAATTATTAACACAAATACCCAGGGATGTTCCATCTGCTGCCAAGCAGTCTACTATGAATTGACTTTCTTCATGGTATTGAGCTGAATGTTGAAAATTAAATAATTGTGTTGTTTTTATGGATATGAAAAGAAGCATGACATGACGAAGTGTTCACAAATCAAACATTCTCAAAGCTGGAAGTGAAACTTACTTGTTTCTTTCCCCAAGAAATGCGTACTGGTTGTTGACCAATCACATGCCCTTGCATCCTTTGTATTGCTTCTTCAGCTGATGTCCTGTTCAGGAAAAAAAAAAATAGAGGTCAGAAACTATTACATAGCAGGGGGGAAGTAAAAAACTTGACTATAGTATGCTATAAGGGATAGCAGTATAGACCTAGCCCACAAGAATCATATTCCCCTGCATCCTTTGTATGACTTATTCAGACGGTTCCCTATATAGACAAAATTGGTATTTGGTGGAACCTTGGCAATAACAAACATATCATGGCATATGGGGTACCCCCTTTGGACTATCCACACAATAATACTTTCTGCCTCCCTCATCCTTTTCACTTGAGATTCTCTGATCAATAAGAAAAGGGAAGGGCTAACCCATATGACGGTTGCTAAATAGAAATGACCATGAACCGACATTCAAACTCAACTACCAAATGCCTCAAAAGGACAAATGACAATGCCATGATGCTGCAATATCAGTACTTATATGGCATATTATCTAAAGATGATAACGCAGTAAGAAAAGGCATTTACAGTACTAATCAAACAAACCTAGTTGCAAACTGTACGAAACCACATCCTCTGCCTGCAGGAATCTTGACAGAGGCAATCTCCCCAAGCTGCAGAAAGGTTTGCCTGAGGTCCTCTTCTGTGGCATTAGGATCCAAGTTACCAACAAAGATCTGCAATAAGAAAAAGATTGTCAGTAGAAATGCACAAGAAACAAATCTCCAAAAAACTGAAGTATGGCTAGCTTACTGTGGTATTAGTAACGTCGCCATCTGCTGAAACCACTTGGACTGGTGCAGTGTATGCGGGAGCTGGATAAAAGGCTGCAAAAAATGAAAATTAAGCACAATGTTATCCAGAAACCAATTGAGAGTAAGAGTGTTGCACTTGAATGCCAAAAGAGTAAGCAGTATTAGAAAGTCATTAATGATCAAAGGCTTTAATTTCTGGGTAATCCATATGCTTAGTAATATTTAATGTTATCCAGGAACCAATTGAAAATGAGAGCGACGCACTTTAAAGCCAATGCATCCTCATGCAAGACAAACAGAACAAGTAAGCGATATTAAGAAGTCGTTAAGAATCAAAAGGCTTTGATGGTTGGGGAAGCCCATGTGCTTAGTAATATTTGAGTTGCAGAGCCTCGAGCAGTTTCCTGCGGTGTAAAGTTTTAAAAATACCATAATTTCTAGGACGCTCAATTTCACTTTAGACAGCATATAAAAAAGCTACATTCAAATTGTAAATAAAATTGCAAACAGCATCAATCAAGACCTAATTGTTAAACAAGGTAGCTTCGTCAAGGTAAACATGTGAAGCTACTGTAGAAAAGGAAATATAAAAGTAATTCATTCAATTGCAATTTGCTTCCAATGAATAAACAGAGGAATGATGACCTTTTGGCAGAGCATATTGTTGTTGAAAACTGGTGGTCTTCTTGGGTGTTGCCATGCTAATTCGCATTGGCCTAGTTGAGCAAAAAACACCATTCATCTCAGTCATGGCACGATTTCTCTCATTCTCATCCGCAAATTTAACAAACCCATATCCCTTGGACCGTCCAGTATTCGGATCAGTCACAACCTTCGCACCTCTAACCGACGGATAATGAACCCGAAACGTCTCCTGTAATAGATAATCCGTAACATCAGGTGCTAAATCCCCAACAAAAATCGAATGTTCCGGCCCTGCATCGGGCCGCCTTTCCCCAATCCCGAAAGAAGCCCAGTTCAACCTAAAGGTTTGTTCCGTTCCTGGCATTTGCGTCCCATTATACGTCTGCAGAATCCTTTCAGCTGCTGCGTGAGAAACAAACTCCACAAACCCATAACCCTCAGGCTGTCCAGTTAACTTGTTGCGTATTATTTTAATCGATACTACCTGAAATTCACATTTTTCTCAAATTAAAAAAAAAGCCATTAAGAAATACTAATTATAATTGGGAAAAATGAGAGAGACCCATGATAGATAAACAAAAACCCATATGTATAAACAGCATGAAGAAGAAGAAGAAGAAGAAGAAGAAGAAGAGAGGTGTGAGAGGGGAGCGACCTCGCCAGTGTGAGCGAAGCAGGAGGTGAGGTAGGATTCATCGGCCCAATACTGCAAATCACCAATCCAAAGGGTTCTTACTTCTTCTAAAGTTGCTGGTTGATGGTAGCCTCCTGGTGCTGTTGTTGCTGCCATTATTCTTTCACTTTCACTTCCTCTGCTCTGCAGCCTGCTGCTTTCTTCTTCTCTTCAAGTTTCTGTTTTTTTTTTTTTTTTTTCTTTAGCACTTCGAGGGACACCGGGTTTCAGCCGAGTGCTCGTCGTTGATCTTACAAATTATAATCTGTTAAAGCGACGCCGTAGGATACGCAAACTACAAGTATAGAAGACGCTTGACGTGTCATTTATTTGAGAAGCAAACGACCTGTCGCCTCACTGAAATGATTTCGGTCAATCACGAAGCCATACAGAAAAAAATTCCAAGGTGTAAATCTACAAATAGTAGTGCAGAATCATTGTTATTATTATTTTTTGAGAGCTAAAAATGCATGAAGTTGGCAACAGCATGTAGCACTAGAGAAGAAAGAAGAGAGTCTCCCTCCCCTCCCCTCCCCTTCCCATCCCACGCAACCGCGTCGAAGTCGGCATCTCCTTCAAACATAAACCGCTTGCTTTAATGAAAAAAAGGGTACAGATATTTTAATTTTCGTTTCCTTCTCTGTTTCTCTAAATCATTGCATGGCGTTGGCAAGACTGCATATGGTTGGTGATGAATGTTAATGGCGTGGCCAGCTGCACAGGTTATTGTCCCTGTTGGAATTATTTTCATACTCTCTGGTCTCATATTGTTATTAATCTCATTCAGGTCATTCATAATTACTTTTCTTCTTCTTCTTCTTAACTGCAGTTTCTTGGCTTGTTTGCTGCTGTTAGTTATGATTCTTGGTTACTTTTTAATCGGATGTTTCACGGCAAACTTTGATGATTTCTTGCTTCTGATTCTAGTTCATCGATCCAAGCAAAACACCCTTCTTACGTGCTTGTGTGTGGTCTTTCATAAGCTTTCTAGGATTTTATTCCATTTCATAGTATCTGTGTGCGTGTCGAGTTATTTCCGGCCACTTGAATTTCAGTATATATATTTGTATTAAGTTTTTGATTAACTTGACCTCCTTTTTCGTGGTTAATGCGTCTCATGTTTCCTTGTATATTGTTTTCTCTTGGACAACAACAAATCAGTATACCTTTCTGCAGCTTCCCACGTACCTCCCAAGAAAATAAAAAAGAAAGAGGAAAGAAAATAATTTATTTCTTGCTTTTACTCATATCTTGCACTTTGGGGGCAGTTCTCTCCTTCCCTTTTCGTCCCGTGTCCAAGAATATTCTGCACAGAAGGACTAACAAAATAGTTGCAGAATTGCTTTGGTTGCAGCTCATAGGGCTCGTTGATGAATGATTGGTGGGCAAATTTGAAGGTGCTCGAATTCTTCCTTGAATTGCTTTATGTGGTTGTTATAAGCTTTTAATCCTCATCTCATCTGGCATTTTTTCATCAATCATTTATATAATAATTAGTTCCCAGAAAACCTAATTTCCAAAGTCACAAGCTTATGTCATATATACAGGACAGGAGGGGATTCCCACTGGAGACCCAAAACAAACAGAAAAAAAGAAAGAGGATATTCAATGTGCAATGTATTTGTTTTTTCCATGCGATGCCCTTGAAATCTATTTAGATGTAACACCGCAAAGTCTATGAAAGCATTAGAGAATACAAGGCACGCGCCTCTGGGATCAAATTTTCTTTGCTTTGTACTCAATCTGTCAATAGGTTGACGAAGTTGATACTATTTTTATTATTTAATTATATATGTGTGTGCGCGTGAAAAAAGAGAGAAAAATATTTTTTATTATAAAATAATTATTTTTTTATTTTAATTTTAAAATTTATATTAGTTTGATTATATAATTACTAATAAAATATAAATATGATATGCTGGAAATTATGTTGTTAATGTTACTATAGCATCCAACAGATATTATATGTATATTTCTAGCTTGCTATTTACCACCGGGAGATGGCAAAGAAGTATCTGTCACCTCTCATTTTAAAAAATTAAAAACATAAAATGATTTTTATTTTTAAATATATTAAAATAATATTTTTTTATAAAAAAATATATTTTTAACATTAGTACATTAAAATAATTTAAATTTATATAAAAAAGTATTTTAAAATAAAAAATCTATTTTTTAAAAAAAATATTTTTTAAATACAAAAACAAACCAACATCATATTTATTTTATACAAATAAATCCATTTAAGATAGCTAAATGATAGAGTAAATGTAAAATTGAGAGCAATCTAAAGTACTATTTTATACAAATAAAGAATAAAAAGAACTTAAATATTAGAAGCGAAATTTAAAAAAAATGCAATGCATGTAGATAAAAATATAGCTATGTTACCTTGAAATATTCCAATTAGTTTTTTTTAGCCATATGAACTGGATATTTATCTCCAATATTTTTTAAAAAAACCTCCATTGTGTCACAAATCCATATAAGAGACCCGAATTAAAAAAAAAAAACTTCACGAGGAGTTGAAAAAATAAAATAGATAAACTATATAATAAAACTAAAATGTATCATACTTATACTACAAGATCCAGGATTATTGAACACAAAAAAATAAGAATAAAAAACTACCATGCACAAGAGAAAAATCACCAACACCTTCCCGCTAATATGATAAAAGGATGGTCCTTAGGTAGAAGGAGAGAGAGTAACCAAAGGAAAGTTGACTAGCATATAATATTCTTTATAAAAACTTATTTATTTTGAAGATTTTTTTCAATTATATGGGAGGTGAAAAGAAATTAGCAATATATAAATGAATAACAATTTTTTGGAATCCTTTTTATTAAATGATTTTTTAAAAAATAGGAATGAATAGAAATTATCAATAAATTTCTTGAATATTATAAAAGTTTGTGAAAAGAAATAATGTGAAATTTATGAATCCTTTTGTCCAAGGAAATTGAAAGTAATGTAAGATAATGAAAAAAAGTTCTTCCATAAAAAATAAATAAGGATCCAATTTAATAATTTGATTAATTTTGATGTAATTATATTATCTTAATATTTTAATTTTATTATTGACTTGCTTTTAAGCATTTTTAGAATTTGTATACTCAAAAGTCAAAATAAAGTGAAAATAATGTTATAGAAGAATCAGGAGTGATTTTGGAAACTTCTTTTAGGTTTTTAGTGGTGTATATGGGAAAATAGGACTATCTTTTTGTCTAGGAATCAATACATTTTTTTAAAAAAAAATTTTATTTCTATTTTCTTAATTAAAGATATGGAGTGTAAATAGTATCGGGGTATATTCTAGCATTGTTATTGCAATAAAGATATAACAATCAAGTTTTTAAGAATTTATGTTTTTATATATAGTTATAAATCATGAATAACGGATTTCTTTTTTCCTTGAAAAAAATAAAACAAAAAAATAGCAATTTAATTTCTTCCTCTAGATATTATATTGGTTCTTGTAAAAAAAATTATCTCAACTCAAAAACTTAAATTATTAAATAAGATATCAAAATATAATTTATATTATTCTTATAAAGAATCTGCATTTTAAATTATAAAATGGATACTTCATCACTCTTAAGTCAACGATTGAATGAATAGTTTTTTTTTTTTGAGTTGATAAATAATCATTATTAAAATCTTATTCACTCAATAGTTTAGGAGTTGTTCGACATCGTTTTAATTTTCTATTTTTGTTTTTACTTTTTATTTTTTGAAAAAATAAAATATACAATAAGTTTTTTAAACATTTTAAAAACCAAGTAATATGAGTTCTTAACACAATCATTATATGTTTTGGTAGTGTTTAATGGATGTGGATATCAATGGGCGTTCAGGTTGAGATCTATTTTGAGATGTCTAGGATTCGGGTTAGGACCTGATCTAAAGCACCTAGGGTTCAAGCAAAACCTAGATCTAGATGTCCAGGGTTTGATTTTAGGGTTCTCGAGGTTCGAGCCAAGACATGGTCCATGGCTTCCAGAGTTCGATTTAGGACTGGTTCTAAGGTTTGGGGCACTAGAGGGTCAATCTAGGATTAGATTCAGAGCTTTTTAGGGCTGGTCTAAGACATTGGGTTTTTATTTGTGTCGCCCAATAGTCGATCGGGAAACTTGTGGTTTGGTTTGGAGAATGAGCTTAGGATGCCCAGGGATCGTCAGAGACCATGTTCAAATTGCTCCATGATTCTAGCTGTGGAATTTGAAGTCTTTTAATAAATATACTATATGTTCACAAGAAAAAAGTTATTTTTTCAATATGAGATAAAAAAATCTTTTTTTATTTAAATACTTTAATTTAAAAAGATAACATACTAATATATTATATTTTTAATAAAAAATTTAAAAAATTAACCCAGGAATTCTTACTTAAAATACGTTTTTTACGGTTGGTTGCCCAGGATTCAAGTAGGGATCAATCCCAGGGCATCTAATGTTCGGCCTAAGACTTGTTATAGGGAGCTTGGGGTTTTGAGCAAGACGGATGTTGGGGAACCTGGGTTTAGACGTCCTACTGTCAATCCTAAAATGCATGAGTGTCATAATAAGAACTAGCTTAAGGGGTTAGGGGTCCGAATCGAGACTAAAGGTGGGGTTGAGACAAAGTTTGGCACTACCACAATCTTTAGATTTACCAACAGAATTTTTTGTTGGTATTTGCACTACCATTCCGTTGGTAAAAAAATTACTGACAAAATCACTGATGGAAAGTCTACATCAGTGAATCTTTCATCGGTAATTTTTTATCTGTCGGTAAGTCCGTTGGTAATAAAAAAATATTATTACCGATTGATTACTGACATAAAAAGCAAGCAAAAAAAAATATTTCATTTCGTCGGTAATTCCCTCGGAAATAAACTGTATGTAATTCCGTCGGTAATTATTTAAAAATATTTAAAAATATATATATTTTACAAAACTATAAAATAATTAAATTAATATTAATCAATACTCTATAATACTCAAAATGCTTGGAAAAAAGAAGAAGAAAATCAACTCAAAAAAATTTGCAACAAATAAATAACACGAAAAAATAAATTCAACTAAAAAAATTCATATGGAAAAAATTTAAAAATTCTATAATTAAATCAACTAAAAATTGATCTCATATAAAAAAAATTCCTACAACAACATTCATATGATTATTAAGAACAAAAACAATTAAAAATAAAATAAAAAACAAATATAGTGAAAAAAACACGAAAAAAGAAGAAATTTTTTTTCTTACCTTAATGTAGTTGTAAGTGAAGTTAAGAAGAGAAAAAAAAACAAATTCGTAAAGTATACTAATTAAAAAAAACTGAGAAGAAAAAATAAAAAAGGAGAATAAGACATACCTGAGCATGGAGAAGAAGAGAATGAATTGAGAAGAGAAGGAATTAAGGAGAGAAGAAGAAGAAGAAGAAGAAGAAGAAGAAGAAAGGAGACGAGTCTGTTATGAAATTAAGGATTCTAGACTTTTTATTAGGGCGTTTTACCGATGGTTTTATCAATGGATAATTAAATATTAATATTTTTAACCATTCCATCGGTAATTCTGTCTGTAATATTTAATTTAAATTTTGAATTTAATCAAAAATTTTCAGAAATTGTCAAATATCATCAACGACTTTTCAATTTGTCGGTGTTCTAGTCCGTAATATTTAATTTAATTTAAATTTTTCAGAAAACCACCAAATGACACCGACGACTTTTTAATCCGTCGGTGATTTTGTCTGTAAAGAACAGTAATTAACAGTGCAATTGAGAAGTGAATAGTTCCAGAGCTCTCTGTAAAATACCGACGGAATGTTCCGTTGATGATTCCCTTTGTAATTAACATGATGAATATTGTTGACAGTTTACCAATGATTTTACTGAAGGAATGTTCCGTCTGTAATTCTGTTGGTAAAAATAGCACGTCATCATTTTTTTTGTTTTGTTTTAATTTTTTTTTCCACTGTAATTTTCTCGATAAATAACAAGAGAATATTTTTGTCGGTAATTTACCAACAGAAATATTCCCTTGATATTCCAGTTTGTATTTATTAATTTCCTAACAGTGTGGGTTGCATGCGGTTTAGATTAAAACTATATTCGAGGAGTTCAATAATCAAGTTCGAGTTACCTGGGGCTTAAGTTGTGTACAACCTTGAAGCTCTCATGGTTTGAATTGGGATTGGGTTCGAGGTGTATAGAGTCAAGTTTGGAACATCAAGGATCGAGTATAAGGCCTTAAGGTGTTTTGTCGAGGTTAGGTGTATGATACTCCAAGGTCAGGTCAGGAGCACTCCATTTTCAAGTCCAAAAAGGTCTAGATATTGTGTGTGTGTGTGTGTAAAGAGCTAACAACCAAACAAGTACACAATTTTTTTAAAAACCAAATAAAAAGATTAATGCCAAAAAAGAAAAGAAAATGATCTGATCAAACACTATTTTTAATATGGTATTAGACTAATAGATTGATTAAACAGTCATAAAGCTCTCTAATTAAAAATAATTATGATTAATTCATATATTTTGTTGGAGAATAACTTGTTCTAACCAATAAAAATATAGTGTGTTACCAACCAAAGCAGTAATTAATTAGACGTCCATATTAACTTCTTAATTAATTAGCTTCAACATTTAAGTGATCGATGCCTACCTGCCTAACTTCACCTTCATCCTCTCTCTCTCTCTCTCTCTATATATATATATATATATACACACACACACACCGCCCCCAGTCTGTCCCAACACTAATATTTAAAGATTAAGCTCGCTTTCTGTGCAAACATTCCGAAAGTATCAGGCCATGGAAAAACTTGCTACTGTAGTTCTGTTTATGCCTTTTGGCATGGTATTCTGTCTCACAGGCATTCTCATTAATATCATCCAAGTAATGGCAACCCTGGAGCTACTTGCTTTGTGATCTTATGTGCTTGCTGCTTCTTCTTCTTCTTTCTTTTGATAAATACTGTTTGCTTGATTTCAAGATGTTTTATAAATTCTAAATCCTACATTAATATTATTATAAATTATATAATCACCATGCTAATTTTGCAGGCAGCTTGCTTCCTCATTGTATGGCCTCTCTCAAGAAATACATACAGAAGGATCGTTGCGGCGGTGACCGAAATATTATTCTTGGAGATGATATTTTTGGTGGATTGGTTGGCAGGTCTTGAGGTGTTAATCACCCCAATATTCTCCTTCAATATCATCTTGTCATTTTTTTTTAATTTAATATATTGAAAAGGCTATAAAACTAATAATTAATCAAAGTAAAATACAAGGATATGAAAAAAACTAACTTGAAGAAACAAAAATATATAAAAAAAATTAATTTACTACAACAAAAATAAAAAGATTACCTAAGATTTTTTATTACAGTATCAACAATTCAAATCCATCCCTCTAATTTAATTAATAATAATTTTTGCAGGTTCACCTCCATACGGATATGGAAACTTATGAGTTGATCGGTAAGGCTTTGAGTACTTCAAAATAATTATCGAAGCTAGTACGTAATTATCCTTGAGGAGTATTTATAATTATTGCTTGAGGGTTTTTCCAGGCAAAGAGAATGCGCTTGTAATGCCTAATCACATCTGCGACGCTGATGTCCTCATTATGTGGCTTCTAGCCGAGGTAATGTTCAGCTAGCTAGCTAAACAAATTTTACTTAATTACAAGTGGTGATGATAATAAATAAATAAATAAATAAATAAACATTTATTTATTGTGCTTAAATAAATAAAAGTCATTGCCTGCTGAATGCATGATTTGGCTCTCCCTCCAGCGCTTTAACTGTCTCCGCGGTGCTCTAATGGTGATGAAGAAATCTTCAAAATACCTTCCCGTAAGTTTTAAATATTTAAATACTTTCACTTTGCTTTTATAATATCTCCGCTTGATTCATTCTCTGCGATGGGTGATTCAGCTTTGAATTGTTTCTGCAGATTTATGGATGGGCAAATTGGTTTAATGGAGCCGTTTTCTTGGATAGAAATTGGGCCAAAGATGAAGGCAAATTGAAGGTATATTAATTATATGCACTGAAATTCGCTAATTATCCATCGTTAATTAACCACAAATACAGAACTTATATAGTTAATTCTGAAACCCCGCCCTTAAAAATAGAAATTATTAAAACCTATAGATTAAAACTTGAATATCCATGAAATCCTGAACAATTTATATGCTAGATTGAAATATTGTTTTCATATATATTTTAAAGTTATTTACTGAAAAATCTTTGTATTAAGTATTAAAAAAAAGGAAGAAAAGCTCTAAAATAGCACTCTTAGCATGTTCTTAAATAACAAATGCGACCTTGACCTAATTTATTATTGGTATATAGTATAAAAAAGCATTTGGAACTCATAAATGGTAATTTTAAAACTCTCATTATCACAATTTAGTTGTTGGTAACTCTTTAAATAGCTGTATAGCCCAAGATGTGTGATTAAAACATCTTTTACGAGAAAATTGAAGAGTAGGTTTTTTTTTTTTTTTGCCATCACAATTTTTTAAGCTGGAAAAAAAATATTATTTTTATATTTTTTTTAGTAAAAAATAATTTAAAAAACAAGTTTGACCGAAAGTGAGTGTCAATATCCATCCTGGGATTTAAGATACAGCTGAACGTGTCTATAAAAAAAGGATTAAAGTCCCTTTATGGCTATATATAAAAAAATATATATATATATTAACTAGCACATCTAGCTACATAACAGCTTGTTACATTTGGATCGATTAATGTTCTGCTGGAGTGATTCCTTGCAGTCAAGTTTTCAACAGCTTAAGGATTTCCCTGGTTCTTTTTGGTTGACTATCTTCGTGGAAGGGACTCGCATCACCCCAGATAAACTTCTAGCAGCTCAAGAATTTGCCATTTCAAAAGGATTGCCAGTTCCTAAGAACGTGCTGATTCCTCGCACCAAGGTAACCACGTAGATATAGTACCATCCTCTTGTTAAGTGGAATAATCAAGAGGAAGATCCATTATCCGTTAATTATATGGAACCCTTTTCGGTTTGACATTTGATAATTAAGGAAAACAAATTCATGCTACTTATCCAAGAAAAAGAAACTGCTCTGGTTCGAATTTACATGATCACACCGTCAAAAGAATTACTCTCCTTGTAACCTGTGACTCCATGTTTTGCACTTAGGGCTTTGTTTCGGCTGTACAGTACATGCGTCCATTCGTTTCAGCAGTTTATGATGTTACTGTTGCTGTGCCAAAAGGTCATCCAATCCCTTCTGTGAAGAGATTCTTTAAGAGGCAACCTTCTGTTGTAAGTTAGGACAGTGTTCAAATCTGGTGATTTTAGGAACTGAAGCACGGTCATCCTTCTATGGTACTTTTTTAGCTGACATATGTGTAGATGACCTAATTTCAGGTGCATTTCCACATAAAACGCTATGCAACGAAGGGATTGCCCGAATCAGATGAAGGCGTTGCTCAATGGTGTAAAGATAGATTTGTGGTCAAGGTGTTTACATAATCATCATTGCTTGCTTAATTTTGGCTTAGCTTCGTTTTTAATTTGCTCCTCCATATATAGTTTAAGCAGAGCATGCATGTGATTGATGCTAGAGACCAAAAAAGGTGATGAAATGTTCCAAGAGAAGTCTTACCAGTAATCTCATCATTTTCAGGATGCAATGTTGGAAGAGTTTCGAGCCAATGACACATTCGAAGGAAAAGAAATTAGAGATTTTCGAATTCCATCGAAGAAGTCATTGATTGTAAGTCATCGTTCTTGCCACCTAAAAATATAAAAAGAATGTCGCTACTCCTGTTAATCTTCTTAGTTTAAATGAATGTGCAATCTCAAGTTGATCAATTGCCTTTTATTTTTCTTTTTCTTTATTGATTTTTGTTTTTCTTGTTCTCTGCGGGGCAAAAAAAAAAAAAAAAAACAGGCTGCCATCTTTCTTTCTTGCATCTGTTCCTTCGGAGCAATCATGTTCATTCAAAGGTTTTCACTCCTGTCAAATTGGAAAGGAATCTCCTCGTTAGCATTTGCAGTGGCCTTTGATGCAATCCTTATGTATACTTTCATCGAGTATACAAAATTGCCGGAGCAGGGAAAAGCACAGGCAACAAACGGCCAAGTGGTCAAGCTTCATTAAGATATATATATATATATATATATAATATATATATATATATATATATATATATATATAGTATACACTTGCATATGCAGTACTGAACTTATATTTTGCTGGGGATTTTGAAATGTAATGGCCTAATGGGCACATGCTCTCATTGTGAATTTCTTCAGTCTCTTGTTGGAATAATTTGAAACCTTTTCAGGTTTACACTAGTAATTAATAAAATAATATATATTTTTATTGTAATGCCCCATAAATCTTAAATCGATGAGTCACCAGGAATTAAATGAGATAAAATAAATAATTAATGAATTTACGTGAAAAAAGAAAAAAATATTTTGAACAGCGAGGACAGGAATCTCAATTCAATGTTTACTTGGAAACTCAGGCTTCTTTTGTTATAATTGATTTGATTTTATTCATATAAAAGAGAAATTATATATATTAGAATTGATTTAAAAATTTAAATATTTAATTTGAGATAATTAATTCATCAAGAAAAATTATTAATGATAAAGTCATGCATACACACCATGTATTAAGAGTTCTCTTCCCCCAAAGTATTTCAAACTTAAATATGAGCATAAATATTTCTTAGTGGAACTTTTTATTATCACATGTATTAAATTTTACATTCACTAATATTTTTCAGTTTTTAAAAAAATAAAATTAATAAAATATTCAATCTTTTTAAAATGATATTATCTTTATAATTTTATTTTTGGGTGAATCTCGATGTATTAAAAAATAATTATTCATTACTTAATTATGAAACCAATGAGTTTATTCCATTAGCATAGTAAAAAAAAATAAATTCTAATTAGTTTAATTGAAAAAATATTTTTTAATGTAACATAATCAAGAAAATTATATATGTACTATATACGCTATTAGTCAGTTGCGTATATGCACAGCATGTTGGACCAACAAGTTGCAAAATAACAGGATTGATTTCGATTTACCAAGGGGATGTCGGCTATAGCCCCAAGCGACAAAGAAGTGTACCTGTCCGATAGTTTTATTTATTTATTTTTATTTATAAAAAAATAAAGAATTATATATGCTAGAAAATTATTTTATTCTAATAAAATTCTAGTCATTACTCTTCTTGTAAAAAAATTGATGCCGAAAATATCTGAAGAGCTCTTCCTAACATAAAATTATATATTTTAATTTTCATCCATCTCTTAATTTATTAACTTAATTTTTAGTTAACATTAACAATTATTTTTTATATTTAATAATTCATATAATTCAAGATTTATTTTATTAAATACACATATTAACTTTTTATTTCATAATTAATTTTGTTACGCTATAAAATGTGTTTATAACATTTGTATATTTTTTTTGTTTTCAAAAATTTATCGCAATGTACAAGGCGCAATTAACTAATTAGACTCCATTTAATAATACATTTCAACTAGTTTTTTAAAATACATTTTATTTAAAAATATATTAAATTAATATGTTTCGTGTAATTTTTAATGATTTTCACATGTTAATAAAAAAACAAAACATAAAATTTTTTTTTAAAACACTTTACAAACTTTAAGATGTGGTTGAAGCAAAAGAAAATTACATTAAAATTTTGTTAAATGTAATATAATCTATTAATCAATAATAAAGTAATTGATTATAAATGATTTGATTTGATGTGTTAAGCTCTCAATAGGCTAAGCAATTAATAGATGTTAGAGTATCTACAAAAGCTATTTATAAAAGTTAAATTCTTGATATAATTCTTTGAATAATATAAAGATAGTTTTTTTTTCTAGTGTACATTTCAATGGGAAAAAAAAACCCAATTTAACAAGCTATTTGTATTTTAAAATATTTAATATTAATATTTATTTTAGAAAAGCCATGGAAAAAAGTTCAATTAATGAAAATATCCTTAAATAATTTATTTAAACTGAATTATATTTTTTTAATAGAAAAGTCATTTTGGCTTTTACTTCACTATCATTCTATAGCTGCAAAATCAAGAGAGAGAAACAAAGAAATTAGTTGTTTTACTACTAGTTCTCCCATATATAATATATTTAGAGATTAAAACACAGTGGTTATGAGCTTACAACAACAGGTGCTTAGTGACTTATATATATATATATATATATATATACATATATATATATAAAATTGATAATGATAATATTTTTGTGGATGCAATTTGGAAAATATAAAAAGATATTTTATAGAGAAGGAAAGAAAAATCATATTCCAACGTATCATTAACAACGTCATGTGTTTGATTTTTGTCCCCCTTTCCTCCTGAAAACTGACTGAATAACTAGGAATCCAACAAACAATATAATATACATGAAGACCAATCTGATATGCTATCTCTAATTGTTGCTCTTCTTCTAACCTTGAAATTGTAAGTGCTAGCGATTTAAAAAGATATTGAAATGGGTTCTTTGAAAAACGAAGAAGAAATGGAACGGATTGGAGGGGAATCATCAAAGGATGCGATTTTGTATGTTAATGGAGTTAGACGAGTGTTGTCTGATGGATTGGCCCACTTGACTCTTCTTGAATATCTTAGAGGTAATGTGACGATCTTAACAAGCTTTGTTATTGTCTGGTGTCTCAGAAAGTATAGGAAAGTTTTGAGTGTTAATTCAGCTGAACTAATTCAAATTATTATCTGGGTTAGTCTTAGTTTTTGAAAAAAGAAAAAAGAATAAAGAAAAGAGAGGGAGAAGGAAACACAGTTGGTAATGATGAAAGGAGAAACTTTCTAATCCGAGCTTGGTTTCTTACTTATCATGTGTGTTGGGCTCAATCAATCAATAATCAATTTACCAATCAATCAGTGTTTGGTTTATGGAGTATCATTGTAAAATAATGAACTTTTTTAAACTGTTCATCTTGTCTGTGATTTGAATCCGATTGGAGAAGCATGTTGAATTTGGGTCGTTTAGGAGAAGAAACGAAGGGAATATAAACTTTGAATCTTTCTTATGTGAATCAGTAGCTTAATTGGTCTTTCTTGCTTGTGACCTGAACTGGGTATGCAACAAATGTTTGTTGATTTCTAGCAGAGAAGGTAACTTAGTGTGTGCTTAAGCTTGGTCAACGGATCAATTGATCAAGTAGTGTTTTGTTTCCCAAAAAATGTTGAGGGAAAAAGAGCAATGGAACTATCATATGGATCTAATTTAGATTCACTGACTAGAAAGTAGGATTGCCTTAATACCCGTGTTCTTAGACTTTTCTCACCTTTTCCCAGCTATTAAACTCTGTGTTGTGGTGCTTGTGATGTATGAAATAATCAACAATACAAGTTTGTGCTTGGGCACAGTTTAAAAGATTTGTGATTTAGCTGATGTTTGTTTCTATGACGTATCTGATTTTAATCCTCTTTCTGTTTTTTTTTTTTGGGGGTTAACAGACATTGGCTTGACGGGGACAAAGCTAGGCTGTGGTGAAGGTGGTTGTGGGGCCTGCACTGTCATGGTTTCTCATTATAATAAAGTGCTGAAGAAATGTGTGTCAGTTCTCGCACTGCTACGCTGTCTATCTCTTTCACTTAGTTTTGTCTAATTTTTGGTGCATTCCTCTGTCTTTAGTATCAACTTAATAACATTACCCTGATGCCTATTTCCAGGCATTATGCAGTCAATGCGTGCTTGGCTCCTTTGTATTCTGTAGAAGGGATGCATATAATAACTGTGGAGGGAGTTGGGAACAGAAAAATTGGCTTGCACCCAATTCAAGTAAGAATGTTGATTTTCAAATGTTATACTTTTATCATGTGCTCCTTTTTTGGTGTTGATACTGCTTATTATGACTGTTGCCACAGATATTTTGGATAATTTAATGGCTTGAGTTTACTCTCTCTCACAGTATGTCAAGTTTTAAGCTTATAGGTCTTAAAAGCATACTGCTTGTTTTTCATTGCTAGCAAATGTATGTTCTCAAGTAATGGATCTTATAAGTGCATCATTACTGTAAGTTACTTGTCATGCAAACGATGAAAATAAATTGAAATTGAATCTAGTATGTCCAGTTCACCGAGACGCAGGCCACACCATCGAAGAGTGTCATACTTTGCATGAATGGCTCAAGAGAAAGTCAGAGTTCCTTGATCTACAAGAGACTTTTCCTCCTTGATAAACTGTCCAGGACTTTATGGCATGTTTCTCTTAGTCGAAAAAGAACTTAATCAAGGTCACATAATTGCCTTAGTCACACAATTACATCAGATATACATAAATTTGAAAACTAAATCTTATTAATGTTAGACCCAATAAGCTTTTCTATCTTGTTTTAGTAGTCTTCTACGTCGCTAAATTATGCTTGATGAGGTTCTTCACTGTGTCTGCATTTCTGTAACACTCTGCAGGAATCTTTAGCTCGCTCTCATGGCTCACAATGTGGATTTTGTACTCCTGGATTTATTATGTCAATGTATGCACTGCTGAGGTCAAGTGAAGTACCACCAACTGAAGAGCAAATTGAAGAATGCCTTGCTGGAAATTTGTGTCGTTGCACTGGTTACAGACCAATTATTGATGCATTTCAAGTTTTTGCCAAAACTGATGATGCATTTTACACCAATACATCTTCATCAAGTCTTCAGAGTGGTGAATTTTTGTGCCCTTCAACTGGTAAACCCTGTTCGTGTAAATCAAAAAGTTTAAGTGGTGCAGGAACCTGCAAACAAAGTACTGCCAATGGAAATAAGTATGAGCCTGTCTCTTATAGTGAGGTAGATGGGAGCACATATACAGACAAAGAGCTTATTTTTCCTCCCGAGCTGTTGCTGAGGAAATTAACTGCCTTAAATTTGAATGGATTTGGTGGGCTTAAGTGGTTTCGGCCATTAAAAATTCAGCATTTGCTGGAGTTAAAAGCGAAATACCCAGATGCAAAGTTGGTGATGGGTAATACTGAGGTTGGAATAGAGATGAGGTTGAAGAGAATCCAGTATAAGGTTTTGATATCTGTTGCTCACGTACCAGAACTCAACGTCTTGAATGTCAAGGATGATGGTTTAGAGATAGGTGCTGCAGTAAGACTCACGGAACTCCTGCAAATGTTTAGAAAGGTCGTAAATGAGCGTGCTGCCTATGAGACATCATCATGTAAGGCCTTTATTGAACAAATAAAATGGTTTGCCGGGACACAGATAAAAAATGTTGCATGTGTTGGAGGGAACATTTGTACAGCCAGTCCAATATCAGATTTGAACCCTCTCTGGATGGCTGCAGGAGCAAAATTTCAGATCATTGATTGCAAAGGAAACATTAGAACAATCATGGCTGAGAATTTCTTTCTGGGTTATCGAAAGGTGGATCTTGCAAGTGGTGAAATTTTACTGTCAATATTCTTACCATGGACTAGGCCTCTTGAGTATGTAAAAGAATTTAAGCAGGCTCACCGAAGGGATGATGATATTGCAATTGTGAATGCTGGAATGCGTGTCTTTCTTGAAGAAAAAGGTGAAGATTTAGTTGTTTCAGATGCATTGATTGTTTATGGTGGGGTAGCTCCCTTATCTTTGTCTGCAGTAAAAACCAAAGAATTCATCATTGGGAAGAATTGGGATCAGGAGCTCTTGCAGGGTGCTTTGAAATTCTTAGAAATAGATATTTTTCTCAAGGAAGATGCTCCTGGTGGAATGGTGGAATTCAGAAAATCTTTAACTCTTAGCTTCTTCTTCAAATATTTCCTGTGGGTTTCACAACAAATTAGCGTGAAAAAATCCACTGGTATACCATTATCTTATCTGTCGGCTGCACAGCCATTCCAGCGGCCATCAATCATGGGAAGTCAGGACTATGAAATTAGAAAACATGGTACATCTGTGGGCTCTCCTGAGATTCATCTCTCGTCAAGACTTCAGGTAACAATAGCACAGATGTTGACAATATAATTGTATCTTTTACTGATACAGTAGATGTTGGTGCATTCTTTTCTAGTTGCCTGCTTAAATGTACCGATGAAGAAGAAAATTGTACTAAAACCGAATCAAATTTTTAAAAGAATTCTAATCAATGTGTTCATTACTTGAAAAGTCAACAGATGCTCATGTGATGGTTTAGGCCATACTTTTAGTTAAAGAAAAAAAGAAAGAAAGAAAGATGGTTTTGTAATATTCTGAAGCACCAATGAAATAATGCCTACCATTCTTCTGCTGGAGGTGTTTTACTTGTCATAGTATTAAATTGATGTCCTGAAGGCTTTGAAAAGGTCCCTGGTTCCAAGTATGATATATTTTTGTGTGAACTTGGAATCAGTGAATTTTTTTAGTTATGCCCACATTCTTTTTCTATTTTCTAATCTGGCTAGAAATCATGGAAAGTTGGAAACCAAGATCTGCTTAAAAATCAAACAGCCAATCTTTATTTTTATGGTCATTTAATTTATCTCATATGACACTCTGCTGTTAAATATTTTCTACTTCTCACATTTATATTGGATTGATTTTTTAATGTCACAGAGCCTTGCAATCTATTGAGCACTGGGAATCTGTAGTATCTGACTGAGCTATGTCTTTCATATTGTTGGCTTCTTGTGACTCATAATTAATATAAATTGTTGACTTATCTTGATTTAGTATTATCTTATCTTATGGCACATTCTTAGTTTTTTTCTTAGAAAAGGGTACCATGATGATCTTTTTGATGTATAACTTTCTCTAGGTCACAGGAGAGGCAGAATATGCTGACGACGCACCAATGCCTTCCAATGGTCTGCATGCTGCATTAGTATTAAGCAGAAAACCTCATGCGAAGATTCTTTCTATAGATGATTCAGAAGCCAAGTCTTTACCTAGCGTCGCGGGAATATTTTTAGCCAAAGATGTGCCTGGTGATAATCACATTGGAGCAATAATTCATGATGAGGAGCTATTTGCTACACAGTATGTGACTTGTGTAGGACAGGTAAGAAATTATTTTATATCATAAATCAAAAAGTTTGTGGACTGAAAATAGTGTCTCGAGAATGGAAATTTGTGGACAACAAAACCTCTGTATTTTACATGAAGTTTAGCTCTCAGGCTTTGAACTTATAATCTCTTAGTCACTAGTCTTGTTCAATTTTGTTATGGTAAAAGCTTGGATATCCAGGAGATTATCTCATGCCTGCATAAAAATTGACTTGTCCTATTATGATATCAAATGATACATCAACACATTGAGTTCTTGGAATGCTTTTGTACTTCCTCTGTACTCCACACAATCATGCATGTGTGTTCTACAGGTTATAGGAGTAGTTGTTGCTGATACACACGAAAATGCAAAAGTAGCTGCAGCAAAAGTTGTTGTTGAATATGAAGAGCTCCCAGCAATATTGTCAATACAGGAAGCAGTTGATGCTAAAAGTTTTTATCCCAACTCAGAGAAGTGTTTGAAAAAGGGTGATGTGGATGTTTGTTTTCAATCAGGTCAATGTGACAAGATCATCCACGGGGAAGTTCATGTGGGCGGGCAGGAACATTTTTACTTGGAAACACAGAGCAGTTTGGTTTGGACAATGGATTGTGGCAATGAAGTTCATATGATTTCCTCTACCCAAGTAAGTTAACTCCGTTAAGAGTTCTTAATTTATTAACTGCAGTTCAAATCACTAAGCCATGACTGGACTGAAGTTAAAACCACCAATATACGAATTATGTATTAATATCTACCAAGATTGTACCAATATACGAATTATGTATTAATATCTACCAAGATTGTTAGCTTTGGGATTTTTGGCAGAGACTATAGGAACAGAAGCTTAAGATCTTGTAGGATTGTAAAACATGAGGCTTGTAGATTGAATAATTTTAGCTTGTTATCATTATCGTTCTGTTTCTAATTGTATTATTTACGTTTATCAAGGTTGTTAGCATCGACACTGTACAGATTTTTAAGATCTTGTAGGATGATAAAAATGAGGTTCATGATATTCATTAAAACGAATCCTTCATCAGAACATGTGTTAGTTTTACCATATGTTATGACAAGAAAATGATAAATATAATTTCCATTTTGCAGAGAAAAATGGCACTGCAATGCGTAAAAAACACGTGCACAACTTCATTTTTCCGATTGCTGTCATTTTGCTTGGAACAATTGGTTTTTTGGTGTGCTTTGTTTTTGTGATCACTGTTATTCTTCTTGTAACTTGCTGTTTTATAGGCATGCTTGTGTAGAGTTTCCCAGTGGATGCATTTTTTCCCCTTTTGAAACAATGAGTAGCTCGATGTACTATGTGAATTCATAACGCACAATTTACATGTTCGGACATATTTGTTTGCAAACTTCACCAATAGCAAAGTTCTGTCAGAACTATGTGGCTAACTGCTTCACTCAGAAGTATGTTGATAGTTACTGACCCATTCAGATGACAGTATAACCCAAAATTATTGCCTATCTGCTTCACTCTTTTCATAATGTCATGGTGTCATCTGCTGTGTGCAGGCCCCTCAGAAGCACCAGAATTATGTGGCTCAGGTCCTTGGTCTTCCAATGTCAAAAGTAGTTTGTAAAACCAAACGAATTGGTGGTGGATTTGGTGGAAAGGAGACAAGATCAGCTTTCATTGCTGCTGCCGCTTCTGTCCCATCATATCTATTGAATCGGCCAGTGAAACTCACATTAGACAGAGATGTAGACATGATGATAACTGGACAGCGCCACGCTTTTCTTGGAAAGTACAAGGTATTGTTTGCCAGTCAAACTGGATAACGGTGTGCATTCTTATATGTCATAGGTGGTTTCCACATTATTTTTATGTAGATATCCAGATAAGTTGCGTTTAAACTTTACTCTAAAAGTTGCTTGATTTCCTAGGTGGTGGTTTCTGCATTATGATATTGCATATCATTACACAAGGAAATTTGGGTTTTTATCATTCCCCATCTAACTTTGTGGTTTCTGAATTACCAATTTTCCTTTTGTGGCATCTCCATTGAAATCTATCCAAACTAACACAGCTAAGCATGTGTCCATTAGCCTGGATCCCCACTTTGCTAGAGAATCACTTAAACCCCATTTGAATGGGCAATCTCTCTCTTGGAAAAAGTCTAAAAGATGGCCTTTCACAGCTGATTACCAAAGTGACATTGATGCATGTGTTTATTTGTGAGATATTTATTAACAGATACACAAAACTGCAAGATGGAAGTTTGAATCCAACAAAATGACAAAAAGAATTTCTTTATTTCCTATTCCAACATTTAGATTGCCTATTTATGATCAAGAGGGATGGGCTTAAATGATCCGTATAGCTGATCCCAACTAGTTTGGGAGCTTAGTTGTTGTTGTTGATGTTGATGATGATGATGATGATGGTGTTCTCTGATCTAAATATAGAGTTGTTACACGAAGACAGAAGAGTTTTCCGAGGTTCTTGTATGTTGTGTAGTAGATAACATATTTATGATGAATTTTTCTTCCCTTGACATAATTTTACTCTTGATTTAGAAAGTATAAAATAGGAATGAAAGACGAGAAAATGAAAGGGACCAGGACAATATGAATAGATAGAAGGGTATTGTACTACCACTTCGTTTCAAAGAAAAAACTAGGAGAGGAGGATGGAAAAAGACCTTACTCCTTGTGCATCTTGACATCATTAATATCATTTGCCTTTCATTTTACTGAAGTGATTTTATATTTCTAGTTGTTTTTGTGGAGTGAAGTTTAACAGAACAAAAGAACTGATGGAGTAAATACTTCATTCAGGTTGGATTTACAAAGGAAGGAAGATTGCTTGCTCTGGATCTTGAAATCTACAATAATGCTGGAAATTCATTAGACCTGTCCCTTTCTGTCCTTGAACGTGCAATGTTCCATTCTGACAATGTGTATGAGATACCAAATATCAGGATACTAGGAAGGGTTTGCTTCACTAATTTTCCCAGTCACACTGCTTTCCGAGGATTTGGAGGTCCTCAAGGTATGCTTATAGCTGAGAATTGGATTCAAAAGATTGCCGTGGAGCTTAACAAAAGCCCAGAAGAGATAAGAGTATGATATGCAATCTTGTTGATTTTTCATCGTTTTACCTGCGGTTTGTAACAACTGTCCTCACAGGTCTTCATGTTTTTGTTTTCTTTTTTAATAATTGAATCTCCAGGAAATTAACTTTCAAGGTGAAGGATCAATACTACATTACAGCCAACAACTTCAACACTGTACACTCGGTCAGCTCTGGAATGAATTGAAGTTATCTTCTGACCTTTTGAGGGCTCGTGAAGATGTTAAGCAATTTAATCTTCAGAATCGGTGGAAAAAACGTGGTGTTGCAATGGTTCCTACAAAATTCGGCATTTCATTTACAACAAAGTTCATGAACCAGGTATTGGCTGAAATTATATTATTGAAGTTGGTTATGTAACAGGATATATGTGTTTCTCTTTTGTCAGCCTTGTAAATCTTCCAAAACTAAGATAATCTCTCTCTACCTGTTCGTATATTGTTCCTATTGATTTCAAATTTGCTTGTCGGATCAAACTCATCCTACCCCATTTATTTCTGTGGGTCATCAATAGCAATGCAATATTACATAACAGTAGGCTTTGATAGGTTGAGCAGCAGATTCGTTAATAGATTATGGTTCTATACTAAGTTGTTGCTTAACATGCTATATAGTAAGATTTCTTGCATTAAACTACGTTGACTATCCAAAATATCAGTTTTTTATGTTTCAAACTGAAATTCAAATTAGGATAAAGTTCATGGTGAAGTCGTGAAAAACTTCAGACGGAAAATGGGCTTTCCATGGCTGGTCCTGGGCTGGGTTGTTCCTGGAAAACCATTCCCTGTTAGGATAGGAACCCTCCGATGCTCAAGTTAGTAAGCAAAAGAGGAGAAAATAATGCAGAGGAAGAAAAAATGAAGGTCTAGAGTTTGCGTATCTGGGTGTAGCCTATGCATGGTGTGTGGCTTTGTGTGTCTCTGCGTGTCTCTGTGGCCAGGATGAAATCTGGTTTTTCCATGGTGACTGAGTGTATTTATATACCCAGTCTTTGAATTTTTTTTTTATAAAGAAGCAGATGTATCATTGGTGAAAAAATTGGTGCTGGACATTGGTTGTGAAGCTGGTAATCTATTGGCTAGCATGGTGGCTCATTAGTTGTTGTGCCATATTGTGGTTGTTGTGCCATTGGTGGAGATGATGGCTAACTGTTATGGGCCTGGTGTAGCAATTGGTGTAAACGCTGACGAGTAGATAGAAAATTTTGTGAGCGCATAAAAATTGTGTGTGCATGTGTGCTGCATAGAGAAATTGTTGGAGAACAAAAATACAAAGTGTGTGCCAGACAGCCTGGTTTGGCAAGAAAAAAAAGAGAGGAGAGAGAGAGGAGAGAGAGAAAAAGAGAGAGAGAGAGAGAGAGAGACCAGGCTGGTCCCTTGGGCTGATCATTTCATTTTTTTGTGTGAAAATTCTGCCCCATCAGTTCATATTTGAAGGAGATCAATGCTAAATATATATTGCACCTGACTTCAATAATTGAAATCTTTTGATACCTAGTCGTTTAGCAGTTATAATCTATTTAAAATTATCCTCTATATCTTTTGTTTTGTTTCTCATATGTAGATGATAGAACCATAGATCAGATGTTAAACTTGCAAAATGTTCATTTTCATTGAACATTTTGTCTCATCTTAGCAATCTAACACATACTAGTGTGATTAGAAAATTTTCTTTACAATTTCCACAAACCTAACATGGCTCATGAAATCCATGACTGTCATGTGTCACTCAGCTCATTGAGCTCTTGTAGCCTCGGACTCTTGACCAACTAACAGAATATGCAACTATCTAGTACCATCATAAATGGTCAAATGATAGGTACAGAACCTATCTCTAAATGCAGTCCAACACAGCTACTGGATCATCTAACAGAATGGTTAAGTTTTTCCTGACTTGTCAATTGTCCATGTTAGTTCAGACTCATGTAGTGTATTTTTTAAGTAACTTTGCAGGACCCTGATTGTCTAACCTTCTTAAATATGCAGGCAGGTGCTCTTGTTCATGTCTACACAGATGGAACTGTTTTAGTTACACATGGAGGTGTTGAGATGGGCCAAGGTTTACATACAAAAGTTGCTCAAGTTGCTGCTTCTGCTTTCAATATTCCTTTAAGTTCTGTGTTTATATCAGAGACAAGTACTGACAAGGTATCGAGATACTGCAACCTGAGGCTTGATATTATTCTAGTTTCAGTGACCTTAGAATTATCGGTGGGATGCTCTTGTATGGAATTTAACTGTGGCATGCAGATTAAGAGTTCAATATGGCATGGCCCTTGTGTCTGTGATTTTTTTATTTTTTTTTACTTTTGTGTTCTGTGTGTTGGGGGTGGGGAGGCTTAAATTGCACATCGAGTATGGAATAATGCAAGATGTAATGAGTGTGACATATGAGAAGTGTCATCAAGACCAGAAATAACTTACTTTTTCAATTCATTTCACGCACACTGGTGGAGCAAGAGGTGGTGCCAAAAAACTTGCAATTTTTAAGCAGTCTTTTATTACAGCTTAATGTAGCTAGAGGATAGGATCTTCCCTCTTTTAGTTGTAGAAATATCTGTCAAATTTTTATTGCTGCTTCCCAATAAATACTCTCCAGCTTTTATTTTGCTTTATTTCTTTGTTCTTGTCATTTTTTGTCAGAAGTATGCATAAAATTTTTGAGATCAGAAAAATTACTGATTGATCACACTGGAGCCTGACATTCACACCAAGTTTGGAAAACATAACTTGGGATTCGTTAATAATGCTCTTATTGAACTCTCTCATTCTTATATGCTGATTCAGAGTAGCAATAAAGTGATAAAATCCTTTCCATAAATATTTGAATAGTCAGATAGTCGATGCTTATTCTATCTATTTGTTTGTGGTTTTGCATTTTTCACCAAATCAGGCACCTAATTCATTTTTCACCAAATCAGGTACCTAATACATCACCAACAGCAGCTTCTGCAAGCTCTGATTTGTATGGAGCAGCAGTTTTGGATGCATGTGAGCAAATAAAGGCACGAATGGAGCCTGTTGCTTTAAAACATAATTTCAGCTCGTTTGCTGAGGTAATGTACTAATGTTGCTTTTATGGTTTCTCCACCTTCATCTTTGTGCTCCTTCTGTAAAGACATCAATACTCTATTTGAAGTCGCATCTTCCTACTTAGTGCCCTCAATTTTTATTTCTTTTCAGTATTCTATGTGCTTCAAGTGCATTCCCTTTTTGCATCAAGACATCCCTTCATATTTCATTTCCATACCTTTTAGTGCCATGTCTATACCTTTGTGAAGCAAATGGATTCACTGATCAGCTAGCACAGCAAGGACTTAACAGAACTGATGACTTTGTTTCTTGGATTTGAATTTGATTACTGGATTTTAAAATTTCATTTTTTCATGTCTTCAGAATTTTCTCATAAAGTTCTATACCTGTTGTATCCTCTCTTTATTGTGTGGCCTGTTTCAGTTCTAAGCTAATGGGGTGCATTTCAACAATATATTTCTCATTTAAAAAAAAAAAAAAAGGGGTACCTTTCTGCTTCAGGCCTATACCATTGCATGGCCACATAAAAGGCTTGTTGCCTCAGCATAAAACTTTGTAGCTGTGCATGCATACAATTAAATAAACGAGAGCATTACTTTAATCTTTGATCACAGACCAGCTCTTGAAGAGCTGGTATACAGGTCATTCCAGACCTTGATTCTCAGGAGGGAATGATGTTTACCTTATATGGAACTATTGTATAATAAAACATAGAATACGTTTCACAAAGTCAAATGGTAAAACTAATAACGATGTTTTGAGGCCAGAAATGTATGGAACATGGAGATATTTAGAAGTCTAGACTGAAATTTTGAATCAGTCAGCAGATGGTAGATGCATATTTGTAGTATTTAGAAAGATTTTGATTACTTTGATCTATTAATAGCTTAATGGAATGAATCTATGTAGGCTACTTGATTATTGTGACTAGTATAATATGAGGAAATTTATTTTGTATTTCAATTTTCCACAGCTGGCTGGAGCCTGCTACATGCAGCGAATAGACCTTTCAGCTCGTGGATTCTACATTACACCTGACATTGGCTTTGACTGGACAACTGGTAAAGGAAACCCATTTAATTACTTCACCTATGGGGCTGCATTTGCTGAGGTTGAAATTGACACGTTGACGGGAGATTTCCACACAAGGACAGCAAACATTATACTGGATCTTGGTTACTCTATCAATCCAGCCATTGACGTTGGACAGGTGCCTTTCCTTTCACTTCTGCTTTCAATTGGGATTTTCATCATCCATAATAAACTACATCCACCTTACAATTTATGTTTAACAATTTTTTAATGTCCTTGTACAAAACTCTGAGAATTGAGGCATTGAATTATTGCCTTCTACGCCCAGTAATCATGTATATGTTCGCTTATAAATTTATTGTTTTCATTCCAATTGAATTCAGATTGAAGGAGCATTTGTACAAGGTTTGGGATGGGTGGCCATAGAAGAACTTAAATGGGGAGATGCAGCACATAAGTGGATCCCCCCTGGCTGTTTGTATACTAGTGGGCCTGGAAGTTATAAGATTCCTTCCATGAATGATGTCCCGTTCAAATTCAGCGTTTCACTTCTCAAGGTATATTTTTCACCATTCCTCTGTTACTAGATGGTTCAGATATCACATCCTTGTTCCTTTATGGTGCTTCTGGCGTTCATCATCTCTGTTTTCCTAAATGTCATAAGAGATTGGATCATGTCTGTTATTTCCATTTGATGTCAAAGTGATTACTGGTATTATGGTTGCAATGCTATAATTAAATCCAGCTGATATACATACCAGATCTTCTAGTTTTTTCATTCACTTGATAGTCTGAGTTTCCCGTTATAGAAAAGCTTAATTTAAAGATTGAATTTAAAAATACTTTCTAACTTATTTCTCCATTTTGGTTTAAGGGTCATCCAAATGTAAAGGCTATCCACTCATCTAAAGCTGTTGGTGAGCCTCCATTTTTCCTGGCTTCAGCTGTCCTTTTTGCCATCAAAGATGCTATTATAGCTGCAAGAGCAGAAGTTGGGCATCATGAGTGGTTTCCTCTAGATAATCCAGCAACACCTGAACGTATCCGGATGGCTTGCTTGGATGAATTTAGCACTCGATTCATAGACTCCGACTTCCGTCCCAAGCTTAGTGTCTGAGGTAACGTTTGGGAACGCGGCTGCGGCTGCGTTCCCAAAAAATTTGAAAATTTTTTTTTTTTGCTAAAATTTAATATGGTTTGTACGTTTTGGATCGTTTTGATGTGCTGATGTCAAAAATGATTTTTAAAAAATGAAAAAAATCATTGGCATGTATTTTGGCACGAAAAGTTATTTGAAAAGCACCCGCAACCACACTGCCAAACACGCTCTGAGTGCTATCGTGAATCACACTTTTCCTTTCACTTTTCGCATACCATGATCATGCCAATTTGTATGTTCTTCTGCAAATCTCCTCACATTGCTTGATACAAGATACGACATGGACAAAGGTGAAATCAGTTAGCATGAAACCATGTGTAAAACATGCCAGGACATGTTTTCTTCAACTTAAATCATAAATTACTGTTACTTGTGTAATTGAAAAATAAAAACGAAGAGAAAATAGAAGGATTATTTTCCTTTACGATGAGCCAGTTGCGACTTACGGAGAAATTTTATAATTAACCTCGCTGGCTTGCGCTGTCATCTTTTCCCTAGCATGATGAACAAAATTGATGCCGTCAGTTCGATTGTAGTTGTGTACTAAAATATACACACACGGACTCAACCGTGAAGTATGTTAATTGTCGTCGGGGGGGGTTGAAAAAGAATAATCCTGCCGGCATATCAACTTTGACGGCATCTTCGGTGCAACGGTTTTCCCCTGCTGCCACTACAATCGCAGGCTCTTCTCTTGGTGTTTCTTGATGAACTAAGATCTCAAATGTTTAAAAAATCTGTTTCGACTACTTACCTTTTCCATACAGGTTGCTTGTACGTGCATGTGCTGCATATTAGGGTTAAAACATTTCCATTGGTAAAAGGGGGAAGAAAACCACTATCAGACTCAAAATTAAATTTGTGAGAACAGTTTTGCTGTGATTAATTCTTGCTCACCTACTCCCTATGCATATTGGTTAAACAAAGAAAAAAACTGGAGAATTTTTTTTTTCCTGTGTTGTAGAAGAGAGAGAGAAAAAATCTAAATCATCACCGGTACTCAATCTTTCTTTTATTCCTTCTTAAATCTCTTTTTTCAAGAGAACAATCAAAGCATAAGCATGCAGTAATAGTATTAGTTAGAAAAAATGTCAAGAAAACTGGGAATTTGCAAAAAGCAAATTGCAAGGACATGGTCAGTACATACTCCCACCATGAATTTTTTTTTATAATCCTTCAGTAGAATTAGTCCTCTGTTTTGGCAAATCTTGAAAATGATTCGGGCATACGACCCATTCAGAGTCTGCACCGGCTAGTATGCACGGTGGTTATTTTCCCTCTCTCTACCCAACTTGTTACCTACCATATGGACAAATTAAATCATGTTACTACAAGTCCATAATGTTGCAAATCAGAAGTATTTAGTCCGAAAATTCCCTGACCTTTAAGTAAAAAAGAAAGATGGAAGTTCGCAGCAGTTCCATGTAATGTCTGTCAATAGGGATTGCCATTTGCAGTCCTCCCAGCAACAGCTCAGTTCGAGCAGCTGTCTTATTCACAGCAGTAGCAGAAGGAGCAATAGAAAATTCTCATTCCAAGGCAATGAATAAGACCTCAAAACTCGCAACAGAACAGACGAAATTGTAGCGCAAGAAAAGTAGTTCTTTTCTGCTCGTGGAGTAACATGAACCAGCAACGTTGAAATGTTTCTCCCTAGCAGTAGCTCAGTACAGTTGTTTTAGCAAACAAGCGGAGGGCGAAACAGCATCAGTTTTTTAGCCATTTCAGAAGGATGGGTTCTAATACAGAATTTGTGGATTGTTCAGAGTTAAAATTTAATGGCAAAAATAATTTTGAATATTGGAAAATTCAAATTCAATCTTCCTTTGAGTATATTAATGTTTGAAATGTAACTTATCGAGAATTGAGTCCCAAAGTCAACGAATATGCAAACAAATTGAGGCAGGAAGAAAAATTAAGAAGCCCAATATCACATCTTTCAAGATAGAATTATCTATTTTTGGAAAGATCAAGTATGCTGAAACTGCAAAAAAAAAAAACCTGGGATATTTTATACAAATCTTACAAAGATTTAGACAAGACAAAGAAGGTGAAGTTACATACTTTACACATAGTCGCATAGAGTTTGAGCTTCTGTAAAAACGACAATGAAACTATTGAGGAGTATTTTTGATAAACATAAAAATTAATTAATCAGATAAAAACCAATGTCATATCATCTAGTCATGGAGAGAATTCTTTGAAGCGTAACACTTCATTTTAAATATGTAGTAGAAGCTATTAAAGAATCAAAAGATTTGAATGAGGTATCAATTAATGAATTACAAGCCTCATTAGCAGCATGAGCATCACTTGAATTCAAAGAAGTCTGCAATAGCCATTGAGTATGCATTGCAATCTCAATTGAACATGATGATCAAGGAGGAAATGTTAAACAAAATTAAGCATAATCAACGTGATCAAAATAGTAGATGTAGAGGTTGAAGAAATAATTGTTTTGATCAATGGCAAGGGTACAATGAAAGAACAAATAATAGAGGTGAAGAAGATTCAAATAAGCATGACGAGTCTCAAATTCAACATCATGAATGTCAAAAGTATGGTCACTATAAGAAAGAACGTAAGTTTAATAATATTCAATGTAATTATTGCAAAAAATTCGCTTATTATCAGTATGAATGCAGGTTTAAAAACTCAAATAATAGGAAAATACATAACAAATTTATGGAGACTAATAAAGATGCTTATGAGACTTTGTTTTTGGAAACTGTAATACAGAAAAGAAAAAAAGATGTGTTTTTATTGATGGCTTGTCTTATGAACGAAAAAAATGAGAAGGGAAAATTTAAAACCGAATAAAAGTTTATCAATAATAATAATAAAAGGAAGCTAAGATAGGAAGTCAAATGTGTAGTTAAGGAGAGAGAAGTTATTTACAGGTTGCTCAAAGATAAAAGTGATAGCCTTAAACTAGAGAAAAAAGCTATACAAAATTAATATAAGTAAGATGTTGAGTCATTTAATATAAACATGAAGATTTTATTAATAAAACAAAGTAAAATACTCTAAATGATTCAAAAAAGGAATTAGAGGGCAATATTGATAAAGGACACAAAGAAAATAGAAAGCTATTTAAGGGATAAGAAAAAAGTTTTTGAGCTAGATATGAGAAGAAAACTTCAACATATTGTTTCTCTAAGAGAGATTGTTAGATAAAATCTTCGTTTATATAAAAATTCTAGTTAATGTAGAAATATTTCATAAAAAAATATTTGTTTATTGAAATGATTTAGGTTTTTAAAATGATTTAGGAGTGTTTGAGTTAATAGATTGATTTATTAACATGATAAATATGTTTATTAGGTTTTTTAGCTGGAAATAAGTTGAAAAATAATTTTTTAGGTCTAAAAAACCATAATTTGATTTTTCAATCACCACTTTGATGGTTGAAAGTTGAAACTAAACAAGCATATAACATGTTAGAGGTGATCATGTTCGGTTTGATTTGGTTTTTATCAAAAAAATAACCAAACCGGTTTTTTCTTAAAAACCAAAATCGTTTCAAACCGATCAGTTTCGATTCGATTCGATTATTTTAGAACAAAAACTGGTTCAAACCGGTTTTTTCGGTTTGGCTCGGTTTTTTTCCGATTTGACTCGGTTTTTCCAGATTTGAATCGGTTTTTCTCGGTTTGAGTTTGATTCAGTTCAATTTTTTTGGTTTTTTTTGTTTTAGGCTTATAAAACCGAAACCGAACCGAATTTGTAGGTTTTTTAAAAATTCTAATCGATTTTATCAATTTTTTTTTATAATTTAGTTTTTTCAGTTGTTTTTTTATTCAATTTTTCTAGTTTATTCAATTTTTTTTATTTTTTTTACTCACTCCTAGAACATTCTGTCTATATCTATTTTTCTCATTTAAAAAAAAAATAATGAACAAACCATTTTGATAAAAAAAAAAAAAAAATAGTCATGCTAGAGCCTAGCCCTGCGCATGGCCTTTTCTTGAAATAGTTCAAGCATCTTAGGCCTCCCAAACTCGCACCTAGCCCCTATATATTCGATTCATTATGTAATTTTTTTATTTTTTGACTAAATTTCATAAAAATAATAACTTTAAAATATATTAAAAATATCATTTTTAAAACTAAGACTATATTTTCTTTATAAATTATTGAAAATGTTTTTGTATAGCCCTTCATAATTTGTATTTGATTTTTTGCTTTAATTTTTTTTTTATCTTTTCTACACATTTGTTTTTGTTATTGCATGATTATATATATACACACACATTCATGGCATAACAATGAAAAGATTATTGTTTTATTTAATTTTTTTTGTATGATTCTAATAATGTTTTTTTTAAAAAAAATATTCTGATAAAACATTGTCCAAAAAGAAATCACATTAAGATATAATTTTTAATTAAAAATATTCTTTTTCTACTTTTATTTCAGATCATTCATAATCTTTTGAATATTTATTCTATTAGTCTTTGATTTTTATTAATTTTAATTTTAATTAAATATCTTCTTTTTATGTATTTTTTTAATTTGCATTAATTATTTTATTTAAATTAATAACCTTTGTCTTATTTTTTTAATTTTTTTATTGCACATGTTTAAAGTAGTTTTTTTTTGTATTTTTATAATATTTCAGAGATATTATTGTAATTTATTCATATATTTGTTATAAATAAACTATATTTGAATGATGTATTTATAAAAATAAAGAAGTATATATTTTTAATATGGAAAAATAATCTTTAATATAAAAAAAATAGAAAAGTATAAATTAAAAAGAAAAATCAGGATTAAAATCCATGTTTTACTTTTAAAAATAAAGTTATTAGCATTAAGAACTATTTTTCGGTTTATCAATTTATTATTTAATTTATATTTGTTTTTACACCATTAGCGTAATCTTCTACGGCGTAAAACACAACAACTTCAAGATTTTATAAAATTTCAACCCAACTGTCCAAAACGTTCACTGTGATTACAAACAAGTTGTGAGGGCTTGATTATTCCTTGATATTATGAATTACCATTTTTCTTCGTTTTATTCTAATTATGTTACTTGGAAAATGTTTTTTCAACTTTTAGAAAGAGATTCGAATAAAAATTAAACTATAATTAGAGTTAAACTGTATAGAATTGGATTATAAATTTTGCTAAAAAGCCCTATAGCTCCCTCCTACCTCATGATCTCCCCTCTGTTCATCACGAAACACCAAATTAATGAAATGATCATCAGACAATCATTTTCAGAGCACCCCTGACTAGTTTTTATTCCTGTCCTGTGAAGGTTTAGGCCGCTGTTCCCAATATAATCCAATTATCCAATCTCAAATGGCGGAACAAACTGGATAACATATCCCCCCCGCTTTATATATATGTTTTTTTTTGGAAAGGGGGGGGGTTGGTGTGTAATAAATTATAAAGGGAAAATCAGTAGAGAGCTAAGAGAAGTCGATTTTATTCTTTTTTTTTTTTTTTTTTTTTTTTTTTTTTCTTAACCTTTTTAAAAAAATTTTGTAACTCCGTGGAGTAAACAAGTTATCGAAACACGTAAATTTATCTGTGATTGAGTTCTGAATTACCCAACAAAATGGCCATGGCGATAATAAATTATAAAGGGAAATCAGTAGCTAAGAGAAGTCGATTTTATTCTTATTTACAACTCAGAGACAAACAGTGAAAGCAACGAAGCAAGGAACACAAACAGAAAGAAGTAAGAAAAGCGAAAATATAAGCTACCCAAAAGATATTCTTGATCACCTTCCGCACCCTCTCGAACTTTATCCTGCACCTCACTCTTTTCTAATCGAAACCCATAATCACTTCGTTGCCAAAGCTCTTGATCACCTTCTGCACCCTCTCGAACTTGGTCACCCCCTCCTCCTCATCTGGTGGCGCTGCACTTGCTGAAGGCAATATAACAGCCTCGCGCTGTGCCTTGATGACACGATTAATCCTATCCTCACTCACACCAAAAGCAGCCGCAAGCTCAGGGCTTCTCAAGGTTTGAAGAATTGAGTTTGCCCCAACCAGGAACTGTGGCCTGTTCTCGCGAGCTGAAGTTGTGAATCCAAAGAACTCGAAAGGACCTGACCGAGCTGCAATTTGACAGAAGGGGAAGTATCTTGGAACCCAGAAAACATCGCCTTCTTTTACTGTAGCATCCATCGCTTGTGTTCCATTTGGAAACACAATCTGTATTCTGCCGCTCCCTCTCAAAACAATTCCGTACTCTGTTGCTGTTGGGTTCACATGAGGTGCCAACATTGATCCCTAAGACAAAAATTGCCCCAAAAGATAAGAATAAGGAGTTTACTAATTCAGTAACATTTGTACGTGGATATTTTTCTACCAATGTATTATCTAGTTGATCCAATTGCTAACAGTTTTCTGTTAGTAGATAAGTAGAGGACCATTTGGTTCATGTTAAAGAGGATGAAACTCCTATATATAGAGAGTTAAGCCTTCAGTTGATACTGCTTCTGTTCTGAAGAAAAAATGCATTGGATATCGTAAAACATAGTGAACAATGAGCAACATCAAGAGACTGAACAAGAATAATTACCGCAGTAAGGTTGACCAGATAGACACCAATACCAGAGTATTTCAAAGGCTGATAATCAGACTCATCAAGGGCAATGCTCCATCCATAGTTGTTTCTAAAGTCAGGCCGTCTATCATAGATATTGTATGAATCAGGGGATTTGCCAACTTTTTCACCTTTTTTCTTATTTTCCTGTCCAAATATTGAATTCAAGAGTTTCCTCCATGACCATGTCCTTTGCTCCTCTCCTTGACTGGGTTGTTGTTGGAATTTCACCACTCTTTTTAGGTGTTGCAGTCTATCTTGCTCCTTCAGTTGAAGGAATTTTGTCCATAAGCTTGGCCTTGGTGCCCTAGAATCACCTATGAAAACTATCGGACCCTCTTGTTGCCTGGTCATGATTTCCCTTACTTCATCTGCTGTCACCTGCAATGCATAATTTATCAAACTATGGAACTAAGAAATTAATCAAGGAGCAGAGGCTAATGGTGGATATTTAGTGGGCAACTTTGATCTGCTTGCTTACATTGAAGGCAGCTGAAAGGGTTTCTAGCTCAAAACCAGCAAGAATGGATGGTGGATAGGTTCCCCCACCAATGTAGAAGGACTGCAAACATAAAATCAGAAGAGATGGCAGTCATTGCGTAACCTAGTAATTCAAAAAAACAAGCAGTGCCGAAACTTTTTTAATCATATTTAAGCCATAAATAATCCTTAGAACAAGCCTCCAGGCACAAAATTATGCTGCCCTGAACCCTTAAGATTCAGCGACAAAATATTTCTCAAGTTGCTTAAGTAATGACGTACCTGGAAAAAACCCAATCCCAAACTCTCAGATGGGTCAATGCTGCAAATGATGTGAAGTCTCTGCCCCTCCTCTGCGTTCATCAAGTAGAATGCTGAACCAGCAGGAATTCGATAGATGTCCCCGATCTTTAATCGTCTTTCTGCTAACTCATCTTCGTAGATCAATCCAACCTTGGCTTCCCCTACAACCCAAAGTGCAAATAAATAATATTTGCCATAAAAATTAAAGTCCACGGTAACTCCTATATCCGTGATGTCCGATCTACCTAAAGCAATCTCCTTCAGTAATTTGGTTATGAAGCCTTGCAAAGTACTTAGAAAATGCTTATAGATTTCTAATGAAGACAGATAATGTGGAAGATACTTGTGCATTAATTCTGCGAGCAACTCATCATCTACTTTTCCTAATTACAAGTTTTAAAAACTAGAGCCCTCATTATCCACTTTTGGATATGTTGTAAATGCATGCAAGTATTGCAGTTTTGACAGAAATCTACGAATGCAACAATATAGAGAGATTTAAGAAGAAGACTATACACCTGTCCGAATGAAGAGGATCAAGCTGGAGTCGATATACTGAGGAACAAAAAGAGTTCGGGGCTCCATCGTAATGAACCCGATATGCATAGGCCTATCTATAATCCTTCCACCATAATTCCTGAGCACACTCATAGCCCCAGCATCAGTTTTCACCACACGCTTTGAATCTTTCAACAATAACCACTCTTCTTCCCTATCTATCTGTGTCTCATCCCTGTCTCCTCTCCAGTCTTCCTTTTCCTCTCTATATAACCCCACTGCCATTGTGACCCCATAACAGAGCACAAGCAGCAAGAGCAGATGGGCAGCTCTATTTTCCATTGTGTGTTGGTTTTCTCCAGCTAGCTAGCTAGCTTTCTTGCTTTGAGTGTTGTATTGCTGGTGAAATTTACTCTTGTCTTGTGTTTCAGCAGTAGTAGACAGGTGGGGTTTATGAAGGGGTGAGGGATAAATTAGAGGGGGGGCAAGTGTCAGACATGCAGAGCTGTGGGTTTGCTGGCTGATTTTGGGTTAGACACAGTTTAGTTCTGGAGATATCAGATCAAGCTGAGACCAAGTCATTTTTGCTTCTGCTCCCATCTCTCCTCTGTCAAATGGATTTAAGTTCATGATCCGGCTTTATATTTATTTATTTATTTTCTGAAAAAGAAAATCCACGTTGTTACTTACCCTCTCTGTTTTCAGGTCCCCATCTTTAAAAGAACAGGCACAGAAAACCCGAGGCACACAGCACTACACTTCCATGCTGAACTTTCAAGATTTTCTATTAATCAAATTTCACTGCCATGTAGTTCTTTAATAAAAGAAGGTGGTAGGGGAGCTTGGGGGCTGTTTTGATGGTGCATGGCGAGGGAGAATTTGAGAGGCATGCAATTTGTGGCTTCCATGGATTGGCGTCGAGGATGAGGGATTCTGACGACGACGACGGGAGGTTCTGGGTTTCATACTTGCCTCTCTTTCTCTTTTCTTTTTCTCTTCTTAAAAAAAAAACATGTTATTTTCTGTTTTCTTTCATTATTTATTATATTATCAAAATAAAAAAAAATTCCAATAATTAATTATTATTTTGTGATTTCTTATCTCTCATCAACTAAATACACGTATTATATATATATAACGTAAATTTTTTAAACTGATTAAATATTCAGACAAGTTTTATAGACGGGCTCGTAGCAACACGCGATTAGAACTGTGCGGTTTTTAAAAATTTTAATTTTTTTTGGCTAAAATTTAATATGATTTGTATGTTTTGATGTGCTGATGTCAAAAATGATTTTTAAAAAATAAAAAAAAAATCATTGGCATGTATTTTGACACGAAAAATTATTTGAAAAACACCCACAACCACATTGTCAAACACGCTGAGCAGCGGTTGACACGCAAGCCATGGCAGGATTTGCTTATCTAGCAACCGTAGACAACACGCCCTCCATCCTAAACAACTGTTGTCTCACTTTAAAAAAACAAAAAGTCGTTGAGCTAGGAGCCTAGGAGCACCTAGATCAAAGACCTTGGGCCAGGCTTAGCGGTCCTTGGCCCATGCAAGCCTTTTCATTGCCTTTTATTTATCCTTTCTTAAAAAAATCAACTCGTAAGCTTTTAATAGAAAATAACTATAAAATAAAATAAATTATTATTTTTATATGATTTTATGAACCATAAAATTCAGGAGTGAATTTTATGATCCATTAATGGAAACTTTTACTCTCAAAATTTCCAATTTTGAATTGATTAGAGTTAGTTAAAAAAAGAAGTAGCTAAAAGTTAATGTTAGGAGGAAATTTTGCTTAAAATTTAAAATTATTGGGAAATTTTGAGAGAAAAATATTTTCATAATGGAATTTCAAATTATTTTGAGTTAATTAATAAAATATTTGAATAAATATTTTGCAAATTAATTTAAGAGCAAGACTCTCATTGAAAATTCACATACCATAAAACTTTTAGACGATTATGAAATTAACTCTCACTTAAATTAGATTCAAGAATAAAATGCTCCACAATTTAAATCATATATGGTTTCATAAATTTCAAGCTAGTAGTTGTACACATATTCCTTGTTGTGGTCGGTCCTATGATAAAGTGCATGGTAGTTTATTTTGAAATTCACTCATAGACAATATTTTAAGAGATGCGCTTTCTTTTTTAACACAAAACAAGAACATTACCATTACCCTTACCTAAGTATTGTCATGAAAAATATTAGATGGACACTTAGATATATTACCTGCACGTTGTTATGGGTTGAATGATTTTTTTTTAATTTAAAAAAATGATAGGTTAAAAAAAAAATCAAGTTCCAAGTTATTAATTAAATTAACAATTTAAATGATACAAAAAAAACAATAAATAGACTGACAAAAAAACCATTATATTTGTATATGTAATTAACATATATAATACTGATGCTTAATCTTAATAATCCATACTTTGACTTAAAATTAATTACTAACACGTATGCTTAAAATCCTCATAATATATGTTAAATACGACTGACACGAGATCTTAGTGCTGATAAAAGACAATGATATGCCAAATATTTTGGTTTCAAGAAGAAAGAGACTTTTTATTTTTATTTTCTCTAACGAGTCATTTTATTTGTAAAGTTGATAAGATTGTTCATAAAACATAAATTTTAGTTGATATGTGATGATTAACCAAAAAATCAAAAAAAGCTTACGAATGAGGGTCATGTGGGTGGATAAATTAGTTAATCAATTGATCCCAGTAATCTGCTCCACTCTTCTTAGCCTAGGTTGGTCAAAACAGTTGTAGCTTGATGTTGGAAGCCGTATACCTGTAAAAGGTCTCTTATGGTAGGTTAGAGAACTCTCAGATGTTTAAGTAAGTATTTTTATAGAAAGAGAGTATAATGATATTTTAAAAAGAGATGCTCTGAAAATATATATGCAGTAGAGAATGGAGATTGTGAACCTAGAGCTTAAAGGATTCATGAGGTATTTATAACTTATGAGTCTTGTCATTTTACGAAAATGAAGGGTTGAAGAGTCATTTTGCTCTGATATCATTAATAAGAAATAAATATCTCTTATATATACATTTAATAAGAGATAAATATTCTTTACACAAACATTAATAAGATGAAAATATGGTAGACTTGTTGAGAGATTTTTTATACACCTAGAGGTGTAGGGAGAGTAAGACCCATAATGTATTGGGTCAGTAACCATGGGGGTTGAACTATTCCCCTAAATTGAGTCCATGGAGGCTAAACTCTTCCTTAGTGATGAGCTCATGGGTGGCTGAGCTCATATATATTGCTTGAGATTGTGAGTTTTTAACCTTCAGGATTCTTTAATGCCTATTAGATTTGGGTTTATCAATATATAACACATTCTTAATTTTATGCAACACAAGACAAGTCGGATGATATCCCTAATTAGACATCACATCTTCATAAACCTAGATTTTCCGGCAATATTTAGTATTATAGATGTTTCAATATGAACTATTCATTGTTCTTGACCGTTTCAAAGTAAATTATAAACTTATATCATTCATATGGAGCATAATGGAAACCCATCACCTTTTTATTTTTCTTGTTTTGACAAGAAATGCAAGAACATAGGAATACTTTTAAATGTTGTTAAAGGCTGGAGACCTCAAACAATAATATATATATGTGTGTGTGTGTGTGTGTGTGTGTGTGTGTGGCAATTAAGGGAATTGCTATAAAAATTAGAAAACTTGTAGTCATTTTCATCTCTATATTAGTATTGAATCTACGAGGCAAAGAATACTCGACTTGTGGGATCAACTTGAAAAGAAGCCAATTTCACCAAACATGTCTAACATTTGGCCTCGACTACTATATGGCCTAGCATCATTATACTTAATAGCTCCTACTGTAGCTACCGATAAAGACAAGTTTTACAAGTATTCATGCCAACCATCGCCTTCATCACCATATTATTATCCTCCTTACTATTACTACAAATTACCCCTATTTTTCTATGACAAGTTTTCACCACTTCTATCACATTCATTACCTTTAACTTGTGTTTACAAATCTCCACTTTCACCTTCATATGTTTACAAATTCCCACCACTGCCACCATCACTTTCGTCGTTGTCATCCCTTCCTTTGTATATTTATAAGTCTCTTACTCCATCTCCTTCACCACCCTTTTCTTATGTCTACAAGTCCCCACCATCTCTATCATCATCTTCATCTCCACCTTATGTTTACAAATGTCCACCCCCTTCAGCTCCTTCTCCCTCACCTCCATACATTTATAAATCTCCTCATTCATCTTCTCCTTCACCACCCTCTCTATACATCTAGAAGTCCTCACCACTTTCATCACTATCTCTTCCACCTTTATATGTCTATAACTCACCACCTTCATCATCTCTTTCACCACCACCTTTTTATAGATATAATTCATAATTTACACCATCACCTTCTCCATCCCACCATATTTCTACATATCCCCACCTCTTCCATCACCATTATCTACTACCATCCCCTTCCTCCTACTTTATTATGTATATAAGTCACCACGTCTCCATCATCACCTTCACCCCCCCACCATATGTCTATAAATCCTCATGTCCAACCTCCTTCTCTTTATATCTACAAGTCTCTACCACCTTCATCATCACCCCCTTCTCCTTACATCTATAAGTTTCCACCTCCATCATCACCTTCCCCACCACCTTCACACATCTACAAATCTCCATAATTTATATCTTCTCCACATCTCTAAGTATATAAATCTCCGCCACCATCATATTCATCACCCCTTTCTCCTTACATCTATAAGTCTCCTCCACTATCCATTTCTCTACCTTCTCTATATGCTTCCAAATCCCTACCACCTCTATTATCTTCTCCTTCACCTCCACACATTTACAAATCTTCACTACCTTCATTATAATCCACCCCTCTCCCATATATTCATAAGTCTCCTTCTCCATTATCTTTTTCATCACCACCACTTAACGCTTACAAATCATCACCATCTCATTCGTATACATGTCTCTGCCTCATTCATCTACTTCCCCACTTTCTCTTTATGTTTACAAGTAATCACCTTCACCACTTGCTATATATGCTTACAAGTCCCCACCACCCCTAACATCTCCTTCCCCACTTCCACCTCTATGCATATACAAGTCTCCACCTCCAGCATCTTTTTCTTTACCTCCTCCTTAATACTATAAATCACCACCATCACCATAACCACAAACTCCTTAATACTACACATCTCCAATGCCACATTCTCCTCCGTATTAGGCTTAAAATGTTTTAATCTATTTGTTTCTTTTTTTTATCATCTTTCTTGTTATCTAATTTTGTATAATACTTTTGTTTTCAATTGTAAGTTATATATTTATGAAGAAAATAATTGCTACAAGAAACACATAAATGATTCCTTGGTGGCTTATATTCATTCATTTTATCTCACTAAAAATACCCTTCTCAAGAGCTAGATCAAGCAACATGGACGTGATGATTGGAAGTGTTTACAGAATGAGATTTCTTATTCCCATGGTTTGATGCATTTATATTTTTTGTTTTCTTTATTTCAATTTTAATATCCTATTGTTTCATTCCGAGACATTTGAAATAAATAAGTAATAACTTTTTGTTGTGCGTTGTCTTCTATTATATTTATTGTCGAAGACACATCGATATTTTTTTTCAAGTCCTTTGTCAGCGTTTAATTGTGTTGTTTTTTTTAAAAAAATATTTTTTAATTTTAAATTAATTTTTTATATTTTTAAATTATTTTCATATATTAATATCAAAAAATACTTTTGAAAACAATGTTTATCATAATCTTAATTATGCTCTTTGCTCTTTGCCGTCGGAAAAAAGAAACACTATTTTTTTTTGTTTCCCACTGCTTGTTTCTTGTTTTCACTTTATTTCTATATTATTTTCATTTTAAAACCCCTTGAAAAATGCATTTTGAACTATAGTTTTAAAACCCGGCTCGGTTTGACAGGTCGAACCGGAACCCAGGCTGAAACCGGGCCGGGTTGAAGAAAAACAGGGAAAGAAAAAACCCAGTGTGACCCGACTGAGTCGACGGGCTGACCCAGCGACCCGACAAAATCTGGTCAAAAACCTGGTCGCAATCCGTTGATTTTTATTTTGTTTTTTATTAAAAATAAAGAATCGACCCGGACGATTCGGTCAAAACCCAGAATCCGGATCTTGGATTGGGATTGAATCTAAAAACTATGTTTTGAACCTTAAAATAAGCTTTAATTTTCATGATAGGTCCTATATTTCCATGAGAAAAATAATTATACAGCTCCTAACGTCTAATAACTTCTCTATAAAGTCTTAGCAACCCCTCCCATTGGACCTTTGCTATTGAACATCACCAACATTTTTATTGGGACACGAAACTTCAAAGAAATTGGAAGAAGACGAAATAAAAAAAATTCCTTAGTTTCTTGATAGAAAACAAACACAACACTGCAACCGTACAAGCATAGTAAAGCGTTTTAAAATTATATATATTAAATTGAACATTTTGTCAGGATAGCATTTTTATTATTCATCAATAAATGAAAAAAAGAAAGAAAAGAAAGAAAGAAAAGAAAAGGCAAATCAAGAAAGGTTCTTTTCTTGGCCTGTTATAAGAAGAAGAAGCGTTCAAGCAACCCCAGTCTCCCAGTGTCTCCATCTCTCTCTAGATCTACTTAAATCTCCGAAGTTCACGGAGGTTACTAGAGATTTCATAAAGTATCGAACTTTAATGACACTTCTCTTTGGAAACTAAAGGTAAGAGACATCTCTCCAATATATTATAAGTTGTTTATTTATGGGGCACGATCTGTTAAGTAATAAACTTTCCTGTTCACTGTTTAATACTTTTTTTTAATAGATTTACATCAACTCATGAGGTATGGGTTTTCTGCTAAAGAGCTGCTTAGATATGTTTCTATCAAGTTCTGTTCGTAAAAGTTTGGTTTTCTTGCTTTGAGCTTTGTTTGGTAGCTTGGAAATGATGGGAAACAAAAGAAAATAAAGAAACTTTGATAGCTTTCAGCTCATTAATTCGAGAAAAGAAGTAAAGACTATGATAAGTAGTATTTTTCATGATTTCTTAAACATTTGGAAGCTATAATAGTATAGAAACATGATGATTTTAGCTTTTTTTCTTATTTTTATGGAGTTCTATTTTCAACTACGCAGAAGGTAAGCTTCGTATTTGCTTATCAATATGATTTAACTGATCACTGCAGATCAACCTTTCTGGGGCATGGAGATTCTTACTTCCAGTACCGCATCTTGTTGTCATGTTGTAAATTTGAGGTGGAAACTAGCTGAAAATGGATCAAATTCTTCCCAGTTAAAGCTCCCTACTAGTAGAGAACGCAAAATTCTGTTTGCTAGGACTAATCAAAGAAATGGGTCACTAAGATTTTCTAGTGTTGATAAGTTCTTGAAAAAACTCAACCATGGGAAAGGTTCTAGGTCACTTGACTCATTTGGAGGGTTAAAGAATGGTAATTCAAAGGTTTTCAGTGGAAATTCTAGTAGTTATGTGGTTGGTGGAGAGGATGACGTGGGGAGTATTACAGAAAATGGAGAATCTCCGACTAAGGTTTTGATTCCGGGATTGCCAGATGAATCCAATGGTGAATATAGTGCCCCCATAAGCAGTTGTTTTTGGAAATGGAAGCCTAAACTTAATGTGCATTATGAGAAAGCTGGTTGTGAAAATGTGAATTCTCCACCAGTGTTGTTTCTTCCTGGATTTGGTGTTGGTTCCTTTCATTATGAGAAGCAATTGAAGGATTTGGGTCGTGACTACAGAGTATGGGCGATTGATTTTCTTGGGCAGGGAATGTCATTGCCAGTTGAGAATCCCACTCTGTTCTCAAAGGATGGGGCTGCCTCAGGAGGGAAGGATTCCATTTGGGGGTTTGGAGATGAGATTGAACCATGGGCGAATGACCTTGTTTTCTCTATGGATTTATGGCAGGACCAAGTTCACAATTTCATAGAAGAGGTAGTCAAACATCCTTCCATGTCTTCTCTGTTCCAATCTGCAATAACGAAAGATGGCTGAGACACATATACATGCATATTGTATATGGATATCTACAATAACATACATTGCCTTAGTTTTCCGTTGTTGTACATTCATGCATTTTCTGTAGGATTTTGTATGGTTAAGCTCACGTGAAGGATTATTCTGCATTGATCATGTCTCCTTCATCCTATTTTCCATTTTGGTAACATTTTTCTAGTGCTTTTCCAAAGTGAGAAATAAACTCAGTTACTCTATTTCTGATCTGCAATTACTATGATTTTTTTTCCATGCCTTTTCAACCTTATCGCACTTCTACATTGCATAAAGTGCTTCTTTATCTAATTTTGTCTGGTCTCGTCTCTATTTTTTTCCACTCATTTAGGAAAGTAGCTATTCTTTTTTATCTTTGACCTATCAATTCACATAAATCCTTCTGAAAAACAATTCAACTCCATTTTTACATACCTTTGTACTTTGCTTCTCCAACTCCACACTTTAATGCTTCTAGAATACCTTTTCTCCTCAACTCTATAAATTGATTTCATATCTTTGTGCTTCAAGACCATAGCTTTATGCTTGCCATCCAATTAGTTCTTCTCATATTGCACAATTCACATAGATTCTTAAAGATTGATTCTTAATGAGATGGACACCAATCCTTGTTTCCTACTTTTTTCTTGCATTCTACATGGGCGTTCAAATTCACAAGAGGTGTCATTAAGATTGTGTATTTACGACAACATGGCCATTTATGTAAGAGAAAAGGATCGTGATAGCTCATAAAGGCACAGATTACATTAATCATTTATGTTACAGGTAATTGGCGAACCAGTATATATTGTAGGGAACTCGCTGGGAGGATTTGTTGCATTGTACTTTGCAGCAAGATACCCTCATTTAGTGAAAGGTGTTACATTGCTAAATGCAACTCCATTTTGGGGGTTTCTACCTAATCCAATAAGATCTCCAAGATTAGCAAGGATATTTCCATGGTCTGGGACATTTCCTCTACCTGCAAATGTTAGAAAGCTCATAGCATTCTTGTAAGTTTTTCTTTTTACTGTGTGTGTATACAATTTAATTTGTGTACCCATACACTTGGGATCCAGAGAATTCACGTGCCAATCTATATATAATACATGGGTATCATGTTGTTGGTGAAACTTATAAAGAGTCTCACCAAGGCCTTGCATAAATTGTGAAAACAATATATTTTTTGTTGGGGGCGGCTTCATGTAGTTGCTTGTTCTGTTTAACATGCATGTCTCATGAAATAAGTAGTTGCATTTATCTCTTCAAAGCCATTATTGCTTGAATCTAATTCCTACTGCCTCCACCATCACCAGTACAGTTATTGTCATGCATCAACCTTCTCCAACTTACTAATGTTATTAATTTCTTTCCCAGTTGGCAGAAAATAAGTGATCCTAAAAGTATTGCAGAGATACTTAAACAGGTTTACACAGATCATTCTACAAATATTGACAAAGTTTTTTCTCGTATTCTTGAGATTACACAACATCCTGCTGCTGCTGCATCATTTGCCTCAATAATGTTTGCTCCTCAGGGACAGCTATCCTTCAGGGAGACTTTAGCCAGGCAAGCACTTAATAGCTCTTAACTTATCTTGACGAGTCACTCATTCCCATCTTTTTTTCTTGCTTGAACTGGAGGGCTCATAGCTTATTTGTGTTTCTAGGTGTAAAATGAGTGATATTCCCATTTGTCTCGTGTATGGAAAGGAGGACCCCTGGGTGAAGCCTGTCTGGGGCCTACAGGTGAAACAGCAGGTGCCAGAAGCTCTGTATTATGAGATCAGCCCAGCTGGTCACTGTCCCCATGATGAAGTTCCTGAGGTATGTAGCTCATCGCTTGTTTGTCTAATGGCACTTTCTATTGCCTATCTCATAGTTCATGCTTTGAAGGTGGTGTTCAGGCTTTTATTTGTTTGGGTAAAGAACACCTGTTTTTTAAGAAAAGACTGTGATGATTGATCCGGAAATAAGTATGTTAATCTTATGGGAAGTAGAAAACTTGAACAAGGAGTGAATAGTTGTTGAAACTTCAATGGCTATACTAGTTCAACGGAGGAAATTTACAAGAATCTTGCCATAACTACTTGTAACTTCTGCATATAGCTGCTGCCTGTGATTACAAGAGAAGATGACCTTTAACCTGTACATGACATCGGTACTTAGATATAATCAAAACTCCAGTTCCACTCGTGTGGAGGTAGAGAGAGAATGAGAATATTTTAGATTCTTTGGCATCCCTGCAGTGGTCTCAAATTTTATTTCCCAACCCATCCAAACTAGGTTTTCTAGGATTAATCAATGAACTGTTCTGTTAGTAAAGAATGAATTCTCAAGGCATCGTGGAATCGCCAATATTTTTTGGGAAGTGGTTCAGGTTGCATTGGAGTTCCAGATACTTGTGGTATTGCTGTCCTGGGTCTGATTAATTGATGTGTTCCGTGTAGGCTGTGAAATGGATAATCTTTCCAGGCCTTGATATACACACTTTTTATTGCTTCCATAGACAGCTGACTCTTTGTGTTACAACAGGCTGTGAATTACTTGCTTCGTGGGTGGATTAAAAACCTGGAATCCCATGGTTCAGTTGCCCTGCCATTACATGAGGATGCAGAAGTTGTCGAGAATAGCTTTGCCATGGACTTGGAATTTGTGAGAGAAGGATCAAGAAAATCAGTTATTGTTCGGTTCTTTGGATCCAGGTTTTCTATTTGGAATAGCTTTAGCTCTTACATTAAATCTCAATTCAAGGAAACTACTAGCCGAATCCTGACACCATAGCCACCTTCCCTAGAACATGATGTAAATTCAGAACGATTTTTCCTTCTCCTTCTTGTATGCAACCATACTTGTCTGATACATTGTAGCATAGATGTAAAAATTGTAGAATCATTGTGTACGTCCACATTATCTTGTATTTCAGCTGTTATTCATGTTTACTATAATGATTTTCTTCGAATCAAGAGAAATAATGGACTTTTCATGAACATTTTCTTCCTCTGGTGATATTAACTTTCGCAAGTTTCGTGAAGTAGATTGACGGAAAAATAACACCAGCAACAGTTCCATTGGAAAAGCAGCAAGCAAACAGAAGCTGCACGGTTTGGTATCGACAAAACATCTTGTGGCCAAATCGTTTTTTTATTATTATTAAATTAAAATTAGAACATTTACGATTAATATCATCTTGATCTTCAACTTATTTCAGGTTCTTACGAAGCACACTACTTTTTTTCTTTCAGGAACACAAGTCCTCTTTAATTGTTATTAACCAGTTTCCGCCTTTTTTCAGCAAACATGGTTAAAAAGAAGCCGCTTCATTTAACAATGGACTCCACGTGAATACATGAGAGATATCATATAATCCATTGCAAAATAATTGATAAATCTGTAAAAAATATATATATATATTATTTTTGCATAACAAAATACTAGCTAGAGTATATACAAATTTTTTTTCATTCGTATATAATTAGTTGGAGTATAAATCAAGTAATTTAATTTTCAGTTGACCTTAGTTGTTAGATAATGATGTTTCTCTCGAATTATGGCTTTGTAATTTTTTTTTATTTTTTTTAAATTGTTTTGATGTATTAATATTAAAAAAATATTATTTAAATATATTTTTAAGAAGAAAAATAACGATAAAGCAAGTCGCACTGGCATTCAATCAATACATTCATGTACTTCCATATATATATATATATATATATATATATATATATAATAAATATTAAAGAAATTCCTCTTTCTTACAATCAGGAGTGTGCATCAAGCAACAGAACTAGAATACAATTTTTCTGAAGTAAAACCCATTTTGTTTTTCAGAATGATTGCGGGCATCGCTTTATTTATCTATCACATGAGTTTCCTCATCATGGACTTGCAGAACTATACGCAGCGTTCTCCTTCCCTGTATTGGCCTATTTAATTTGCTAATGGCTTCTGGTGATGGAAGGGCGTCCAAATACAGCATGAGAGCAATCCCTCACGAAAGCTCTTAGTGCCGCATATTCTTCAAACGCCCTGACATCCGCCCTACACTGGAGCGGCTTAGGAAAGAACAGCCAACAGCTAGTGACCATGACGAATCCTATGGTGAAGAGCCCTGAGATAAGCCTCGGCAATTGCCACCTGCCCTTTAACGCTTTCTTTATTACAATTTCAACTGTTACACAAAATCCATGTAGAAGAAAGAACCATGTGACCTCCCATGTCGGTTTCACACGAAGCAGGTAATAAAACATGACCTCGTGCATAATGGCTGATAACAAGAACGTGGCCAAAACAGCGGGGATTGGGGACCACCTCCGACCGACGACGCGTGTGCTAATGTTGCGGGTGGGTTCGTAGACGGTCTGGCGTAGGATACTGCTGACCATGAGGTTCCATCGTTTGCCCCAAAAGTCTTGTAGAGATGTAGAGAGGTGTGGCTCGTTGAATTGTGGCTCTAGCTCTAGTCCTAGGATGGTTCGAGCCAAGACTGCAACTAAGGCTAGGACAACGTCGAGGAAGATGTATAAATGGAGACATAGAAGACACAAGACGATTTTTGGATGGATGTATTCATTATAATCATGGACAACTACCAGAAATGCCCAAAGCACACCTTTTATTGCATAGTTCAACGAAGATTTGTGGGTTTGATCTGTAGGTATTACAGGAGGCTGGTTTTCTTGGTTTTGTGATTTTGGAGGTGGGTTTTCTTGGATCTTGATGGGCAAACAAGCAACAGAAACAAAAGTTAAGAGAGACCTTGATGAATATTGTGAAGATAAAGGGCCCTTACCGCAAGCAAAGAGTAAGAGCTTGAAATTTCCAAGCCAAGCAATGTAAAACGCTGTGTTGCCTCCAAGAAATATGGTGGAGAGATTAAGAGGAAGGTAGAAAAAGAGGCACACAAATGGGATTAGGAATAGGAGTCTTGTTTTTCCTTTTGGTAATGCCTTACCAATGGCATAGCAGCAGCCTAAACAAAAAAAGATTGAGAGCCATACCTTCAGGAAGTTGCGAATCTCACCCTCCATATTTTTTTCCCGTTCCTCCAAGAGAGTGTTTTTGATTTCCTGATGCTCGATTATGAAGTCTGTATACAGAGCTAGCTCAAATTGTACTGGTACGTCTTCTCTGCCTTTCTTTCTTTTCTTTTCTTCTTCACAGAAATATTGTACTGGGCGTTTTCAACTATTGCTCAAACTGTAAAAGGCACCCGGGCCGATTGGCCGGAGGGTGTGAGTTGAATATGCATGGAGAGATCTTCCGTAGACCTACAGTATAGTAATCACCAGTCACGAATTAAAAAAGAGCTGCAGAATAGCAATCCAAATCCAGCCACATGCTTTCTTCTCAAAGTTCTGCTGTTGCAGGAGAAAATTATTATTATCGGGTCCGGTTTAGTTTGGATAATAAAGTAGCTTTTTTAGGATTACAATCTTAAAGCAAGTTGTAGTAGAAAAGTACATATTTTTCAAATTATGAGGAATTAAAAAATTAGAATTATTTTTGTCGCATCATTGCTCATCATCTTCTTTCTCTTTTTAATTCAGCCACCTAATTTTTTCAATCTTCTTTTATTTCATTATTTTAATTATTTTTCAATTAGTTAAATCAACTAGCAATTAACATATCCTGTAAAGCCAAGGTTTTCTAATACTGAAAAAAGAATTAGACTCCCAGATCTCACGTAGGAAAGAATAATAACCAATTAACATATCCTGTAAATGAATTTATTAACGATAGATCGAGAGTTCAGGCAAGGCAAGGATGAAGAGATGTTGGGCTATTTCAACATATTTCTCGGGAAAATATTTTTGTATGGATTGCAACTTTATAGGCTAAACTAAACTTTAAATCCTTCTCTCTCTATAACCTTAAGTATATAAAATTCCTCCGAGGCTTATTATATTTTCATTCAAATTAATATTATGTAAAAAATTTTTTAAGAGTTTATTATATTTTCATTGCATTAATGTATATACTGGTAATATTTAACTTTCATTTATACTATTGAGGTAAAATTATATTCTAACCTCTTCATTTCATAAAAAGACAGGACTCATGAGTTATAAATATCATATGAATTCTTTGAAATTCAAGTTTTTAATTTTCTTTTTTTATTATATATTTATTTTTAAAATCTCTTTCTAAAATATAATTATTTAAAAAAATTTAAATATCAAAAAATCCTCAAATTCATTAAAAACAGATATTTTACAAGTTTAATTATCAATTATCTTAACTTACTAAACACTAAACACCGATCACCAAAAATAAAAAAAATATTTTTAAATCTTCACCTCAAGCTACTAACATTTTTTTAAATCATCATCTCTAACTAGATTCTCTTGTATTTTTTTGGTGGGCTTTGTCATCATAAACCATTGACCTTCGACTTATAATTAATGATAGCTGTACGTACCAAGTTAAACAATAGGTTAGTCACTAATTAAATTATACTCTCACGCGAGAAATTATAGTACATCAACTCAATAGGAAATTAATCGCACCTAATAATTTCTTTAAAATACATGATTTCATTTTTTTATATAAATAAAAAGTAACAAACTGCCAAACCTAAATGGCCATATATACACTTGGTAAAACAGAGCATTTGACAGAGAGGATGATTTTTCAGCACTGGTGGGATTTTGGTTTGCTGAGTCTTGTAAACTGTTTCTGCCATCATCTAGATGGCCCATTGTTTCTTTAATCTAAATAAATAAAATAAAAAACTTTCAAACCTTGAAGAACCAGCCTGCATGTGCCAATGATTAATTTTCTAATCCAAAGCAAAACCTTAAAACAATATTCTATGAACCAAACAAATTTCAATGACGATGAATAATTGTATTTTCTATGAATGTGACTAACTGGGCATACTCTGCAGATGCCCTTTCAAAAACCTTGCAGCTATACATTGACGGTAAAAACAACCAATACCCCGTCAACATCACGAACCCAGTTGTCAGCAGCCCAGAAATCACCGTCGGCAACTTCCACCTGCCGCCAAAACGCTTCTTCAAAACACCCTCAACTATTAGACACAGTCCATGGAGGAGAAAGAAGCAAGTCAACTCCATTGTGAGCTTGTCACGCCCTAGGTAAAAGAACATGAGCTCGTGCATGATACCCGAGACAAAAAATGTCCCCATGACTGCTGGAATTCGAGCCCATTTTCTGCCCACAATACCAGAGGCTATGTTGCCGGTGGGTTCATAAACGGCAAGCCGAAGGATACTTGAAACCATGAGGTTCCATCTTCTACCCCAGAAGTCTTGTAATGAAGTGGAGAGGTAGGGCTCATCGAACTGTGGCTCTAACTCTTGTCCTAACAACACTTTAGCCATGGTTGCTGTTATGGCTAGTAATAATTCAAGTTGGATATACAAGTACATGACATAAAGCAAGGAAACGACCATCGGATGGATATAGTCACTATAATTATGAACATTCACCAATATAGCCAAAAGCAAAGTCTTGACCCCATAATTTGGAGATGATCTCTTACCATCTTCAAGCTTCTGGGAATGTATATGTGATTTTGGAGATGAGTCATTAACGTTGTGTTGGATCTTGATGGGTAGACAAGCTACAGCCACAAAATGAGGCAGAGAGATGGATGGATTATCTGAAGACAAAGGGCCTTTGCCGAAAGCAAAGAGTAGAAGCTTGAAATTTGCAAGCCAGGCAATGAAAAAAGCTGTGGGGCCTCTGAAATGAATGGCGAATTGATGCAGAGGAAGGTAAAGAAAGAGGCAAGCGATCGGGAGCAAAAAGATAAGTCTTCGAGTTCCTTTCGGAACTACCTTACCAATAGCATAGCAATAGCATACAGAAGCAAAGACTGAGAACCATACCTTTATCAAGTTGCAGATTTCATTCTCCATTTTGCCTCTAATATGTTATCTATGATCTCTTTCTTTGTTCTCGGTGATCATTTATGATTTATACACCATCCTTTTGTATATTTGAATATAAATAAATATTTGACAATAGAATTGTGCTGTCTTAATTTGACGCAAATAGCACGAGTATCTTGAAGGAGAAGAAGGAGAAGAAGAAGAGTTCAATAAAAGAAAATAACGAAGACTTCGAAGAAGAAAGGTTCAACGTTTAGGACGATCGAGGTTTGTATTGGTAATACGACATCATGCAAGAGTTTTAAACGTGAAAAATATTGTGGTTGTATTTAAAAGTAACAAAGAAGTTTCTTCTGCCTTTTTTTATATGCAGAAAAGGTTCGAATTAGAGACCAAATAGACATGGATAGCTGTTGAGTTACGAGGAGCTGGTATATAATGTGCATTGCTTTAATGTTCATGTGATTCTTGTTGTGATATGATTTTTATAAAAATATAAAAAGATATATAAATCAACTTATAAAAGAAAATATGATGTAGTTGGGCTTATAGACACGAGCGGTTATAAATATTCAGTATGATAATCTAGCATTACTAGAAGAGAATTTGGCATAGAAAAATTATATAAATAACCTAACAGATGTTTTTTATAGACTATTAGAACAAATTTAGGTGCAAAAAAAAGTCTAAAACAATTAAGACTGATTATCTTTTTAAAATTATAATAACAAAAGATCCGATTATTGAATCAGCCTTAAATTTTTACAAGTGATTTTTCTTAGGGTAACCACTACGTCGCTAAATAGACTCGTAAATCTTTTAGAATTGTGTCCTCATATGACAGTTTTTACTATTTTTCCTATGTTTTTTCAAACCAAGTTTTAAATTGGATTTTTTTTGTTTATTTCCTTTATATTTTTTAATTCCTAGTTGCTTCCTAGTAGAGGTAGGGTTTTTTAGCTTATTTAAAGGTCTCCTAAACCTCTTTAGCAGACAATCACCATATGTTTTATCTTTTAAAGAATAAAATTGTGAATTTAGGGTTCACACAACCCTTTTTACTCATTAAAACTTTCATCTTTCTATTTTATTTTATTTTTTAGTAGTTACAATCCTACATAGCTTTTGCCTGCATTATAGTATTTATTGACAGAATATATACCAGAAGATGTAGATTAAGGTAAGAATTAATCCTTTCGTTTTAAAATAATTTATTATATTCCCTTAGATACTAGTTGATGTAGACCTTATGATCACAGGGTCACAAAACTCACAAAAACATTAACAACAAATCATGTAAAGTCGAAATAAGTTTGAAAAAAGTATGATACAATGAAAACGTGTTCCAAAGCACCAACTGTAATAGCCCGGCCCAACCTGTCGTATATTGTCTGTTTTGGACCTTATCGCCCTCACGATTTTGTTCTTGGTGACGCGAGCCCACTTCTGAGCCTGACGCTCCAAAACACGTACAGCAGGTCAGCGACCAACACTACTCATAAAACCCTAGCTCTGGACGCTTGCTTTCGATGTGGGATATCACAAGATTTCTTTTTGTTGATTTGGAGACTCTCAAATGCTTAAGCAGATATTTTTTAAAAGAGAGAAAGTGCAATAATATTTTAGAGGAATAAACTATGAAAATATATAATACTAAAAATATTAAGAACGAAGAGATTGTGAACATGAAGCTTGAAGGATTTATGAGATATTTATAGTTGTGTTTCACTTATTTTATTAAAAAAACCACAACCATTCATCTGTATTCTATTGATATTATCCAACTAATAGATAAAGACTTGTTTAATTAAATATACTAGTAAGAAATAATCCCTTTAAGATTTATGTAAAAATTTGTGTTGACATGGCATTAAATCTGAGCATTATATTTGAATCCATAGATGTAGTTGAGCCGGTTATGCATTAGGCTTAGGCGAACCTGACCATGCCCGAAGTGTGATGACAAGAAATCTTCGGGCTCGACACCTTTGGGAGACGTGCAACAAGCCCACTTTGTTGGCTTGGAAGCACCTGTCAGATCTAAATGTTGGGTTTGGCTAGTGTCAAACCCAGTCGTGCCTATGTTAAGATGCATTTAGGCTGGTTTGTGCTATTTAAACTCGGCCAAGAGTTTGGAAAAATTATATCTGCATGTTTTTCTTTTTCTAACAGTTTTTGAAAATGTGCAAAGAGATTTACTTATAAAATCTTGGCTAATGGGTTAATCAACGGTGTTATATATTTGCTGAATAATTCAATCAATTGGTGATGTGGACTACAAGTCGTCCACCATCTGCCCATCCATCTAGACATATTTTATTAGCATGTGCTGCCTAAAAAAGAAAAATTCCACCATCTCGGCATCCATCTAAACACATGTTACCTGCGTGCGCCTCCTCAAAAAAAGTAGAAGAGTAAAATTGTGTTCACATACAAGGTAAGAAGCATTAAAGTAGAAGAGATTTCGATTGCTTGTAACTTGACCGAATACTTTCTTTTTCCCTTGCAATAGACTCAAGTTTAATAGTTGGTTACATGGTTATAGTGTTAATTTCCTTCACAATACTCCAGTCCTCTTCTGCGTCCTCCCTCCTGGTCAGAATATTTAAAAGAAGCAGAAAAAGATCGAACCTTTGAAAATGGAGTCTCCCTTACGTTCGTTCTGCCTATGGATCTAGTGTGTCAACGGACGACTATTTCTACGAACCTTCTTTAGGCCCTAAATTTTGATCCAAAACCCTCCTCTTTAAAGCTACACCAATAACAGGATCAAAGAGCAAAGCATAAGAAAACCTAGGGATACACAAAAATGGAGGGCGAGATTCTTAACTTCATTAAGGTGTGGATTTCAGTCCTCGTTTCTCTCTGCTTTTGCTATTCCATTAGAAACATAGTTCCTAAAGGAACAAAAAGACTCCTTTCTGTACTGCCGGTAGTTTGCCTCTTTCTCTACCTCCCTCTTAAAATCTCCTCCGTGCATCTTGGTGGTAGCACAGCATTCTTCATCGCTTGGTTGGCCAACTTCAAGGTCCTACTCTTTGCTTTCGGTAAAGGTCCTCTGTCTTCAGATCCATCAATCTCACTACCACTTTTTATAGCTCTTGCTTGCTTACCAATCAAGATCCGACAAAAGGGTAAAAATAAAGAAACCCCATCTCCAAACCCTCGCCTAGATGGGCAAAGCAAAGAGAACCCAGCTCCTAGCAGAGGTAAAGAAGGCCTTCGGAATTATGCAATAAAGGGTGTGCTCTTGGCCTTGCTGATACGTGCATATGACTACAGCGATTACATTCATCCAAATGTTATCTTGATTATGTACTCTTTCCATGTCTACTTTCTCCTTGAAATCCTTCTAGCCGTGGGTGCAGTCCTGGCTCGAAATTTTCTAGGCCTGGAACTTGAACCTCAATTCAACGAGCCATACCTTGCTACCTCGCTGCAGGACTTCTGGGGCTGCAGATGGAACCTCGTCGTCACCAGTATCCTACGCCCCACCGTGTACGAACCCACCCGTGCCATCGGATCCCATCTGATTGGCAGGAAATGGGCCCCACTTCCAGCTGTTTTCGCAACCTTTGTGGTATCGGCAATAATGCATGAGATCATTTTCTACTATCTGGGGCGCGTGAAGCCCAACTGGGAGATCTCGTGGTTCTTTCTGCTTCATGGATTTTGTTTAACGGCCGAGATCGCTCTAAAGAAGGTCTTGAACGACAGGTGGCGGCTGCCGAAGATGATCTCGACGATGTTAACTGTTGGGTTTGTTATGAGCACCGGCTTTTGGCTGTTCTTCCCCAAGTTTGTAGAGTACAAGGTCGATGTTAGAGCGTTTGAAGAGTACGCGGAGATAGGCGCGTACATGAAGAATGTGAGTCAGAGTATAGCTCGTGTTTTACCTGGTCATTAACGTATAACGGTCATTTTGTAAACTCTACCGTCTCATCGGACCAGTCAATAAAAACAATACTGTAGCGGTCATAGTAATTTCATTTTATATACATATTTTCTAGAACGATTGTAGCGGTCAAGAGGAAACTTCGGATGTGGGCGGGCGTTGTATCTTGTTTACCGTTGGAAAACAGGACAAATGTCTACTATCTCCATCAAATTAACTACTTTTTTTAAGTTCTTCGTCGCGTCTTTGTGAACAAACAATCCATTATGAAGTCATCACAAACACAAGACATCAAGATATAAACTCTACTGATTGTAATTTGTTGCATGAATTAAAGTTAATTCGGCAAAATCGTTCTTGACATTAGTGAAAGATAATGTTCCCAACAAGATATGATCCATTTCCAGTACACAATCCTGGCACTTGACGTTTTTGCCCTTCACCGAACAAACTGAAGGAGCTTTTAATTTGGATAGAATTGTCTTTTTTATGGGATATATTATTAGTCATTATAAAATTAATTAAGAGACGAATTAGCACAGTAAAATAATTATTTTGCTCTTAAAAAAATAAAAATAAAAACTTAGTTTTCAGTCAAAAGTACTTTTATCTTCTAAAATATACACGATTAAGTTACGACCATACTTTTTATTTAGCTTGAGTCTTAATCTAAACTTCTAAACTGTATGAGAGTTTCCATTATATAATATTGTCAATTAAAAAGGTCTAGTAAAAAAAACATATTTCAGGATCATCCTAGTTAAATTGCTAAACTCGTAATTTAGATTATGAATTCTATTATATTAAATTAATTTTTTTATTATACGATAAAAATATAAAAACCAGTTTACAATTAATATAATATTAAATAATATAATTTAATAAAAAATCAACATCAAATAATATAATTTTTTTAAAAAAATCAATAAAAAAATATAAAAACTTGAGGCTACGTGGCCAACATGCTTAGACCAGTATTTATTTTTCATTTTATAAGAGGCGAGGTCGTCTACCCCTTTTTTTTTGAAAAAAAAACAAAACAAACAACAGGTCGTACATCACATAATAAGAAATAATGGAGCCCCGGTGCTCGAATCTTCTAATTAAAAACACGATTTAATCAACTGAACTACATAACAAGAACATTATAATAGTAATCAACTTTTCCTAGCTGATTAACTAAACAAAAAGTTAAAAAAGAGCACGTGTCCGGCCCTCACTTTCTAACACGTATTCTAGAAAGATGTGTAACCAGAGACTTTTCAGATTCCACCAAGTCGTCGATTTTCTATGGGCTAATTTATATATATATATATATATATATATATGGTCCAGTTGAATTGAACAGATTGGCTGAATGGTATTTAATATAATTTAATTGAAAATGTATATGGTCCAGTTGAATTATGGTCGAATTGAACAGATTGGCTGAATGGCATTTAATCTAATTTAATTGAAAATGTAAGCTTGGACTATCCATATATGATCCAGTTGAATTATGGTCCAATTGAACAGATTGGCTGAATGGTATTTAATCTAATTTAATTGAAAATGTAAACTTGGGCTATCCAGTAATTGGCAACATGGTATTTTAATAAATAAATAAAAATATAAACTTAGACTATGTATTAAATTTATTTTTTCATATTATTACATTAAAATTATTTTTTATAATTATTAAATTAATCACACTTATTAAACTCAACAATTCAAGGACTAGAACATGTTTTTATATATATTTATTTAAAAATCCTAGAATGCATGAAGTTTTTTCTTTTTATGTTAAAAACAATTTAGCTAAATCCTCGCCATTGCACTGAACACGGATATAGATTTACTCGAATCACTTTTCTAACATTTAAATTTTTGTTGCTTTTAACTTTTAATATTTAATTTATTATAATTGAATTTTCTAATTTTTTTAATATAAATTCACTGGTTTTATAACGATGTAATTTCGCAAGTTAACTATAATTAGCCCTAACCAATTTATATGTTGTTATCTTAATATTATTTTAAAAATATATTATATAATATGTCACCATTTAAATATTTTAAAAGTATTTTGGTCTATATATATATATATTAAAAATTTAATTTCATAATATCTTTATCTTTTTTAAAGTGGAAAAAAATAGCAAACACCACAGTTAAGAAAACTAGTTTTTTCATCTAGTTTTCTTCATCTAAGATCTGTTGTGATATTAAAATTTTAATTTTGTTTTAACTTTAAATTATTTTTTTTTAGATGTTTTGGTATATTTATGTTAAAAATATATTATTTTAATATATTTTAAAAAAAAATATTTTAAAAAATAAATAACTGATAAAATTAATTTAAGAAAGAAGAAACGTATACATTATTGGATTTTTAAGCTTGTCCTATATTTAAAATAACCTCGGCTGATCCATGTCCACAAAATAAAATATGCCTTTGCCTTGCAGTCTCTGCTCTCTACGCGTTATTGTGCATGATTTCCTGCACACAGGTGGACTTACCAGTTATCACACACTTCTTATTTAAAATATATTATTTTAATATATCAGTGTGGAGCCCATGTTAGGAGGGCTTATTCGTGGATGGGAACATCAATAACACGTGGTAAAAACAGAGAAGTTAATTATAATTTAAATATTATTGGAGGTATAAAATGTATAGTTTAAAAGTCTTCTTGTTACTTTTATAGACAAAATCATGTTCTGGTATACATTCTCTTTCCTTTTTTACCCTCAAAATCTTCCATCAAATATAAGAGAATAAAAATCACTCGCTTATATATAATGCTTGCAAGTATTCAAATTACTCAATCCTTCTTCTTTTTTATTTCCATACTTTTTTTCCTTACTGTTTGAAGTGCTCATCTTCTTTATTTCTATTTTTTTAGATCGTTTTAATATAATAATATTAAAAATAAAAAATATATTATTTTGATATATTTGAAAGCAAAAATTAATTTGAAAAATAATATCTACCACACTCTAGACAGATCCTTGGATAATCAGGCTTCTATAATTATTTTTTCAAACAATGATGATAGATTTTTTTTAAAAAAAAAAATAATACACCAAAATAAGTAATGTACATGAAATGAAAGCATGGTGATTTTAAATAAAAGTTGATTTATATTTACCCAACCTACGGCTAAGGGACGCAACATCACAGCTAGTTAAGTTTGCCTTGATATGGGCCAAGGCCCAATGAGGCATATCCTCTTTCCTTTATCCAGTGGTTTTTAAAAAGAGGTAGATTTTTTTTTTCCTATAAATTTTAAGTGGTTTTTAAAAACTTTTTCCCGCTTTAATATTTTGTGTTTGAGAGTGTATGAAATGGTATCTGAACTTTATTTATATGAAATTTAAATCCTGAATATAGAAAGAAGAGAGAGGATGTAAAACATAAGAGAGAAATCCGAAAACATAATCCTGCAATATTGGTGCTGATGTATTTGTTTTTACTATGAAATTTTATTTAGGATGGTTTTAACGCTCCATGTAACTAGAAAAATGAGATAAAGTCTTGTGAAGAAATTTTGATTTTTTGAATTTCATTCTAGATTTTTGAGATTTTATAATGAATTTAAGTCAAATGTGATAAAAGTTGTTTCTAAAAGTATTTTTTATTTAAAAATATAATAAAATTATATATTTTTTATTTTTTAAAATTTATTTTTGAATTCAGCATATCAAAACTATAGAAAAAACATCAAAAATAAATAATTTAAAGCTAAAAACATCAAAATCATGGTTTTCAATATTTTTTTTAAAACTATAGTAATGTGTTTTTGTGTGAAATTAGTGTAAAATTGGAGTTTTTGTGAAAAATTTCAGTTTTCGACACCGTTAAGTCACTAGAAATTTGGGAAAGAAGGAGACTAGATGACGCGTCATCTCTTAACGAAGAGAACACGTCTGCCTTCCCTTCCCTTTTATTTATATATATATTAAAAAATAACAATTACTGTGTCGCACCTTTCCAGGCCCAGCACGCCAACCTGGTTACCTCGAGGCCCTGCATTTGGGTTGGCGCGCCCCCAGCCCAAGTTTTATCCTTTTTTTTTCCATTTTCTTTTCTTCTTTCCATTATTTATTATTTTTTCAGCATCAGTTATTTCTCAATAATTAATGATTGTTTTTGTTATTTTTCATACAGCCTCGAAAAAAAAATGATTATTTTCCACAATTCTAATTTTATTTAATATTTTTTTAAAAATAGTATAGAAAATAATCATTATTCTAAAAAATAATGATTTTTCATGAAATCTTTAAAAAATAAACAATTATATAAAGAAATTATAGTAGCAGAGGTTTGATGGTTGATTATTAATCAATATAAAATGCATAGTTTTCATAAATTTAATTACTATAACACTTAAAAATCAGTGTCAACTGATGATTCGCATTTAGAATAAAAAAATGTCTAAATAACAAGGCTTTAATAATTGATAATTTAGCATTTTTAAGTTTAAGTTATTTCTAACTCCTTATGTATCTATTTAAAATTTTTAAGAGAAATCAAATGGAATAAATGAATAGGAATGAAATTAAAAAAAAAAGCTAAAATTTCAAAAAGTTAGTAATAAAAAAATAAAAGTTGAAATCTATAAAAGTACAAACTAAATAACATGATTGTTTTTTTGAAGTGCGGGTGAGAATTCCAATAACACGAGAGAGAAAATAAAAACACTTTATCGTAGCTTAATAGAATTTTCTCCATGACCGTGTGCCACACCACTGAAAAAAGAATGACTCACTACAGATGTAAATAAAAGATCTTGGTAACCGTACAACCTCACAAGTGTCGCCTGAAATGCACAAGGGCTGTCACACACTAACTCATGCTTTTTTTAATTTATTTAATTGTTTTAAATTATCAAACAACCTTTAACTAAATCTAAAAATTTAAAAACACATAAAAGACTAAAATGCCCTTGAAATCAACCTTAGTTTTTTTAGATTTTAAGATTAATTTAATCATTTAACTATTTAAACAAAATGGAAAAGATAAAGAAGTTTTTCTATACTTGTTTGCATTTTTTTTCTTGTAAGAATATGATCGTAATTTAATCGTGTAATTTTTTTAGGAGATAAAAGGCTTTCTGATTAAAATCTAAATATTTTTTTGTTTTTAAGATAAAATAATTATTTTATTGTGATAAAAATAAGTGTCCTAATCAATTTATCTCAAATTAATTTTACAATGTCTAATAAATTCCTTGGCAAAGTCGATTCTACCATCAATTGCAAGCTTCTTCCGTTTTCGAGGGAAGAACAAAAATATCATTTTACTATTCCAATAATGTAATGAAATATGTCTTACGTCATGCTGTTTTGATAATGGCTTCTGGTTTATTTTAAAAAAAATTAATAAACTAAAAGTAGTTGGGCTTTTATTGTTCCAACATTGTTCATTCGGTGGTATAAGTGTAGTCTTTTCAACTGAAAACCCGACTAATTTGTCCTAAACCAAATGTTTTTCTTCATTAAAAATCAATCAATCAATTCTACCAAATTTAAATCACCAATTTTTGTTGACTAGACATCAATGAATTTTGAAAAACCAAATACAAAAAATTTACTATGATAATTTAGGGTAGAAAAGTTTTTTTCATTAAAATTTAATCCATATATTTTTTAATAATTATAAATAAAACTAAACATTTTTCGAAAGCAAATCGGCAGCAATGCGCGGCCACATACTAGTTATGCTAAACAAAAAAAAAAATAAATATCCAATAAGTAGCCAAGTAATAAGAGTTTGAGATCAAAGAATTTGTTCTTTTTGTGATTTCAAGTTTGAGTCATGTGGTTGCTAATATGATAGTCACTGGAGGTTTACATGGTCGTTAACTTCAGTGCCCGTGGGATTAGTCGAGGTACACACAAGCTAATCCAGACACCCACGTTAATTAAAAAAAAAAATTGCATGCATACCTTCTTTCATAACTCTTAATTATTAGTACCTAATTGTATTTTTATAAAAGTCAAGCTACAGCATTAAATGAAATACGGTTGTGCCTGCTGTATTTTGGAGATTAATTCTTATATGTATTAATAGCATGTCTGCCAAAGTATATGAACAATATGAGCAATGTCCTTGAGTTATGGTTTGTTCTCTATTAAGAATGATTATGATATCAGTCGCCTGAATTCAGAGCAGTCGCCTGAATTCAGAGCAGTCGCAGGTTACAACTTCCCTTTCAGTCATGGTTTGTAGCTTTGGTCCCCTTGAGAAAAAGCACGTCTGGTCCGGAAGGAAGTGGTATGTGATGGGTTGGTATCTACTTAACTTATGGGCTTTCTGTAGCATTCGTGTCTGGAAAGTTATCGACAGCCTCAAGCAAACGAAAGATAGTTACAAACACAACATCCTTAAATTTCAAGTTTTTCAAGGAAATTGTTTAATCTATTTACCAAGAAAGATTAAGGAGAAAAACAAAAGAAATTATACATTCTGAATTCATTTAGGCCAGATTAATTGGGTTTTAATTTTGATATTAATTCGGTCAAATCTAATTAAACTAGTCATATTAATTTTATAAATTTTATAATTTGATTAAGCTGATTAAATCTAGCTCATGCCTGATTGAATTAACATTAAAAGATTTCTTTTAAAAAATTAAATAATACTATTTTAATAAAGTTAGTTGATTTAATGACTTTTGAATTGACTCAAAAGTCAAAATGATTTGGCAATTCAAGTTGTTTTTCAAATTAGATTCTAAATCTGGTATTACCCTTAGGATGCGTTTGGATCATAAATCAACAACATTGTAGCTGTCTCCGCGTAGCAAGTCACATGAGTCCATTTTTCTTGCGTATTGGGCGGTGCAGATAATGCTGCCCTCCATACAAATCAAATAGGAATTTCATGATCCGGACAATTAATCTTTTACTGCCTCACCACCATTATTGGCCACCGCTATCGCCGCCTTCATTTTGCTGCCAGCATTAATCAGCGGTGTAGCCACTACCTCTCCAATATTGCCGCCATGCCACAATGACAACCGCCGTCCCTTCACCATCATCTTATTTAATCGCAAGTATCACCATACTTCTTCCATCATTCACGGCAACGAACAGGAAACGTTTTTAGCACAATGTTCTGCCTCGAAGAAATAATTTCCTTTTAAAAAAAAAACAATCATTTTCATGAAAGTACAAAAAAAACAAACATGCCCTAGAAGTAGTAATTTAAGAAAAGGGTATAAAGCTCAAAATAAGAAAAATTACATGACGCAAGATTAGCTTTTACTGCAGCAGCTAGTTAATTAATTAAGTAGCAAAGGCATGCATAAAATTAAGGCATGAAAATAGCCTAGGGATTCCAAGCCAGTGGGCTCTCCTCCCTACCTTGTCTAAGGGACCAGGAACCCAAAGAAGACTTTCTTGCTGTACCCACAACCCACACCTCCATCCCATCATCCAGCCACCTAAAAGGCTAAAACCACAGTGTGCCACACAGAAACTACCTCTGCAAGAACCTCCTCCTCATCATCTTCAAGTATCAAAGTCTTGCACTTCTTGCAATATTCATTCTTTCATACCTATTCAATCGATAAAGAGCATCGAGAATTCGTTTTTCACCTTGATTTCCCAAAAGAAGAAACCGACATTTTTCCTGATGGGATACCTTTCTTGCAAGGCAGACTCGGCCATTGGCATAATCTCTACTACCCCAACGTCTCAAACATCTTCTTCTTCTTCTAAAAACAAGCAAGAAAAACCCATCAAGATCCAGGAGTTTAACTACAGTGATATTGAGGCAGCAACCAATGGTTTCTCTGACCAGAAACTGCTGGGCAAAGGCAGCCATGGCTGTGTCTACAAGGCTGTTTTACGTGGCCGACATGTTGCTGTTAAGAAACCGTCAAAGGGTTTTGAAATTGGCCAAGAAGTCGATAACGAGATCGAGATCTTGTCCAAGATTCACAGCCCAAGATTGGTAAACTTATTAGGCTTTGCTACTGATACCAAGGATAGATTGCTTGTTGTTGAGTTTATGAGTAATGGCACTCTTTATGATATTCTTCACTCAAATTCTAGACCACCCAATTGGGGTAGAAGAATTAGGATGGCTTTGCAAATTGCTAATGCTATTGATACATTGCACTCACAAAACCCACCCATAATCCATAGAGATATCAAGTCTGCAAATGTTTTGATTGATAGGAATTTCAATGCAAGATTGGGTGATTTTGGTTTAGCACTTAGATGTGGTGTTGATGATGATTATAGACTTAAGTCAACCCCACCTGCTGGAACCATTGGCTATCTTGATCCATGCTATGTTACCCCGGATAATTTGAGTACTAAAACTGATGTGTTTAGTTTTGGGATTTTGTTTTTGGAGATTATTAGTGGAAGGAAGGCTATTGATGTGGGGCATTCGCCGCCTTCTATTGTAGATTGGGCAATTCCACTAATTAAAAAGGGGAAACTTGCTGCTATATATGATCCAAGAACTTTCCCTCTTAAGGATCCTATGATTAGGAAGCAGCTGGCTTTGATTGCTTCTAAATGTGTGAGGTCTTGTCGGGAGCGGAGACCTGCAATGAAGGAGGTTGTTGATTGGTTAACTACATTGAGTAAATTGGTTCCGCTTCATTCATGGAATGGGTTAAACAATCCGTGCATGATGGTGGAGACAATGGGGCGTCCTGTTGAACTAAGAAACACACGGTTTGGTTCCAGACCACAAGGTGATGGAGAAGAGAATTTGAATGAAATAGATGGTAAAATGGGCAGGAAATCAACGATGGATACACGGCGAGTGTATTCAGATTTGGGGTTTCGAAGCAATTTGATGGAACTCATGGCTGGAACAGATGCCGAGACTGATGGGGTCGAGTCTAGTTTGAAATCTGCAAATCGGTTTTCTAGTTCTAGATTTGTTAGTCCACGATATGGTATGGAAGGAAGAGCTCAATCTCATGCCCATGGTAAAAGAAAAGGTCTCTTTCAAGCTAGAAAAAACCAATCAGTTGGGGGTGGTTCAGAATTATTCCCAACAAGGGATAACGCAGTTGCTCGTTCAAGTTTTAGTGGCCAGGGTTGTTATGGCATCTAGTATGCTGCAAAGATTTGTTTGAACTGGCTTGACAGTAGAGCGAAGCTCAGGCTTGTAAGCTTCTCTTGCTTGAGAATTACACGTTGTTGTAGATTTGTTGGTAGCTCATTGATTAGTGGTTTTCACTCAATTATCTTTTTTCAACGCTCATCCAAATGTTTACGTCTTGTTAAATTCCACGTACATTTAGATCAAGGGCACATTGCTCTTGTCCCTTGCATAGGTTGTTGATCCTTTCCATTTATTACATCGTTGTTATGCCAAGCTGATGTATTGTCAAGAATTCTGTTGAATAAATAAGTTAAAGTTGATTCAGAACAGTTCGGATTGCTTAGAATCTTTAACTTCTCCAAATTTCTGGTAGCTTTTTTATTAGCCAGAGTTTGGTCCTGTATTTTCTGTATTCTATAGACAAAAAGTATCTTTGGAATTAGGGTGAGACATTACTGGAATTTAGAATTAAAAGATGAAGAGTACTTATCATATGAAGGAATGTTGGTGGTTCATAATGTTTACTTGTACAAGTTGTCGGGCTTCAGCAAAATCAGTGTGAATAAAGCTTATTTTGTCAGCAAGCAGTTTGGCTCTTGTTCTGTTTTCCATTGAAGATAATTTCTCTTGACGATCTGTTTCTTTTGAAAATTGCGTTGTTTCAAGAAAACTCAACTCAAAAACTTGTGGGCCAAGGTTCAATCCTATAGTTAATTGTGTGGTCTATGATATGTCTTCTTCAGTAGCAGAACGACATACAAGTTTTTCATGCTAAAAAAATTGCACGTAGATATTCATTTCCAAAGACAAAACAAATATACTGCATCAAATTGGAATTTCTGTGACAACAAAGGCATTGAAAAAACATTTCTTGTGGACATGTATTTCTAAAGCTATCTATGAAATTCTCTCTTAAGCTTTGAAATTCCTGCAAATGTGATGGAGATTGCTCGTAGCGCAACTTCCAAAAAAAAAAACTCTGCTTTCATATTAACTCGCTTAGGAAAATCTAGTAGCAGTATAGCACTAGAGACTTCTTTCTACCTTGAGACAGACATTTGTCATGTAGGGCATTGATATTGGCTAGGTTGGTAACCAAAGTGTTACCAGGATTTTATCCGGTTAATCTTAAAAAAACCATACCTTTCTGTAATAAAAACTTAGTTTGTTTGATTTTGAGATTTGGATAAACAGTTGAAACTTCAAACCACCTCTTTCATTATAAAGAATTGTGAAGGACTCAAGCATTATTATTCTTGATAAAACAGCGGTTGCTAATTGTTTCAATGATTGGCAAACTTACAGATGTTATGTTTACTCTAAGAAGGAACTCCTCTGACATGATTGATATTAATCACAGATGGACCTACTAAGATAATTAATTGGCATTCCTTCATTTAAAACAACTGCGTTGTCTTTTTCCTATGTGTAATCATACACGTAAACATATTTCCTCACGTTCTTGTGCTAATCACTTGTTCATTAAGGGCTAAACATTATGCTGCAACAGGTAAAGCGCGACACCAGCTTCGTTAAATTCAATCAGAGAGAGGGAGAGATTTAACTCCAAGTGAGATTGCATTACCTGTCACATTTTTCTTCAGACGTCTCATTCTCAACACCTGTTTTTTGTTTTACCAGACAAGGACTGCACAGAATCCAAGTTGTCCATTCACATGGATACATATCATGTTAGACAAAAAAATGTTATTGGTTCAAACAATTGAAGCTCAGTTCAGTTGAGTTATCCACGCAAGAAGGTGGCCCAGAAGTTTTGTTTCAAGCTTCAAAAACCAGGACAGAGAGATGGTGTCCGTAGCTGTTAGCAGTGAGCAGGAAGGTTTATATTCCTCACCACATTTCAAGGCTTTACAGCTCATTTAATTACCAATAGCATGTGCCTCTTCTTTTCATATGCCAAGACAGTTGCGTTATGCATCCACTGCTTTGACTTTCAACTAAAGCTGAAACTATATGCTTTTATTGTTAACAAGATGGAACCCCATTTTCTTGGATCCTATTCCTCACCAGTGGATCAGTATGATTTATTTTCCCTTCAATTTTTGACATGGAACAATTTCATCATTGCGTTTTTTTTTTTTGTAAATGCTTGAAGTCCCACTGGACTAACTTTCATGTTCAAGACTAAATAAATCTCTCCTCCACTAAAAATCTTAGGCAGTTCAAGTTTTTTAGCTGGCAATCCTACCTTAGGTAAAGATTATCTGAAACTTGATTTTGCGAAGAGCAAGATACTGATTATCCAAGTCAAAACCTGAAGATTTTTGTGTTTCTATTTTTTTTCAAAGCATATATTATAATTACGGGAGCTGCGAGTATGGCAGGGTAAAGGGGTATGATCATGATGGGGAGGAACAACTGATGTTTTTACTTATTACCAGGCCGAGGAAAACGTCAAAGGCTCTTGTTTTCTTCGAGAGGCATTTCTTTTGTCTGTACGTTATTGGCTTTTTATTGATTAATTCAGTTACCTTTTCTAGTCATCCAGTCAATGCAATTACTAGGTTCGAAGTTTCAAATCTTGTCTTCACGGTGATTAATAATAATAATAATAAAAATAAAAATAATAATAAAGAGTGATAATTTCAATTTGCCTCAAGGTTCAGGAATAGTCTAGGTTTTCACCTTGTACTATTGGCTGAATCCACGTCATCCCTGATTTTTAAAACACAAATCAATTTACTCTTTTTTTTTTCTATTAAAAAATAATATAAAATAAATCTTAAAATTTTATCGAAACTTAAACTTTAAGTTAAAGGTTTAAAATTTGATAAAAGATTTAGTTTATATTAAAAAGTGAAATCTAAGATACAAAATGAAATATAAAGAGATGAATGGTAAAGGCATGCATCCATGGAACTCATTATTGGAAACTACTTTTCCTTCTTTCTTTCTTTTTCTTTTTTAAAATATCACTAGTAAAATAGAGCGAGGCTACAATTGTTCGTTAGAAAAAAAATAAAGAATTGCTAATAATTCAATAGTTTAATTTTATAATTTTTTTTATCTATAATATTTTAATTTGATAAGTTATGCATCACATCCTCACCGTTCATGTTGGTTTTATCAAATTTGTTGAATGGCTACTTAATAATTATATCAAAAGTTTATTTTTTTTTTTTTGGATATTATATGTGGGAGAGAGATGGATTTCTCGGCTGGGTAATTTTAAAGTTCTGAATTTTTTTATTTTCCTCATTTTAAACCTTTTATTTTATTTTCAGTTATTGCCTAAACTTGATGGAAAACAGATTCCGAACACCATGAACTCAACAAGTTTAGCTGACAGGTAAACTTTTGACGACACGTCGTTTGTTGGTGGGGATACATGGTAAGCTGGCAGGTGGCAACCCATCATCCATTCGGTGGGTTCCGTAAGTGACTTGCCGTTTTGACATCGTGTCCTTTCACATACCAAGAAAGAAAAGGTTCTGCAAAGAGCTTCCCAACAATCAGAGAGAGAGACTTACTGTTACAACAGCCTCTTCCTTGGAAGAGGTAGAAATTCTAAAATTACACTCAGTAAGGCCTCGGGGTACAAAGAATTCTTTGAAACAGACTGTTCTTGGACTCGGCAAAGCAGAGCAAACCGAAGAGACATCTTCATTATCCCAAACTACATGTCATGAAACCATGGCAGATGCAACGTCTCTTTTGTTTTCGAGTTCTGCAAATAAGCATACATGGCCAGTGAAATAACAGCAAGACCACCAGATACAAAAATCAGTCCCGACTCCCAACATGCATCTCATTTGTGTGCTCAGATTATGAGCATGTCGTGGCTCTCCGTGCAGAGCCCTGGCCTTGGAGGACAAGCAAGGGGAGCAGGAGCGTTAGTGTCACCGGAAAATGTTTTAAGCAGAGGAATGAAATTTCCAAAACTCATCACGTTATTGGAAGCTCCATTGCTCAAACAAATGATAATGTCATGAGGGAGAGATACAACTGACGGTGACAGCAGTAGATGCTTAATGCCACTACTGAACTTCAACCAGAAATGTAAGTTGTAATAACATTGGTGGACAAAAAACCAAAACTCTATTTCCCAATACTACAGACAAATGTCGAGAGATTAAAAAGAAGAAAGAAAAAAATAGAAGCAATATCATTAATGTCCTGAGAACTATCCTCACTGACTCATGGTAGAAAAAGCATTAATGTTGAGTGTTGAGATCTTGTAACAACGATGTGGGGCAAAAATCCAAAACCCTACAGTTCTGTCTAGAGAAGTAGCTTTTGTGTACATTGAAGAAGACAGCCAGCTAAATGAGCTCCAGCACATGTCAAAAGAGAAATGCCAAGTAAAGATCATATAGTTTTGAATTGTGTTTTAACTTGATCTCACACCAGCACCCTGCCTTGCCTTGATCATTCTTTTGAGCGTTGCCAGCCAGAAGTTACATTCGTCCCACTCACTTGTGGTAAGAAGCACCTGTTCCGAGCACATGAACAGAAAGAGTTATGGTGCTTGAAACTCACTTCAGGTTACCAGCACATATAAAAAGTGTCAAAACATAAATAGCCCTCATGTAACACATGCCTGGATTTGTAGAGCTGAGCTAAAATCATTTCTGTCCAATGCCTGGCATAGCTGAACAAGCTTATCAGAAGCATTTTTTGATATATCCCCACTGTTGAGTTTGGCAAACAAGGCACCTATTTTCCTTGAATTATCTTCAATTTCACGCCTCCTGGCTGGATTTGCACGGGCACCACCCAAAGCTTCTGATGTCTCGTTAAACAGTCTTGTCAATGTTACAATGACTGGTTTATGGTGAGCTGAAACACGTTATTGAAATAAATTTGTCAGTCAGTCACACATCATAGAAATCATTGTAGTATACAAACAAAGCATATAACCTCTGTTATCATCAAATGTTAGAAACCAAACTGGTTGGGATTCCAGCAGATTATTAATCCAGCCTAAGCCAACATTTAAATTTCAAATGCTCTGATAGCAATCATTTTCACTCATTTTAGTCATGCATGATTTCTAGTCTCAAACCATCTCTACATGCTACAACATCCATGACAATTGATTGCTAGAACTGCCCATCAGTGAGGACCTGCAGCCTAAATGTTTGCTAATACATGACAATTATTATTTCACGGCCTTACAGCTACACAAAGATAACCTCAAATTATATAAGATAGACAGCCCTAGTGCAACCAGAAGTTTTCTAAAACTATTAGTAGATTAAAGTCGATAACCAAAGTAGATCTATTTTAGCAAAAGTGCAATTTGTTTTGGCAATTACCAGGCACATTTGATGTATCAACTGTTTGCACAGTTGGTGGTGGAGCAGCAGGAGCCACAGCTGGTTGGACTGGTGCAGACTGAGTAGGACTAGGCGGCTGCATCAAACCAATTCCAGGTCTTTGAGCAACCCCTGCATGTACAGGCCTAAATCCCATTGGTGTTGGGCCAGGAGCAGCAACTTGTGGAATTCCGTGGCCAGGAATTGCACCCACCTGAGATGTAATAGGTCCTTGAGAACCAGTTGGGGGTTGTACAGGATTATAAGCAGAAGTAGCAGTTCCCTGAAACAAGCAAGCAAATTTTTTAGTGTATCACTCAGAAACATTAACACCAGATTTGCAATCAACAGTAAAAACACAGACTGGATATAACTGAGAACCCAATGTGGGTTGCTGATACTGTTGTGCATTTCTTAGACTGGGAACATTTGCTGGAACGAAAGTCCTGGTGGCTTGTTGAGTACCAGCATGAGGTGCAGGTGGAGCAAAACTTGGCTGTAAGAACAAAGGTGAAGTGATGAGTGGTAGTAACAAGTAGCACTAACTATTGACACAATTGTCGTTATCTATCCCAAAGAACAAAGAGAACATAATTCAAGCTTCAATCAACGCATCTATATGCAAACAATCTCTTCCAGAAAAACTACAGTTTGAATGTCTTGGTACATAAAGGATATCACCAAGTCAGGAAATAAATCATATGTATATGCACTCAAATACGTCTGAACATGACCAAGTCAGGAAATAAATCATATGTATATGCACTCAAATACGTCTGAACATGACCAAGTCAGGAAATAAATCATATGTATATGCACTCAAATACGTCTGAACATGCAGGTGAACTATGTGATAAGTTATCTTTTACATCAAACAAAATCAAGATAAAGAAAACAGAATACCTGAGGTGCCTGAGGAGCAGAAGTTGGAACGAACATTTGGGGCTGTGGTGCAGGCTGATATGCTAAGGGCTGTGGTGCAGGCTGATAGGGAGTAGGAGCACCATATCCTCTTCCATATGAAGAGGCAATAGGTTGCTGATAATTTTCACTGTATGGACTGCCAGGAACACTCTGATGCATTTGTTGAGCTACTGCTCCCTAAAAAATAAACAAGCATAAAGTGGTCAGTCATGTGAGCAACACGTCACATTCTCTAGAAACAGCAATTAAAACAAACAAAAAAAACATGAGGAATGAAAAGCCAGAAAGTCCACCTGATAATAAGAATGAGAGGCATCAGCCACACCAAAACCAGACTGTTGGGCATCATAAACTGATCCAACTTGCTGTTGGCTGTTCTCAAAAGCTGGAGCCTTTGCTTCTTTTTCTGCATCAGAAATCAATTTCTTAATCTGATACCCAGTTTGAAGACAGCACTGATAATGCAATAATGTCAGGGTCATGAGGCTATAGGAGAAGTTATGCTGGATTGTGTTAGTGCTGGATTCAATTGGAGGGCCTACTTTAACCACAGTATAGACGAGCTCTTTCTTGTTTCAACTAAGAAACATTTCCTTTACCACAATACACCAGAGTTATTAAAAGATGTCATTATATGACCTGAACATGACTCAAACACCAGAAAAACACCTGACTCAACTTTGAACACACCAGATCAAGCAAAAAGAAGTTTTCACACAATCCATTTGTTTTGTCAGTTCACTAAGAATGAGCTGCACCAGGTGTAAAGGAAACCCTGCACCAAATCGTATGGACAAGGCTGAAAAGAAAAGCGGCGAGCTGAATGATAGCGCTAACATAGCAGGCAGCAACTACAATCAAGTATTTCTATTGCCAGGTCTCCATACTATGTATTTAAACCTAAATTTCCCACTACGATTGATAGAGGTTAAAGGGAATGAGATTGCAACATCGCAAGTTATACCACTTAGTAAAAGTATTTATATATATCATTGACAAAAATTTTGCTCCCTTTGTTTTCCCATTTCCTTTATTTTGTTTGGCTCAGTTTATATACTCATATTAAAAACTTTAAACCAACAAAAAATAGTACTCGTAGATTTGGAATATTGAGATTGTGTTTTCAATGGCCATGATCTAGATAATATCCCATATTAATGTAACTGTTGTTGGAATATAAAATAATGGATGATCTCTCAACATCATAATGTCTGGAACTTGAGTGATAAACTACGATTAAGGATTGAAAACTGTGAAGTTTTATAATTCTGCGTAAGAATTTTCAATCAACAAATGACGTACCAGTTTCTGTGGAGAGAGCAATACGGTCTCTTAAGATTGTAAGTTCAGGAGACAATTCATCAGACCCTAAAAGTTTCAAGTACTCCAGCGCTGTTGTTAAAAGGCCCTGACTGGCTAAAATTTCAGCATACTTCTCAACAAGCTTGCACAAAGAGGCACTAAATTGCTTTTGGCCACTTGCCAGAGCAAGTACAATAGTCTTCTCCATCAAATCCTAGCCAAACAAAGAATATAAATCAAACTTCCACAATGACAAACATAAAATACTATTGAATTTCTACTTCACTGCAAGCTGACCTGAAGAAGATCAATGTAAGATTTCCCTTCACTCTCGACTGTTAGACGCCTTGACCAAATTTCAACTGTTTTGTCAATATTGCCCGCACAGATATAACAAAGAGTCGCCGCCAATGTATTACCAGCAGCCATTAATTTTGAAGCAAGTGAATTGCATAGCATACTCCATTCCTCACTTGGTGCGAACTGTTATTTATGATGAAAGTAAATCAATATGGAGCAAAAACAGTGTCTTGCACATCTGTTTTAAGAAAAATTTCCATGCGACAACCTCTCCTCACCACAAGCTCACATAAAATTCAAGTGTAAGAATTGCAGGGTCGAATATTTCATAATCAAAACGAACAGTTCAGTCCAAATATAAAAATTGAGGTGTAAGAATATCTCCACTATTATCTGCAAATAAATGTCCAAGCAGGCACCACTTCATGCACAGAAATTTAATTCCAACAGAAATAGCAAAAGACAAATAATCATCAATCAACAGTTAGATAATAACAACAGGATATCTTGCAGTAGTCATAAACAATTTACTACTGAATTCCATCAATTTTTATATATGATATTCACTTCTTCAGGATTTGAGGAGCTTACTGTACAAAGGAGTGCAAGAGTTTCTTTCCAGTATTTGAGTGACCTGGAGTTTACAAGGGTCATTAGATCATTGTTCACCATTGCAGCAACAATCTGAAAATGAAAACAGTTGACAGTGAGGTGACAACTTCTAACCGATTGATAATAGGGGAAAGAATACAACATTGCAATACAGATACATGTATTTGCAAATACATTAAAGGCCTTGGTGCAATAAAAAATAAAAACATAAAAGGGAAAAAAATGTAAGTTAAGCTACCTTCAAGTAAGGTGAAGAGCTCATTTTAAGATATTGGTCACGTGTCTTCTCCCACAATGAAGTGCCACCAACATGAGCAATAACTAAAGCATCAGCCATTTTATTTGCTGTTATGCACTGTGCAACAGCCTCTTTGTAGTCTCCCAGAACCAAGGCACGCTGTATACTATCATCAAACGATGGGTCTGCACTCTCCTCGGGTGTCTCTGTTTCTTGTGATATTTCTTCTGCACTAGGAGCAGATTTCTCAAGACCAACATTATCACCAGAAGGTACCATAGAAGTATTAGCTTTGGGACTTGGAAGGTTGTTAAAAAAGTCTTCCCCGTCATCAGCAGAGAATATGGTGGCCTCTTGATTATTCTCATATCCCATGTCATCAGCTGGCGTATCATCAAGCCGAATGGCATTTATTTCCCGGGTGAGATCGTCCTCCAGAATAGCATCTTTTTCTTCAACTGGTACGCTAAAACCAAGGTGGGAGAGCATCCTAGTTCTTGCGGTTCCATCTTCTTCAAACATAACCTTCAAGAAACCCCAAGTTTCTCGATCGTCCTCTGACCTGCCAGGATGATGACCAGACAGGAAAAACAGTTAGTCAATTTATTTTAAGGAAAAAAAAGAGTAATTGACTCTTTTTCTTGTCCTGAAAAGAAAAGGATTGCTTAATATACAGATGCATACTCAGACTCTTGAGATTTTTTATCACATAAAGCCTTCAACAATGGCTTCTCCCCATTTTGTATGGCACTTTCAAATTCAGATGACCGACTCACCAAACTGTCTTCTGTAACTAAGTTATGCAAAAAAACCTGAGAGACACTGAAAAGAGTAAGTACAAAGGACAAGTTGACAATACATGAGAAAGAACAACTTCACCCAGAAAAGCTACCTCGGAAGCACCACCAGCAGATGACCTAGGGCGAAACGATACTAGCTTTCCTCCAAAGCCAAAAGAAACCCCAACTGGACGCTTATACCATTTTGGAGCTCTTAATTTTCCTGTATAAGAAAGATAGTAAAATAGATATTCTGAAATGAAACTCAAAATAGAGTATACAGGCTTCAAAGCATAAAAGAAACACAAAATAGTAAAAATAAAAAAGGACCATATATGAAATGCTCAACTTTCAAAGTCCCGAAACCCTAACATGCTTGCAGGGGACACTAAAATGATACTCTATCCCACTCTTTCATTAGATAATCACTTGTATACTATTTCAATCTCAAAGAAAAAAAATTGAAGATGCAAAGTAATCTTAATCATCTTTTAATGTTGATATATCAAGTAGGACATCTTAAGCTAAACACAAACAATAGCACCACTTAAACTAGCTTAGCTCAGTCAAAGTTTTGTCCAACCTTGGAATTAAACGACAAACCTAAAACCATGCCTGGCTTGATACCAAGACATTATTTTATGGTGGTAAATGACCAAATAGAAAAATTTAAAAATTTAATATAGAAGGAAGAAGTTGGTGGTGTAGGCCATCAGGCTCAAACAACACATCCCAGCCAGGATTCATGGGCGTGTTATTATTTCGCAAAAGCAAATTAAATTGCTCCAGATCAACTGCTAAAGTTTATGGTATGATTATAATAAATTACACAGAAAACAGATGACAAATTTGACACCACCTCTTGTCTAATAAACTACATTACCTCTTCCAAAATCGCTCTCCCCAGCAATATATCGACTGCAACCCTGCAGAGAAAGATCCAAAACCAAAGACCTCTATAATGGAAATGAAATTTATTTTTAAAATGACAAAGAAACCATATCGCATTTCTATAGACTTTTTTAATTTCCAATTAAGCATTCCATTATACAACCTACTCTTCCAAGCCAACACTATAAAGTTTCAACCCAGTGTATCATTTCTTTTTTTATCTTCTTTTTTTCTTGAGATGCGACATAATTTTATCATGAGTGCATGTTTCCCTTCCCTTACTTGCTACGTGCTGGCCCGCAAGAAGACAAGAAATTTGGCAGCAGAATGACATAAATGCTTACCTCAATGTTGTAAATGCCAATCTTTCCATCAAAAGAAGATGCTGATATAACTCCGGGCATCTTGGGATACCAGTGAACATCAAAGTTCCAGTTGGTGCCAGCCGGTAATTCACAGGCAATCTACTCCAAAATTAAAAAATAAGCATCAACCAAGTTTAAGAAAAGCATAGGCAAGTGAGAGCTTGCAAGGAAAAAAAAAGGATAAAATATTCAAATTAAAATAATCTCATAGCTACCAAAAAGAAACTTATACGACTAAACTTATACTGCTGCAGTTGTACGAGTTTTGTAGCAGCAATTTCCTGCTGAGTTTATGTGATAAATCAAATTTTTATTCTTAAAAAGAAAAAAGGCAGAAAAACAACTGTTCAATTACCTCTCCAGTTACTGTGTTCCAGCAGATTGTTCGGTTATCTTTAGCGCAGGTAAGCAAATATGAGCTGTCATTGGGACACCATGACATTCCAATTACACCTGGTGTAACAAGAGATGAGTCATAAAAAATACTAAGCCGCAAATTGTCACTAAAGGTTTTAAAAGAACAGAATTATTGAGCCTCAGTGTAAGAATCGGCCCATGGAATACTGCCAGGATAAGAAAGGAAGGACCATTGAGGATGAAGATATTTAATTAAATATCACATAAAATGCAACCCTGATTGGTGCGCACATACATGAGAAAAATAAAACATTTGCATTTTCTAGGTCAGAGATGATTTTTGTAACACAGCATATCCTTTCAGCCTCCAATATTACAAAGGATCACGAAATCAGAGAAGTTAAAGACAATTGTTTCTAGTGAGCCTTCTTGACTTTATACCACACAAACAAAGGAGAATGAAACAAAAAGAGAATCTGAAACTGCTATGAGTTATATAGAAATCCGTAAAACATCTGCAAATTAAAAATTATGCAGAAACAAGATCCAGGTAAGTTACGAATTTCTTCCCAATCATTTTGTAGGTTTTGGGAGGAAAAGGATTCTAGAGTCTTAAGGAGGGGTGCTTTGTCAGCTATGGTTTGGACTTTTGGAGTATTTGGGTCAAGCATAGCTGATGCATCTTCAAAAACTATCCTCTAAAAGCAGCTTTGTGGGATATGATAGTATTTCTGGATTCTTTATGGTGTTCCCTCTCAAAAAGACAATAAAACACAAACATAGCCACACTATGTTTATGTTTGTCTTCTTTTTTTCTATCTATTTTTCTCTCTCCTCATAACATAAGAAAAAAGAGTTTGAAATATCATATTATGTCGTACCTTTTGTGTGTCCCACAAACTCCTTCACAGGTTCAAGTACATTTCGCATATCCCAAAGCTGCAAGCAAAAGGCATTATGAATTAGGAAACTCAATGGATATTAATACTTGAAAGAAAAACACTAGCAATAGTGAAGACATTACCCGCAGAGAAGGAGAGCTATCTTCATCTGATGCCACAACAAGCTGAGTGGCAACATCAGGATGCCACTGCAAAACAGAGCATCGCCTTCTAATTGAATCTCCAAAACTGTTTAAGTAGAGGTCTAAAATCAGTTTAGAAGGATAAAGATTTAAAAGATGGTATGGAGAAGGAATAGAAAGCAGAAACTTACGAAATCGCTGGTTTCTGCTTCTTTAGGTCCCAAACCACTGCAAATGAATGAAATAGTCAGCCTTCCACACTAAAGGAAAATAACTATGTGATCAATGGTAAGTGAGGCCATTTTGCTATCTCACCAGTTATTCCATTGGAAGAAGTGGATGCTAATATATGTTGAACTCTGCAATTCCAAGAAACATAAGAAATTTCTCCTTGGGCAGCAGAACCAGTACCCTACATAAAGATCCCACCAGACACAGCACAAAAAACAGAGAAAGAATCAGTAGGTACCAATAAGAGAGCAGGAAAGGGAGAGAAAAGGAGGTAGACAGGCGTTCTTTAAGTTGAAACCCTACTGCTACTAGTCCGAGAAAACACTATAAAGAATAAGGCTTCCAGCAACAACTAAAATCAATTTAAAATTTAAGGAAGTTCAAAAATACAGAAGCACAAGCTTTCTTTGATAAGGGATGAAATCAAATTCTTGCCAGCCTCAAAATCTAACTCCTATTATAAATGCGGGCATGAAACTACAAGAAAATGCAAGGAATGACACACTTTGGGCCTAACAGATGATATCAAACTTGCCAGGTTTTCCCTCTTCCTTCCAAAACCACCCTACCATACTAAATGGTGACACCCTATCTATTAGCCAAGTCAGTGGAGCATATCCTGAGAAAGAAAAGACTTGGCCAATAAAGTCATGCTGCTATTTGCAGAATGACCAGTTTGCATCTTCCAAAGGGTTAAACACCATTATCTCAACATCCTCATGTGAGATTCCAACCAGAGGCAGCGCATAATCAAGTCCAAATATATATCAAAATACCATGGACAACTCTCAAGCTAAAAGAGAGACATTCACGAAAAGAGATTTCTATTCAGAAGCTTCCTTCAGAGCTTATGACAGGAGCTTAATTGTAGTTATGCTACAATGCATGCAAAACTCGGAAGGCAACAATGCCAGACGAAGGAAGAGCACTTTTTTTTTTTTTTGGAGGGGGCAGAGGGGGGGGGTTGCAAAGATTATGAGATTACAGCATCATTACAATTTATCAATACGAAAATTTACCATCAAAGACTGGAACTTTGATAATTTAAGATTGTTTTGGGCTATGGAGGCATTTAGGTACAGTAATCCTTGTTATACTTCATCTCAATCCTAATACAATCATTTAGCAGCTTTTGATTGTTGAATTTAGATTTTCTGGTTGGGAAAATTATATTAGCCATGTTATTATGTACTTCTAGGTAAGCAGGCATAAAGAAACAAATAATTGGATTTTTTCAGCACAAACAAACCTGTTGTCGCATGGTTTCAGTCCTTATCCAAACATTTTGAAGCTTTTACTTGTTAAATTTGGATTTTCTGATTAGGAAAATTATATCGGTGCGTGTTATCTTTACTTCAAGGTAATGATGAAACATTAAAAATCTTCTACATCATTTTTTCTAAAAAATTTGTTTGATTCAAACACTATATAGAAAAGAAGAAGAATGAAGACTAAGTGTTGAGCAGTCATTACTTCCCTTCTTGGGCATACAGGTTCCTTATAGTTGGTTTGGTGGTGAAGAATAGACACTTAAGAAGGTACATAATTGAACAAACATTCCAGCAATGTGAGATGTAGGAAATTGTAAGGTTAATTTCCAAACACGGGCAACAATATTATACACCAATTCCCCTAGATTTTGTTTCAGGATTTATTGAAGTAATTAACAAACATCATACACCTCCAATCTCATCCCTTTTACCTTACAGAAAGCTCCTAAAAGCGAGGGATTAAAACCCCAACAACACCATGTTCAATCCAATCAAATCTTCATAACAATGAGAATAAAAAATATCTCCTTGACCCACTTTGTAACCAAATTGATTAGGACCTGTGACTTTTCAGGGGTATCATGGACTTATTAACAGATTTTCCTGCCACTCTGCCCCCTCTAATAATCTAACAACCAACAAACAGTCATCTTTTCTGTCTCAAATCAAGATATTTCAGCAAGCTTCTGAGGATCTCATATCAAAGCCAAACACACAGCCTGAACCAAGTGTTCCATTGTTTTCCAAAGCACATAAATAAGAAAATACAAAATCTCAACCTAAACACCAGTCCTTGCTCATTACAATAAGATTGCATAACTCCAATGTTGCACATAGACAACCACACTGGAGAAGTATCATGGATTGCAATGGGTCTCCTAAATTACTTGTAAGGAAAGACTTAAAAGGAAGTAGGCATCAGCTGGAGCTGCTGGGTAGCAAGCAAAGATTAATGGATACATGAAACGAGTCTCAGAAAAAAAAGAAAGGGAGCAAAAACGATCCCAAACACCTCTTTACATGTACATCTAGCAATAAAGAGCACTTTATAATAAATTCTTCTTCATCAGTAAGAGTTCAATTGAGGGAACATGGCATATAAAAGACAAAGTACAAGCGCAAAGAAACTTTAAAATGGTTAAGTGTCAAATGTAGCATACTTTGAGAGGTGGAAAATGTGAAGGTTCTGCAGGTGCAGCCAAATCCCATATGCAGATTTCACCATCATCAGCACCAGATGCAAGTAAGTTAGGATTGATAGAGTTAAATTCAAGGCCACGAACCTGAAACAGGGAGGAAAAGTGACAGCCATAAAATCCAGCCATCAAACATCTAAACCATAAGAGTGCCAGAAAAAAAAAATTATTTATAAAAGAATAAACTTACAGGTCCTTTGTGTCGTGAAAGATGACTAACAAGAGCACTTTCACTTGGCTCAGAACTGGGAACAAAAAATAAAATACAAAATAAGGGCTTCATCGAACAAAAGAAAAGGAATTTAGACAAGATTTACAGTGTAGATTTCCATAACATCTTTAACATAAAAGATTAATTTTTTTGAGAAAAATTACATGCAGAGCAGAATTATATTTCTTAAATGCAAGAAAATAGGGAACTTCAAAATCCACCAAAGAAATCTATCCACGTCAATGCAAAGTATAATTTCAACTGGTTCCAGCCAAACCATCACCTGTCCAGTAACTCATTACCCATATTAAATACCAATCCTCTACTTTTATACATTTCCAACTTCGCAGAGAACTCAAACTTCAAAGCACAGTTAAAAACAACCAAAAGATCAAGGCACGAAAATAAAAACCAAAACAGAAAAGAAAGGTGAAAAGCTCTCGTAACAAAATTTTAAAATAATAAATTCTTATCAATGCCAGCTCAAAATGAGATACAATCACTATCTAAACAGCCATTCCAACAACCAAATGAAATGCACTGCCAAGAAGTACTACTACACTCAAATCAAAATTAGGTTTCATCTGAAATTTAATTTGAAAACAATTAATTGCACGGAAAACAAATATAAATATAAAGTTCATGAGAATAAAAATTTCCTACAGACCACATAAACTTCTACATTCCCTCCTATAAAATTACAAACAAAACTCAATTTAAATCAAGCTGAGCATTCCCTGATATACCAGTTTTACTGTTTTAAATCTGAACACAATCTTACCAAATTCCCATCTCTCCCTATATTCCCAACTCGTAAGAAACAACTCTGATCAAGACAATTCTGTTCAATTCAAATCCCATTCAACGCAAAACCAATCCATGCACAAACAAAACTAACGAAACCGCCAAATTAGTATCAGATCTCACTATACTTCCGAAATCCTCCCCTTCACTCCCAATTTCACTGACAATTCATCCTAATTAACAAACTAATCTCAATCAGTGGTGGCAGTAAACCGCGGCCGAGTCGTCATCAGGAGCCGGATAAATTCAAAATAGATAATACATAAAACAAAATTCAAAAAATACCTTATCAGGGACAAAGGATTCCAAATATCGATGTTGCCATCAACAAGACCACCAGCAATAAGTCCAAGACCATAAGCATCAGAGCCGGATCCATTCCTACCCCAAGCGAGACGATTAAATCTTTCAGAACTCTGACACTCACCAACAACAGGGAGATCATGATCCTCCGATTGGAAATCAAGCTTAAAGATCTCAAGATTCGCAGACGAACTAAAGGACAGATCCACTGCCCCCGCCATCGTCCCCGCCGCCATGTAGGGCGAGTCCGGGGCTAACGCCACCGACGCCGATCTATTTACAGACTTAATAGACGCCATAATTCACTCCTGTATAACTACAAAAACGCCAATCGATAATTGGATCTGATTATGAAGAAATGAGAGAAATGGATTTAGGTTGAATTTTTTTAGGGTTTGATCTAGATTTGAGAGAATTGATTTATTTTTTTTTTTCTATATAGACGTTACACACTTGGCTTCGCTCCTCTCTCTCTCTCTCTCTGTTTGTTCGTGTTGCGAGAAGAGAGAGTGATGTGTTTGTTCGATTTTTTTTTTTTCTATTTTTATTATTATTTTCATTTCATTTTTGTGCCTTTTTCGGGTTTAAGTTTGGTTAACCCGGAAGAGGAAGGTTTTTCTTTGCCCTTCTGTTTGTGAATGCGTGCTCTTCAGGTTGGACCTTGGGAGAAAGTGTTAAGGACGAGGGTTTTTTTTGTCTATAACGTATATTTTGTGACGGTAAAACTCTCTTATGTCATTAACCAATTGCTTTATGACATGTGTCAGTAGCATCTCGCCCTCTCTTGGTTTTGCTTGATGGAAAGGGCCCATGAAATTGATATTAAGAAAGTGCTAACTATAGTTCGGTTCGGTGAAAAGAACCATTGGTGAGAGTGGTCATAAAAGAGACTATAGGTATTTTAGATTACGATAAAGATTGTTTTTTTAAATATTTTTTATTTATAGATATATTAAAATAATTTTTATTTATTTATTATTTTTTAAATTTAATTTTAGTATTTATACATAAAAACAATTTAAAAATCAAAATTGACTATAATTACAAACACACCGTACCTGAAAACCAATGTATCTATTTAAATTATTCTGTGTCAAGTAGTGTTAATGTGAGTGTTGTGTTGTGTTGTGTTGTACTATTTTATAAAAATAAATATATTAAATTGTTTAGTAATGGAATTATATGCCATGTTATGTTTTTTTTTTTTTCAGAGTATCCTCGTACTCTTTTTAAAGAGTGAGACTGGTTTTATTTAGGATTCGTAGATGCTCCTCCCAACAAGTGCATTTCCTGGACATCGAACTTGTGTTCTCATCCTTATAGAAATATAACGATGTTTTAACCGCTAGATCAACACTTCATTAGTATATGCTATGATATGTCTAGAATCATTTAATTCCTTGATAATATATTATGATATTGTTTGAAATATAATTTTTTTTAATGACATAGCTTGGAGATTTTCATTGAAAAAATAAATAAATTATTTGAAAATATATAGATACTTTCAAGTTCATTGTATTTTTGTGATTTAAAAAATCAAAACATCATAATTTTTTGTTGTTACAAAAAACATCATAATTAATATAATATGGAGACTATATATTAAGGTAAAACATGCGGTGTTGATATTTTTGTGATTTAAAGCTCTCTAATGTTGTTTTTGTCTTTTAAACAGAACAAATAACTTTATATTTCAAAAAACATCACTTCTCATGTTCTCTATAGTTAAAACTATAAATTAGGTTTTTAAAGTAAAATAACATTGTTCCTGATATTTTGTTTTAAGGGTGAGCAGTATGGTTGTAATGGTTGCTTTCCAAATAGCTTTTTATGTCGAAATACATGTTAATAATATTTTTTTATTTTTTTAAAATTATTTTTGATATCAGCACATCAAAATAATTTAAAAACACTAAAAATATATTATTTTGAAATTAATAAAAAAATTTAAATTTTATCAAAAATATTTTTAAAATGCAAAAGTAAACAGCATAATTAACTACTAGAAACGGCATTTCGCTTGCCACGATGGCTAAACCATTGCCCGCCTTAAAAAAAATACAAAATCAGATGACATGGCAAAACCATTGACACGTATTAGCTTTTTTCTGAAGGCTAGGGAGGTTGGTGAAGGTGGCCCATTAGCACTCGAATTCTTTTTTTATTATATTATTTTTCTAAAAAAACTCCACATAATAATAGTAGTTATTTTTAAATATTTCAAAGTGATTGTTCTAATTTTATTTTTTATTTTTTTACTTGATATAAATATGATTTACTTGCATGGTGTATTTATAAAACAAGAATCATTTTTTTTGTAAGAAAAAAACAACATATAAGATAAAAAAATAAAAAAATGCATAAATTAAAACGAGGATTTAAGGTTAAATATTTGTTTTTTCTTTTAAAATAAAGAGTGGGATGCCATTTAAGTGTTTTATTATCATTAATAACTATTTTATAGTTTAGAGATTCATATATTTTTTTAATTTATTTTATACAGTGTAAAAAACATATTTGTGTTTTCTAGTTATACAATAAAACACATGTAATATTGACATATTATTATACTACATTAAAAATTAACTTGAAATTCTACCCTACAATATTAACAACATGTTTCAAGAAACAACACATTTACGCTTTTAAATTAAAAAAATTCATGACATTTTAAAACACATCAATAATATTAACATATATTTTTTATTATATTTAAAATTAACTTGAAATTATACTCGTGATACAGAGTAGATGATAAAACAAGTAATTATAAAAAAAAAACAATGAGATTTTATATGTATGTTTGTTTTTGCATAATAATTTATTTTTTAAAATATTTTTTAAAAAAATATTAAATTGATATTGATATATCAATACATTTTAAAATGCACAATTAATGCTAGTGCATTAACTTTCACTTTTTTCACAACAAAATACATGGAATTCTATTTATTTATTTTTTTGCATCAAGCAATAACCATTAATTAAAAAATATTTGTGTTTTGTGCCGGGGCTAATTTGACAAGCTAGGAAGTAGGAACCCGTATCCACATTTTACCTCCATTTTTTCTTTCAACGAATTATATATATATATATATATATATATATATATATATATATATATATATATATATATATTCATATTCAGCTCGCCCAAAACCAGCATGAAACGCCCCACAAACACACACACATTTTTGACTTCATATTCAGCTTCGTCTTCTCTTAATTAATCCAGACAATTGACATGAAACATGAGCAGATCCACACAAACACACACACACATATATTTGAATCATTTCTTCATATTCAGCTTCGTCTTCTCTTAATTAATCCAGACAATTGACATGAAACATGAGCAGATCCACACAAACACACACACACATATATTTGAATCATTTCTTCATATTCAGCTTCGTCTTCTCTTAATTAATCCAGACAATTGACATGAAACATGAGCAGATCCACACAAACACACACACACACACACATATATATATATATACACAATAGAAATTAAAGAAACTACTTTTCTTATGCGTGTTATTCATAAAAAAACGAAAACCAGAAGTCTTATTTTGCAGGACGCCCGTTCTCCAAATCAACAGGAGGATTATGCCGATCGCATGGTAGCTTTATATTGCCTAATGAGCCCGCTGGAACAAGCTTGAGATTCTCACAGTTACACATCTCGATCATGTACCCATCTGGATCACAGAAAAAAAGCTGGTCAATCTTTGTTCCGTTTTTATCATCGTCTATTGTCCTCTTCGTGTACTTCACGTTGAACTGCTTCAATCTCTGCTCCAGTGCTTCCATGTCTTCACACTGCAACATAAATGGATTACTGACCGTAAGACACACACACACACAAAAATTAAATAAATAATAATTCATCTGCAAGTTCATCCAACATTCATTTGCTTCGGCACTCATTGATCAGCCTTGTGTTAAAACTAGCTAGCTCCCAGTTGTTTTCAGGGCCTGATGCCTCACCGGAAAATAGGAAAGAAAAAAGGCATCAGCAGTACGTACTAAATGAGATCTTGAGGATTTCTAAGGAATTTTGTTCAGAAAATATCGACGAGCGTCTATCCATTTAAATATAGGAATTATTTACATCTTTCTTCCATTCCAAAAATATATGGTCGCAGTGGCGGAGGGTCATGAGGGGGCAATTGCCCCCTTAATCTTTTTTTTTCTTTAATTTCTTTTATATTAAAATATTAATAATATCTAGGAGATTTAATTTTTTTTTTTTGTTGGTTACCGATTAACCCAAGTCAGCTATTGTTGACTTTAAAAATAAAAAAAATTAAAAAACTAATTAAACCGAGAAAATAAAAAAAACAACTGGAAAAACCAAACCGTAAAAAAAACCCAATTAACTCAAGTTATTTTTTTCATCTTGAAAGTATTTTTAAATTAATTTTGTTTGATATAAATTAGTACATATATTTCAAATTAATTTTTAAATATTTGTTAATAATTTATCCTTTCATTTTAAAATTCTTGGCTACGCCAATGTATGTACGGTCGTGTTTAAAACTCTTCATATGATGTCCATCCTTTTATTACATTTAATGTTCACACCTTGTCTCATATACCTATATATACCTTTAAAAAGTAACATAATTTTAAGTCTTGATTCTCATTAAAAAAAAAAAGGATCAATTATATCCATCTATCTATCCTTGTAGATTGAATGTATCCTCCACCCTTTAAGAATTTTATACTCTCATTTATTTTTTATATATTCATATCTTCTTCCGTATATATACCTTTCTGCAAAAAACAAAATTAAATTTTCATGTTCCTAGATTTTTTTTCTGATTTTTAAAAATTTGTCTACTTTCTTGACTTTTAAAATTTTGCTAACTTTCTTAGAATTAAATTTGTATTTTTTATATATTAAAAACAATTTTTTAAAGTAGTTCAAGGCATATTTTTATCTAAAACTGACAAAGTACATATAGAAAAAATCTTGAATACACAAGAATATATGCGTGAAAGAATACATATGGTTATCTGATAGCCAGAGAATCGAATCAATTACCTGAAAAGAGATATGGTTATCCCTGGGATCCAAGCCACGATCTGTTTTAGGCAAACTGTCTTCATCCTTGGCCTGGATCAAGTGAACCCCAACGCCATAATTGAACAGCCATGCTCCATCAAATTCAAAAGCTGGTGGCCTCTCAATCAAGACCAGCCCAAGAATCTTGGAGTAGAAATTAATGGACTCTTTCACGTCTCTACAAAGCCTCGAGACGTGATTCAACGCCATTTGAGGAACTCGGTCCTCCTCTTTCCCCTCATTGTTCCTCTCTTCCTTGTTATTATTAGTCTCTTCTTTCTTTTCCATTAATTAACAGTTTAACTCCGGCCGGCCCTCTTCGTTTCTATACTTTTCTGAGGTGCTAGCACTGCTAGTGTTGTGCATGGCGTTTGAAGGTGGGGTTTTTTTAAGGTTCCCACAAATTAGGGCAGTGGACACGTATGGGATACCGATGACGCGTGGTCGTTGAAGTGTGTGGTTTTTTAACGTTGTAGCCTTGGATGGTTGACACATTTGTGCCGTGTGAAGCGGTGGCGGCTAATTCTATATCTCTTTTGGCAATCTTAAATGCCGCAAAGTTAGCACAAAATTAGAAGGCTTAGCTCTGCGAGCCTGCCGCTGCCGATTTCGCAACTCGTAGTTGCTTCTTGGTTTTTCACGAGATTAGTCGCAATAAATAGAAAAATATTCATGAACACATGCTTTCGTTTGGTGTGAGAATTTTGGGTTTCAGAAAGAAATCATGGTGCATTTTCTTTTTACGTGGTCTTTGTCTTGCTCCATCCATTAATTGTTAATTCCACAATCATCTCCCGTCTTAAGAACTTGGGTAAAACCCCAGCGCAATGAAAGAGCTGATTTTTTAAAAATTTTTCTGATTAAATTCATTTTGGTTTTTTTTTCAATTTTACTCCTTTAATATTTTCTTGATTTTAAATTAATTTTCATCATAATTTTAAAACATGACCTGACCTAACAGATTGACTCGGGACCCGACCGAAACCAGGGGCTTGGTTTGAAAAAAAATAGGAGAAGACAAGAACTTGGGTGTCCCCATAAAAAAAATTGGGTTAACTCAGTAACGTGGTTGATCCGGTCAAAAACCTTGAAGCAACCCGTTAACTATTTAATTTTTTTTTAACAAAAACAACGTCATTTTATTTTATAAACAAAAAATTAGGGGTCAACCCGAGATGACCGGGTGACTCGATCAAAACTCATGACTCGGGTTGGATTTCAAAACTATGGTCTTCATAATTTGTTTTAATTTTTATTTTATGAGGTTATCATATCTATTTTTGTTATCATATCATTAAGTAAAAAATTATTAAATTTTATGGAGTCCATGATTCAGACCATAAGATTGATGGATTAAGCAGTGAAATTCGGGTCCATCTAATATGTCGTCGTCGTCTCAATATTAAAAATAATATGTCATCCTGATTTATTTTTAAAAGTTAAACCACACTTTTTAACGGTCATTCAGATTGCCTTTATACATTTCAAGTCGACTTGGGCACGTCAGGGCTACTCTCAAACGGGTTAATATTAAACTCAGGCTAGACAAGAAATCGGCTAGAAAAGTTTCAAGGTTAACTTGCTGGGTCAACCCCCTTTTCCTTTCCTTTTCCTTTTTTTTTCAAATTACATCTTCCATTTATTTCATTTCGATTGAATCCTTTTTTCTTTTTTTTTTTAATTTTATCATTTAATACTTGATTGATTTTGAATTGATTTTTACAATTTGTTATTGTTAGCTTTCCCTAAAGTTGTCACAATCTCAAATAAACATCTTTGTATTTAATTGATGTTTAGTTTTAAAAGTGTATATATTTAATATCATATTACTAAGTAAAAAATAGTTTTAAAAAGTTGTTAAACCTAATGAAACCCATAATTAAGGTCACAAGTTTGATGGGTTAAGCTACGGGTCCGGATCGATTTAATATATTACCGTTTTAAAGTTTTTTTAAAAAGTTGTCATCTTGAGTTTTTTTCCTTACATCAAGCCACACATTTCACCTATTATCCGGGTTGCTTGTGAAATTACCAAGTTGACTAGATCATGTAAAATCAATTTTCATTAGAGTTAGTTTTTAAATCAGGTTAAAAAAAAGTCAAGTTAAAAAGTTTTAAGGTTGATTTATAAAGTCAAAGTTTAATAAAATCAATTAGTTCATTATGACTTAGATATTTTTTTTTAAGTTCAAAAAAATTATATTTTTACCACAATGTAGTATATACCAGTAAAATAGGATAAACAAAACTTGTTAACTATAACAAGAAAAGTTAAAGAAAGATTAACAAAAAACTAGAGGAGGCGAGGGTTTTAATATACCCTTAATCGCGTAACATTATCCACTTTAATAATTTTTTTTTATTTTTTTTTCTAATCTATATATTTTTTTAATTTCAAATTCATTCTTCAACATTAGATTTATCAGGGGATCATGCTATTTTTTTTCAATTTAATTTTTATGAGTTTAACTCAAATTTATGACCCAAACCATATGAGTTAAATAGGTTAACTTGGTTGATTCAAGTTTTTTTTTTCTTTTTCTTATTTCACTTTTGTTTCTCTTAGATTTTTTTTTAACATTGGGTTAACAGGGAATTAAACTTTGTTGTGTTATTTTGGTCTATTTTTTATGAGGTGATCTCCATTTCATGACTCAGCTCACAAGTATAATGGGTTAATCCTAGTGACTCAAGTTGTTTTTTTTGCCCTTTTTAATCAGTTTTTTTTTAATTTCACATTTTAATACAAGGTTGACTGAGAATTGAGTTTTATAGTTTATTTTGATTTGCTTTCTATTGGATTATTTTGATTTCATGATCCGATTCACGAGTTTGGTAAGTTAACCCGGGTTGACTTGAGTTATTTTTTAGATCTTTTTTTAATTGATTTTTTTTTCAGTTTCATCTTTAATGTTGAGTTTATTGAAAATTGAGTTTCTTAATTTGTTTTGATTTTCTTTCTACGAGGTTATTATGATCTTATGTCTTGGTATGCAGATTGAAAGGTTAACTCAAGTTGATCTAAATTGATCCAATATGTTGTCATCTCAATGTTTATTAAAAAAAATCTCATCTTAAATCTTTATTTTGAGTCAAATAATGTTTTTATCAGTTACTCAATTTGTCTTTGAACCTACCAAAATAATCGAGTAACGTCAAATCAATTCCTATATTAATTTTTTTCTACTAAAAAAACATAAAAAATGTAAAGACAGTAGACTAATTATCTAGTTATATTATAAAGAAAACTAAATGGCGTGAAGATTTTACTGCAGCTCTGGACACAAATTACTGTGGATTACGACAATGAAATTACATGGGTATGTTGTGTAATCAAGAAGACCATGAGGGGCGTTTTAATATTTTCACCTTGTATTTTTTATTTTTAATCGAAAAGTTGTTGGCGTGTGTTCCATACGCGCCCAGCGAGTGGACGGCGTCCGCGCCGTTAAGGAGGCGTGCGGATGCTTCTTGGTGGTCAAATTAGGTCATCCGCCGTATAAATAGATGCGCAATTGTACTCTCTTTCATATGGTGTGACATGTGTAAACATATCATAATTGGATTGTTGTCAGTGGTTAATTGTTTGTGCCTTTTTTTTCTTCTCTCTCTTCTGACAATTAAAGTGCACTATTATCCTCTTCTTATTTGTTTTTGCTTGGGTCTGACATGGTTGTCAAACCCAAGAGCCTTGGATCAAGTAGTCATGCCAGAGCTAAACGCTTTAAAACTATCTGATCTAAACACTAAAAATATTTTTGATATTTTTTTAAAAAATAATATTAAGTTGCTGGAAAGCAAATCGGGAGCCAATGTACTAGTTTTATATCAACAGAGAAAAATCTTGAAAATCGGTTACAGGAGCCAACCCTGGGAGGTCACAAGTAATAACCTTAACGTACTTTTATTAGAAAGTCCCTCGCAACCAAGAGGGTAAAAAACGAAGTAGCGTTAGCCCACACATCTCACAACCGAACCCCCCCAAAAGCCCAAACCACCAACTAGCCGCCGCCACCACCGACACCACCGCCAACTCAACACCAACACAACCATAATAATTGTTTTCTTCTCCTAGTCCAAACAGAAATAGCAAAGCGAAGAAGATGTACAGGGACGTGTCTAGCTGCAACACTTACAACTATGGAGACGCCTTGTACTGGGACGCGCGATACGTCCAGGAAGCTGAGAGCTTCGATTGGTACCAGCATTACTCTTCTCTTCGCCCCTTTGTTCGTCGTTATATCCCTACTTCCTCTCGTGTCCTCATGGTTGGCTGTGGCAATGCCCGTAATTACCCCCTCTCAAATCTCACTCCCTCCCTCTCCCTCATTATTATTATTACTATTATCATTATCATCATCATTACTACTACTACTACTACTACTACTAATTCCCACAGTCTTCGAATTGATTCCCGTTTTTGTTCGTTGTACTGAAATTATCGGACTTGGGCACTGATTTCTTGTTTTGAACCAGCTCAATGTTTGTTTTTGAATTAGAACTTTTGGTGGGCTGAACTGGAATGCTATTCTGGTAGGTGATGGAAATGTGAGAAATAAAAGAAGTATTCGTTAAAGTTTGTATGTGCTGTTAAGCCTGTCCAACTAGTAAGGTCTGATATTGGATTTAATTAATCAGACTTTATTTTCAAATTTTGAGTGAAATTGTTGTAAATCAGTGCAATGTAAATATGAGTCCCAAACAGCGAATTTTGGTGCAAAATTGTTTTTTACAGATTGTTTGGTAAACTGGATGTAACCCTAATCTTGATGATGATGTTCACCTGTAATGTTTCTGCCAACTGTAAAATTGGACAAACTTTATTGCATGGACATCTCTTATCAAATGAGCTCCTGAACTCTGCAGAGAAAACGGGGTGTTACTGTTCTTGTGCATCTAGAGACGCTCACGTGCATGTGTGTGTTTCTGTATGCATATTTATGTATTCGATTATTCATCTGATGCCATTGGTTTTGCGCTGTAGGTATGTCAGAGGACATGGTTGAGGATGGATACGAAAACATAACGAACATTGACATTTCGTCAGTGGCCATTGACATTATGAGAAGAAAATACGAGCATGTCCATCAGCTCAATTGTATCCTTTTCAAAGAACTGCTTTAACTTCCGTTGTGTAATTAAACTTTGCCATTTCTTAACTAGATACCTCTACTTCTGTGTGAGCTTCCTTTATGATTTATGTATGATAGACATGGAAATGGATGCTAGAGATATGAGCTTCTTCCCAGACAAATCTTTTGATGCTGTTGTGGACAAGGGTATATTCCTCTCTCTTCCTTTAGATCTTCTTTTTAATGTTGATGGGTTTTTTTATTAACTTGGTGGTTTGTATGTTGACTTTGTTCTTGCTGTTCAAATTCATCCTCCTTTACTCATGGCCTACCAATCCTCAATCCAGGGACTCTCGATTCGTTGATGGTATGATGTGCATCCACATGCTCTTATAAATTCTTTTCTTAGTCCTGAGGCTTTTAGGACCATTCTTTCCTTATGTTGATTTTTTGTACAACTATCTGTGTAGTGTGGCAGTGATGCTCCTATTAGCAGTGTCAAAATGCTGGGGGAAGTAAGCAGGTTGTACTATGCATAAACTTTATAAGTTTTATTGCTCATTTTGTTTGGTGTTAACAATATATACTTTATTCTCCTTAGAAATATGATGCTGTTGTATGTTTACGTGTGTACTTGCACGTGATAATTGCAATAATCTCCACTAACTTTTGTTTTCCTTTTGTTCTTGTAGGCTTCTTAAATGTGTTGTGTGTTTTTGTGTGTATGTGCACTTTATAATTGCAATAATCTCCACTAACTTCTTTTCCCCTTCTGTTCTTGTAGGCTTCTTAAACCTGGAGGAATTTATATGTTGGTAACCATATACCTTAATAGAAAGCTGTATTCTTCTCATTTTTCACCTTATGCTTTTGGAAATTCTAAAAAATGATGTTTTTTTTATAAAAAATTTCTCATATACAGATAACCTACGGTGATCCCAAAGTAAGGATGCCTCATTTGACCCGGTCCATTTACAATTGGAAAATCATATTGTACATAATACGTAAGTGTTCTTGGCTTTTCACCTTGAGCTTTACAGAATATTTTCTCTGTCCTCATAGTTTTTGTATGTTGAATTCATTAACTTTGGGTCAGAAATTGTTATATTCAACTTGCTAATTCAGGCTTGATTTAAAGTTCACAGTTGTTATGATCCATGTACATGTTTCTACAATTTCTCTTTCCAAACTCAACACACATCATTTATTCATTACGCAATTCAAACTCTCCTTGTATGATTGTTATAATTAAAAGTATTGGTTAAGAACTATCCTTTTAAAGTGCTTAAGTGAAATACATAGCAGGTAAAACGATTCCGAGCATTAAGAAGTTGTTGCAGAAATAAACAATAAATAAGATAAAAATCATTAAAGAAGTATAGAAAAAGGGATATAGGACAAGTCATATTCTAAGTAAGAGTCTTTGTTTTCAGTCTTCATTGTCATAACTACCAGTTAGATTGATTATTAGCTTTAAGGTTTGATACCTCATAGCTTTTGACTATATCAACTCAGCTGTTCACAGCAGTGGAGCTAGGCATTTTATATATCTAGCTGTCCTTGTGATTGGTTTAGAGTCATAAATTGCTATTTCAGTAGCTTATGTGAACAATATGGCTAAAGTCTGGGTACTCATTGTATTGATGTATACTGTATCTTGAGAAACTTCGAAAGGGGATCAGGCACTGCCGCCTTCTCATGCACAAAGGATTCTGTTACATATAGAATGTGCCTGTTCTGTGAAATAAAGCATCAGTTTTTCTTGTCTCTGGGGAATAGATCGTTCCATGCTGCATGCAATACTTCAAATTGTTCTTAAATAGTATTAGATAATGGTTCTTAGAGAAATTTAAAGTTGACTTTCCATGGATATGATAAACTTTGTAATTGGGGAATTACAGATTGACTCCTCTATTTACTTTCCTGAAGGAACAATGGAAGTTTCATGCAAGGCATATGCAAGTGGTAGCATTCTTTCTGATGTTACCAATGATATTAACTGCGTGTGGAGCACTAAAACTGAGAGCAAGTCAGCTCAAGGCTCAATTGCAGCCAGCTATGCCTTGCGATCTCCTCCAAACTGATAATATAAATTTTCGGTTGGTCTAACCATTTGTGGTTTCTTAACCTGTATTATTCCTGTGATGCTAACAGGAAAATCAACCAGAATGCAAGTGTAGGTGCCTGTTCATTGCGTTCCATGGTTTAATGAACAAAGTAAATAGGAATTGTCTTTTGAAATGGAAGAAGCATTTTCCTTCTTGTTTGGGCTTTTTTCTATTTTAGAACTTAAAATGTTTAATCTTTTTGAAGCAATGCATCATAGTGTAAAATCCATACTGCAATGACACGTATGATCCCCATTCAAGTGCCATATGTGCACGAGGAATGTGTTAGCATTTTCTATTTATGATCATGTTTTATCTATGATTGATGCATATCTCTTTTCAGTCCTGTCATTTTTAGTATAGGATGCATTTGACTTCTGAATCCTGATTTTTCTTTGAGTTTATGATACTATTGTGAGCTTCTCAATAGCAAGTTATCAACTCCAATATAAGGAGCTAGAATTTGTTCTCACCCTTTTCCCGTACCTCTTCAGCCAGACCAGGTTTTGAAAAACCAGGCGGTAGCTCATCAAACTCGCATTTGGAACCTGTTCCCATTTCTGACACGGGCGTACTTCCAGCAGATTTTGTTTTGGAAGATCCGGATTCTCACTTTATATATGTGTGTAAAAAGATGGATGAAACGACAGAAGTGAGTGATATACCCTCCTACCCATTGATTGCTGATGCTTTATAAGACTAATACATTCAAGCAGTAATGTTCTCGATGTATGATTGTTGTTGCTTGTGCCATAAGGACTAGTTATTGTTGCCCTTTCAGTTTTGTTACAAGATAGAGATTCTGTTGTTGCTTCCCTTGACGTTTAAAATTAGCCTCTGGTTGTGCTGGTTGTGCAAATGAATAATAGGAGCGAACGATATCTGAACCCTTTGGAGAAAAGCCTGTGAAATAGGCGCTTCGTGTATCATTTATAGGAGTGGATTCTGATTTCTAGTTCTTTTTTTTTTTTTTTACATGAATTTCACTGTAAAACTTGTTTCATTGGAGGAGCTGCATCCACTGTCTCCCCGATCATTCTATTCAAGGTGTCATCTTTGGATGAACCCGCTGCCAGCACCAACCATGTTTCTCTTACCATTCCCATAGGAAACCAAAATACTAGTGGCATCATGCAAAGTTTACCTCGTATTATTCTGTTTACCTTGACTGACTCCTGTTGGTGTCATCTGACCTGCTCTGAAAAGTAACCAAAATGCAGGCATTGTTGGATAAGAACTTCTAATATAGGCTTGTAGATACGTTTACAGTTTAAGAATCCTGAGTTTATTGTTGAAGAGGATAGAAAGAAATTGCTTTCAAGTACTAGGCACCAAACTTTTGATGTAGAGACGATCGTTCTTTTGCTGGGTCATTTCTAATTTCTTGATGGAAGAAATGGTCAGATAGTCATTTTTTCTCCATGAAGAAATCCAAACCACCAATGTTTTAGAGATTTCACAGACATGACGTGTCATGTTATCCCTAGCTTGAGAGGAGCTAAATCCTATCTGTTAGTATAGAGTAATTCCAATTGATGAAGGGGTAGATAGAGATCGATGATAACCCTACCCGTATATAGAGGGGGAAAAACCCTCCAAAGAATGTGTGATGAAAGTACCGCAAGCTCAAAATGTTTCTCGGTGCTAGCTTTCTCTTAAGTCCAACGTGCTTTTTTTTTTTTTTTCTCGTTCTCTAAGTTTTACCTAGTTTTTATAATTATAATTTAAAATTTCATTTTATTTATTTTTATTCTATGAATTTAAAAGAGAAAAAAGAGACTTGCTGATAAATGATAAATGAGTAAGAAACTCATCAATTTGTCACATTCTAGTGATAAAAAAAAAATGATTTTAAAATCAAATAAGTTTTAATCGGTGAGAAGAGTTTCATTAAAATATTCTTAGATGTTAATCTTGTCTTGAAAATATAGTTTGAGACTGATAAATTTTTTTGAATTCAAGTTAATTTTTTATTTTTTAAAATAATCAGGTGCTAATTTAAAAACACAAACGAGTTTATTAAGGTTTTTATAATGTTTTTTTTAGGTGTATTTAGACTAAAAAAAAAATTAAAAATGAGCTTTTTAGTTGACTTTCAATTGGTTGAAAATGACGAAAAATAATGTGATGTTTGTTGTTTTTATTTAAAAAAAATTGATAGACAACATGGCAATATGAAAAAAAGAGAGAAGAACAACCTTGTAGGCCTTGTGTCACATGCCCGCCTTGTTTGGTCGTATGTAGTTGGGCCTAGTGTCCGGCTCTATATTTTAATTATTATTTAATTTTTTTATGGTTTTCAAATAATATTATAGGTTTTTATAATAAAATTAATATTTTTTCAATTATTATGTATTTAATATTAAAAAAAAACATGAATATTAAATTAAATTAATTTTTTATATTTTTTAATAAATCTTTTGTATTGTTTTATCACATTTATCATTTTTTCTATCTTCAATCATATATAAAATACTAAGTCTTTATTTTAGTGTTTATTAATTTTACTCTTAAGATCATGATAAGTTTGTATTTAGAAAACAGGAATACATGTTTTATTTTATTTTAGTATAGTATAAATTATTATTTTGGTTAAAAAAATATATTAACTTCTAATTAAATAAAAATAAAAAAAAAAAACATCTTGACACGGCATAATAAGATCATATGTGTTAATCTACATATAACTATAGATTTATTTTATCAAGAACATGCATTGAATTTTGGTTTTACACCTCGAATATTTCTGAAAAATATAATTAACGTGACCTGCATATTTTATTTTTTACGAAACTCTTGATCCGACTGTAGAAACGGCTTCGTCTCCGAGATAGAGTCATGGGAAGAACTGATACAGCAGTTACACCTTTTGCTCTAAAGTAGCCAAAAACACTAAATCTGGAAATTAATTTAAATCCAACGAGGACCCAAAACCACATTTACAGCAAACATCAGTTACAATATTGATAGAACTCCCAAGTCGTCTTCTCCACTACAGCCAAAATGGCGGCCCGAAACACCGTGCCTTTACGAGTAGCCTTCACTATCTTTGGCAGTGCTTTTACCAAATCCAGCAAGAATAAATAAATCGCTGCATTAAGTGCAGTACAGCCACAAGAAGCATTAAAACCTGCAAACAGCGAAAGCAATTTACTATCCTCCCCTTAAATTTGGTAAACGATGAATATAAAAAGAAAGAGCAGATAAATTGGCATGAAAGGGTTCTCTTCTGTCTATCTCTTTCTTCTTCTTTTTTTTTTGCCCCTTGGAAAATAGCAAAGAGATGCAAAGAGGCTACACGACGCTGCTATTTCCTATTTATGGTGCATTATCTGTAATAAATGGCGGTAATGAACTAGGGCACTAAGTATAGAATAGCCTTGAACAGTGCAAACTCTATAGATTTGGAAGATGCGCTAGTAGCTAGAAACAATATTTTATGGCTAAATAAAAGGGTATTTTAGAATTCTAAAATTGTTTAGTAAAAGTTTTGGAAAAGTAATATATTTAAGAAAAATAACATACCTATTGAGAATAATAGTTAAACACCATTACCATTTCCAATAATAGTTAAAAGTTCAATTCAAAATTTGATGAATATCCGATGTCAAGAAATGAGATTCGAGATCTAATAATAAAACACTGAAAACACATTAAGGCTCCATTTTTTATATATTTAGTACCATTATAAAGATTTTGACCACAAAGTTCTAACCACAACTTAAAAAAACATCAAATATGGTTGTAATTTGTTAGAGGTTTTATTCGGGATTAATTTTAATCTATTTAATGTTTTTTCAAAGTGTAGTTAAAATTATTTTGTCAAGACATTTCTAACAATACCAGATATGTAAAAAAAATCAATTTTTACAATAACCCTGCTTTCTTTCTTTTTTCTTAATTGTTTTCTTCACACCCTTTCCTCCTTTTATTTCTTGATCATTGGATCTTCAATCTTATCTTTTGGCTATTAAATCTTTATGAAATGCCTGGTTGACTTTTGTTGGAGTTAATTAATTTGTAAAAAAAAAACATTTTGAAACATCCACTAAATAATCGCTATTTTAAGTAACGATTGTGTAGAAAAATATATTTCGAGATGTGACTGCCATTCCAAATAACACCTATGTATAATTACGCATGAAAACCCAAACGCTATTTTTTAAATAACTTTTTAAATACTTATGTTATTTTTTAAAATTTTTTTTAGCAAACTATGCTATTTTTTAAAGATAAAAGCTTAAAATACACTATATATATAAAAAACTAGATCTCTATACAATGAATAAAATACATACAAAGGAAAAACAATTAGCAATACGACTGCTAAAATTACTAAATACAGCAAGAAAGACATAAAAATATTGAAACCTCCCTAACGGGGAGGCTACAAAGGAACTGCCCGAAGGACAAAACATGTGGGTCCTATAAAGTTGACGAGAGACCGTTATAGTAATAATATATTATTTTTTTTAAAAAAATTATTATTATAATATCAATCACTAGACCCAACCAATTTGCAAAAACAATAGCGTGAACAATAAGATGCGTTAGTAACTACAAACAAGATTTTAATAGCTAAATAAAAGCTTAAAATAGACCATAAAAAAAACTAGACCGAATAAAAAACATACAAAAGAAAACAATTAGCAATACTACTGCTAAAATTACTAAATACAGCAAAAAAAAAAAAAAATAAAATAAAATTGAAAGCTCCCTAACGAGGAGGCTATACAAAGGAATTGGCCAGAGGACAAAACTTGTAGGTCCCACAAAGTCTATCAGCACCTAACCACTTCCAAATGTGGCAAAGGAATCATGCAGCAACACTCTCTCTAAATAGGAGGAGTACAGAGCCATGCAAACTCGCCGTTTGTAGTCCCCCCCCCTCTCTCTCAGGCCATTTGTGTCAATAAAAACGCGCTATGTCTCTCTCTCTCGACCCTCTTTCTCTTCTCTTTTCTATATTTAGCAACCCAAAATAAAGCCACTTTCTTTTTATCTAGAGAAATTAAGAAAGCAAAGTCCTTTGCTTTTCTT